>JBBGZY010001537.1:0-1462500 GCA_037952925.1 Lithobates clamitans
CACCCATCATAATGGATATGCAGAAGCTGTGTGTCCTGTGATGTACGATAAAGAAAATAGGATTTTTGATTTACATGAAAAAAATTCTATTCTTGGAGTACATCACGGGACACAAAGCATGTTCATATCCATTACGATAAGTGGCAGCCCAACCCTATCGCAATGGATATGAAGATGCTCCACGTTCTGTGATGTACAATAAAGGGAAAAAAAAAAACAAAAAACATTTCTCTTGAAGGTATGCTAGGAGTGGGAGGGGTTATGCAGGACTGGGTTTTCAGCTTTGCTAGTGTCCAATCACCTGAAGGTGTAGCATAACCCATTGATCTAAAAATTAGCCAATTCTGTGACCTGTGATGTACGATAAAAAAAATGATTTTCAGGAAACTAAAATAAAAAAACCCTTATTTAAGAGCTTTGAATAACTGTTTTGTATGGCCCAAATCAGAAATGTCAGCTAAATTTTTGATCATGGTAAGGGAATTTTATAAAGCAGATATCCTGATGTAATCTAAGTATCGTCAATCTCAAAGAGATCATATGATGTAATTTAAAATATCTTCAAAAGTATAGAACGTCTCTATATTTGCAAAATGTATTAGCCAGTAAGTGTAGCAGCATATGCTTCAGGTTAAAAGGTCTATCACCATGTATATTAAGACACCATATAAATGCAACAAAGTAAGCTTACCCTGATCTATGAGTGCTCCCATACAGAATAAAGCTGATGACATCAGAGAAGTCTTGAGGGTGGAATGTGTTGCAGGGAGATTTGCTCATGTGGTTTCTTATTGCAGTCGAGATTTCTTGCATTTCTGTGTGATTGGTGTTACTGTAAAGGAAAAATAGTTACATGCAGTTGTTCACACATGGTTAGAAACACAGGAGTGTTTTAATAAGGGTGTCAAACAGGTAACCAGAAAACACAATTATAAAATTGATAAAGCGGATTGTGATAAATCATTGCAAAGCTTCCTTACAAATCCTCATGCTGCAACTCGGATGCAAAAACAGAACCTGCCTGACCAAAGGATGATGAGTACAGCAGAGAAAATGAAAAAGCACACAAATACATAATACAGTATACTAAACAAACAAAATTAAAGTGTTTACACAACGATGAATTACTCATTTGCAATATCAGCGGCAAGTTTAAAAAAAAATACCTGTTGATACTGAAAGAAATCGAGTGAGTTTTTGTGCTCTCCGCCTGTACTGCACTGCATTCTTACCAGTTACTTCTTTTGCTCCCCTCCATGTTCTGTAGCCCTAAAAATTCCGGTCCTAGGGCGACAACACTGCCCCAGACCGCTCTGTGCTGAAATGGGTCACAGGAGTGCAAAACGAATTGCACTCCTGTGACCTATAGGAGAAGCCCAGCCAAAGGAGCTCAGGCTGGACTTCTCCTTTAACTTCTGCTGTACATATTTATTTTTTATGGAGTTACAATAAATTTGGACTTATTGAAGAGCACGTATGGAGTTGCGGATTGTCTTTATCCATTTACGTAGTTAGCAGATGAGCGACTGCACATCCTGCACCCGACAGCTCAGGAGGATCTCTACATAATCTGGGTAGTAGTACCTTTTTCTTCTATTGACTGATTAATGGAAGACCACCAGAAGAAAATAAAGGGGAAAAGCCCATAAAATAAAATGAACGCAGCCTCCAGCCCTCCACATCTAGAGACTGGTAAATTGTAATATTAGGATTTTTGGTTTATTGTAAAATCCTTTTGTTGGAGTATATTACAGAACACAGAGGAGTTAACAGCCACTACTACAGGGGTCACGCTGCTACCTGATTTCAGACAGAACAAACAAGGAATCAGACTGTCAAAATGAAGCCACAGACGTCAGATGTGAACAGCCTGAACATCCAAAGTGTGCAGCACCTTCTATTTTGGATGCTTAGGAGTAGGCCAAAAGGATGGCAATATAATTACCTGATTCAGATGAATATATATAGCACGCAGTCTATGCTCTATGATGTACTGTCGAGGATGGAACTAGTACATTTCAGACTAAGTGAAATAAGCCTTCTAAATACAATGGTATACCTTCCTGAGGATCAACTTTCTAGCCCTGAGGTGGTTAGGAATTACAGAATCTGAAACTTCCCTGTCTCTCAGCACTTGGGCTGCAACAGCCGCACTGTCAACGCCAGTGACCTTAAAGTAGGATGGAATACTGGTTCCCGAGACCGCAGGTACAGCCTACCTGAAAGAGCCCACGGCTCGACTACCATGAGGTTTACAACGTTTGCATACCATGCTCCTTTTGGCCAGGCCATTGCGATCAGAATCCCAGAAAGCCTTCCACCTCTTGAAAGGAAAGCATAGATCAAAAAGAAAGCAATCACCAGTGCATCCACCACAATGGCCAGAAGAACCCTGGTGTAGGACACAAACATGTCCAGCTTGTTGTTGAATCTGGATGCCAAGAGATCCACATCTGGCTTCGCCCTCCACAGAAAAATTTCTGCAAACACCTCCTGGAAAAAAGCCTGTTGCCCTCGAATTCGCTGCTAATGGCTGGGAAAATCCACCTGCCAATCTTCCACGTCAGAATGTGGACAGCAGAGATAGCCATAACATTAAGTTCTACCCAATTCCAGATTAAATCATCTACTTCCTGAGCAGCACAACGAATTGTCCCTCGTTGATAAAGTATCCCACCACAGTGGCATTGTCTGACTGCACCCCTGCAGGGAGACCCTGAAGGCAGATAGACCAGTGCGTGAGAGGGTCAGCCGAATTGCCTGAAGTTCAAGGATTTTAATCAGGCAACTTTCATTCTTCTGATGACCACATCCCCTGAACGGAGAGGTTTTCCAGAACATCAGCAGTAAGAAAGTATACTAGATATAGCCAAATATCTCAGCAGGGGAATGTAAACAATAATCGTAATTAAGGGAGCAGCCATTAGAGGGAGGAGGGCCAACACCGAATGCACCACTTAGATGCTGGATTTAGTATCAGAAATGCTGAAGGCTCAATACAATCCCATCGCTGCATATTCAGGATACAAATAATCCAGCGTGCCCCTGGGAGACAGCAATATGTGTATTGCTGTCTCCCAGGGGCACGCTGGATTATTTGTATCCTGAATATGCAGCGATGGGATTGTATTGAGCCTTCAGCATTGCTGATACTAAATCCAGGATCTAAGTGATGCATCCGGTGTTGGCCCTCCTCCCTCTAATGGCTGCTCCCTTAATTAGGAATATTGTTTACATGCCCCTGCTGAGATATTTAGCTATATCTAATATACTTTCCTACTGCTGATTGAACTTTCTCATGCTACCGTGACTTGCATGATTTTGCATTCCAATTTAAGATAGAGAGACATATTCCCTTCTCTGTCTCATCTGTGAACCTTGGCCGTGTCCTGAGGAAGCCTAACAGTGAAACGCATAGACATACAAGGGCTCACTGCACAATAATCATAGATGCTATATGTTACAATTGTCATTGTTTTTTAGATATTGTATTTTTCAATAAATTTATATTTTTTATACTGCTAGATCTTCTCCACTGTTCCTTAGCCTAAAAAGTCCGCCTTCCTGGTAATACTCAGTATCCTCAATGATTTATGGATGTGGCTTATTTTTGGCGCACTTTCCTCTTTTTTGTGTTTTCCAGAACACTTCCCCAGCCTGATGTCTATCAAGATCTTCCACTACTTTGGAAGGATTTCCCCGGCATCCAGCATTTGCATGGATTTCCACTTCCAGATTTTCATATTCCAGAGCCACACTGGTTTTGGAAGTCAAATGCACTGGCTGATCCAAGGACTCCCAACACTTGTCCCATACCGACAAGGTATTGAGCTGCAGACCTCTGAAGTGAAACATAGGAGACTGACTCTAAGGCGATTACCATTTTTGCAAGCACACATGCATGTCCGGATCAAGGGACCTTCCAACGTCCTTAGAGACACCACCTGGGCTCAAAGACAGGCACTTATCCTGCAGCAGTATCCATGCCTGAGATGTATCCAGATTAAACCCAAGTATTTCAGTATTTCAGGCATCAGGTCAGAATCAAGGCCAAATTCTGAAGGTTTAGCACCTAGCCAAACCTTTCCAGAGTTTGTACCGTCATCTGGACATCAGTGCATCAGTCTTTGATTCAATTGCTCTCAAAGGAGCAATTCGTCCATGTATCCCACAGTTGGAATTCCTTGGATTCGCAAACAACCCCAGAATCATGGCCACAACCTTGGTAACACCCTGTGACCCATGGACACCCTGTGAGCCGAACTGGCAGTGGTAACCCTCCACTGCAAAGCGCAGACATCCTTGGCAAGACCAGAAATATGGGACGTGTAGGTAGGCAAACTTGAGGTAAACTGAAGCCAGGAAGTCTCCTGATGAAACAAAGAAATCACTGACTGCATCCTGAATTTTTGAGTTTTCAGGAACTTGGGGTCTAAGATAGGCTGGACATCTCAGTTCGGCTTGGGAACCATAAAACAGGTTGGCATAAAAACCTTGTAACCTCTCCTCTACCAGCAAAGGTGCAATGATCCCTTGGGACTGTAGTTTTTCCAGAGCTGTAAAGAAAACCGTTCTTTCCTGAATCTGAAGGCACGCTTGAGCACATAACGTGTGAAGAGAGAAATTTAAGCTGTATCCTCTGGATATCACACTGCAGACCCAGACATCTTCTGGATCATCCTCTGAAAAGGAGCATCTGCTTTGCCCAGACCTTAAAGTCAAAGTCTCCTTTTATGCTAAAAAAAAATAAATAAATAAAAATTACACTTACCCATTTAGTACAACAATATTGCCCAATACATCCTCTTCTAGACACACAGGGGTTGAGTTACTAAAGGCAAATAGACTGTGCACTCTGCAAGTGCAGTTGCTCCACAGCTTAGTGAGGTAAATCTTCACTTTGCAAAGCATACCCAATCACATGCAAGGAAAAAAAAATGCATTTTTGCTTGCACATGATTGGATGATGGAAGTCAGCAGAGCTTCTGCTCATTTACTAATCTCTGGAGCAATTGCACTTGCAAAGTGCACAGTCGATTTGCCCTGTACTAAATCAACCCCACAGTGTTGGTGAGCCCAACCCCCTCTCACTCCAAACTGGTGTTTGACTGACCTGAAGATGCATGTGCGAGGGTAAGGATGAGCTTCCTGCAGAGCCCGTCAGGAAGTCGGCACTGCACTGCGCTAATCACAGGAAGTGAGACATTTCCCGATCTCTGCAGCCGCGCATCGGGACGTCGTCTCACTGTCTGTTATTTGCGCAGCGCAGACTTCCTGGCAGGCTCTGCACGTGGCTGTGCGAACACACCGGAGCTTATCCTTAATGCTAGGTAGCCGTCTGTGTCTGAGGCAACTTTGGACCCTAATGCCCCGTTACACACACGATTGGACTTTCCGACAACAAAACCGTGGAGTTTTGTTTGAAGGTTGTTCAACTTGTCTTGCATACACACGGTCACACAAATGTTGGCCAATTACGAACGTAGTGACGTACTACGTGTTTTTTCAGCTCTTTAGCGCCACCCTTTGGGCTCCTTCTGCCAATTTCATGTTAGAAGTTTGGAGAGTGTTGATTTGCGCTTTTCTTTTTTGCGTTTTTCATTTAGCGCTATTATTATTCTTGATATCACTTGAAAAAAAAAGTCTTTGAAAATCCATTTGCAATAACTACATTAGTAACACCAGCAAAGCAGCTTCATTATTATGCCATTAAATAAGAGAATTATGCGCTGCATTTGGAGATTTCCTAATTTGCCACGTCACGAATGTTAATGCTCAATTACGAACGCTAGTTTACAAGACCGGCCGTATCTGCTGAGCATGCATGGACTTTTGTCCGATGGACTTGTGTACACAAGATCAGAAAGTCCGAACAAAAATCTGTTGGCGGAAAATTTGAGAACCTGTTAGCCAACATTTGTTGACGGAAAGTCTGACAACAAATGTTCGATGGAGCATACACAAGGGCGGACTTTCCGCCAACAAGCTCACATCCAACATTTGTTGTCGGAAAATCCGATCGTGTGCACGGGGCATAAGATTCCTCTTAATGGAGAAGTCCAACCAAAGTTCGTTTGGCTGGGCTTCTCCTATGGATCACAGGAGTGCAGTTTGTTATACACTTCTATGACCCGGTTTCAGCAGAGCTCTCTGCTGACATCACAGAAATCAGTCCAGGCACCGCGTTATCCCAACAATGGGAGTCTGGATCCGACAGGTGCCTGGACTGACACCTGTCTCAGCCTCCCAGTGAGCTGCTGAGAGCCTGAGACAGCTGCTCCCAGCCTCTCCACAGCTCAGCGCTCAGGAGGGAGCAGGGTGGAGAGCTGCTGATTGACAGTCTGCAGCCATCTCCTCAGGGAGCTGCGAGAACCAAGCCATCGGCAAGGTTTGATCGCTCGGTTCTCAATGTAAAGGCGCCGGGGGATAGATGCAGGTAAGTATGAAACTGAAAAAAAAAAAAAAAAAACCTTTCCATCTCTTTTAGGAGGACTCCTCTACAAAGGATTCCTGATCCTCCACTTCTTCCTCCTCCAGAGAAACTTACCTCAGAGCTTCACTCACAACAAAGAGGGAGAAGGAGAACACAAAATAGCTTACCAGCCTTGTCCATATTTAAACACTGCCACAACCTGTATACCTCTCTCAACAAGGGGCATAATACATGTCCTGATGCCACCCTGTGCTCTAAAAAAGACCACACACACACACACTGAACCTGAACCTGTAGAGCACCCTGCCAGCAAGATTCTCCAGGTACACTATACATTGGAGGTCAATGCCCACAATATCCAGTGCTGAACAGCAAGCATTATAGGCCATACCATTCTTGTATGTGTTGTTGGGGTGCAGTCATTCTTGGCCTGCTGTCAGTAGTGACTAGTCCAGATAGGGCTTACCTCTGCCCAGATAGGGGTGTTAGGAAGAGGCCCAAAGATTTAGAACAAAGTCCAAAAACAAAAAACAAAAAAAGAATCAGATTCTGGAAGCATCCATCACCTTCAAAAACTAGCACAAAGAAATTGAGGTTTAGCTAAGCTGATGCCTGAGCAAGGATTAATGGCTTTCTGGGCAGTTTCCATTCACTTGAACGTTGCAGCACAACCCATACTATTAACTCCTCTCTGCCTGTGATGTATGATGAGAAAAACAGTGAATTTTGGCTATGGATTTTAGAGACTTTTATAAAACCAAATGAAATCTATTGCACATTTCTTACTATTAGTAGAAAAAATACATGCAAGGTCATGAATACATTACCTTAAAACAATGTCCAATGGAATAGACTTCAAGAGTTTCCCAAAAGCTTGTCTGAGCCGAATTCCACTTGAGACAAGCTGCACACGGCACACATCAATGCACCTAAGGGTAGTCAAAATATTTGTGTATCGTAATTGATTTATAAAAGATCATGCAAAAAAAATTCATCTTTTACAGTCTTTAGCTAGCATATGACCACAGCAACATTAAAGCAGAGTTCCACTTCAAATGCAATATTTACATAAAAATGATATTAATGCTGTCCTTTCAGTTAATGTTTAAAAACAAACCTGATTTCGGAAGCAGGCAGGGTCCATCTCTGCTGTTGGCATCTGAAGCCATCTTGTATTTATTTCCGGGATTCGGTGCAGCTGGTTACCCAGCATGCACCTCCCGAACTCACACCTGCGCAGTAATGCCACCGTGGGGCGCTCTTTCATTCTGACACGTTGCTACAGCAATGGCAATGTTAGCAGAAGTTCCCGCCCCGTTGCTATAGAAACCTGTCAAAGAAAATCCCGGTCTAGAAATCGTGCAAGATTTTGGTATTAGGTGATTTCCAGGTACTCCTGGGATAGACGACGCCTATATCCCAGGAGTCCATGGGAGTGGTCTAGGCGGCCAGAGCCAGAAGTGCTCCGTACTCTAAGGAAACAAGGGTTATTTAAAAAAAAAAAAAAAAAGTATGTCATTTTAAATATAGAGGATGGGCATGGATTGATCCCAAGGAAAAAAAAACGGGTGGAACTCGGCTTTAAGGAGTTAACAAAAAGTCAAACACACCTGTTCTCTAAAAGATTGAAAACTAGGGAGGGAATGCCATACAAAAATAAGAAATTTGTGCCTTCCTTCTGTGTTAGGTCTGCAGCATCTCTTAGAACATTAATGCCTAACACAAGCAGGGCAAAATGATAAAATGCACACAAGACGGAGGAGATATAAACCTTGCAAAAAAAAAAACCCAAACATGTATGGTTTTAGTCAAGTTTTGAAAAATAAAAAACACAGTGTTTTACACTAATACTGATGTGTTTTTCAATACCATGCCATTGAATTAAATTTCATACACCATAAATGAACCCTACTATTAAAATGTACAATTCTCATGTAGCTATACCAAAACATTAAACTCCAACAGTGCCAACAGTATAGTATACTGACAAAGCGGTGTTCCGTCCAAAAATAAAGAAAGAAAATAAAGAATTAAAAGCCAGCAGCTACACATACTGCAGCTGCTGGCTTTTAATAATAGGACACTTACCTGTCCTGGAGTCCAGCGATGTCGGCACCGCAGCTGATGTTTCCATCAGCTGTCGGGTGCTGCCGCCGCCATTGCGGGTAAGGGTACCACCCGGCAGTGTAGCCTTACGGCTTCACGCTGGGAACCCTAATGTGCATGCGCGAGGCCCTGCTCCTCTCTTCTACTGGCCCAGCAACAGGGAGGAGGAGGGAGCGCCACAGTGATGTCACGGGCCTTGGCCCGGACTCCCAGAAGTGGGAACAGGATACCTGTCAAAGACAAGTATCCTGCCCCCCCTCTCCCCCAAAAGGTGCCAATTGTGGCAACAGAAGGGTAGAGGAGACAAATGAGCGGAAGTTCCACTTTTCAGTGGAACTCTGCTTTAACCAAAGACAAACCAAACTAAGCAGAAAAGGTCAAAGTTTACAGAAATCAAGTATAGCATTACTGTGGCAAAAAGTCTACTCAGGAAACCTATGATCATACCTCTGAAGCAGGTCTTCTGGTAAAGAAGATGACAAAATATGAAGGCTGTTGCAGGCCTGCAGGCTAATGTTCACATCTTCAAAAAGAGCTGGTTAGATAAAAAAAAAAAAAAAAAAAAAACACATTTAACACAATTTAAAGTAGTTCTAAAGCCTTAAAAGGTTTTTTACCTTAATGCATTTTCTGCATTAAGGTGAAAAAACCTTCTGTTTCAAGAATACCCCCCGGTAACCAATACAATTACCTGAGCAGCAGCTCTCTACCTACACATAGGGAAGATTGATAGCAGCAAGAGCCATTGGCTAATGCTGCTGTCAATCAAATCCTATGATCAGGAGTCATTACAAAGCCCCATGGTCTGTGTCTATGGATGCAGTGAGCTCCCACACCCCTCCAAGCGATCAGCTTGCTAGGGAGAGTACTCAGTTGGCAAGAGAAGGAGCAGCGGTGTGGGACACCAGAAGAGGAGGATCAGGGCTGCTCTGTGCAGAACCATTGCACAGAGCAGGTAATAACATGTATTTAAAAAAAATAAAAAAAAAAAGGTTTAAAAAAACATTTAAAATGCCTTGTAGACATGGAGCTAAATAGCAACTCAGAAAATGAAAGCAATTTAAAAAAAAAAAGCCCTAATATAGTAAAAGTTAAACTGCGGGGAATTAGGCAATTGCTCATATTGCCAACTGAATGATGAGTAAGGTAGTAAGGTGGGGGGGCGTGACCGGATGTTGAGGTGAGAGGCGAGAGAGGACGCCGTGACTGAGTTCAGCCCTCTCCCCCCGCTCCGTACCCGGCGCCCGATGGTGCGGGACTTAGGAGGCTGCCCGGAGCAGTTAAACACAGCTGTCACGGACGCGACTGGGGATGTGACCGCCGCACGGAGCCGGAGTCCAACTACACAGCGCTCTCCTAGGAAACACACCGGCAGCGCCTGTCCCTGTGAGAGAGGGGGGCGCTGACACCTAGGATCGAGCGGAGCTGAGCGGTACTGGAAGCCCCTGGAAGGACTAAGCAGCACAAAATTCCGTCCGGAGCACTGGAGGGGTGAGTTGCTGGCTGTGTGTGTATCCACAGCATAAAAAGCCCAGCCACGCAGAGACACTAATACTGATATCTTGGCAAGGAGATTGTGGCTGTATAGGCTTAGGTCGCAAGGCAGGGGACTAACACAGTGCTTGGCAAAGTAGCATATTATCAGGACACTATCAGGAATGTCTAAGAAGAAAGGGATGGAGGATGGGTCAACCCAGCAAGGGACAGGGGGTCTCGGAACCCGCAGCGCTAAGGAGAAGGGGAACCAAGTAGCTACCAAACTGGAGCGCTTTGCGCACACCCCAAATCAAACCCCTAACAAATCCAGCAACTTAGGAGGGGGCCAACAGCAGATAGCTCACCCTGGGAGAAGTCAGGCCCAGGAAAATGGGACTCTGGTAATTCCATCATCAGCTATCCAACTGACAGGCTCAGCTTCAAGGGGGACCTTGGATAAACAGCAAAACCTGGGCCTAGAAGGAGCGACAGGGGGAGACCAGGGCAACTTGGGTGAGAGAGAGCCATCCCTGCAAGATATTCTCACAGCTGTCAATACCTGTAAGCAGTCAATCACTGAGCTGTCTGAGCAATTTAAAAGCATTAGAGATGATCTGCTTGTGGTTAAAGGGGAAGTGCGTACAGTTTGCACCCGCACAACAGCACTTGAGGAGAGATTCAGCCAAATGGAGGATGATGTATACCCATTAAAGCAAGAGGTGGCACTCATGAAAATCCAACTAAGGGATTGTCTACAGAAAATGGACAGTATGGAGAACAGGCTACGCAGAGAGAACCTGAGGGTACTAGGGCTCCCAGAAGGCTGCGAGGGGAATAACCCCATTCAATTCATGGAAGACTGGCTGAGGGAGAAGTTCGGCAGGGACTCTTTTTCTGCTACATTCGCTGTTGAGCGGGCACATAGAATAGGTCCCAAAATCTTAGCACCAGGAGGGCGCCCCAGACCCTTTATTTTTAAGCTTTTATGTTTTCGGGACAAAATTACTATTTTACAGAAGGCAAGAGAGTTAAGGAACATCCAGCATAATGGAGCCAGGATTTCAATTTACCCAGACTTCTCCCCTGAGCTGCAGAGGCAAAGAGCTAAATTTGGAGACTGTAAGCGTAAGCTTCAACAACTCAGAATCAACTACGCGCTTTTGTTCCCGGCGCGATTGCGGGTCTCAGCTCTAGGAGAAGTTAGGTTTTTTTCCACTCCCAACGAAGTGTTAACTTGGCTAGAGAGTATTGAGGAAAGAATTAAGAGAGGAGAGGGGAGCTAGGTGCCGTTTGGAACTCCATCCTGTTCCTTTTTTGAATTTTTTTTTTGTGTAATATTTTTTGGTGCTTTTTCTTTCACTTGATTTTTTTATTTTTTTTTCTCTTTGAGCTTTTTTATTGTATTATGTTATTGGTTGTTTTTTCACTGGATTTTTCTTTGTTAATGCAATAAATGGAGAGTGGAGTGGGGGAAGGGGGGAGGGGGGGATTAAGTAAATATTAATATAATAACTTATAGGAAAAAATGCACAAGGTAATAGCACAAAATGTTTTCTTTTTTATTCTTAAAGGGGGAAAAGTCCTCCCCTACTGGACTTGGTTCACGGTTTTTTCCCTTTTTCTGTTTTCAAACCTCAAAAAAGGTTTCTGAAGGTCACAATAGAAGCCCGGGGGTTAGGCCCTAAAGTGGGCTTGGGGGTAGGGGGGAGGTTGGGAGGGTGTGGGGGTTTGGGGGGTGGGGGGTGGGGGGGAGAAGGCACGTGTGTAATCAGAGGTGGAAGGTAGGGTGTGGTACGAGTGGTCATGATTGGATCCAGGCTGCCAGACTAGAGGGATGGGTAAGAGATAGGGAGTTATGCTATGTATCCCCTTATTATACCTGTAATGGGAGTTGGTTAGTCTCGACAGGAGATCAAAATATCGCAACGGTACTAGATAGAACGGCCCATTAGTATTAAAGGAGGGAGTGGTAAAATTCCGGATACGGGTAAAAGGATCAATATATGCTCATGGAAGAGGAGTAAAGGATGAGCTTAAAAAACAAATAATTTTTTCAACAGCCAAAAAGGGGAACGTCGGGATACTCTGCCTACAGGAGACGCATCTGGTTAAAGCCACACTTGAAACTGAGTAATAAACAGTTCCGGATGCAATATCACTCTACCCACTCATCATATTCGAGAGGGGTGAGTGTACTGATAAGCACAGATCTGGCCTTCTCCTGCGGGCAGAGTAGGTTGGACGATAAGGGAAGGTATATTTTTCTTTCTTGTTTAATAGAAAATAGAAGATATATATTAGCGAATGTGTATATTCCCCCCCCATTCTGTACAGAGGTAATGGAGGACTTAGCCAGGTTTGTAGCAGACTTCCCGGGGATACCGATAATAGCACTGGGAGATTTTAATATGACGATGGACAGGAGCATAGACAGGTTCCCGTCGAGGCCCGGAGCTGGAGAGGCCAACAGGAGCCCCCTTTTGCAGTACTGTGACGAATTAGGATTGGTAGATATTTGGAGGAGGAGACACCCTGGAGTGAGGCAGTATTCGTGTCACTCCAGGACCCACGCCACCTTGTCCAGAATTGATCTCGTACTGGGGAATGAAGAGGCACTAAGTGTAGTGGAGGAGATAACATATGAGCCAAGGGGCGTCTCAGACCACACGCCAGTTATTGCCTCCATGAGAGTGGGGGGACAGTATGGCAGGGGGAGCTGGAAGATTAATCCCTTCTGGCTTGAACTTATAGGAGAAGAGGAGAAAACGATGGAGGGGTTGCCTGAATTTATTAGTATAAATCTAGGATCGGCTCCACTTGGGGTGGTCTGGGACGCCTTGAAGGCACATATCCGAGGAGCTTTAATCCAGAGAATAGCGTATGTCAAAAAACAGTCGCATGCTGAGGAAATGGAAGCTAAAGAAAATGCAAGACTGTCAGAGGCGCACTTTGTAGCAATACCATCCCAAGCGAACCACGAGCGCTGGGCGAGGAGGCAAGAAGAGTATAGTAGGGTACTTCGGGAGAAGGCAGAAAAGATTAGGTCCTTTCAGAGACTGGGCTTTTTTGGAGAGGGAGAGAAAATTGGGAAGGCCCTCTCTCTGATAATTAAGGCAAATGGCCCCCCGAGTGCAGTGCCGGCAATTAAAGGGAGGGAAGGAGAAATAAGAAAAAACACTCAGGATATAGTAAACGAATTTAAAATATATTTTGAGAAGCTATATAGTTCCTCTAGGGTAAATGTAGAAGGGGAAATGCAGGGTTTCTTTGAGGGACTAGAGATAACTCCGGTATTAGAGGAAGATCGGGAAATGCTGGATGCCCCATTGACCCTTAAAGAATTGCAGTGGGCTGTTGGAGATATGGCGGCCCAAAAATCCCCGGGCCCGGACGGCCTGCCCATAGAACTATATAAAAAATACGGAGAGGTACTGCTACCCTTATTGCTGGAGGTATTTAATGGGGCCAGGGAGCAGGGGGCTCTACCCCCCTCAATGGCAGAAGCCACAGTAATACTTTTGTTAAAAGAGGGGAAGAACCCAATAGAGATGTCCTCATATAGGCCCATATCGCTTTTGTGCTCGGATGTGAAGATCCTTGCCAAAGTATTAGCTGCAAGGCTTAACAAAATAATCCCTAAACTAATACACCCGGATCAGTCTGGGTTTATCCCAAACAGATCCACAAGCACGAACATAAGGCGGGTATATCTTAACATGCAAATCCCCATAGAAAACAGCAGTAGGAGAGCAATCCTGTCGCTAGATGCAGCCAAGGCCTTCGATTCCCTGGAATGGCATTATCTATGGAAGATATTAGCGGAATATCAGCTTGGCCCTGGGTTTGTACGGTGGCTAAGGTTGCTGTATAGCGAGCCAAGGGCCAAGGTGAAAATCAACGGGCAATGCTCGGAGTGGTTTCAGCTGAGCAGGGGTACAAGACAAGGGTGCCCTCTGTCCCCCCTGCTCTTTGCATTGGCAATTGAGCCCCTGGCGGTGGCTCTAAGGATGGCACAGGGCATACAGGGATTTAAGAGAAGCAGAGGGGTGGATAAAGTGGCCCTATATGCCGACGATATTTTATTATTTTTGGCGGATACGCAGGAGTCACTGGAAACAGCCATAAGGATAGTGAGGGAGTTTGGAATTTTCTCTGGGTTACTGATCAATTGGGAGAAATCAGTGATTCTGCCTATCGATACCCAGAGTGAGCCTCTCCCACACCAGGCATCCCAAGTCCAAGTGGTCAGGCAAATGAAATACCTGGGGATTAATATCACCAGAGACCCAGGCCAGTACATATCTGGAAATTTGGTTCCATTGATGAAAAAATTGAAGCAGAAATGTCAAGTATGGAGACGCCTACCCCTCTCGGTCGCCGGGCGCTGTAATCTGATTAAAATGGTCTGGCTACCTCAAATCTTATATGTTTTGCAAAACTCTCCTGTTTGGATTCCCAAGCACTGGTTCAAAAAAATGGACAGCATATTCAGAGAACTTATCTGGAAGGAAAGGGTGGCCAGGATCGGGTTGGAGACGTTACGGCGACCAGAGGGGAAGGGGGGCCTGGCGGTACCAGATCCACGGGGCTACTTCCTGGCAGCTCAATTGCAACAACTTGGAGGCAGTAATAGGCTAGGAGAAGTAGGAGCAGGGGGCAGCGTCTTATTGAATGACACTAGACACGATACAGTGGCGGAGGGATTAGAGGCAGACTCCTTTTGTACCAAATGTCCTACTACCCGGATGATGTGTAAAGTTTGGGCGCAAGCTAAAAGAACTCTGGGATATGCCGGTTTTGCGGAATTTTCGCCACTTTGGGACAACAATAGCCTCAAGGAGCTTAAAAAAATGGGGCGCGTAGAGGAATGGGACCGGTTGGGTATCCACTACCTTGCACAGGTATATAGGGCAGGGAGATTAAAGCCCTTTCGGGAACTGGTAGAGGAGTATGCGATCTCCAACAGGTCATTTTACAGATATCTGCAACTCAGGCATGCCCTGGAGGCACAATTTGGGAAGGAGGCACCAGTGTGGTGCGAAATGACCTCTTTGAGAAAGCTGATCGATGCGGGATCCACAAAGGGGCTGATCTCGGACATGTATGGCTGTTTGAAGGCAGCAGTCCAAGAAGGTCTGGTTGAAAATAAAAACAGGGCTAGATGGGAAAAGGATGTGGGAACAATGTCCGACGATCAATGGGATCAAGTTTTGGCGCTGGGTACCAGGGTCACCCTCTCTCCTTCACAAGTGATGTCTCACTTGTATCTGTTATATAGAGCATACTATACACCCCTGAAACTATTCAAGTGGGGCAAGAGACCTGATGCGAAATGTCAAAGATGTGCAGGGGGGCATGGGGACTTGATCCACATGTTCTGGCGCTGCCCCAAATTGCACAGATATTGGGTAGGAATAGTGGGGAAAATAAATTCAGTGCTTGGGACATCGCTGAGGGTGGAGGCGGGAGAGTGCCTGCTGGGTCTGAAGGGGGAAGGAGGAATCTCAAAGGACATACAGACGGCAAGAGACAGATGCTTGTTCCAGGGAAAAAAGCTTATCGCGCAGCATTGGCAGAGGAGGGAGGCCCCGACACTGACAGAATGGGAAAACGCAGTAAGGGAAGTGATATGTAGGGAAAAGTATATCTACAAGAAAAGGGGTAATTATAAGAAATTCAAGAAAATATGGAAAGCATGGTTGGATTGGGAGTGAGTTGAATAAGAGGCAAAGAGAGGTTGATATAGGATGAGAGGAATGTAGAGTATGCGTGAGGATGTATACCAGGTGAGGGGGGGAAACGGGGAGGGGAGGGTAAGGAAAAAAATAGGGGAAAATGAAGAAATTGTTCCTATATTTCCCTTTTTGTAAGATACAGCCTATGGACATGTCTATATTGGTATATACTGGATACAGAGAAATTTAGGGGAGTAATGGATGATTCCACTGAGCTGGGGATTTTAATGGCAGTCACTATTTGTATATCTTTCTCTTTTTTCTTTCTCCTTTTCTCTTTTTTTTTTCTTGATGTATCTGTTGTACATGATGTATCGGATAACTTTTTCAAATAAAGAGATATTTAAAAAAAAAAAAAAAGGTAGTAAGGTGATATATTTACATTATTCTTTGCTCCCAGGCAGACAGTGCCCTCATTTGCTGTTTAAGGTCCTGGGTTGTGGAGGGCAGGCATTCGATCTTACCTACAGTGCAAGACTGCTGGTCCTGCAATGTACAGGATGACATTGGGGAGCTGTGACAAGTCAGGAAGCAAAGAGAAGCAGCCTAATGGGACCAGTCGTGCAGAGTAGAGTAAGCTGCAGGAGCAAGGATTTAAGCAAGTATATAAAAGCTTAGCCATCATCCCCTGGGCAAAATAATCAGTTAACCCTTGCAGTGCAGAGAAAGACCCATTGCAAGGTAAATAAAAGTTTTTTTGTTTTTCAGTGAAGTTCAGCTTTAAATTGTCACATATGCTGACTTTTAGAATGCTACATAAAAGTGAAGGTGTAACCATTAACAAAAAAAAAAAAAAAAAACAGAGCTTACTATTTGCCAGTAGTCCTTTGCAGAACTTGTGGAAAGATGGTAGTGAGAATAAGGGAGCATATGTGTCAGACTTCTTCATAAGCACGGCAACTTCCAAAGCCCACACCATTAGTAGTTTCCTAGAGAAAGAAAGCAAGGGCATATGAGAAACAGATTTAAGTCAGAGCCTGTGTACTCTGCTCATCTGTACATCTGTAGAGGAGCCCTTTCACAATGGGCTATCAAGACTTACTGTACCAAGTACCAACATGTTGTTGATTATTTCAAAACACAGAGGTGGTCACTCTACCTCTACTGGAATTAATAAATAAATGAAAATGCAACACTGAACTCGGGACCCTGCATTTACTATATCTGGTCCCCCACAGTACACAGAACATGGAAAAGCAATTTTAGTAAATATAAAATGCTAAACACCTTTTCTCACCAGAAGTATAAAAAAAAAAAAAAAAAAAAAAAAGTCAGCACACGTGCCTCCGTTAGCTGCAGCCCTGCTCTGTCCTCTCCCCCCTCCCCTCTCTGCCTGTCAGCTCCGTGTCCGCGCCACTTTCTCTAGTCCTGCTGCTCAAATTACTATTTGTAATACAATCTGTTTTTAACTGTAATGGCCCCGTGACTGTGCTGAATAATAATGCTGTATATACCTTGTTTACAGAGTGCTGATCTGCGCTCAATGACCGCCGCCTATCTCCTCTCTCGGCCTGACAAATGCAGTGGGCGGGGCCGCCTCTCCTCCTCCCCTCCTGACGCCAGTGGGGGGGGTCCCCTGCCCCGCCCGCTGCATTTGTTGGGCTGAGAGAGGAGATAGGCAGCGGTCAATGAGCTCAGATCAGCGCTCTGTAAACAAGGTATATACAGCATTATTTATAACCACTTTAAGTGCATGGAAACAACATCTTAAAGTGGCGTTTCACCCAAAAGTGGAACTTCCGCCTTATTGTTGTACTCCTTCCCCCCTCCAGTGCCACATTTGGCACCTTTCAATTGGGGGGGGGGTTTGTCAGGATACCTGTCTTTCACAGGTATGCTGTCCCCCACTTCCGGGAGCCTCAGCCGCGGGTATTGACGTCACCGCGGGGCTCCCTCCCCAGCCGCCGGATCAATAGGAGAGAGGAGCGGCGCCTCACGTATGCGGAGTATGATGACCAGCGTGAAACCGTAAGGCTACACTGCTGGGTTCTCTTACTCACAATGGAGGCAGCAGCACCAGACAGCTGATGGAAACCATCAGCTGCAGTGCCAACATCTCTGGACTCCAGGACAGGCAAGTGTCCGATTATTAAAAGTCGGCAGCTGCAGTATGTGCAGCTGCTAGCTTTTAATTTTTGTAGTGGTGGGAGGACCTCAGCTTTAAATAGTGCTTAGGGTCAACAAGAAGATGTAACCCAACAATCTAAGGTGAGGTGGGCTGAAAAGAACCAAAAGGGCACTCCACTAAAATCAAAGCAAAGCACATTATAGCTTTCCTGAAACAGTACTGATGAGTATTACTTTCAACACAATTTCCAAAAACAGGGTGTTCTTTGCATGTACTGGATAGTGGGTGGGATTACGCAAATCATTTCTTTCTGCCCCTTGTCATCTAGAACAGGGTTTTATCAACCTTTTTTCAAGGCACTCTTTAAAATTTTGCACAATCTTGAGGCACCCCATTTTAAAATGCAATTAAGTAACATTTTTACATAACGCACCAGCATCAACACACGTGGGATGCCCAACATTAGAGACAATTTTTACAAAGCATATAAACCTTTTCATACTGGTTATGACTAGTATACCAGGGGAGAGACAAACAAGGATGTTATGCGGGTGCTTAAAGTTGCACAATGAAAACATGCAGCTTTGTGGTACAATAAAAGTCACACTTGATCCACCTGCTGGCTTTCTGACAAATTTTGGGCAATTCTTTAGGCATTTTGCGACAGCACCCCTGAAGAACCAAGTCAGCACCCTGGTTGAAAAAGGCTGCGCTAGAACCACTGGTTTATGGCACAGATACAGAATGTAACAAAGATAATCATGTATTTGGAAAATTCAACTTCTGGCGAGACAGTATCATGGCATACCCTGAAAACAAACGACACTCCAAGCATCTCTGTGAAAAGGCGATTGAACAACAGGGGGGATAGATACAAGAAAATGTCTAAGCGAGTAAATAGCCCATAGATTATATATTAATTCTTTAAAAAACAGAAAGAGTATGGAGCTAGAAACCTGCAAACAGTAGGATGTTCACCAAAAGTGCATGAACATGCACAATTATACACACGCTCACAGTGGCCACATTTTTTTTTTTTGGGGGGGAACTACATCTGCAAAGCTCACTTTGCAGATAGCTTTACGCTGTCAAAATATGAAAGCTTCTATGAAAAAGGGTATATACTTTCTATATGAACTGTATTAACATTTTAAGCCACACAAATCTCAAGAAAAAAAAAAAAAAAACATACAAAAATAGGGCAAACCAAATGTTTTCAAAACAGGAAATGTGCCCCGTTAACTTATATTATCAGACAATATACAGTATTTATAGGCATTTCACACAACCAAGAAAATAAGTGGGTTTACCTAGCATCCTGGTTAAGGTGGTCTCTTTTGAGCAACATTCCCAAGAGATTCAAGATGACAGAGAAATGCTTCTTTGTGGCAGTAGTCACCGTGCTAATCACTGCACCATCAAATAAGGAGGGAGATGAGGAACTGAGACTACTAGAGATGAAGTGATCGTGTCTGGAAAGAGAAAAACAAAAAAACAAAAAAACAA
The DNA here is from genome assembly GCA_037952925.1 of Lithobates clamitans. NCBI lineage: Eukaryota > Metazoa > Chordata > Amphibia > Anura > Ranidae > Lithobates > Lithobates clamitans. Next base: position 19,325 of record JBBGZY010001537.1, read on the forward strand.
AAAAAAAACACAAAAACTTTAATTTAGGAGAGAGAGAGAGAGAGAGAGAGAGAGAGAGAGAGAGAGAGAGAGAGAGAGAGAGAGAGAGAGAGAGAGAGAGAGAGAGAGAGAGAGAGAGAGAGAGAGAGAGAGAGAGAGATTAAATAAATTATATATATATATATAGATAGATATATAGATATATATATAGATAGATATATAGATATATATATATATAGATAGATATATAGATAGATATATATAATAAAACACACAGCGCTTCAGACATACTCTCACTCGTGATTACAAAAGTAAAGTGAATTTTAATTTCTGAAACTCTCCATTAAAGCTAATGGAGCAGACAGTGGGCACAACATACTAAAATATTGTTAGGCAAGCATCTTCAATTTAGAGTACCGTATTTATCGGCGTATAACACGCACTTTTTTCCCCTTAAAATCAGGGGAAAGTCGCAGGTGCGTGTTATACGCCGATACCATGCGATCCCGAGCTGTCACAATCTTAAAATCGCCGACAGCGATTTGAAAATGGCGCCGCCGGCGCCGAAATACACCGAGCCGGTCCTCGGCTCTTTCCGGCGGCTCTCGTTTACTTTCGGCTCCACTCGTAGTCCCGAGCGGAGCTATCCGATCCGAACCTACTCGGCTAGGTTCGGATAGCTCCGCTTGGGACTACGAGTGGAGCCGAAAGTGAACGAGAGCCGCCGGAAAGAGCCGAGGACCGGCTCGGTGTATTTCGGCGCCGGCGGAGCCATTTTCAAATCGCGGTCGGCGATTTTAAAGCTCAGGACAGGGGATCAAAGCGAAGGCTGCACTGGGAAAGGCTGCACTGGGAAAGGCTGCACTGGGGAAGGCTGCACTGGGGAAGGCTGCACTGGGGAAGGCTGCACTGGGGAAGGCTGCACTGGGGAAGGCTGCACTGGGGAAGGCTGCACTGGGGAAGGCTGCACTGGGGAAGGCTGCACTGGGGAAGGCTGCACTGGGGAAGGCTGCACTGGGGAAGGCTGCACTGGGGAAGGCTGCACTGGGGAAGGCTGCACTGGGGAAGGCTGCACTGGGGAAGGCTGCACTGGGGAAGGCTGCACTGGGGAAGGCTGCACTGGGGAAGGCTGCACTGGGGAAGGCTGCACTAACAAGGCTGCACTAACAAGGCTGCACTGACATGGCTGACCTGACATGGCTGTACTGGCATGGCTGTACTGGCATGGCTGCACTAACAAGGCTGCACTGACATGGCTGTACTGACAAGGCTGCACTAACAAGGCTGCACTGGGGAAGGCTGCACTGACATGGCTGCACTGAGAAGGCTGCAATGATGGGCATTTAAATGCAAGTTTTTTTTCCCTTCAACTTCCCTCCTAAAAGTTTTTTTTCCTTAAAATTCCCTCCTAAATTGGGGTGCGTGTTATACGCCGGTGCATGTTATACGCCAATAAATACGGTAATTTTGAGGTTCTCAAACATTCTACCTCACTAGCAGGACAAATATAAAGTGAAAAATTGAGGCGTTAAAGCTTGAAGAGCCAGTGTAAGCATGTACACCTCATATATGCCACTAAACAGAACTGAATTACTATTACTAAACCAAAAGTGGTAGTTCTCTTAAATGGGCTAAATGCTTAAAAAAAATGCACTAGAGACAAAATCCATGAAAAGGGCTTAAAGCAAGTAGAAAATAGGATTTCTTTGTCATACATGTAAAATCCTTTTCTTTGAGTACATCATGGGACACAGAGTCAGGCTAATATTCAATACCTGCTGGGTTGTACTTCATCTCCAGGTGAATGGACACTGGTAGACCAAAAGGTCTTTGGACAGGAAATGATCCCCTATATCAATAGTCATCAACCCTGTCCTCAGGGACCACTAACAGGCCAGGTTTTATGCATTACCTTGGGGAGATTCAGACTAGAATACTGCAATCACTGAGCAGCAAATTATATCACCTGTTATGTATTTCAGTTATTTTGCAAACGTGGCCTGTTAGTGGGCCCTGAGGACAAGGTTGATGACCACTCCCATACAGGAAGTACTTCAGTTTTGTAGCAAGCACTGAATCCTCAAAAAAAAGGGGAGGGATCTGTGTCCCATGATGTACTCAAAGAAAAGGATTTTACAGGCAATTATGATGAAAAAATCCTATTTTCTTTTTCATACATCATGGTACACAGACAGACAGGCTAATATTCATTATCTGCTGGGATGTCCCAGAGCAATAGCCTTCAGGGGAGGGAGACACCCTGCCAAACAATAGCCATCAGAACTTATACAGCAGCCCGCAGTACATTGCGGCCGAAAGCCAAATCCTCGGCTGCTCAAACATCCACTTGGTAAAATTTTGTGAACGTATGCACTGAAGACCAGGTGGCAGTAGGCCACCGTAGGCCTGAATGACCAATTGACGGAACCAATTGGCAATAGAAGCTTTGGAAGCTACCTGCCCTTTCTTGGGTCCTTTTGGTAAAACAAAAAAGGAGTCTGATCCTCGGAGATCTGCAGATCTGTGCAGTTGTCTCTCTTCCGCCTAACGAGGCTGAGGGAAAAAAAGCGGCAAAATAACGTTCTGATTTAAATGAACGGCTGACACTACTTTTGGCAAAAAGGATAGAACAGGTCGTAACACGACCCTGTCGTGGTGAAGGATCAAGTACAGTTCCCTGCATTTAAGGGTCCCCACCTCCGACACCCTTCTAGCCGAGGTGATAGCCATCGGGAAGGCTAGCTTGCTTGACAGCAAGTCTAATGGAATTTCCTTGAGAGGTTCCAATGGTTGTTTCTGTAACACAGACAGCACCAAGTTCAAGACCCAAGGACACATAGGTGACCTAATGGGGGGAAGCAAGCAATGTTGCCCCCTGCATAAAGGTTGGGACCAGTGAATGGGAGGCTAAAGGCCTTTGGAAGAATACTGATAGGGCCGAAACTTGACCTCTGATTGTACTCAAAGCCAATTTGATTTCCACAGCTGACTGTAGAAAAGAGGATTCTCCCAATCACGCATTTCCGAGGATGCCATTTTTTGGCTTCACACCATGCAATATAAAAGTCTTCCAGACCTTATGACAGATCTTCCTAGTGACAGCTTTTCTAGCAATTACTAGGGTAGACACCACTGGTCCCAAGATGCCACTGTCCTTTAACACCCTGGCTTCAATAGCCATGGTGTCAAATTTAGAGACTGTAAATTGAGGGTGGAATATAGGACCTTGAGACAGTAGATCGGGGTGACGTGGAAGCATCCATGGCCCGTCTATTCAGTCTCACAATCTCTGGGAACCAGGGCCTTCTGGGCCAGGCTGGTGCCACCAGAGTGACTGGAACCCCCTCTCTCCGAATCCTGCGCAACAAATGTGGAAGGAGATGGATTGGAGGAAAAGAATAAACCAGGGAGTACTGGCTCCATGAAGCTACCAGAGGATCTCTTGTTCGAAACACAAACTGCTGTAGCTTGCTGTTGAACCTGGATGCCAATAGGTGGACCTCTGGCCACCCCCAACGTTGCCAAACTTCCTGGAACACCCCTGGGTGTCGGGACCATTCCCCCAGGCAGATCTGCTAGCAGCTGAGAATTTGCCTTCCAGTTCTCTACTCCCGGAATATGGACTGCCGATAGAATCAGCACCTGTCCCTCTGCCCAGGCTAGTATGTGGTTCATCTCCTTCAGAGCTGAACGTCTCCTGGTACCATCTTGGTGGTTTATATAGGCCACTGCATTGGCACTGTCAGACTGAACCCTGATAGGGCAGTCCTGAAGATCCACCATTCATGATTGTAGGGCCAGTTGATGGGCAGGATCTGTTCTGTCCTTGACCATTTCTCTTGAGCTGTGAGCCCCTCTAGGGTCGCTCCCCAGCCTGAGAGGATTACCATCCTCCCTAGAAGACTCATACAGAGCCAAAAGGAGGGTTGTCTGGTGCCCCTTATCTGGCGCACCTGATTCTTCAGGGTACAGATCCTTGCGGGTGGCAAGAATACTCTTGCTTGGACTGTATCCAAGATCAGACCTAAATACTTTAGACTTTGAGCTGGTTTTAAGGCAGACCTTTCAGTATCTCTGATCCAGCCTAAGCTTTTCAAATATTGCACTGTGCATGTTATGCTCTGTTCTAGAGCCTGTAATGAGTGATCTCTGAGCAGGAGGTCGTCCAGATACCCAAGCACCAGAACCCCTTGGGCCCTTAAAAAGACCCAGTACTGGTGCTAGGACCTTTGTGAACACCCAGGGAGCAGTAGCAAGCCCAAAGGGTAGAGCCACAAACCGAAAAGGACGTTCTTCTACTGCAAATCGCAGGAACCGCTAACGAGGCTGAAAGATAGGTACGTGTAAAATACGTGTCTTTTATATCGATGGAAGCTAAGAAGCCTTCCATCTGGAGGGAGGCTTACAGACTCCATCCGAAAGGGCTGGATTAGTAGATACTGGTTCAGGGATCTTAGGTCCAAAAATGGGCCTTGTGAGCCAGTTTGTTTTTTAAACCGTAAAACAAGTTCGCTCTTTCGGATACAGGAACCTGTACAATCACTCCTTGATGCACTAAATGATGTAGCAACAAGTCTCTTTATGGAGGATCCGAGATAACGCTGGATCTTAAAAACCTCTGAGGGGGAACCCCCCCGCAACTCCAGCTTGTAACTACAAGATATAATTGAGGTGACCCACTCATCCTGAATTATTGTTCTCCAAAATGTCCGCAAAGTGCAGCAGCCTTGCCCGCACTTGGAGTGGGGGCATCCCCCTCAAAAGGGAGGGCTTGGTGCTGGGTTTAGAACAATTTTGGACCTAGGGCTTTTTCTGGCCTTGGCCTGCGACCTGCCCCTAGGGCCCTGTTGGCAGCGGAACTGCCTTGGTGCTAAGACATTTGAGGAAGCAGTTTGAGGAAATGAGGGACGCCTGGTGCTTTTCTTCACAGGAAGTAGAGAACGCTTCCTTCTGGAAATCTTTTGGATATATTTGTCCAAAATGATCACCAAATAAACGTTCCCCGTGAAAAGGGAAACCTGCCAATAACTTTTCACAAGGAAGCTCGGCTGACCAGCTTTTAAGCCAAAAAAGTCTGCGCATGTATAATGTACAGACAAAAGAGCCAAACGAGAAACCTGCTGTATTGAGCAAGAGGAACAGGTCAAAAACTTTACAATGGAGGACTTCCAAGCCCTCCGAGATCTAATGTTATTACTCGATGAAAATGAACAATCTAGTCAGGCTGAGCCTTCAATGGCTCCCAATTCCAACTCTGGAGCCTCTGCCCCCAATAATCCACTCAGAGCTAAATCTCAACGCTTTCCGGACCTGATGACTAATCCCAGTATCTGGGCCTTCCTGATGGGCACGATCAATGATGTCAAAAAAATGAATATAACTCCGAAACATAGGAACCTCACTCAGGCTCAGGCACAAGCAATTACACAACTACAAAATCATCCTGATCTTGTGATAAAACCTGCCGACAAAGGCGGAAATATCGTCTTTATGACCAAAGCTGACTACAGATGGCCATAAATATCCTATGTAACAAGGCATGGTTTAGATGCAATGATTCTACGGAAATTGATCAGTACAAAACAGAATATTTGACTATCATTGGTTCTGCCCATCAGGGGGGGCCTCATTGACCAGGATCTTTACAATTTTTTGAATGTACGTCATCTTAGAATGGCCACATTTTACGCACTTCCTAAAGTGCATAAAAACCAGACCAAATCCCCGGGAAGACCCATAGTGTCGGGGATTGGGTCCCTCACGGAAAATGCCAGTCGCTTGGTTGATTCAATACTTTTACCACATGTACTATCACTACCCTCATACATTAGAGACACACTGGATCTTCTGAAACATATCGAAGGGATGGTCGTGCCTCCTGACGCCCTGCTCGTGACCTTGGATGTTGAGGCTCTGTATTCGAGCATCCCTCACGAGCAGGGCGTCACGACAGCACGTACCTTCCTTCGCGAACAAACGCACCAGCGATGGGATTATTGTGAGTTTATTCTGGAACTGTTGCGATTTATTCTCACGCACAATTGCTTTACTTTTAATGAGTACCACTTCCTCCAGGTACAGGGCGTAGCTATGGGCACCTGTTGTGCGCCCACTTACGCCAACCTGTACCTGTGGGGGTGGGATCAAACAATTTTTTCAGATGATAATTTATCGCATTTTACAGGTCAAGTGATGTGTTGGTTGCGTTTTATTGATATTTTTATTGTATGGTCAGGCTCTATGGAGAGTCTAAATACTTTTGTTGAGAGATTAAACTGCAATTCGTTCAATTTGAAATTTACAGTGTGTAGTAATCAATCTACAATCACCTTCCTTGACCTTACAATCTGCAAGGATAGTGATGGCTGGCTGGCCTCTACGCTGTTCCGCAAAGATACAGCAGGCAACACCCTGCTGCATGCGCAAAGTGCTCCCCCACATACTCTCATACGTAGTATACCCTACGCACAATACCTGAGACTCCGTAGAAATTGTACATTCACAGAGAATTTCAAACAACAAGCCAATGCACTCCGCGACCGTATGAGGGCAAGGGGATATAGTAAATCACTCCTTCGCCGCGCTTATAATAAAGCGCTGCGTCAACCACGGAACTCTTTTATATCAGAACAAAACTATGAAACCCAACCAGATGGTAAGATATATCACTAAGTATTCTCAACACCATGCGGAAATCCGTGATATTTTAACCGTACACTGGTCTCCGTTACGTGAGGACCCAATTTTGGCCAAATATATAACTCCTACTCCAGCCATCACATTTCGTGGATGTAGATCCTTAAGGGACAAACTTACATCTAGCCACTACTGTAATGATTCTCCATTACAACTTTATCCAAAAGGGATTACGAGATGCGGGAGATGTACCTTCTGTCCCTGGATCCGTGAAGGTACCTGCTTCAACCTTCCTAATGGGAAAATTTTTACCCCTCACTTCCATGCGAACTGTGAAACTCAGGGTGTAGTTTACCTAATGACATGCAACTGCCAAGCGTTCTATGTTGGCAAAACAATCAGGCAATTTCGTTTATGTATTAAGGATCAAACTATTCTGGGGGGGGGGGGGGGGGTAAAATGATCACATTAGTGAGCAGGCACCTGGATCTCTATCACAGATTCGACACCTCGGGGGTCTCCTTTATCGCCCTTGCGGTGATCCCTAGGAACCCTCGAGGTGGCGATTGGGACAAACAAATTTTGAGACAAGAAACATTCTGGATAGAACGTCTGAATGCGACCCGGGCCCCAGGAATTAATGAAGCTCAATCCTATAAACCTTTTCTCTAACAGAATAATTTGACATATAGGGCTCAATCACAGTAGCCCATGCAGATTCTATTGATACTGATGGTATCAGTTGAGATTTTTTTTTTCTCTCCCCTTTCCTCCTCCTCCCCCCCCCCCTTTTTTAGTTCCCCCCTTTTTTCACATTCACATACCCCCTTCCCTTTTCTGATGCTACATCATCTTCCCATATGTCCCCCATACATGGCTCCTTATCTATGGTTGTTGTGTAGGTCCATATCCCTTCAACCTCATATACATATGTCTACAGAACATCCACACACAGAGTTGAAATTAGGTATATATTAGAGCTCGAGTTTAGAGCAAGTATTCTTTACAAGAAGACTATGGATTTTGAGCTGTCCTATAGATAAACAGAACTGTTTTTAAAGTGTTCAATAATGATATATGTTGAAGATTTACCCTTTGTATAATATGATTGCTTTTTCCTGCTGAGTTTACACAGTGCGGTTGGTGTGGGCGCCACCTAGTGGTGGGTTCTTGGCTATCATGCGGCCGCCCAGTGTCGCACCAGCACACTGCTGATGCGGCGCACACATCAACTGACAGATTGCTTTGCCGGCTGGTGTAGCTTGGGGTGGTGTGCGCTGCGTTCCATACTGGATGCGCCGTCACTGGATGCGCCGCAAGCAAGAGGCCGGTCCAGATGACGTCACATCGGCGCCGCCGATTGGATGACCACGGACGGGACGGCACACAAATAGGACGGCGTCCTATCATGGTGTGCATCTCGCCCCAGCCTCAGGGAGATACCACACGTCGGAAGCTTCTTTCCCTACCAGACGCAGGTACCGTGATCTTTACCCAAATACTAGATACAAAATACCCGCTACTACTTTGTGGATTTACTGCGGGTTTAGATTTTATTTCATTTTATTTATTTAGTTGATCCTTTCCCCTGTTTCTCTTGGCATTCTAGGTTAATGTAACACTAACTAAACGACCCAATAAGATACTGTGCCAGTCGGCACTTGTATTTAAATACATACTACTACCAGAGCTTGTTTGTGGGACCTATGTACACACAAAATAAAGTGACAGATCTAAAACATCCCCAAAGTAATGCTGGTGAGTGCTTTGTATTATGGCCATGGCCACCTCACCAGTATTCTATCATTATTGATTAATATTATTATTAGTTTTTAAGCCATTTGTTTTTCTTTTTAGGAGTAGGTCTGTGTAGGAGATAGTACCAGTACATATCCATCCCGACGTGTATGGATATATTACATTGCCGGTTTTCCGGTTCTTCCTGACCTGTGGGCCATTCTTTCATGATTTTAAACACGTTTAAGATGTGAGTACTTTCTGCATATACAACATTCCCCTGGCTCCTTTTCCTTTTTATTTCCTCCTCTTAATTCCCCCCCCCCCCCTTCCTCTCTTTCCTTCCCCCTCATTTTCTCCCGCCCCCCCCACTCCTTCCCCTCCCTTCTACCCCTCCTTGACCCCCCTTGTTCCACGCCCTCCTCCTTTCCTTCCTTCCCCTTTCCTTTCTCCCCTCTTTTTTTTTTCCTTTTTTTCTTTTCTCCCTTTCTTTTTTCTCTTTTTCTTCCTTTTCCCCCTATCCTCCCGTCTCTTTTTCCGCTCCAGAACATTGGAGACTCTAGATTTATACATATATTCTATGAATAACCTCTTTATTTTGTTACGTCCTTCAGCTACTATTGAAGATTATGTTGTGCATGCCCCCATGGTAGCCTTTCATCACCTCTTTGGTTTGCGCACCTATCTCTGCACTGTCTGAATCAGCATGAGTGTTTCTGAGATTATAATATGCGGTGTCATTATAGATACCGTTTTTTTATGGTTCTATATATTAATCATGTACTTGTTATGTTATGTATTTTGATAGCCACAAAAATATACTGGTTCGCTTTTGAAGAAGCGTGATGACATAAACTGGAGGAATAGTGGTCCTATTTTCAGGCAGATCATCCTCCTGGTTAGGCCTATCAGGCCGTTTGACCTGATCCTTTACGGACTGGCAGATACCAATTGCTAGAACAACTGGCTGAATAGCTGAACTGGCCAAAGAAAAGGAAGAATTTAATAATGACTCCAATTTCTTGTCAACAAGGTCTTTCAAGCCCTGTGCGTTATCTACCGGACAAGTTCTTGTTTAAGGAAGAGACTGCTGCATCTACGGCTGGCATTCTCCCTTTTCATCCCATCTATGGGATCCAAAACTGTAAGAGGAACAAAATCGTGTCAGGATGTTCCCAATCAGCATACACCGCCTGTTCCAGCAGGGGGTGTAGGGGGGAAGCCTGTGCGGCCTGAAGAGGCCTCAGGGATCCCAAGAGAACCAGGGGGGGCTCAGTCACCTCTGCAAGAGGCAACTTAAAGGCAGAATGAACCATTTCGGTCAGTCAGGATGAAAACCCTCTGTGACAGAGGCAGACATCAACTGGATATCCTTTTGTCCAGATTGCTTGGAAGCAGACTCATCTGCCAGGCCCCCCACAGAAGCCTGAGCTTTTTAGCTCTTCCCCATTCTCAACCCATTCCTGCTTAAAACTAGGAGGCTCCAGGGAGGGGGGGATTGGTCACCCTTCTTGCCACCCTGCGGGATGAAGACAATCCTGTGCTCTAACCCGGCTAGGGCCGAGGACAGTTCATCCTTGGTGATAAAGTGTAAAGCAGCAGCATTGACTGTAGGCACAACACCAGATAGGCGCAGCGGCTCAGATTGCCAGGAAGCCTCTGGTCCTTTAGGGGATACAACACTAGGGATACGACTAGGTTCATCAGGAACTGACGACATAGGTGTGCCCTTCCCTGTGGTGTTAGTTACTCCTCTTTTTTGAAGACATATACTAGCCACAAAGAGAGAGAACTTGGGTGTAGTATTAAAAACACCTCAGAAGGGAGATCCTTTAATATGGCTCACCAAGCCCCTATGCAACAATCCTGCTAAGCACCTTAGCCTGCCAAGCAACACTTGGTGACTCACGTGACCCGGGTAAGGAGAAATGAACCGCTGGAAGTGCCTGTTTAGAGTCTGCTCTGTGTCCCACAGCTGCCTTCTGGAAGCACCACTTGGCATATACAGCTTAAATAAGCTGGCAGTGCGCAGGACCGTTCTGTGCATGCGTGCGCATCAACGTGCTGGTCCCGGCATATGGGCGTGGCTGTATTAGTGTATGACGCAAATCTTAGAGTGCCCAGATAAAGGTTACTGCAAGCGTGCGGTGAAGCCGCGTGTGCCATGGCTGCCAATACAAACTGCTGAGCACAGCGGCACTCTTGCGTATGCACGTGCGCCATGATGAACCAAGGCGAAATTGCGCACCGTCACCGCCATCATACAGGTAAAAAACCGCCAGACACAAGCAAAAAAAGGTACACTTTGCAAACACCCACAGCTAGCCCAAAACTCCCTTGTATGGTCACCGCACACAGGTGTCCAGCCTCTAGCTAGCTTGGCTGATTGTTACAATCACTGGGACACCCCACAATAATAAGTAAAGGGGTTTCACTTACCCATCCAGGCGAAGGGCAGCTTAGAAACTAAGAGCCCAAACTTCACCCATCACAGCTGGTTCCTGTCACTTGAGAACCTTCAAGGACAGAGTACCTTTTCATGTTCAGAGTCCACTCCCTTGGACCTGTACAGCACCCTTCAGGATAGCCTTAGCGCTGTGGTGTCCAGGATTCCACTTCGCAGGGTCCAGCGCCCAGAGGCCGCATTACAGGCAAAACCTCGCAGGATCTTGAGTCTTCTTTGCGATGCTCAGGTACCATTTGTCTAAGCATATAAAGCCTGTGCCAGTTGGATCCGATCGGTCAGAGAGCTCAAACAAACCATGCCATCCACTTTGCAGACACTGGTAAAAAACAAAAGTACTTCCTGTATGGGAGGGGTTATATAGGGGATCACTTCCGGTCTAAAGACCTTTGGTCTACCAGTGTCTATTCACCTGGAGATGAAGTATAACCCAGCAGGTAATGAATATTAGCCTGACTCTGTGTCCCATGATGAATGTAAAAGAAAGGTTTAATATAGTATATAAGTGTTGGCACACACTGTATTCAATTCCAATGTACCGTAAATATAAGACAGGCTTCAGCTCAAATCCCCGTTCATCAGTCACGCTCCTCTGATATGTTTCACCCACATTGGGCTTAATTGTAGAGGACATCTACAATTAAGCCCAATGTGGGTGAAACATGTCTAAGAAGCCTGACCAATGGGCGGTAATTTGAGCTATATTGTATCTTGGAGTGAGATGTGCTCAGTTTCTGCCAGCATCAGAATACAGACCGTAAACCTGGGAGACCACTACTGTGGGCTTGTTAAGGTATTTGCAAGTAGAAACGGTATTAGCATGAATACCTTGTACAATGTGAATACAACGTATAAAGCACGGCATACTGCACTGATGGATAGTGAACGGCTATGTCCTCGTGAACGATCATTAAATCCTTGCTCAGTAAAGCAAACACTGTAGGAGAGAGAGCCCACATCTACAAATCAATACAAAAAAAAGGGGTTACATTTCAGCGGTAGGAAAAAAATAAAATAAAAATTAAAAAAAAAAAAAAAAAAAAAAAAAAAACACACAATACACATTCAATAGTGTTCTACTACATAGTCAGAGGCAGCAGCTAAAAAAACTAAAAATAGAACGTAAAAATATCCTGTTAAATAAGTTTACAATAAAATGCACATTTTTTGCAGGTTAAAAAAAAAAAATGCGGATTTTTATGTTGCAACAGCCTGTAAAGCATTGCAACAGCGCCTGCTCGGCGTCACTCGGTGATGTCACAGGGGCTGGCGTCACTTCTGCACACTGTCAGTGTATCTGCATACCTGTGCCTCCCGTATGGGTAAGTAGTTCAACAGGAAGATTCAATGAACTACCTCAGTGCTCCACAGCACCGTGGTAGTGCATTGAGAAGTACAAGCAGACAGGCGCCAAGGATCTCAGGGCTTTTAGTTCATTCAGACACACAGAGCTGTGTGTTTTAATAACACGGCCATGTGGGCATGGCCACACTGTTTTCAGTGATAGCGAGTACAGGAAACTTCACATGTAACATTGTTCCCCAAAGGTGAACTTAACCTTTAAGAACCATCAGACAGAGGAGCGGAATTCTTTTTCATGGTCGGTAGTGGCGGCGGGCAGAGTTTTTCGCTTGCCCCCACTTTTCTTTGCATGCTCGGATAAGGGTCAGATATTGATAAGGGTGGCCACTACACAGGTATTTTCACAATTTTTTTTTTTTGGAGTCAATGTTTTTGTTTTTTTACATTCAGCTGCCAGCGGGGAGCCCAACTGACAGCTTAGTCATCCGTTAACGTGGTGGCAGATTTACAGGCTGCTCCTTAACAACTAGCTAATGTTAAAGACGCTGGTGGCCACCGGCTACAAAAACTTGCATCTTAACCACATCTAAAATCGCAGCTGAAGTGCTGAACGGCTGCTTTGGAAATTCTCTGTAAAAAAGGGAAGGAAAATTTGCACTGGACATGTGTGAACCTAGCCTAAGTGAGTAAAGTTTAGAGTTATGGTAAGACTAGATTAGAAAAAAAACTACCATGGGGAAAAAAAAAAAAAAAAAAAAAATGAACATTTCAAATCATACATACCCCAATTAGTGAGTTCTTGGCATTTCCAATGGTCGTCAAAATGCTTAAGTCAAAGTCAACAACAAACTTTGCATTATTCACACTGAACGTATGGTTCTTAAAAGCCTCATGCTGAATTTCAGCACAAGCTTCAGGTAGCTGCAGGCAGGTCAAGAGGCTGTTTAAAGCACATGTCATTTCTCCCAAAATCAGTTTGTACGCAGTCTCCAAAACTGGAATGTTCTTCAGGGTCAGTACTGCTTGGTACAGTGCATGTGCTGCATCTATTACCTGAAAATTAAACAGAGAAAGGTCTGTTACATTAAGACATGAGGTTGAGGGGCGGTGGCAAAAATGTATTTTTTTGCGCCCGCCAACCACCCCCCCCTTAAGCAGAGGATGGGGATGTTTACATGCCGCGGTCATGATGATTCATGCTTGTGGCAAAGTTTACCAGACATGTAGCAATTAGTGGGCGGGAAGCCTGCCAAACGCTACACATTCAAGCAAAAGGGGAAGCGCCACAAATGCTGGGCAACCGTGTGGGGTTAAAACAGGCAATAAGGCGTCATTGCGTCTCTTCCTCAGAGCCTGTCAGTAGCCTCTGAAGCACGATCCAAATGTAGACTGGACTTCAGAGAAAAGGGAGATTTAGATGCATATTTAAAGCCGGTCAGAGGGTTTAAATCGTGGGCCCGGCCGAGATTTGAGCCATGTATGGGCAGGCTGAACGTACCCAAGTTGTTTGATCAATTAACTTGAGTACAACAGCCTGATTTCACATGCGAATATTGCTAGCGGCTTCTAAAGCCTACTACAAAAACATATTAAATCGTCCATAATATTCATATAAATTCCCAAATTCTCTCAGTCTCCCTCATTTAAAAATGAAGAGGGGAAGAGGAAACAAATGTTACTAATTGAGAGGAGAGCCAGGGATCCCCTTTTATGGAAATTCCTCCAGCTCCGTCCATCAATACCCCTCCCTCAAAAATCTCCAACCAACAAACTCACTATACAAACTAAAACACTCCCCATTACAAACAGTAAAAAACCATAAATACCTAAAAAATTTGTGAATTCTCTTCTTTTCCTCCCTTTCTCTCCCTTCACTTTTAAAAGGGTGAATCTGGGAAGGTCTGCATGCAGCTACCCCATAGTTCCTCTTAAATTAGTGTGCGCCCTTACCTAGCAATCCTATCCCCCGCCACTATATAAAAACTCTCACTTACTGACCGTGAGAAACCATATAAAAATTAAAAAATGTAAAATTGTGATTTATTAGATTAAGGGGTGGGTCTAGGGTTAAGATAGCTACATATAGCTTCTGCCCTAGTCACTGATTCACTTACCCATCACTCCTATCCTACCACTCCCCTTGATTACCCCATCACCTGTGATCACAGTATAAGTGTCACGGGTGACGCAGTTTAGCTAGATTTATTTTTAAAGCGTCAGGGCACCCGCCGTATATTATCCAATAAAGGTTTAACCCCCTGATCACCCGGCGGGTGATCAAAGTTAGGTTTTAGCGCCAGATAGGGTCTGCGTCGCCCTAGGCAGCGTCAGATCAGTGCCAGTACCGCTAACACCCACGTATGCACCATACGCCTCCCTTAGAAGTAGTGTCTGAGCGGATCGATATCTCATCTGAACTATATTAGCATCCCCAGCAGTTTAGGGTTCCCAAAAAGGCAGTGTTAGCGGGATCAGCCAAGATACCCGCTAGCACCTGCGTTTAGCCCCTCCGCCCAGCCCACCCCACCCAAGTGCAGTATCAATCGATCACTGTCACTTACAACACACAACTGCAGCGTTCGCAGAGTTAGGCCTGATCCCTACGAACGCTAACTTTTTTTGGTAGCGTTTGAATCAGTCGCTAACAGTCAGGAGCTTTTTTACCTGTGAGTCTCACTACTGTACCAGTAAATTTAGAGACAAAAATGTCAAATCGAAGGTACAGTAGTGAAGAGGCCTACAAGTTTCTGAGCATGACAGATAGTGAAGAGGAAGTCACTCATCTGTCAGATTCAGGCTCAGAATACGAACCTGTAGACAACAACGGCACCCTGAAAGATAGCTCTGATTAATTAACTCTAGCGTCCTCGGGGTGACCCTGAATTTGATTGTCTCTACAAAATTTGTCCCCTCGTAAACAAATGTTTTGCAGCCTTGTTTACTCCCCATCAAGTTGTCTGCATCGATGAGTCCCTGATTAAGTTTTCAGGCCGCTTGTCATTCAAACAGTATCTTCCCAGCAAGCGTGCCAGACACAGTATCTTCCCAGCAAGCGTTCCAGACACAGGGTCAAGATGTATAAGCTCTGTGACAGGGCCACAGGCTATACATATAGTTTTTTGGTTTACGAGGGAAGAGATCGTTATGTGGAGCCAGGAGAACTGCCCTGACTACATAGGGAGCGCTTATTCGGAAAGGGGTACCACTTGTATGTGGACATTACACAAGCGTGCCACTTTTTAGTCACTTGTTTGATCATCAAATTGGAGCATGTGGCACCATGCGACTTAATCGCCGGGGCTTTCCCCAGTGGCTTGTAGATTCCCTCTTAGGCTGGGGGAGAGAGCCTGCTTGAGATGTAATAATTTGCTCGCTGTGAAGTGGAGGGATAACAAGAATGTTTTCATTCTTTCCTCCCTTCACGCAGACATGACTGTCCAAATTACTACGGCGACTGGTGTTGTGGAGAAACCACTCTGTGTCCACGAATATAACCTCAATATGGGAGGGGTGGACTTCAACGACCAGTTGTTGGCGCCGTACCCAATTGCCCGGAAGGCCAGACGCTGGTATAAAAAAAAGTGTCTGTATACTCATTTCAATTGGCTTTGCTGAACGCTCAAACGCTCATGTGCTATACAGAGCTGGATCCTTCCTTAAATTCCAGGAAGAGATCATCAGAGCCCTTCTGTTTGGAGACAGTGCTCTGGCCCAATTTCCCAGTGCAAATGCAGTAAGCCGGTTGCATGAGAGGCATTTTCTGCATGTCCTCTCTGGAACCCCCACCCAAAGAAAGCCTCAAAGAAGATGTTGTCTGTAGAAAACGCAGATTAAGGCGTGACACCCGCTTTTAGTGTCCCTCCTGTCCTGACCAACGTGGTCTTTGCATTGGTTTGCATAGGGTACAGCACCACACAGTCATAGGCACACGTACACAGGGTCTCGGGGTCTTGAAAGATGTGATGGCCATCACATTTTGAGAGACCCTAATCTGCAATGTTTAGTTTATAGTTCTTTTTTTTACAGTTTTTATAAAAGTGAAAAAAAAAAAAAAAAAACACAAAAAAAAAAAAAAAAAAAAAAGTCAAAAATAGTTGTGGTTGTATTTTTCTTCTCTCCCTCTATTGTTCTCTCTCATGTTCCACGCTACTGTTCGCTCACTATTGTTCTATATCTATCGTTCTCTCTCGGTTTTATTTCAACTATGTTTTATTGTATTTGCTTTGCAGGTACGGTATGATACTGTAATGTTTGTTTTATTGTTAACCACAATTTTCTTAGCAGGTACGCCATTCAGCTGCAGCGCGGATTTATTTATCTTGACAGCAAACAACTGAGTATAAAAGAGAAAAGAGGTACCTCCAAGCATAGCAATATGGTTACATTTATGAAGGTACAATATTTAGCAACTCACATGGGTTGATGATTAATACAGGCACATCCAAGTATACATCCAAGTACAGGCACATCCAAGTAGACCCCCCCGTTTTACTTACCTGAGCCCTAGAACTTGACCCACAGGGACACGCTGTCTCTGCCCGGGGTTCTCGGCTCTTGGCTGGATAGATTGATAGCAGCGCAGACATTGGCTCCCGCTGCTGTCAATCAAATCCAATAAAGCAGGCACCGGGGGGTGGGGTCCGAGTCCTGCATTCGGCCTCTATGGACGCCGAATGCTGAACTCGGGAGCGCGCCCGCAAGGTAACCCCCCCAGGAGACGCTTCTCCCAGGGGGGTTATCTGATGTGGGGAGGAGCCACGAAAGCCGCCGAGGGACCCCAGAAGAGCATATTCTGGGCCACTCTGTGCAAAACAAGCTGCACAGTGGAGGGAAGTATGATGCGTTTGTTATTTTTTTTAAAACAAACCTTTCCAATCACTTTAAAGACACCTCTCTTTTATACTCTAACTCCTACTTGATCTTGCTTCTAATACCCTTTTTGGAGGCTTCCATTTGTAAATGGACATTTTATGGTCACACAACCTATGACATTGCTATAATCTTTTAATATGGCCTATAAACTGAAGGACCTATGAATAAATGGTTGTAGAACGAATCATCTGAGTTTCCATTATTTCTTATGGGGAAATTCGCTTTGATATACAAGTGCTTTGGATTACAAGCATGTTTCCGGAACAAATTATTTTTTGCAATTCAAGGTTTTACTGTATATCAGTACCCCAAAGTTGTTTATATTTTATTTCTCTTCCCTAAAAAGACACACATACACTTGGACTGATAAAAGTGGAAGCCAATTAACCAGAAAAACCCAAAAGGAACCCACATACACTTAGGTTAAAGCAGTACAAACTCCATACACAGTGACCCTGGTGCAAATTAAATGCAGTACCTCAACACTACAAGGTAACAGTGCTAAACACCAAGCCTCACTGCAATGGTTTATCCTGGGCAAAACTGATCAGTTTATAAACCTTGAAGGAAATAAACATCTGGGTTCCTCAATGCAATATGAACAGATATCAGCCAGAAATCTATCAAAACACTAACTTAAACCTGTACTTATTTAACCTTAAAGTGGATGTAAACCCAATGTCATCCTTTCTAAACTACTGCCATAGGGGTTATCTATAAGGATATAGTACATGCCTCCTGCATGTATCTTTACCTGTCAAATGTCTCCCCTCTGTCTGTTATTAGACCCGAAAAACTACAAATTGTGTAGGTGGGTCTGTTGTCTGGAGCTCGGTGGGTGGAGTCGTGATGTCAGTAGACTCCCCGCCCACCTCTACACTCCCCTTGTCAATATGCATTTCCCCTGTGTATTTCTAACACTGAACTTCTGCTATAATCTCTAACATCCAGTGAAAAGACAGGAAAGTAACCACATGACTTCAGCATGCCAAATTGTGCTGAGGTATGGAACAGCCAATCCTTGCAGAGCTGCTGAAGAAAGGAGTGAGGGAGGGAATTAAAAAATACCGCATGTGTCTTAGTCTAGTTCACGAGATGTAAATCACCTGTCACTCACAGCAAGGGGGAGGATTTGACAAAGTTTTTCACAGTTTGTCAAGATTTATCTCACTGAACAATAAAAGAGGATTGCTCAGAGATGGATTAACTCTGTGTGGCAAGACTGGGCTCAAATGATAGGAAATTTTATACTCTACAGTATGATAAAAAAAAAAAAAAAAAAAGGAAGAACATCTTGAACACAGTTGTGGCCCAGTACCCTTCAGGGTGATTCTAGTTCACACAGAATAGCTAGTATAGCGGGTGTAAAGGAAAGGTCTTTGCAGCAGCTGGAGCTTTAAAAAGACCCAAAACTGTAAAGAGCAGGCTAATCCTCTAAATACAGAGTGGAACATGCTAGATCAATAAAGTCTGATACAATCCCCTGTAATTCTTGGTTAAAAGCAGGAGATTGAGGTGCCTAAAAAAAAGCTTCAGAAACAGACTGTTGGGACTCAGAGTTAGATGGTTACAGGGACCAGTGGCCTGGCCTAATCTGAGGGCCTGGAAGGACGGAGATTCTCCGGGGAATGGTGCTGGAGCACAGGGAGAGCTTATGCAGTCAAAGTGTACAAAGAGTTGCACACACTTGGACAAAGTCCTGAGTGGGTATGGAGGTCCCCCTGAGGACAGGACGGGGGACTCAAAGTCACCTGCCCAAAAAAGCTGAGGAATACTCAGAAGAAAATGAGCTAATAACAAATAGGGGTAACAAGGTTTTAGATTACAGGCACCCACTAAGAGGAAAGGGAATAAATGTCCCTAGAATGGTTAGGGGACCATGGGCTGGGGACACCAATAGAAGCAGAACTGTTCCCTCTGTGTCAATGCACAGCCATGTTGCGTGGTTAGCAGTAACTAGTCCTAAAGGGAGAGGAGCTGAATCAATTATCTACAAACCAGGCTGCTGGAGATTATGAGGGGATGGGTGGCCAGTGGTGACCAGGTCAGTGTGGGTAGGCAGTGATAATGGACCAAAGTTCCACAAGGTGCTTCAAGCAGGAGCAGCAGTGGGGCAGGGCTGTGTCAAAGAGTACTCCATGGCCAACTACGGCACACAGGTCTAAAGTGTCAATGCAGAGCCCAGTACCCAAAGGTCATACTCCAGGCTATTCCGGTGTGGTCAGTACAGCGAAGCTGTAGGCATAGGTGTACGCAGCCTAATGCATTACGGTGTGCACCCCAAAGTTCAAACGCACATGAACGGCACCTGCTCCCACATGGAGGAAGCTCTGATGGTGGGAAACAGTTGATTGGGAGCATATTATGCTACACTCTACATACGAGTGTAGTGTGTTCCTATTATTGAACCTAGCCTTTAATATAATTGGGGCATTTACACTGGCTACTAGTGCCACTCCTGGATAATGCTAATGCACATGGGTTGATTAGGGTATGATTAGGGTGTGCTCAGGCACACCCAGCACAGCCTGTGCGCACACCTATGGCTGTAGGCAAGGTCTTTAGAAATGGGCTGAATAAACAAATCCAATAGCTGCTATGTAGAGACTAGCTCAACCAGCAGTGTAGTGTGGAATCTTGATTGAAGAAACAAGTCGAAGTAAAAAAAAAAAAAAAAAAAAAAAGCTAGCAAAAATTGGCTAGACATTTCTCAGCACAGCTTAGGAAAAAAAAAAAAAGTTCCATCCTCCTAGCACACTAGCAAAAAACCCAGGCTTGCTAATTATAGAGCCTCATGCACACTGGACATTTTTAATGCTGCTGTTAGGGGTGTCTGGCTTTTTTTTTTCCCCCGCCTCTAAACGCCCCAGCATGTTAGCATATGTGTCCATGTATACACACGCACACACACACACACACACACACACACACACACACACACACACACACACATATAGAGGCAGAAAAAAAACACAAAAAACAAACACACAACTGCCAGCGTGCCCAGGAGCAGCAGCATTTTGGCAGAAAAAAAAAAAAACAAACCGCTAGAGACGTTTAGCACTTGAGCGTTCGTTCATATCAATGGCCGAAGTTATTATTTTGACTTAAAAAAAAAAAAAAAAAAACCAAGTGCTTGACACACCGAAAAACTTAAAGGTTTTTTTTTTTTTTTTTTTTTAAACATACATACATATCATACTTGCCTCCACTATGCAGTTCGTTTTGCACAGAGTAACCCTGATCGTTGTCTTCTGGGGTCCCCCAATGGTGCTCGCAGCTCCTCCCTGCATCGGTAAGCCCCCTAAGAAAAGCTCTCTCCCTGAGGGTTACCTTGCAGGCGTGCTCCCGAGTCCAGCATTTGCATCTATAGAAACAGAATGCTGGACTTGGCCCCAGCTCCCCCGTTATTTGATTAATAGCAGCGAGAGCCAATGGGTGCACTGCTATTAATCTATCCAATCAAGCGCTAAGAACCCCGGCCAGAGAGGTAGAGCGTGTCTCCGGCGGAGGAACGAACAAGCTCAGGCGAGTAAAACCGGGGGGGGGGGGGGTTTGGGGGGCAATACTCATAGTGCAGACCTACTTTGGATCGCATGCTGTATAGCAAGCAGTAACTCTTCGCATGCAGAAAGGACTCTATACTGGTCCTGAAACGCGTCGGGCTCAATACTGAAGGAACTGTATTTACATGATCCAATTATGCTCTCTGGTTTTATGCATTTTGATTTATAGTGATGTATGCACTAGAGATCGACCGATATATCGGCCGATATTTGGCTTTTTTTACTTAATCGGCATCGGCCGATTGTGCTGATAAAAAAAGCTGATAACTTCAGCGGGACTTGCAAATGACTTCTGTAATACAAGTCAATGCAAGTTTCCCTAAGTTATCTGTGGAGAGGATTCTCTCCTCCTCTGGGCAGCCTGCCAAGTCTGATAAGAAGATACATTGTATCTTTTCAGGTTGTTTTATCAATGAGCTGAACTCCATGTGTAGAAGCTCTCAGTTAAACCATTTAAAGACTAAATCTTTTCTGACACTTGTTGCTTACAAGTAAAAATCCTGTATTTTCTGTATATTCGTTATATATATATATTTTTAAGCAGAGACCCTAGGGAATAAAATAGCGGTTGTTGCAATATTTTATGTCACACGGTATTTGCGCAGCTGTCTTTCAAACGCAACTTTTTTTAAAAAATACACTAATGAAATTTAAAAAAAAAAAAAAAAAAAAACAGTAAAGTTAGCCTATTTTTTTTCGTCCAAAAGTTTTGATTACCTGTTTTTGTGTATTTAATATATCGTTATTTTTTTTTTAAATCTAAATTCTACATACAAGTGAACTGATTGGAGGTTTGTTTTGTTTAATAAATGTTTAAATGTAAAAAATGTTCTGCATTACTTAAGGCTGCTTTCACACTGGAGCGGGCATGAGTTGACGGTAAAACACTGTTTTAGCGGCGCTTTACCGTCATTTTAGCGGGCTATTCGGCTGCTAGCGGGGCGCTTATAACCCAGCTAGCGGCTGAGGAAGGGGTTAAATGCGCCCCTGAAGCGCTGCTGCCGAAACGCTTTGCAGGCCCTTCGGCAGCGGTGCGCATTCATTTCA
Organism: Lithobates clamitans; assembly: GCA_037952925.1. Classification (NCBI taxonomy): domain Eukaryota; kingdom Metazoa; phylum Chordata; class Amphibia; order Anura; family Ranidae; genus Lithobates; species Lithobates clamitans. Next base: position 40,928 of record JBBGZY010001537.1, read on the forward strand.
ATGGGCAGGAGTGGTGGAGGAGCGGTATACACCGCTCCAAAGATGCTGCTTGCAGGACTTTTTTTTAAACATCCTGCCAGTGCATCGCCTCAGTGTGAAAGCACTCGGGATCTCACACTGAGACTGCAGGGGAGCCGTTTTGCAGGCACTTTACAGGCGCTATTTTTAGCCCAAAAGCGCCTGAAAAACGCCCCAGTGTGAAAGGGGTCTAACTGTTAGATTTTTTGAGATGAAGGAGAAAAAAAAAAAAAAAAAAAAAAAAAAAAAATCGGCCATCGGCCACCGCGATTTCTAAATATCGGCATCGGCCAGAGAAAAACCCATATCGGTCGACCTCTAGTATGCACCACACTTTTTTTTTTATAACAAAAAATACATTTCTATTTTTCTATATTTTGTTACACTCTTTACATGTTCACACAAGTAAAGTGGGAACCAGTAAAATCAGCACTATATAATACAAAAAAAGAAAGAAAAAAAAAACCTACCTCCTTTTCCTTATGGTAACGTATCAAAAGCAGCTTTGAGTCTGGTACAAAAAGTTTCTCCACAAAAGTTGAGGGTAGTTTAGTATTAATTTGTTCAACCATCTGAGAGAAAAAAAAAACAAACACACACCACACATAATAAATATAATGCAACAATATTTACAGTGTAAATCAGCCCTGATTCCAACCATCTGGTAAGGGTTCTTAAAAAGTGGAATTCCTCCCAAATGTGGAACTTCCGCTCATTTGTCTCCTCTCCCCTTCCGATGCCACATTTAGCACCTTTCGGGGGGGAGGATACCTGTCTGACAAGTATCCTGTCCCCACTTCCAGGAGCCGTGGCCGTTGACGACACCGTTCGGCTTCTTCCCCTGCCGCCGGGCCAGTAGGAGAGAGGAGCGGAGCCTCACACATGCGCAGTAGGGTTCCCAGTGTGAAGCTGCAAGGCTACACTGCTGGGTTCCCTTACCCGCAATGGCATCGGCGGCACCCGACAGCTGATGAAAACATCAGCTGCGGTGCCCACATCGCTGGACTCCAGGACAGGTAAATCTATTATTAAAAGCCAGCAGCTGCAGTATGTGTATCTGCTGGCTTTTAATTTTTACAGCTGTGGGTGGACCTGTGCTTTAAGCTGCCCTTAGAGTACCAAGATATATGTAAATATAAGAACGGTACAGTTCATGAGGTTAAGAACGTCTTGCGTACTGCAATGCATTTACCTGCCCCATACATGGACAAAAAAAAAAAAAGTGGTTTTAGTTTGAAGGAAAAATATTAGCACAGCACAGGTTTGCACAGATCTAAACCTTAGCAACTAGAAAATGCCTCTAGGTGACCAAGACATCCTTGTCCACAACTTCCCCTCAAAGAACTACTTGTCAGGACACCAAACTATGCACATTGGTAATTAGAAGACCAAAGCTGGCTATACTCTAGTAGAGCTGTACGATTAATCGTTAAACAATTGTGATCTCGATTCAACCTCCCCTCATGATCTCTATGCAGAATTTCCCCAATTCATTCATCTAACAAATTGTAGTTCTCTGCTCACTCAGCTGTCAAAAAGGAAAAAAACCGGGCAGCCTGCCAAGTTTTTCACAACATTGCCTGTGCTGGCAGATAACTAGAAACATCGTAACTTTTTGTTTTTAGATCAAAGGAATGAATGTCTGTGTGTAAATAAAGGGAAGTTTAACCACTTAAGAGCACTTTACCGCTGACGCCCCCCTGCACCCCAGTGTGAAAGCGCCGCTATTTCAAATCGGCGCTTTACAGTAGTTTTAGCTGCGCTTTTACCCCTGCTAGCGGCGGAAAACCCCGCTTTGGAACCCCAAACATATTTTATATATATATATATATATATATATATATATATATATATATATATATATATATATATATATATATATATATATATATATATATATATATATATATATATATATATATATATATTTTTTTTTTTTTTTTCAATGAATTAAAAAAAAAAAAAAAAAAAAAAAAAAAACACATAAACAGTAAAGTTAGCCAAATTTGGTGGTATAACGTGAAAGATGTTACACCGTGAGAATAGTGACCTTTATTCTACGCAAGAAAAAACAAAAACAAATTGCGATTCTCATTTTAGTCAGAATCCTGCAGCTCTATACCTTAGTAGAATTTCATTCAAAGTTTTTCATTTTAAGAACATGCGTTCCATTTAGTAGGGTCAAATCAACATTCAATTTCTATCGAAGTAACGAAAACACTTAAAAGGAGCAGGATGTAAAAGTTTTCTTGAATTCCTAACAGTGGACGTGGTTTTTGCTCGGTTAAGTATATTTGTTCCAAAATTGAATGTTAAAAATACTTCCAAACAGCATTCATCAAGCCATTGAACGCAGAGAATTTTCTTACGAATATTTGTACGCATGCTCATTTGAAAATCTACTAGTGTATTTTTAGCATTGTTGGCCAGAAATTCCCTAAAGTTAAGAATGAAGATGATAAATGGTTGGAACATTATCGTAGACAAAGTATACATTAAATTATTTCTCATTCCTGTCAACAAGCCAATAGACCCAAATGTTAAAATGTTTAAGCAATTTTTAAGAGGGAGAATTTAAGCAATAGCTTACCAGAGTAAGTAAATGCAGGACTGAGATAATGTAATCTGTACCGGATGCTTGGCAATTCTCCAGTTGGTCTAATCCATATGCAATTACCATCTCACAGTGAATTGCCATGCTAGGATCCATACTGCCAAGCAGCACACCCACACATTCATTGGCAGCTGTCAGTACAACCTCTGAAGAAAATACCTGATTGGCTGCTGTTACACACCTCATTACTCGATATAGAATCTAACGGTAAAAGAAAACAATGCACAAGTACTTCACTTAAGATGACTTTCACAAAAATTCATACATTACTATAGTCTGGGATTCTTTTTTTTCCCTTAATACATGCTTACCACCTCTCATAATAGCTTGCCTGATATTTAAAGTGCGATTTACCATAACACCTCAACTTGACTTAACAGTCTAACATGACCCACACAGAATAGGCAGAGTGGAACTATCATGCAGTGAAGGGAGGATTTGAGAAGTCTAGCTTTTTTTTTTTTTAAAACAACTGTTTTTTTTTTGTAAAAAACACACACACACACACACACACACACACACACACACACACACACACACACACACCTCTTAAATAAAACAAAAATATCTGTATGCCAAAAAGTGCGCCAAATATCTGCAGAGCTCCTTTAAAAAAGGGTATGTAAAATGGAAACACTCACATTTTAAGGCTTCAAAAGAAGTTACCTACCACATAACAGGTCTTTAAATAAATGCACTTTTCATTCATCTAGAGTGGGCATCACTAAATGGCAGCCCATGTCCGGCCCGAGCTACTGCTCTGTCCGGACTGCCGCGATCGCACCAATTACCTGCCACCCTTGTCCCCAGCCTCCACCACTGTCATTAGCAGAGCGGACAGTGGGAGGCAAGACAATTCTGGACTGGGGGCGGGACCAGCACTGCGTGGAGATAGGCAGCTGCCTGAATAAACTTTTCACGAAAACCAGGCAGTGATTGGCTGCTAGGTCCTAGCAACAAATCACCAGCTTGCTAAAATGAAGTTATCCAGCAGCTCTCGCGCCCCATCCAGTACTGCTGTGCCTCTGCCTTCAGTTCAGGCTTGTCCATCCTCCTGCATGGCTGTGAACTTGTGAAGGATGGGGAGTGGGGTCATGTGTGTGTGGTCATGTAAAGGGGGAACAATACTGTGGGGGGGGGATGTTAAGGGGCAGTGCTGTGTGTGCTGTGGGGGGGAGAGGAGGAATGTGATGGGGGGACTGTGCTGTGGGGGGGAGAGGAGAAATGTGAAGGGGGGACTGTGCTGTGGGGGGGAGAGGAGAAATGTGAAGGGGGGACTGTGCTGTGGAGGGGGGGGGGGATGTGAAGGGGGGACAGGGACAGTGCTGGGGGGGCTGTGAGGTAAAGAATCATCGCACAAACATGCGTTTCGGAACTCTCCTGGAAGTAAATTTTACAAACCGGACCACCATGAATTTTAATTCAATTCAATACCCCTGATCTAGAGGAACTCTAACATAACAATCCGACACCTAGAACATCATGATTCAGGCAATGACCATATACACAGAGAAGACAGACAGCCTCACTAAAAATAAATAAATCAAACTGTACAGGGCTGATTTCTATACTTACATCTGTGACATATGCTTCGGTAATGGGAGGTCCTCGAATTGGACTGAATCGTTCCCCAATACTTCGTACCACAGTACTAAACACTCTGAGAAGGGCAGCAAGCTTAGGCAATGAAACTGATGGAGGAGGAATGTCTTCATCTACTGATTCACCAGAAGCTACATTTCCAAGATCCTGATGGGCAAAGGAAAAAATGAATATTAGCCATTTACATTCACGAGTTTGTATAGTGTGAGAAAGCAGTACTCATTTATGCTCTAGATTCTGCCATCTTCCATAAGCAACCAATATACCTAAAAACACATCAGCTTAAAGCTGAATCTTAATATGCTTATATTTTGCCTTTCCCGGTTCCGCCTTCTTCCCTCTAATGAACACATGCGAACAGAAAATCTATTTTGCATGACATACCTTTTAAGTCTAGTGGTCTCATTATTTGGGCTCTGTGCTTTTCCATGCAATGCAAGCAGATCACAGATGTGGGAGGGACCAGCAAGGTGCTGCACATAGCTTCTTAAAACCATTACAGCATCCTGCCTTAGTACACCCCTCAAGAGCCCTCAGCCCTAATGCAAGCAGTGGGCTGTCCCTTAGCAGGATTTTTACAAATATTAAACCGCCTTGATGGATGCAGGTCAGTCAGGAGGAGTGGGCATTCCCAAGCTAAATTCATTTGCATCCAGACCACCCCCTGGCTAATGCCCACACGTGAACTTTGCGAGTTGCCAATTTCCTATGTGTGAAAAGTGTAGGAATAACAATCAGATAAACCCGTCTTTTAGGGCCTGGGCTTCACAAGCAGCACTTTAAAGCCAGCAACTGAAAAGCTTGTAAAATGGTCCTTGAGACAGAATATCCGGGCGATCTGGAGAGCCCGCAGGGGAGTCCTGCAGGAATCTTATGAGGTTCGAGTACCACAACACCTGGGCGAATTTGGTGTGATGCTCTTAACCTCGATCCTGTGAAGCAGAGGAGAAAGGAGTTTTAGAGAACATCAGGTTGCTCTGATCCCATGAAGTCACCAGAACATTCTATGCCATTGAGAATCCCTCGAACTTAGAGTTTTCTGTTGAACCTGGAAGCCAGGAGGCCCACATTTTGCACCCCACCTGGATCTGTAAACTATTATTTGAGCTGTGAGACTTCTGGTTCCTCCTGGTTAATGTAAGCCATAATCATTGCACTGTCTGAATGAATCCTGGTTAGAGGACCATGCAATCAAGAGGTCCAACCTTTAAGGATTAACCCAAAATGCTCTTTGTTCCAGAATTTTGATCAGAAGACTAGTTTTCTCTGGTGGTAAATCCCATGCACTGAAAGGATGTTTAGGCCCATCAGGCTGGCATCCATCATGAGAACCTTCCAAGCCAGTAGGAGGAAGGATTTCCCTGAATCCAGGGCTGAATTTGTGAGCCAACTAACGCTGACATGGCCTTGGGCATCAAGCCTACACTGACAGAATGTTAGGTCTGGAGTAAACTTGGGAATCCAGAACGGTCTCAAAAGGAGGCAACCATCAAGTCAAGAATTCTTATGTCAAAAGGAAAGAGGATATAGAATGGCTCCTGGACTATAGAATTTCAAGATGACGACCTAGATACTCCAAAACAAGGAGTCCACCCAAACCTCTGCAGAGTTTAAACAGCTTGTTGGACATTGACAAAGTTTGTAGCAACTATTTCCTTAGCAGAAGGTCATATAGGTATCCCATCATAGGAATGCCACAAGTGCAAGTAAATGGACTAGCACCTTTTTGAAGAGCTGAGATATAGTGGACAAAAAAGGAAGGGCCTTAATGCACTGGAAAGATAGGGTCTTGCAAGTAGGCATCCTTAATCTGCATAGAGAGGCGAGTAAGTCCCCTGGACGGGGGAAAGCAGTTACTGACTTTGTAGCTTCCATGAAGATTCCATTAACAATGGCTATGCAAAGAGGTCTGTCTTTGCGGCATCAATGGCAGATTGGAAAACATGAAGTATGTGGAGGCAAAGTTCAAGCTTGCATCCCCTGGATACCGCGTTCTGGACTGTCCAACATGTCATGGATCTTAGGCAGCAGCAAAAGCGATTACATATCGCTCTACGCTTATAAGTGGGAGTATCCCCTCACTGCAAGGAGGGGTTGTTTGTAGCAGATTCGGGAGTCCAATATTTGCAGTAGAACAGAAGACTTGGCCTTGGAGGCTTTTGGAAAACAAAATAAACCCTTTTTAAAAAGACACAGAGTTAGAGGTTGTCCCAGACTAGGGCTTAGCCTTAGTTCTGCTGTGGCCAAGGGTGCACTGTTCTCCTATGACCACTCTGGAGACCTCTAGCAGGGATAAGAGGTGGCGTGCAGTTAGTATCACTACGTATGGGACAGGAGCCAGTGCTACAGGCATTGGCTTATGCGGCTCCTGCTCCCTACTACAGCGCCAACTTTACAAGTAGTCCCACTGCATTGCACTCTAATGCTCCAGGATGGCAGGTCAGCAAGCTCAGACCATGATCTACCAGTCACCTGCTGACCCCCCAAGGTACACTCTTCAGCATCCTCGACTAAACGTGTAGAAGCCGCTGCAGCCAAAAGGTAAGTAAAAGATAGACTCTGACGAGAGGCTGTGGGAGAACGCTTTCCAAACTTGCGTTTTGAGTCCACTAATATGACAATTAACCAACACAGAAGGTTTTAGAAAACTTCAGAGGGTGCCATACCTGAAGTAGTTAAAAGGATAAGTACACCTTTTGTAATATGTTACACCCATATTTAGGGTGGAACAAGTAACATGTTACTAAAGAGAACTTGTCTGAGAGGAATTGCGCACACATACACACCAGCAAGTGTCAGAGCATGTAGAGTGGGCAGGGTTACTGACCAGAGTGTGCTGCAGCAGTGATGAAATACATGCAACAATTAAAAGCATTGCTACACCAACTGAGTGTCTGGGACACATTAGAGGTGTCATAGAACTCAAACCCTAACCCCAAAGTGGATGCAAATATACTGTACAGATGCCTGGCTCCCCTTTCAGCAGGGACAATCCTTGTTACTCAACAAGCAGCAATCTGGATGGCTGACAGGAATCCAGGCAGGGCAGTAAGCACACACCAGACAACCTTTGCTCCTCCAGCTAACATATTCCCAAGGTAGTCTTCCAAGACAGGATTACAGCAGAGGGATGTATTGAGACTCTGGACCTATAAAGTAGTCTACACAGCTATCTCACACGGAGTGGAAAGTGCCACTGTGCCCATTGCCCACAGGTCACATTATAGCCAAGCCCTTTGTCTACCACACAGTGGGGTTCAGATATGGTCTCCGTGACTCTGCTGAGAATCAGATGATCCAGAAGTCTGCAAGATGAACTCCTCCAGCTCTGCAACTTTTGACTGAAGAAAGAAAAAAAAAAATGATAAAACGCAAAAAATAGTGAATTGGGTTTACATCCTCCTAACAAAAAAACTGGATCATTGGACTTTGTGGGGTTAGATGAAGCAGTCTTAATGCTTTGCCTGCCAGTGTACAATATCCTGTAGGCCCCTTTCACACTTGTACGACTTGGGACTGCAAAGTAGTATGACAAGTCGTTCCCCATGATTTCCAATGACTACTATTCACATTAGTGCGACTTCAAGTCACACAAGTGTGAAAGGGACCTAAGGCTCGGTTCACACTAGGGGCGGCACGACTTGCAGGTCGCCTCACAGACCTGCACACGACTGCCACGGCGACTTGCAAAACGACTTCTGTGTAGAAGTCTATGCAAGTCGCCTCAAGTCGCCCCCAAAGTAGTACAGGAACCTTTTTCTAAGTCGGAGCGACGCAACGGTTCCATTGTACAGAACGGGAGGTGACTTGTCAGGCTAGGTCATAACCCAGTTTCTCAGAATTACAGTTGTGTTCAAAATAGCAGAGATATATATAGATAGATAGATAATATATAAATATATATATATATATATATATATCTCTGCTATTTTGAACACAACTGTAATTCTGAGAAACTGGGTTATGACCTAGCCTGACAAGTCACCTCCCGTGGAATGGCGACAAACTAAGGTACCTAAAAATCTCCATAGGCGACGCTTAAAAAAAAAAAAAAGAAAAAATTAAAAAAAGGTTACCAGGTTAGAGGGTTCTGGTGCTAGAATTATTGCTCTCGCTCCATTGATAGCGGCGATACCTCATGTGTGATTTGAACACAGTTTACATTTGTGGGCGAGATTTACTTATGCGCTTTCTTTGCTGCGCAAGCACGGGGGCGCTTTAAAAATGTATTTTTTTTACATCGACACTTTAAAAAAGAAAAATCTTATCAGCTATTCTGAATAAAGTAATTTTTTTTAAATAAGCACCATTGGCAGCCAAGTAAACCGGAGGTGACGTCGTTTCTGAGAGTTTGCATTGGAGCTGAATCCGGCTTCGTACGGGTCTCAGCCTAGCCAGTGGATGCGTCGGCTGGTGGCTCGGGAGGCCTGTGAAGAGTGGCGGAAGGCAGCAGCGTTAGGATAACAGCCGCATCTGGTGTTATCACTAAAGAGCCAACCGTCCGCTCTAAAAAAACAGTACCGGGGTGATCATAGGCATCACCCCCGTTTAACCCCTTCAAGCCATGAACGCAAATTTGTGTACAGTCGGTGTGAAGGGTTTAAAGGAGGAAGGCTGCAAAAATGATGTACATGCTGGGTATAGTGCATTTCTCTCGTTCCAGACATTGTTCTGAAGGAAAGCGTACTAGGATTAAAAAGTTGAATGCAAAAGGTAAAAAATATAAAAGAAGTGCATAAATTTAAAGACTACTCAGCTAAAATGATCTCAAATGCTTTAAAAATGGCAACCAAAACCATAAAGATCTGGAAGAAAAAACGGAAAACTACCATTTGAATGGATGGACGAATAGCCAAAATGGCAACTGATCTGCTCCAGGGTGATGAAAAAAGGTGTAAAGTTAACAGAGTACTGTAACAAATTAGAAGATGCCTATGTGAAGCCAAGCTATCGGCAAGAAGCCCCCACAAAGTCCCATTGACTGGCCTAAAGAGAAATGGCTCAACATTTTGTGGAGTGATGAAAGCAAAAATTGTTCTTTTTGGATCAAGGGGCCGCGGTTTGTCAGCTGATCCCCAAACACTGAGTTTAAGCCACAGCACACTGTGAAGGCAGTAAAGCATGGTGGCGCAAGCATAATGATAATGGGGATGTTTCTCATACTATGGTGTTGGGCCTATTTATCACATACCAGAGATCATGGACCAGTTTGAATACCTCAAAAAAACTTGAGGAAATGCCCTCAAAATGGGGGTTTCAACAAGACAACGACCCCAAACACACCGAACAGCATCTTGGTTCCAGACCAACAAGATTAAAGTTATGGAGTGGCCAGCCCAATCCCCAGACCTTAATCCAATAGAAACCTTGTGGGGTGACATAAAAAATGCTGTTTCTGAGGTAACACCAAGAAATGCAGAGAAATTGTGGAATGTAGTGTGATCGTCCTGGGCTAGAATACCTGTTCACAGGTGCTAGAAGTTGGTCAACTCCATGCAAGACAGATGTGAAGCAATTCTCAGAAAAAGTGGGTATACAAGTAATTAGTTAAATGATTCACAGGAAAGCCAAATCTTGAAGCAGTTTCAGTTTATACAGTAAATGTTTGAGTTTGTAGAGAAAAATGCAGACACTGCATTGCACTGGAAAAGCCTAATATTACTTTACAGAAAGTGAAGAAAAAAGGAATAACAAATTTGAAACCTTTTTCTTCATGTTTTGATTTTGAATAGACTGTGCAGTGTTCCCAATGCATTTGCGTGTATGCAAAGAAAAGCTATTATAAGGATTTTGTGCTTTACTCACTTTTTTAAAACACACTGCTATTATTTTAAACACAACTGTATGTACCATTTCCTTACATAAACAATTAGGCCCCTTTCACACGAGGCGGAGCACGCCTCGGTCCGCCGGCTCAGCAGGAGATCTGTCCGTTGATCTCCGCTGAGCCGGCGGATGACAGGTCCCTCTCTGCTCACTGAGCGGGGAGGGGCTTGTCAGGCGCCGCTGCCGCCTATGGAGGGATCGGACGAAAACGGACAGCGTGTCCGTTTTCGTCAGATCTCACCCGATCCGATAGCGACGGACCTGGACGTAGAGCCATCCGTCTGCTTTTAGCGGATCGGTTGGGGTCGGATGTCAGCGGACATGTCTCCGCTGACATCCGACGCTCCATAGGCTAACATGGATCGCCCGTTCAGGTCCGCCGTCAAAACTGACAGGCAGACCTGAACGGTCCGATCGTGTGAAAGGGGCCTTAAGAGTTATCCATTACACAAAAAGGCTACATTTCTAAGAAGAAAAATAAATAAAAAAACAAAACAAAAAAAACCCATGAGAAGCAACATCTTAAGTGCGTTTCATGCAAGGCATTTTCTTAAGTAACTGAGAATGCAGTCCCTCACCTCAGCATAGGCTTCCATGTCTTCCAAAAACTGACCCAGTAGAGTTGTGGAAAATGCCAGATCTGCAACCCAAAAGGGTTCTAGACTTTGTAACCATCCTGTAACAGCAAACCACTGATGAAGTCAATTGACAGAACAGACATTCTGAAAGCCTTACACAAATGTTAAACTGATCACGCCTAGTGTAAAAAAAAAAAAAATTGAATACAGAAACATTTTCTATATCAGCAATTAAAGGGAGAATCCACTGTCTCCTCAGGTGGTTAATGTAAAGCAGGGTATACAGCTTGAGATTTTTTTTCGTTCAACCTGCTCTTACTGTGAAGAAGCCTTTTCATATAGGGGAGTTAAATCTTTTTTTCCTCCAGATTTCAAGATTGTCCTCTTTTCCTCTGTAATAAATAGTGAATAACTCTACTACCAAAGCGTGCAGGGAGGGATGGGACTGTATGTGAAAAGGTTTGGTCTGTCTGACCCAAATATAGCAAACATGAAGAAAACACCTGGTACCAGAGGTATCAGTGAAGAACCCCTTGGGGTCGTTAATATACAGAGCAAACCAAATGTATAAATTTTTATTACAAAATATCAATATACATGTACAGACAATACATATAGGAGCATAAAAGCCACATCTAATACGCTGATTTATTCATCTATACAATTGTATTAAAATTAGGGTATTAGATATGGCTTTTATGCTCTATATTGTCTGTACATGTTTTTTATTGATATTTTGTAATAAAAATGTATAATTATACATTTTTTTTTGGATCTGTCTATTAACGACCCCAAGGGGTTCCTCACCGTACCTCTGGTACCAGGTGTTTTCTTCTTGTTAACTCTACTACAAGTTCACTATATGGATCACCTATGTATTTATAAACGTGACCATATTCCCATATTGATGTAATCTGCAAGCACCAAAACGCTTCTTTTAAACCTAAACTCTATATCCTTTATAAATAAATTATATATATATATATATATATATATATATATATATATATATATATATATATATATATATATATATATATATATATATATATATATATATATATATAGATTGGTTTGCGTAAAAGTTATAGCGTCTACAAACTATGGGATAGATTTAATGGACTTTACTTTTATTTATTTTTTTACTAGTAATGGCAGTGATCAGCGATTTTTAGTGGCATTACGGTAGACAAAAATTGCACACTAATGCCGCGTACACACGACCAGAATTTACGGCATACTTTGCCCGACGGACTTTATGACGGACTTTCTGAATGAACGACTTGCCTACACACGATCAACCAAAGTCCGACGGATTCGTATGTGATGACGTATGACCGAACTAAAACAAGGAAGTTCATAGCCAGTAGCAAATAGCTGCCCTAGCGTCGGTTTTTGTCCGTTGGACTAGCATACAGACGAGCAGACTTTTCGACCGGACTCGAGTCCGTCGGATAGATTTGAAACATGTTTCAAATATAAGTCTGTCAAACTTTTGAGAAAACAAAGTCCGCTGGAGCCCACACACGATCGAATTGTCCGACAAATCCGGTACGCCGGACCAAGTATGCCGTGAAGTCCGATCGTGTGTACGCGGCATAAGTGACACTTTTTGGGAACCAGTGACACCAATAGAGTGATCAGTGCTAAAAAAAAAAAATGCACCGACTGTATAAATTACACTGGCAGGGAAAGGGTTAACATCAGGGGTGATCAAATGGTTAAATAATGTTCCCTATGTGTGCCTTCTAACTGTAGGGGGGAGTGCTTTGACTAAAGGAAAATAGAGATCCACGTTTCGGCTTAGCTGAAACATAAGATCTCCATTTTCCTTTCTGTCATAACAGATCGTTCGGCCCCTCCCAGCGGCCACCGGTCCCGCACTGAAGACGAGGATAACGTACAGGTACGTGATATCGTGCACAAGGGCTGCTCTGCCGTAGTATGTGTATGTAGGGTGGTCCTTAAGTGGTTAACCTACACATTAGCAGTTAACTGTGTCAAAGCAGATTTGTTTAACAACTTTGGTCTTTCATAAATCGATGCTGTCTATTTCGCAAAATATTGTTTTCTAGCAAATACTCTTCTACAGGCAGTCCCTGGGTTACAAACAAGATGGGATCTGTAGGTTTGTTCTAAAGTTGTTTTGTTTGCAAGTCAGAACATGTACAAAAAGGGTCGTAAAAAAAAAAAAAAAAAAAAAAAAAAAAAAAAACAAAAAACACCCTTATCCTTCTCTTCTGGGGTCCCTCAGTGGCGCTCCTGGCTCCTCCTCTTCTCGAGTGCTACGTTGGAGAACCGCTTTCCCACGGAGCACTAGTGTGGGCGCGCTCCCATGTCCTGCGTCCATTGACACAGGCAGCAGGACTCGGCCCTGCCCTGGGTCCCGCTGCACTGCCATCAATCTATCCAATCAGAACCTGAGACAGCAGCTACAGCTGGTGTGCTCGTCCCCGTCGCTGGAAAGATCGGGTTCAGGTAAGTAAAAGGGGGGCAGCTGCATCACAGGAGGTTTTTCACCTCATTTACGTTTTTTGGATAGCATAGGGAAGGGTGTTAAATGCTGTAACGTTTGTTTTGCGGTCTGTGCCCTGGTTCAGAAGATTTCACCTCACGTTCTGTCCCTGTGACAATTGGATTTTAAAAAATTTGGGTTGTTGTGGAAACAAGGATTGGTGATAAAGCTTCAGTGGAGACACCTTTTTCCCATGATAACTTAATTACAGGAGTGAATTTACTTTCCTAGGGGTAGAATTTCTCTAACTTTTTCTCCCTCCGCTTGTAAGTATCGCCGTTAGTAAGTCAGATGTTTGTAACTCAGAGACTGCCTGTATGTGGTGTTTAATAAACTCTCAAGTACCTTCATGCCTATAAAAGTTAAATTAAGTGCTCTGTAGTTACTTGGTAGGAGTTTGATCCCTTTATATATAGGCATCGCATTAGTTTTGCACCAGTCCAGTTTTACCACAGCAGTCATTAAAGAGTCTAAATATTAGAAACCATGGCTTGAATATAACAGAGCTCAACTACAGTATGAGGGCACATGGGTGTAGGCCAACTGACCCAGGTTTTTTTATTCACCTTTATTTTGTCTAAATGTCTCTGGACCATTTTGTTTTGAATCAACAAAGCTGAAGACAGTATTTAATACATTTGCCTTCTTTGTTCCTAGTCACCAAATAAATGATCTTGTTAAAGGGGCCTACGTGTTCAGACCTAACCATTTTACTATTAATATTTCCGAAGAATTTTTTTTGGGGGTGGGGGGGTTAGGGAATGTCCTACTACTTTTTGCAACATGTCGTTTTGAAATGTTGCCACCTTGATTTTCTTTTTACATATTCTTCGTAATGTGCAAAAAATTAGTGTTACTAATTTTTTAAAAAATATATAAAAATGAAGGGTTACTACTTCTAAAACCTGAAAATGCACCTGAAAATTGCACCATGAAAATGTTATTAGTGGTTTCATGATTAAGATAAAAATTTGCATCCGGATGTGTACGATACAAACACAAGCAATTCTACTAATTTCTGAAAAATCAGCTTACCAGACACCTGTTGTGTGAGAGAAGGTTTTTGTGTATGATCTATATGCCATCCAACCAAAATGTCAACTGTGTCCTGTGCAAATAGAAGAAATATTTATACATCAAACTAAAATTACATTTAGAGGTAATTACATGTAATTATTAAAAGACTACATAATTACTTTAAAAAGTCATTATAGAACCCCTCGGGCTTCAAGAAAAGGATTTTACCATGAGTACATGAAACCTATTTTCTTTCTCCACTGTTGAAGGACACAGGCATTCACATACAGTGGGAAGGTTCAAAAGCAGTCCAACTGACAGAGGTAGGGGAAAAAAGTACTGTAACAATTGCTAGCAGGCTTAAGAAAAACTAGGGACTGCAGTTCCTCTTTAAGCGCATAAGGCAGTATGCCAAAAAAAAAATCACAGAAAAGTAGGGGGCTTTAGGCCTCCACACCACACCCAATCTGTGTAATACTAGTAAGTAGAGTTGTCCTGATACTAGTATCGGCACCGATACCGAGCATTTGCCCAAGTACTTGTACTCGGGCAAATGCTCCCGATGCTTCCCCCGATACCTAGAGGACAGCTGTGATCGGCGCGTGGGGGAGTTACAAGATTCCCCCCAGCGGCTTTAGTGACATACAGCGGTGATCGGTCACCGCTGTATGTCACTGCATCCTCCTCCATGCCCCCTCCGTTCTGCTCTCCTTCTCTGTCCCCCTCCGCTGTCCCCTCCATTACCCTCTCCTTCTGTCCCCAACCGCTGTCCCCTCTGTTCTGCTCTCCTTCTCTGTGCCTCTCCGTTCTCCCCCTCCGTTCCACCGTCCGCCTCCTCCTTCCTTTGTGTATGGATAGAGTCAGCTGACTCTGTCCATTCACATAACTGAAACATTGTAATCTCCTGTGATTACGATGTGTCAGTTTATGAATGGAGAGGAGCCGCTGTTTTCTCTCCATTCATTCTCAGTGCAGCTGAGGCTGCAGAGAAAGGGACTGGGGAATCTCTATCCTCTGTCTCTTTCTCTGTCTCAAGGGGGAGATATCAGAGGTCTGTTAAGACCCCTGATATCTCACCAAAGCCCCCCAACAGGGCTGATTAAACAAAAAAAACACATATTGCAAGAATAAAAAAAATATTATTGTAAAAAATAAAAATTGTAAAAAAAAAAAAACAAAAAAAAAAAAAACAAAAAACATACACATACCGTTCAATCTAGACAAAGTCTTGAGCCATCAGAGGCCCTGATGACAGGGAAGGTAACTTTACCTCACATGGTGGGATTGAGACTTTGCTTAAGTAGATCCTATATCTACAGGATATCAAAGTCCAAATTGCAAGGGTAAGTTCCTTTGGAGGATAGAAAGTAGATGCTTCTGGAACCATTAGGAGAATATGGGCATGTAGCAGTGAAGTTATCCCTCTGTCTGATGCGCCAATGCAGCTGTGATACAACCAGACCCAAAGTGTGAGACAGGGCCCTGGGTACTCACAAGCCTAGGTACTTGATTCGGATGAGGATTGGATGCCACAGGTGACCATGTCACCATAGGTAGGCAGTAGGGACAGACCAGAGGTCCATGTAGTGCTTTGCAAAGCAGCAGCATGGTGCTGCCTCTACACTGTATGGCAGAAAATGGATCCGACAGCACACAAGAGCAACACTTCACCAGGGGATGACATCAAAGCTCAGTCCCTTAGCGTTAACCTTTTCCACAGTAAACCTGATGTAGCAGGAAGTTTGAAACACACCCAGAGGTGCAAACAGTGCAGCAGTGCCTGGTGCTTCAGCCCAAACAACCTTACTCAAGAATGAATCTTCAGAGACATGGGTAGGGCACTGACAGAATGCTAAGATTCTGGACCTGGAAGGAGCTCAACAGCAAACCTTTACCAATACAACAGGTTTGGAAAGTATCAATGCAGAGCCCAGTGCCCAAAGGTCACAGTCCAGCAATGTCTAGGAGACCCATCCTCCTAGAACACCAACAAAAATACAGTATAACCCAACTGTATATGAATTCCTGTGTCCCTCACTTGTACAGAAATAACAAATAATAACAGAATAACAAACATTTACTGTTATATTATATATATCTAGATCTAGATCTAGATCTAGATCTAGAGAGAGAGAATATCTCTCTATATATCTATCTATATCTCACACACGCTATATATTAAAGTGGCCCCGCACTAGGTCCATTAAAGGCATTCCATTAAAGGTCCATTGTTTACATTTTAGAAAATACAGTGCAGAACACATACAGTGCCTGAGACGTTGTGAATGTGATAGTGTGATGAGCAATGTCTCGTGGGACATGTAATCCTGGACAGAAGAAAATGATTTAACCACTTCAGCTCCAAAAGGGTGTTTACCCCCTTCATGACCATGCCATTTTGTGCTATGTGGCACTGCGCTACTTTGAGCTTTCTTTTGGTGGTATTTGATCACCACTGGATTTTTTTTGTTTTTTTTTTTTTTTAAAAGGGATGGGACTCTAATTGTGCCACGGAGGAGTATAAAGAAAATGAGATACAACATATTTATACAAGAGTAAGCAAATTGTTATTATTTAAAGAACAACGTTTAAAATACATTATAATCTTGGTAATTCCATTTGAGTTCAGGGATGTGCTGGTTCCCAACAAATTATACAAGGAATGGCCTACGCGGTTTGCGGATATTCCGCTTCGTCAGGACCTTGCGGATAGCACAGATGAAAGCGTCATGTGAATTCTACAAATAGAGTTTTAATTAGTACCATACATCATATGATTAGTATGAATACATAATGATGCAAATAACATACATGTGTTGATCTGTTTGTCTTTACATGGATTCATATCTATAAATATATACATTGCAACGAATATTAATAAAAAAACATTTTATATTAAAAAATATTGCACATATAAACACAATGATAATTTCTATATATACCCATTGGTGTACAGTCATGTTTTGCCTATACTGAATTTAGTATGGAAAATCAAGTAGATAGAATTACATATGTATGTGGCAATCTAATAAAATGCAAAGTTTTAATGACATGCCCCTCAACTCACCGAAAAGGACCGCACATAGAGAACACCGGCTCAGTGGGACAAAGGAGGCCTGGGAGCCCGTGGGAATACTCCTCCACACCTGGACAGACGAAAAAGGAGGGGCCCCTAAACATGCAGATGGTTGATAGGAGGTAGTGAGGTAGTGAGTTCAGTGATCAAAGGGAAAGATAGCCCCTAGGGCAAGAGAATGTATATTGAAGATTACTCACCAAGTAAATATACTGGGATTAGACCAAACCTAATTGAAAGGTTGAAGCACCATTAAGGGCATTAAGGATTGTTTCCAAAGATTAGACCGTTTGTTTCAATTATGATGAAAGGTCATGTATATGTGAGCTTTAAAACACGTCCCAGAGTGGAAAAGAGGGCACAGTTTAAAGCTGATGATAGTCTGATCCAAACAAACAAAAAAAAGGGAATTTTTTTAGTCTAAAAGGAAGGGCTGCTAACAGGAAAAAAAAAAAAAAAGGGAGATCAAATACCTGCGATCTAGTACCCAAAGTCTCTCCACAACGTTTCTCACAACTGGGGGGATGAGCCGCTGGGGAAAGACTGAGGGATATCATTCTATATAGGGAAGCCCAGCTGCCATAATTAGTCCTGGGAGGTGTGTGTGGGAGGAAGGATTCCTGGAGTTGCTCGAGTCGCCCAGGTGAGAAATCCAGAATGACCGGAGCAAGTCCATCTATACACTGAATGCCGTGGGTAGTGCATGCTGAAGGAATCGCATGCAGAAAACCCCCCGATCCACATCCTGATAACTCCACAATCCAGATAGAACGAAGGGGGGAGGATCGCTATGCCTCACCGGTGTGCAGAGAAAAGGGGCGGGACCTGGACAGCATGGCGTCTGGCCGGCGCTGGTGGATTTGTGACGGCGACGCTGCGTTCCACAGAATACGGGAGGGGCCGCACACTCATCGGCTCAGAGGCCGTCAGGTGTCGGTGTCCCCCGATGGAGGGTCTGTTTAAAACGCCTCTGTGGGGACTTGGTGAAATCACCAAGAAACTGTCAAATGTATAGCAATCTATGAGGATGGCCCATTGGCAGCCCCTCAGGCAGTGAATAGACACGGGCGTGGCCAAATGCCTCACGAGTCAGGGGTCACTTCCAGGAACGGTCCAGAGCAGGGGGCAAATAAAAAAAATAAATAAAAAAATAAACAAGTGAATAGTTAGACAGGATAAATGCATGGTTGCCAACACATCAATGCATAAATACGGGAAAAACTAAAACAAACCCTCAAAATGCCTCTCCCCGTTTCTGCCATATATATACATCCAAAATTAATACACACATTATTAAGCCAAAATAGGTAAAACAAATACAGAGGATGTTAAGTTTGTACCATGGGAGGGTTGCAGTAGATAAATATTTTGTTGGTTGCAAGGGTGGTATTGGGGGGGGGGGGGGGAGAGGAAAAAAACAACAAATTTCAAATGAAAACAGGCAAAAAGTGCATGGATTGAATTATATAGTGTTATAAGAAAGGGGCATAGCTGATCGCATCATTCATTCCTGGTGGATGTGTTGCCCTTAATTTAAAAATCCACCTAGCTTCTATTTGAAGGATTCTTTGGTCAAAGTTTCCTCTGCGGATAGGGGGGTGTATCCGGGCTTCGGGATTCGGTACTATAGTCACGGCATTCCACAAAATGCCTGGGTATTGGTTTCTCAATGACACCCAACTGTATATCTACAGCGAGTTCTTTAATTCTTCTCCAAAAATTTCTCTTGGTCTTACCTACATAATGATTACCGCATGTTAACAAAAACACGATACCAATGGTGTCACAATTAACAAAATGTTGCATACGTAGATGTTCCCCTGTGGGTAGAACAACATTATTCCCAGTTATAATATACGGTACTTGCAGAAGTCGCAATTACCGCATTGGAAAGTACCTTGTGGTAAATTACCGCATGGGTCTTTAGATCCCTGCGGCATAAAATGGCTAGAGACTAAGATGTTGTGTAGTGATTGGTTACGTTTATAAAATGACATGCGGTTCAGGTTATACAAATAATCTTAGAGTGGGGTCATCACTCAAAAAGATGCCAGTGGGTATTTAAAATGATTTTAGATCGATTATTGAATTTCGTGATTGGAAGAATATCCTGGGGCTGTGATGAGTTCCTTTCTCACCTTAGAACAGCAAGAGGTCTCGTGGGCTGTTACTTGCATTTTGAAATTGTATCCACAGTCTTGCTGTATCCACGGTCCAAAAAGCGTTTCTGTAGTTGAGAGGCTGGAATTATAAAGTAGTCCTCATTGGTACAATTTTGTCGGGCTCGTAAGTATTGGCCTTTGGGGATGGAGCCAATTAGATGTGATGGATGAGCGCTTGGGGAGTGTAACAGGGAATTGCTTGCAGTGTCTTTCCGATGTAGAATGGTGGTGATGGCTCCCTCTGTGTTTTTATGCATGTTCAAATCGAGAAATGGGAGAGTTTCTCTATGCCAATTGTAGGTAAAAGACAGATTGTAGTCATTATGATTGAGTTACTCCACGAACTCCGCAAGGAGTTCTGGGGTCCCTGTCCATAGAATCAGGATGTCATTGAATACCTGTGCCACACTAGGGTTGTGTTAAGATTTTCAACATTTTCTAGTCCATGCAGGACCATTTAGTCTCTAGTTTGTTTCTATTTTATTGGTTTGGTTATGCCAAAAAGTTTTGAAATTTAACTTCCAATATCAATATCTTTCACAACCTCAAAATGATTAACGTCCCGTGTAGGACACAAATTAAGTCCAAGACCTAGAATTTCCAATTCGGTGTCAGTAAAGGTTTGTGAGGTAAGATTAATTACATCAAATGTATTGGATCGTGTTATGTGGGGCGAGTGATGAATTGATCTATATGGCTTTGTGCTGCATGAGGTGGTAGCTTGGGAGTCATGGGGACTTTTTCTTTGGAGGCTGGTGCCCGAAAATTTGATGGTCTAGGTTGCTTGGGGGTGGCTCCTGAAGCTGCCCCACTATACAGTAGTGTGGTCTACCTCGCATGTCTGGGGGGTAGGGGCAATAACCTCCCCATCAGACATAGGGGGCATTTTCCTTTTGGATGCCTGGATACGATTCATCCCCGAATGTTCTTGTGGAGGGGCAGAGGCGAGTGGTCCCATATTAAGAGTATGGGGCTGAAAGCCCCGATGTGTGCAATTGGTTTGAGAGCGAACAGATGAAGATGTTGAGGTGTCAGAGGCGTTCCCATCATTGGTTTGCCTGAATCGATTGGAGTTTCCTGTTTAGTGTATTCCATTTGTAAGCCCTTCCCATTTTGAAAGCTACCGAGTCTTTTGCGAATTTTTTATCTTTGTTTTGTATAAGTGATTAATTTGGATGCATATATATATGGCTATAACGGGGAGAGGAGTTGGAGGGTTTGTTTTAGTTTCTCCCGTATTTATGCATTGATGTGTTGGTAACCATGCACTTATCCTGTCTAACTATTCACTTGTTTATTTTTTTTTTTTAATGTGCCCCCTTGCCCCCTGCTCTGGACATTTCCTGGAAGTGAACCCTGACTCCTGAGGCATTTGGCCACGCCCGTGTCTATTCACTGCCTATTCACTTCCATCGGGGGACACGACACCTGACGGCCTCTGAGCCGATGAGTGTACGGCCCCTCCCCCATTCTATGGAACGCAGCATCGCCGACACAAATCCACCAGCGCCGGCCAGACGTTATACCGTCCAGGTCCCGCCCCTTTTCTCTGCACGGCGGTGAGGCATAGCGATCCTCCCCCCTTCGTTCTATCTGGATTGTGGAGTTATCGGGATGTGGATCGGGGGGTTTTCTGCATGCGATTCCTTCAGCATGCACTACCCACGGCATTCAGTGTATAAATGGACTTGCTCCAGTCCCTCTGGATTTCTCATCCGGGCTACTAGAGCAACTCCAGGAATCCTTCCTCCCACACACACCTCCCAGGGCTAATTATGGCAGGTGGGCTTCCCTATATAGGATGATATCCCTCAGTCTTTCCCCAGGGGCTCATCCCCCAGTTGTGAGGAACGTTGTGGAGAGGCTTTGGGTACTAGATCGCAGGTATTTGGTCTCCCCCTTTTTTTTTTCTGTTAGCTGCCCTTCCTTTAGACTGAAAAATTCCTTATTTTGCTTGTTTGGATTAGACTATCATCAGCTATAAACTGTGCCCTCTTTTCCATTCTGGGACGTGTTTTAAAGCTCACATATACATCTAAAATGTTTTTATTAATATTCGTTGCAATGTATATATTTCTAGGTATGAATCCATGTAAAGACAAACAGATCAACACATGTATGTTATTTGCATTCATACTAATCATATGATGTATGGTACTAATTAAAACTATTTGTAGAATTCACATGACGCTTTCATCTGTGCTATCCGCAAGGTCCTGACGAAGCGGAATATCCGCGTAGGCCATTCCTTGTATAATTTGTTGGGAACCAGCACATCCCTGAACTCAAATTGAATTACCAAGATTATAATGTATTTTAAACCTTGTTCTTTAAAAATAATAAAAATTTTATTACTCTTGTATAAATATATTGTTTATACTCCTCCGAGGCACAATGAGAGTCCCATTTTTCGCTACAAGTTTTTGGACACATTTACATATGATATAGAGAAAAAAAAATATATCTATCTATCTATCTATCTATCTAGGGAAATGTAGTATTTGTGCAGCAATCTTTCAAACGCAATTTTTTTGGGGAAAAAATACACTTTAATGAATTTTAAGAAATTAAACCGTAACGTTACCCAATTTTTTTTTTTAATAACGTGAAAGAAGATATATATACATACACACACACACACAATATAGATATATATCTATATATATATATATATATGATTGATATATATATGATTGATATATATCTATATATATATATATATATGATTGATATATATATGATTGATATATATCTATATCTATATATATATATATATATATATGATTGATATATATATGATTGATATATATCTATATATATATATATATATATATATATATATATATATATATATATATATATATATATATGATTGATATATATCTATATATATATATATATATATATGATTGATATATATCTATATATATATATCTATATATATATCTATATATATATATATATATCTATATCTATATCTATCTATATCTATATATCTATATCTATCTATCTATCTATCTATCTATCTATCTATCTATATATATATATCTCTATATATCTATATATCTATATCTCTATATCTCTATATATCTATATATCTATATCTCTATATCTCTATATATCTATATCTCTATATCTCTATATCTCTATATCTCTATATCTCTATATATTAGATAGATAGATAGATAGATAGATAGATAGATAGATAGATAGATAGATAGATAGATAGATAGATAGATAGATAGATAGATAGATAGATAGATAGATAGATACACACACATATACATACATACATACACACACACACAGTATCTCACAAAAATGAGTACACCCCTCACATTTTTGTAAATATTTTATTATATCTTTCATGTGACAGCACTGAAGAAATAACATTCTGCTACATGTAAAATAGTGTAGAGCTTGGAAAACAGTGTAAATTTGCTGCTCTCTCAAAATAACTCACCACCCAGCCATTAAGGTCTAAACCGCTAGCAACAAAAGCGAGTACACCCCTAAGTGAAATGTCCAAATTGGGCCCTATTAGCCATTTTCCCTCCCCAGGGTCATGTGACTTGTTAGTGTTGCAGGGTCTCAGGTGTGAATGGGGAACAGCCTGTCAGTGCTCAGACCATACACCGCACACTTCATCAATTTGGTCTGCATGGCTGTCGACCCAGGAGGTAGCCTCTTCTGAAGATGATGCACAAGAAAGCACGCAAACCATTTGCTGAAGACAAGCAGACTAAGGACATGGATTACTAGCACCATGCCCTGTGGTCTAATGAGACCAAGATAAAACTTATTTGGTTCAGATGGTGTCAAGCGTGTGTGGCGGCAACCAGGTGAACCAGGTAAGGCGTACAAAGACGAGCGTGTCTTGCCTACAGCCAAGCATGGTGGTGGGAATGTCATGGTCTTGGGCTGCATGAGTGCTGACGTCACTGGGGAGCTACAGTTCATTGAGGGAACCATGAATGTCAACATGTACTGTGACATACTGAAGCAGAGCATGATCCCCCTCCCTTTGGAGACTGGGCTGCAGGTCAGTATTCCAACATAACGACCCCAAACACAGCTCCAAGATGACCACTGCCTTGCTAAAGAAGCCCAGGGTAAAAGTGATGGACAGGCCAAGCATGTCTCCAGATCTAAACCTTATTGAGCATCTGTGGGGCATCCTCAAAAAGGGAAGGGAGGAGCAGCACAATGTCTCCAACATTCACCATCTCCATGATGTCGTCCTGGAGGTATGGAAGAGGACTCCAGTGACCACCTGTGAAGCTCTGGTTAACTCCAAGCCCAAGAGGGTTAAAGCAGGGCTGGAAAATAATGATGGCCACACAAAATATTTACACCTTGGGCCCAATTTGGTCAGTTTCACTTAGGAGTTACTCACTTTTATTACCAGCGGTTTAGCTGCGTGTCAAGTTATTTTGAAGGGACAGCAAATTTACAGTGTTATACAAGCTGTACACTCACTACTTTGTTAGTATGTAAAGTGTCATTTCTTCAGCGTTGTCAAATGAAAAGAAATAATAAAATATTCATAAAAATGTGAGGGTGTACTCACTTGTGATATATATCTGGATAGAGATATATAGATCCATCATCGAGACAGAGAGACACACACTTTTTCTTCCCCAACCATATAGCTGGCTGGCTATTTAAAATTTACCAGTGCATAAAGATATTTAAGAATACACATTGGAGGGTTTTATCCGATCAAAACAATAAATCGGCCAACTAATCGATTATGAAAATAACCGTTAGTTGCAGCCCTAAACGTCTTACTTTATTCACAGGATTCCTGTTCTAGTGACAAAAGTACAAGTGTTTTCCCTCATTACTGTTGTATGGAGTGAGGCAATAAAAGTGACAGTGTCCTTGGGCTTTTACTCACTTCAAAACTACCTCAAAGCATCTCAAGCTGTTGTCAAAAGCATGAAAGAGAATTTTTTACATACATGTAAATACCATATCTTGGAGTACAGTAGAGAACAGGCATTCATGCACCATGAGTTACAGGTGATTGAACACTGGCAAACTTTAAAAAAGGCATACTTCTGTGTGCTTCTCCTATAACCTTACCCCACTCCACGAGTCCTCAGTTTTTGTTTTTTTAGAAAGCAATACAGTAGAGTACTAAGGCACAGTATTGATACACCATGGGACATTCTCAAGCAATAAATAAGAAATAAGCCAATGAGAACAGTCAGAACACCCAACCTCAGAGCTGCTGCGAGAACCTTGTGGCCAAAAAGCTGCATCAGCAGAAGAAAGGACATCCAAAAATGGTAAAAAAAAAAAAAAAAAAAAAAACTTTGAAAATGTATAAACAGAAAACCAGGTGGCAGCCTTACACAACTGGGCTACAGAGGCTTGGTGCCGAAATGCCCACAGGATTCCCAGCAATCTAGTGCAATGGCTGTGTAAGCTCTTGCAATCAGTTTTCGCATCCATTGTGGACTCTGAAGCAGAGTGACCCTTGCGAGGTCCTGAGACCAACAGGTCTGACTGGAGCAGTAGCCTTAAGGTATACCATTAATGACTCTGATCCATCCAGGCAACATTGACAGGTTTTCTTTTGAATGCCTAGAAGCAGGGCACAAGGGTGGAAGGACAATGTCCTCATTGAGGTGGAATGCAGAGACTATGTTCAGAAGAAAAGAAGACCTTGGATGCAAAACATCTCATCATTGTGCAGTATGAAGAAATGCTCTTTATTGCTGCCAGTTCAGAAAAACATCTGGTAGATGTGATGGTGACCAAAAAAAAAAAAGCATGAGAGATTCTCTAGAGAGTCTAGACTCTAGAGGGATAACCCTAAAAGGTTCAAAGGGAGGTTTAAATTGAGATCCAAAAGAAGCAGAGGAATAACTGTTTCAAACAGTCATACCATTAAAGACAGAGACTGAGCAGCAGGATGAAATAGAGAGCCTTCATATAGCAGATCTGGTCTGTTGGGAAATGGTCAGGGGTAGCCTGCTAGAATGAGTATATGTCTGTGTTCCATGTTCTTCTCCAGTTTGGTGCAATCATAGTCACCACTTTCCTATTTCTTTAACCACTTAACAACCGGCCCATAGCCGAATGACGCCCACTGTCATACGACGTCCTCGACTTTGTGCGGGGCTATCTGAATGATGCCTGCAGCTACAGGCATCATTCAGATATCAGCTTTTTCAGCCGGCGATTCCCAACACCACGAGAATGATCATAGCAGCTCGCTTTCCGCTGCTTGATCGTTCTTACGGGAGGCGAGAGAGGGACATCGCCCCCCTCCTGCCACCCTCCGGTGCTTCTACCGACTCACCGCTACGATCGAAGCCAGGATCGTTTTGGTTTTTTTTTTTTCGTTTTTTTATTATTTCAGGCTTCCCAGCCTAGAGGTGAGATGTGGGGTCTTATTGACCCCATATCTCACTGTAAAGAGGACCTTTCATGCCATATTCCTATTACAAGGGATGTTTACATTCCTTGTAATAGGAATAAAAGTGATCAAAAAATAAATTTTTTGGAAAAAAAGTGTCAATCAAAAATATTTTTTTAAAGTGCCCCTGTCCCCGTGTGCTCGCATGCAGAAGCGAACACATACGCAAGTCTCGCCCACATATGAAAACGGTGTTCAAACCACACGTGAGGTATCGCTGCGATCGGTAGAGCGAGAGCAATAATTTTGGCCCTAGACCTCCTCTAACTCACAACATGTAACCAGTAAAAAAAATTTAAAGCGTCATCTACGGGGATTTTTAAGTACCGAAGTTTGGCACCATTCCACAAGCGTGTGCAATTTTGAAGGGTGACATGTTGGGTATCTATTTACTCGGCATAACTTCATCTTTCACATTATGCAAAAACATTGGGCTAACTTTACGTTTTTTGTTTTTTTTAAAGCACAAAACTGTTTTTCCAAAAAATACGCGTTCGAAAAATTGCTGCGCAAATACCGTGAGAGATAAAAAGTTGCAACGACCGCCATTGTATTCTCTAGGGCCTTTGCTAAAAAAAAACTTATACAATGTTTCGGTGTTCTATGTAATTTTCTAGCAAATAAATGATGATTTTTACATGTAGGAGAGAAATGTCAGAATTGGCCTGGGTGCTCCAGAACGCCTGAAGGTGCTCCCTGCATATTGGGTCTCTGTATGTGGCCACGCTGTGTAAAAGTCTCACACATGTGGTATCGCCGTACTCGGGGGTAATAGCAGAATGTGTTTTGGGGTGAGATTTGTGGTATGCATATGCGGTGTGTGAGAAATAACCTGCTAATATGACAATTTTGTGGGAAAAAAAAAATCTGGATTTTGCAAAGAATTGTGGGAAAAAATGACAACTTCAAAAAACTCATCATGCATCTTTCTAAATACCTTGGAATGTCTTCTTTCCGAAAAGGGGTAATTTGGGGAGGTATTTGTACTTTTCTGGCATGTTAGGGTCTCAAGAAATTAGATAGGCCATCAGTAATTCAGGTGTGATCAAATTTCAGATATTGGTACCATAAGCTTTTGGACTCTATAACTTTCACAAAGACCAAATAATATCCACCGATTTGGATTATTTTTACCAAAGATATGTAGCAGTATAAATTTTGGCCAAAATTTATGAAGAAAAATAACTAATTTGCTAAATTTTATAAGCAAAACAAAGAAAAATAGCGCAAAAAATAAAAAACCCAGCGGTGAATAAATACCACCAAAAGAAAGCTCCATTTGTGTGAAAAAAAAGGGACAAAAATTTTATATAGGTACAGTGTTGCATGACTGAGTAATTGTCATTCAAAATGTGAGAACACCAAAAGCTGAAAGTCGGTCTGGTTATTAGGTGCCCAGTGGTCAAGTTGTTGAGCAGATTACGTAGGATTGACCCTGCAAGGAAGACATAAATTAGCCTGAACTGAGACTAGGGGGATTATACAGGCATGTGAGTTTAGAGCTACAAAAAAAACCCGGTACAGGCAACAGACAGGTGTAGTTTGTTGAATCTGGAGGCTAGGATGTCCACATCTGGGAAAAAGTTTTTGGCATATAAAATTGAGACATCTGAATGAAGAGCCAACTCCCCTTGACACAGGCAATGGCTGAGATAAAATCACTTTCCAGTTGTTTATTCCAGGGATATGGTTTGCAGAGATCACTTTACTGTGAGTTTGTCCAAAAGATGATCTGATTTGCTTCCTTCAAGACTCCTGGTGCCCCCTTGATGGCTAATGTACATAGAACAGTCATCTCTCTTTGAAATGGGACTATAAAAAAGGCACAAACTAAGGAGCATTAACAATAAAAGGTTTTGGTATAATATTATACATACACACACACACACAGTTGTGCTCTTAAGTTTACACACTCTGGCAGAATTTATGATTTCTTGCCTATTTTTCAGAGAATATGAATGATAGCACAAAAACTTTTTTCACTCATGGTTAGCATTTGGCTGAAGCCATCTATCAACTGTGTTTACTCTTTTTAACCCTTACATGACTAAGCCTATTTCTGATATTTGGTGTTTACGTTGTTTAAGTTAAAATCTGTATTTTTTTTGCTAGAAAATTATTTAGAACCTCCAAACATTATGTATATATTTTTTAGATGAGAATCTAGAGAATAAAATGCCGATTGTTGCAATATTTTATGTCACACGAAACAGTAAAGTTAGCCCAATTTTTTTGTATAATGTTAAAGATGATGTTACGCCGAGTAAATAGATACCAAACATGTCACGCTTTAAAATTGCGCACACTCATGGAATGGCGACAAACTACAGTACCTAAAAATCTCCATAGGCGACAGTTACAGAGGAGGTCTAGTGCTAAAATTATTGTTCTCACTCTGACAATCGCGGCGATACCTCACGTCTGATTTGAACACCGTTCACATATGCTGGGGCGATTTCCATATGAGTTTTCTTTGCTGCGCAAGCTCGCAGGGACGGGGGCGATTTAACATTTTTTTTTTTTTATTGCTTTTACATAAATTTCACTTTTATCGCTGTCACAAGGAATGTAAACATCCCTTGTGACAGTAATAGGTGGTGACTGGTACTCTTTATGGAGGGAAATCCCTACTTTGCACTTCAAAGTAGTCAGATCGCCAAAATCGACGATTCTGAATACTGTATATATTTTTTTTTAAACCGGCGCCATTGGCAGCTGAGTAAACAGAAATTGACGTTGTGGACGTCACTTCCGTATTTACAGAGAGAAGACTGGAACAAAGCCGTTTCCGGCTTCGTGCCAGTCTGTCTCTAGCCTCCGGAAGTGGCGGATCGAGGATCAGGTCTCTCGGTGGGATGGGAGGCCCAGTAACCAGTGCGGTGGGAAGGCGGAGGGAGGGTAGGGCGGGGATGTCCCCTCCCGCCCCTCCGGGATAACAACCGAGCAGCTTTTAGCTGCATCGTTTGTAATCCCTGGATAGCCGATCACCCGCTCAAAAAAAAAAACGGTACCGGGATAATGCCTGCAGCTGCGGGCATCATCCTGGTATAACCCCCTAAAGCCGAGGCCGAAGATCTGCGTACGCTCAGCGGGAAGGGTTTAAATCATTATCCCAACAGAAACTACCGAAATGACCCTGATCAAAAGTTTACATACCCTGGTGATTTTGGCCTGATAACATTAACAGATGTTGACACAAAGGGGTTTGAATGGCTAGTAAAAAGTAACCCACCCTCACCTGTGATCTGTTTGCTTGTAATTAATGTGTGTGTATAAAAAGGTCAG
This sequence comes from Lithobates clamitans, assembly GCA_037952925.1. NCBI lineage: Eukaryota > Metazoa > Chordata > Amphibia > Anura > Ranidae > Lithobates > Lithobates clamitans. The sequence goes on from JBBGZY010001537.1 coordinate 70,051, forward strand.
AGTTTCTGGACTCCTGACCCTTGCATCTTTCATCCAGTGTTGCACTGATGTTTCCGAGTCATGGGAAAAGCAAAAGAACTGCCAAAGGATCTGCGGGAAAGGTAGTTGAACTGTATAAAACAGGAACACGGGACATACTTGGATATTCCAACACGACAATGATCCAAAACACAAGGCCAAGTCGACCCGTCACTGGCTACAGCAGCAATAAAGAGAAGGTTCTGGAGTGGCCATCTCAGTCTCCCGGCCCCAATATCATTGAGCCACTCTGGGGAGATTTCAAAATGTGCAGTTCATGCAAGACAGCCCAAGAATTTACAGGAACTGGAGGCTTTTTGCTAAAGAAATGGACCGCTTTACCATCTGAGAAGATACAGAGCCTCATCCACAAATACCACAAAAGACTTCAAGCTGTCATTGATGTTAAAGGGGGCAATACACGGGATTAAGAACTGGGGTATGTAAACTTTTGATCAAGGTCACTTGGGTAGTTTGTTGTGACGATTTAAAAAGAGTAAACACAGTTGATAATAAATGGCTTTAGCCAAACACTAACCATGAGTGAAAGAAAAGTTTGTGTTATTCACTTTTTTTTTTTTTTTTTTAAATGGCCAAGAAATCAAATTCTTCCAGAGTATGTAAACTTATGAGCGCAACTGTATGAATGATAACACAAAAACACTTCTTCCACCCCATGGTTAGTGTTTGGCTGAAGCCATTTATCAATCAACTGTGTTTACTCTTTTTAAATCATAATCGCAACAGAAACTACCCAAATGACCCTGATCAAAAGTTTACATACCCTGGAAACTATGGCCTTGGTACAGACACAGAAGGTGGCACATACAGGTTAAAATGGCAATTAAAAGGTTTAAAAAGCCATAAATGTGGTAAATTAACCACAATTAGTGTCTGTGTATAAATAGTCAATGAATTGGTTAGCTCTAACATGGATGCACTAAGCAGGCTAGACACTGAGCCATGAGGAGGTAGAAAAGAACAGTCAAAAGACCTGAGTAACAAGGTAATGAAACTCTTGATACCAAGCCAAGGTCAGGTAGACCAAGAAAGATTGCAGCCATAACTGGTGGTAGAATTGCTCATGATACAAACAAAAACCCACAGGTAACAGCAGGAGAAATACAGGCTGCTCTCCAAAAGACGGTGTGGTTGTTTTTAAAGGAGCACAATTCAACGATACGTGAACAAAAAAAGAGCTGCATGGTCAAGTTGCCAGAAAGAAGCCTTTACTGTACAAGTTCCACAAAAAAGCCTGGTTACAATATGCCCAACACCACCGTGACATGCCTCATTGGCTTTTTTGTGGCATTGGCGCAGTGAAGGCTTCCTTCTGGCAGCTCAAACATGCAACTATTCTTGTTCAAGTATTGTTGAATTGTGCTCCTTAAAAACAACCGCACCGTCTTTTTGGAGAGCAGTCTGTATTTCTCCTGCTGTTACCTGTGGGTTTTTCTTTGTATCCCGAGTAATTCTTTCGCCAGTTGTGGCTGCAATCTTTCTTGGTCTACCTGACCTTGGCTTGGTATCAAAAGAGCCCCTAGTTTTTCACTTAAGTGATTAAACAGTACTGACTGGCATATTCAAGGCTTTGGATATCTTTTTATATCCTTTTCTATCTTTGTAAAGTTTCATTACCTTGTTACTCAGGTCTTTTGACTGTTCTATTCTACCTCCTCATGGCTCAGTGTCTAGCCTGCTTAGTGCATCCATGTGAAAGCTAACAAACTCATTGACTATTTATACACAGACACTAATTGTGATTGATTTAAAAAGCCACAAATGTGGGAAACTAACCTTAAATTGCCATTTGAACCTGTGTGTGCCACCTTCTGTGTCTGTACCAAGGCCAAACATTCCAGGGTATGTAAACGTTTGATCAGGGTCATTTGGGTAGTTTCTGCTGTGATTATGATTTTAAAAGAGTAAACAGTTGATTGATAATAAATGGCTTCAGCCAAACTAACCATGAGTGAAAGACGTTTTTGTGTTATTCATATTCTCTGAAAAATGGCCAAGAAATCAAATTCTGCCAGGGTATGTAAACTTATGAGCACAACTGTATAATATATATATATATATATATATATATATATATATATATATATATATATATATATATATATATATATATATATATATATATATATATATATATATTTTTTTTTTTTTTTTTTTCATTCTATCTTTTGCAGACTTTTCTTACGCTGCGAGTCTGAAGATTGGATAATATTTAGAGGTTGCACACTTTGATCTGTTTTGTAAAAGTAGGCAAAAAATACGATTTTTCAATGTTAATTACTTTTATTGGGAAAATTAGAAATCACAAACTTAAAATACTATTAAAACTATACACCAAGATTAATAGGCAATATGATAGGCAAAACATGTGTTATATTAACTTTTAACGATGCAATCCCATGTTTTGTTCGCTTGGTGGCGGCTTTTCTGTCATGCTCGACTACCCTCAACAAGAATTGTTTTTGTTCATCCCTGACCGATTCGTTATACTTTATCAGAACAATTCCTCTTTCTGCGGTATCATTGACAACCTTAAGAGCGTTCACATGGCTTCTTAGAGAATCAATGCAGTATTCTGTCACGTCGTGGATCCCAAACAATTCAAAGAACGCCTTTGTTTTATTAGTAACGGAATGGCTCAGGTCTTTTCCTTCAAAAAACATGTTTTTACCCTCTAATCGTTTCACTTCTTTTCTTTGCAGGTTTGGTTTCTAAATTTTTAGTCATATTTTCCTTAACAGCCTGAGGAATATGTTCATCCAAAAAAGCCAATCCTACGTTTGTTTCTGACAGATACCAAAAGGTGTCTCTTAGCAACTATGAGAGCACATTTGTTGACGTCTGCATCTGGGTAAGTGCTCGAAAGCTGTAGTATATCCAAATCATTCTTTGGAGCCTATCGACTTACAATTGCCTCATGCCAAAAGCGAACATATATGAGGCTGACAAAATTTGCAACCCGTTTCATTCCTTCCAATTGTCGTTGAGGAATATTCAACTGTTTAGTGAAGAGGACAATTTTAAGTGCATATATTGCCTTTGCCTTCCACCTTGCTTGATGCAGTGCCCCTGGAATTCTGAAACTGAAGTCGTTTTTAGACCAACCTCCTAGGTACAGGAGTGAGAGTTGTAATAACTCTTCGTAGTCTTCTCCTCTTGGATGACTTCCATCTTTTAGGACATTTTGGATGTAGTTAACCTTTCACTCGTTCTTCTAGAAAGCCTTGAACGGGACTTTCTTCATCCAGCATTGTTGTATATGACTTCTTATCAAGTGAAGCCCAAAGACTTTGCTTGGATAAAAGTGATCAATGTGTGCAACTCCTAAATATTATCCAATCTTCTTGAAATTTGGTATAATATATATATATATATATATATCTCTTTTACATCACCGAGACTCGGGGCGCAAGCAAACTCATATCTTTGGAAAAATGAAACACTATATATATATATATATATATATATATATATATATATATATATATATATATATATATATATATATATATATATATATATATATATATATATATATATACACACACACACATACACAGTCACAGTGGGTATACCCACGTAGGGGTCTGCAGGGACCAAGTTCCAGAAGAATGGAACTGTACAGTACCCTGTGGGCAACTCAACGTGTTGCGCCAAGATGAGCATCCGTCCAGGATCCAGTGCCCCAAGCAGCATTCGGCTCTCAAGATTTTACTGAGGTTGCACAAATCCAGATACGCTGCTTCTATGCTGGCATTAGAGGCAGTGAGGGCTTAACTGAAGAATTGGAAGATCAAATGAAGAAAAGAAAAGAAAAAAATAAAATTAAGCCAAGGATGATTTTCTTCTTGCAGAAAAGGTCCCATTCACCTTCAGTCAACAGCATAAAACTGAGGATTTAGAGCAGGGTAGGGTGATAGGGGGAAGAACCCAGGGGGTATGCCCTCCACAGCTTCTCCAGGGTCCAATACACTAAAAGTGTATAACTCATGATGTATGAATACTCTGCCAGTGCCCTACACTGCATTTGCCCATTGAAGTCTGTCAACATACACTCAAAATCTCTATACCAGGAGAGAGGCATCAGTTTTGCATTTTAATGAAGTTCTATTAGCTGCACATAACTCCCTTGGCTTCCTCCTCATTCCAGGAGCAAAAATGAGGAAGCTTTGTGTAAATTGTTTAGGTTATGACTTAAACAGAGGTTTGTGCTGTTTCCCATGTGACAGTCCTGGGTGCCAAACAAATCATTAGTGCTGTCATATGATGAGTGCAAGCCACATGTTCTCCCATAACTTGAAGTAGAAAGTGTTTTATTTTGTACCTGCCAATCAGCTAGATTGGAATGAGGATCAAAGAAAGGAGAGACTATGTGTTCCAGCAGAAAGCCTTAGAGGACCATTGTCAGGAAAAAGGTCAATTTGCCAAGATGTAATTTTTTCAGATAAGAGGAAGCCGCTACAAAAGATTCCTCCATCAGGCAAGCTTGCATATTAAAAAGAAACATCACCTTGCCTATACACAGCATTGACAGCGTCACTGCAAAGTCCACTTCCTCCATGTACTCACCCTACCTGCACTCCCTCATCACTCCTTTCTCAGTCTGTAGCAGTCAGCACTAAAATCTGCAGTCTAAGCTAAAAAGGGGACTTCTGGCATCACACTCTTGGTCAGGTGAGAGTTCTCAGAACTAGTAATTGACTACTTGACCCAAACACTATCACAGGGGAGCAACATGCTACCCCTTACCCAGAAGTGCTGGGTAGAGTCTGACTGTAAGGAAAAGCAGGCAAGTGCACTGCAAGTGCATTGCTCCAGAGCTTGATAAGAGGTAAAGCTTGACTTTGCAAAAAAATATAAATAAAATACTCAAATCGAATGCATGAAAATTAAAAAACAGGAATTTTGCTCGCACATACTTGGATGATAGAAATCAGTAGAGTCCCCTAGAGCAACTGCACTTGCAGTGCACAGTATATTTGCCTTTAGTAAATCAACCTGTGCGTCTTTAAGCAATGATAGTTTATAATACCCACATCAAGCCACTGTCTGATATTCAAGGACAGCTCATAAGCACCAGTACAAAAATGCTCTCATTGGCCAATATGTTCTGTTTCCTCTCGTAAGCGTGTGGAATAATAATATTTAAGAAAACACTCACCCTGAAGTTTGTGCTGAAAATATGTGGGTAGCACCGGGATACAAGCAAGATACATTTTACACATTTGCACAGCAATTCTGGCGTGTCCAGGTTCTCCAATATAGACTGCAGACTGGTCATAACCAACTAAAACAGATAAGACACATTAAAAACACTCACAATAATAAAACAGAAGAAGAGAGCAGTTGGGAGGTTTTATTTATAGGGATTTTTCAGTTTTTTTTTTTTTTTTAAAGCATCTTGCAAATGGAATAATATAAAAAAACGTGAGCAGCGCTACAAAAAGTGAACATATGTAGGAATATGTGAATAAATACTGTCAGAGGATCTGTGATGGACCCAAAGAGATATACAAAATAAACAATATAAGTGCCAAAAAACATAAAGGGGTGGTAAAAATTAGTCCCAACAATAAGGAATGTGGATGTAATGATGAAAAGTCCGTGGATAAAACCATCCGAAAGTGTTCAGAACAAATAAAGGTGAGGGTAATCGATCACACAGACACCAACATGTGAGGAGATCCACCACCGTATGTACTGTACGCTTACCAGACGGCAAGCTTTAGTAAGCTTGTATGGCAACCTGACACTCAGCGGCTGGTAACGTAACACCACGGCTTTCCAGTGAAGAGACAGAAACAAACAGGGTAGCTCGGTCCAGTGTGGCAGTCAGTAGGCGGGACCCTGGCCAAAGCTGCTGGAAATCACTGAAGTAGGCACTACTACTCCACTTGCTTCTTGGTCTCGCACCAAGTGGCTGCCCTGCTGCATCCTGAACACAATTCAACACAGGTGCTAGGTGCTTAGCACCTGGCACCTGTTTTGTAGCAAACAATGCAGAGTAACCAATGAATAGAAGGAGGATGACATGGTTTCCTGTAGTCCAAAATATGGACAAAAAGCAAGTCAAAAAGTCCTCATGTTTAAAAGTGGTTGTAAACCTCAGGTCACGAGGCAAAGCACATATATATCTGTAGTATTTACTTTTCTCTCTCTCCAAAGCTCTAAGGCCCTGTTCACACCTGAGCAATTTTCTGCTTGGAACTTGTAGCTCTAAAAACGCTCAACAAGCCAAATCCCCTTCATTTCAATATGATCCCTGTTCACATACGAGTGTTCTCTCGCCTGAAGCAAAATTCCTGAAGCTCAAAGTATATATGAGCTTCTTTTTGGCAGATTACAACCTTTTTTTGGCCCCAATAGACTTCAAGAGAAATGTCTGACTTGAGCGGATAACAAGCGTTTTCTGCTCAAGTCACAGCTCTCCACCCCCTATTACCTCTCTCTCTCCTCCCCCTAGTGCTTTCTATTGTCTAAACAAAAATGCTTGAAGTTGTAAAACGCTTGTAATACACTTCTAAAACGCTTTAAAAAAATTCCCACAAATCGCTACGCTCAGGTGTGAATGGAGCCTAAGTGTCGTTTCTCTCTGCTCCCCGTACCTCTGTTATTAGCATGAGGCACTTCTGAGAACTATTCCAGGGAGGGAGCCCAGCACACAGCTTGTCTATTCACAACATAGTTATTACCGTGTGTGCCTTTCCTCCAATCAGCTCTCACACACTAACTGCAGCCTCCCTGCCCCCTCCTGTGATACGAACAGATGCAGAAGAATTTTAACACGATTTTGTCCTTTTGAAGGGGTGTAGGGAAGAGAAGAAGAAGAGAAAACAAGAAAAGCCTATATAGGATTAGTTTAATCTCTGTATCATCTGAACCTTTTTATACGTGGCTATGTGAGAGTTTACAACCACTTTAAAAATCGTACAGTGCACTTGCTGAGTATTCACAGACCCTGGGATGCACCCAAGCAATGAAAAGAAGAGTGGGCAACAACTAGGCAAACAAAGATACCAACAGCAAAAAGGTGAACCTACAGTGCTGCTGCAAGAACCTCACCGCCAAAGGCTTCATTTGAATAAAATTTGATGTCCACCTGGTAAAACCTTGAAAAAGGCATTAACAGAAGACCAAGTGTCAACCTTACAGAATTGGGCTGCAGAAGCCTGGAGCCGGAACGCCCAGGACATACCCACCAATCTGCACATAAAATCGCAGAAATCGTGTGGTCCCTTAGAGTCTAAGCTTTTGTGATTAGAAAGGTCGATTAGGCAAGTCTATGGCCAGGTAACAAACATGAATATTTTTGTATGCTTCTGAGCAGGGCACAAAAGATGCAGGGACTATAATCTCCATTGGGGTGGAAGTCCGATACCACCTTGCGTGCGAAGGAGATGGCTTGGGGGTATGGCAACCTTGTCATTCGGAGGTTGATGACATCTCTTTAAATTTTTTTTTTTAAGAGAGGGATGCGAACTATGACAGACGCGATGACAACCAGAAAGGCTACCTTGTAAGAGAGGTCATCTATGGGAATATCCTTTTTAAATTCAAAAGGGATTTTCTTTTTTCCCCTTCAACAGGGCAAGGAGAACCAAGTTCAGGTCCCAAGAAAACACATGCTGCTGCAAGTTGAGGGGGAGGGGCTGATGCCACAAGGGATAGGCAAGCCAGCATTTTTTGGAAAAGAATGAACAGGGCCAAAACCTGTCTTTCAAAGGCACTTAAGGTAAAATTCTTGTCAAGTCAAGATTGAAGAAAGGCCGGAATGCGTAGGCACTGTGAAATCTCTGGACAGAGCTGCCTGTATTAACACATCAGGCAAAGAAATATTTCCAGGTCTTTCTGGAAGGGGGCTTTCTTGCTTTTAGCAAGGTTGGGGGGTTGACTTGGACCCCTCTGTCTTTTAAGGCCTGGGTTTCAACAGCCATGCTGTTAAACCCAATGACTGACAACAGGGTTCACTGGGTCAGTAGTTCTGGCCCCTTGGGGTGGGGCTAAGGGTTATCTCTTAGGTCTTTGAGTATGTCTGTTTACCAGGTTCTTCTGGGACAATTCAGTGCAATAAAAATCACCAGCTTCTTGTCTTGGGAGTCCGAGATTAGCCTGAACTGAGACCAGGGATTATCAAGTCACCCGATGGCAGAGCTAGAGGATCTTTGGACTTGGCCACAAACAGAGGTAACATGCTGTTGAATCTGGAAGCCAGAATATCCACATCTGACATACCAAGGTTGAGATGTCAGGGTGAAGGGCCCCCCCTTTGTGGTTAATTTAGCCTACATTTGCAGAAAGCTGAAAGAAAATTTGAGTTCTTTCGGAGAGGGCCATCCAGATAACCCGTGACCTGGATGCCATGAGTTTTTACAAGGGCAAGAAGTAGCACTAGGATATTTGTGAATACTCTGGGAGCAGAAGATAGGTCAAAAGGCATTGTGACAAACTAGAAATTGTCTGCCACTTCAAAGTGCAGAAAACGCTGATGAAGTGGATAAATGGGAATATGCAGATAGGCATCTTGGATATCTACGGATGGCAGGTATAACCGACCCTGTAGATTCTAAACAATATTTTGGAATTATAAGTTATTTGTTAAAGGATTGTTGGTCCAGAATCAGACAAATACCCCTGATGGGCTTTGGTACTGTGAACAGGTTTGAATAAAATCTTTTGAACGTCTCTTGTGGGAGTACTAGAACTACTCCCTAGGACAAGAGATGATTCAGTGAATTATCCAAATCCAGATGTCGTTGGGCAGATTTTGGCTGATTTGTGAGGACGGATGGTAAAGTAGGGGTAGAGTTTTGAACTTTATTTTGTACTCCTTTGAAACCACTGATTGAACCCACGTCTGGGTCATCTGAGATGCAGAGATGGACAACTGTAATGGACATCCCACATCTCTTAAGAGTGATGGTCTTCCTTTATTTGGAAGAGGGGTTTGGGTAAGACTTAGTGGATTTTTTGGGCTTAGTCTTAGTCTTATGCTGAAAGAAAAGGCTGAACTTAGGTAGTAAAGTTAACGCCTGGTAAAGCAATTAGATGCTCTGCGTTTTGAAGAGGTAGAGGCTCCCCGGGGGGGGGGGGGGGGGGGTTCAGTCTTTAAATGAAGAAGAACCCTCACTCCTGTAACATGTTTAATTAAAATTTGTCCAGTGCCTCAACAAAGTCATCCTGCTTCGAAGGGGAATATATGTGAGGAGTCGTTACAGGGCGCTTTAGCTGACCAGGATTTGAGCCACAAAAATTCTGCACATGTGAATCTAAATCAAAGCCACTCTATAAATTCTAGTTCTAGGGAAATCAGCCCAAAGGAGCAGGGCGGAGATAACTGATGCAATTGCACAGTTAAGGTTGGGTCCTAGAAAACCAAATCATGATGGTTGTAAATTGCCCAAGTCCAAATGGCTGCAGTCTGATAAGACAGAATTAGCAGTGATAGCTGGTTGCAGAGCCAGGCCTGCACGTGTAAAGAGAGCTTTCCTGAGCGTGCCAAACTTCCAATCTCCAGAATCTTTAAAAATCTCCAATTGGAACAGTGAGATCTTTGTTTAAGGCAGAGATGGCATAATCTACTACCGAACAGCCCACTTCTTAGTGAACTCTTTTTCACTGGATAGAATTCAGCAGTGATTTGCAGGAGGGGCCAACTTTTTTTTTCAGGACTGACCCAATCATCACAAATTGGAAAGGTTGTTTTAGACTTAGGAGATCTCTATGTACCCAAACGGGTATGGCAAGATGGAGGAGAATCAAGTGCGCCAATGACCAGGTTTTTTCTTACAGCGGAAATTAGCATATCCGTATCGGCAAGCATCTTGTGTGAAGCCATATCATCAAGTGCATAAGAGCCTGCAATCTGGTGGATTTCTAACACTGTCTTTGGGTCCACTTTTACCTATGTCTGCCTCTTTTTGGGTGGGCATATCGGGATCTGACTTGAGTAGACAAGCTAGGGGGTGGAGAAAGCCTAGTGACACAGAGCTCTGGACAGAGATGGCTGTATTAAATCAGTCAATTGTCTGAGGAACTGTTACAACATAGTTGCAGAATACTCCTCTTTCACCAGGCATGCTGCATGCCTGAGATAGAGCTAGAAATCAGATGCAGAAAATGGTGTTAAAAATTGGATAGAGCTCCTGTGCAAAGGAAGCATCATTCCCTCAGAGGTTGAGTGTTGTACAGACCTTCAACCAAGCAAATGTTTGCCTGGGCTTTTGACAAGGTTCCCTTTCACCCGATTTCTGCTTCTGCTGCGGCAAGGGTAATCCCGTGTGGGGTACTTACAGACTAGGTTGCGGAAATGGTAAGCATGTTCGAGAGGAGAATGTAGTAACCTGGGTGCAGACCATGCTGTAGCGAAGTCCGCTTCACAAGAGGGCAGGAAGAAGAGAGTACTTTACAAGGAGCTGTAGGTGGAAGTAGGGATCAAGTATGTGACCTGTGGTGTGATGCAACACCTGGTCATCCACCTGAGAATGAGCTCTGAGTGGCTGAAATTTCTATCCAAGTACGAAATGTTTACACTGTAAAAGTTTGAAACATGACGCCAGTCTTCATTGTAATGAGACATGGGGTGATGCTGTCTTATCTGTCCGCAACACTGGTCTGTATATAGGAGTCTAGGCTTTGCCCGTCACAGTGGGCATTCCCCCCCACAGGGGTATTAAAGGTCTGGGTTCCATAGGGATGGACCACAGCCCTGAACCTGTGTAGCACCATGCTACTAACGCAACTTATTGCAGAGGATTAAGGTGAGCGCCCATGCAGAATTTAGTGCCTGAAGCAACATTACAGGCTATCCTCACAATGTGGTGTCCAAGTATGGTTGCACAATTCTGGATACTCTTCTTCTATTGTTGTATTGGACTATAAGGAATTGGTTGAAGAAACCGAAGATAGAATCAGCTAGTTAAGCTAAGTGATTTCATATAGAAGCAGAGAATTACTGTATAAGCCATAATTTAAACAGTGTTTGGCATTCATGATGCCATTGTTTACTATTGTGATGTTATGGGGCTTCTGTGATCACAGTAGTAAGCGATGGCATCACGAATGACAGCTAATGTGTAACTTTCAAGTGATCTCTGACTGTAAAATGTTCAACACCACTGTCGTACCTGTACATAATCATTTGAGTCCTCTCAAAAGACAGGCTGAAAAACTCCCTATTAGCAACCCCCACGTCCTGGCTTGTTGCTAGGATGCGATTACTATTGGTTTTCACTCCTGCAATGATGAGTGAGCATCCAACGGTTTTTACATCCTAGCAACAAGGAAGGACATGGGGACTGGCAACTGGGAGTTTTTCTGTCTGGCTTTGGGGTGGAAGAAGAATGGGAGAAAATGGAATTTCCACCCCACCATAAGCCATCTAAAATGTTTTTTTTTTGTTTTTTTTAAGAACGTCTAGACATCCAAACTCCTGGAAATAAAGGTAAAAGACAATACTGACAGAAAAGTGCATGCAAACATTAAAAAGATTACAAGGTATAAAATAAAAGACTGTATTAGGTCCCAAAAACTACCACATTTAACAATACATTAATATTTTAGGAGATGGCACAGTGGTTTTAATTATACTATAAAATGTAAAACATACCTGCATTACTGAAGAAAATGCCTTCTTTTCCCCTACAGTTTCCAAAGCTTTGTAGGTGGCACAAAGTAGAAGTAGTTTCACTTCATCTTTAGAAGATGAGCTAAATTTGTTAAAAATCCACTTAAAGATCTTCTCTGCCTCATAGCTCAGACCAGCACAGAGCAAGCCAAGGCACTGTGCCCCCTCCTGCCGCAGTTCTTGAAGCAGTTTGCTACTGAAAGAGCAAAAGACACAGCATATTGTTTGAGTGCAAAAGGAAACCTACAGTGGGAGCAAGCTGTACTAATCTAAATGCATTGTGCAGTGTTCGAACAAGGAAGGCAGATTAAAAAATTTTTATCTTTATGGTAAATATTTAGTTTAAGTTAATCTGGACTCCTACCGCAACAAACAGAATACTCTTGTAGAACTGTTAGGCGCCTTTCACACGGACAGCTATTCTGCCGCAGTTAAAAGCATGTTTTTTTTCCTGTGCAATTCAAGACTCCAGGCACTGCGATCAGCTGCATTTGCACAGTGCGATTAGCTGCGGTTGCGTTTAGCCATTTCCATGGCAACGCGACAGGGTACCGGCTCGCACTGTTTGGTATGAATCTTGAGTGGGAACTCCACGCCAAATTTTAAATAAAAAAACGGAGTGGGTTCCCCCTTTAAGAGCATACTAGGCCCTTCGGTCTGGTATGGATGTTAAGGGGAACTCCCTACTCCGAAAAAACGGCATGGGGGTCCCCCCCCCAAAATCCATACCAGACCCTTATCCGAGCAGGCAGCCCGGCCGGTCAGGAAAGTGGGTTGGGGACGGGTGAGCCCCCCCCCCCCCTGAACCGTACCAGGCCGCATGCCCTCAACATGGGGGGGGGTGCTTTGGGGGAGGTGGAGCCCTGCGGGCCCCCCACCCCAAAGCACCTTGTCCCCATGTTGATGAGGACAAGGGCCTCTTCCCAACAACCCTGGCCGTTGGTTGTCGGGGTCTGCGGGCGGGGTGCTTATCGGAATCCGGGAGCCCCCTTTAATAAGAGGGCCCCAGATCCCGGCCCCCCACCCTATGTGAATGAGTTTGGGGTACATGGTAACCCTACCCATTCACCTAGGGAAAAAGTGTCAATAATAAATAAAATTAAAAAAAACACTACACATGTTTTTAAAGTAATTTATTAGACAGCTCCGGGGGTCTTCTTCCGACTTCGGGGGTCTCTTCGGTTCTTTTCCGCGCTCTCCTGGTCTTCTGCCGGGCTTCTCCGCTATCTTCTGCTCTTTTGCTAGCGGTGGCCCGGACTTCTGCCTTCTTCCCTCTTCTTCTGATGTTGACACGACGCTCTCTCTGGCTGGAATGCTCTTCGAGCGCTCCGATGTGACTTATATAGGCGGTGACCCCGCCCCCTTATGCCGTCACAGTCCCTGAGCATGCTGGGGCTGACGTTTTAGGGGGCATGCTCAACATCACCCGATGACCACGCCCCCTAAAACATCACAGTCCCAGCATGCCCAGGGACTGTGACGGCATAAGGGGGCGGGGTCACCGCCTATATAAGTCACATCGGAGCGCTCAGAGAGCATTCCAGCCGGAGAGAGCATCGTGTCAACATCAGAAGAAGAGAAGAGGGAAGAAGGCAGAAGGCCGGGCCACCACTAGCAAAAGAGCAGAAGATAGCGGAGAAGCCCGGCAGAAGACCAGGAGAGCACAGGGAAGAACCGAAGAGACCCCTGAAGTTGGAAGAAGACCCCCGGAGCTGTCTAATAAATTACTTTAAAAACCTGTGTAGTGTTTTTTTGACATTTTTTTCCCTAGGTGAATGGGTAGGGGTACCATGTACCCCAAACTCATTCACATAAGGTGGGGGGGCCGGCATCTGGGGCCCCCTTATTAAAGGGGGCTCCCGGATTCCGATAAGCCCCCCGCCCGCAGACCCCGACAACCAACGGCCAGGGTTGTCGTGAAGAGGCCCTTGTCCTCAACATGTGGACAAGGTGCTTTGGCGGAGGGGGGGCCCGCAGAGCTCCCCCTCCCCAAAAGCCCCCCCCCCCCTCATGTTGAGGGTATGCGGCCTGGTACGGTTTGGGGGGGGGGGGGGCGCTCACCCGTCCCCACCCCCTTTCCTGACCGGCCGGGCTGCGTGCTCGGATAAGGGTCTGGTGTGGATTTTTTCAGCGGAGTTCCCCTTAACATCCATACCAGACCAAAGGGCCTGGTATGCTCTTGAAGGGGGAACCCACGCCGTTTTTTTATTTAAAATTTGGCGTGGAGTTCCCCCTCAAGATTCATACCAAACAGTGCCGGGGATCCGATGAGCAGCTCGGCGCTGTTATCCGCAGCTGACACAGTGCACTGCGATTACCTGCGGTTATGTGCGGATACCTGCGCTAAATCACTCCTGCAGTCAATTCTATTTTTTCTATCCGCACGGAACCGCATGTATCTAAATCGCAGCTAAACGCAGTGTGTGAATGGGGCCATAGGAAAGCATTGTGTGCTTTTAGCTGCGGTAGAAAATGAGAAAATCCGCAGTTAAAAGCACCATTCTATCCGTCCGTGTGAAAGGGGCCTTACAAACTACCAATTTCAGAAACTAAAACAAGCTAAGACCAGCCAGTCACCACATCTCACTACTGGTCTGTAAAATCTATCACAGTAATGGACAAACAATGAGGCACAATAGGTGGAATAGAGATCAAAAGTTATGCAATATATAACAGAACACCCAAGATTTTGGGGCTAATGTGGCACTAAAATCCATCACATTTCTGCCTGCATATACTCATTACTTGCAGTTGGCTATATACAAATAGAAATACACTTTGGAATTAAGTGGCTTATTTATGTTTCTATGGGTTTTAAACACAGACATACCTTTCATTTAACACATCATTTATAGCAGTCAGGATATTGTCAAGTTGTTTAACCAGCACCTAGATAAAAAAAAAAAAAAAAAAAGGAAATGCACCTTATTACAAAAGATTTTAAGACAAGACAAAAACGCAAAACGAAGCTTACATATATTAAAAAGGACAATATAAGACTGAAGCTAAATATATAACTGCAAAACTTGCTCTTTTCTCATTAGTCGATACAGGGGAACTTCTTGAGTGTCTGGTATATTCCCTGATTGTAGAAGGGTTGGACACCCAGGAAGTATAGTGGCTCTTCTACTTTAACTAGATACACCAGCACAATCCAACGGCTCTTCAGTTTAGCAACCAAACAAATTGACAATAGCGTGATCTTGTGATAGCTTACCAATAATATATGATCTTTGATGACAAAACACTAGCACAATTCAATTTTTTTTTTTTTTAGTTTCACAAAAAAAAAAATTTAATAAAAAAAATAAAAAATAAATAAAATAAAAAAGTTAAACTCCGACACTGTAGCCATTTTTCCTTTTAAATGAATTTCAAACATTTACATTTTTTTCCCCAAATCTGTCATGCACTCTCACAAGTTATCCTATGACATGGGAGAATTAGAGCTGGCAGCACAGCTGGCTACTTACAATAGAGGATCCCCCATGGAACCCACTAAGCATTTGGGAGACCCCACCCCACTAATTTACAGCTTTCCCCACCAGTAACTGGGAGAAAAATAATAAAGGTCTGATGTCACCCCTATAACACCTCCATCCCTGATGCAATACATAAAAACACAGAAAACGGCATCCGCCGTCCATCTCCAGAGCTGCAATGTGCACAAAGGAGGCTTTCTGACCTCCTGATGTCCTCTCCTGTCCATCTGGACGGGCGTGGCCACCTACACATTGGCACCATGTTTTCCACACCCACTGATTGACGCCTGTTTGGCGTCATCATGTTAGGGCTGTGTGGGGCATCTCAGATGGTCGGTGGTCACTGCGCATGCGCACCCCCATTGGCGGCGAGCGTCCCCCACCCGCCCCCAACGTTATGTACGGAGCATCTGGGCTCTTCCGGGGGCATAAACTGGAGGTCCGACATGGCTGGGATCCTTTCACTGTTAGTTTGGCGTTCCTACACAGCACCCTCATTTTTTTGACGGGGAGACCACATGTACTTGGTTTCTTCCGCTCAGGTAACAAATCGCACACATCCCATGCACAATGCTTTTTGTTTTGTTTTTTCACAGTTCTTACATACAAGATTCTCACACACACACACACACACACACACACACACACACTTTTTTATATATATTTTATAGAATATATATTTATTTTTAGCACACTACGTTTACATATTTACCATTCCTACACTTTCCCATAGTCTCCCTGTCCACACCAGCTTCTCAACCATGATGGTTCATATATAATTATACTATATACATTTAATCATAATTTACTGCATTAAAGCGGGAGTTCCACCCAAAGATGGAATTTCCGCTTTAAGGGAAGGTGACCCCCTGACATGGTACATTTGGCATGTTTTTTTTGGTTTTTGTTTTTTTTTTTTGGGGGGGGGGGGGGGGGGTAGCAGAAACCCTCTTTTTAGAGGGTTCCAGCTCCCACTTCCTCCTGGCGCATCCAAGATCACCTCTCCCCCCTCCCTCTCGGCAATCATCTGGGACAAGTCACAGGTCCCAGATGATTGCCCAGTCAGTCACAGCGTGGCTCGCACATGCCCGGCTGTGAAGTCAAAGCCGGGCGCCCACAGTGACAATGCCGGCACCGCAGAGAGGAGGGGGAGACGAGCGGGGCTTGATTTCTCCGCACCGCTGGACCTTGGGACAGGTAAGTGTCCGATTAGTAAAAGTCAGCAGCTGCAGTATTTGTAGTTGGAACTCCCCTTTAAGCTTAAATTTAGCATTGAAATGCTTCTGACACATATATGTGTATATACAAATTTATTCAGACAAATCTATTGCATTAAGCTTTATTTGCCATTACTGTGTCTGACACGTATACATTTACATATGTTTTGTAGTGGTCAGCCAATGTGGACAAGTTGAGACCATAGGGACACACACCACCACCCATGCCATGTTGGTCCTCCGGATGTCACCCTGTCGTGGCCTTTGTTTGCTCCGCCTCCTCAGCTCCCGTGCTCGATATCTGTTGCTAAAGCCGTCTGGATACTCAGCGACTGGCGATTTAGCTCAGCCACTTGGTGAGTATGGAGGTCTTTTTGTAGACCTCTGACCATTCACCCCATATGCCTCCACTGTTAACATATACTTATTGATCTTATTACCTATATCCACCCCTGAAGAAGTGAAAACGCGCAGGGTATCATTGATGCTTGTATCTTTTTTTTTTTTTACATTTTTTTACAACTGTATGTGGATTGTTATTCTTTTACTGTGCATGTAAACCTATCGGCTTGCCAAACTTATATTTATTGCTGTTGCTTATATATGCATGATATTTTGCAATAAATTGAGATTCTTTTACTCTTGTTATGAATATTGGCCAACCTCTCTCACCTCACTGAAAGTCCCAGGGTGAATTCTATGTTTTTACACCAGCAACTGGGAGTCCCATGGGGCGGTGACAATCTTTGGATCGTTTCATTTAGAAAATACCATCACAAGTATAAGGACTAGATTCTGTTTACAGTGCTGTGAAAAAGTATTTGTCCCTTCCTGATTTTATTTTTTCATCTTTTACATATATTTGTTGCACTTACATTACTACTACTACTACTACTACTACTACTACTACTACTACTACACAAAGATAACCTGACATAAATGAAATATTTGAAAAACTGCATTTTGTATTATTAACCACTTAAGGACCGAGCCTGTTTTTCAGTTAAAAACAAGTTTTTTTGCTAGAAAATTACTTAATTAAATATTTGCCCAAAAGTCTTGGGGATAATCAAGATGTTTTTGGCAAACCTTATACATTTTTTTCTTTCTAACACTCTAGAGAATAAAATGGCGGTCATTGCAATACTTTGTCACACCGTATTTGTGTAGCAGTCTTACAAGCGCACTTAATTTGGAAAAAAAAAAAAAATCATGTTTTTGAATTAAAAAATAAGACCAGTAAAGTTAGCCCAATTTTTTTTTTTTTTTATATTGTGAAAGATAATGTTACGCCTAGTAAATTGATATCCAACATGTCACGCTTCAAAATTGCGCCTGCTCGTGGAATGGCGTCAAACTTTTACCCTTAAAAATCGCCATAGGCGACGTTTAAAAAAACTCTACAGGTTGCATGTTTTGAGGTACAGAGGAGGTCTAGGGCTAGAATTATTGCTCTCGCTCTACCAATTGCGGCAATACCTCACGTGTGGTTTGAACACCGTTTTCATATGCGGGCGTTGCTCACATATGCGATCGCTTCTGCGCGTGTTGGGACGGGGTGCTTTAAAAATGTTTTTTTTCTTATTTTATTAATTTTAAAACCGTTTATATACAAAAAACAAAATTTGGGTCACTTTTATTCCTATTACAGGGAATGTAAACATCCCTTGTAATAGAAAAAAGCACGACAGGTCCTCTTAAAAATGAGATCAAAAAGTCCTCAGATCTCATATTTGGACTTAAATGCAATAATAAAAAAACAAAAAAAAAGGCCCTTTAAGACGTATGGGCGGAAGGGACATTTTGACGTCGCTACCGCCCTGGTATGGTATGAAGAGAGGTGGGGGCCATCTTCCCCTCACTCATTTCCATAACACGGAAGGAGAAGGGCCCGATCGCCTCCGCTGCTTCCGATGGCTCCGGTAAGTGGCGGAGGGCGCGGGAGAGCGACGGCCCGCCGCTGATAACAGAGATCTTGCGGCGATTCCACCGCAGAGACCACCATTATCGTAAACAGAACTGCCCACTGAAAGGATGGATGCCTCGGTTGTGGCAGCAGCTGCTGCCGTTACCGAGACAGCCATCTTTAAAGTGCAGATGTATATATACAGTGGGTGGTCGTTAAGGGAAAAAAAGCGGTACAAACCTGCCTGGCCCTATGTGAACAAGTAACTGCCCCCTAAATCGTGGCAACTGCAATCAAGCATTTGCAATAACTGGTAATGAGTCTTTCACTCGCTGTGGAGGAATTTTGGCCCACTCTTTGCAGAATTGATTTAATTCAGCCACATTGAAGGGTTTGAGCATTAACAGCCTGTTTAAGGTCATGCCACAGCAACTCAGATTTAAGTCTGGACTTTGGGCAGGCTACTCTAAAAACCTTAAAGCGGAGTTCCACCCAAAAATTTAACTTTCGCTTTCCCCTGGCGCCGGAAGAAGTTCACCTTTCACCTCTCCCTCCAATCTTCTGAGACACATCACACAGGTCCCAGAAGACTGCCGGCCATTCACAGCACGGCAGGAGGATATTATCGGGAAAATAAGGGGGGAGTGGAGAGGACGAAGGGAAGTGGCAAATAAAAGTGAAGAGAGAAATAAAAATACATAATATATCTGTTATTTAAATAGACATGGTGTATGGAAGGGACAGTTGCACTTTATTAAAAAATATTAGGGAGGGAGAAGAGGGGAGGGAGGGGTTATAAAAGGATAGAGGGGTCACAAAAGGTTAGAGAGCCATAGAGGAGAGGGAGCTGAGGTATTGGTAGTAGTTGTGTGTCTTCTAAATGTTCCTTTTTTTCTCCCCTTTTAAAAGGAAGTAAATACGAACTGGGTAGTTTAATGTATTGAAGGTTAAGTGTGAATTTATACACGGCATTGTAAAGATGTTATAATAGTATGTATACGCGGTGCCTCTCGATCAGTGGTATATGTTTTTGTAAAAATAAATGGAGTTAAAAAAAGATTTAACAGGATGCACACCTTCCAAAAAGTTCAACTTTTGTCTCATCAGTCCACAGAATATTTGCCCAAAAGTCTTGGGGATAATCAAGATGTTTTTGGCAAATGTGAGACGAGCCTTTGTATTCTTTTTGCTCAGTAGTGGCTTTCGCCTTGGAACTTTCCCATGGATGCCATTTTTGCCCAGTCCCTTTCTCATTGTTGAATCATGAACACTGACCTTAACCGACGCAAGTGAGGCAGTTCTTTAGATGTTCTGGGTAATAATTAGTCATTTAGGTAGGCCGGCCACTCCTGGGAAAGTTCCTCACTGTTCTTAGTTTTCTCCATTTGTGAATCATGGCTCTCACCGTGGTTTGCTGCAGACCCAAAGCTTTTGAATTGCCCTTTACAGATCGGTATATGTCAATTACTTTATCGTCTGTTCTTGAATGGCTTTGGATCGCAGCATGTGTTGCTTTTTGATATCCTTTAGCATGCTTCACTTTATCAGACAGCTTCTATTTAAGTGATTTCTTGATTCAACAGGTTTAGCAGTAAATCAGCACTGGTTGTGGCAAGTAAAATCTAACACTGGGGGGTGAGGGTAATTACTTTTACACAGGGCCAGGTAGGTTTGAACAGCTTTTTTCCCTAAATAAATGAAACCATTTAAAAAATGCATTTTGTATTTACTAGGGTTATCTTTGTGTAATATTAAAATTTGTTTGATGATCTGAATCATTTAGGTGACACAAATACCCAAAAAAACGTATTTGTATAACGGAAGCGATAATACAACTTGTGTTAAAATTTTATGCTCCAGAAACCTAGGGTTATTTTTTGGTTTTCTTTAAAGTGGTTGTAAACGCATTGCATACTAGCTCATAATGAAATACTTACCCTTAGAATGAAGCTGTTGCAGCAGTCCCCGTACACCGCTGTGACGGCCACATGTTTCTGGAATGTTCCTTCCAGGTTTGCGGGCTCCAGCGCTGCGATTGGCCGAAGCCGCGATGACGTCACTCCCCCGCATGCTCGTGGGAGCCGCCATTAATGGCACAGCAGCTGAAGAAACGGCACGAACTAACCATTTCTTCAGTGCGCATGTGCCAATGACATGGATACAGTGAATAACTCCTAAACTGTGCAAGCAAGCCTTATTATAGGCTTACCTGTAGGCAAAAGTGGTTATAAAAGGGTTTACAACAACTTTAACCATTTTAGATCTCACACCCGCATATCTCTTGTAGAACAGAACACCTTTTACATATTGGCCTATGAAATTCAGTATTAATTTTGTCCTTACCAACTTAAAGTGGAGTTTCACCCACTTTTACAACTCTTTAGCATCCCTCACCAAACTGCACTGTAAACGAATTGGATATTTTTTTTTCTCAGCACCTACTGTATATCTGGTATATGAGTAATTGGAGTGGCAGTGTTCCCCTGCCATCCCAGTGTGAGGTCCACCCTCATTTATAGGATACCTCCATTAAGGTTTAAATTTTGCTAATACCAATATTTATCCATATCGTTTATTTAACATCCATGCTTTTATGCTTTGCACATGTCACTCTTTATAGGCAGCAATTTCTCCACTAAGTTTCACGCACCCACATGGACTGCCTCCAATCATAAGTTCCATGCACACTCCCTCTGCCTGGTCATGGTCTGACGTGGGTGGATGGGTCGGTGTTTGGACATGGCTGGGCTCCACCTCGATCGGGGGAGCTGCGATGCGCTCACTGGACTCTCCCCCTCCTCCCCCTGCACCTAGTGTGTTTGAGAGAACGGGGCGTCTGCTGCTTTGCGCATCGGCGCCACGCTTGTCACGCTGTTCTGTGTGGCGGCTTCACTCCGTCCGTGTGACATCAGAAATGAGGTCATGGCGCCGTCGTCTAGCCATAACATCTTGTGTCCCGGTATGGGGAGGTCTCCGCGTCGGCTGTTGAGTGTATCACTCACTTCAGGTGCGGCTCCCTCGCCTCCATTGGTTCATTAGCGTGGCGTTGGCGGCATAACTACATCCCCCATTCAGGTGAACTGCCCAATTCATCAGTTCCCCTTTGGGGTCTCTACACACCAGCTACACGATCTGCTGGGGGTTGTTTTGTTGCAGCATTAGGGCAGGCGTTCTCCTTTGCTTTCTTAACCTTTACCATCTTTTCCTCTCTCTCTTGGTGGATTTGTGTTCTGTTCACACTATTTGCCCTCGATTGGACGTGGTATTCCTATCAGTACTCATACCACAATCTGTTGTATGTTCATGTTCATCACTTTTACACACAGATACTTTCACATCCTTGGGCACTATTTGTATCTTCCTTACCTTTTGCATATTATTTATACATCTTTTACATGGAGCTATACTGGGTTCACTTATTTGTATCACCATCTCCTACTATATACTATCACTATGATCAATATATTATAATTATATATATATCTAATTTTGTTCCCAGATATCCTTGCTCCATCGAGTATACACTACTTTCTTGGCTACATGGAGCTCTCATCCATACTTTAAGCTCTTGTCCTATCCGATGCTGCAATCCTGTATTATGCCGCCTGAGCTCCCGCGTTTGAGGCCATGTTTCTCGGCCAGCCCTGCTCCTATCACTCCACTTTGCGGTCTATGCCTGGGTTGGTGAGTGTCAGTGGTTAACCACCCATACTAACAGAAACAACATTTTTTGAACTTTTCTGATAAGTACGGTTCCTTAAATCTTTTTATTCCATAGAAATGTCTGACGATCCGCTCCTGACGAGTGGGAATACCCACGAAACGCGTAGAGCTTTATATGATGCCGCAGCCACATACCCCATACGGATTGAGATTTATTTATTTTTAATACATGATGTTTTTTTATACCATCTGGTGGATACAGATGTACCATGTGGGTGCATGTACCGGTGGTAGGCCTGCTGCTATTGGCATGTACATGTTATTCTTATGCATATATGTATCCATTGTTTTGACCATATGATGTTATGCATGTATTTTTCCATTTTACATACTCAGCCTTTGTGCACGTCTCTCGTGTATATATGATATGAAATATTCTTTTTGCATCTTTTGTATGTAAACTCATGCTACCAAATAAATATGTTTATATTGTAATCTACCTCCACTACTCAATTGCTTCATATAAAGTCCCAAACTTTCCTTTATTACGTATTGTATATCTACTGTATTCACTTTTCACTTCCTCCTCCCTGACCTTGGCCCATCGCATCATTTCCTGTTTGCAATGCCTTCTGGGAAGGGGCGGCAACTTCCTGACACTGCCGTTGCTATGGAAACCTGACCTGAAACCTATTACACTGCTTGTACTGCACTGAGCATGTGCGAGATCTGCAAGGATGAGATCCAGGAAGAAATACAGTCTGGCTTCAGATGCCCACACTTAAGATGGCCACGGCCTGCTGTAAGTTTAGAAAATAACAAACTACTGCTATAAACTAACAAAACAGACCTTAGTTTACAGACTAACTTTACTAGAATACATTAAGCTTGTGTATTATAGGGGTATTTTTATTTTAAAAGTATAATTTCGGCCGGAACACCACTTTAAAAATGATAAACCTTCTGGTACACAATTCAGCCAAAATACAGTATCTCACAAAAGTGAGTATACCACTCATTTTTTTGCAAATTTTTTTTATTATATATTTTAATGTGACAACACTGAAGAAATGACACTTTGCTACAATGTAAAGTAGTGAGTGTACAGCTTGTATAACAGTATAAATTTGCTGTCCCCTCAAAATAACTTAATACACAGCCAATAATGTCTAAACCGCTGGCAACAAAAGTGAGTACACCCCTAACTGAAAATGTCCAAATTGGGTCCAAAGTGTCATTATTTTCCAGCACTGCCTTAACCCTCTTGGGCATGGAGTTCACCAGAGTTTCACAGGTTGCCACTGGCAGCCTCTTCCACTCCTCCATGACGACATCACGCTGCTGGTGGATGTTAGAGACCTTGCGCTCCTCCACCTTCCATTTGAGGATGCCCCACAGATGCTCAATATGAATTAGGTCTAGAGACAGGCTTGGCGAATCCATCACCTTTACCCTCAGCTTCTTGAACAAGGCAGTGGTCGTCTTGGAGGTGTGTTTGGGGTCGTTATGTTGGAATCCTGTCCTGTGGCCCAGTCTCTGAAGGAAGGGGGCTCATGCTCTGCTTCCGTATGTCATAGTACATGTTGGCATTCAGGGTTTCCTCAATGAACTGTAGCTCCCCAGTGCCAGCAGCACTCATAGACCCCCAGACCATGACACTCTCACCACAATGCTTGACTGTAGGCAAGACACACTTGTCTTTGTACTCCTCACCTGGTTGCCAACACACACTTGACACCATCTGAACCTAAAAAGTTTATCTTGGTCCCATTAGACCACAGGACATGGTTGCAGTAATCCATATCCTTAGTCTGCTTGTCTTCAAACTGTTTGCGGTCTGTCTTGTGCATCATCTTTAGAAGAGTCTTCCTTCTGGGACGACAGCCATGCAGACCAATTTGATGCGGTGCATGGTCTGAGCACTGACAGGCTGTCCCCCCATCCCTTCAACCTCTGCAGCAATGCTGGCAGCGCTCATATGTCTATTTCCCAAAGACAACCTCTGGACATGACGGTGAGCACGTGCACTCAACTTCTTTGGCTGACCATGGCGAGGCCTGTTCTGAGTGGAATCTGTCCTGTTAAACCACAGTATGGGAGAATATGAAAACACTGCACTCTAATAGCAAAAATAAAATATATATGTGAGCCAGCAGCTGCATACATTGTGACAAACAATAAATGGTAACTAGGAAAAAAAATGCAGCGCTAAGAAATATTGGGAAGTTAGGGTGTAGTGAAACAATTAAGAGATGCTGTACTGAACAGTAAAGCATATGTGCAAAAACCATAAGTGAAGTGAAATGAACAAACACAGTATAAAGTGTCCACATATGGTAAATGGATGATTCCAAACTCAAATTAAGAAGAGGAACTGGTATGAACCAATAGAAATGATGTGAGACTGGAAATTAAAGTCAATAGTGCACAATGTGGATCTGTGACTATGAGTCAACAACGTGGTACAGAACTTCCATAGCTGTAAACCAACATCTCGATATGGGGCATCAGAATGAAAACATCAGGAAGTAAAATAAGATGGGCACTCTTACCAGATGACATGACCAAGACCCTCTTGGTCAAAACGCGTCGGGCGATCTCCTTCCTTACGCTGCTTAGATTTTATTTTAATTGTGATCACTTTTATCCATTTTCTGTATGGCATTTTTAGAAATAAAAATCCCTGGTTTACCTGCACTATGCAGAAGCTTTTTATTTTTTATTTGCATATTATCCCGATGCAAGAAACTGCCTTCCAGTAGCTCTACTTCCATCACGGGGTCTGGATCAAATCTGTCCCCGGCTTCTCCTTGGAACACATCCTTGAGGTCTATTGGCTGATATCCAGTTGGCGGCCCTTCCTGATGTTTCTTCACCCCACCATTGAAGTCGAGAAGTGAGACAGAGGTTCCACCGTTCCGGATATCGTTTTCCAGCCTAGGTTTGGCTCCATGCACCATTGACTCCACGTCATCTGGTAAGAGTACCCATCTTATTTTACTTTCTGATGTTTTCATTCTGATGCCCCATATTGAGATGTTGGTTTACAGCTACGGAAGTTCTGTACCCCGTTGTTGACTCAGTCACAGATCCACATCGTGCACTATTGACTTTAATTTCCAGTCTCACATCATTTCTATTGGTTCATACCAGTTCGTCTTATTAATTTGAGTTTGGAATCATCCATTTACCATATGTGGACACTTTATACTGTGTTTGTTCATTTCACTTCACTTATGGTTTTTTCACATATGCTTTACTGTTCAGTACAGCATCTCTTAATTGTTTCACTACACCCTAACTTCCCAATATTTCTTAGCGCTGCATTTTTTTCCTTAACCACAGTATGGTCTTGGCCACTGTGCTGCAGCTCAGTTTCAGGGTCTTGGCCATCTATAATGGGGGGGCCTGTGGATTTCAAGTATAATTGCTGAGAACCATAAAGAATAATTGTTAGAGCCAAAGCCTCAAAGAAATCCTGTCATTGCAAGGCAGCAAACAGATGGCCATCTGTATGTCTTAGTTTCCAAAGGGTTCAGTAAAGATGTGCGTTATAGCCGGTCGCCGTCACCCTGGTGACTCGGCTATAACACACATCTTTTTTCACCATCTGTGTCCCATAGAGGAAATTTACCTTCAATTTCTGCCCCATAGCCAAAAGCAAGAAGTGAGAGAAAATCCCTGCAAATAAAAAGGGAATACCTTGGAGCTCCCCAAGTCACCAGAACTACTTTCCCCATTAGAAGATTTCCCCTCTGTTACTTTTCTGGGAACAACCCAAAATTTGCCATTTTCTTTTACTTTCATTTTCATTCAATGACAACAGTAAACAGGGCAAATAAAGAGGGTGGATCTCCCTCAGAGAGACACAGTCAGTAATAAAAACTGACAGGGAATCTAAACCCTTGCCACAGCATACAAAACTAGGGGAAAAAAAAAAAAAAAGGAAGGTTTTGCCTTTAGTTGTAGGCAGTTGTTGATAACTCTCATTAGGTAGCAATGAATTGATTGAAACCACCCTCTAGTTATAGTACCTCATGAGAAGGCTGATAAAGTTATGACAAATAATCAAACATTTGGTGCCATAAGTGAGTAACATTAACCAGCAGCTCGTCAGACTCCTAATACTGTTGAACCTACCAAGTTGGTTTAACCAAGCGTTTACCTTGCCTGCTTACTTCCTGATCTGGAAGGAACTGATTCTGAGCTGTGTTTCAGCTCCCTCAGAAAATGTAATGTTTTGCTGTGACATTGTGCGGACAATGAAGGACCTGTCAGTCTCCGATAAATGTATCAGTTGTTTAGCTTTGTGTCTGTGGATCAGACCATTTTCTGTCACTTGTTTGGGAAGGCATAAGCCGAAAGCATAATGACATATAGTAATGCAGGCAGCTTCTACTGTGTACATATACACGATCACTTTCCAGTACCAAAGCCATCAATAATGAACCAGAACTGGCAGGAATAACCTCTGTCAGCAATGCTCAACCAGTGCAGCCCTCCTCAGATTGGGGAATCCAGTAACAGCTTACAAAGAACACAGAGGAGGGCGCAAACGCCTAGTCTGGTAATGTGCTAGGCACCTGTGTCCCTCTGTGTGTTCTTTTCTACTGTGTACATTTATAAAGCAAACTTCTATAACAGTCCCATTAGCTCTCTTGTAGGCTGTATCCTGCTGTAATTAGCTTACATACATGTAAAGGCTCATATGACAATGGCTGCACCGTCCCAACCTGCTGTATACTCAGTCCATAGCACATCTCACAGTATATTCGGGAGCCATGATTGATTTTTTTGACTGGAGCCAAATTAATTTTTGACTGTTCTGCTTTCACAATTAAGCACTGAAAAGTGATCTCTATTACTGATCCAGTTGTGGTGAGACGGCTTAACTTACACAGTCTCAGTAGCTTGGCAAACAGTGACCCAATCCAAATAACATCTTGCAGATCGCAGAAAGCTTTAATCCAGAAGCAGATCATGACAGATGAAAAAAGCATAGTGTGTCCAATCCAACAGAACACAGTACATGTGGGTAAATGGAGGCTAAAGCATAAAAAAATAAGGGTGGGACTAACTACATAGGGCATCCCCTAGCTAAGTAGTAAGAAAAGGGATAAAATTGTTAAAAGGCAAAGAAACTGACAATGCATGTGTAACATGATAGGTGAAAAATCTGAAAATGGCCTATTGTGTAAACCGTGATTTAGCTTCCAGTGCTCCAGACCCAATGACCTTTCCTTACAAAGTGACTTTTACTTGGTGACAAGTGGGGCTATGCTTTACTGCAGGGATATGCAATTGGCGGACCGCCAGCTGTTGCAGAACTACAAGTCCCATGAGGCATAGCAAGACTGACAGTCACAAGCATGACACCCAGAGGCATGATGAGACTTGTAGCTTTGCAACAGCTGGGAGGTCCACTAATTGTATATCCCTGCTCTACAGCTCTGGACCTGAAAACCATAAACGCAGAGCTTAGTACCCAAAGGTCACATTCCAGGCTAGCCTCACATGTCCAGTATGGCATCCAAAGCGAGGCTGATTCGGATAGCTGCTATAAAGAGACCAGATCAATCAGCAGTATAGCGAGGAATCTTGATTCCACGAACAGAAGATGGATTTTTTTTAGCAGACCTGAAGAAAAGGCATCCAAACTCCTGGCATACTAACAAAAAACTGAGGCTTGGTAGGTAAAGCAGGCATTATATGGGCTATGATTTTTCTGTTTGCCAGTGTCCAAACCTCCTGTATTCAGGAGCAACTGTGACCAGTTATAAATTCCTGTTT
Organism: Lithobates clamitans; assembly: GCA_037952925.1. NCBI lineage: Eukaryota > Metazoa > Chordata > Amphibia > Anura > Ranidae > Lithobates > Lithobates clamitans. The sequence continues at coordinate 97,771 of JBBGZY010001537.1, forward strand.
CTCTCAAAAAGGGGGAGGGGGGGAGAACACCACACACACACACACACTTTGAAACAGCGATGACAGAGAAGAGAAACGTCCAGGACATATATTTAACACTTAACATACAAAGTATAAAAAAAATAAAAAATAAACTACAAACCATTTTGTTTTCTGGCTGCTGAATGAATTCTTTCAGCTGCTTAACGGTAGCCAGTCTTCGGTCCCTGTCGTCTTCCCGGGTGATCCTCCGAAGAAGATTAGACAGCCGAGACTCTTCAGAATAGGAAAGCGATCGTTCTGCAAAATTTTTGAAGACAAATACACGTTTATACTTTCATACTGGAAAATAATTTGTCATAAGTTTAATAAAATACTCAATATTAGCCTAGTATCCCTGAAGAGCAAGATGAAAAAACAGCAAAATCAGGACTGACAAATACATCTGCATAACCAGGCTGCTTTATAGTAAACCTAGGAGAATTTTTTTTTTTTTTTTTTTTTTTTTTACAGAACTACCACTGCATGCTTGGCTTTAAAAAGGTGTAGACTCCAGACATCTCCCTGATCCTAGCTTCACTACCAAGTGGCTCACAGACCTGAAACAAGCAAGCAGCCAGTAAACTCTAAAGGGTCCGAATTACTGTCCTTCACAATTGTTCCAGATCAATGACTCACTATGTAGAAAAGTCAGGACTAGGGTGACATAACAGCAGCTTCCTTCTTTTATGGAACAAGGCAATAGGTCTGCTTTAGTGTGCTCACACCAGGAGTAACTACTAAAGGCTAGGCTTACACCTATGCATTTTTAAGCGCATTTTGCAGTAACGGACTACAGTCCACGTTACTATGGTACACGTTCCATAAGGTCCATAAAGACATGGATGAGCGAGTTTGGGGTGGAGGAACTTGACTGGCCTGCACAGAGTCCTGACCTCAACCCAATAGAACACCTTTGGGATGAATTAGAGTGGAGACTGCGAGCCAGGCCTTCTCATTCACATCAGTGCCTGACCTCACAAATGCACTTCTAGAAGAATGGTCAAACAGTCCCGTAGACACTACTAAACCTTGTGAGCAGCCTTCCCAGAACAGTTGAAGCTGTTATAGCTGCAAAGGGTGGGCCAACTCAATATTGAACCCTACGGACACCATAAAAGTTAATATGCGTGTAAAGGCAGGTGTCTCAATACTTTTGGTAACATAGCGTATGTGCTACAGTGACAGCAGTCTGAGGGTATTTCTCTCACTTTAGAGAGATCCTCTCACTTCCTTTTATGAAAAAGCATGGAACAGAAACAAATGGCAACAGAAATGAAAAAAAATAAAATAATAATGGACAGTGGTTTAACTATTCCTTGTCTCATCCAAAAATAAATAATAAAATTATAGGGAAAAAAGGAAAAATGAGAAAAAAAGTTTTGGCTTTGACTTTAGATGAGCAATTACTTTATAATATATGTAAATAGACAGTGGGGGACATTTACTAAAACCAATGCACCCAGAATCTGGTGCAGCTGTGCCTAGTAACTAATCAGCTTGTTCAATTTGACAAGGTCTCTTTCACACGGGACGGAATCGGTGCAAGCGGAACCGCCTGCTCAGTGAGTGATCTCTCTGCTGATCAGCCAGATGACAGGTCCGTGTCCGCTCCGCATAGCTCGGTGTTCTTTATAGGGCGGCCGGATGGAAACAGACTGCATGTCTATTTCAATACGGTTGTCATCTGATCCGATCGGCTGGACAGACAGCAAATGTATCCCCATCTGTCTGTTTTTAGTGGACCTGATCGGATGCCGATGGGTGACAGCAGACACATGTCCACTGACATTCGCCGCCCCATAGAGAACAATGGGTAGTCCGGTCCACAAAAAAAAAAAAAAAAAAAATGTAAAAAAATAAAAAAAATCGACAGGCGGACTCAATCGGTCCACTCGTGTGAAAGGGGGATAAAGCCTAGAAGCTGATTGATTACTATGCACAGCTGCACCAGATTCTGTGTGCACCAGTTTTCGTAAATCTCCATCAGTACGTTGGTGAGGCACTGCACATCGACAATTCTACAAAACTTACCCTGTGATTTCCTCATATCTTTTGTGGCTAAAGCACGGTTTCCATGCTGGACAGTGAAATCAGGGCTTACATTGTTAACCCTCAGCTCTTGCCCCAACGACTTCCGACCAAAAGCATTTTCACCAGATCCTCCATTGACACAGTAGCCATCTATAACCAAGAGCAAAAATTTTTTTTTTTTTTTTTTTTTTATTATAAGCAAAAAAAACAACACAGAGAAGTGGTAAATTCACAACATGCTAGCTCAAAAACCAGAGAGGCTTGTTTGACTGAAAGCTTTATGAAATACCCATTTAACTATATATGCTATGTAATAATGATAATGCTGTTCTAGCTTCCATACCTTCCTCTTCATTGTGCACATCAGAAGACACCGTGACATCATCATGCTTTTGTCGAGAAAGCCCAGCTGAATTGGAAGCATGTGATCCATATGAGGCAGAATTGCCCCGCTCTCTGGAGGTAGAGTATTTTAAATTGTCTTGGTCGGCTGAAGCACTTTCAGATCTATAAAACAGAACACCAAACATACAATTATAATTTAAGTATATAACCAAGAAGACATAAAGAAAGACATATTTCTTAAAATAATATAACTTAAAAGTGAAAAGGCGGCACACTTCTAAAGCATTGATTGCAACATTCACAGTTAGTAATAGAGTATCGGTGCCTAGAGATGTAAAATTTCCAGAAATTTTGAAGTTCGGAAAAAAAAAAAAAAAAAAAAACACTTTTTTTCCCGTTTTTTGGGGGAAAAAACGGAAATTTTTGGAAAAATTGAAAAAAAAATGCTACATTAGCACTCTTTTGTCTTTAAGATTGCAAGTCATTCTGTTACTTTAGGAACATAAAATATGACTATGGACAATTTGACTTGGCATAAAATTATCAGAACTAGCATATTAAAAATAGTGTAGAGTCGACAAACAATCAAACAGAATTTACTTTATAATATTTATTTTTAACAAAGGGAGCAACAATCTCCTGGACTGCTTACTAGTTTATGTGGAACAACCAAAAAGCCTCCACGAAACCGAATTGAAGATGGGGGAAATGTTAAGAAGAGAGTGGGACTAAATTTCAATACACATTTAATCAGAATCATTTTCTGAGCTGAAATGGTCGGTATCCGTCTCTGCTTCTGCAGCTACTCTTTTTTGTCTGTCATCACAATTAGGAACTTCTAAAAACTTAAAGTTTGACAGGACCGGTTCTTGTTACAATAGCAGCACAGCACCTCCTAAAGCAGGGATATGCAATTAGCGGACCTCCAGCTGTTGCAAAACTACAAGTCCCATTATGCCTCTGCCTCTGGGTGTCATGCTCATGGCTGTCAGTCTTACTATGCCTCATGGGACTTGTAGTTCTGCAACAGCTGGAGGTCCGCTATTTGCATATCCCGGTCCTAAAGGAAGAAATGCATACTGTTCTTGCATTGGAGGGTTCAGTTTGTTACCTAGGACTTGCTTGTCCTCACTCCTGCACAGAAAATTAGAATTATCTGATATCATACATTTTTTTTAGAAATGATTTGGAAAATATTTGAACACCCTGTCTTAAAATATTTTATTCATCATGTTAAAATAAAATATTCCACAATTTTTTTTCTTTTTTCAATTTTTTGGAAAAAAAAAAAAAAAGCCTTTAGGAACAAAAAACGTTTTTTTTTTTCCCATATTGTTTCGGGCCATCACATCTCTATCAGTGCTGATACCAAGTATTTGCACAAGTATCGGTACTCATGCAAATGCACAGATACTTGAAAACGGTACTTTCAGGCTCGGCTCTTTGAGCGGTCAGTGGGTCTGTGTCCCACAGGAAACCATGTAAATGAACTGTAGTGCATTTCTGCAAAAAGCACCAAAAAACACACATAGATGTGAACCAGGTCTAAGACGTTTAGTAAAATAATGGGGGGGGGGGGGAGAGCAGATAATCACTACTGTAAGGGGTTCATTTTTTTACTGTAGACCTGTGAAAGTAATATTTACAGTAGCGATTATTTGCTCTTTTTGTACTATAAAGGGCCCATTTTAGTTTTTTTAACCCTGTTATGTTACTGGCCGATTAATCGATTACTATTTTCATAATCGATTAATTTCATGATCGATTAGTTGCCGATTAATCGATTAGTTGTTTCAGCCCTAACTAAAGGCATGGATTACTAGAACCATGTACTGTGGTCTGATGAGACCAAAATAAATTAATTTGGTTCAAATGGTGTCAAGCGTGTGTGGCAGCAACCAGGTGACGTGTCTTGCCTACAGTCAAGCATGGTGGTGGGAGTGTCATGGTCTGGGGCTGCATGAGTGCCGACGTCACTGGGGAGCTACAGTTCATTGGGAGAACCATGAATGCCAACATGTACTGTGACATACTGAAGCAGAGCATGATCCCCTCCCTTCGAAAACTGGGCTGCAGGGCTGTATTCCAACATGATTACAACCCCAAACACACCTCTAAGACAACCACTGCCTTGCAAAAGAAGCTGAGGGTAAAAGGTGATGGACTAGCCAAGCATGTCTCCAGACCTAAACTCTATCGAGCATCTGTGGGGCATCCTCAAATGGAAGGTGGAAGAGCACAAGGTCTCTAACATCCACCAGCTCCGTGATGTCATCATGGAGGAGTGGAAGAGGACTCCAGTGGCAACCTGTGAAGCTCTGGTGAACTCCATGCCCAAGAGGGTTAAGGCAGTGCAGAAAAATAACGGTGGCCACACGAAATATTGACACTTTGTGCCCAATTTGGACATTTTCAGTTAGGGGTGTACTCACTTTTGTTGCCAGCGGTTTAGGCATTAATGGCTGTGTGTTGAGTTTTTTTTTGGAGGGGACAGCAAATTTACACTGTTATACAAGCTGTACACTGACTACTTTATATTGTAGCAGTGTCATTTCTTCAGTGGTGTCACATGAAAAGATATAATAAAATATTTACAAAAATGCGAGGGGTATACTCACTTGTGAGAATATATATATTATCTCATAACATGATAATATTTAATTTACATGGTATTATGCTAACACAATACTAAAACCACCAGACTCAAGAATCCATGCACACATAATAGGAGCAAAACCATGACACACTGGTATAGGCCAGTATAGCATATTTTTGGATGAAACCCTGCAAGCTGCTATATAATAAATAGAAGCCGCCGGCACTTCCCACACTTCCAAATATGTGATAATACAGAATATTTATTAATATGCGATGTGCTTCATATTCCACTCAGTATCCTTATAAATTCCAATAGATAGTGCAAAAAAAAAAAAAAAAAAAAAAAAAAGTCCTTTTGTTGATTTGTAATATCACTATACATGGAGATAAAATCTACACATTTATCCACCTCTGTGCTTCTACAATTATCCTCGTGTCACCGCTGCCGGTTGTGCCTTATAGGCTTATTAATAAGGCCTTATAATCACAATGACTCCTCTGATTGGCCTCCTTAGATTTTCCTTCTTCATATAGCTCACGTCACAAGGTGTACCGCTTCCTTATTGTTAACCATTGGCCTCCACTCACATCGCCCACATGTAAGGTACAAAGCTTACAATAGTGCTTTACTGTTACATATATCCACAAGTGCTGGGACAAGGCATCACCTCACAGCCGGATCTGCAGCCCCAGTTATCAGCGTTCCCCCGTGCTCCCATCTTTTACACTGCTATGTTTTACTTCCGGGTTTCTTCCAGGTCAGTTTCCCAAGCCCCTCCTACTAGCTTCGTCACTCCTCATCTCCCCGAGGAAGTCACGAGGAGTGATGAAACTAGTAGACGGGGAATGCTGATAACCAGGGCTGCAGATCCGGCTGTGAGGCGATACCTTGTCCCAGCACTTGTGGATATATGTACCAAAGCTTGGTTATTTTAATTTGAAAAATGTGAGTGGAACTATGAGGGACATAGTTAGCTTGGACCAGCTTGACCCAAACAAACATATATAAAGTGTATCAGAGGATGGGAGTTTATTTTCAAAATGTATTGAAATTCGACCACTTCAGCAGGAACCAGCCTATTTTCGGTACATGTCCCTGTCTGCGCAACAGAAGCCAGTCATGGGGGGGGGGGGGGGGGGGGGGATTTTTTTTTTTTTAAATATAAAAAACACCCTTCTGTGTATATCCTTGTTTTGGTAAACTGACTACTGAGGTGTGCAGGTCAGTTTGCCTAATCTATAGCAGTATGCAAACCCAAAAAGCGAAAAATTATAAACAGCTAAATTCTCTGCCATTTAGCACTCCCTAGTATATGATGAATTATGACTGAACAGTGTGAAAATATTTGCTTCACTCAGACCCCTTTCACATTGGAGACGTTTTCTCCGGCGATACAGCGCTAAAAATAGTGCCTGAAAAAAGCCTCAGCTGCAAACCCAGTGTGAAAGCTGAGTGCTTTCATACTGGGGCGCTGCGCTGGCAGGGTGTCACAAAAAGTCCTACCAGCAGCTTCTTTGCAGCGTAGGATGCGGTGAATACACCGCTCCAGCCCATTGAAAACAATGGGGCAGCGCCACTGCAGCAGCGTTTTGCAGGCAGATTTAACCCCTTTTCGGCCACTAGCACCAACGCCTGGCTCAGTGTGAAAGGGGTCTTAATAACTTGCACCATTTTACTTGAGAACAGTAAGATGAGTTCATGGTGGATTAAGGCCTCAATTATAAATGGCAATAACAAACATGCATGCATTTCTAGGACATTTACAAATGCATGTAATGATTTTAAGTCGTATATTTCACACTGTGCACTTTATCTGAATTTAGAGAAAATAGTAGGGCTGAAACAATTAATCGGCATTATCAATTATGAAAACATTTGTTAACCATTTTCATAATCAATTAGTTGGTCAGCCAATTAGTTGGCCTACATACAGAATGCATTATTTGTTTACATATCAGAAAATACAGTGCAGCACATATACAGCTCAATACACCGTCCATACCTGTCAGTATACACAGTGCAGCACACATACAACTCAGTACATAGTCCATACATAGCAGTAAGCGCCTGAGAACTTATGAATGTGAATGTGTGAGGAGCAATACCTCATGGGACATTTAGTCCTGGGCAGGGAAGTGAATGATTGTAAAGGCAGATGTTTTTTTACCTTGCTATAGGGGCACTCTATACTATACTTTGTGGCTTGCTATAGGGGCACTCTGAAGGCAGGAGGATCCAGAAGTATCGGCAGGGGACCCCAGAAGGAGAATCAGGGATGCTCTGTGCAAAACCATTACAGGAAGCAGGCAAGTATGACAAAGTTGTTTAACTGCTTCCCAACCAACCGCCACAGTTATACTGTGGCAGGTTGGCTCCCCTGGGAGAGCCATCGTAGCTGTACGTCGGTCACTTTAAGACCACTAGGGGGCGCACGTGGTCGCTCCACACAGACGGAACAGATGTCTGTCAATGTAAATAGACAGATTTATAGTGCAAAAATAAATAAATAAAACAAAAGAAAAAAAATAAAGAAAGCTTTATTTGTGGGGGGAAAAAAAAAAGTCGTCAATTTTGTTTTTGTACAACGTCGCATGACCAAGCAATTGTCAGTTAAAACTGAGGTCCGCCGAAATTTTTTTTTTTTTTTTTTTGAAAGTCAGCAGCTACAAATACTGCAGCTGCTAACTTTTAAAATAAGGACACTTACCTGTCCAGGGCGCCCGCGATGTCGACACCTGAGGCCAAACCGTCTCTCGGTCCTCGGGTGCTGCCGCCGCCATCTTCGGTAAGGGAATCAGGAAGTAGAGCCTAGCGGCTTCACTTCCTGGTTCCCTAATGCGCATGCGTGAGTCGCGCTGCTCAATCCGAATGGTCCCTGCTGTCTCCGGGACCTGCGTGAACCCCATACAGGTATCTTCCCCCCCTTCCCCCTGAAAGGTGCCAAATGTGACACCGGAGGGGGGGGGGTCCGAAGAGCGGAAGTTCCATTTTTGTGTGGAACTCCACTTTAAAGCGACGCAGTGCCATATCACAAAAAATGGCCTGGGCATTAAGGGGCCAAATCTTCCAGGGCTTAAGTAGCTGAGAGAAAAAAAAAAAAAACACACACACATTTACAATCACATCAAAGGCTCTGTGCAGGGAAGATCAGCATCTAAATCCAGAGAAGCTGGAGGCTAATAGACTGGAGGTAATATAAGGCATTAAAATTACATTTAAAGTAAAAGTTTACCAGTAATGTGCATTATATTTAAATGATTCTATCCATGCAAAAAAGTCTCAGACTTTTGTACCACTTCTGGACCACCCATTGTACATATACTGCAGCAGGGCGTGCAGAAAACAACGTACCTGTGCATTGTTTGCACTTCCTGGTCTAGGGTGCGTGTGTGCCGCCGGCGGTCTGCTCGCGCCGTGATTGGACACAGCTGGAGACAATAAGCAGGGCCGATGGCCGTCAGCCACCCGCGATTGCTCAGGGAATGACAGAACAACGGTCTACCTCGTTTACATAGGCAGACCCTTGTTCTGTCACGGAGGAAGAGAGATCTGTAATTCCCACTAATCAGGAACTCTGATCTCTCCCTTTGTCTAGCATCCCCCCACACAGTATAAAAGCACACATTTAACCCTTTGATTGCCCCAGATGTTAACCCCTTCCCTGTCAGTGCATTTTTGTTTAGCACTGATCACTGTATTGGTGTCACTGGTCCCCAAGAAGTGTCACAGTCCCACTAAAAATTGCTAATCACCGCCATTACTAGTAAAAAATAAAAGAATGAAAAAATTCCCTAAATCTAGCTCAGTTTGTAGACACAATAACTTTTGCCCAAATCAATATACGCCAATTGGGATTTTTTTTTAAAACAAAATATGTAGCATTATACAAATTGGCCTAAATGAATGACGAAATTTTACTTTACATATTTTTTTGGATAGGTCTTATAGCAGAAAGTAAAAAAATAGTTGTTTCTTCAAAATTGTTGCCCTTTTGTTTACAGCGCAAAAAAAAAAAAAAAAAAAAAAAAAAAAACACAAAAAAAACGCAGAGTTGATCAAATACACCAAAAGAAAGCTCTATTTGTGGGAAAAATTGGACAATTTTGTTTGGGTACAGCGTCGCATGATCACGCAATCGTCAGTTAAAGAAACGCAGTGCTGTATCGCAAAAAATGGCCTGGTCATTAAGGGGGTAAATCCTTCCGGGGCTGAAGTGAGTAACATAAAAGATGTACAGTGAGGGAAAAGTATTTGATCCCCTGCAGATTTTGTAAGTTTATCCACTGAAAGAAATGGATCAGTCTATAATTTTAATGGTAGGTTTATTTTAACAGTGAGAGACAGAACAAAAAAAAATAAAAAATAAAAAAAATAAAAACACACACACACACACACACACACACTTCAAAAAAAGTTATAAAATTGATTTGCATTTTAAAAATGAGTGAAATAAGTATTTGATCCCCCTATCAGCAAGATTCCTGGCTCCCAGGTGTTTTCTATTAGGAGGTAACGAGCTGAGATTAGGAGCACTCTATTAAAAGGGAGTGCTCTTAATCTCATCTTGTTAACTGTATAAAAAAAAAAAAAAAAAACGACACCTGTCCACAGAAGCAGATTCCAATCTCTCCACCATGGCCAAGACCAAAGAGCTGTCCAAGGTCGTCAGGGACAAGATTGTAGACCTACACAAGGCTGTAATGGGCTACAAGACCATCGTCAAGCAGCTTGGTGAGAGGGTGAAAACAGTTGGTGCGATTATTCGCAAATGGAAGAAACACAAAATAGTTACGCGCCGGGTTCGTTTGTTTTACCCCAACCATCACCTACTGCGCTATCCAGTTCACTTGTGAGAATAGTTTTTACCACCCAATTTTTATTATTTGCTGGATATAAAAAAACTTTACCAATACATTTTTTCAACGCTTTAAACGGATTTACACTATGTGGAAGTTTTTCTTTTATTCCTTGCCCCCTCATGTGGATGGTCGATATTGAGGTGGTGTCTGGCGGTCAATCCAAGCTGGTTCAAAAGGACACCTGGGTCCGGTCCAACCCTCTCAGGGATACACCAGTTGGCGACACTCATCGCTCCTTCAAGCCAAGTCTACCGGCAGGATCCAAATCCGAATAACTCGACCGTTTGACCTACTACACCGTTACACGGTACAAGCCTTTCTGACTCACCGCCAATGGCCTGTGAGTCCACCAGTTCTGGTAAGGGCATTTTATGTTTGTCGGAGATGATATTGTCATGCTGAGAGAAGAGCCTACTCCACATGCAAAGATGTTCCTGATAGTGCCTTTTTAACACACGTGAAGACCGGGAGTACCTACAGCGACACCTAGACCAACTCATTGTGTAGTGATGGACATTGCTTTTCTACATACTTATTTGTCCGTTACACTTGCGATGTGTGATTATGCAATTAATCTGTTAGACACATATTGTTAAGCTTACCTTCATTATATTGAGGTGCTTTCTATTATACACTTGGATTAGATTTTCAATTTTTAATTTTTCCAATCATTTAGGTCATTCCTATTACAATATACTCACTGCATTACGAATTAATACTACGAGATTTATGTTATTTTCTAACACCCCTTATATTCACTCTCATCAAGGTATTTACTTATTCTTCTCTTTTTTGTCTCTGGGGAGATACCTCTGGGTATATATCCCTTGGGAATACCTTGGGTTTAATACTATTTTTGGGTAATATACCCCTTCCCCATTTTTTACATTTATTATCACTACTTTGTGTTTTGGGATTTTTTCACCAATACTTTTCTAGCGCCACACTTTGTTGTTCTCTACACAAAATAATTGTCAATATCCCTCGGTCTGGGGCTCCATGCAAGATCTCACCTCGTGAAATTTCAATGGTCATGAGAACGGTTAGGAATCAGCTCAGAACTACATGGGAGAATTTTGTCAATGATCTCAAGGCAGCTGGGACCATTGCCACCAAGAAAACAATTGGTAACACACTACGCCTCGAAGGACTGAAATCCTGCAGCACTTGCAAGGCCCCCCCCCCCCCCCCCACTTAAGAAAGCACATGTACAGGCCCATCTGAAGCGTGATAATGAACATCTGAATGATTCAGAGAACTGGGTGAAAGTTTCACGGTCAGAGAAGACCAAAATCAAGCTCTTTGGCATCAACTCAACTCACTGGGTTTGGAGGAGAAGAAATGCTGCCCAGTGGAAACATACTTTGGGGGTGTATTTCTGCTAAGGGAACAGGACAACTTCACTGCATCAAAGGGACGATGACCAGGGCCACGTACGGTCAAATCTTGGGCGAGAACTTGACAATGACCCAAAACACACTGCCAAGGCAACAAAGGAGTGGCTCAAGAAGCACGTTGGCCAGTCCCCATACCTTAATCCCATAAAAAAATAAAAAATAAAAAAATAATAAAATTGTGTGTGGGGGGAGCTGAAGTTTCGAGTTGACAAACGTCAGTCTTAACCACTTACCGACCGGCTCCTGTACATACGTCGGCACTTTGAAGATGGATATCTCGGTAACGGCAGCAGCTGCTGCCACAACCGAGGTATCCATCTTTACAAGAGCCGGTCACGTATCTGATAATGGTGGTCTCCGCGGCAGATTCGCCGCGAGATCACCGTTATCGGCGGCTTTTAATAGTAATAGGAATAAAAGTGATCCAATTTTTTTTTTTTTTTAAGTCAAAAACTAATTAAAGTAAAAAAAAATTTTTTTTAAAGCGCCCTGTCCCGACAAGCTCGCACGCAGAAGCGAACGCATACGTGAGTAGCGCCCGCATATGAAAACGTTGTTTAAACCACACATGTGAGGTGTCGCCGCGACCGGTAGAGCGAGAGCAATAATTCTAGCCCTAGACCTCCTCTAAACGCAAAACATGCAACCTGTAGAATTTTTAAGGGTAAAAGTTTGACGCCATTCCACGAGCGGGCGCAATTTTGAAGCGTGACATGCTGGGTATCAATTTACTTGGCGTAACATATTTTGGGGTCCCCCAAGGCTCGGTTCTTGGATCCCTTCTCTTCTCTATCTACACCTCCTCCCTTGGTCACTTAACTGCCCACGGCTTCCAATACCACTTCCAATACCACTTATACGCTGACGACACCCAAATCTGTCTACTCCTCATCTCACTCCTTCAGTCTCCTCTCGCATTACTAACTTACTGACATATCAGCATGGATGTCGCACCACTTCCTTAAACTAAATCTCTCTAAAACTGAGCTAATAATATTACCCCCCGCCCGTGCCCCCCTCCATGACTTTTCCATCAAAATCAACAATGCAACCATCAGTCCCTCCCCTCACGCCAGGGTACTAGGTGTAATCCTAGACTCCGACTTGTCATTTCAGCCTCAAAACCAATCGTCAAAAGTTTGTAGGATTCACCTCCATAACATCTCTAAAATTCGCCCCTTTTTAACAAATGAAACCACCAAGCTCCTCATTCACTCCCTCGTTATCTCTCGCCTTGACTATTGCAACTCCCTTCTCATTGGCTTACCTCACCATAGGCTATCCCCTCTTCAGTCTATCATGAATGCTGCTGCCAGACTTATCCACCTTACCAACCGCTCAGTGTCTGCCAACCCTCTACTCCAATCCCTACACTGGCTCCCAATCACCCAGTGAATTAAATTCAAAATACTAACCACAACATACAAAGCCATAAACAACTCTGCTCCGAGCTACATCACTAATCTTGTCTCCAAATATCACCCAAATCGACCTTTCCGGTCTTCTCAAGACCTCCTACTCTCAAGCTCTCATCTCCTCCTCCCATGCTCGTCTCCAGGATTTCTCCAGAGCCTCTCCCATCCTCTGGAACTCGCTACCTCCATCTATCCGGCTATCCCCTACTCTTGCTACCTTCAGGCGATCCCTGAAAACTTCAAATATATATATAAAACAAGTGCGCTTGTAATCAAAAAATTCAAATGAAAAAAATGTAAATGAATACTGTGTAAAATTAAATAAACTATTATGAAATGATCCCTAAAAACTCATCTCTTCAGGAAAGCCTATCACGTCTCCAACTAATCTCCTACCACTTCCATCAGCTCATTCCCCACAGTTACAATCTTTTGTACCACCTGCCCCACCCTATTAGATTGTAAGCTCTTCTGAGCAGGGCCCTCTTAATCCTCTTGTATTTTAACTGTATTGTCTCCCTTTTATATTGTAAAGCACTGCGTAAACGGTTGGCGCTATATAAATCCTGAATAATAATAATATTTCACAATATAAAAAAAAATTGGGCTAACTTTACTGTTGTCTTATTTTTTTATTCAAAAAAGTGAATTTTTTCCAAAAATAGTGCGCTTAGAAGACCACTGCGCAAATACGATGCGAAAAAAAGTATTGCAATCACCGCCATTTTATTCTCTAGGGTATTAGAAAAAAAACAATATATAATGTTTGGGGGTTCCAAGTTATTTTCTAGCAAAAAAACCTGTTTTAAAACATGTAAACAGCTAAAATCCAAAATGACGCTAGTCCTTAAGTGGTTAATGACTTGCTTGTTAATGATCTGCAAAGAGGAGTGGGACAAAATCTCTTCTGATATGTGTGCAAACCTGGTGGCCAACTACAAGAAACATCTGACCTCTGATTGCCAACAAAGGTTTTGCCACCAAGTACTAAGTCATGTTTTGTGAAGGGATCAAATACTTATTTTACTCAAAATGCAAATCAACTTATAACTTTTTTTTTTTAAATGTGTGTTTTTCTGTATTTTTTTGTTATTCTGTCTCTCACCATTAACGACTTAAGGACCAGAAGGATTTTCCCCCTTAATGGACCAGGCCATTTTTTTGCGATACTGCACTGTGTCTCTTTAACTGACAATTGCGCTTTTGTGCGACATTGTACCCAGTTTCACAGTATAAATTAACCCCTTATAGCAGTTCTGATGTTTTTGTACTCTAAATGGCCAATTTTTGTTTTTTTAACCCCATCATGACAGGCGATACAAAAATCATGCTGCTGCTACTAAAAAGGTCTTCTGCTGGCCATACGCGTATCGATTTTTGGACGAGAATATTTGAACAAATATGCATACGAAAATTCTCTGTACATTTGATAAATGTCGTTCGAATATTTCACTTACTTTTGACATGTTTTAAACTGAACGTAATTTCTGGACAAAAACATATACACTGTTCAAAAATTTGTTCGATCAAGAATTTTTTCTGCTCCTTTGAATTCTCCTGTTACTATGGTCAAAAACGAACATGTATTTGACCCCACAAATGATTAGAAAATCTAATAGACTTTCTTAAACAAAAATTTTTGAAGGAAAAGTTTGTTCGTGCATGGCCAGCATAAGTGACAGCAGGTGCTGGTAGCTTGCTACCTGCCTATGACAAGGGAGTCTGTCATGCATAATATTAGGGCTGAAACTAATCAACATAAAAAATAAAAATTAAAAAAAAAAAATAGATGAAAATAGTTGTCAACCATTTTCATAATCGATTAGTGGGTCAGCCGATTAGTTGGCCTGCATACAGAATGCATTATTTCTTTACATATCAGAAAATACAGTGCAACACATGTACAGCTCAGTACACTGTCCATACATGTCAGTATATACAGTGCAGCACACATACAGCTCAGTACTTCTTTTATACATGTCAGTAAGTGCCTGAGAATGTGTGAGGAGCAATGCCTCATGGGACATGTAGTCCTGGGCAGGAGAAGGAAGCAAGTGATTTTAAAAAAGTAGAAGTTTTTATTCCTTGCTATAGGGCCACTCTATACCAGGGGTCTCCACCCCCCGCCTGTGGGCCACATCTGGCCTGCTTGTATGTTCTCTCCAGCCCACAGCTCACTCAAGACACTGAAAATGAATGCTTCCAACTGACAGGCAGAAATCTGACAAGCAGACACACACACACACAACCCTGGTGGCTGTGGAACTGGGTTAACCCCTTACAGTAGTGACCATCTGCTTTTTTTTGTATTATAAAGGGCTACACGTATCGATTTTTGGACAAGAATATTTGTTTGAAGATTCGTACGAAAAATATTTGTACATTCAATGAATGGACGAATGTTAGAACATTTCTCATGCTTTTAACATTGAATTTTAAAATCAATGTAATTTCTGAACGAAAACTACATACACTGTCCAAAAATTTGTTTGATCGGGAAACATTTTCTTTTCTGCTCCTTTGAATTTTCCTATCACTGTGGTTGAAAACGAACCTCAATTTGACCCCCACTAACAATTTGAAAAATGACCAAACGTTCTTAAAATAAAAATTTGACGGAAAAATGTGTTTGAGTATGGCCAGCATAAGTGAAAGCAAACCCAGGTACCTTGTATCAAGCTACCTGGCTATGACAAGGGACTCTGTCATGCATAATATTATATTACAATCCTGTAAAAAAAAAAAAAAAAAAAAAAACCCCACAGGATAGATGTCTAAACCGCTGGCAACAAAAGCGAGTACAACCCCCAAGTGAAAATGTCCAATTTGGGTCCAAAGTGTCAATATTTTGTGTGACCATTATTTTACAGTACTGCTCTTGGGCATGGAATTCACCAGAGCTTCACAGGTTGCCACTGGCGTCCTCTACCACTCCTCCATGACGACATCACGCTGCTGGTGGATGTTAGAGACCTTGCGCTCCTCCACCTTCCATTTGAGGATGCCCCACAGATGCTCAATAGGGTTTAAGTCTGGAGAAATGCCTGACCAGTCAATCACTTTTACCCTCAGCTTCTTTAGCAAAGCAGTGGTGGTCTTGGAGGTGTGTTTGGGGTCATTATGTTGGAATACAGCCCTGCAGCCCAGTCTCCAAAAGGGAGGGGATCATGCTCTGCTTCACTATGTCACAGTACATGTTGGCATTCATGGTTCCCTTAATGAACTGCATCTCCCCAGTGCCGGCAGCACTCATGCAGCCTCAGACCATGACACTCCCACTACCATGCTTGACTGTAGGCAAGAAACTTGTCTTTGTACTCCTCACCTGGTTGTCGCTACACACGCTTGACACCATCTGAACCAAAATAAATTTATCTTGGTCTCAGCAGACCACAGGACATAGTTCCAGTAATCCATGTCCTTAGTCTGCTTGTCTTCAGCAAACTGTCTGCGGACTTTCTTGTTCATCATCTTTAGAAGAGGCTTCCTTCTGGGACAACAGCCATGCAGACCACTTTGCTGCAGTGTGTGGTGTATGGTCTGAGCATTGACAGGCTGGCACCCTACCCCTTAAACCTGTGCAGCAATGCTGGCAGAACTCATACATCTATTTCCCAGAGACAACCTCCGGATAAGACGCTGAGCACATGCACTCAACTTCTTTGGTTGACCATGGCGAGGCCTGTTCTGAGTGCAACCTGTCCTGTTAAACTGCTGTATGGTCTTGGACACCGTGGTGCAGCTCAGTTTCAGGGTCTTGGCAATCTTCTTATAGCCTAGGCCATCTTTATGTAGAGCAACAATTCTTTTTTTAAGATCCTCAGAGAGTTCTTTGCCAAGAGGTGCCACGTTGAACTTCCAGTGACCACTATGAGAGAGTGAGAGCAATAACACCAAATTTAACACACCTGCTCCCCATTCACACTAAAGAGTCACATGACACCGGGGAGGGGAATTAGCCTATTGGGCCCAATTTCGACATTTTCACTTAGGGGTGTACTCATTTTGTTGCCAGCAGTTTAGACATTAATGGCTGTGTGTTGAGTTATTTTGAGGGGACAGCAAATTTACACTGTTATACAAACTGTACACTCACTACTTTACATTGTAGCAAAGTGTCATTTTTTTCAGTGTGGTCACATGAAAAGATGTAATAAAATATTTACAAAAATGTGAGGGGTGTACTCACTTTTGTGAGATAATGTGTGTGTGTGTGCATGCATATGTATGTACTTTCAATTATATTTTTATGTGTTTGTCTTATGCCATTGTGTATATATGAGCTGACACCATGTAGATATATTCCACTCTGAGAATAACAGACAGCAGAAATACAGTGTGAAAATTAGAAAGATAGATATATATATTTTTTTTTTTTTTTTTAAATCGCAATAAGTATATATTGATTGGAGTTGAAAAGTTAGAAGTTAGAGCGTCTACAAACTATGGGAAAGATTTATGGCATTTTAATTTTTTTTTTTTTTTTACACTAGTAATGGCGGTGATTTTTAGCAGTATTGCTATGGACAGATCGGACACTCATTGACATTTATACAGCGATCAGTGCTATAAAAATGCACTGATTACTGTGTAAATTACACTGATATGGTAAGGGTTAACACTAGGGGGCAATCAAGGGGTTAAATGCGTGCTCCCTCAATGTGTTCTAACTGTATGGAAAACAAACAACATGTCTCCTCTCCTCTGATCGCACAGGGATTTGTGTGTTTACACATACATAAATCCCTGTGCTGGCACTCGTGAACGTGATAACGCGTGGCCGGCGGTCGCCGCCGGCCATGCGCATTGGGGCCCCCGCCATGCAGCGGGAACGCCCCTCCAACAGCTCTTAAAGGAACCCCGTACCCGTACGGGGTTTCGCGCAGCAGTGCATACACATAATCTCTTGTCAGAGTGGATTAGATACTATGTTCCCTAACCATATAGCTGGTTATTTATATTTCCCATGGCATATAGATATTTAAAGAATAAATTATCTTTTCTTTTAACTTTACATAATAACTGTTACTTTTGAGGTTTTTATCTGATTAATCGAAACAATAAATCGGCCAGCTAAACGACTACGAAAATTATCGTTAGTTGCAGCCCTAGAAAATAGAATTCCATGCGTCCAGGGGCAGATTAGGTACTCTGAAAGTATATTTTTAAAAAAAGTAAATTTATACACAGGAGAATCATTCTGATATGAGAATTATAACGTTTATACTTTCCAGATAATTTCTCCTGCATTTAGATAAACCAAAACACAATAGGCTTGTGTGAATGCAGCTTTAAAGTGCATCTAAACCCAAAAATGTTAAATACTGCAGCTTACCAGTCTTGATTATGTTTGCTGCATTTGTTTTTTTTATGCCCCTTACACGAGGGATCCATTGAGTCTGCCTGCTCAGCAGGGAATCTGTCCACTGGCCCCCAGCTGAGTGGGCAGATGGCTGGTCCCTTTCTGCTCTGCATAAGCCCACTCTTCTCTATGGGTGGTTGGCTGTAACACCCAACTGCCATCCAATCCAAGAGATCTCAATCTGTTTTTAGCAGACAGGATCAGATCAGATGTCTGCAGTTTTAAAACAGACACCACTCAGAGGAGACTGGAGGGTAAGCTCAAGTCCGAATGAAAAACTGACAAGCGGAACCGATCGGTCTGCCCGTGTGTTATGGCCCCCAAAATGCACTTCCTGTCCCTTTGCACTTATGCTCATTTCTCCACTGTATATGTGTAAGCAACTATGGTTGTCACAAAGGTTGGACTTCAAATAGGTCTGCCTTTCTTCATCTCCAATGCATGGTGGATTGATGGGATTAGTAGTTTACACAAGAAAGAGAAAAAGGTTTTTGCTTTCCTTCTAGCTAACAGGAAGTGACAAGGACACTGCATTTCTGGTAAGATCAGAAGGTATTTTCTGTACTTGCCCAAAATGTACTTAGCCTGAAAAGTGAAAAGGAACACAATCACTGCATCCAGACTGGCAAGTTGCAATATTACATTTTTGCTTTTGGATTTACATATGCATTCAAGTGTAACTATAGGCAAAACTTTTTTTTTTGTTTTTGACAGAGTGGAGAGGGAGTAGAACACCTGTCAGGTTTGTGTTGCTGTCTGTGCCCCATTAGGGAGATCCACACCATTTGTCCTCTTTACCATTATCAAAAGTGAAAGCACAGGAAAATCCCAATGTGTGGCTTAACAACAGAATTGTATCAGAGGTGAAATCTCTCAAAGGGGACACCAGTACTGGTGACACTCCACTTTGAAGAGATTTCCTTACTTTCTGTTTTGGCTATGAGACAGGGAGTGAAGGGAAACCTCCCCTATGGGACACAGATGGCCAAAAAAAACAAAACTGACAGGGGTTGTTATAAGCCACAATTTCACTACAAAAAAAAAACAAACAAAAGGGTTTTACTTTTCATTCTACAAATCTGATCAAAGAACGTATAAGATGGGCCAAGAGACAGAAAAGAACCAAGTAGAATGAAGTCACTAGTATTACTGAGGGCAGTGGAAGGAGTGCCAAAGTCTGAGGTTGTGGATGGGGTGCCACTGGCATCAGACAGGACAATGGAAGGGGCCTCACTAGTTTTGTTTGAGGCAGTAGAAGGGGCACAACTAGTATTACTCAGAGTAATGGAAGGGGCACCAGGAGCAGTACTCAGGCTAGGGGGAAGTGCCAACACTTGCATTATTAAGGGCAGTGGAAGGGGCACCACTAGTACTGAAGTTAGTAGAGGGGCACCATGAGATTATGGGCAGTAGAAGGGGCACCATTATTATGAGCAGTAAAATGGGCAGCACTGGTATTACTGTGGGCAATAGAACAGGCACCATTAGTATTATGGACAACATAAATGGGAACCTTAGTATTATTATGGGCAGTAGAAGGGGCAGCACTGGTATTACCCTGGGCAGTAGAAGGGGCACCCTTAGTATTATTATGGGCAGCAGTGGTATTACCCTGGGCAGTAGAAGGGGCACCCTTAGTATTATTATGGGCAGCAGTGGTAGTACTCTGGGCAGGAGAAGGGGCAGCAGTGGTAGTACTCTGGGCAGGAGAAGGGGCAGCAGTGGTAGTACTCTGGGCAGGAGAAGGGGCAGCAGTGGTATTATTATAAGCAGTAGAAGGGGCAGCACTGGTACTACTCTGGGCAGTAGAAGAGGCACCCTTGGTATTAAAAGCAGAAGGGGCAGCACTGGTACTACACTGGGCACCACTGGTAGTATTCTGGGCAGTAGAAGGGGCACCCTTAGAATTATTATGGGCAGTAGAAGTGGCAGCACTGGTATTACTCTTGGCAGCAGGAAGGGCACCCTTAGTATTATTATGGGAAGAAGGGACACCACTGATATTATTCTTGGCAGCAGGAGGGGCACCCTTAGTATTATTATGGGCAGAAGGGGCACCACCGATATTACTCTTGGCAGGAGGGGCACCCTTAGTATTATTATAGGCAGTAGAAGTGGCAGCACTGGTATTACTCTTGACAGCAGGAGGGGCACCCTTAGTATTATTATGGGCAGTAGAAGGGGCACCACTGGTACTACTCTAGTCAGTAGAAGGGGCACCACTGGTATTATAAGCAGTAGAAGGCACAGCACTGGTAGTACTCCGGGCAGTAGAAGGGGCACCACTGGTACTACTCCGGGCAGTAGAAGGGGCACCACTGGTACTACTCCGGGCAGTAGAAGGGGCACCACTGGTACTACTCCGGGCAGTAGAAGGGGCACCACTGGTACTACTCCGGGCAGTAGAAGGGGCACCACTGGTACTACTCCGGGCAGTAGAAGGGGCACCACTGGTACTACTCCGGGCAGTAGAAGGGGCACCACTGGTACTACCCCGGACAGTAGAAGGGGCACCACTGGTACTACTCCGGGCAGTAGAAGTGATACCCTTGGTATTATAAGCAGTAGAAGGCACAGCACTAGTAGTACTCTGGGCAGTAGAAAGGGCAGCACTGGTACTACATTGGGCACCACGAGTAGTACTCTGGGCAGTAGAAGGGGCAGCACTATCAATGTTCGGGGTAGAGAAAGGGCACTGCTAACCTTGCTGGGGGGTCCCTGGTATTGTAGAAGGGCTCCTAGTGAGGCTCTAGGATGGGGCCCTCTCTCTGAGGATCAATAGCCGGTATATTCTGGCGGCTGAGAAGCTGAACACATGATGTGTCTCTCCTCAGGCCTCCGTGTCCGGCCCCATGCCCCGGTATGTGTCATACATGAGATTCGGCCCTCTATATGCTCAGCCTGATCTATGCTGACCCCACACTGGGAAAGCGAGGCCTAGGCCGCCAACTGACCTGGGTTGCCAGTCATTCCAGCTCCGCTGGTACTGCTTGCTGCTGCTCAGCCGAGACCCCGGGGCTCTGCGGCTCATTACCTTCCCCTGGCCGGCATGGCCAGCAGCGGAAGACAGGGCCACTCCGGGGAGCGCGGGGAGGAAGCCGAGGCGGGAGCACTGCTTTCGGTTCCTGCTTCCTGAAGAGGAGGAGGAGGGGACGACTCCACACCGTTGTGTGAGTTGCTCTCTCCGAGGCTGATGGCGGATCCCCGCCCCCAGAACTAATTGGCGTCCTCTAACTGGCTAAAGAAAAACCCCGCCTCCATGACGGCCTCTCTCTCAGTGATTAGCTGACAGAGCGGGACCCGCCTCTTCCTCTAATATAATGTGCGCTCCATAATTGTTCGCTGCTGCCCTCTGCTGGTGTACCAATAGAATGCCACCTGGTGTCCTGCATACATTCAGTGTCTTGCCATTCTCATCAATATTGGTTATTTACACTTTAATTGTCTACCTTGAGGCTGGGTTATCAGCACTTCTGTTACATTCAGCTTGCATTGATGTGCATTAACTGCCTTTGAGCTGATATGCGCTGACATCCATTTTTGAACGCATAGAGTACATACATACATGTTTTATTGCATAGCTCCCAACTGTCTCTGATTTAGAGGGACTGTCCCTCATTCAGAACAATGTCCCTCTTTCCTCTTCATATAACCCTCATTTTGGTCTGGTCTTTAGTGCTGTGTATTCAATTCACTACTTCTATATCAAAAAGTGTTTCCCAGTGCTAAACCTTGCATCCAGTTTCTAAATGGCTACGTTTGTAAATTCCAAAAGCTAATATTAAGTAATAGTAGTGGTTAAAAAAAAAGCACTTGTGGGTTTAACCAATCATTTTTTTGTACAATTCTCCTTTAACGGTGTGTCGCAGGGGAAATCCAAGATCTGCAGGATCGAATATTTGTGGTCACCACATCCCAAAATTGTAGAGAAAAGCAAAACCCCCCTTGGTGGGTGGAACTTTAAAAGTGACCAAAAACAATGAGTATTGTAAAAAAAGGTTTATTACAAAAATAGTATATTCAATAAAAGAAAACTTCGGTCATAGAAGACAAACGTATACAGTAGCATTTATATGGATTACGATAAATATACAGATACTTATAGGCTCTCTGATGAACCGGACTAGGGATGAACCGAACACCCCCCGGTTCAGTTCGCAGCAGAACATGCGAACATGCAAAAAGTTTGTTCGAACACGCGAACACCGTTAAAGTCTATGGGACAACGTGAAAAATCAAAAGTGCTAATTTTAAAGGCTTATATGCAAGTCATTGCCATAAAAAGTGTTTGGGGACCTGCGTCCTGCCCCAGGGGACATGTAACAATGCAAAAGAAAGTTTTAAAAATGGATGTTTTTTCGGGAGCAGTGATAAAACTGCTTGCGGCTGTAATGTATTTTCGGGTCCTGGCAATATAGATATAAATCATTGAGAAAAACGGCATGGGTTCGCCCCCTCCCCAGCCCATTACCAGGCTCTTTGGGTCTGGAATGATATTAAGGGAACCCCCCACCAAAATTTAAAAAAAAAAAATGGCACGGGGGGCCCCCAGGCACTATATACTCTGAACAGAAGTATATACACTATACGGCCTGCCCTATATACTCTGCAGAAAATTGGGCCTTAGGTGTTGGTGGTACCAGAACACTGTAAGCCCTCACAGTTACTCTTGGTGACCGCAGGAATGGGCCCTGCAGTGAAATACTATATCAAAAATTGTAATTACATGCCCCTGTTAAACAGGGGAAGAAAAATTGGGCTTTTTTTTGGTGGTGATGGTGTGCCACAACACCGTAAGCCCTCACAGATACTCTTGTTGGATGCAGGAACAGGTCCTGCTGTGAAATATTAGATCAAGAATTGTAATTATATGCCCCTGTTGTATATTTTGTTTTGATACACCATGCTACACTGTATTGTGTACTGTGTACACCACCAGAAGTGTAGTAGCAACTGCACTGTGGCTGCACTGTACTGTGTATTGTTTACACAACCAGAAAAGTAGTAGCAACTGCACTACGGCTGCACTGTATTCTGTACCGTGCACACCACCAGAAAAGTAGTAGCAACCTCACTACAGTTGCACTGTATTGTGTACTGCACCAGAAAAGTAGTAGCAATTGCACTACAGCTGCACTGTATTGTGTACTGTGTACACCACCAGAAAAGTAGTAGCAACTGCAGTACGGTTGCACTGTATTAAGTACTGTGTACACCACCAGAAAAGTAGTAGAAACAGTATACCATGGAATGCACTGTATATTTAGGCTACACTGGATGCAGAGTATATACAGTAAAACCTTGGATTGCGAGCATAATTCGTTCCCGAAACATGCTTGTAATCCAAAGCACTTGTATAGCAAAGCAAATTTCCCCATAAGAAATAATGGAAACTCAGATGATTCGTTCCACAACCACTTATTCATAAGTCCTTCAGTTTATAGTCCATATAAAAAGATTATAGCAATGTGATAGGTTGTGTAACCATAAAATGTCCATCCACAAATGGCAGCCTCCACAAGGGGATTAGAAGCAAAATCCAGCAGGAGCTACAGAGTATAAAAGAGAAGAGAAGCGCCTCTAAGTGTAGCAATATAGTTACATTTAATGAAGGTACAACATTTACCAACTCACATGGTTGATGATTAAAAGAGGCACATCTAAATATGCAAGCACCTGGGGTAAAGCTGTCCACACAGACCGTTCTCCGCACCGCCGGCTCTTAGTCAGTCTGCAATCATGCCTAGGAAGGCGACCCTGCAGTAGAGCGATTTGAAAGCGAGGTTTGAAGCAATCATGGAGCGCATCGTGGAAGGGATGACGTTGATGGTGGTGTGGGGGGTGATCTATGCTGACAGCTTTACCCCAGATGCCTGAATATTTAGATGTGCCTGTTTTAATCTTGGGGCTGGGATTGGCCAAAGCATGCAGGTCAGGTGCATGCTTTGGCCAGTCGTCGTACAGTAATGCACTGTGATCTCGCAGTGCATTATAGGGCACAATATAGGGCGTTCCGCGGTGCTCGAATTTGCCGGGAACGCCCCATAGATTTCGCTGTTCAGTGAACGGGCGAACGCCCGATGTTTGAGACGAACTTATGTTCGACTTGAACCGTGGGCTCATCCCTAAATCCGATGTTTCCGCCTTGATGCCCTTCTTCAGGGCTTTTTGTAATATACAGAGCCAGGTGTCTATTAAAGAAGCATATATATCAGTAAAGAAAAACATTTTACAAACAATATATTTACATGAAAAATGGAAAGCACACAGAATAGGCAGCATAGGTCACGTACCAGAGATTATCATTAACCCATAAAAATGTAAGTGTTAGGAAGGTCTCATAAAACAGAGAAGTTAAATAACAACTGCTCCTATATAGCTCCGACAGTCTATGAGGATATCCCAACGAAGCTCCAAAAAAGGCCCACAGCAAAAAATCAGATCAGATGATCTGAAATGAAAAAACAGGGTATGGTACTATATTATCAATAGGATTGTGTTGAGATTTTGGGTATGTGAGGCACACTCAGCGTACATACCTGAATGGAAAGCATACAACAAAAAAAAGAGATGTCATCCAGAACAGGAAAATCGCATCCTATATTAGCAAGTCCCAAGACTTGACTGGAGATTTCCTATGGATATCCAGCCCAGGGAGTATACCTGTGGGGGTGCATACGGATGGTGACGTAAGGGGTGAAAAAAATAAGATACTGAGGAGTTGATTTATTAAAGGCAAATAGACTGTGCACTTTTGAAAATGCAGTTGCATTCTCCAAGGGCAGTTGCTCCAGAGCTTAATAAATAATGGGGAGCTCTGCTGACTTCCATCATCCAATCATGTGCAAGGAAAATGACAAAAACAGCATTTTTGCTTACACGTGATTTGATGATGGATATCAGCAGAGCTCTCCATTATTTACTAAGCTCTGGTGCAACTGCCCTTGCAGAGTGCAACTGCACTTTCAAAAGTGCACAGTCTATTTGCCTTTAGTAAATCAACCCCTGAGAATTCTCAAGTGTTTCAGCTTACCTTTATTCGGCTGCACGCCGAGTATGCCAGTAGTCAGAGCCGTCGCAGCTGTGTTTGCGCGCCGCAGAAGGTACTGATGAAGAAGGGCATTAAGCTGGAAACGTTGGGTTCATCAGAAAGCCTATATGTGTCTGTATATGTATCGTAATCCATATAAATGCTACTGTATACTTTTGTCCTCTATGACCGAAGTTTTCTTTTATTGAATATACTATTTTTGTAATAAACCTTTTTTTACAATACTCATTGTTTTTGGTTACTTTTAAAGTCCCACCCACCAAGGGGTTTTTTGCCTTTCATCTCAGAAAGTTGGGAGGTATGGTTGTCGCATTACATTGATGTGCAATTTTTGTTCCCTGCAGGAACCAAGCTACTTTATTTTTCTTTCCTTAACCTGTCATGCTTTGTAACTTGCATGTAAATGCAGCATGTTGCAGCAATAATGTCAGGCTCCACCCATTTTCCTGACTGGCAGCTGGCACTGCTAAGAGGCTGAGCCACCCCCCCCCCCCCCCTTCCACAGCCTGGCACTCCAGTGAGCACTTGAGAGGTGGAGTAGAAAAGAGTGATAATTAAAGAGGAAGTAAACACTGATGGGTGTTACTTCCTCTTTGTTTCCCTGCAAAGGTAAAGCATAATGGGCTACTATGTATTGCATAGTAGCCCATTATGTGACACTTACCTGCAGGAGAAGCCCGCAATGTCCCTGTCTTCCTCGCTAGTAGCAAGTGTCCTTTCTTCACCCCTCTTCCTTCCGGGGCCGCAAACTCTGACTCTGTTACTGGGCGGAGTCGCGTGACGTCACTACCGCGCTGGTGCGTGTGAGCCGCCTTTAAGGCATGACCCTAGCTAGAAACGGCACAGCGCACCCTTTCTAACTCTGGTGCATGCGCAGAAGAAATCGATGTGCAGGTCTGGGAGATATTTCAAGCACCTACAGGTAAGCCTTAATCTAGGCTTACCTGTAGGTTAAAGTGGTTGTAAAGGGTTTACAACCACTTTAACAGTCAACGATCTATGTTCACAATGGATCCAAGAACTGAGTGATCAGCAGTCTTTGACCACTATGTTCTTGGGCTTAGAGGCAGGCAGGTGTCAGGGCTGGGCTCAGCCCTTCCTTCTCAGAGCAGGCTGCTCAGCTGTCGGTTAATTGCCAGCTCTAATCTTTTCACAGTGACTCACCTGCTGTTGATATCCCGCTCATCAGTCTTGCTGGCTACTTAAGCTGTTCAGTCCAGATCCTCTCTGCCTTCACCTGGTCAACATATCAGAGACTCTCTCCTGTGTACCTGTGAAAGACTTGCTTGGCTGATGTCCCTTCTGGTTCCTGATCCTGCTTGCTGTTCCACTACGCTGATTCTCCAGTTTCCTGATTTCCTGGCTTGTCCTGAAGTACGCTGCTCCCTGGCTCCCTGACATCCTGGCTTGTCTGACTATCCATTCCAGTTACTGAACTCTGGCTATGTTTGACTACGTTTGCTCTGTTTACCTTTTACTTTTATTATTCAACTAGTGTGGTTTTTACAGCACTTCTGTCTCAATCTGATTCATGATTTCTGACAGTAGGCGAAGGCCATGAATTCAGTCAATCCACTTGTTGTTAATATTTTTTCCAGATTGGATGAGCAGGATCACCGCATGAATCAGTTTGTCATGGTGTTACAGAAGCTCCTGAATCACACGGCTCACTTGGAAGCTCTCACTGTGGCTGCTCCGGTACAACCTGTGTTGCAGGCCATCCCCGCCTCAAGTATTACCTCTATAAGAGGTATGTCTGGTTCTGCTCCGCTTCCCCATTGATTTGGGGGCGATCCAGTCCAATGCAGAGGGTTTCTCAACCAGGTTGAGATATACTATGAGATGCTGTCCCAAGCGTTTTCCACGGACAGAAGCAAAGTAGCAAAGTAGGTTTTGTGATATCTTTGCTTTCTGAGAGAGCCTTGTCCTGGGCAAACCATCTATGGGAGACACAAAAAGCTGTGGTCCTGAGTTACCCAGAGCTTGTGGCTTCCTTTAAAAGGGTATTTGACGTTCCCGCATGCTCCGCATGCTCCGCTTCTGCTGCCAAGTGCCTCATGTCCATCAAACAGAGTACAAGAACTGTTGCCGATTACGCCATTGAATTCCGTACTCTGGTAGCAGAGGTTGCTTGTAACAATGAGGCTCTTGTGACTGCTTTCTCTCATGGTCTCTCGGATACCATCAAAGATGAGATAGTAGCCCGAGATACCCATACTCACTGAGTTGGAGAAGTTGACCATGTTTGCCATCCTCACTTCACACTCAGAGAAAGACTCTCTTTTAAGGAGCGCTTGCGGAAGCCTCCTGTACATTTGTCTCTGAGCCTTGCAGTCCCACCCCTGTCTCCCTCACCTCCCATTCCTCCTGGTACCAAGTTGGTCGTTGACGGTGAACCCATGCACTTGGGCTTCACATGCCTCTCTGTGGATGAGAGAACCTTTAGGAGGAGGGAGAGATTGTGCCTTTATTGTGGCCAGGCTGGTCACTTTTTGTAGTCTTGTCCTACCCGTCCTGGGAATGCCCGAACCTTGAGGTCCTGTAGCAGACAGATCTTAGGTGGCGTTGTTTTACCCCCGGTTTTCCAGAAGGATAATCCCCTGGTCCCAGTTATCCTTTCTTGGTCTGAGTCGTCCATCAAGATATAGGCACTAATTGACTCTGGGGCTGTAGGCCCGTTCATTGATGCTGCCTTTGTATCTTAGCACTCAATTCCGCTGCAGCTTCATGTCACTCCACTTGCCATTGAGACTCTTGACGGGAGACCTCTACAGCCTACCCATGTGACTCTTGAGACTGTTCTGTTGTCCATGACCGTAGGGGTTCTTCAGCATAAGATAATCCAATTCCAAGTCATTTCCTCACCTAAGTTTCCGTTGGTTATTGGTTACCCTTGATTACAGAGGCACAACCCCTCTTTTGATTGGCTTCGTGCTGAGGTTCTTTCCTGGTCGCCACAATGCAGCAAGACATGTTTTCAGAAGGTGGCTAAGGTCCTGTGCAATTTGACATGATTCGGTAAGTAAACCTTACAGTCCAATCAGCTGATTAATTTTGTGCTGGAGGTTGGATTACTGGCAAAGTGCATTCCTGAGAACTGAGTGAGAAGGGTGTTGTATTGTATTTGAGCAGAGGAGAAGAGATATTGTCATTGTGTGTGTTAATAGATTCAATAAACAAACGACTTTCCAAACTACGAATCATTATCACGAATATATATACACACATAAATATCGAATTTCAACTAATCCAAAAGAAATTATAGCAGATATAATGAATGAATTCGACATGATTCGAGATTCAGTATAACGAATATCGACACTCTACAGAAATAACAAATTATCCGAAAACGAATCAACGTAACATAACGAATATAACAGAACAAAATTATGTATTTTACGAATGACAAAGAACCTAAACTAAACGAAATTTTCAGTTGTGCACAAGTCTAACATATTGGTGCAGGAAGATTGTTACATGCTTGGGTCAGTGCCTATTGCCGGTGGGAACCAGGTGCCCATTCCGAGATCCAAAAATGTGGGTGTTTCTCGCCATGCTAGAGGCTCAGGGAACAAACCGGAAGTCGGCGAAAGACCCGCCACCATAACCACAGGCAGCGTGGCTACTCAGACAGAGGAGGGGGACCTGACGGCCGCAGCCTCCCTGGACCTTGCAGCTTTAATGCAAGCCATTTCTGCCTGCCAATCCACAAAAACAGAAAAGATGGATCATGTTTATATTGATCTTGGCTTGATCCGCAGGCATCTGGATACTGTTCGCGGCCGCATGGCGGAGGCGGAGCAGCGCATCTCCTCAGCTAATGATGTAAAGAGGGAGCACACAACAGACTTACATACCCTCAAGATTAAGGTGAAACATCTTGAATCCAGAGCGGAAGACGATGAGAACCATAATAGGCGTAACAGCCTGCATATACTGGGGCTGCTGGAGGGGGTAGAAGGTAATGATCCGACCCTTTTTACTGAACACCTGCTTCAAACCCTCTTGCCGGGGGTTAAATCCTCACCCTTCTTTGCTGTTGCTAAACTACTCATATTTCTGGACCATTGTGTGGAAACTCAGCATCTAAGGAAAATGTTTGATAATGTTCGTACTTCACTTCACCCGAGGCAGCGTCCTCCTGGTTGGATAAAGTCCGTAAGGAATAATGGCAGCTGCTGTTTTTTTTCTTTCGTCTCCCACAGGGTTCTGCTGTCCCATGGCTGGCTGCAATCATCCATTGTTGTTTTTGCCAGAGCAGGGAACTGTGCTGTGGTATTATGTGCAATTGTTATATACTTATGTACTGGCTGAACTGTTCTCCCGTTGCCAAATCCTGAATCTTGCAATTCCCCTTTGGATGGGAGTTCTGCTCTGTTGCAGTTTAACTATGGTTTACCGGAGTTTGCGGAGCACTGCTCCTCTGAATACTATTTGTTTCCTGAGTGCTCATCTACCTATTAAGAATAGTATTCCCAGTATTACTGGGTGACCTGCACCTCACTTATCCATCAGTTGCCTCTATATGTTGGGACCTTATTGTGCTTATGTTTTATAATCATCTTGCACATGTTGCCTCCAAATTATGGTGTTTTGCCATGCTGTTGTTGAGGATTTGTGCCACCCTCAGTTTTTGGGGTGCTGGCGGGGTGGGAGTTTTGTTCCCTTATATATTTTGCTTTTCTTATTTTTTACTGTTTATGTTTGTCACAGTCAGATTACTTGTGATTCCTTTATGTATTTCTAGGTCATTATTAATGTGGTGCGTTGCTAGATTGTACTGGTCCATCTGGGTTGGTGCTCATTTTGGGTATCCCCCTAAATTGATTTTCATGAAATTCTGATGGCATGCTTTAATGTAATTTCTTGGAATACAAGAGGGGTAAATTATCCTATTTAACGGTCACTGGTGTTTCAGTTTTTGAAAGCTTACAACCTACATGTTTGCATTTTTCAGGAAACCCACTTAGTGGGCAATAAAACTCTTATGTCCCGTACACACGATCGGACTTTCCGACAACAAAACTGTGGATTTTTGTTCGAAGGATGTTGGCTCCAGCTTGTCTTGCATACACATGGTCACACACATGTTGGCCAACAATTACGATATGTATGTGATATCTCCATTACGAACGCTAGTTTTACAAGACCAAGTGCTTCTGGCTTGTACTTGATTCTGAGCATGCGTGGACTTTTGTCCGACGGACTTGTGTACACACGATCGAAAAGTCCGACAAACATTTGTTGCCGGAAAATTTGAGAACCTGCTAGCCAACATTTGTTGGCGGAAAGTTCGACAAAAAATGTTTGATGGAGCATACACACGGTCGGACTTTCCACCAACAAGCTCAACCCGATCGTGTGTACGGGGCATTAGCCTAAAAAAGCCCTGGTGTCAGGAACGGTGTCATTACTGGTTTCACCTGCTAGTGGCACTGTTATGCTCAGCATCAAAGGGTGTAATTCTGGTGGCCACCAGCGGGTGTCTCCCTGCCAGGACTACCAACCAGATATCAAGCACACCGGTTGTGGGCCTGCTGGTCTATATAAACCTGCCCTAAACCAAAGCTTCAATGCTTCAGAATTCTCTCTGCTAGCCTTGTCCCTGCCTGAACCTGCTTTGTTCCTGCTTTTGCCCTGGATTCTGTTCCATGTACCCTATCATTGAGACCTGTTCCCTGTACCTGCTCCCTGCTCCCATTATGGTCTGTTTCCTCTTTCCTGGCTTCTGTTCACCTTTTGCTTTTGTCCATGCCTGGGTTATTTATGTTTTCTGTGAACATATGTGAACATATAATTATTAGTTAGTAAGGTATTTTGGGGTTTTGCTGTGTCTTGTACTTATTACTTGTTTATGGTTTGCTGTTTCGTTTGCACATGTGTCTTTATCTTAAATAAACTTACTTTTTTCACTTACTCGTTTGTTCCTAATTCCTTGGTGCAGCCCAATGATCTGATCACCTATATTG
Source organism: Lithobates clamitans (assembly GCA_037952925.1). Taxonomy (NCBI): domain Eukaryota; kingdom Metazoa; phylum Chordata; class Amphibia; order Anura; family Ranidae; genus Lithobates; species Lithobates clamitans. The sequence continues at coordinate 128,820 of JBBGZY010001537.1, forward strand.
GATGTCTGTGTATAACATCAAATGTGAGGAAAGGATGAATACCGCGCTAAGCCTAAAAAACAAACATAGCAGCAACTAATAAGTGGATTACATACACCTATAAAAAATGAAAAAGAGAAGGTTACATACACCTATAGAAAATGAACAGAGAAATAGCTGCGCAGCTATTTCTCTTTTCTGTGTATAACACCCCCTGACACCTGGGTGGGCCATCACTACCACTCAACCTATTCTAATTTTGTGTGAGCATCCTGGTGTGTAAATCTTTACCCTTCCTTTTGCTGCACCTGGAGATGGACCCTAGATGGAAGCTGTATTGTGGTACATGCCATGATTGAATGTCTAGAGCTAGTCTTGGTGGGATTGTATATACCTCCTCCTGCTTCCCTTAGGGTTATTTATAGAATGATAGCTATTATTCCTAATTTTCTTACTGATTGCGTGTCAACTTACCGATGTGTGTCGCTGGCAGTATCCCTCTGCTAGAAAATTTACCTGTCATTCTGCTACCAATAATCATTCTCCCGCATTGGCTTGGTTAATGTCAGAAGACCCTTTCTTCCCAAAGTCCAGCAGGTATCTATTCTCACGAGGGGGGTTTCAGATCACGTTCTGGTCTCACTCCAACTATCCTTGTCTGGGACCCCCTCGGATAAATTGTGGAGACTGTCTAGATTCTGGATATCTAATACTGAAGTGGACTTGGGGTTCAGACAACAAATTACTTTGTATTGGAGCCTTAACCCTTATTCAGAATCGGTGGTGTGGGATGCCTTTAAGGCCTTCAGTAGGGGCCAATACCAAACACTAATAGGCCGTGTATGGAGGGATATGAAGGATGGCCTATCCAAGGTAGAAGAGGAGGCCTCCTCTTTAGAGAAACAATATGTACAGACCAAGAACCCTCAGATTTACAGTAGCCTGCAGAAATGGACTAGAACTGATTTTTTTGGGACATTCCCAAAGGATTTTTGAGCAAGGGGAATGTAATGGTAGGGAGCAGTCTGCCTCGTTTAGTGTGTCCCGGATTGTTGATGCTTCAGGGGTCCCACGAATGCACTCTAGCTCGATCACTGTTTTGCGTCCTACTATACCCTACTGTATACCTGTGACCTATTCCTCAGATGATCTGACTCCCTATATCTCTGAAGTTGGCTTTCCAGTCCCCACATCCACTTATAAGAACCAATTTGATTCCTCTATTACGCTAAAAGAAGTACAAAGGGCTATCTCCTCTCTTCAGTCTGGGAAGACCCCTGGACCGGAAGAGTTCCCGACTGAATTTTATAGAACTTACACAGACGATCACTCAATGATTTCCACCTCCTTGAGAGCAGGGTCTTTGCCGGCCACAATGTTGGAGGCGGTGTTAGTGGTAGTGCCTAAGCCTGCTAAGGGTCTGGATCTGTGTGCCTCATACTGGCCTATGTCTTTGATAATTGTGGATGCTAAGCTCCTTACCAAAATCTTGGCGAATCGCATGAATACAGTTATCACGGCCTTGGTGCACTCCGATCAGTCTGGTTTTATGCCGGGCAGAGGTACGGATCTTAATATCCGATGGTTGTTCACACACATTGATCTGGCATAAGAGGGGAGTTCTGGGGTAGTGGCAGCACTGGATGCAGAAAAAGCATTTGACTCAGTTGAGTGGGTCAACTTCTGGAGGGCGATGGAGTGTTTTGGCTTTGGACCCAGGTTTATCTCTTGGATAAAACTTTGCATGGCAATCCGACTTCTAGGGTTCGGGTTAATGGTACGTTTTCTTCCCCCATTCAGTTGAACAGAGGGATGAGGCAGGGTTGTCCGCTTTCTCCGGGCCTCTTCGCTCTTGCAATAGAACCACTGTCGATCCTTCTCCGTCAGGACTCCAGGGTGAAGGGAATTCCGGTCGGTCCGCTTTAGAAAAAAATTGTCCCTATATGCGGATGATGCCCTGTTATACCTTGCAGATTCAGACCCTGCCTTGAGTTCTGTGCTGGAGGTTATAGACCAGTTTGGTAATTTCTCTGCACTAATTGGGACAAATCAGTTCTCTTTTCTTTCATCACTCTGGTTCTAGGGTGGATACGCACACGCCATTGCAGTGGGTGGAGGATAGGGATGAGCTTCGTGTTCGAGTCGAACCCATGTTCGACTCGAACATCGTCTGTTCGCCCGTTCGCCGAATTGCGAACGATACGGGCCGTTCGCGCCAAATTCGTGTGGCGCGTCACGGCCCATAATTCACTGCGGCATCGCAGTGCATTGCTGGCTGATGATTGGCCAAGCATGCACTATGACCCGCATGCTTGGCCAATCACAGCGCCGTTTGAACAGAGAGCTGTAATTGACCAAAGCCAAGGAGGCTTTGGCCAATTATGGCTCAGGGGATTTAGTACACGCCCCACACTATATAAGGCCGCCTGCACGGCGGCCCTGTGTAATGTGTGTTCCGGCGTTGAGAGAGATAGACAGAGAGACAGTGTCATTTGATTTAAGTTAGATAGATTAGGCAGAACAGTCAGTCAGTTAGCTGCACTTACAGTGTATTGTGTATATATATGCATCCCAGGTGTTGCATATATATATATATATATATATATATATATATATATATACACTGTATTCAGTTTAGCTAGATCCGTTCCTGTTATCTTCTTACTGACAGGCAGGCTTGTCTTGTTACAGTATTTACAGCTACCTGAAGAAAATTGCTGGTGTTCTTTTGATCCTATTAGTACCACAGTCAGGCAGCTAGACTATTTACAGTTAGTGCAGTGCGTCCTGCTCACAGTGTTCAGCTAAAACTACAAGTTAGTGCAGTGGATCCTGCTCACAGTGTTCAGCTAAAACTACAAGTTAGTGCGGTGCGTCCTGCTCACAGTGTTCAGCTAAAACTACAAGTTAGTGGGGTGCGTCCTGCTCACAGTGTTCAGCTAAAACTACAAATTAGTGCGGTGCGTCCACCTCACAGTGTTCAGCTAAACCTACAAGTTAGTGGGGTGCGTCCTGCTCACAGTGTTCAGCTAAAACTACAAGTTAGTGCAGTGCGTCCTGCTCACAGTGTTCAGCTAAAACAACAAGTTAGTGGGGTGCGTCCTGCTCGCAGTGTTTAGCTAAAACTACAAGTTAGTGTGGTGCGTCCACCTCAGTGTTTAGCTAAACCTACAAGTTAGTGGGGTGCGTCCACCTCACAGTGTTCAGCTAAACCTACAAGTTAGTGGGGTGCGTCCTGCTCAGTGTTCAGCTAAACCTACAAGTTAGTGGGGTGCGTCCTGCTCACAGTGTTCAGCTAAAACTACAAGTTAGTGCAGTGCGTCCTGCTCACAGTGTTCAGCTAAAACAACAAGTTAGTGCGGTGCATCCACCTCACAGTGTTCAGCTAAACCTACAAGTTAGTGGGGTGCGTCATGCTCACAGTGTTCAGCTAAAACTACAAGTTAGTGCAGTGCATCCTGCTCACAGTGTTCAGCTAAAACAACAAGTTAGTGGGGTGCGTCTTGCTCACAGTGTTCAGCTAAAACTACAAGTTAGTGTGGTGCGTCCACCTCACAGTGTTCAGCTAAACCTACAAGTTAGTGGGGTGCATCCACCTCACAGTGTTCAGCTAAAACTACAAGTTAGTGTGGTGCATCCACCTCACAGTGTTCAGCTAAACCTACAAGTTAGTGTAGTGAGACCTCTGCACAGTGTTCATCTAAAGCTACAAGTTAGTGCAGTGCATCCTGCTCACAGTGTTCAGCTAAAACTACAAGTTAGTGCTGTGCTTCCTGCCCACAGTGTTCAGCTAAAACTGCAAGTTAGTGCTGTGCGTCCTGCTCACAGTGTTCAGCTAAAACTACAAGTTAGTGCGGTGCGTCCTGCTCACAGTGTTCAGCTAAAACTACAAGTTAGTGCTGTGCGTCCTGCTCACAGTGTTCAGCTAAAACTACAAGTTAGTGTGGTGTGTCCACCTCACAGTGTTCAGCTAAACCTACAAGTTAGTGGGGTGCGTCCACCTCACAGTGTTCAGCTAAACCTACAAGTTAGTGGGGTGCGTCCACCTCAGTGTTCAGCTAAACCTACAAGTTAGTGGGGTGCGTCCTGCTCACAGTGTTCAGCTAAAACTACAAGTTAGTGCAGTTCGTCCTGCTCACAGTGTTCAGCTAAAACTACAAGTTAGTGGGGTGCGTGTTGCTCACAGTGTTCAGCTAAAACTACAAGTTAGTGTGGTGCGTCCACCTCACAGTGTTTAGCTAAACCTACAAGTTAGTGTAGTGAGACCTCTGCACAGTGTTCATCTAAAGCTACAAGTTAGTGCAGTGCGTCCTTCTCACAGTGTTCAGCTAAAACTACAAGTTAGTGCTGTGCGTCCTGCTCACAGTGTTCAGCTAAAACTACAAGTTAGTGCTGTGCTTCCTGCTCACAGTGTTCAGCTAAAACTACAAGTTAGTGTGGTGCGTCCACCTCACAGTGTTCAGCTAAACCTACAAGTTATTTTTTTGCGAGCTCTGCACAGTGTTCAGCTAAAGCTACCTGTAGAAGGTTGGTGGTGTTTTCCTGATCCTATCACTACCGCAGGCAGCTACAAAAGCTACAAGTTAGTTTTTTGCGAGCTCTGCACAGTGTTCAGCTAAAGCTACCTGTAGAAGGTTGGTGGTGTTCTCATACTACAGGCAGGCAGTTGATTTTGCTAGCTGCAGTATCAGTACATATATATATATATATATATATATATATATATATATATATATATATATATCCCAGCTTAGTGCAGCTACAGGCCATTAGTATGTCTGGAAGGCCAAGAAGGAGAGGCAGACAGTCACAAGCCAATAAGAGAGGGCAAGCAGGCTCTGTGTCTAGTGCTGGTCGTGGAGACGGTGCATCCTCATCAGCACGTGGCCGTAGGACACGATTGGCCTTTTTTCCGGTAGCTGGCCGTGTTGAGCCGCAACATGCGGAAGACTTGGTCGAGTGGATGACCAAGCCGTCCTCATCCTCCTCATCCTCTCTCACCCATGCCCAGGATACTTTGTCTGGCAAAGCAGCGGCCTCTTCCCTCGGCTCAATGTGATCAGTGACTCCTTCCCTAGCCCCACCATGTCCTCCTGAGGAGTCCCTCGAACTGTTTGACCACAGTGTTGGGTACATGCTCCAGGAGGATGCCCAGCGTTTGGAAAGCTCTGATGATGATACTGAGCTCGATGAAGGCAGTAACATGAGCACGGACAGAGGGGGTGCCCAAGAAGGACAGCAATCTGGCAGTCATGCTCCCCCTGCTGCAGCATACTGCCAGGTTTGCTCCAGTGATGAGGAGGGAGGGGGTGATGAGGTCACTGACTCAACGTGGGTGCCTGATAGGAGAGAGGAGGCAGGATGCCCTCCAGGGGCCAGCCTAAGGGCAGCACATTGACTGCATCACACCCCAAAGCTCCACATGTGCAGGGCGCTGCAGTCTCTGCACGTTATTCAAAAAGCTCTTTGGTGTGGGCCTTTTTTGAGACGAGTGCATCAGATCGCACCGCTGCTATTTGCAACATATGTCTCAAGCGTATCTCGCGTTGCCAAAACATCTCCCGCTTGGGTACCACATGCTTGACCAGACATATGTTGACCTGCCATGCAGTTCGTTGGCAAGCGTATCTGAAAGACCCACACCAAAGAACAAAGAGGACCTCTCCTTGCTCCTCATCAGCTGAGATTTCCAACCCCACTATACCTTCAGTCCTTTCTGAGACCTGCACTGAGAGGAATGAAGGTGTAGAATTAGGTGTGTCACAGCCAAGTACTTGTGGGCAATCTGCTTTTGGTACACCAACGTCAGATTGTACCAGGCAAATTTCCCTGCCCCAGCTGCTGCACCGCTGAAAGAAGTTTGCTCCCAGCCATCCACATGCCCAGCGGTTGAATGCTAGCTTGGCAAAATTGCTAGCACTTCAACTGCTGCCTTTTCAGTTGGTAGACTCTGCCCCCTTCCGTGAGTTTGTGGAATGTGCGGTTCCTCAGTGGCAGGTACCCAAACGCCACTTTTTCTCATGGAAGGCGATTCCGGCTCTCTACCGGCATGTGGAAGGCAATGTCCATGCCTCGCTGGACAGGGCGGTCAGCGGTAAGGTGCATATTACCACTGACTCATGGTCCAGCAGGCATGGACAGGGACGTTACCTAAGTTTCACGGCGCATTGGGTGACTCTGCTGGCAGCTGGGAAGGATGCAGGACAAGGTGCAGTAGTATTGGAGGTTGTTCCGCCACCACGCCTCCAAAATGCTAATGATTGTGACACACTCTCTCCTCCACCCCCTCCTCGTCTTCTTCCTCCATGGCCTCTTACTGTGCTTTGTCCTCGGAACCAGTGGTGCTGCGGAGCCGTTCAAGGGACTACGCAAGTACGCAGGCCAAAAGATGCCATGCGGTGCTTGAGCTGGAGTGCTTGGGGGACAGGAACCACACTGGGGCAGAGGTTCTGTCAGCTCTGCAGGGGCAGGTTCAGAGGTGGTTGACGCCACGCCAACTTAAGGCAGGAATCAGGGGCGTAACTACCACCATAGCGACCCATGCGGGCGCTATGGGGCCCGCAGCCGATTGGGGCCCAGTGAGGATAAGAGCACCGCCGGCACAGTCTCCCAGCCAGGGGAAGAGAGAGGAAAGGAAGAGGCGAGCTGTCCGTATCAGCAGAGAGCTGAATTGCCCGATGTAAGAGCTTTCATTAGAATTTCCAGTGTTCCCGGGGCTCATGTCACATAGCTTCACCTTTTGGCCCGGTGCCTTTAATAGACAGAACGCCAATCCAATGCGGGACATGTGACGTCATCAAAGGTGTCGGGCCAAGAGGTGGGGCTATGTGACGATGAGCCCCGTGAAGACAGGAAGTTTAAATGAAAGCTATTACAGCGGGCAATCCCGCTCTCTGCTGATCCGGGTGGCTTGCCTCTTCCTCTGCATAGGTGGGACTGTATGGGGCACAGGCAGACCAGGCTGTATTGGGCACAGGTCACGCTGTATTGGGCACAGGTCACGCTGCATTGGACACAGGTCACGCTGTATGTGGCACAGGTCACGCTGCATTGACACTAGGGCAGCTGTGGGGGGGGCTGTTTGCAGGGGGGTCCCATACAACATTTTGCTATGGGGCCCTGCTATTTCTAGTTACGCCCCTGGCAGGAATGGTGGTTTGCAACAATGGCACCAACCTCCTCTCTGCCCTCCGACAGGGACAAATGACCCATGTGCCCTGTTTGGCTCACGTCCTTAACTTGGTGGTGCAGCGATTCTTGGGCAGGTACCCGGGCTTATAGGATGTCCTGAGGCAGGCCAGGAAAGTCTGTGTGCATTTCCGCCGGTCATATAATGCCAGTGCTCGGCTGGCGGATCTCCAAAAGGAGTTTAACCTGCCCAAGAACCGCCTAATCTGTGACATGCCCACCAGGTGGAACTCAACGCTGGCCATGCTGCAGCGGCTGCACACGCAGCAGAGGGCCATCAATGAGTACCTGTGCGACTATGGCACCAGGACAGGGTCAGGGGAGCTTGGTTTTTTCCCCACACCAGTGGGCCATGATCAGGGATGCATGCACTGTCCTGTCACCATTTGAGGAGGCCACGAGGATGGTGAGCAGTGACAGTGCATGCATCAGTGACACTGTCCCCCTTGTCCACCTGTTGGAGCACACGCTGCGTGGAATAATGGACAGGGCACTTGAGGCAGAACAGAGGCAGGAAGAGGAGGACTTCCTTAGCTCTGAAGGCCCCCTTTATCCAGACAGTGTTCCTGCGTGCCCGCCGATCACACAGGAAGAGGACGAAGAGGAGGAGGAGGAGGAGGAAGATTGTGTCAGTATGAAGGGGGAGCCTGGCACTCAGCATCAGCAGCAGTCTTTAAGGGATCAGTCCCAAGAAACACATGGACTTGTATGTGGCTCGGAGGAGGTGGCTGCGGACCATGTCGTCCTTAGTGACCCAGAGGACTCCGGACCGAATGCCTCAGCAAACCTACGCTGCATGGCCTCCCTGATCCTGCAAAGCCTGCGTAAGGATCCTCGTATTCGTGGTATCAAGGAGAAGGACCAATACTGGCTGGCAACCCTCCTTGATCCACATTACAAGGGTAAGGTTGCGGACCTTATCTTGCCATCGCAGAGGGAGCAGAGGATGAAACATCTTCGGGAGGCCTTGCAGAAAGGTCTGTGCAACGCGTTGCCAGAGACTGGGAGGTTACAAACTCCTGTTCCTGGACGACATATTGCTGAGGCTTCGGTCAGTCAAAGAAGGAGCACTGGAGAAGGTGGCCGTCTGACCGATGCGTTCAGACAATTTTTTAGTCAGCAGCCCCAAGGTATGATCGGTTCCAACAACCATCGGCAGCGTCTGTTTTACATGGTGCAGGAATACCAAGGGGCAAGATCTGACTTGGACACCTTTCCCACCGAAAATCCTCTGGGTTACTGGGTCTTGAGGATGGATCACTGGCCAGAGCTTGCACAGTATGCAATTGAGCTACTGGCCTGTCCTGCATCCAGCGTTCTTTCGGAACGCACATTCAGTGCTGCTGGAGGCTTTGTAACCGATCACAGGGTGCGTCTGTCCACCGACTCGGTCGATCGACTGACCTTCATAAAAATGAATCAGTCTTGGATCACCACCAGCTACCAAGCACCTGATGCTGATGTAACCGAATAAATGTTTTTTAAATGTCAGATCCCTTCAAAGACTGCCTATGCTGATGCTGAGTGACTATCCTGTTATACTGAGTAATTATCCTCTTCCTCCTCAATGATCATGATGATAGCTTGTAAGAATATTTTTGGTTCTGGGCGCCCCAGTGCCTAAGGCCCAATTTTTCAGCCCCTGTTTAACAGGAGCGTGTAATTACAATTTTTGATGCAATAATTTGCAGCAGGGCTCATTTCTGAGTTCCAACTAGAGTATCTGTGAGGGGTTGCAGTGTTGTGGCACCAGCACCAGTGCCTAAGGCCCAATTTTTCAGCCCCTGTTTAACAGGGGCGTGTAATTACAATTTTTGATGCAATACTTTGCAGCAGGGCTCATTCCTGCGTTCCAACTAGAGTGTCTGTGAGGGGTTGCAGTGTTGTGGCACCAGCACCAGTGCCTAAGGCCTAATTTTTCAGCCCCTGTTCAACAGGGGCATGTAATTACAATTCTTGATCTAATATTTCACAGCAGGGCCCATTTCTGCACCCACCAAGAGCGAGTGAGGACTTACAGTGTTGTGGCACCAGCACCACCACCACCACCAAAGGCCTAATTTTTCTGCCCTTGTTCAACAGGGGCATGTAATTACAATTCTTGATCTAATATTTCACAGCAGGGCCCATTTCTGCACCCACCAAGAGCGAGTGAGGACTTACAGTGTTGTGGCACCAGCACCACCACCCCCAAAGGCCCAATTTTTCTGCCCTTGTTCAACATGGGTATGTAATTACAATTCTTGATCTAATATTTCACAGCAGGGCCTATTTCTGCGCCCACCAAGAGCGAGTGAGGACTTACAGTGTTGTGGCACCAGCACCACCACCAGCACCAAAGGCCCAATTTTTCTGTCCCTGTTCAACAGGGGCATGTAATTACAATTCTTGATCTAATATTTCACAGCAGGGCCCTGTGAGGGCTTACAGTGTTGTGGCCACAACAACACCTAAGGCCCAAATTTCTGCTGAGTATATAGGGCGGGCCCCTACTTTCAAACATCTAACTTACAAACGACTCCTACTTGCAAACAGGAGGAGACAACAGGAAGTGAGATGAAATCTACCCCTAGGAAGGGAAATTCTCTCCTGTAAGAGTTAATATGGGAAAAACATTTCTCCTTTCCACTGATGCTTTCCAATCCTTGTTCCACAAAAAACCCCAAATTTTCAAAAAACATTTGTCATTGGGACAAAAAGTGAGGTGAAATCTTCTGAAGAGGAGGACAGACAGCAAAACAAATGTCACAGGGGGTGATGGCTGGAGCTAAACACGTTAAAAATGTACCCGTTCAAAATTACAAACAGATTCTACTTAACAACAAACCTACAGTCCCTGTCATGTTTGCCTGTATACTGCTGTTCAGAGTATATAGGGCCTGGTGGCCCACACCTTTCCTTATTTTAATTTGGGTGCGGGGTTCCCCTTAATATCCATACAAGACCCAAAGGGCCTGGTAATGGACTGGGGGGTACCCATGCCGTTTGTCTCACTGATTTTCATCCATATTTCCAGGACCCGACATTACATTAAAAAATGAGATTTTTTCCTTTAAAAATGACATTTTGTGCAGGGACTGTTCTAAACAGTCAAATGGAATCGAACCGGGGGGGTGTTCGGCTCATCCCTAGTGGAGGAGTTCACCTATCTGGGGATCCGGGTACGCGGGAGGTTGTCAGTCTATCTCGAAGATAATATTACTCCCTTAGTGATCCAATTCGCTAAGAAGTGCCAGTCTTGAAAGGCTCTGCCATTTTCACCTGTGGGGAGAGTGAATCTACTAAAAATATTTTTTAGGAATACTCCAATCTCTGTACCTAAGGTAACCTTTTCTAAATTAGACAGCCTTATTGGATCTTTCATTTGGGCGGGAAAGACCCCCAGATTGGCCAAGAGAATGCTCTAGCTCCCTCTGTCTCAGGGGGGACTGGCGCTGCTGAACTTTCAGCTCTATTATTCGGCGTCAGTGCTGGTGACTGTCCACTGGTGGTTTAGTCAGGCCAACCACAACCCAGCGGTAACATTGGAAGTGCCAATGTTGGGATCTTACACAGCCTTGACCAACCTAGTTTACAGAGGGCCTACAGCTCACCCCTTGGTCACGGTCCCTATGCATACAGTAATTAGAGTGTGTCAGCAGGCTAGGGAGATATATAAAACTGACTCCAATTTTTATCCCCATATACCCCTGTGGGGTAATCCGCGACTTCAACATATTTTCTGTATATCAGAGCCTCAGGTTTGGGCCCTTAAAGGGTTTACGTCTCTAAAACATATTTTTATGAAGAACCTGGTGGTCCTTCAGCCAGACTCGGTGGAGCATTTGCTGACGTCTAGGGTGCTGGAGAAGCCCTTGTCTTCTGTCTATCTCTGATTGGCGACAGCGCACACTCCTAACTTGACCAAGGCACGTCATAAATGGAGGGTTGACGGGGGTGTGGCTACGGCATGAGAGTTACTGAACGTGCATGAGCTGAGCTATGTCCAACCCACTCCTAGTAACAGCTCCTGCAGCAGCTACCTGAGAGCTACCCCCCACCAGACAATATGTCATCGAAACAGGGGCAATCCCGGCAGCCCAGGTGGACTCCTCGGCTTCCTTCCAGCTCCTTAGAAGCTTCTTTCACCGGCAGTGGCCAGCCACGTGTGTCGAGATCCAAGATGGCTCCGGATGAGTGCTTTCCAGCTACACGTGCAGCTGAGTGAGGGGATCGGTGAGGGGATCGTCTTCGATCCCCTCACTGCGGCTGCCATCCACCTCACCAACTCCCCTCTCTCCACCAGGCTCCCCTGGCAGCTTCACCAGCAGTCTGGATCTGCATGAGACCCGGGAGGGCAGCGGCGTAGCTGCATGTGGGTCTTCCTTACACACCTTAGCATGGCCTTCCGCGCCACTTCCATCCGCCACCTGGGATCCCCCCGCACCTCCGCTGGGAACATGAATATAGGAGATGTTCTGGAGGATGGCAACCTGTGGTCCCACATTCTAGCCCTCCCCACTAGGGCTAACTTAGAGTGCTTTGTGACACGGATGGAGAAGGCCCTCAGACAGGACATTGAGGCCCTGCAAGTTGATACAGCCCACATTGGGGGTAGAGTGGAAGCCTTGGAGGCATCGGTGGAAGACATCACCCCTACCTTGCAAGCCCTGCAGACACACTGCAAAGTGCAAGACCAAAGAATTGACTCTTTGTTTGACCAACTTGATGATGGGGAAAATCATAGCCGCAGGTTAACATTCGCATCAGAGGCCGACCGGAGGCTACAGCACCTAGGGACATAGTCCCTTCTCTCCAGAGAGTGTTCAAACAGATCTTGGGCAGGGAGGCACCCGATTACATAGAAATCGATCAAGCCCATAGAGCCCTAAGACCCCCCCTTGGATGATCCGGATAAACCTCGAGACATCATTTATAAGCTGCACAAATATTACCTGAAGGAAGGTATCATGTACCATGTTCGGGGGTCTGCCACGGGGGTCTGCCACGTGGAATTTGATGGAGCTAAGCTATCCCTGTTTCTGGGTCTTTCCAGATGCACACTGATGCAGCGCAGAACCCTTAAACCCTTGCTGAAAGTCCTACAGGAGGCTAATCTAATTTATCGTTGGGGATTCCCCTTTAGCCTCTCTGTCAAAAAATCGGATCTACCCATTTTTTCTCCCGCCTTAGCCTGCCTTTGGTGGACATTCCGGACTGGCGCACTTCCTTGGAGATTCCGGCACCAGCACATCTGAAGTTATGGCGACCAGCGCGTCGCAGGCGCCAAAGCAAGCCCCGCAATAGCTCCGCTCATCCTGCCGGGCAGAGGCCTTCTTCCTCGGCTGAACTTGAATGACTGCTCCGGATCCTGCTGACTTTTCTCTTGCTTTCCTTTTTTTAGGATTGTTGTTGCTGCTGCAGACCATTAGCATGCACATCCAAACTGGTTATGCTCCCTAACTGGAGCGGGACCCCCGGTTGGGTTCTTGTCTGATGTTTCCGCACTCACCCCCTATAGGTGAACTCCTGGGAGTTACGCTCCCGGACGGGGACATCTGCGGTGTTTGGGTAGCTTTCACCTTTCTGGTGGTGACCCCTGTACCGTCAATAATAGTGTTATCTGCTCGCCCTTTGGGTGCCTTGTTCTCTGTTTGTTTTGTTTTATTGATGTGGTTTTCTTATTGGTTTTTACTTTCATATTTTGTCTCCTTGGCACTCCAGGTTTTCTGGGTCGGTCTGCTGCAGGTTTATCTCTGTCTTCCTTGGGCCCCTGGTGCTCCACTGCAAGCTGCTCAGCTATGGCTGTTCTGAAGATTGTATCGTATAATGTTTGTGGCCTGAGCTCTCCTTCTAAACGCAATAAGTTGTGGTTTGAGACAAAGAGATTGGGGGCACACATTTTACTCTTGCAGGAAACACATTTTAGGCTTGGTTCCCCGCCTTCCCACACATCTATATAACCAGTGTTATCTCAGCAATTCAGAAAGAGAAAAATATCCTGGACGGCCGCACACCATAGAAGACATCTTTATTGATATGAAGAAATAAAATCCAAATGCAGTCACCTCATGTACAGGGAGGAACAGGAAAGATAGCTAACATGTTTCACGCCCCATCATGGCGCTTATTCATTCATATGCTATGATGGGGCGTGAAACATGTTAGCTATCTTTCCTGTTCCTCCCTGTACATGAGGTGACTGCATTTGGATTTTATTTCTTCATATCAATAAAGATGTCTTCTATGGTGTGCGGCCGTCCAGGATATTTTTCTCTTTCCTCAAACTTGTGCAGAGCCAGCACCTGTGAGTTCCATTAGGGCGGGTGTCTTGATACAGATTTGAGAGATTGGAGCGGCAATCTTTTGCTTATCTCAGCAATTCACCCTGACCCAAATCTGGCGGAGTGGCGTTTGCTATACATAAGAATTGCCCTTTTGTCCCCTTAGACCATTACGCAGACCCAGAAGACAGATTTGTCTTTCTGAAAGGCACCCTGTTTGAACGTAAGCTTACCCTTGTGCCCCTATATGCACCAAACACCCGGCAGCTGGCATTTTTGGATAGGTTACTGGATTCTCTCTCCACATTCCGTGAGGGACAACTGGTTGTGGGGGGGGGGGGGGACGACTTCAATGTTTGTCCTGACCCACAGATGGATACCTCCTCTCTCCGTTCCTTGCACTCCTTTGCATTTCTCAAACATTTTCTTAAATCCCTGCATGCCCATCATCTAGTTGACTGCCGGAGAGTGCACCACCCCACCACGAAGGACTCCTGTTACGACAGTAGATTTGGTGATTAAATGAAAACCTGATGGATGATGCTGTAGCACAGAAGCGGGTCTCTGATATCATTTCCTTTTATTTCAAGGAGAACTTGACGGGGAGACGGGGATGGCGTCCGTGTGGGAGGGACACAAGGCTGTGGTCCGGGTGCAGCTTATCGCCCAGGGCTAAAAAAGGCACACACTGGAGAACTACAGTCCCTATTGGTTAAACTATGAGCCGCAGAGCTTAAACATAAGCTGAAACATAAAGATGAATGTACTGCCAAGAGTCCTCTTTTTCCTCTTTTACCTTCAGATGGTTTCTATATCACTACCCAGGTCTTTTTTCTTGGCCCTCAACAGTCTGTTTTTGAAGTTTATCTGGCAGGGTCGGAGCCCTCGTCTAGCCCTACATACTCTACAACATTTTAATAGGCTGGTGGTTCCTTCCATGAGGCGATTGCTCTGCAACGGATATTAGACTGGCAACATCACACTACCGCTAAATCCTGAGCCCCCCTACAGAAATTTTTAGTTGGACATAACCTGTCCCATGCTCCATGGCTCCCCCGGGATTGCTGAGGCCTTTCAGACTTTGTGTCTCCTGTCTCTGTCCATGTGTTATGGTTGTGGGACACCTTAGGGGCTGCTGTCGCCGCCTGTGTCCCCACTTGCACCCCTCGGGGGCTTCCCCTGCTCCAGGGATGCACCTCTCCTACACCCGTATGTAGGCAAGGGATGGAGATGCACAGTGTGGAAGGTTAATACATGAGCATGGCCTAGTCTCATTGGACTACATTCTTTCTCAGTTCGGCCGATTCCCGATGGAAGAGCGGCGCTACAGACAGTTGCATCACTTTGTCCATAGTTTGCCTCATACGATTCGGCCTCCATCCTCCCTGACTCTTGAGAAGCTGTGCATGTCTGCAGACCATGTCCTACATTCTATTTCTGTGCTCTATGAGATGTTGCCATCTGCAGAATCTCGGAGTAGGCCAGTGTATGTGAGGAATGGGAGAGAGACCTGCGGCATATGTTTATGTAGACTTGATTGGATCTCTTATACCATCTTACCCATACCTCCCAACAGTCCCGGATTGGGCAGGACTTTCCCGCATTGATACCTTTGTCCCGCTATGCTGCCATACAGGGGCTTTGTGCCGCATAATGCTATTGACAACAAGCTAAGTTCTGTCTCAGTAGGACCTGCAGCAGTGTGCACATCCAGCACAGCCAGGGATTGGCTAGCAAGTCAGCTGGATTTGCACTGTGCAGTCCCAATGAGAGACTTCACCTGTCAAAATGAGAGTGTGATGTCGGTATGGGCTGGACTGCTCCCCAGACCTGCCCCTCTGTCAAACCAGTGCATGGGCACTGGTGAGGCTGCATTGGATGGGCACTGGTGAGGCTGCATAGATGAGCACTGGTGAGGCTGCATTGCTGGGCACTGGTGAGGCTGCATTGCTGGGCACTGGTGAGGCTGCATTATTGTTCACAGGTGAGGCTGCATTGCTGGGCACAGGTGAGGTGGCATTCCTAGGCACTGATGAGGTTGCATTCCTGGCCACAGGTGAGGCTGCATTGTTGGGCACAAGTGATTCTGCATTCCTGGGAACTGGTGAGGCTGCATTGCTGGGCACTGGTGTGGCTGCATTACTTGGCACAGGTGAGACTGTATTGTTGGGCACAGGTGAGGCTGCATTGCTGGGCACTGGTGTGGCTGCATTACTGGGCACAGGTGAGGCTGCATTCCTGAGCACTGGTGAGGCTGCATTCCTGGGCACAGGTAAGGCTGCATTCCTGGGCACTGGTGAGGCTGCATTCCTTGGCACTGGTGATGCTGCATTGCTGGGCACTGGTCAGGCTGCATTCCTGGGCACTGATGAGGCTGCATTGCTGGGCACTGGTGAGGCTGCATTGATTTGCACTAGTGAGGATGCATTGCTGGGCACAGGTGAGGCTGAAATGCTGGGCACAGGTGAGGCTGCATTCCTGGGCACTGGTGAGGCTGCATTTCTGGGCACTGGTGAGGCTGCATTGCTGGGCACTGGTGTGGCTGCATTCCTGGGCACTGGTGAGGCTGAATTCCTGGGCACTGGTGAGGCTGAATTGCTGGGCACTGGTGAGGCTGCATTGCTTGGCAAAGGTAAGGCTGCAATGCTGGGCATAGGTGAGGCTGCATTGCTGGGTACTGGTGAGGCTGCATTGCTGGGCACTGGTGAGGCTTTATTCCTGGGCACAGGCAAGGCTGCATTGCTGGGCACAGATGAGGCTGCATTGCTGGGCACAGGTGAGGCTGTATTGCTCGGCACAGGTGAGGCTGCATTGCTGGGCACTGGTGAGGCTACATTGCTGGGCACTGGTGAGGCTGCATAGATGGGCACAGCTGAGCCCTGCATTCTTTATGTACCGCACTGCTGAGCCCTGCATTCTTTATGTAGCGCACCCCTGAGCCCTGCATTCTTTATGTAGCGCACTCCTGAGCCCGACATTCTTTATATAGCGTACTCCTGAGGCCTGCATTCTTTAGGTAGTGCGCTCCTATATAATTTGAGGAAATCATTCTTATAAAATAGTTTACCATCTGCCAATAAAAAAAAATATGTCCCTGGATTTCATTTTAAAAATCTGGTCACCTTATTGTAGTCAGCAGCAGTGGCCCCAGCACCCCCTAATGCTTACCTGAGCCTCATCTCTCTCCAGCGATGTCCACAAGTTCCTCGGCCATCCTGGACTCTCCTCTGGATTGTCTGAGACACAGAAGCGGCGCCATTGGCTCCCACGGCTGTCATTCAAAGTCAGTTAGCCAATCAGGAGAGAGAGGGGGCGGGCTAAATCAAGTCTCCGTGTCTGAATTGACACAGGGTGCTGTGACTCGGCTCGGGTGCCCCGATAGCAAGCTGCTTGCTGTGGGGGCTCACAACAGGAGGGAGGGGCCAGGAAAGCCAAAGAGGGACCCGAGAAGAGGAGGATATGGGCTGCTCTGTGCAAAACCACTGCACAGAGCAGGCAAGTAAAACATGTTATTTTTAGAGAGAAAAAACGAGACTTTGCAATCACTTTAAAGTGTTACTAAACCCAGGACCCTGCATTCACTTTTTTTGGTCTCCCACAGTACACAGAACATGAAAATGCAATTATTTTAGTCAGGGCTTTTTTTCAGTAGGAACTAGGGGGAACTCAGTTCCACCACCTCTGGCTCCGGTCTTCTGCTCCCTGCTCACCACTATCACTTGGTAACACTGAAGTCCAGCTTCTGCGTTTACAAGTTATACCCTGTTTCCCCTAAAATAAGACCTAGCGTGATTGTCGGTGATGGCTGCAATATAAGCCCTACCCTCCAAATAAGCCCTACCCTGTTTCCCTGAAAATAAGCCCTACCCTGAAAATAAGACCTACAAGGACTTTAACTAGGGCTTATTTGGGGGGTAGGGCTTATATTGAAGCCATTGCCGACAATCACGCTAGGTCTTATTTTAGGGGAAACAGGGTAGCTTAGCGTAGCGTAGATCCCACTGAGTGCTGGACAGGGACAAGGGAGATGCAGAACAGGTGCCCAGGGTTCAGTGCAGTCATGGGCAGGAGAGGGTGGTAGGCTGCACCCTCTGTGGTCTCCATTTTTCCCTGGTGACCAGTTGTTGATTCTCCTACTGTATAATCTGCCTTGCAAGTGACTGTAATATAGTATAGTATGCTGGGAGGTACTACAGCCGGATAGGTGTTTCAGATTAATATTGCAACAAAGGTAAGACATATGACAGATGGTGGAGCTTTTAAGGAAAGGGGAGAAGATGAGGGCAGTGGGGGGAGGGGGCAAGGTGCCAACCTCCCACAGCATTTTTTACTGACAAAACATGGAAAATTTACTGGCGGAGCACATTTTTTACTGACAACCTGAGAAATTACAGAACTCCTATTGAAAACTAATACAGTGAATATTTGAACACTATAAACATTATATGGAAACACTGAACATACCTATAACAAAGTCATTTTGTTGATATACACTTAAAAAGTTAACACAGTATGAAATGATCTGCCCCTGATATTTACTGGCAGTTCTAAAAAATCACTGACAAACTGTCAGTAAATTTACTGGCGGTTGGCAACCCTGGGAGGGGGTTGTATGCAGAGGGAAGAGCTACTATTTGATGCCATTTGGCAGGTATGTGTGTGTGGCGGGCATGGTTGAGTTCCTGCACCTCTCAGAGACTTCAGGAGGACAGCCATGCAGGGAAAGGCATCCAGCAAGACGCCACATCTACATGTGCAGGAATGCTGTCTTCTATGTCAACAGTCTTTAACAGTTCCTAACACAAAGCTTAACAGTTCCTTTCACTTCTACTACAATCACTCCTTGTAGTTCTTCGGCCCACTAAGCTCCCGATCTGTCACTAGATTCACTGCCCCTAGAATCCCTTGTGCTCCTCCAATCTTCACGGTGGTATCTTCCTCAAGCGTCACCTTTGCCTCTCTGCTGGGTCCCTAGTTGGCACTCGAGATACCTTTCAAGCTTCACCCCACTGGCCTGCTCGGTCCCTGGCTTGACACATTAGGCTGCTCTGCAAGTGTCACCTCTGCTGGCTGGGTCCCTGGCTTGATACCCACTGAAGTTTCACGATTCTTTACTGTTTCCGGGTGATGAGAATGCTGTTCCGATACTTGCTTCAGTTACTCACTGTGGTCCCTGGTAATATGGTGGTTGGTCCCTTAGTGGCGACAGCTTCCCTTCTATCTCCAACCTCGACAGGTTCTCCGGCCGGCAGAACCGTCACTTTTGGTTGGACTGCAAGCCGCATTCCCAACCCTGCGCTCTCTTTTGCTTCTGGATAGGCCTTCAGACAGCCTAGCAGCCAGATGTGCCTGGGATAGGCCCAATCTCTGGCCTAGCTGCCTGGGCAATACAACACACATCCACCCAAACAGCTGTCCAGGTGGCCCAGAACATAGATCACCTGACTTCACCTGAATATATAGGTTCTTCCAGCAGGTCAAGGGATTCAAGAAAACCCCTGCCCATTGGCTGAGATACCCCATATACCCATAACCTGGCCTTACGTTGCTCTTCTTGTATCCAGTACCACCAAGTACCCGGCCACCTAGTGGTAGAAGAGAAAAGTGCAACAAGGTCAAACTTAGGGAGAAATCAATAGAACTCTAACAATCAACCAGGATAATTATTCCTGGTAAGTAAATTTGTGAGGAGCAACCCTGCCTCAACTCCAGGGTGCTACATAAATAGAAATGGCTAAATACCTTCTCTCTTCAGCACTATATAGCAGTCTTGTGTATTAGTGTCCGGCCGAGCACTGCTTAAAACTTGTAGGAGGAGTTTTCATTCTGTTCTGACTGTCCTATGAGGCTGCATGACCCCTGGCTTTTTGTCTGGACAGTGCTGATTGGCCCTGTGCTGATCATATACACCATCTCAATAAAAAAAAAAACCTCTCTAGCAATACACACCAACCTGAGCATTTGCTGAGTGTCCCCAGGGATCTGTTCTATCAGCAGATGGATTGGGGACAGTAAAAGAAGGGGAGGGTCAGAGAAAACAGCCTTTTTACACAATGCAGAAGATTAACCCCTGCAGGCATCATCCCGGTGTAACCACTGAAAGTCGGCTTACGTACAGGTATGTCGCCCACGGACTTGTGGTTAAGAAGACCACTGGCGGCAGCCATTTTGGTGGTGACTGATTCTACCAAAAAGGAGAGGAGGTGGAGCTGGATAAGGCAGAGAATAGGGAACACACGTGGTGAGCACCTGCAGGAGTGCAGGAGTGTGCCAGGGGAACTGAGTTGCCATTCGGCTAGGTACCCAACAGATAGAGATTTCCCCGAAAAGTGCTGGGAATTTTGCTGCTAGAGACAGTAATTGCACTGAGGACCCTACTAAGGGAGGCTGGTGATTAAGATCTTTGGCTTGGAAATTGTGAGTCTACCTCCCTGGGAGGGTGAGAGGCATTTCGGTGAACACCTTGTGTGACTGGACTGCCTGACAGAGCCTCCCCTCCCTCTGCTGGTGTCTAAAGCTATACTGAACTGAGTCTGTGTGAACAATTCTGGGAGTATGCGTGGGACTGTTAAAAGCTCAAACTTTTGCAAGTTAACTTTCTTCCTTTTGGGGCTATGTTAATTTCTTTAAGGGTCCTACCACTGCTGGTCTACATCCTTATTTCAATAAACTGGCCAGTGAGGAAGGGACTGTTTAGCCTCTATCATTTAAAAAAATTATTTGCTGGGTGGGCATGGTATGTCATCTCCAATCTCACAGAGACATTGGGTAAATTCACTAAAGAATATCTCATGAGAGAATTGAATCACATGACACTATTTTTTCCAATTATCTCATGAGATGCTGAAAATGTAAATTCATCATCACCTCATGAGTTATTTACCTCATAAATCAAAAACATGACGTAATTAACTCATAAGGCCGGGTTTACACTGGTACGACATGACAGTCGTACGACTGTTGATCCTACTTTGCCCTGTGACATTGGTCCTACATCGGTCAGACTTCCATCCGACTTCAATGAACTGGATGCATTTTTGATCCGACTTTGTGATAGTCCGACTTGCCTTTGACCAATCAAAACAATCCCAGTGTGACATAAATTTCTTTTCCTGCTGCTGTAATCCCTCTTCCTTTCCTGTGTGTTGGTGTGTGTCGGTCAGCCATCATGACGGCCGTGCTTTGACGTCACCCTCAGACCCCGCCTCTTGTTACGCCATGGACCGGGCATGTTATCCCCTCCAAGTCGACGTTGGGTAGTAACTGACAGAATCTTGAAATCTGAAATGGAGATAGAGCGTCCGCTATTTGATTCTTTTAACCATATGTTGTAATGTAAACATAGGAATACCAAATGTCTAAGTAATTTAATCACTAATAACGATTTTAATGATAAGCTATTCACTGTGTATAATACGCCTTTATTATCAGTTTGTATTAGAATCCTCTTATTGGCGAATTGCTTACCTCAGATTTCAAGGGCCACTACTAACGGAAATAACTCTAAAAGAACTATGCTCTTTGTAGCATTTAACCAGTTGCCGACTGCCGATGTACGTCGGCAGAATGGCACGGGCAGGCATATGGGCGTACCTGTACGTCCCTGCCTCCCAGCGGGCGGTCGGAATTGTTACAGGAGCGATCTGTGCTGAGAGGGAGGCCACCCCCTCGCGATCACTCCTGATGAATGAAAAGCTTCCTCTGCTTCTGTAATGTAAACAGAAGCAGAGGAAGTGATGTAATCTCTTTTCGCTCTGATGCAGAGGAGAGAAGACATCAAGTAAGTGTGCACCAACACTACGCTAACAGTAGAACACGTAGGCACACAAATCACCCCCCAATCATCCCCGATCACCCCCCCTGCACCCCCTGTCACAGTGACACCAATAGAATTTTTTTTTTTTTTTACTGATTACTGCATTGGTGTCATTTGTGACTGTTATAAGTGGTAGGGCAGTTAGTGGTAGGCCCCTTTAGGTCTAGGGTACCCTCCTAACCCCCCCTAATAAAGGTTTAACCCCTCGATCACCCCCCAGTTAACCCCGTCTTCGCTTGTCTCCAGTGTCACTAAGCAATCTTTTTTCTGATCTCCGTATTAGTGTCACAAGTGATGCTAGTTAGCCAGGTAAGTATTTAGGTTCACTGTCAGCTTTTTATAGCGTCAGGTACCCCCATATACTACCTAATAAAGGTTTTAACCCCCTGATTGCCCCCTAGTTAACCCTTTCACCAGTGATCACCGTATAAGTGTTACAGGTGACGCTGGTTAGTTAGTTTGTTACTTAGGTTCACCGTCAGCTTTTTATAGCATCAGGTACCCCCATATACTACCTAATAAAGGTTTTAACCCCCCTAGATTGCCACCTAGTAAACCCTTTCACCAGTGATCATCGTATAAATGTTACGGGTGACACTGGTTAGTTAGTTCGTTTTTTATACCTGCTGTTTATTACCCAATAAAGGTTAAACCCCCTGATCGCCCGGCGGGTGATATAAGTTAGGTATTAGTGTCAGATAGGGTCTGCGTCGCCCCAGGCAGCGTCAGATTAGTGCCAGTACCACTAACACCCACGCACTTAACATACACCTCCCTTAGTGATATAGTATCTGAACGGATTGATATCTGATCGGATCAGATATATACTAGCGTCCCCAGCAGTTTAGGGTTCCCAAAAACACAGTGTTAGCGGGATCAGCCAGACACCTGCTAGCACCTGCGTTTTGCCCCTCTGCCCAGCCCAGCCCACCCAAGTGCAGTATCAATCGATCACTGTCAATTACAAAACACTAAACACACATAACTGCAGCGTTCGCAGTGTCAGGCCTGATCCCTGCGATCGCTAACAGTTTTTTTGGTAGTGTTTGTTACATTTGCTGACAGTCTAGGAGCTTTTTTACCTGTGAGTCTCACTACTGTACCAGTAAATTTAGAGCCCAAAATGGCAAATCGAAGGTACAGTAGTGAAGAGGCCTACACAAGTCACTCATCTGTCAGATTCAGGCTCAGAATATGATCCTGTAGATGACAGCGGCTCCATGACAGATAGCTCTGACAACGGAGTTGTGGTCCTCAGGCGTACCAGACCCCGATCTTCTTCTGCTTCTGAGGTGCAAGAACCGCAGGGCTCTTGTATGGAGCAGAGAAGTACTAGCGCCGCTATTCCTTCTGGTGAACTGGCAAGCACCACCGGCCTAGTACACCCTGGTCATACATCCAGCACTACAGTAACACGTGGTGACGTGGCGAGTCCCATAAGTGCAGTTCAAGCTGGCGAGGTGGCAAGCACAAGTAGTGTCCCGCTGCCACCAAGCATACAAAGACAGGCCCGTCATGCCCATAGTGTCCTTCCTGCAGAATTCCCAATCCTAATTGGGAGCCCATCACTTCTGCAGCACCTGTACTTCCCCCATTCACTGGCCAACCCGGCATTCAGGTGGAAACTGTTTATTTTACGTCACTTGATTTTTATTCGCTGTTTTTATCGAAGATCTCTATAGATCTATTGTGGACCAAAGCAATTTATATGCTGGTCAATACATCGCCACTAATCCCCAGTCTTCCCTTGCCAGAGATTGGAAACCAATTACAGTTTCCGAATTTAAGACCTTTCTGGGCCTATCCCTCAACATGGGCATAACTAAAAAGAGTGAGTTGCGGTCATATTGGTCCACTGACCTAATTCACCATATGCCCCTGTTCTCTGCTTTCACGGCCAGGGCACGATACGAGCAGATTTTGCGGTTCATACACTTCAACAACAAATGAACTCTGTCGTTCTCGTGGAGACCCTGAATACGATCGGCTCTACAAAATACGGCCCCTCGTAAACCACTTCAACCAACGTTTTGCAGAATTGTTTACTTCCCATCAAGTTGTCTGCGTTGATGAGTCCCTGATTAAGTTTTCTGCCCGCTTGTCATTCAAACAGTATCTTCCCAGCAAGCGTGCCAGATATGGGGTCAAGATGTATAAGCTCTGTGACAGGGCCACAGGCTATACATGTAGTTTTATGGTTTATGAGGGAAGAGATAACACATAGAGCTGACAAACTGCCCTGACTACATAGGAAGCGCTGGCAAGATTGTGTGGGACTTGGTGTCACCCTTATTCGGAAAGGGGTACCATTTGAATGTGGACGATTATTATACGAACGTGCCACTTTTAAGTCACTTGTTTGATCTTCAGATTGGAGCATGTGGCACCGTGCAATGTAATCGCCGGGGCTTTCCCCAGCGGCTTGTAGATTCCCGTCTTAGGCTGGGGGAGAGAGCCTGCTTGAAGTGTAATAACATGCTGGCTATGAAGTGGAGGGATAATAAGAATGTTTTCATTCTTACCTCCCTTCATGCAGACACGACAGTCCAAATTACTACGGTAACTGGTGTTGTGGAGAAACCCCTCTGTGTCCACGAATATAACCTCAATATGGGAGGGGTGGACCTCAATGACCAGTTGTTGGCGCCGTACCTAGTTGCCCGTAAGGCCAGATGCTGGTATAAAAAAGTGTCTGTATACTTATTTCAATTAGCTTTGCTGAATGCTCATGTGCTATACAGAGCTTCAGGACGGACTGGATCCTTCCTTAAATTCCAGGAAGAGATCGTCACAGCCCTTCTGTTTCCAGACGGTGCTCCATCTCACCTTCCCAATCCAAATGCAGTAAGCCGGCTGCATGAGAGGCATTTTCCTTATGTCCTCCCGGGTACCCCTACCCAACGAGCTCCCCAAAGAAAATGTTGTGTCTGTAGAAAGTATATAGGCATGATACCCGCTATTTTTGTCCCTCCTGTCCTGACAATCCTGGTCTTTGCATTGGTGAATGTTTTAAATGCTACCATACACTAGTTGAGTATTAGCGTAGGGTACAGCATTGCACAGACTAGACGTACTGGAATGTTGCTGGAATTTGAGTGGTTATACCAGAATGATGCCTGCGGGTTTAGGTACCATCTTGGTATCATTCTGTTCAGCCATCGGTCGGCTTTCGTGTAAAAGCAATCCTAGCGGCTAATTAGCCTCTAGACTGCTTTTACAAGCAGTGGGAGGGAATGCCCCCCCCCCACCATCTTCCATGGTTTTCTCTGGCTCTCCTATCCCAACAGGGAACCTGAGAATGCAGCCGGTGGTTCCACCAGCTAACCATAGAGCTGATCAGAGACCAGAATAGCTCCAATCATCTCTATGGCCTAAGAAACCTGAAGCTAAGAGCATTTCATGACTTAGATTTCGCCGGATATAAACAGCGCCATTGAGAAATTGGGAAAGCATTTTATCACACCGATCTTGGTGTGGTCAGATGCTTTAAGGGCAGAGGAGAGATCTAGGGCCTAATAGACCCCAATTTTTTCAAAAAAGAGTACCTGTCACTACCTATTGCTATCATAGGGGATATTTACATTCCCTGAGATAACAATAAAAATGATTAAAAAAAATATAAATGAAAGGAACAGTTTAAAAATAAAATAAAAAAGCAAAATAAATAATTAAAGAAAAAAAAAAAAAAAGCACCCTTGTCCCCCCCTGCTTTCGCGCAAAGGCGAACGCAAGCGTCGGTCTGGTGTCATATGTAAACAGCAGTTGCACCATGCATGTGAGGTATCACCGCGAAGGTCAGATCGAGGGCAGTAATTTTAGCAGTAGAGCTCCTCCATAAATCTAAAGTGGTAACCTGTAAAGGTGTTTAAAGGCTTTTAAAAATGTATGTAGGAGGGGCGTGACCGGAAGCCGAGCTAGATGGCAGCCTAAGCTCTTAGCTCTCTCAGCCCGCAGCTCAAAAGGTGAAATTTGGGGTACTTATCTTGCGCCCACATGGGCAAATCTAGGACCACTCGATCCTCCAGATCCAGAGGATCATCTCTACCCCCTCCGGGGACCTCCACGGACCTCCGCTCCTACTTTACCCAGCCAGAAATGTCCCAGGACGAAGAGGCCAACATGGCGCCGGACACTCCAGCCAGCATGCAGAGGAGTCCCGCCCAGCCTCCCCAGCCGGCGTACATTGACGAACGGATCCCGGAGGGAGCGCAGCGGGACACGGCGAACCATCCAGCAGCGGGCACGGGCAGAGGAAGGGTGAGTCCCCATCGACACCTGAATGTCCCCACAGAACAGACACATGGGCCCCGGTCCGCCGCGCCGCCCGCTTCCCCCTGAGCGCTACACTCAGTGCTCGGCGGCCTTCCCGCAGCTGCTGAGAACAGCACCAGAACCGCCACCACATGACACGGAGCCTCTGTCCACAGACTCCTCGGATCTATCCCGGGACTTTCCCCCCCTGCCAGGCACCGCAGGCCCACAAAATAGTAACTACAGAACCCCTGATGGCTTGACAGAGGGAACATGGGCAGGGGTGATAGCCTCCCCCCCCCCCAAGGCACAGAGACTATCACGTTCCAGAGATCCAAGTATATCAAGGCAGCACACCTGCATACCTTCTTATGCACAGAAAGTCACTCACTCAATCTTCCCCCCAGCAGAGGATATCAAAGCCAGACCCCCTCCACAGCAGCAACAAATAGGGGAATGCATGAACTCATGGGACTCCCCAGCAACTGAAATACAGTTCAACCAAGGAGCAGGGGCGCTGTCACCACGCTCCCCTCCACGAATGTTATCCCCCTCTCCCCATTATCACAGCCCAGCACAGGCCACCCATGGGCCCCCACACATGCCTCTGCAATGGCAAACTTACCTGCAAGCCATTCCCACTAAAGAGGACTTTAGACAACTAATCGAGGACGTGAAAACTACATGCCGCACGGAAATTCAAGTGCTCCAAACAGGCCTCAAACACCTGGCGGACAGGGTGGAAATGGCCGAAGAGGAAATACAAGAAACAAAATTAGCGGTCCACAGAACCCAACTTCAGGGCGCAGAACACAGATCAATGCTAAGAGATATGCAGAGGCATGTGGAGGATTTGGACAACAGGGGGCGCCGTAACAATATACGGGTGAGAGGTATCCCGGAATCAGAAAATACGGAGGATCTACAATCAATACTGCAGTCCATCTTCAACAATCTAACTGGGGACCCCCCCTCCAAACATATAGAAATGGACAGGGCCCACCGAGCGCTTAGGCCCAAAAACACTACCTCCAAACCGAGGGACGTAATATGTAGAATCAGCTCCTACCCTCACAAAGAGGAAATCATGCGGCAGGCGCGCCTAGCTCGCAAAATAACTCATGCGGATACTCAGATACAACTGTACCCGGACCTTTCGTGGATAACCCTGCAGAAACGTAGACTTCTTCAACCGCTCCTACAACTTCTGCAGAAAGAAGCCATTATCTACAGGTGGGGCTTCCCCTTCAGCCTCACAGCAAAACGCCAAGGAAAATCCGCTGTATTACGATACCCCGAGGATCTTCGTACATTCTGTGACACTCTTGAAATAGCAACTCCACAGCTTCCAGAATGGGACTTAGTTGCCACCCCTCCACCACCACCTGCCACTTGGCAAAAGGTCCCCGCAACCAACCGGCCTAGGAACTCCGACACTCAACGCAAACCCGCCAAACACAGGAGCCGCTGAACAACGCTTTCTACTCTAGTACAAAGCTCAGAGACTCGAATGCCTAGATTTAGAAAATAGAAATGATCAGTTAACATAAAGTTTGATAGTCCCCTAGAACACCATGAGTAACTATACCCCTACGCCCAACTATAGTATACTACTAAGGGCTAGTTTTAGATGAGCCTAAGGAGGAAGGGCATTGAAGCCATTGTCTATCACCCTCACCCCTCTCTTAGCTGTTTTTTGTTTTACTTTTTGCTAATCTGTTTCTAACCTATATTGGTTGGATACTGGTGCACAGTATTAGGCTGTGCACAGGTTCAGATCTTATTGTTGACGGAACGCGGGCCCCTGGGTGTGCCTCTATGTCCGCCCGATTCGGGGTGGGGGTGGGGGCCCACGCTGGGGTCCGCTCTAGTCTAGGCCTGTTGGCCACTTATAGATGGATAGCAAGGTTGATTATGTGTTATCTCTGTGCACTAACTGTATCTTTACCCTCCCCGTCCCTTCTCTCTTTCCTTCTCCCTAGCCATCTCTTTCTCTGCATAGCTGGGTACATGAAGGTTCCTGGTCTCCTCCCGGAGCGTGCCTACCCTGAACCAGGGGTCTCAACAGCCGACAATCCACCACTAGGTAAGCGTACACCACCACACATTTATTTGACACCACCATGACTAAGATCCTTTCACTAAATGTACACGGATTAAACTCCGATAGGAAAAGGCATCTGGCACTAAGGGAGTTTAGACAATCAGGAGCAGATGTGATTATGGTCCAAGAGACACATTACAATAAAGAAGGCTCATTTGCGTTCGCGTCCAGATATTACTCCCAAATATATATTGCATCGGGCAATCGCAAAAAAGCTGGAGTGGCTATACTCTTCAAACAGGGGGCTCCCTTCACCTGCGCGACCCAACACCGTGATCCTAATGGCCACTTTATCATTCTGACAGGACTATGGCAAACGCAAGAAGTGACGTTCTGTTCAATATACGCCCCCAATGTTAAACAACATATCTTCTTGACCAAGGCACTCTCGCGAATTTTTAGATCCATTCCCAAAGTTCTTATTATAGGAGGTGATTTCAACCTCATTCAATCGGCCACTGCAGACCGCCAGACGATAACCCCCCAAGCTCCATCAGCTAAGGTCCAAAGAGACTCAAGATTATTCAGGCAAATTACCCGACGGTACGCGCTCTTTGACACATGGAGAGCCTTTCACCCACAGGGCCGACAATATACATTCTACTCAGCCCCCCACCGCACACACATCCGCATTGATTACTTTTTTGTTAATAACTACACCTTGAAACTCACACGCAAGACGCAAATATGTCCTATCTCATGGTCGGACCATGCACCCATCTTAATCACTCTAGACCTAGGCACAAATGTCCGCAGACCATACAACTGGAGATTAAACACGTTCCTCCTCCAACATCCACCAACTTTAGCAGACTTAAACTCAGCACTCAAACACTACTTCCTGGAAAATTCCAACCAAGAAGTTTCAATCCCTACACTCTGGGAAGCCCATAAAGCGGTCCTTAGAGGTAAATGCATAGCTTCCTCGTCAGCACTAAAAAGAGACGCTACAGCGGCCAAAGTAAAAGCGGAACGGGAACTTAGAACTCTCGAAAATCAACTCCAGACGAACCCCACAATATCGACTCTAAGGAAAATAATTAATTTACGCACAACACTCCGTGACTTTGCAATGGGACAGGTAGAGAAAGCCCTGACTCGGCTTCAACAAAAGTTCTACGACAAGGGGAATAAAGCACACTCTCTTTTAGCTAATAAACTGCGGGAGAAGACCCATATGCAATCCCCGAACCAAATTAAAAACATAAAGGGACAGACGCTAACACATCCTGAGGACATAGCTCACACATTCGCGGACTTCTATAAAAAACTATATAACAACCCGGACATACCCAGTAATCCCCCCCCTAACGACCTGGCCCACACGATGACACAATATCTAGAACAAAGTGAAATTCCTCATCTTCAACCATCTGACTTGCTAACACTTAATGCTCAGATTACGGACGAGGAAATAGAGCTTACTATTAAAAACCTGCCATCCCATAAAGCCCCGGGACCAGACGGCTTTCCATACGAATATTATAAGACATTTCTCCCCATACTGCTCCCCCATCTTAG
This sequence comes from Lithobates clamitans, assembly GCA_037952925.1. Taxonomy (NCBI): domain Eukaryota; kingdom Metazoa; phylum Chordata; class Amphibia; order Anura; family Ranidae; genus Lithobates; species Lithobates clamitans. The sequence continues at coordinate 157,942 of JBBGZY010001537.1, forward strand.
TAGACTGTTCAATGCCTTTCTCCAGGACACTCAAATTCCCCTGGAAATGCAGAAATCCTTCATTACCTTGATCCCCAAACCAGATAAAGACCCTTCTACCTGCGCAAACTACAGACCTATTGCGTTGCTAAATTCGGACTTAAAAATCTTCACTAAACTCTTATCCAACCGCCTGAACACGATTTTACCATCATTAATTCACAAGGACCAAGTGGGATTTGTGCCGATGCGGCAGGCGGGCGACAACACTAGAAGGGTGATAGACCTGGTGGAGGTGGCGAACAGGGATGGCGCCCCCTCTATGCTACTGAGTCTAGACGCTGAGAAAGCTTTTGATCGGCTGGGGTGGCCGTTCCTGTTTGCCACATTGACCCACATGGGGTTCCGGGGACCATTTCTACGCGCAATAAAGCACTTATATTCTAACCCCTCCTCGCAGGTCAGGACTCCATTTGCACTCTCAACACCATTTACAGTATCAAATGGTACAAGGCAGGGATGCCCGCTGTCGCCCCTGCTATTCGCGCTATGTGTGGAACCATTAGCGGCCTCCATTAGAAATAACTTAAACATAAGGGGAATAATGGTCAGAGATAAGGAGTTTAAAATCTCCCTCTTTGCAGATGACATAATACTCACCCTTACCCAACCCCACATATCCCTCCCAAACCTCCACGCTGAGCTAGACCGATTTCGTGCCCTCTCGGGATACAAAATAAATGCCTCAAAGTCAGAAGCTCTACCCATTAACGTTCCCGAAGCGGAGCTAGCACTCTTAAAATCCAATTATAATTATCACTGGCAAACAACCGCCCTGAAATATCTAGGGGTACACATTACCCCAAAATTTAACACCCTGTACCAAGAGAACTTCCCCCCTCTCTTTGGCACCATTAGATCCCTCTTGCAACAATGGAAAAAACATCATATATCCCTTTTAGGGCGAATTGCAACAATAAAAATGACCATCCTCCCGAAGCTTCTTTATCTGTTCCAAACGCTCCCCATACCCATACCACTCAAACATCTGAAAAAACTTCAAACAGATCTACTCCACTATGTATGGAACTATAAAAGACATAGGATTTCAAAAACGGTGTTGATGGCGTCGCGCAGTGAGGGGGGTCTGGCCTTCCCGAACATAATCAAATACTACCAAGCGACACAGCTGAGAGCGGTGGCGTCATGGTTTACACAAAAATCATACAATAAATGGACAGAAATCGAAAAACTATGGCTAGCTCCAATACACCCGAACAACCTATTGTGGAGTGCGGACGCGGATGTAGCTCCAGAGCACTTACTGGGTCCCATGTCCTTGTTAAAGAGGACTTGGCGTACACTGGCTCACTCTCATAAACTAGTCTCGGAGAAATCGACTCTGACCTCATTTGTGTGTAATCCCAAGGTGCCAGATAGTCTCACACGCCAGATGTCTTATCCCTGGTCCTCTAGGAGTTTGTTCCACTTTGGGAGTATAGTAGACCCTATAACCCGTAGGCTCCTGCCCTTCTCAGACCTACAGACTAAATATAAGTTACCAAGACAAGCTTTCTATGGATACCTACAAATAAGACATTATGCACTAACAATAGCTCCGAACCTACAATTCTCACCTCCATCCCCGTTTGAGACCATCATCCTAGCAGGTAATTCACAGAGGGGACTCATATCAGGAATATATAAGATCCTGACTGCCATCTCCCTAGAGGAACACGGTAAACACTACTACATGCTTAAGTGGGAGAAGGTCTTAGGGGAAGAATTTACTTTAGCACAATGGCAGACAATATGGAACCAAGCAGCGAAGAGCTCGATATGTACGCTATATAAAGAAAACTCATACAAAATCCTCTACTTTTGGTACATGACTCCAGACGTATTACACACAATCTTCCCCAATAGCTCAGATAAATGTTGGCGCTGCCAAGAAGCTAAAGGCACTCTCCTACATGTGTATTGGACCTGCCCACTGCTGGCTCAGTACTGGGAGATGGTCTGTCACCTCCTTGCCCGCCTCTTAGAAACCGAAATCCAAGCGACACCGAAATTTTTCCTACTAGGTTTGTCACCATTAAAAATTAGCAGACCATACAAAAAACTAGTACGACACATACTCACAGCAGCACGCTGCCTAATAGCCCTAAACTGGAAACGCACCACTCCACCCACGGCTGAAGATCTTTACGCTAGAATCAAAGATGTAGAATTAATGGAAAAGATGACAGCCAGAATTCAGGACAGGCTGGAGGCACACAACAAGGTCTGGGAGCTGTGGCACCTCCGGGAGGACCCACCATGACCAGGTATCAAAACCAACTAGATGGCACTCTCTCTCTACCCCCTTCCTTCTTTTTCTCCCCCTCCTTTCCACCCCCCATTATTATATGTTTCTTTTCAATTATATACAAATATCTGTTTTATTCTTGAATGTTGTTGGTACTGCTTTTTTTTTTCTTTACCAGCCAAGAGAACTGGAACCCAAACCAACAATGGAAGGAAAGCTTGCACTTACTTCCCTGTTTATCGTAGGAAATATTGCCAGCTAAGTCATATAAAACGCATGCTTAACAATACGTAAGGATACACTGTACAATGCTGGTGATTTTCTATGATCCTTTATTCTGTATCACTAAAAATTACAATAAAAACTGTTATTTGAAAAAAAAAAAATGTATGTAGTATGTATGTTGCCGCTGCACGTTTGTGTGCAATTTTAAAGCATGTCGTGTTTGGTATCCATGTACTCGGCCTAAGATCATTTTTTTTATTGCATCAAACATTTGGGCAATATAGTGTGTTTTAGTGCATTAAAATGAAAAAAAGTGCGTTTTGACCAAAAAAAATGCGTTTGAAAAATCGCTGCGCAAATACTGTGTGAAAAAAAAAACGAAACACCCACCATTTTAATCTGTAGGGCCTTTGCTTTAAAAAAATATATAATGTTTGGGGGTTCAAAGTAATTTTCTTGCAAAAAAAAATATATATTTTTTTTCATGTAAACAAAAAGGGGGTTATTTACTTAAAGCGGAGTTCCACACAAAAATGGAACTTCTGCTTTTCGGAACCCTCCCCCCCTCCGGTGTCACATTTGGCACCTTTCAGGGGGGAGGGGGGTGCAGATACCTGTCAAAGACAGGTATTTGCACCTACTTCCGGCATAGACTCCCATGGGAGTCTATGCTTCTTCCTGTCCCGACCGCACTGTCTGCTGGGAACACACAGCTCCCAGCAGAGAGCGGGGACCACTAGGGACGCGCAGCGTGACTCGCGCATGCGCAGTAGGGAACCGGGAAGTGAAGCCGCAACGCTTCCCTTCCTGATTCCCTCACCTAGGATGGCGGCGGCAGCTGCCGAGAACCGAGCGGGTTCTCGGCGTCCCCTGCCGACATCGCTGGACCCCGGGACAGGTAAGTGGCAATGTATTAAAAGTCAGCAGCTGCAGTATTTGTAGCTGCTGGCTTTTAATATTTTTTTTTTTTTGGCGGTGTGGGTGAACCCCCGCTTTAAGGCAAATCCACTTTGCACTAAAAGTGCACTTGGAAGTGCAGTCACTGTAGATCCGAGTAGGGCATGCAAGGAAAATAAAAAACAGCATTTTAGCTTGCACATGATTGGATGATAAAATCAGCAGAGCTTCCACTCATTTCAGATCTTCCCCTCAGATTTACAGCGACTGCACTTCCAAGTGCACTTGTAGTGTAAAGTGGATTTGCCTTTCGTAAATAACCCCCAAATTGTCAGAAAGGTCTTTGTCTTCAAGTGGTTAGAAGAGTGGGTGATGTGTGACATAAGCTTCTAAAGGTTGTGCATAAAATGCCAGGACAGTTCACCCCCCCCCCAAATGACCCCATTTTGGAAAGCAGACATCCCAAGTTATTTGCTGAGAGGCATGTCGAGTCCATGGAATATTTTATATTTTGACACAAGCTGCAGGAAAAAGATAACTTTTTTTTTTTTTTTTTTGCAAAAAGTTGTCACTAAATGATATATCGCTCAAACATGCCATGGGCATATGTGAAATCACACCCCAAAATACATTCTGTTGCTTTTCCTGAGTACGGGGATACCACATGCGTGAGACTTTTTGGGAGCCTAGCTGCGTACGGGATCCCAAAAACCAAGCACTGCCTTCAAGCTCTCTAAAGCCGCGTACATACGTGCTGACTTTTCAACCGGACTGGTCCAACGGACTATCCGACGGACTTTCGACGGACTTCCAACGGACTTTCCGAATGAACGGACTTGCCTACACATGATCACACCAAAGTCCGACGGATTTGTACATGATGATGTACGACCGGACTAAAATAAGGAAGTTGATAGCCAGTAGCCAATAGCTGCCCTAGCGTCGGTTTTAGTCCGTCGAACTAGCATACAGACGAGCGGATTTTTTGACCTGACTCGAGTCCGTCGGAAAGATTTGAAACATGTTTCATTTCTAGGTCCATCGGACTTTTGGGGAAAAAAAGTCCGCTGGAGCCCACACACGATCGAATTATCCGACGGAGTCCGGTCCGCCGGACCAAGTGTGCCGGAAAGTCCGCTTGTGTGTACGCGGCATTAGGATGTAAATTTTTGATTTCACTCCTCACTGCCTATCACAATTTCGGAGGCCATAGAATGCCCAGATGGCACAAACCCCCCCCAAATGACCCCATTTTGGAAAGTAGACACCCCAAGCTATTTGCTGAGAGGTATGGTGAGTATTTTGCAGATCTCGCTTTTTGTCACAAAGTTTTGAAAATTGAAAAAAGAAAAAAAAATACATTTTTCTTTTCTTTCTTCATTTTCAAAAACAAATGAGAGCTGCAAAATACTCACCATGCCTCTCAGCAAATAGCTTGGGGTGTCTACTTTCCAAAATGGGGTCATTTGGTGGGGTTTTGTGCTATATTGGCATTTTATGGCCTTCGAAACTGTGATAGGTAGTGAGGGGTGAAACAAAAAATCTACGCCCTTAGAAATCCTGAAGGCGGTGATTGGTTTTCAGGGCCTCGTACGCGGCTAGGCTCCCTTAAAAGTCTCACACATGTGGTATCCCCGTACTCAGGAGAAGCAGCAGAATGTATTTTGGGGTGTAATTCCACATATGCCCATGGCATGTTTGAGCAATACATCATTTAGTGACAACTTTGTGCAAAGAAAAAAAAAGGTTGTAATTTTCCTGCAATTTGTGTCAAAATATAAAATATTCCATGGACTCAACATGCCTCTCAGCAAATAGCTTGGAGTGTCTACTTTCCAAAATGGGTTCATTTGGCTGGGTTTTGTGCCATCTTGGCATTTTAATGCCTTCAAAACCATGATAGGTAGTGAGGAGTGAAATAAAAAATGTACGCCCTTAGAAATCCCAGATCCAAGTACGGAGTTTGCAAATGGGCCCCCCAAACAGGTGGTCCAAACAACAAGGAGGAACACCTAAAAAATATGTATGTATATATTTTATACATTATAGGAGGGTGCACATAAACGTATTGACTGTTAATGGCACCGTTCCCACTGGTAAGGGCACCACCCAAAAGACTACAGCCAAACCACCCAAGGGCATCCAACACCGATGGGGTCGGAAACCACACCCCAGGTGGAACACATCCTAAAAGCATATAAGTAGGGAAACTTACCAGTTAGAAATCAGCTAAAACCCGGTCCAAGACCGGACCCTGGTTTGCCAAAACTGGTACCAGTTTTGTTGTTTGGACCCTGTTTGGGGGGCTCCTTTGCAAACTCTGTACTTGGATCTGGGATTTGCTAGTCTTGGGTCCTTCCGTTCCAGATAAAGGAGGATATTATACTTTCCAGTTTGGCAAGAAATGAGGCGGGGGGAATCAAGGATGAATTCCGTAAAAGGTACAGAAATTTAGGTAGGTATATAATTTTAATTAAGTTTACCCTACCCACCGGGGAGAGGGGGAGAGTTTTCCAGGCTGCACATTTCTGCGAGAGGTTTTTGAGTAGTGGTTGGAGGTTCAGCTCAAAATATGAAGACAGCGGAGCTCCAACCTTTACTCCTAAACATTTAAATTCAGGTGTCCAGTTTAGGGGGGTACCTGTCTGTAGGTTTTGACTGGATGCGTTTAATGAAAAAAGGATTGATTTCCCCCAGTTTACCTTGATACCAGGGAACGTACCAAACTCATCTATTATTTGAAGTGCTGGTGGGAGGGAGGAGATGTCTTTGAGGAAGAGAAGAGTATCATCAGCATATAGGGATATTTTGTCCATTATTACCCCTACTTGGATGCCTTGTACTGAGGGGGCGGATCTGATACGGGCAGCCATGGGTTCCATGGCTAGGGCAAACAGTCCGGGAGAGAGCGGACAGCCCTGTCTAGTGCCCCTAGATAGAGGAAAGGGCAATGACAGCAAGTTATTTGTACGTATGCGAGCCATGGGGTTGTGGTATAACATCTGCACCCAGCTAATGAAGCGAGGACCGAATCCAAATTTGCGCAGGACAGTCAAGAGGTAGCACCACTCGACCGAGTCAAAAGCTTTTTCAGCATCAAGAGAGGCTACCACCTCTGGACTGTCCCTCCCTGGAAAGATGTGTAAGGAGGCATCTAATGTTGATATCAGTCCCCCTTCCTGGCATAAATCCAGACTGGTCTGGATAGACCAGTGCTGTGATCACAGTGTTCAATCGTCCAGCCAATACTTTGGCCAATAGCTTAGCGTCAACGTTAAGGAGTGAAATTGGCTGATACGAGGAGTACTGATCAGGTGGTTTACCAGGTTTAAGAATGACCACAATAACCGCTTCAGCCATTGTCGGGGGCAGTGAGTTCCCTTCCATGGCTTGTTGGAGCATTAATTTAAACAATGGGAGTATTTCTTCAGTGTATGTTTTATAGAATTTGGCTAGAATGCCGTCTGGACCTGGTGTTTTACAATTGTGTAAAGAGGATACTGCCCACTGAATTTCCTCTATTAGGATCAGGCCATCTAATGCTTCCCTACATGTGGATGTCAGGCAAGGGAGATCCACCCCGTCGAGGTATGCTGTCAGCTCCTCATTCGAGCACCCCATCCGGGAGCCTTGGAGCTCTTGAAAGAATGATGCAAATCTGTTATTAATATCGGTCAAAGTCGTCCCGTCAAAATCGCATATGGTTGAGATAGTCACCGGGGAGGAGCTTTCCCTCGCCAGCCATGCCAGCATACTGCCCGTTTTTTCTCCGTGTTCAAAAATTCTTTGGGACTGGTGTAGAAATTTGTTTTTTGTGGCCACCATGCGTAGTAGAAGAACATCCCTCAATGCTGCCTGGAAGTCTGAGTACACCCCAGGGGACCCCGTCGTGGAATATCCTGCATCTAGTGCTGCTACCTTCTCCTCGGCCCTCTGTGTTTCATTCCTCAGATCCCTCCAGATCCTACGGATGTGTGTTTGTAAGCTGCCCCTGGTGAAGGCCTTAAATGCGTCCCAGGATGTGGTCAGAGTCACAGAATGGTCAAGGTCCCGCCAATAGTGTATCGCCTCGGATCTATATGGTTCAGATATCCTGGAGTAGGACAGCCAAAATCTGGACAGTCTCCATGGACTCTCCCCCGGAGCATTGGACACACAAAGCTTTAGAGCAAGCTGAGCGTGATCGGATATGTCACAAACTATATTAATGTCCCGAACCCTGGGCAGGACAGACCCCCCCACCTGCAAGATCTATACATGATAGGGTCTTGTGTGAGGCTGAGTGACATGTGTAGGCCCGCCGAAAAGGGTGACGCCACCTCCACACATCGGTCAAATTAGATGCCTCAGCCCATGAGATCTGTTTGACAGGTGCATATCCTTTCAATTTTTGACAGCAAGGCCAATTCTTGCTTTCATCAAGTGTACCTCTATAGGGTTATGCCCTGTACACATGATCGGACATTGAACGGACATTCCAACAACAAAATCCATCTGATTTTTTCCGACGGATGTTGGCTCAAACTTGTCTTGCATACAGAGGGTCGCTCAAAGTTGTCGGAAAATCCAATCGTTCTGAGCGCGGTAACGTAAAACACATACGTCTCTTAATTTATTCTGAGCATGCGTGGCACTTTGTGTTTCGGATTTGTCTACACACGATCGGAATTTAAAGGATCGGATTTTGTTGTAGGAAAATGTTATATCCTGCTCTCAAACTTTGTGTGTCGGAAATTCTGACGGAAAAAGTCTGATGGAGCCCACACACGATCGGAATTTCCGACAACACAATCCGATCGCACTTTCTCTGTCGGAAAATCCGACCGTGTGTACAGGGCATTACGATGTGAAGTCACCACGGACAACCAAAGACCAATTTTTCCACACCTGTTTGACAGGTGCATATCCTTTCAATTTTTGTCAGCAAGGCAATTCTTGCTTTCATCAAGAGTGTCAAAAAATTATACCCCAATGTGCCCCAATTATACTTGCGCCAAAAAGACTTATATTAATTAATATATTATGATTGCAGCTGCTGTTTCAACCCTCAAGTGAAAACAAATACAAAGTGCACACAACAACAAACACTATGTGCAAACAGCACTTGCAAACATGCATAAAATCAAAAATCAAATGCTATAAATATGTGTAAATCCATGTGCAAACAAATTTGTGGAAACCATGAATAAGTGATTTCATAAAACTAAAATATAGTTAAGCAGGGGATCTGTTTTCACAAACATTCCCCATGCAGCATTCATAAGTGATGAATCACTGTAATACGTAGTGCTAATATGTAGTGTAATATGTAGTGCTAAAACCAAAACATGGCTTCTGATTATGTCATGTTTGATGACGAAACGCATAAGGCTGGAAAGCACATTGCACTACGTCACGTTAAGGTGGAACGCACGCTGACTCACGTGCAGGTCTCGTTGTTTCCGTAGCCTCCACTGCACTCGTTTTGTGCACGATTTCATAAAACTAAATATAGATCTGTTTTCACAAACATTCCCCGCATAGCATACATATGTGAACCCAAATCACTTTAATATGTAGTGCTAAAACCAAAACATATATCAACAAACAGAACCTTAATGGGATAAGCGAGAAAAAACTGTGAGATCATAATAAATTAAATTGAAAAAAAGTCCCAAAATAGTGTGCTTAAAGCGGAGTTCTATCCAAAAGTGGAACTTCCGCTCATTTGTCTCCTCTCCCCCTCCGGTGGCACAATTGGCACCTTTCAGGGGGGACAGGATACCTGTCTGACAGGTATCCTGTTCCCACTTCCTGAAGTCTGCGCCGCAGCCCATGACGTCACAGCGGGGCTCCCTCCTTCTCCCCCTGTCGCCGGGCCAGTAGGAGAGAGGAGCAGGGCCTCACGCATGCGCAGTAGGGTTCCCGGCATGAAGCCGTAAGACTACACTGCCGGGTTCCCTTACATGCAATGGTGGCGGCAGCACCCGACAGCTGATGGAAACAGCAGCTGCGGTGCAGACATCGCTGGACTCCGGGACAAGTAAGCGTCCTATTATTAAAAGCCAGCAGCTGCACTATGTGTAGCTGCTGGCTTTTATACCTTTTATTTTTTTTGGGCGGACCTCTGGTTTAAGATCATCCAGTGAAAACGTCCTCCTGCATAGATCACACGGTAATAATAAAGTGTAGATCCATACTCACCAGACGTTGTTGATCCCCCTGTCCTATGACAGGAAGGAACAAATAAACTTATGGGTCTCCCAGAAATCCTTAGATCCTTCAGGCAATTACTTGAAGATCTTCCTCCCAGTGTTGCATATCACGCCAAATGAGATGTCACCAGCGGATCAATAAAAGAAAAAAAGGATGAACGCCTCATAGTGTAAAATAGTAGAGGTAGTTTATTGAAGCCTAGAGGGCTAAAGCAGTAAAACAGATAAAAGCCACAGTCTGAAACCTCCCGTGCGAACAACCGCACTAGAGCAGTGGAGGCTATGGAAACAACAAGACCCGCTCGCGAGTCAGCATGCGTTCCACCTTAACGTGACGTAACGTAACGTGCATTCCAGCCTTATGCGTTTTGTCAAACGTGACGTCATCAGAAGCTATGTTTTGGTTTTAGCACTACATATTACAGTGATTTGGGTTCACATATGAATGCTGTGCGGAGAATGTTTGTGAAAACAGATCCCCTGCTTAAAGGGGTTGTAAAGGTAATTTTTTTTTTTTAAATAATAAACATGTTATACTTACCTCCACTGTGCAGCTCGTTTTGCACTGAGTGGCTCTGAACCTGGTCTTCTGGGGTCCCCCGGCGGCTGTCTCATCTCCTCCCCGCAAGAACTAAACACCTTCATGCAAGCTCTCTCGTATGGTGTTTAGTTCTTGCGGGCGCGCTCCCGTGATACAGCCGACGGCTATAGCCGCTGACTGTATCACTCGGCCCCGCTCCCCAGCGCGCCGCGTCATTGGATGTGATTGACAGCAGCGTAAGACAATGGCTGCGCTGCTTTCAATCCATCCACTGTAGCCAATCAACGACCAGGCTGAGCGGCGAAGAGGAATATGCAGCAGGCAGTGAGCGCAGCAGGTGAACGGGCTCAGGTAAGTAAAATAGGGTGTTGGGGGGGCCAGTATTGTTGGATGTTTTTTCACCTTAATGCATAGGATGCATTAGGGTAAAAAAACGTGAACCTATACAACCCTTTTGACTATATTTTAGTTTTATGAAATCACCTATCCATGGTTTCCACAAATTTGTTTGCACATAGGTTTACACATATTTATAGCATTTGATTTTTGATTCTATGCAATGTTTGCAAGTGCTGTTTGCACATAGTGTTTCATCAAGAGTACCTCTATAGGTTTACGGTGTGAAGGCACTTCCGATACCCAAAGACCAATTTTTCAGCACCTGTTACTTTTTTCCAAAGTCTGCGGAAGAGACAACAGAATTTATCCAAAAAAAACCTCTAATCTTGTTCCAAGTGCACTACATTGTGCCCTCATCATACAGACTGGCACCCCAAACTTGCAGGGAAAATGTAATTTTTTTTGGCTTTATAAATGCAATTATTGCTACAGAAGCTTCTATACACAGTACAAATGTGCCACGTTACAGGTAGACTAAAGCCTGTCGTACGTGCTGTACGTCACCTCGTTCTGGACGGTCAGACTTCGGTCGGACTTTGGTTTGACCGTGTGTAGGCAAGACCGCTTGAATGGAATTCCGCCGGAATTCCGTCGGAGAAACCTTCGGAGTTTATTCCAACGGCAAAATCGATCGTTTGTACAGGGCATAAGGGGAACCCCAGTCACTATATGGAAATTTTTCATTTTTATTGTTATTTCTAATTTTTATGGATTCACTTTAACAACTTCAATTCAGGACACTTTCCCCCCTTCCTGCCCAAGACAATTTTCAGCTTTCAGCACTGTCACAATTTATTTTTTATTTTTTGCTAAACAAATTAAAAAGACCGAAAAAAAAAAGTTTCTTTGTTTATGTTAGAAAATGTTGTCTTCTCCTTCACTGATGGGCACTGATTAGGTTGCACTGATGGGCACTGATGAGGCGGGATGCAGATGGGCACTGATAAGGTGGCATTGATGGGCACTGATGAGGAGGCACTAATATGTAGAATTCATGGGCACTGATAGGTGGCACTGATATGCAGCACTGATGGGCACCGATAGGCGGCACTGATATGCAGCACTGATGGGCACTGATAGGCTTGCACTGATGGGCAATGATAGGTGGCACTGATGGGCGCTGACAGATGGCACTGATGGGCACTGACAGGCAGCACTGATGGGCACTAATAGATGGCACTGATGGGCAGCACTGATGATGAGGTTTTTCTCATTGATACATGTCCCCCAGAGCATTACCCGGACCCCCATAATCATTGTATGTCCAATTACTTGCATATAAGCCTTCAAAATGGGCACTTTTGATTTTTCCAGTTCGGGTCCCATAGACTTCAATGGGGTTCGTTATTCAGTTACAAACTTTTGCAATGTTCTGGTGCGAACTGAACAGGGGGTCGTTCTGCTCATCCCTATTCAGGTAGAGTCTCTCCTGCCCTTTAAAAGCTCTGGCAAGTCAGTTTGGAGCTTACACGTGCCTCTATTTTATTCTTCTCAACAGCAGAACAGCTTGGCAGGTATTAAAGAAAAGATATGTATATGCTGTTGAGGTGGGGGGAAGGTATATGGCTCTCCCTTACATGAGCAAAGTAAAGGGTCACTTGGACAATGTAATAAGAACAACATAAGCTCATATTCATTAAGTGACAATGAAAATACTGTAAACTGTGCTTACTATATGTCTAGATCTTTCATCAAATTTAATCCAGACATAAACTGAAAACTGTTTACTTCACAAATCATTCATGGCTACTTTTCATGAAAGTATATAGTGAACGCAACTGTTAATGCCCCGTACACACGGTCGGACATTGATCGGACATTCCGACAACAAAATCCATGGATTTTTTCCGACGGATGTTGGCTCAAACTTGTCTTGCATACACACGGTCACACAAAGTTGTCGGAAAATCCGATCGTTCTGAACGTGGTGACGTAAATCACGTACGTCGGGACTATAAACGGGGCAGTAGCCAATAGCTTTCCTCTCTTAATTTATTCTGAGCATGCGTGGAACTTTGTGCGTCGGATTTGTATACACACGATCGGAATTTCCGACAACGGATTTTGTTGTCAGGAAATTTTATAGCAAGCTCTCGACCTTTGTGTGTCGGAAATTCCGATGGAAAATGTGTGATGGAGCCCACACACGGTCGGAATTTCTGACAACAAGGTCCTATCACACATTTTCCGTCGGAAAATCCGACCGTGTGTACAGGGCATTATAGGAACTAATATGAACACTTTAGCTATGTTACGTTTTTTTAATCCATGCTGTATCAATTATAGATAACACATCATCTTTCTTGTTGTGTTTGAGGTGGTTAAAAAGGTTGTTTTGCGAGGAATGTTCAGACCTAAGAGTGTATGATTTATATTCCAAGCTGTATACAATATGTTTAAAGTAGAACTCAGTTTTGTTTTCTATACTTTAATTTAGTAGTTATAGGCATTCTGTCTCCAGTTTTCCATCTTGTAATACCTAGATGTCTTTATTCTGGGGCTGCTTTCTAACAGACTTTTAACTGTGTGACATTCAGCATTATGCGGTCAGGTTTTCTCTGTAGGCCAGATGTCATCAGCACATACCCTCATAGTTCTCAGTAGGGATGAGCCGAACACCCCCCGGTTCGCACCAGAACCTGCGAACGGACCCAAAATTTGCGCGAACGTTAGTACCCCATTGACGTCTATGGGACTCAAACGTTTAAAATCAAAAGTGCTCATTTTAAAGGCTAATTTGCATGGTATTGTCCAAAAAAGGGTTTGGGGACCTGGATCCTGCCCCAGGGGACATGTATCAATGCAAAAAAACTTTTAAAAACGGTTGTTTTTTTGGGAGCAGTAATTTTAATGATGCTTAAAGTAAAAAAAAAAAAAAAAAAAGTGAAATATTCCTTTAACTATCATACCTGGGGGGTGTCTATAGTATGCCTGTAAAGTGGCGCGTGTTTCCTGTGCTTAGAACAATCCCTGCACAAAATGTAATTTTTAAAGGAAAAAAAATCATTTAAAACTGCTTGCGGCTTTAATGTAATGTCGGGTTCTGGCAATATGGATGAAAATCAGTGAGACAAACGGCATGGGTACCCCCCAGTCCATTACCAGGCCCTTTGAGTCTTGTGTGGATATTAAGGGGAACCCCGCACCCAAATTAAAAAAGGAAAGGTGTGGGGCCCCCAGGCCTCATATACTCTGAACAGCAGTAGGTTTGTTGTTAAGTAGAATCTGTTTGTAATTTTGAACTGGTATAATTTTAACTGGTTCAGCTCCAGCCAAAAAATCTATTTTAAGCTTTTTGGAAAACCTAGGGAAGGGTTATCACCCCTGTCACATTTGTTTTGCTGTCTGTGCTCCTCTTCAGAAGATTTCACCTCACTTTTTGTCCCAATAACAAATGTTTTTTGAAAATTTGGGTTTTTTTGTGAAACAAGGATTGGTGATAAAGCATCAGTGGAAAGGAGAAAAGTTTTTCCCATATTAACTCTTACGGGAGAGAATTTCCCTTCCTAGGGGTAGATTTCATCCCACTTCCTGTTGTCTCCTTCCGTTTGCAAGTAGGAGTCATTTGTAAGTTGGATGTTTGAAAGTAGGGGCCTGCCCTATATACTCAGCAGAAATTTGGGCCTTAGGTGTTGTTGTGGCCACAACACTGTAAGCGCTCACAGGGCCCTGCTGTGAAATATTAGATTAAGAATTGTAATTACATGCCCCTGTTGAGCAGGGGCAGAAAAATTGGGCCTTTGGTGGTGGTGGTGGTACCACAACACTGTAAGTCCTCACAGATACTCTTGGTGGGTGCAGAAAAGGGCCCTGCTGTGAAATATTAGATCAAGAATTGTAATTACATGCCCCTGTTGAATAGGGGCAGAAAAATTGGGCCTTTGGTGGTGGTGCTGGTGCCACAACACTGTAAGTCCTCACAGATACTCTTGGTGGGTGCAGAAACAGGCCCTGCTGTGAAATATTAGATCAAGAATTGTAATTACATGCCCTTGTTGAACAGGGGCTGAAAAATTGGGCCTTTGGTGGTGGTGCTGGTACCACAACACTGGAACCCCTCAAAGATGCTCTAGTTGGAGTGCAGGAACTAGCCCTGCTGCAAAGAATTGCATCAAAAATTGTAATTACACACCCCTGTTGAACAGGGGCTGAAAAATTGGGCCTTAGGCACTGCCGGCGCCCAGAACCAAAAATGTTCTTACAAGCTATCATCATGATCATTGAGGAGGAAGAGGATAATTACTCAGTATAACAGGATAGTCACTCAGCATCAGCATAGGCAGTCTTTGAAGGGATCTGACATTTAAAAAACATTTATTCGGTTACATCAGCATCAGGTGCTTGGTAGCTGGTGGTGATCCAAGACTGATTCTTTTTTATGAAGGTCAGTCGATCGACCGAGTCGGTGGACAGACGCACCCTGTGATCGGTTACAAAGCCTCCAGCAGCACTGAATGTGCATTCCGAAAGAACGCTGGATGCAGGACAGGCCAGTAGCTCAATTGCATACTGTGCAAGCTCTGGCCAGTGATCCATCCTCAAGACCTAGTAACCCAGAGGATTTTTGGTGGGAAAGGTGTCCAAGTCAGATCTTACCCCTTGGTATTCCTGCACCATGTAAAACAGACGCTGGCGATGGTTGTTGGAACTGATCATACCTTGGGGCTGCGGACTAAAAAATTGTCTGAACGCATCGGTCAGGCAGCCACCTTCTCCAGCGCTCCTTCTTTGACTGACCGAAGCCTCAGCAACATGTTGTCCAGGAACAGGAGTTTGTAACCTCCCAGTCTCTGGCAACGCGTTGCACAGACCTTTCTGCAAGGCCTCCCGAAGATGTTCCCTCTGCGTCGGCAAGATAAGGTCCGCAACCTTACCCTTGTAACGTGGATCAAGGAGGGTTGCCAGCCAGTATTGTTCCTTCTCCTTGATACCACGAATACGAGGATCCTTCCGCAGGCTTTGCAGGATCAGGAAGGCCATGCAGCGTAGGTTTGCTGAGGCATTCGGTCCGGAGTCCTCTGGGTTACTAAGGACGACATGATCCGCAGCCACCTCCTCCCAGCCACGTACAAGCCCAATGCTGAGTGCCAGGCTCCACCTCCATACTGACACAATCCTCCTTCTCCTCGTCCTTGTCCTCTTCCTGTGCTCACCATCCTCGTGGCCTCCTCAAATGGTGACAGGACAATGCATGCATCCCTGATCATGGCCCACTGGCGTGGGGAAAAAAAAACAAGCTCCCCTGACCCTGTCCTGGTGCCATAGTCGCACAGGTACTCATTGATGGCCCTCTGCTGCGTGTGCAACCGCTGCAGCATGGCCAACGTTGAGTTCCACCTGGTGGGCATGTCACAGATTAGGCGGTTCTTGGGCAGGTTAAATTCCTTTTGGAGGTCTGCCAGCCGAGCACTGGCATTATATGACCGGAGGAAATGCACACAGACTTTCCTGGCCTGTCTCAGGACATCCTGTAAGCCCGGGTACCTGCCCAAGAACTGCTGCACCACCAAGTTAAGGACGTGAGCCAAACAGGGCACATGGGTCAGTTGTCCCTGTCGGAGGGCGGAGAGGAGGTTGGTGCCATTGTTGCAAACCACCATTCCTGCCTTAAGTTGGCGTGGCGTCAACCACCTCTGAACCTGCCCCTGCAGAGCTGACAGAACCTCTGCTCCAGTGTGGCTCCTGTCCCCCAAGCACACCAGCTCAAGTACCGCATGGCATCTTTTGGCCTGCATACTTGCGTAGCCCCTTGAACGCCTACGGAGCACCGCTGGTTCCGAGGACAAAGCACAGGAAGAGGCCATAGAGGAAGAAGAAGAGGGGGGGTGGAGGAGAGAGGTGTGTCAGAATCATTAGTAGAGGCGGAACAACCTCCAACACTACTGCACTTTGTCCTGCATCCTTCCCAGCTGCCAGCAGAGTCACCCAATGCACGGTGAAACTTAGGTAACGTCCCTGTCCATGCCTGCTGGACCATGAGTCAGTGGTAATATGCACCTTACCGCTGACCACCCTGTCCCGCGAGGCATGGACATTGCCTTCCACATGCCGGTAGAGAGCCAAAATCGCCTTCCATGAGAAAAAGTGGCGTTTGGGTACCTGCCACTGAGGAACCGCACATTCCACAAACTCACGGAAGGGGGCAGAGTCTACCAACTGAAAAGGTAGCAGTTGAAGTGCTAGCAATTTTGCCAAGCTAGCATTCAACCGCTGGGCATGTGGATGGCTGGGAGTGAACTTCTTTTGGCGGTGCAGCAGCTGGGGCAGGGAAATATGCCTGGTACAATCTGACGTCGTTGTACCGAAAGCAGATTGCCCACAGGTACTTGGCTGTGACACACCTAATTCTACACCTTCATTCCTCTCAGTGCAGGTCTAAGAGAGGACTGAAGGTATAGTGGGGTTGGAGATCTCAGCTGATGAGGAGCAAGGAGAGGTCCTCTTTGTTCTTCAGTCTGGGTCTTTTAGATACGTTTGTCAACTAACTGCATGGTAGGTCAACATATGTCTGGTCAAGCATGTGGTACCCAAGCGGGAGATGTTTTGGCCACGCGAGATACGCTTGAGACATATGTTGCAAATAGCAGCGGTGCAATCTGATGCACTCGTCTCAAAAAAGGCCCACACCAAAGAACTTTTGGAATAACGCGCAGAGACAGCAGCAACCTGCACATGCGGAGCTTTGCGGTGTGATGCAGTCAGTGTGCTGCCCTTAGGCTGGCCCCTGGAGGGCATCCTGCCTTGTTGGTGATGTGCCTCCTCCTCCCTCCTATCAGGCACCCACGTTGAGTCAGTGACCTCATCATCCCCTCCCTCCTCATCACTGGAGCAAACCTGGCAGTATGCTGCAGCAGGGGGAGCATGACTGCCAGATTGCTGTCCTTCTTGGGCAACCCCTCTGTCCGTGCTCACGTTACTGCCTTCATCTAGCTCAGTATCATCATCAGAGCCTTCTAAACGCTGGACATCCTCCTGGAGCATGTACCCAACACTGTGTTCAAACAGTTAGAGGGACTCCTCAGGAGGACATGGTAGGGCTAGGGAAGGAGTCACTGATGCCATTGAGCCGAGGGAAGAGGCCACGTTGGCAGCTGCTTTGCCAAACAAAGTACCCTGAGCATGGGTGAGAGAGGATGAGGAGGATGAGGATGGCTTGGTCATCCATTCGACCAAGTCTTCCACATGTTGCGGCTCAACACGGCCAGCTGCCGAAAAAAAGGCCAAGCGTGTCCCACGGCCACGTGCTGATGAGGATGCACCGTCTCCATGACCAGCACTGTTGCCTCTAGACACAGAGCCTGCTTGCCCTCTTTTATTGGCCTGTGACTATCTGCCTCTCCTTGTTGGCCTTCCAGACATACTAATGGCCTGCAGTGAGATGCAGCTGCACTAAGCTGGGATATATATATAAATATACTGATACTGCAGCTAGCAAAATCAACTGCCTGCCTGTAGTATGAGAACACCACCAATCTTCTACAAGTAGCTTTAGATGAACACTGTGCAGAGGTCGCACTACACTAACTTGTAGCTTTAGCTAAACACTGTGCAGAGGACGCACTACACCAACACTAAAATAATGTAGCTGCCTGCGGTAGTGTTAGGATCAAGAAAACACCACCAACCTTCTACAGGTAGCTTTAGCTGAACACTGTGCAGAGGTCACACTAGACTAACGTGTAAATAATGTAGCTGCCTGCGGTAGTGATAGGATCAGGAAAACACCACCAACCTTCTAACGATAGCTTTAGCTGAACACTGTGCAGAGGACGCACTACACTAACGTTAAAATAATGTAGCTGCCTGCGGTAGTGATAGGATCAGGAAAACACCACCAACCTTCTACATGTAGCTTTAGCTGAACACTGTGCAGAGGTTGCACTACACTAACTTTTAGCTTTAGCTGAACACTGTTCAGAGGACGCACTACACTAACTTGTAGCATTAGCTGAACACTGTGCAGAGGTCGCACTACACTAACTTGTAGCTTTAGCTGAACACTGTGAGGAGGATGCTCTACACTAACTTGTAGCTTTAGCTGAACACTGTGCAGAGGTTGCACTATACTAACTTGTAGCTTTAGTTGAACACTGTGAGGAGGACGCACTACACTAACTTGTAGCTTTAGCTGAACACTGTGAGGAGGATGCACTACACTAACTTGTAGCTTTAGATGAGCACTGTTCAGAGGACGCACTACACTAACTTGTAGCTTTAGCTGAACACTGTGAGGAGGACACACTACAATAACTTGAAACAATAGAAAGAACTCCTGCACTGCTAGCGGACTCCTATACTAACAAGGGGGCACTGCTGCAACACCTAAAAGACTGCTCCAAACAGACAAAACAATGGTAGATAATAGGGGGATGGTAGTTGCGCTGTGATAGGAAGGGGATGAAGGGAAGGGGGTGGGGACTATACTAAAGTGCATGTGACAACCATGCCAGGTAACCAAAAAACATGAATAAAGGATCAATAAATCAAGAATGAGGGAGAAAAAACTGACATGTGCAAATAGTAAACACAATGAGAATACTACTAAATGGGGTATAAAGAAAATGCTTTGTTGCTTTATGTTAGCATTTTCTTTATACCCCATTTAGTAGTATTCTCATTGTGTTTACTATTTGCACATGTCAGTTTTTCCTCCCTCATTATCGATTTATTGATCCTTTATTCATGTTTTTTGGTTACCTGGCATGGTTGTCACATGCACTTTAGTATAGTCCCCACCCCCTTCCCTTCATCCCCTTCCTATCACAGCGCAACTACCATCCCCCTATTAACTACACTAACTTGTAGCTTTAGCTGAACACTGTGCACTACACTAACTTGTAGCTTTAGCTGAACACTGTTCAGAGGACGCACTACACTAACTTGTAGCTTTAGCTGAACTCTGTTCAGAGGACGCACTACACTAACTTGTAGCTTTAGCTGAACAATGTGAGGAGGATGCACTACACTAACTTGTAGCTTTAGCTGAACACTGTGAGGAGGACGCACTACACTAACTGTAAATAGTCTAGCTGCCTGACTGTGGTACTAATAGGATCAGAAAAACACCAGCAATTTTCTTCAGGTAGCTGTAAATACTGTAACAACACAAGCCTGCCTGTCAGTAGGAAGATAATAACAGGAACGGATCTAGCTAAACTGAATACAGTGTAAATATATATATATATATATATATATATATATATATATATATATATATATACCCTGTTTCCCCGGAAATAAGACCTAGCGTGATTGTCGGTGATGGCTGCAATATAAACCCTACCCCCCCCCCCCAAATAAGCTGTAGTTAAAGTCCTTGTAGGTCTTATTTTCAGGGTAGGGCTTATTTTCGGGGAAACAGGGTAGGGCTTATTTGTAGGGTAGGGCTTATATTGCAGCCATCACCGACAGTCACGCTAGGTCTTATTTTCGGGGAAACAGGGTATATATATATATATACACAACACCTGGGATGCATATATATACACAATATGCTGTAAGTGCAGCTAACTCACTGACTGTCCTGCCTAATCTATCTAACTTAAATCAAATGACACTGTCTCTCTGTCTCTGTCTTTCAACGCCGGAACACACACTACACAGGGCCGCCGTGCAGGAGGCCTTATATAATGTGGGGCGTGTACTAAACCCCTGAGCCATAATTGGCCAAAGCCACCATGGCTTTGGCCAATTACAGCTCTCTCTACAGACGGCGTTGTGATTGGCCAAGCATGCGGGTCATAGTGCATGCTTGGCCAATCATCAGCCAGCAATGCACTGCGATGCCGCAGTGAATTATGGGCCTTGACGCGCCACACGGGCGAACAGACGATGTTCGAGTCGAACATGGGTTTGACTCGAACACGAAGCTCATCCCTAGTTCTCAGGTACACAAGGGTTGTAATAATGAACACAAAGCAACATGTAGTCCCTGAGCTGCTACACGTCGGTAACATCAGACCAGTGTAGGTTGCAACTCTGGGCTGATCAACATGAGCTGTAGAGTGAAGATGGAATAGTCAAGTGATCACAACATCGGGGCAATTTAGAAGTCCTCAACAATTTGCTCATTGACCTTGGGGTGGAGAGGGGGATTCAGAGGAGACTGCAGGCATGTATCTATATTGGTAGTTGTGTTCTGCTTTAAATATTCTACATTACTTTAGTAACCACTTTAGTAACCAAAACCAAACTAAAAAAAAAACAAAAAACAAATCTGATATGTTAAAGAAAAAATAAATACATAAACACAATCAGCTTTGAAACATACATGGTTGGTTTACAAAGTTTCTATCCCTTTATAGCTTTTAACTGTGTCTAGTTATTAAACATAGTCCTGCTTTTGCAGTGTTGGATAATTAGCGTGGGTGTATTTGTTGCTTGGATTCAAACAAACTGTAGAAAAGCAAATGTGTAGGCGAAATACTGACCCTTGAGAAAGGTCCTCTGTGTTTCACAACTGTAACATTGATTGTAACAACTCAGTGCCACATAATATTCTACAAATTAAGGCAATAATTAGACAACAGGAGTAATTATAGTCAAGGATCACCTGCCTAGTATTAATTGCTTAGCTCAATAGTAAATCAGGAGGGGAACCTCTGAGATTGCACAATACATAAAACACATCAGACACACTCCACAGTGTAAATTTTTTTCCATTTGCTAGTTAAAACTAGGCACAGACAGCCATAAGTTAATATTAAAAATGTCTTAATGTCAGAATACGTGCACTTTCCCATTTTCCCTTTCCATAGATGCATACTTATCGAGATCCGACGCCCACAACTTCCTGTGTTTGTTGAAGGATAGAGTACTATTGCGCTACCAAAACGGAAAATTGTATCATACTTACCGTAATTTTCCTTTCCTGGTGCTTATCCATGGCAGCATACTAGTGATAGAGCTCCGCCTCGACTCCTCCCTCAGGACTAGTGAATAGCATAAATTAAAGGCATAGTCCCTCCCCCAACATTCTCCGTAAAATAGAATACCGAGGGTGGGAGCGTATGCTGCCATGGATAGGCACCAGGAAAGGAAAATTACGGTAAGTATGATACAATTTTCCATTTTCCTGGTGCCTCCATGGCAGCATACTAATGATAAATAACTAGCTGACACGGGTGGGATAATGCTTAACAATAAATGTTTAATTAGAATGGGACATTGCAGCCTGAACTGCCCTCCTCCCCAACTCAACCGTTGTGAGAGCTCCTGGATCAATATGGTAGTGTCTGAGGAAAGTATTTCGAGACGACCAGGTGGCGGCCCTGCACACCATCTCTAATGAAACGTTAGCCCTTGCTGCCCAGTAGGTTGAGACTGCCCTTGTAGAATGAGCATTCACTCGGGATGGAGGTTCCATATTCTTCATCCTGTAGGCCTTCTGGATTAACTTTACCACCCAAGATGCCAGAGATCTGATGGAAGCTTCCTTGCCCCTGTATTTACCGAATGGAACAATAAAAAGTCTTTCCGAGTTCCTGAAGGATCTAGTGGCCTCTAGGTAGGCTCTGAGCACTCTGGATATGTCCAGCTCGTGACATGATTCCGAATCCGCTTCAGCAAATACTGGTAGTGCCCAGGGCTCCAAAAGGTGGCTTGGAGTAGCGACCTTAGGTGTAAACCCCCGAAGGGGACGAAGCTCCACTCTATCGTGGAAGAAAGAGATGTGGTCCTCACCTATCCCTAAAGAGTGGAGTTCTGAGATCCTTCTACCAGATGTAATGGCTAGCAGGAAAACCGTCTTTAGTGTTATGTTCCATATTGCCAGTTGTTCCACTGGGGCAAAAGGATGGTCAAAGAGGACTTTAAGGACCAGGGATAAATCCCATTTGGGAAAAGACCGTCTGACAGGTGGGCGAATCTTTAACACTCCTCTGAGGAAAGTGACTACTAAGGGCTCTTCTGCCCATCTCTTATTTGTTGCGGCAGAAATTGCTGCTACTTGCACTTTGAGGGAACTTAGGCCAAGGCCCAGATCAAGTCCTGTCTGGAGGAAACCGAGAACATCTGATGTAGAAGGAAAGATTGGATCAAACTCATTTGAGGTAGCAAATGACAAGAACTTGTCCCATATTTTTGAATATATAGCATTGGTTGCTGGCTTCCTAGCTCCTAGGAGGGTTGTTATGACCCCTGGGGAACATCCTAGGGACTCGAACCTTCACCTCTCAACCTCCAGATTCGAAGGTTCAGCTTCTGAGGGTTTGGATGAACTAAACTGCCCTGCGTCAGAAGTTGAGGGAAAGGAGGGATCCTGATTGGAGAGCTCACACTGAGGCGCATAGCTAGAGGAAACCAGGGTCTCTTCGGCCAATATGGAAGTACTGCCAGTACCTGGACTGTCTCTCTGAGAAGCCTCAGGAGGAACTTGAATTTTAATGCCCGGGGGGGGGTGGGCATATGTGGTGGTGAACCTCCAGGGGCATGACAGGGCATCTACTTCCTCGGCTTGCGTATACGGCAGGCGAGAGACGAATCTGGTCAGTTTGGCATTCTCCGGATTGGCAAATAGGTCTACCCGAGGAGGATCCCATAGGTTGGCAATCTGACGGAAGACTTGGGGATGAAGAGCCCACTCCTTGTTGTCCAAGAAGTTCCTCGACAGCGTATCTGCTTCCGTGTTCAACCTTCCCGGGAGATACATCGCCCTGAGGTCTGGGATGTTCTTCTCTGCCCAGAGCATAATCGGCTCTACTTCCCTGAGGAGTGATGTGCTGCGAGTGCCCCCCTGCTTCTGCAGGTACACGACAGCTGACCTGTTGTCCAGGCGTAAAAGTACTCTCTGGCCTCTGATCTGAG
This sequence comes from Lithobates clamitans, assembly GCA_037952925.1. Taxonomy (NCBI): domain Eukaryota; kingdom Metazoa; phylum Chordata; class Amphibia; order Anura; family Ranidae; genus Lithobates; species Lithobates clamitans. The sequence goes on from JBBGZY010001537.1 coordinate 181,289, forward strand.
ATGCTAATGAAGTCAGTGCCAAGAACGCTGCTCTCATCTCCAGGATGTTGGATACTACTCCCTGGGTGGAACAGGACCATCTCCCCTGTATCCTGGTTTCCCCACAATGGGCTCCCCAGCCTTGTCCACTTGCGTCGGACGTAACTGTGATCCAGGAGAGGGAACCCAGATGCGAGGTTTGGAGAGGTTTTCCGGAAGAGTCCACCAATGAAGGCTCCTGCGCATTGCTCCCGTCAGCAGAATTGTCTGAGAGAGTCGTTGTTTCTTCCACTGCGCCAAGAAACCCATCTGAAAATACCTCAAATGCCAATGGGCCCACGGAATCATTGGTATACAGGCAGACATTGTGCCAATGAGGCTCAGGCATTGCGACGCCGTTAGGTACTGGCTCGCGATGGTTTTGACCATCTTCTGGTTGATAATCCTCATCTTCAGGGATGGTAATGATACTGTCCCCTCCTGGGTGTTGAACATTGCACCTAGATAGATCATTCGCTGTATAGGCGCAAGCTGACTCTTTTCTGAGTTTATCAACCATCCTAGTTCTCTCAGGGACTGGAGAAGAATGTCTCGGTGATATACCAGCTGACCCGGACTGCTTGCTAGGAGGAGGATGTCGTCCAAATAGTGGTATATCCTCAAACCCCTCTCCCGCAGGGGAACCAGAGCGGATATTAGAATCTTGGTGAATACCCTGGGGGAGGTGCACAGACCAAAGGGCAGGGCTTGAAACTGCAGGTGGATTTGTCCTACTGCAAATCTGAGATACTTCTGAAAGGCAGGTAGAATTGGCACGTGTAAGTATGCATCCTGCAGGTCGACTGAAATCATCCAATCTGTTGGCTGCACTGCCTGAATAATTGTTTGTAGAGACTCCATCTTGAAGCTTTCGGGGTGTATGTGCCTGTTGAGCCTTTTTAGATCTATCACAGGCCCCCATCCACCCTTTCTCTTTGGGACCAGAAACAGAGTGGAATAGAAGCCTGCAAAGCTCTCTGCCAAGGGAACCGGCACAGCTGCTCCATGAAGTTGGAGTGACGATATGAAGTGTCTTAGGGCTTGAGCCTTCAGCGGAGAGGATGGAATTTCTGTTCTCTTGAAAGAATTTTGGGGTGGAGGATGAGAGAAACTCCAAAAGTGCCCCCATTGGATTGTTGACAGGACCCAGGGATCCTGGCATTTGTTGGCCCAGACTGGAAAAAAGAACTTTAGCCTGGCTCCCACCGGGAGTGTCTGGGCTAATCTGGCGTCAAAAGGATTGCTTCTGCTCATGTGGAGTCGGAGGGGCCTTCGACTTTCTGCCCAAAAAGGATGCCTGAGTGCCCCTCCAGGGTCTTCTGCTGTCTCTGCACTGCCTTGATTGTCTAAAATCCCTAGGATTTGACTGGCGGAACCTGGAAGAACCCCCTCTGGATCTTCGCATCCTTCTGTCTTGGGGAAGCATACCTAACTTTCCTCCTGACAACCTAGATATGGCTTTATCCATCTTGTCCCCAAATAATGCCTTCCCGTCGAACGGGATTTTGCACCAATTTTGCTTGGAAGCTAAATCCGCCGTCCAGGGTTTCAACCACAAGGCCCTTTTCGCCATTACTGAGTGCAGCATAGGTCTTGCTGAACACCTAATCGTGTCTATAGCTGCTACTCCGACGAAGTCTGCTGACAACCTAATTTCCTCCAAGGCTTTAATTATGTCCTCCCTGGGGACGTCCTGGCGCAGAGCCGTTTCAATGTTATCCGCCCAAGCTCTAATGGCATTAGACACAGAGGTGAGGGCGATCGCTGGCTTACATGCTGCTCCTGCAGCTAAATAGCTCCTCTTGAGATCCAGATCGATTAGTCTGTCAAGAGGATCCTTGAAAGAAGCGGAATCTTCCATAGGCAGGGTGATATTTTTTGCGAGTCGCACCACTGATGCGTCTACCACAGGCATGGAGTTTAATGACTGTGTTCCCGACTCCGGTAAGGGATACAGTTTATTGAAACGGCCCAATGACAGCTTTTTATCAGTCTTCGACCACTCATTTTGAATGATTTGACTAATTTCTCCCATCAAAGGGAAGAAAGCCTGTTTCCTTTTAAGGAATGGGAAGTAGCTTTTTGCTTCCTGGGGAGGTTCTTCAGTATCCTCCCAGGCTATTGCAGCTCTGACTGCCTGGATGAATGGCTTTACCAATGAATAGCTGAAGCCAGAAGGATCTGACTCATCTGACGAATCCCCCGAGAGGTCTTCAGGTGGGGAATCTCTGGCCAGTCGGCCTGATGGAGGTAGAGGAGTACTGGCTGCGGAAGGACCGGGAAGATTAAGTTCAACATCCTGAGCCTGGGACGTCTGCGGGACTGGCTGGGTGGGGACCAAAGCCACAAGCTCAGAGAAGGAGTCATTCATAGTTCGTTTGAGCAGGTCCACCACCTGTTGATTTTCTAAATCGCGGCTGGACGCATAGTCCACGAAACAGTCCTTGCAGACTAGGATAAATAATATGAGATTGGAAACGCGGATAAGCGCGGATTCATATATATATAGTCCTTGCAGACTACTTTTGTTCGGCAGCGGACTAGCCCCACAGGTCCAGCACTTCTTCTTCTTATAGGTTCTAGGAGAGGGGGACCGATCCCGTCTTCTGGATCTTGATCTATGTCGAGAAGAATGGGACTCACGTCTTGACAAGCGGGACCGGTGGTGAGAAGAACGAGACCTGCGGCTTGGGCTGTTGTCATCGCGGTGCCTTGAGGATTTTTCGATCCTCTCGGAGTGGGCAGGGCTTTGATTTTAAGAAAAAACCATGTCAGGCCAGCGAGCGCACTTTTTTTTTTTATACTCACGTAAAGGTGGTCCCATACCTAACGGAAGTGTGAGGATCTTTGTTGCGAGATGAATGGCTCATTGCGGAGTTGGGCATAAGGATCAGCTGCGGAAAAATAGCGAGAGAGGTAAGGAAAGAAAAAAGAAGTTTTTGGGTTTTTTTTAAGAGACACATTACCCGTTTGGTTCTTTTCTTTTTTTTTTTTTTTTAAATGAGAAATGGAAAAAAATGAAAAATCACAAGCCTGGAAGAATGGGAGCTGATCCTTTTGCGACTCCTTTTGCCTTTATCATAGGATATGGTGGCAGACTGCGTTCCTGTGAGGAAACTCTGCAAGAAGACCCCAACAGATCCACAGAGGGGTTCCCAGTCTTATCAGCGCTGTGAGCGGCCCAAGAACGGGGACTGCGCACGGGAAAGGCTAAACCTGGCGGACGCTGACAATAGGCAGAGGTATGGACATACTGCTACTCTTCACCAGCACAAGAGGTATGAGGAAAAAAAGGAGAATGTTGGACGAGGGACTATGCCTTTAATTTATGCTATTCACTAGTCCTGAGGGAGGAGTCGAGGCAGAGCTCTATCACTAGTATGCTGCCATGGAGGCACCAGGAAAAAGTGTTACTGACAAGTAAAAGTGCTTAGTGTAAAGTACTTAGTGAAACAATAAAAAGCAGCTAAACTTCTGTAGTGTTGCCAACACCAGTAAGTATGTGTATATGTAGTGAAGCAGTGCTAATTAGTGCTAATTAGTTAAAGATAACCGGGAATAAAGTGTTAATTGTTTGAAAATGACTGGAAATAAAGTGCTAATGAACAAAGATACCAGAAGTATTTCCCAAAGTGTATCTTATCAAAAAAAAAAAAAAATCCTATAGATATATTCAATCAAGATAATATTCAGTAAAAAAATATTCAGCATAAATAATAAAGTGCATCATATCATAATAGCATTCAACATAAATCAATTTGGTGAAAAAAGTCCAATAATAAAATGCATCCAAAAGAATCTAATGATTCAAAGAGATAGTCAGTCTCTTGTTCGAAATTTAAATCAATAAATTCCTGTGCAGGCAAGCGAAGATGAGGGGGAGAGGGACAGGTAAGGAAGTCCAGTTGATAAATGTAAAATGATGATAAATAAACAGTCCTTTCAGAATCCTCCCCCAGTGGTACTAGCCTCTCACCTTATGGATAGACCCCAACGGGTCTAGTAGTGCATCAATGAACAACAAGGCAGTTCCTTTATCCACCTTGGTGTATCCAAGACAAGAAATCACTTCAGCTATTTCCTCCAAACTCCACGGTCTTTTTCCTGAAAGAAAATATCTCCAGGTCCACGGGATCAAAAGCAGAAAGGAAGATTCTCCATAGTGTAGTAAATTTAAAAAAAAAGATTCTTGCATTCATTAAAAAATCATCACAGTTAAAAACGGCATCACAGGCCAAACAGCAAAAAAAAGTGTCTAAAAAGTAAGGACTTCCGGTCACTGCCGTAACCGGAAGTGACGCCACCAATCTCCTAAAGACGCATTGCGTCACAACACACATGACTTTATCAAGGGTATAGGAGCTAAATGACGAAGGTGAGCTTAAATAATGCTCATCATCACAGTAACATCCTTGTAATCAATAATGGGCTAAGTATATGCAAAATGAGAGGTAGAAGCAGAGGTGTCTGGGAATAGCTAAAACAGAAGAACAAATCGCTCAGACTCTCACTAATCTATAACACTAATAAAAACAATGGTATAAAAACAGACAATAAAAACCTATAATAAAGTATAATATTGATAATAGACAAGGGACAATGAGAAATAAATTCAAATTTAAATTAACATGAAAAATATATATATATAATAAAATTAAATAAAAATAAAAATAAAACTAGAAATAAAAATAAATAAAAATAATAATTTTTTAGATCTGGAAATTTGGCATGAGGAAAAAATAATTAAAACTAAAACGTTCTTCAAAGCAGTTGATAGGAACAGGTATTTGCCCACGCATAGCTGTCACCACTCATCCTGGTTGATGAATATTCCTAAAGGACAACTGGTCAGACTGAGAAGGAATTGCACAATAGAGTCTGATTACAGACAACAAACTGAATTTATTGGAGAATGTTTTTTAGACAAAGGGTATGAAAAACCTTTCCTACAACAAAAGATCGAGGAAGTGAGAAATATTGAAAGGCAAAATCTTCTGTTGAGGGAGGGGTCTATTGTTGCTGGCTGCCATAAAGTCTATTGATGCTGGCTGCAAGAGATCTGTTGTTGATGCCAGGAGTCTATTGTTGCTTGGGGGTAACTTTGCTGGTGGTTCATTGTTGATGGGGGAATTTATTGTTGCTGGGGGGGGGGAGCTCTATTGTTACTGTCTGCAGGAGATCTCTTTTAGTGCTTTTCTTGTTATCATTACCAAATTCCATACAAATTACAAAACTATACTTCTGGTTCTGTATTCTCTAAAAAAGGCAGTACTGGGAAGTGGGTAGGGGGTGAAACCAAGGAATGGTGCTCATAGGTGGGTAGGGGCGGAGAAAGTAGGTTTCTCAGAAAGGGGGAGTTCCTGCACCTATTCTCTAATAAAAAAAGCCCTGGGGATAGGGAAGAGCTTTGTAAAAGCCCAGAACTTAACAACTTGAATGAGAACACCATCTTGAAGCAGCTATACAGAATAAAGTAGAGTTTCCCTCTACAAAAAGGTAGCATGGAGTTATAGCACAGAGTCCTTGTCTTCCTTGGAATGTTTAAAAGCATTGCCAGGCTGGGTGACTCTCAGCAGGCAAAAAAGGCCCTGCTACTCTCTGCTCTCAGCCTTAACTGATTAAAGACCACCCCACATACATATACTGCAACAGGGAGGCCCTCTGCGATCATTCACTAGAGAGACAGAAACAAGAGAGAGAGAAAATAGAGCCAGACGTTCAAACTTGCGCATAAGGGGGATACCTGAAACTGTGACAGACCTGCAATCTACTATTACTGCTCTATTACAAGAACTAAAGCCAGATATCCCTATTGAACGTTTAGAACTGGACAGGGTACACAGAGCCCTCACAGCCAAAAAGAAAGATGGACCCCCACGTGATATAATCACAAAATTTCATTATTACAGAACGAAAGAACAAATACTAATTGCTGCAAGAGAAAAAAAGGAACTTAATTTTCAAGGACACAATTATCAAATTTTTGCTGACCTATCCCAACTTACTATTACTAAAAGACGATCCATGAAACCCCAACTAATGGAACTGCAACGCCACAACATTATGTATCAATGGGGCTTCCCCTTTTCAGTCAGATTTAACTACCAAGGTACAATTTACAGAAGCAGATCAGCAGATGAACTACAACAAACCCTTTTAAAATTAAATCTGACAGAACCCACAAGCAGCAACTCTCCCACACGCAGAAGAATGGCATCATCTTCACTTTCAGACAGCACCCAGAAAATTTCAGAACAAAATGGGAATCATCATTCTCACAAAAGAGGCCGTTATGCCACATCATCCATGGACCAAGAAGATTCAATGGACTGACATCCTAATTCCTGATATCTCTTCATTTATTATACTAAGAGATGGTTCTCTATAAAAAACCTGTATTTATAACTGAATGTAACTGCATTCTGATAGTCACACACTGTGTGGGATCATGTTACATTCCAGTTATATTTCTTATTACTTCTGATTCATATAGCCTAAGAATATATAAGTGAAATAAGGAAATTCTTGTTCAGTTATAAATTATCAGGTAATAACAATAGATTTATTACTTTTTAGGACAAATATGTTCAATAATCCAGAAGTAATGGAAGCTTTTTCTTTCTTTTCTTAAAACAAATATATTATTACCTAACTAATTCCTAGAATTATGTTTTTGTTTATTCTAATCTGAAGCAATACAACCTCAATTTTATGAGTTAACATATCTAAACAGTTACATATAAATAAAATATGTAATTGTTTACTCTAAAAGGGTTAAAATCCCAAAATAATTCAAACTATCTTCATCAATACCAAAGTTATTAACAGTACCTTTCTAACTGAATTATTTAGCCTAGGGCAAGACTAACCATATACAACCACCCTGGAATAAATAATTTCAACAAAAACTATATTCTGCACTCCAATTAATGAAACATCATTTTGATGTCTTTTGACATAGCACTTCTCTCCTGTAAGCGGAAGATCCGTGTACCCCCATTAGCCCTCCTCATTCTCCCAACCATATTATGTGGGAGTGTGACGAAGGCACTTATTCCCCTGAGAGAGATATTTATTTACTTTCACGGGTAAATTGTGATTACTTGCAAAAAATAATTTATACAATGTATCATCTAATCTCATATGTTTTTTGTTTACTCTTTACTCCAGAATTCACTGGTTTCTTTTCTATCTATTCATCTCTTCAGTCCACACAGGTTGATCTGCGCAGTCAGCTCTGCATAACAAAAAGTAAGTCAAAACTATTTGATCTATTGCCATGGCACCACTGAATATACTTTCCCTGAATGATCAGGGAATAAATGTCCCTCAAAAAAGGACCAAAGCCTTCCGTACTTTCCATAACAAGAAGGCTCACATAGTATGCCTCCAAGAAACACACTTCACCAAAGATTCTACTCCAAATTATATTTCTCCTTTTTATCAACAAATTTACACGGCTTCTGCCTGTACCAAGCAAAGGGGAACTCTAATTGCATTTCACCGATCCACACCATTCACCTTATCATCAGAAATTAAAGACCCAGAAGGTTGATACCTGATACTCATGGGTTATATAATGGATACAGCAATCACTGTGATTTCCTACTACGCTCCTAACAAACAACCTACACCATTCCTCTCACATATATTACAAGTGATTAATACACACAAAATAGGAACAGTGATAATGTGTGGGGATTCGAACCAGGTCCTCCTCCCATTTCTAGATAAATCACCTTTTACACCATCCAAAATAACCTCTAGATTACCTTTTTCTCAACTTCTTTCTAAATACAATCTGGTAGATTCATGGAGAGAAAGTAACCCAATGAAAAAGAAATTCACTTATTTCTCGCACCCTCATCAAACCTTCACCAGAATAGATCATATTTTTCTAACAATAGGAATGATACCAGAAATTATTGCATCAGATATAATTCCGATTCCGTGGTCTGACCATAATGCAGTATACACTACTATAGCCTCAGCCATACCAAAAGCGCATGACCCAACGTGGTACTTACCGGACATAATGCTCAAACACCCACTACATCAGATGGCCATTGAACAAGCTTTAAAGGAATACATATCAATTAATAATACAACAGACATCTCTCCAATAACACTGTGGGAAGCTCATAAGCCTGTCTTGCGTGGTACAATACAAAGACAAATGGCACTAATTAAACGGGAACGCAAAAATCTAGCAAAAAAACTAGAACTCAATTTTAATGCAGCCTACATATCATTTCAAGATAATCCATCTTAGAGTACAAAATCTCATCTGGAAAAATCTAGATTGGAATACGATCTATTTCTCACTGAGTCAGTTGATAAATCCCTCAAACGCTCCAAACACAATTTCTACATGAATACAAACAAACCAGGTACATATTTGGCTGGGGCATTAAATTCAACTAACAAATCTTTCAAACCAATACGTTTGAAATTATCAAAAAATGTTTACACTTGTAATCCAGTTAAAATAGTCCATAAATTTCACTCACATCTCGCAACTTTATACAAGACAAACAATGAATTTAATCCTACAGAGGCTGAATCCTTCTTCTCAAAAAATAACCTTACCTGAGTTGTCTCAGAATCAAAAAAGCAGTTTGGATAAGCCTATAACTATAGATGAAGTTGCTAACGCCATAAAAGACCTAAAACTTAACAAAAGACCAGGCCCAGATGGCTACTCGGCTTTATACTATAAAACATTCTCAGAAATACTCTCTCCCATTCTCACTGAAACTTTTAACAAACTTCTAGATGGACATTCTTTTCGGCAAGAAACACTAATGGCAATTGTTTGTATGATCCCAAAACCCCTTTCTGATGATACTTCCTGTGTGAATTATCGGCCTATCTCTCTGTTAAACCTCGATATTAAATTATTAGCAAAAATAATAGCAAAACGCCTCAATAGCATTATAGGAAAATTAATACATAGAGATCAAGTAGGCTTCATGCCAAATAGACAGGCAGGCGATAATATACGCAGGGCAGTGTTATTGGCACATATTGCTAAAAAACTGAAAATCCCTTTATGTTTTCTATCTCTCGAAATTAAGAGGGCATTTGACACAGTATCCTGGCAATATATGCAATATTCATTACAAAAATGGGGTTTTGGACCCCACTTTTTAACATGGATCAAAGCATTATATAATAAACCCAAAGCTTATATAAAATATGCTGGATACAAATCTGAAGCCTTTAATATCGAAAGAGATACAGGGTTGCCCATTATCTCCCTTATTATTTGCCCTTATACTCGAACCCATGGCCCAATACATCAGAACAAACCAAACTATAACTGGCATTGAAGTAGGAGGTATTACACACAAATTATGTATATTTGCAGACGATATATTACTTTTTCTATCATCACCACAGGTCTCTGGTCCTAACTTAATACCAGCTCTTGATGGATTTGCAGCCGTATCCGGCCTTATGATTAATCCTAAGAAATGCCTAGTGCTTAATATTTCACTCACAAACATGGAATTGATCCCGGCTGGGGCTGCACTCCCATTCACATGGGCAGAAAAATCAATCCCATATCTTGGAATTCATTTAACAGCATCTCATTCTGACTTATTCTCAACCAATTATCCTCCTGTATTAAGACAGATCAGATCACAAATCTAATAAAACAATGGTCGCAACTTCCTTTATCCTGGATAGGGAAGATTAATGCAATCAAAATGACTATTCTACCCAAATTGCTATATCTATTCAGAGCCTCCCTATTCCAATTCCTTCCTATTTTTTGAGAATAGTACAAAAAAGAGCAACTTCGTTTATATGGGGCTCTTCTAAACCACGTATACCTATACACACACTACATCTTCCCAAAAATAAAGGAGGCCTGGGATATCCTAATTTTACTAACTACTACAGAGCAGCACATTTGGCCAGTCTGTCCAAATACCATGCAAAACAGGAAATCCCATTATGGGTATTTATAGAGGCTTCAGAAAATGACCCTCTATTAATATCAAATTTATTATGGCTTGATCCTAAAGACCGCTAACTAAATCCCATAACTAAACACTTCTTATCTCTCTGGGATAAACTAAAAACCAAATATCAGTTACAATCTCCACACAATCCTCTCCTTTCTTTTATCAGAAATCTGGCCTTTTATCCGGCATGGATCTACCCAAATTCTTTTAAAGCTTGGACAACATCAGGCATTCAGACACTAAATGACTTCACAGCATCTAAATCATTCCTTTCATTCCCATCGCTTAGAGAAAAATATGATCTACCAAACTCTGAGATATTTAGATATCTCCAAATCAAAAATTTCTATACACCATTCCTAAAGGGGGATACACCATTATCCCAATTATCCATTTTTGAATCAATCTGTACAAAAGATCCATTTGCTAAAGGTACAATTTCATCACTTTATAATCAATTATATGGAGTAGCAAATCTTAATAGACCCTCTTACGTTCAGAGGTGGGAGGAGGACATGGGACGAACTTTAGAAGACACGGACTGGTCTAACATATGGCACACATCTAAGTCATCTTCACCCAACATCTTAGCACTGGAGACAAATTATAAAGTCCTAACTCGCTGGTACCTTGTACCCGCTAGAGTGGCAAAATATTCACCTAATACCTCAGCTCTCTGTTTTCGAGGATGCCCAGAAATAGGCACATATTTACACATATGGTGGACGTGCCCAGTAATCCAAACCTTCTGGAAGGAAGTCTTCGTGATTGCATCTAAAATATTTAAAAAAATAATACAACCAGATCCATATTTAACTTTAATTAATCTAAAACCGGAATGGTTAACACTCTCTCAATTCAAACTTATGATCCAACTAATAACGGCTGCAAAACAAACAGTGGCCAAGGCATGGAAATCTCCTACATTGGTACTAGCAGAAACAATTCACAGAATGAATAATACAATGTCCCATGCTAAGATGGTAGCCATCGATCAAAATCAAATTCCAAAATTTGAAAAACTTTGGCATCCTTGGATAAAACAACAGTTCCTGTCAAACTTCAATGACTCTGTCCTGTTGCCATGGTAACAGTTTAAATGACTTACAGAGACATCCATTCTAAGGCTTCAAAAAGAACTAAAAAGAATAATAAACTGACGAGCGGGACAACCTTGTGGACCATACCTCTACCTTTCAACCCTTTTTCTTCTTTCTCTTTCCTTTTCTCCACCTTACGATTAAAGCTCATTATCAGAATTTATTTGACCTATATACACTCTACCTGTAAACAATATATATAGTAGGTATAAATCATTTACATACCTACAAAAGTAACTAAGGAAATGATATATATCTTTAATTTAGGTTTACGTGAACCCAATGTTTAATATTTGAAATTTCATGATATTTACCTATATAAACCCTACTGTAAAACAATGAGCTTACTTTATAGATCCTTGTAAACTTACTTTATGTATCTTTATAACATTGTATACTCAATAAACTTCTTTTGACAAGGAAACAAGAGAGAGAGAGAGCTGTGATTCTTGCTAATTAGGAACACAGATGTGTCTCTTCCTCCAGTCAGTCCATCCCCCACACAGTAAGAAAACACACCCAGGGAATACAGTTAATCCTTTGATTGTCCCCAATGTTAACCCCTGATTTTTTTTAGCACTGATCACTTTACTGGTGTCACTGGTCCCCAAAAAGTGTCACTTAGTGTCAGATTTGTCCACTGCAATGTCGCAGTCCTGCTAAAAATCTCTGATCGCTGCTATTACTAGTAAAAACAATAAAAAATGTCCATAAATCTATCCCATAGTTTGCAGATGCAATAACTTTTGTGCAAACCAATCAATATACGTTTTTTTTTTTTTTTTTACCAAAAATATGTAGCAGAATACAAATTGGCCTAAAATTGGCCTAAATTGATGAAGAAATTTCATTTTTTAAATTTTTTTATTGGATGTGTTTTATAGCAGAAAGTAAAAAATGTTTTTTTTTTTTTTTTTTTTCAAAATTGTTTTCTTTGTTTATAGCGCAAAAACTAAAAACCGCAGAGGTGATCAAACATCAATTTTATTTGGGTACAGAATCGCATGACAGTGCATTTGTCAGTTACAATAACACAGTGCCGTATCACAAAGAATGACCTGGTCAGGAAGGGGGTAAAACCTTCCGGAGCTGAAGTGGTTAAATACATCTGTCGGCCGTCTGCTGGCCATTCTTCTCGTTCAGGGATTGGCTGAAGCTATATCCAGGGCCAGCTCAGACTCTGCCCTCTACTCACATTATGTTTCCAGAAGATTCTGGAAAGACAGGGGGAGACAGACAAGCCTGTAGCTACAGAGCTCAGAGTAGGCGAAACACAATCAAGTCTCAATTTCTAACAGTGGAGCCAAAAACTAAATTTGCCTCACTTCTTGCACCTGACCTAGAAGGGTGCTACACGTATACATGTCGTGAAGTCCATTAAATGATAAGCAACCTAGGGTTATACTAAAGTGACCAGTTTTATAAAATGAAATCTGGGGACATATTTTTTTTTTTATTTGCAAATTGTAAACTATTTTATAAGCATATTTTCCACAAATTATATATGCAGCGTATGTGGTATGTGTTTATGGAATTATTGTATGATATATATGTTTTCTTACATTTCGTTCATAAATAAAGATAAAAAAAAAGGATACTTCTTAGAATTTTTTGAGATATGACTACCAAATATTTTGAACATAAGACAGAGAAAAAACAGAGTACAGAGTTCAGGAGTGCGTTACATAAAGAATGCAGGGATAAGGAGCACGCTACATAAAAAATGCAGGGCTAAGTCGCCATCAGGAGCATGCTACATAAAGAATGCAGGGCTCAGAAGTGCACTACATAAAGAAAGCAGGGCTTAGGAGTGTGCTACATAAGAAATGCAGAGCTCAGGAGTGCGTTATACATAAAGAATGCAATGCGCTACATAAAGAATGCAGGACTCAGCTGTGCCCATCTATGCAGCCTCACCAGTGCCCATCAATGCAGCCTGACCAGTGCCTATCAATGCAGCCTCACCAGTGCCATCTATGCAGCCTCACCAGTTCTCATCCAATGCAGCCTCACTAGTGCCCATCCAATTCAGCCTCACCAGTGTCCAGGAAGCAGCCTCACCTGTGCCCTGGAATGCAGCCTCACCTGTGCCAAGGAATGCAGCCACACCAGTGCCCAGCAATGCAACCTGACAAATGCCCAGCAATGCAGCCTGACCAGTGCCCAGCAATGCAGCCTCACCAGTGCCCATCCAATGCAGCCTGACCGTTGCCCATCCAATGCAACCTGAGCAGTGCCCATCCAATTAATGATCACCTGTGCCCAGCATTGCAGCCTCACCAGTGCCCAGAAATGCAGCTTCACCAGTGCCCAGGAATGCATCCTCACCAGTGCCCAGAAATGCAGCTTCACCAGTGCCCAGGAATGCATCCTCACCAGTGCCCATCTATGCAGCCTCACCTGTGCCCAGGAATGCAGCCTCACCAGTGCCCAGCATTGCAACCTGACCAGTGCCCATCTAAGCAGGCTCATCAGTGCCCATCCAATACAGCCTGACCAGTGCCCATCCAATGCAGCCTGAGCAGTGCCCATCCAATGCAGCCTCACCTGTGCCCAGCATTGCAGCCTCACCAGTGCCCAGCAATGCAGCTTCACCAGTGCCCAGCAATGCAGCTTCACCAGTGCCCAGGAACGCAGCCTCACCAGTGCCCAGGAATTCAGCCTCACCAATGCCCAGGAATGCTGCCTCACCAGTGCCCAGGAATGCAGCCTCACCTGTGCCGATCAATGTAGCCTCACATGTGCCGATCAATGCAGCCTCACATGTGCCCATCAATTCAGCCTCACAGGTGCCCAGGAATGTAGCCTCACAGTACCCAGTAATGCAGCCTCACCTGTGCCCAGGAATGCAGCCTCACCAGGGCTCAGGAGTGTTCTACATAAAGAATACAGGGCTCAGAAGTGCACTGCATAAAGAATGCAGGGCTCAGCTGTGCCCAACTATGCAACCTCACCAGTGACCATCAAAGCAGCCTGACCAGTAACTCTCAATGCAGCCTCACCAGTGTCCATCTATGTAGCCTCACCAGTGCCTAGGAATGCAGCCTCACCAGTGCCCAGCAATGCAGCCTCACCAGTGGCCAGGAATTCAGCCTCACCAATGCCCAGGAATGCAGCCTCACCTGTGCCCTGGAATGCAGCCTCACCGGTGCCCAGGAATGTAGCCTCACCAATGCCCAGGAATGCAATATCAACTGTGCCCTGGAATGCAGCCTCACCAGTGCCCAGGAATGCAGCCTCACCTGTGCCCAGGAATGCAGCATCATCAGGGCTCAGGAGTGCGCTACATAAAGAATACAGGGCTCAGCAGTGCACTACATAAAGAATGCAGGCTTTACCAGTGCCCATCTATGCAGCCTTACCAGTGTCCAGCAATGCAGCCTCACCAGTGTCCAGCAATGCAGCCTCACCAGTGTCCAGCAATGCAGCCTCACCAGTGTCCAGCAATGCAGCCTCACCAGTGTCCAGCCATGCAGCCTCACCAGTGACCATCTATGCAGCCTCACCAGTGCCAAGCAAGGCAGCCTCACTAGTGCCCATTCAATCAAGTGCCCAGCAATGCAGCCTTAACTGTGCCCAGCAATGCGGCCTCACCAGTGCCCAGCAATGCAGCCTCACCAGTGCCCAGCAATGCAGCCTCACCAGTGCCCAGCAATGCAGCCTCACCAGTGCCCAGCAATGCAGCCTCGCCAATGCCCATCCAATGCAGCCTCACCAGTGCCCAGCAATGCAGCTTCACCAGTGCCCAGCAATGCAGCTTCACCAGTGCCCAGGAATGCAGCCTCACCAGTGCCCAGGAATGCAGCCTCACCAATGCCCAGGAATGCAGCCTCATCTGTGCCCAGGAATGCAGCCTCACCAGTGCCCAGGAATGCAGCCTCACCTGTGCCGATCAATGTAGCCTCACATGTGCCGATCAATGCAGCCTCACATGTGCCCATCAATTCAGCCTCACAGGTGCCCAGGAATGTAGCCTCACAGTACCCAGTAATGCAGCCTCACCTGTGCCCAGGAATGCAGCCTCACCAGGGCTCAGGAGTGTTCTACATAAAGAATACAGGGCTCAGAAGTGCACTGCATAAAGAATGCAGGGCTCAGCTGTGCCCAACTATGCAACCTCACCAGTGACCATCAATGCAGCCTGACCAGTAACTCTCAATGCAGCCTCACCAGTGTCCATCTATGTAGCCTCACCAGTGCCTAGGAATGCAGCCTCACCAGTGCCCAGCAATGCAGCCTCACCAGTGGCCAGGAATTCAGCCTCACCAATGCCCAGGAATGCAGCCTCACCAATGCCCAGGAATGCAGCCTCACCTGTGCCCTGGAATGCAGCCTCACCGGTGCCCAGGAATGTAGCCTCACCAATGCCCAGGAATGCAATATCAACTGTGCCCTGGAATGCAGCCTCACCAATGCCCAGGAATGCAGCCTCACCTGTGCCCAGGAATGCAGCATCATCAGGGCTCAGGAGTACGCTACATAAAGAATACAGGGCTCAGCAGTGCACTACATAAAGAATGCAGGCTTTACCAGTGCCCATCTATGCAGCCTTACCAGTGTCCAGCAATGCAGCCTCACCAGTGTCCAGCAATGCAGCCTCACCAGTGTCCAGCAATGCAGCCTCACCAGTGTCCAGCAATGCAGCCTCACTAGTGTCCAGCCATGCAGCCTCACCAGTGACCATCTATGCAGCCTCACCAGTGCCAAGCAAGGCAGCCTCACTAGTGCCCATTCAATCAAGTGCCCAGCAATGCAGCCCCAGCAGTGCCCAGCAATGCAGCCTTAACTGTGCCCAGCAATGCAGCCTCACCAGTGCCCAGCAATGCAGCCTCACCAGTACCCAACAATGCAGCCTCACCAGTGCCCAGCAATGCAGCCTCGCCAATGCCCATCCAATGCAGCCTGACCAGTGCCCAGCAATGCAGATTCACCTGTGCCCAGGAAAGCAGCCTCACCTGTGCCCAACAATGCAGCTTCACCAGTGCCCAGCAATGCAGCCTTACCAGTGCCCAGGAATTCAGCCTCCCCTGAGCCCAGGAATGCAACCTCACTAGTGCCCAGCAATGCAGCCTCACCAGTGCCCAGCAATGCAGCCTCACCAGTGTCAAGCAACGCAGCCTCACAGTGCCCATCTAAGCAGCCTCACCAGTGCCCATCTATGCAGCCTCACCAGTGCCCAGGAATGCAGCCTCACCAGTGCCCAGGAATTCAGCCTCCCCAGTGCCCAGGAATGCAGCCTCACCAGTGCCCAGGAATGTAGCCTCACCAGTGCACAGGAATACAGCCTCACCAGTGCCCAGGAATGCAGCCTCACCTTTGCCAAGGAATGCAGCCTCACCATGGCTCAGGAGTGAGCTGCATAAAGAATATAGGGCTCAGAAGTGCACTGCATAAAGAATGTAGGGTTCAGCTGTGCCCAACTATGCAACCTCACCAGTGCCCATCAATGCAGCCTGACCAGTAACCATCAATGCAGCCTAACCAGTGCCCATCTATGCAGCCTCACCAGTGCCCATGAATGCAGACTCACCAGTGCCCAGCAATGCAGCCTCACCAATGCTCAGGAATGCAGCCTCACCTGTGCCCTGGAATGCAGCCTCACCTGTGCCCTAGAATGCAGCCTCACCTGTGCCCAGGAATGCAGCCTCATCAGGACTCAGGAGGGCGCTACATAAAGAATACAGGGCTCAGCAGTGAGCTACATAAAGAATGCAGGGTTTACCAGTGCCCATCTATGCAGCCTCACCAGTGCCCAGCAATGCAGCCTCACCAGTGTCCAGCAATGCAACCTCACCAGTGACCATCTAAGCAAGCCTCACCAGTGCCTATCCAATCCAGTGCCCAGCAATGCAGCCTCACCTGTGCCCAGCAATGCAGCCTCACCTGTGCCCAGGAATGCAGCCTCACCAGTGTCCTGCAATGCAGCCTCACTAGTGCCTAGCAATGTCGTTTCACCAGTGCCCAGCAATGCAGCCTCACCAGTGTCAAGCAATGCAGCCTCACCAGTACCCATCCATGCAGCCTCACCAGTGCCCATCTATGCAGCCTCACCAGTGCCCTTCCATGGCAGCCTCACCAGTGCCCAGGAATGCAGCCTCACTAGTGCCCAGCAATGCAGCCTCCCCTGTGCTTAGGAATGCAGCCTCACCAGTGCCCAGCAATGCAACCCGACCAATGCCCAACAATGCAGCCTGGCCAGTGCCCAGTAATGCAGCCTGACCAGTGCCCATCTATGCAGCCTGACCAGTGCCCATCTATGCAGCCTGACCAATGCCCATCTATGCAGCCTCACCAGTACCCATCCATGCAGCCTCACCAGTGCCCATCTATGCAGCCTCACCAGTGCCCTTCCATGACAGCCTCACCAGTGCCCAGGAATGCAGCCTCACTAGTGCCCAGCAATGCAGCCTCCCCTGTGCTTAGGAATGCAGCCTCACCAGTGCCCAGCAATGCAACCTGACCAATGCCCAACAATGCAGCCTAGCCAGTGCCCAGTAATGCAGCTTAACCAGTGCTCATCTATGCAGCCTGACCAGTGCCCATCTATGCAGCCTGACCAGTGCCCATCTATGCAGCCTCACCAGTGCCCATCCAATCCAGTGCCCAGCAATGCAGCCTCACCAGTGCCCAGTAATGCAGCCTCAACTGTGCCCAACAATCTAGTCTCACCAGTGCCCATCCAAGCAGCCTCACCAGTGCCCAGGAATTCAGCTTCACTAGTGCCCAGCAATGCAGCCTCACCTGTGCCTAGGAATGCAGCCTCACCAGTGCCCTTCAATGCAACCTGACCAGTGCCCAGCAATGCAGCCTGGCCAGTGCCCAGTAATGCAGCCTGACCAGTGCACATCTGTGCAGCTTGACCAGTGCCTATCTATGCAGCCTCACCAGTGCCCATCCAATGCGGCCTCATCAGTGCCCATCTGTGCAGCCTCACCAGTGCCCATCCAATCCAGTGCCCAGCAATGCAGCCTCACCAGTGCCCAACAATGCAGCCTCAACTGTGCCCAGCAATGCAGTCTCACAGTCTCACTAGTGCCCAGCAATGCAGCTTCACCTGTGCCCAGCAATGCAGCCTCTCCTGTGCCCAGCAATGCAGCCTCACCAGTGCCCAGGAATGCAGCCTTACCTGTGCCCAGCATGCAGCCTCACCTGTGTAGGGAATCAGATAGGAGAGGAGAGCTGGCTGGATCATCAGGCGGGCGTCGCCCGCTGTGTCAGCTTTAATTTAAATCGATGAGCACCTGCTGTCACACAAGTCCAACTTTCTGGACCGTCTCCCACCTATGATAGACAGCACATGTCCCGGCATTGGGACATGAGAAAACCAGGAGGCGGGACTTGTGTGACAGAGGGCACTCGGCGATTCAAATTAAAACTGACACATCGGGCGATGCCAGCCTGATACCCCCCCAGTGTGTAGCACATGGGTCGGATTGCCCCCACTCTTTCACAGCACCCGCCCTGCAATCCGGGAACAAATCCCCAGAAACGTCTGCTCACCCTAGGTTACACAGGAGAAATGGATGCTAAGAATATAGAAAACTGAAGGCCAAGCCCACTAAGGCTATAACTCTTTCCACTTCCCTCCTCTGTTGTAGCAACCATTTTTAAGAAAAATCATTATATGAGGGAAGGTAGCTCTGTCCCTCAAACAATTAGGAGAAAAGGATGTTACAGGGAAAACAAAATTAATATTTCCTCTATAATCCACTGAAGGACTCAGCTTAATAATAAAATGGAAGGATTCAATGTACTACAATATTACAAGATAGTAAAGCATAATGTAGGTATGAAATCATATTAGAGTAAAAGAAAGGCCCAATAGAGAAAAAGAGAGAGTTCAATTTGCCCTGTCACACTGTCCACCACACACAGCAGCTTCTGTAGAATGCAACACACACATTAGTAGTAGTAGTAGTAGTAGTCACTCACAGCAGTGAGTCTTCAGATACATGGTGTCAGAACCTGTGTCATTACTTGGGTCACCTGCTGGCAGCACTGTTGTTCTCAGAACCAAAGGGCATAGTTCTGGTGGCCACCAGCAGGTGTACCCCAGCAGATGGACTATACAGGGGATTAGGCGGCACCTCATGTGGACTGCTGGGGGTATATAAGCCCGCCCTTCACTGAGGTTCAGTGCTTCAGTATTTTCCGTGCAAGCCATGTACCTGCCTGAATCTGATCTATTCCTGATACTTGTACCTTGATCCTAAAACCTGTTTCCTGTAACCTGCTTTCTGCTCCCAGTATCTGGCTTCCTGCTCCCCTTGTCTGCTGTCTCTGTCCTGTCTTGCTCATGTGTTCTCCCTTCCTTAGTATATAGTTAGTTAGTTAGGTTATTGTTTAGAGTTTTGCATTGTTACGTTTACTTCTCACTTACTTATGTTTACTGGTGGTTTTGGAAGTGTGTTATAGACTTAATTAATGCACTTTCACTTATGCCGCGTACACACGGGCGGTTTTTGCACTGAAGGTTTCTCCAACAGAATTCCGCTCAAGCGATCTTGCCTATACATGGTCAGACCAAAGTCCGACCGTCAAGAATGCAGTGACGTACAACACGTACGACGGGACTAGAAAAAGGAAGTGCAATAGCCAGTGCGCCACCCTTTGGGCTCCTTCTGCTAATCGCGTGTTTATCTCGTGTTAGTAGAAGTTTGGTGAGAGACGATTTGCGCTTTTCAGCTTTCGTGCTTTTCAGTCCATTACTGCTCTTCAGTTTGTGCTTTTGAGTTTGCATCTGCTTTTCAGAGCATGCAGAGTGTAGACAGTTCGCATCTGTTTTTTCAGTTTTCTCTTATCCGCTCGTTTCTGATTTTTAGTTCGCTCTTCACAGGCCTTGCTGTTCTTCAGTGCGTTCTGTTAGTTCATTCTGACCAGCCGGCCATTCCGAAGCCATGTTGCGGGTACGTACTCATCTTAGAGTTCGTGCTGTGTGGGGGCTTGGTGTTGGGGTTCATTCTTTGACCCAAGCCCAGTCCATCCAGCTAGATCATGAAAGTTGCCAAAATCCCTAGGTGAACAGATAAAAAATACCCCCAAGGAAAATTAGTGGACTTTAACAGCAACAAAATAATAAAACGTTGATATATATATATAGCAGTGAGGATGCGTATAACAATGAGAAGCTAAAAAGGTATACTGATATGCAATAAGTGGAGATACTTGTGAGGTCTTCCACGAGGGCCTACGCGTTTCGGGACTGAACAGACCGTCCCTTCATCAGGGGAAACTTGTGGGGAAGAATCACACTGCATAGTAAAATCCAAATTAAGAAAAAACATCAGTACATTGTTACATACAATATGACAATTGCTTTGCATCACAAAAGAACCATTAAGCATTGTGATCATAGTCAGGAGAAACAACCTACCTAAGCATAACAGTGTTGGAGTTTCACTGCCAGAAACACGGCGGTGACCCTGTCCACACACACCCACAGATCCAAAAAGGGGGGGAGGGAGAAGGAGGAGCCGGGGTGCGTGGCTGGCCCCACCTTGTCCACACTGGTCCACTCAAGAGATGCCAAACAGCAGAGCCCACCAGGGAAAATACTATCCCAGAACACAGGCCAGAACAAATATCTAAAAAAGGAGTATATCTATATATTAGTATTGCTATTTGCACCAGGTAATTTGTCTAATGCCCATGATCTGGACCAAATCAAATTGTAGTGTCCTACCTAGATGGAGTCAGAAGCCCGAGAAATGTAAAGGGAAAAATAGGAGGGAGGAGAGGGGACGAGGATGTATGGTATAGTGTAACATTAAAGTAGCTCCCATTGATGTGCTTCAATTGTTTGCCTTCACACCAGCAGAGTCTGCAAAAAAGAAGAGACGATGCTATGTAAGCAAACATTGGTCAATGTAATATATGCTGGGAGTAATAGGTTCCACGGGAAGAAAAGGGAACACTTACATAATAGTAGGGAGCTCATTCCTATTAGACACCACACATAGTGCTCGTCCGTTCCTCCAAAAACGCCGCCATCCGGAACAATGACAATATGTCACTGACCGGCATGGCGTTTAAAAGGCTTCAGGGGGCGGAGTCAGACGTGGCGTCGTCTTAGGTGTACGGCGTCATCACTTCATTCACCCATCAAAACAGGGAAGAAAAAACACACGTCCGGTGTCTTGCCGAGAAAGTTCCCTCGGCGGATAAGGACCCCCCCCTGTACTGCGCAGGCGCACTACTATGAGCCGCCGGAGATAGCCGAAGCTCAAAATCTTCAATCAGCTGTACACGGCGCCTGCGCCCTAGGTCCAGGTTCCTTCCCCACCATCCAAGTGGACCTAGAGGGGGAATAAAAAAGAGCCGAGCAAAGCGAGGCCGTGCCCGAAGCGTGGCGAGCGAAGCGAGCCCGCGAGGGGCCCTCTTACAGGCGCCGTGTACAGCTGATTTTCACCTATTCACCTTTTGCTATTTCCGCTGGATCCTACTGCACAGGCGCAGTAGAGGGGGGTCCTTATCTGCTGAACGGAACTTTCTCGGCAGAACACCGGCTAAGAGTGATTGCAAGGCGGCGCCGCGTTCTCTGCGGCGTACCTACGCAATCACTCAGCAGGAGAGTAGGCAGGACTAGCGAAAGGCTCCTCCCACAGGTACGTGAGAGGAGACTATACGTCATAGGAAATCTCCTAGCAACAAAAAGGGCATCATAACAATCAGCAAGGGAGGACTACAGGGTAAAACAAAATGACATAGCAGCCATGCAGTATAAGGGGTAATAGGTGGCTCTACTCAGTCATCACTGGGAGAGCAGCCAGAATTCCCATCATGCATCTCCAAGGGGAGCAGTACCAGAGGTGCCAAAAGAAAGGGGGGGACCCTGAGCCGTAACTGCACAGCGCCCCCCACAGGATGAACCTGAGAGGGGAGTCATGCAGCCACGGCCCACCGATGCAGTAAGGCAGCCAAGCAAACGCACCGGGACCGCCCTAAAAACCACCGAGCGGCGATAGCCGCTCCCAAGGACGCCAGCAAAGGGCTGGCCCCCCAAGGGATACAAGGATCCCGGAGGGCCCCCCTGTGCCGGGTGGGACAAGATGGGGCCAGCAGACGCACCAGGACAATAAATCGCCCAAACCGGACATGGCAAACAAAACTCCAACAAAGCAAGGCATGAGAGCAGGCGGGATGTACACCGTATGGAAAATTAAGCAAAAACGTGAACAGGCAGGATATAAATGCTACAAAGAATAGATTGAACATAAATCTACACATGATGACAAAAGCAGGTAGATATTCAAGGTACATATTCCCAGGGCTTTTTTTCTCAAACAATAGGTGCTGGAACTCAACCAGGACCCCCCAAAACCCCTCCATCCACACACACCCTCCAAATCACATCAAATAGTGGGTGTGATCAGTCAAATTTCAGTAGGAGGGTGTTAAAGGGGCAATAAATTCCAGGATTGCATCACATACAGAGTGCAGAGTTCAGGGGGGTTACACACAGAGTGCAGAGCTGTCACTTGTAAACACAGAAACCGGACTTCTGTGTTTACAAGTGATTGTGCTGAGCAGCCCCCCCCCCCCCCAAGGGTCTGAGCCAGAGGTGGTGGAACTGGGTTCCACCAAGTTCCCCCTGAAAAAAAGCCCTGCATATTCCACATCAGGACTAAGGAGGCTATAGATCCTTTTCACATCCTCCTGATGCAAATCCCTCTAAAAATGGCCTATAGCTGAGCTGTTTGTTCAAACCAAGGGGTGAGATGGCAGCAAGGTCAACAATCCAGCGGGCCTCCCGCTGTAAGAGGACCTTGTTCCAATCCCCGCCCCTGGGATTGGGATGAATTCTGTCCAGGATCAGGAACTGAATTCCTGGAAAGATCCCATGATGTTCGTTAAGGACATGCCTTCCCAGAGGGAGATCTGGGTTGGCGTTCTTCATAGAAGTGATGTGTCTGGAGGCTCGCAGGGAAAACTTCAATATAGTCTTGCCAACATAGAATCATTGGCACTGGCAGATAAGAAGGTATACCACCCCCTCGATCTTACAGTTGAAAAAGTGATATGGTTTGTATGGTCGTCTGTTGGGGAGAATGGTGTTTTGTCTTGTGTTCACATATCTGCATATCAGACACCCACCACAGGTAAAAGTCCCAAACCTTTTACATGGGTCATTACGAAAATCGCCCACAAATTCACTATGGACTAACTGGTCCCACAGTGAGTTAGGGCGTCAATAAGTAATGGCCGGACGTGCCCTCGTGGAAGACCTCACAAGTATCTCCACTTATTGCATATCAGTATACCTTTTTAGCTTCTCATTGTTATACGCGTCCTCACTGCTATGTATATATATCAACGTTGATGTTTTGTATATTTTTTCTAAATAATAAAATTGTTTTTTATTACTTTGTTGCCGTTAAAGTCTCACTAATTTTCCTTGGGGGTATTTTTTATCTGCAAGCCCAGTCCATGAACAGGGTGGGGAGGAGTTCATGGACCAAAAATTGGTTACTCCAGCGTGACCAATTCTCTCATATGTCTTTGCTTTGAGAGATCCAGGAGAATAATCCTGATGATTTCAGGAATTTTCTCAGGATGACGGACCCCGTTTTTCACTGTCTGTTGGCTTTGCTGACCCCTTATATTAGCAGGCAGGATACCTGCATGAGGCAAGCCATCACTCCGGAGCAGAGGCTAGTCACCACGTTGCGGTACTTGGCGACTGGGAGAAGCCTGCAGGACCTCTAGGTCTCGACAGGCATCTCCCCCCAGGCTCTGGGTATCATTACCCCAGAGACTTGTTCTGCTATTATTCAGGTCCTGCAGAAGGACTATATTAAGGTAAGTTTTCTCCTTTAACATCACATTCTATTGTATTTATTGTTTGCTAATGTATTGTATTTCTTTCATCATTCCCTAATTATCATGATTGTAATATGCTGTGAATGTCCCCTTTGTCCTCATGCATGCTGTAATTTTTTAATGCTCCTCTTTTGTCCTTCATGCATATTTGCCTTCACTAACCTCCCCAGCATGCTATCCTGGGCCCATATACACCTACCTAGTTACTTTACAAAGTATTTTGTCAGCTCCATTTTAGTGCTTTACCCCAAACACCCCCTAAAATGTGTACAAATGTTTTATTGTTGTCCTTAAATTCAGGCAGAGTGCCATAGGCTTTTTTTAAAGGCTCAAACTCATCTCGAACCCCCCCCCCCCTTAAAATTTTTACACAATGGACTATCAGAGGGGGGAAGTAATCTGATAAGTGGGCCTTATATTTTCGTCTTTAAAAACTCCTTAAAATACCGTATTTATCGGCGTATAACGCGCACTTTTTTCCCCTTAATATCAGGGGAGAATCGTGGGTGCGTGTTATAGGCCAATCCCCACTGTCTGTGAACCGAAAAAGAGCGAGCGCCGCCGAAAAAGACCGAGTGCCGGCGGAAAAAACGAGCGCCGCCGAAAAAGACCGAGTGCCGCCGAAAAAGATAGAGCCGAGTGCTCGGCTCCACTCGCAGTTACCCGCCTCCTTGCTGTCTCTGAGAGGATGAGGAGCGAGTGCTGCCGAAAAAGACCGAGCTGAGTGCTCGGCTCCACTCGCAGTCCCGCCCAGTCCCGCCCACCTCCTATGATGGACATAACACTCTGTCCAATGGCGGGACTGGGCGGGACTGGGCGGGACTGCGCAGCGCTCGCTCCTCATCCTCTCAGAGACAGCAGGGAGGCGGGGCGGCGTGACGAGCCGAGTACACAGGCTCTGTCTATCTCGGCGGCAAATTTAAACAATTAAATGCTGCAAGTGGCACACGGCACTGGGCAAGACTGCATATGACAATGGGCAAGGCTGCACTGGGTAAGGCTGCATATGACAATGGGCAAGGCTGCAAATGGCACTTAGCAAGGCTGCAAACGGCACTGGGCAAGGCTGCAAATGGACACTGATCATTCTTCAATGATGGACAAGGCTGCAGATGGACACTGATAAGGCTGCATTGATTGGCATTTAAAAGTAAGTTTTTTCCTTAAACTTCCCTCCTAAAAGTTTTTTTCCTTAAAATGCCCTCTTAAACTTGGGGTGCGTGTTATACGCCGGCGCGTGTTATACGCCGATAAATATGGTAAATGTTATACTGATGTTGGCCAAGAATGTTTGTGTCTAATTTGCTTGCAATGTTATGTGCAAAAGTACTAATATATTTTTTTTCTGTTTTTGACTCCACAGTTTCCTTCAACGCCACAGGATAGGCAGACTGTGGCCTCCCATTTTGCTGACTGTTGGGACTTCCCCAACTGTGGAGGGGCTATAGATGGGAAGCACGTCCACATCGTGCCACCCAGGGGCGTAACTAGAAATCACAGGGCCCCATAGCAAAATGTTGTATGGGCCCTCCCCTGCAAACCGCCCCCCCCCACAAAAAAAAGAACTAATGCCATTGAACAACAGATTACCGCACCCATGCACAGTACCCAGGCAACAGCTTATATGAATTTTGAACAACAAAGTATGCAGTATACTGTATGCAGCCCCTGAAGGACACACATTGCTGACCTCCATGCCTTCTAACCAATTTCTGTTCTGTTATATAAAATGAAATAGTTCAACTCACCATAATGCAGAATCAGTGGGAGCCCTGAGCGTGTCACTTGCCACCGTCACTTGCCACCAGATGCAACTTGTCACGGAATGTCACTTGCCACATCACCCACCACATGTTGCGGATCGTCCACTTGCCACGTCGCCTGCCACCAGATGCAGATTGTCACTTGTCACACGTTGCAGAATGTCACCTGCCACATGTTGCCGATTGTCCACTTGCCACGTCCTGGATTGTCACTTGCCACATCACCTACCACACATTACTGATTGTCACTTGCCACGTCCCAGATTGTCACTTGCCACACATTACGGATTGTCACTTGCCACGTCCCAGATTGTCACTTTCCACGCCACCTGCCACACATCACGGATTGTCACTTGCCACGTCACCTGTCACACATTACGGATTGTCACTTGCTACGTCCTGGATTGTCACTTGCCACACATTATGTATTGTCACTTGCCACGTCGCCTGCCACATGTTACGGATTGTCACTTGCCACATCACTTGCCACACATTGCGGATTGTCACTTGCCACGTCCTGGATTGTCACTTGCCACGTCGCCTGCCACCAGATGCAGATTGTCACTTGTCACACGTTGCAGAATGTCACCTGCCACATGTTGCCGATTGTCCACTTGCCACGTCCTGGATTGTCACTTGCCACATCACCTACCACACATTACTGATTGTCACTTGCCACGTCCCAGATTGTCACTTGCCACACATTACGGATTGTCACTTGCCACGTCCCAGATTGTCACTTTCCACGCCACCTGCCACACATCACGGATTGTCACTTGCCACGTCACCTGTCACACATTACGGATTGTCACTTGCTACGTCCTGGATTGTCACTTGCCACACATTATGTATTGTCACTTGCCACGTCGCCTGCCACATGTTACGGATTGTCACTTGCCACATCACTTGCCACACATTGCGGATTGTCACTTGCCACGTCCTGGATTGTCACTTGCCACGTCACTTGCCACACATTACGGATTGTCACTTGCCACATCCCGGATTGTCACTTGCCACACATTACGGATTGTCACTTGCAAAGTCACCTGCCACACATTTTGGATAGTCACTTGCCACGCCCCAGATTGTCACTTTCCACGTCACCTATGACACATTATGGATTGCCACTTGCCACGTCCCGGATTGTCACTTGCCACTTCACCTGTCACACATTACGGATTGTCACTTGCTGTGTCACTTTTCTGCTGTGTCCCAGAGTCAGGCAGCAGATTATCAGTCAGGCAGCAGAGAGATAATGTCATCTCTCTGATTCCTGAGGCTGCCTGCACAGTGAGGGGGGAACTGCACTGCAGGGAAGCAGGGAGGGCGCCGTGCGGTGAGAGATGATGTCATCTCTATGCACCCCCGCCTGCCAGCTCCCTGATTGGCCAGCCCGCTCACACACGAGCCGCCCAGTTGTCTCACCAACTGAGCCGCCTGACAGCCCTCGGAGCCACCCGCTCTCACCTGCGGGCTCGTGGAGCCTCCCGCTCTCACGCGTGGGCCTGCGGAGCCACCCGCTCTCGCTCACAGGCCCGCAAAGCCGCCCGCTCTAACCCGCGGAGCCGCCTGTCCTCACCGGGCCCCACTCAGCTGCGGGCCCATAGTGCCCGCGTGTGTCGCTATGGTGGTAGTTCTGCTACTGGTGCCACCACCCAATTCGGGTTCTTACTATTATAACTATAAGGGGTTTAATTGTATAGTGTTAATGGCGGTGGTGTCGGCACAATATGAGTTCCTCTATGTGGACGTGGGGAAGAATGGCCAGATGTCGGATGGAGGAGCCTTCGCCCAGACGGAGTTTTACCAACTTCTCCAGACTGGTGGCATGGGATTGCCACCTGATGCGGACAACGTTGAAGGACTCCCATTCGTCTTTCTTGCTGATGAAGCATTCGGTCTGGGCGAGCACCTGATGAGGCCTTTCCCTCAGAGGACCCTCACCCCGGAGAGGAGGGTTTTTAACTACCGGCTGGCTAGAGCGAGAAGAGTCGTTGAGAATGCCTTGTTTCTGCCATGTGTATTGCCTGTTTCTGACAGCAATACACATGGCGGACTACAAAATCAACCACATCATCTTATCCTGCTGCATATTGCACATTTTTTAACCACTTCAGCCCCGGAAGGATTTACCCCCTTCCTGACCAGAGCACTTTTTACAATTCGGCACTGCGTCGCTTTAACTGCTAATTGCGCGGTCATGCAATGCTCTACCCAAACGAAATTTGCGTCCTTTTCTTCCCACAAATAGAGCTTTCTTTTGATGATATTTGATCACCTCTGCCGTTTTTATTTTTTGCGCTATAAACGGAAAAAGACTGAAAATTTTGAAAAAAAATGATATTTTCTACTTTTTGTTATAAAAAAAATCCAATAAACTAAATTTTAGTCATACATTTAGGCCAAAATGTATTCGGCCACATGTCTTTGGTAAAAAAAATGTCAATAAGCGTATAGTTATTGGTTTGCGCAAAAGTTATAGCGTCTACAAACTAGGGTACATTTTCTGGAATTTACACAGCTTTTAGTTTCTGACTGCCTATGTCATTTCTTGAGGTGCTAAAATGGCAGGGCAGTACAAAACCCCCCCAAATGACCCCATTTTGGAAAGTAGACACCCCAAGGAAATTGCTGAGAGGCATGTTGAGCCCATTGAATATTTATTTTTTTTGTCCCAAGTGATTGAATAATGACAAAAAAAAGAAAAAAAAAAAAAAATTACAAAAAGTTGTCACTAAATGATATATTGCTCACACAGGCCATGGGCATATGTGGAATTGCACCCCAAAATACATTCAGCTGCTTCTCCTGAGTACGGGGATACCACATGTGTGGCACTTTTTGGGAGCCTAGCCGCGTACGGGGCCCCGAAAACCCAGCACCACCTTCAGGATTTCTAAGGGCATACATTTTTGATTTTACTCCTCACTACCTATCACAGTTTTGAAGGCCATAAAATGCCAAGATGGCACAAAACCCCCCCAAATGACCCCATTTTGGAAAGTAGACACCCCAAGCTATTTGCTGAGAGGCATGGTGAGTATTTTGCAGCTGTCATTTGTTTTTGAAAATGAAGAAAGACCAGAAAAAAAATTTTTTTTTCTTTTTTCAATTTTCAAAACTTTGTGACAAAAAGTGAGGTCTGCAAAATACTCACTATACCTCTCAGCAAATAGCTTGGGGTGTCTACTTTCCAAAATGGGGTAATTTGGGGGGGGGTTTGTGCCACCTGGGCATTCCATGGCCTCCGAAACTGTGATAGGTAGTGAGGAGTGAAATCAAAAATTTACGGCCTTAGAAAGCCTGAAGGCGGTGCTTGGTTTTCGGGGTCCCGTGCGCGGCTAGGCTCCCAAAAAGTCCCACACATGTGGTATCCCCGTACTCAGGAGAAGCAACAGAATTTATTTTGGGGTGTAATTTCACATATTCCCATGGCATGTTTGAGCAATATAACATTTAGTGACAACTTTGTGCAAAAAAAAAAAAAAAAAAAATTGTCTCTTTCCCGCAACTTGTGTCACAATATAAAATATTCCATGGACTCGACATGCCTCTCAGCAAATAGCTTGGGGTGTCTACTTTCCAAAATGGGGTCATTTGGGGGGGGGTTTGAACTGTCCTGGCATTTTATGCACAACATTTAGAAGCTTATGTCACACATCACCCACTCTTCTAACCACTTGAAGACAAAGCCCTTTCTGACACTTTTTGATTACATGAAAAAATTATTTTTTTTTGCAAGAAAATTACTTTGAACCCCCAAACATTATATATTATTTTAAAGCAATTGCCCTACAGATTAAAATGGTGGGTGTTTCATTTTTTTTTTTCACACAGTATTTGCGCAGCGATTTTCAAACGCATTTTTTGGGGAAAAAACACACTTTTTTAAATTTTAATGCACTAAAACACACTATATTGCCCAAATGTTTGATGAAATAAAAAAGATGATCTTAGGCCGAGTACATGGATACCAAACATGACATGCTTTAAAATTGCGCACAAACGTGCAGTGGCAACAAAATTACTACATTTTTAAAAGCCTTTAAAAGCCTTTACAGGTTACCACTTTAGATTTACAGAGGAGGTCTACTGCTAAAATTACTGCCCTTGATCTGACCTTCGCGGTGATACCTCACATGCATGGTGCAATTGCTGTTTACGCTTGACGCCAGACCGCCGCTTGCGTTCGCCTTAGCGCGAGAGCAGGGGGCGACAGGGGTGCTTTTTTTTCTTTATTTTTTTTCTTTATTTTTTTTTGCTTTTTTATCTTATTTTTAAACTGTTCCTTTCATTTTTTTTTTTTTTAAATCATTTTTATTGTTATCTCAGGGAATGTAAATATCCCCTATGATAGCAATAGGTAGTGACAGGTACTCTTTTTTGAATAAATTGGGGTCTATTAGACCCTAGATCTCTCCTCTGCCCTCAAAGCATCTGACCACACCAAGATCGGTGTGATAAAATGCTTCCCCAATTTCCCAATGGCGCTATTTACATCCGGCGAAATCTAAGTCATAAAATGCTCGTAGCTTCCGGTTTCTTAGGCCATAGAGATGTTTGGAGCCACTCTGGTCTCTGATCAGCTCTATGGTCAGCTGGCTGAATCACCGGCTGCATTCTCAGGTTCCCTGTTGAGACAGGAGAGCCAGAGAAAAACACGGAAGACGGTGGGGGGGGGGCATTCCCTCCCACTGCTTGTAAAAGCAGTCTAGAGGCTAATTAGCCGCTAGGATTGCTTTTACATGAAAGCCGACCGCTGGCTAAAAAGAATGATACCAAGATGATACCTAAACCTGCAGGCATCATTCTGGTATAACCACTCAAAGTCGTGAATGGCGTACCTGAAGACAAAAAAATGGTTAACAGTAAAGCACAGTAAACGGTAAAGTATAAATAATTACATACCTGAAAAACAAACATGATAAAACATAATAACAATAACAATAACAATAAAACATTGCAGAATAGAATACAGTAAAAAAGAGCAGAACAATAGAGAGAGAATAGAGAGAGAAAGAACAATAAAACGACAACTATTTTTTTTAATTTTTGTTTGTGTTTTTTTTTTTTTTTACACTTTTTTTTTGTAACTGTAACTTTTATAACTGTAACCGGTTCCAGGTTCGAGTCTCTCAAAATGCGGTGGCATCTTGGGAGACCCTGTGAAAGTGTGCCTAGTCTGTGCAATGCTGTACGCTACGCTAATACTCAACTAGTGCATGGTAGCGTTCAAAACATTCACCAAGTGTTACTGCAGTGCTGGTTTGACTACGACCGGGGTGTACTACGCCGCTGGTGCTTGCCAGTTCACCAAAACGCTACAAAGAAAAGTGTCAGTGATCGATCGATACTGCACTTGGGTGGGCTGGACTGGGCTGGGCCGGGCGGAGGGGCAAAACGCAGGTGCTAGCAGGTATCTGGGCTGATCCCGCTAACACTGCGTTTTTGGGAACCCTAAACTGCTGGGGACGCTAGTATAGATCTGATCGGATCAGATATTGATGCGTTCAGATACTATACCACTAAGGGAGGTGTACGGTGCGTGTACGGTGCGTGCGTGGGTGTTTGCGGTACTGGCGCTAATCTGACGCTGCCTAGGGCGACGCATATCACCGCCGGGCGATCAGGGGGCTAAACCTTTATTCGGTAATAAACGGCGGGTGCCCTGACACTATAAAAAATAAACGAACTAACCAGCGTCACCCGTAACGATTATACGGTGATCAGTGGTGAAAGGGTTAACTAGGGGGCCATCAAGGGGTTAAAACATTTATTAGATAGTATATGGGGGTCCCTGTCGCTATAAAACGCTGACGGCGAACCTAAATATTTACGTCCCTAACTAGCGTCACCAGCGACACTAATACAGCGATCAGAAAAATGATCGCTTAGCGACACTGGCGACAGGGGGTGATCAAGGGGTTAAAACTTTATTAGGGGGGTAAGGGGGGTACCCTAGACCTACAGGGGGCTAAACCTTTATTCGGTAATAAACGGCGGGTGCCCTGACACTATAAAAAATAAACGAACTAACCAGCGTCACCCGTAATGGTTATACGGTGATCAGTGGTGAAAGGGTTAACTAGGGGGCCATCAAGGGGTTAAAACATTTATTAGATAGTATATGGGGGTCCCTGTCGCTATAAAACACTGACGGCGAACCTAAATATTTACGTCCCTAACTACCGTCACCAGCGACACTAATACAGCGATCAGAAAAATGATCGCTTAGCGACACTGGTGAGGGGGGGTGATCAAGGGGTTAAAACTTTATTAGGGGGGGTAAGGGGGGTACCCTAGACCTACAGGGGGGTAATACTAACTGTCCCACCACTGCTAACTGTCACAAACTGACACTATGCAGTAATCAGGAAAAAAAAAAAAAAACCTGCTTGGTGTCAGTTTGTGACAGGGGGGGGGGTGATTGGGGGGGGATCGGGGGGCGATCGGGGGGGGGATCGGGGGTGTAAAGTATGCCTGGCATGTTCTACTGTGTGTGTGTGTGTGTTTGGTGCACTTACATGTCATCTCTCCTCGGCGCTGGAACGGAAACTGCCAGACCGAGGAGAGATGACATCACATCCTCTGCCTCTGTGTGCTATACAGAGGCAGGGGATGTTTGTCATTGGCTGGGAGCGATCGCGAGGGGGGGGGCACGATCGGATGGCCTCCCCCTCGTCTGTCATCGCTCCCAACCAAATGCCGACCGCAGCTGGCACCGGGGGGGGGGTCCGATCGGACCCCCCACCCGCGGGAAGGCAATCACGTTTCAGGTACGTGATTTTGCCTGCCCGTGCCGCTCTGCTCACGTATATAGGCGTGAGGCGGTCGGCAAGTGGTTAAAGAAAAAATGCACACAATTATATAGCCTCAGTTGGGCCTGAGGCCGCACTTCCTGCAAATCCTCTGTTGGGCCTGGATACTGGTCGTCCTGGCTTGGCACACCAAACTGCCCGTGAAGTTCGGGATAAATATGTAAATTATTTTACAGGTAGGGGGGCCATTGCAATGCCAGACAATGTATAAATATTTTTTTAATAAAAAAAAAAATATCTGCTAAAATCTAGAATTTTATTTATTGCTTGTGTTTCTTTTTGGCTGTCTCCTAGGTTCTCCTAGTGCCAAGTGGATTTTCCTTTAGTAAATAAGCACCATTGTCACTGTAAACACAAAATTACTTCAAAAACTGGTATTGAGCATTGAAAGAAGCCACACATTGTTGATTAGCAAACTTTTTACTCTGTGCTTATTCACATGTGCGTTATAAAATTTTGCTGTAATTTTGCTGTAACTTTTCTCATTTCTTTAAAAAATTTTTTTTTTGGTCTAAACACACATGTTTCTAAACATAACATGCCCAACTCTGGAACTTACAAAGTTCAACGTAGAAAAACTGAAGGCAATCTCATACATTATAGTGTCAAAAATGTCTTGATATTGCCTTCATCAAATGGGGTGATGTCACCCCTGTAAAAGACAAATTTTTAAGATGCACACAATTTGGGAGTCAAAATGGGTATTTAAACCAAAAAAATAATACTGCGCTATCCCCAAATAAAAACAATAAAGATGGATGTGTATAATGTGAAAAAAGGGTTAATTACAGCTGCTGCAACCATAAATGTGAGACAACCTCCACTTATTAACACTGTGTACAAAAAAGGCTGCGCTGCTACAAAAGAGTGCAAAAATAAATCACTTGATTAATCCCGACTGGTGCACCCATATATGATAACTAAACAGTGAAGAAAGAATTGAAAATTAAAAATATTGACGAAAATTCAAACATAACTCCCACAAATGAAACAAAAAAAATATGTTTTAGAGCATGAGAAATCAGATATAAAGCTGAATGGAGTAAACAGAGTCCATGCAAATAATTCCTTGCTGGAAATGTCCTTCAGAAGGAAAAGAAATACACCAATCATCCAAAACGATGTGGGGCATGCAGTATTGTCACCCTGAGGAGCGTGTTGACAGAAAAAAGTTCCTCCACCTCAAAACCAACTGCCTCTTACCGGATAGATAGATCTCTTGTTAAGGAGATCTTGTGGGCATGTGGCTGTGTCCCCCAGCCACAGGGTCTCTGCTGAGAAAAAAGGGTCGCCCTGGGGGTCCTCTAGGAGGTGTATGAGCGCTCGATCCCCATGGGTGTAAATAAGAGAAAAAGCTCCATAGCGTAATACAGTTAACCAGTTTAATAAAAAAGTCAAGAAATGCACTTACAATTTAGTCGTTTTCAGATCGCATATTAAAAACACAAGCCGGCCGGCTCAAAGCTGCTGCCCGTTGCTTCCGGGATCAGCGATGGATGGTGATGACGTCAGCACGTCGCGGGAGGAGCGACGTGCTGACGTCATCACCATGGTCTTGTTCTGAGTTCCCCTTGTTTCTGAGGTGGGGGGTTCCTGGTGTCCCCTGGGTGTTGTTCTCCGAGTCTTTTCTCCCCTATTAGAATGAAACAAAAGGTATACAGTATCTCACAAAAGTGAGTACACCCCTCACATTTTTGTAAATATTTTATTATATCTTTTCATGTGACAACACTGAAGAAATGACACTTTGCTACAATGTAAAGTAGTGAGTGTACAGCTTGTATAACAGTGTAAATTTGCTGTCCCCTCAAAATAACTCAACACACAGCCATTAATGTCCAAACCGCTTGCAACAAAAGTGAGTACACCCCTAAGTGAAAATGTCCAAATTGGGCCCAAAGTGACAATATTTTGTGTGGCCACCATTATTTTCCAGCACTGCCTTAACCCTCTTGGAGATGGAGTTCACCAGAGCTTCATAGGTTGCCACTGGAGTCCTCTTCCACTCCTCCATGACGACATCACGGAGCTGGTGGATGTTAGAGACCTTGCACTCCTTCACCTTCCATTTGAGGATGGCCCACAGATGCTCAATAGGGTTTAGGTCTGGAGACATGCTTGGCCAGTCCATCACCTTTACCCTTAGCTTCTTTAGCAAGGCAGTGGTCGTCTTGGAGGTGTGTTTGGGATCGTTATCATGTTGGAATACTGCTTTGCGGCCCAGTCTCCGAAGGGAGGGGATCATGCTCTGCTTCAGTATGTCACAGTACATGTTGGCATACATGGTTCCCTCAATGAACTGTAGCTCTCCAGTGCTGGCAGCACTCATGCAGCCCCAGACCATGACACTCCCACCACAATGCTTGACTGTAGGCAGGACACACTTGTCTTTGTACTCACCTGGTTGCCGCCACACACGCTCAACGCCATCTGAACCAAATACGTATATCTTGGTCTCAACAAACCACAGGACATGGTTACAGTAATCCATGTCCTTAGTTTGCTTGCCTGCTTGTCTTCCGCAAACTGCAAGCTTTCTTGTGCATCATCTTTAGAGGAGGCTTCCTTCTGGGACAAAAGCCATGCAGATCAATTTGATGCAGTGTGCGGCGTATGGTCTGAGCACTGACAGGCTGACTCCCACCCCTTCAACTTCTGCAGCAATGCTGGCAGCACTCATACGTCTATTTCCAAAAGACAACCTCTGGATATGACGCTGACCATGTGCACTCAACTTCTTTGATCGACCATGACGAGGCCTGTTCTGAGTGGAACCTGTCCTGTTAAATCTCTGTGTGGTCTTGGCCACCATACTGCAGCTCAGTTTCAGGGTCTTGGCCATCTTTATGTAGAGTAACAGTTCTTTTTTTCAGATCCTCAGAGAGTTCTTTGCCATGAGGTGCCATGTTGAACTTCCAGTGACCAGTATGAGAGAGTGAGAGCGATAGCACCAAATTTAGCACACCTGCTCCCCATTAACACCTAAGGCCTTGTAACACTAACAAGTCACATGACACCGGGGAGGGAAAATGGCTAATTGGGCCCAATTTGGACATTTTCACTTAGGGATATACTCACTTTTGTTGCCAGCAGTTTAGACATTAATGGCTGTGTGTTGAGTTATTTTGAGGGGACAGCAAATTTACACTGTTATACAAGCTGTACACTCACTTCTTTACATTGTAGCAAAGTGTAATTTCTTCAGTGTTGTCACATGAAAAGATATAATAAAATATTTACAAAAATGTGAGAGGTGTACTCACTTTTGTGAGATACTGTACTTAGCACACAGATATTTGAGTCCAGAAAGAGGAATATGAAACATTGCCGGGAAGTGGTGTACAAATGTCTGTTTTGGGTAGAGTTCCAAGCTGAAAACATGATTTTTTACCTTACCAAAGCTGGAATACTTACCTTTTTTTCTGACAATTTTCACACATGGAGACACACCAAGTATCCACTGGAGTACCTGTGTGGGACACCTTAGAAAGTTTGTTCTGGTGTCCCACACTAGTGCTCCTGAGTCCAGATGTGTAAACAGCTGCTGAGTGTCCTCTCCTTACATTACACTGAATCAAACTTGCATTTCATTCTAGTTACAAACACATCTAGACAGCAATGTACAAAACTTATTTTTAGACAAATAGGCATGACCAAATGTATTTAACCTGTATCTGCCCAAAACATCCTATTTAATGAGCGAACGATGTTTCCGACGATCGACTACTGTGCCCGTGAACATGAAAATCGCCATTTTAAACTGTACAACAGCAAAGAAAATCACATGGCGCAGCATGCAAGTAATAATAATAGGAGGAACACACGACAACTACTTACTTTTTAGAAGCACTCTCTTGATT
The DNA here is from genome assembly GCA_037952925.1 of Lithobates clamitans. Lineage (NCBI taxonomy): Eukaryota > Metazoa > Chordata > Amphibia > Anura > Ranidae > Lithobates > Lithobates clamitans. The sequence goes on from JBBGZY010001537.1 coordinate 217,641, forward strand.
CTTCTATACTGATCCTGCTCCCTCAGTTTCAGGTCTGACCAGCGTTTCCTCAATTGCTCCTTGGCTTGTCGTACCCCAAAATTCCTGTGCAGACTCTTCACAACTTTATTCAGGATCTTGGCCTTTCTCTCATTAGGGTTGGTGTACGGTCCACGCTTCCCATCATAGTCGGTCCTCCTCAATATGTCCACCATCTCAACCATCTCTACAAAAGCCATATTTGAGGCCTTAAATCTTCTCCTCCGGGATCGGGTAATTTCTGGCTCCAGGCTTTCCTCCTCCTCATTACTATAATTACCACACACCTGCCGTGTCTCCGCCATGTCGCTCCTACTGCGCGCCTAAAGAGACGGGTCAGGGAATAGACTAGTAAGAACGTCAAGGGCGGGCGACATGGGCGGAGTTTCACGCATGCGCAGTGTATATCAAGCTAACACGCATGTGTCGTACATACGTACGTACGTTCTCTGTGCAGAGGAAGGAGGAACAGAAGTTGTGAGCGTCCTAAACGAAGGCAAAATTTGAACTTGGCCCATCAGTGGCCTATACTGCTTCAAGACTGAGGCCTATATTGGGATAAGATTATGGGAGTTTAGGCTGACATTAGTGTTTTTGTCTTGTGTATTGTCTTACAGTAAAGATGAATCACTTTAAGGACCCAGAATTCATGGCAAGTTTCATAGACAGGTACAGGGAGATGAGGAATTTGTGGGAGGTGAAACACAGCTTATATTATAATAAACAAGCTAGAAGGGCAACGCTGGAGAAACTTCTGGAATTTGAGAAGACTCGGGTGCCTGATGCTACCATCCAGTTCTTGGAAAAGAAAATTGGGATCTTGAGGAACATGTATAAGAAGGAGCATAATAAGATCCAGAAATCACTCAGATCAGGAGCAGCAGCAGCGCAAGTGTATGTACCCAGGCTGTGGTACTTCAACAAACTGTGGTTTCTGAACAACCAAACTGAAGCCAGGGAATCACTTTCTACCCTTCCCTGCAGCCTTCCCTCCACCCTTCCCTCAACCCCAGCAGAGGCTGACGAGGAACAACCTGGGCCTTCCATCCTGGAAGAAGTGGATGCGCCCAGCTGGAGCTAGGTATATTATTCTTAGACATATTTATTGTCCTAATATTAATGATGTTAACTAGATGTTATAATTGATAACTAATTAATGATTTAAAACAAAGATATTTACATATCAATAGACAGTAGTGGCCAAAAATGTTTGGGACAAGAATGAAAAATGCTGGGGTCAGAATGATAGTCTTTTCTATTTATTAACATTCAATTTGCAAGTCATGAGCTAAAAATTGTGTGTGATTGATGAAGCAAAAACTAAAACTATGTCCCTTTTTTATACACAGGATGTGCTCAGCCAGGACAAGGGTCTGGAAAGTGGCAGGCAGGAGGAGGCTGTGCCCAGTCACAGCCAGGAGGTGGCCGTGCCCAGTGACAGCCAGGAGGTGGGCGGGCCCAGTGTCAGCCAGGAGGTGGGCAGGCCCAGTGTCAGCCAGGAGGTGGGCGGGCCCAGTGTTAGCCAGGAGGTGGCTGTCCCTAGGAGGAGCCTCACCCAATCCCAGGTGCCTCCCCTCCTCCTTACAACAAAAAGGCCCAGGAAGGGGACGATGATGGAGGAGGCAGCACTGGGCCTCATTAGGGAAGCAAGCAATTTCCTCAGAAGCCGCCCGACGCTGAAGAGGCCTATGGCTGCTATCTAGCCACAAGATTGATGAAATTGGAGGAGGGCCAACGCTTACTCTGTGAGGGAATTTTTGGTGAGGACCTTCAGAAGGGGTTGAGGGGCCAGCTGACAGAGAACAGCCACATATATGAGCTCACCCATCCTCCTCCTCCTCCTGCCACAAGTCCACCACCAGAGCCACAGCCTTCAAGGAAGGCTGCAGGGAAGGGTGCAGGGAAGCGTAGAGGGAAGACTGCAGGGAAAAAAGTGATGGCCTGGGTTCAGTCTGGTCTGACAGAAGACGCAGGCTGGTGTATTACCACAGCCTGGGACAAATGTCATCTGCTGCTGGTCCTGATCTCTGGGAGTCCTGGACCAGATTGGGCTCCAAATTATATGGACTCCTCACGATAACCGATTATTTTTCCACAGACTTCATGTGTGCCCTGGGGGCCAAAAGGCTTCCCAAATTCCAAAAGTTTCTCCAGCCTTCCTCTTTATTTTGTTACCCAGAATAAATGGATATTTTATTTTCTGAAAATACTTGCCTATGTGTTTTTCTAAAAATAGGACAGTTTGTTTGTGAGTAGGCAGGTACATTTCAAAAAGACAATGTCAAATTAACAAGGGACACCAACCAGCCTCCTTGAGGTTAAAAAATACAAGATAATAATGTTATTGTGGTAACTTGACACACAAAAAATAAAGAAAAAATTATGGAGATCACTAGAAAATAATTTTGCAAAAAGATGACTATAAAAAATAATTCTTAACATTATTATGGAGATCTGGCTTTAAAAAAATAAAAGATTATTCATGAGATCACGAGAAATAATAAAGAAAAAAGTTTGTGTGAACTCTGTTTGAATATCAGCAGCAAAACAACTTCATTATTCTAGCATTATAAAGCACAAAAAAATGCGCTGCATTAAAAGATCACAGAATTTGCAGCGTGAGGAATGTGCTATCTACATTACGAATGCTAGTTTTACCAGACCGAGCGCTTCCGTCTCGTACTTGCTTTAGAGCATGCGTCGTTTTTGGTATGTTGGAACAGCATACAGCTGAGCGGGTTTCCCAATACTATTTAGTTCAGTCGGAAAAATTTAGAACATGTTCTCTATCTAAGTCCGTCTGAATTTTCAACAGAAAAAGTCAGATGGGGCATACACACGGTCAGAATATGCGATGAAAAGCTCCCATCAGACTTTTTCTGACGGACATTCCGCTCGTGTGTACGCGGCATTGTTCATCTGAGTCCTGATTCCTTTAGGTGCAGCCAACTGATCTGATCACTAATGCTGGATGCCTGCATGTGATATCCCTGACACAGGGACAGGTTAACGGCCACATCTCTGATCTGTGCTAACTGGAACACAGATAGGTTGTTACTGCTGACCGCAGGACCAATCGTAGAGATAACATCTATACACTGAATGAACTGGGAAAATCTGCCCTCGTTGGCTAACTAGGGAGACTTCGAAGAGTTTTAAAATATCACCTGAATCTGAAGCTTTTGACAATAGAAAACTCCTCTAATTCAAGCGAAAATGTTGCAGAAAGGAGAGAGACATCCATTCTCCTGAGGACACCCAGTGTAACTAGGCAATGGGTTAGGTGGGAGGGGTTATAGGCTCAAGAGGGTTGGCCTTCAGTTTTCTATGTGACTAGTGTCTATTTCTCCTGTAGGCAGTAATTTAAACCTAGGTTGCTTACGCATCATCACTGTAAATTCTTTGACAGCATTCTATATTTGCAGTGGCTCAAAGGTGACAAGAACTGGGAAACAACCCAAAATTACTCCATCTAGAAAGGTTAATCCCACCACAGTGTTTGCATAAACTGTTTTTATGTATTTATTTTTAAAAACAGAAATAGATTCAGAAATTATCTCATGCTGTTTATGACTACATACTTCAATCATTTGCTCAATATATCCCTATACCCCTTTCACAAAGGCTGTCAAAGCATCATCACCATTCCTATTAGGTGCCAGTATGACTTCAAGATGTCAATAGCTTGGGGGGCAAGGCCAGACCAGGCATGTGAGCAGCAGTGCTTCACAAGGCTCCATGCACTGATCCTTTTATCGATCCTCTTCTTGGCTATCATTCCGAGACTGGCACTGTTAGATTCCCCAGGCTCTCCTCGTTCGAATGATAGCCGTCTTGCCCCTGTAGCAATTATGATGACCCGGAAATCTGAGAAAGAAACGGCGGCCCAGGAGCTTCAACATGGCTCCAGCTCACAGCCTCCGAGAACACCTTGTGGCAGACAAGCTGAAAGAGGGAGCAGCAAGAACTGGCCAGACCACCCGGCAGTCAGGTAAGGACCATCCCAGGGACATCCTTTATTATGCCCAGAAGCTTTCAGGTCCTCCAGCTCAGGGACGGGGGAAATGAGCTTGGAGAAAGCTCTGCAGACACACAGGCTGCTTCTCCCTCCATTATACAGTCCTGATTTGGCTGCATTACAATCCTCGGATGATGAGCAAATGGAGGACAGAACAGATCATGGGGAGGGAGAGGAGCAACCCACCCTAGGAGAAATTCTGAAAGCAGTAAAAACTTGTACTGTCACAGTTAAGTTTGTTAAAACATAGCTGAGAGGGCTGCAGGAGGAAATTTCCCTGCTGAGACAGGACTTACTTACTAGTAAATTTGCGAACACACTACGGTGACAGAGAGCTGAATAAGTGACCTGGAGGACCAGCTGCCACCTTTAGTTGCTGAATCCAGATCTACTAGCCGCATGATTCGCGCAATTAATGATTGTGCTGATGATATTGAGAATTGGTTGGGGCGCAACAATGTCCGCATAGTTGGTCTTCCCGAATGCTCTGAAGGGAATGACCCTACTGATTTTATGGAAAAATGGTTAAAGGAGATATTTGGACATGATGCCTTTACACCACTGTTTGCTGTGAAATGAGCCCACCGCACTCCAACGTGCACCCTTCCAGGGAATTCGCCCAGACCTATCCTTGCCAAATTACTCCATTACAGAGATGGAGAAATTGTGCTATGCTAAGCCAGAGAGCATTGCAACATCAAGTACAATGGTGTCCCTGTGTCCTTTTATCCAGATTTCTCTGCTGAAGTGCAGTGCAAACGCTCAAAATTCAGGGAGGTCAAAAAACGACTGCAGAGGCTTTCACTCACCTATGAAATGCTATAACCTGCCCGCCTGTGGGTCACTGCCCGTGACAGGACTCATTTATTTAACACAGCCGGGGAGGCTATGGAGGGGCTGGACAGGAATGAGGCCTCCCTATGTGGACAACACCAGGAGGAAGACATTGGGTGATCATATGCCATTAACCCTGCATGATAGTTGCTATACTAAGGAGCACAGTTGTTCTTCTCCTTGAGGATATCTGACCAGCTGGAGAGATCACTTTCTCAAATGTTTCTCTTTGGTATGTTGTTTGGGAGACTACAGTGAATTTGTACCCTTAAACTGTCTTGCATACCTTGGCTGATGGACACTGTACCCAGGGGTTCCCTTGGAAGGGACCCTGTGGGCATGGATGAAGTACCATCTCTGGTATTTCTGTTGCTAGGATTAGCACCTTTTTGTGTTTTCGAGTTTTACTGCCCTGTTGGTGTGATATGTACTATTTTTCAACTTTTTTGTAATGTTTTCTTTGGTTCGCATTTACGTCAAGCTCTGTTCCAGAACTACTCGTGCTCATGTGGCTCCACGCTAGCTTACCCTGTGGCTTGGATGATTCCCATATCTGCTCCATCCCTGTGGCCTCTTTGGGGTAAACTGTTATGCCCCGTACACACGGTCGGACATTGATCGGACATTCCGACAACAAAATCCTAGGATTTTTTCCGACGGATGTTGGCTCAAACTTGTTTTGCGTACACATGATCGCACAAAGTTGTCGGAGACTAGAAAAGGCCAGTTCAGAACCAAGCACGGCACCCTTTGGGCTCCTTTTGCTAATCTCGTGGCTTTCAGAGCGTTTTCTGCTGTTCAGTTTGTGCTTGTGGGTTTGTATCTGCTCTTCAGTGCGTGCAAGCAAGCTACGCGTGACTTTGTCATTGTATTCTTACTGCTTTTCAGGTCGCTCTTCACAGGCCTTGCTGTTCTTCAGTGCGTTCTGTTACTTAGTTCTGAGCAGCCGACCGTTTTCTAGCCATGTTGCGTATACGTACTCCTCGTAGAGTTCGTGCTGTGCGGGGGCTTGGTGTTGGGGTCCTGACCTTGACACAAGTCCAGTCCACGAACAGGGTGGGGAGGAGTTCATGGACCAAGAATTGGTTGCTTCAGCGTGACCAGTTCTCTCATATGCCTTTGCTCCGCGAGATCCGTGAGAATAATCCTGATGATTTCAGGAACTTTCTCAGGATGACGGACCCCGTATTTCACTGTTTGTTGGCTTCGCTGACCCCCTATATCAGCAGGCAGGATACCTGCATGAGGCAAGCCATCACCCCGGAGCAGAGGCTCGTCGCTACCCTGCGGTACTTGGCGACGGGGAGAAGCCTGCAGGACCTCAAGTTCTCGACAGGCATCTCACCCCTAGGCTCTGGGGATCATTATCCCAGAGACCTGTTCTGCCATCATCCAGGTCCTGCAGAAGGAGTATATGAAGGTAAGATTTTTATCCTTTAATATCACATTTTATTGTATTTAATGTTTGCTAATATATTGTATTTCTTTCCTCAATCCCTAATTACCATGATTGTAATATGCTGTGAATGTCCCCTTTGTGCTCATGCATGCTGGATTTTTATGTAATTATTTTTTTTGTCCTTCATACATATTTGCCTTCACTTACCTCCCCAGCATGCTCTCCTGGCCCTATATTCACCTCATGTAGTCACTATTTTATCAGCTCCATAGTAGTGCTTTACCCCAAACACCCCCTAAAATGTTTAGAAATGTGATTTGTGCTTTAAATTCAGGCAGAGTGCCAGAGGCTTTTTTTTGTAGTGTCCCCAAATCGCTTTTATTAACCCTCCCTCCCCCCAACTGCTAAGTCAGCTGATCCCAATTCTCTATCTATCCTCAATAATCTATCTGCTGACTTTGCCAAACCCATACACACTATACCCACCTCTTTTGTGGTCAGATGTATGGATGAATTTCCCAAAGCATGTAGTGCAAGGGCCTGCCTGTATACTTTCAAATGGTACTGTTTAAAGTTTTTGAATCCTTTTATTATCTTGATAGGTAATAGCAGAATGTCCAAATGTGCTCAAATGTGTACTGTGTGTATTTATATCTTTGTATTCTGACACTGCTTACCTGTCCAGTGGGCTGCCAATAGTGTAACTAAGGAGGGGCTGTTCCAAGTAATACCCTGTATTTAGGCATTCATCTCTCAATGAAGTGAAGAGGGTTACCTGTCCAAGATTCCCCCCTATAATATTAGAAATGGCCCATGAGAGGGGGGGAGGGGGAATATGATAGGTGTACCTTATACTTTGGTGTTGTAAAATTCCCCTTAATAAATGTTATCTGGATGTTGGCCAAGAATGTTTGTGTCTAATCTGCTTTCCATGTGTATGTGCAAAAATACTAAGTTTTTTTTGTTTTCCTCAACAGTTTCCTTCCACGCCACAGGAATGGCAGACTGTGGCCTCCCACTTTGCCCAGCGGTGGGACTTTCCTAACTGCAGAGGGGCAATTGATGGGAAACACGTCCACATTGTCCCACCACCCAACTCGGGGTCGTACTATTATAATTACAAGGGGTTCAATAGTATTGTCATGTTGGCGGTGGTGTCGGCTAATTACGACTTCCTGTATGTGGACGTGGGGAAGAATGGCCGGATGTCCGATGGTGGAGTCATCGCCCAGACGGAGTTTTACAGGCGTCTCCAGAATGGCAGCTTAGACTTGCCACCTCCAGAAGAGAATGTGGAAGGACTCCCATTCGTGTTCGTTGCGGATGAAGCATTTGCGCTGGGGGACCATCTTATGCGGCCATTCCCGATGAGGACCCTCACCCCGGAACAGAGGGTTTTTAATTACCGGCTGGCCAGAGCCAGAAGAGTGGTGAAGAACACATTTGGAATCATGGCCAGCCAGTTCCGCCTATTTCTTACACCCATCCATATGGCGGAGTATAAACTTAAACATATAATCCTGGCGTGCTGTGTTCTACATAACTTTTTACGGCAACATTCGGCCAACTATGCTGGCTCAGTTGGGCCTGAGGCCGGAACTATAAATGAAACAACCCTGACGGCGCTTGAAAGTGGCTGTCCTGGCTTGCCCTCTCTGAGTGCCCATGATGTCCGGTTAAGATACCTTGAGTTCTTTGCGGGTAGGGGGGCCATCAATATGCCAGACAATTTGTGAAGCTTTTATCAAATAAAAAAAAAAAGCAAATCTTTGGTGACATTTACTGCTTGTGTTTCTTTTAGCTGACCCTGACAGAAATGTGGGGAGTCCTGAAAATGGCGTGATTGTGTAACCTTATACAAAGCGCTGTTGGGTGTTATTTACTAAAGGCAAAGACACTTTGCACTGCAAGTGCACTTGAAACTGCACTGAAACTGCACTTGTAGTGCAAAGAGGATTTGCCCTTAGGAAATAACCCCCATTTTCACAGAAAGCAGCAATTACATCACCACAAAAGTGTTGTAGCGTTGAGACAATAATCCACACATTCTTGATTAACAATCTTTTTAATACCTGCACAATCACATGTGCATTTAAAAAAGATTTTTAAAACAAACCAACATGTTTGTTGTATAACAATTTTTGGGGTCACATTAGAAAAAGTAGAAATGTCCATTTAAGATAAAACAGGCATGTGTAAAACCAACAAGAAAGACACAAATCTTGAACTTACGAAGTTCACATTAGGTAAAACTTGAAGGCAATATCAGACATGAGTATTTACAAACTGTGTTTGATATTGCGTTCAGATGGGGTGAAGTCATCCCAGGAAAAGCAAAATTTGGAAGATGCACACCAATTTACGAATGTCAACATGTGCTAGCTGCCATCACGGGGGATCAAGGGACGTGTTTTGGGGGAGAAACCCCTTCCTCCCATCTACTTTATTATTGAGGAAGGGGTTGCACCCCCAAAATGCCTACATTGATCTCCCGTGATGGCAGATAGCACATGTTGGCACACTGTGTGCATCCTCCAAATTTTGCTTTTCTAAAAATCGCTAAAACAGTTTGAACTTTGTAGCACATAAAAGAAGAAAGTGATTTGGAGGGGTTTTAAACTCGCCCCAAAACATCAATGATGTTTTTATTTTTTTGAATAACATCATTGATGTCTTTCTGGAGGTTTTCCAAAGCTAAATTACACCCCATGATCTCCCCGATCAGGATCTGTGCACTTTCTGATGTGAAAGGATCTGGATCCACAACATCACGATCACCTAAAAAGAGAGAAACCAAACAAAAACAGGTATCAAAAATATGCCGGCATCCATCTCTTACCTAAGCCTGTGGTCGAAGTCACTCACCTGTAGGGATGAGCCGAACACCCCCCTGTTCGGTTCGTACCAGAACATGCGAACAGGAAAAAAGTTCGTTCGAACACGCGAACACCGTTAAAGTCTATGGGACACGAACATGAATAATCAAAAGTGCTAATTTTAAAGGCTTATAGGCAAGTTATTGTCATAAAAAGTGTTTGGGGACCAGGGTCCTGCCCCAGGGGATATGGATCAATGCAAAAAAGAGTTTTAAAAACGGACGTTTTTTCAGGAGCAGTGATTTTAATAATGCTTAAAGTCAAACAATAAAAGTGTAATATCCCTTTAAATTTCGTAGCTTGGGGGTGTCTATAGTATGCCTGTAAAGGGGTGCATGTTTCCCGTGTTTAGAACAGTCTGACAGCAAAATGACATTTCGAAGGAAAAAACCCATTTAAAACTACCCGCGGCTATTGCATTGCCGACAATACACATAGAAGTTCATTGATAAAAACGGCATGGGAATTCCCCACAGTGAAACCCCAAACCAAAATTTAAAAAAAAAATGACGTGGGAGTCCCCCTAAATTCCATACCAGGCCCTGGAACAAGGGGACCCCCAGATCCCGGCCCCCCCCTGTGTGAAATGGTAAGGGGGTACTTACCTCTACCATTTCACTAAAAAACTGTCAAAAATTTTAAAAATGACAAGAGACAGTTTTTGACAATTCCTTTATTTAAATGCTTCTTCTTTCTTCTATCTTCCTTCATCTTCTTCTTCTGGTTCTTCTGGCTCTTCTGGTTCTTACTCCGGCGTTCTCGTCCAGCATCTCCTCCGCAGCATCTTCTATCTTCTTCTCCTCGGGCCGCTCCGAACCCATGGCATGGGGGGAGGCTCCCGCTCTTCTCTTCTTCTTTTCTTCTCTTCTTCATTTTCTTCTCCGGGCCGCTCTGCACCCATGCTGGCATGGAGGGAGGCTCCCGCTGTGTGACTGCATCTCCTCGTCTGACGGTTCTTAAATAACGGGGGGCGGGGCCTTGACGGGACTTCCCTGTGACATCACGGGGAATGCCACAGGGAAGTCCCGTCATGTCCCGTGCGTCAGGGGGGGCGGGGTCACCGGGTGGCCCCGCCCCCCGTTATTTAAGAACCGTCAGACGAGGAGACGCCGTCACACAGCGGGAGCCTCCCTCCATGCCAGCATAGATGCGGAGCGGCCCAGAGAAAAAAAGGAAGAAGAGAAGAAGAGAAGAAGGAAGAAGGAAGAAGATGAAGAAGAAGATGAAGAGAAGAGCGGGAGCCTCCCTCCACGCCATGGGTGCGGAGCGGCCCGAGGAGAAGAAGATAGAAGACGCCGCGGAGGAGATGCTGGACGAGAACGCCGGAGGAAGAACCAGAAGAACCAGAAGATGAAGGAAGATAGAAGAAAGAAGAAGCATTTAAATAAAGGAATTGTCAAAAACTGTCTCTTGTCATTTTTAAAATTTTTGACAGTTTTTTTAGTGAAATGGTAGGGGTAAGTACCCCCTTACCATTTCACACAGGGGGGTGGGATCTGGGGGTCCCCTTGTTAAAGGGGGCTTCCAGATTCCGATAAGCCCCCTGCCCGCAGACACCCACAACCACCGGCCAGGGTTGTGGGAATGAGGCACTTGTCCTCATCAACATGGGGACAAGGTGTTTTGGGGGGCTACCACAAAGCACCCTCCCAATGTTGAGGGCATGTGGCCTGGTACGGTTCAGGAGGGGGGGCGCACTCTCGTCCCCTCCTCTTTTCCTGTGGCCTGCCAGGTTGAGTGCTCAGATAAGGGTCTGGTATGGATTTTTGGGGGGACCCCACGCCGTTTTTTTTTTTTTTTTTGGCGCGGGGTTCCCCTTAAAATCCATACCAGACCTGAAGGGCCTGGTATGGAATTTAGGGGGACTCTCACATCATTTTTTTAAATTTTGGTTCGGGGTTCCCCTGTGGGGAATTCCCATGCCGTTTTTATCAATGAACTTCTATGTGTATTGTCGGCAATGCAATAGCCGCGGGTAGTTTTAAATGGGTTTTTTCCTTCGAAATGTCATTTTGCTGTCAGACTGTTTAAACATGGGAAACATGCGCCCCTTTACAGGCATACTATAGACACCCCCCAGCTACGAAATTTAAAGGGATATTACACTTTTATTGTTTGACTTTAAGCATTATTAAAATCACTGCTCCTGAAAAAACGGACGTTTTTAAACTTTTTTTTTGCATTGATCCATGTCCCCTGGGGCAGGACCCGGGTCCCCAAACACTTTTTATGACAATAACTTGCATATAAGCCTTTAAAATTAGCACTTTTGATTTCTCCCATAGACTTTTAAAGAGTGTTCCGCATCATTCTAATTTGCCGCAAACACCCCAAATTGATAACGTCATTATTTTCTTGTTCATAGAAGAAGCACATTTAAAGAGTGCATTATATATAGATAAGACACATATAAAAGCACATAGGGCTTTATATATATATATATATATATATATATATATATATATATATATATATATATATAAAAGCAAATTACAGTTAAACGTGGTAAAAGTGGAACAATCATCAAGAACAGTCCACTTATTGCTATGGTGATATATATTGCCAGAATAAGGAATAATCAAAGAACTTTACTTCAAAGTATGGAAGACGTAAACATGTTCGAAACTTTATTAACGTAACATAAATAAATTACTCACAAAGACACAAAAATAGTAGTAGTTAATTACTACACATAAAAAAAAAGTGCAAAATGTTTTACTTAACAGTAATTAAATATTGTAACAGTTACAATAAACCGTTTGAGATAAAAAATAGTGCAAATATGTTGCTGTTAATTCTGTAGCAGTACAAAATGCGCAAAAACTTTTAGAATTTCGACAAGTCGGAATACCTTGAAAACATATTGTTAACTTGCTTTCCAGTCCAAGTTTAGGAATTAAAAAACATTTCAGATGTACCAATGTAATGGCAAGCAACTCAAAAGTTTTCAAAAAGTAATGTTCAAACATTACTCAAAAAAAGTGCTTTAAAAACAAGTAAACGACTTTAACAGTAGATAAAAAAAAAGTGCTCATTAACTTTTAGGAGGTTGCAATGTGCAAACTATCTTCTAAAGTTTTAGAGGATAAAATATGCAAAAACCTGTTTGTAAACATTGTTAACAAATAACTAATCTAGTCAAAATTTAGAAAAATAGAGATCAACCAGCATTGTAATCCTCAGACATGCTTGTAATGTTATGTAGCAACATCCCTTGTAGCAAGCTGCTTTTTGAAGCCAGAACATCAATGATGGTTTCATTGCTTAGTCCAATCAAGGCCTCTTTTTCCATGGACATGAGCATAAAGGCCTCCAAATGTGGTTGGGAGAGGGAATTTCGAAGTATGTTCAAGATATATTTCAGTTTTGAAAATGACCTTTCACATGCTACTTGAGAAGAGGAAAGTGTCAGTGTCAATTTGTATGCATTAAAAAGTGAACTATACGTCAGACTGTATAAGTTGTAACGCAGTAACACATTGTAGTAGCATGCTATACAGTTCTTTCAAGTCTTGCACTTTCCATTTTGATCACCAACAGTTGAGTATGGTTGTTCCTCAGTTTCAGTGATAAGATGAGAATGGATGGTGTCTTCATCTTGACCTTCATTGTTAGCATGAGTATATTCTTCATCAAGAGACATTTTCAATCTTTGCCACTTTGATGAAAAATCAAGTAGCTCACTTTGCAGTTTCTCTTTAGTTGCCATGGAGTCAAATTTAATTACAAGACTGCTCAGTCATTCTAATGCATTGTTGGGAAGGTGTAGCAAAATGTCTTCAAAATTTCTGGGATCCAAACATGCCAAATCTGCAAATAGCTGACCATGTTTTGTAAATCGGCTCTGCAGACTATTAATAATCTTGTCTAAGGTCACTTTGTATACCTCCACCCTGAACTGATCACTTGCCAACAAGATTGGTTCGTCTACTGCAAGCTCCCCAGCCATTCTTTTCTTTCGTTGTATTCTTTTAGTTGGTGGAAAGTCTTCCTCAATCATAACTTGGCAATCAGTTGTCTCCAACTTGCCATTTGCCCAGACTGCAAACTTCTTTGCAGCATCTATAATCATTTGAGAATCATGATCATGTGCTTGTAGGTTATCAACGGTTTCTGACACCATTCGGTATGCCTGCAGTATATCCATACCCTGTGTTTGCAGGTACAAGGATAGTGGAGTGGTATTCTTGAAAATAAATAAGTACAGCTGTGCTGTTATACATGTTTTGAATTTCTTGAGGGAGTCTAAGAAAGTTCCAGCCTTGTATCTTATGTCAGCATTAAAATTATCAGAACATGATATCGCTGCCATGGTCTGGATCAAATTTACATACAAAGCTCGACTTGGATCATTAAATGAACCAAACACCTTTGTAGGGGGTGCATCTGTGGACCACCATCTTGTTTCTCCAATCACAGAAAGTGATCGGAATCTTTGTTCCTGAGACTTATCCCGCCATACATTCATCCGGAGGTAAGATTCACAGATAAACACAGCACATGAATTTAAAAGGCCGAACAATGATATTGCCTGGACAGATATCTTTGTGACATCCATCATCACCAGATTTAGTACATGTGCATAACACCAAACATGAATCTGGCCAGGCGTTTTTTTACTCAGCCATGTGCTGAATCCGTTGTACTGCCCATGCATATTAGAAGCTCCATCTGTTGAGTTCCCAACACAGTTTATAACGTCAATTTCCATGGATTCCAATACATCGTAAACCAGTTCACACAAAGCCTTCCCTGTCGTGGATGTGCAATTTACCACAGCAACTAGACGTTCATGGACCACATCCGTGACATATCTAATTATAATTGAACACTGGTCTGAGACATTTATATCCTGCATTGTATCTAGCTGAATTGAGAACATGCCAGCATCTCTGATCTCTTGGGCAATACCTTTTTTTAAAAGTGTTGAAATTACACAGATGATATTGTTCACTGTCGTTTTAGAAATTAGTGTAACAAAGTCGCCACGTGCTTTGCTACTCGTTGCACCTTGATGCTTCTTTTTACTTTTTTTAATAACTGTATCAAGGTGATTTTTCAGCAAGCGATCAAACTTTTTATCTTCTAAAGTATATGCTGCTTCAGCTGTTGCCCTATAGCTTAGACCTCTTTTTCCAATCAGCTTGATGGTGTCAATCACTCTCTCTAGGATGGCACGTTTTCTCTTCACTTCCTACTTTCTGGCTGTTGTTTGTTTCTCAAAGAAATGACTAGATATGTCCATATTCTTTGATCTCATCAAGAAGGATTCAGAGCTATTATTGTGGAGGTTGCTTTTTTCGTGCTCTTCAATTCTCTGATACATATGTTTTTCATTAAAGCAACCATCAATAAAAGCACTGATGTCTGTCTTTCTACTGAAAGCAAGACACACCATGCAGAAAAAAACACCATGTCCATGTGAATAGGTCAACCAGTGACGCTTCTTTCCATCCCTCCTCTCATATAACTTTTTCAAATTAAAAGAATGGAAATCTGGTTGACATGGATGAAAGCGGAAGAATGAATCCACATTTTCTGATTTTGGTCTGATAAACCACATTTTATCATCAACTGTGTCAGGTATGCCCTCATTAATGCCCACTACTTCTGGAATCTCTTCTGCTGCTAATGATTCATCCACAATTTCTTCTTCCAATTCTTCATCAGTTTCTAGCTCAATAGGAGGTCCAATACTGCGGTGAATATCTTCACCTGCATCAGTATCCATATCCACTTGTACAGTGCTAGTTATTGCTGTGCTACAGCTAGCACCACTGCCTTTAGGTGGAGATGCAGGTGGTAAGTCATGCTTTGTTGCCACTATCTTAAACAAGCTACTGACTTTTTGATACTGGTTTGCATCTTTTTCTAAGATTTTTTTTTTTTTTTCACGTTCTTTTTCTGCTCCTCCTTTCTGTTTTCTTTTACTTTCACCCTTCTTATCCATTTCAATCACTAAAAAAAAAATAAAAATACATGTTTCCTAAATCTCTCCTAGATCAAAACACGCTGTCAGCAAACAGCAAAAACATCTAATAACTAATTCCCTAACTGCACATATTTCCAAATCCACCACTTTCTACATGACAGTAACTGTAATTCGACGGTTTCCTGGGCACTCTCCCCTTTTAAAACCCTGTGCTCCCAATCCTCACCCCAGCAGCATGTACTATCAAATATTCATAATATGCTTTACGCGTACTCCCCCCACATATCTGGGAAAGTATGCCAAGCCTGGGGAAAGAAATTGCAAATGGACCAAACAGAGGATCAGTGGGAGCGCATTTTCACTTTTGCCCACAAAGGCATCACTAAATGTCTCGATCCAGGAGAATAACTATAAGACCCTCACTAGATGTTATCACACACCTGTTATGCTTAATAAATACCACCCAGACACCCCCAACACTTGCTGGAGAAGCTCCAGGGAACCTGGATCACTACACATATTTTGTGGTCATGTTCACTAATACAACCTTTCTGGTCACAGGTTCACAAAATAACGTCACTAATCTCCACCTACTTCCTGAAACACACTCCAGCCCAGTTTATCCTCCATCACTTCACTTACCGTAAGTCCCTGGTTATCAGGGTGGATAAAAATCAATGATTTTTAAAATAAAAGATTTGTTTGATTTTTATCAAATTTATTTTAATAAAATGCTTTTGGAGTAAAAATCTAAAAGATAGTTTTCTATTTAAAGTGGAGGTCCACCCTGAAAAAAAAATGCACCCAAAAATACCTAAAAAATGGAGGAAAAGAAAAAAAAAAATTTTTTACTTACGTGAAATGGC
This sequence comes from Lithobates clamitans, assembly GCA_037952925.1. Classification (NCBI taxonomy): domain Eukaryota; kingdom Metazoa; phylum Chordata; class Amphibia; order Anura; family Ranidae; genus Lithobates; species Lithobates clamitans. Next base: position 233,584 of record JBBGZY010001537.1, read on the forward strand.
TGTTGCTAGGCAGTCCTCCTAATCTGCCTCTTCCTACACCGCGGTGATCTTCAGTCTTCTGCTCCCCGCGTTGTCTTCTGGGGAATGGGGCGCTGTGTGTTATGGGAACTGTGTGTGTCCCACAACACATCGCGCCCCATTCACAAAGCGCCGCACCGCTCGCGCATGCGCAGTAGGAAACTGGCAGTGAAGCCGCAAGGCTCCATTGCCTGTTTCCCTTACCTAGGATGGCGGTGCCGGGACCCAAGAGCCGAGGGACGGGTCGGCCTCGGGCAGCCGACATCGCAGGCACCCAGGACAGGTAAGTACTTATTTAACCACTTCCCGCCCGCCCTATGGCGGATTGACGTCCGGGAAGTGGTTGTGTTATCCTGACTGGGCGTCATATGACGTCCTTCAGGATAACATGCCGCAGCGCGCCCCCGGGGGCGCGCATCGCGGCGATCGGTGGAGCGGTGTGTCAGTCTGACACACCGCTACACTGATCTTGGTAAAAAGCCTCCGGCGGAGGCTCTTTACCACGTGATCAGCCGTGTCCAATCACGGCTGATCACGCTGTCAACAGGAAGAGCCGTTGATCGGCTCTTCCTCACTCGCGTCTGACAGACGCAAGTAGAGGAGAGCCGATCGGCGGCTCTCCTGGCGGGGGGGGTCTGCGCTGATTGTTTATCAGCGCAGCCCCCCCGCAGATCACCACACTGGACCACCAGGGATCACCACTAGGACCACCAGGGAAGGGGCAACATGTGGATGGCCAGGTATGTACCCCATGGCCATCCACATGTGCCCAGTATGCCAAATCTGTGCCAATCAGTGCCCACAAATGGGCACTGATTGGCACAATTATGTTGCAGTGATGCCCAGCAATGCCACCCTTAGGGGCATCACTGCAAACAAGTAATGCCACCAGTGCCACCCATCAGTGTCCATTCATGCCACCTGTCAGTGCCCATCCATGCCCATCAGTGCCCATCTATCAGTGCCCATCCGTGCCCATCTGTGCCAACTATCAGTGCCACCCATAAGTAACCATCAATGCCACCTACAAGTGCCCATCAATGCCACCTATGAGTGCCCACCAGTGCCACCTATTAGTGCCCATCCGTGCCACCTATGAGTGCCCATCAGTGCCGCATACCAGTGCCACCTATCAGTGCCCATCAGTGCCACCTATCAGTGCCCATCAGTGCCCATCAGTGCCGCCTATCAGTGCCCATCATCAGTGCCCGTCAGTGCCACCTCATCAGTGCCACCTCATCGGTGCCACCTCATCGGTGCCCATCAGTGCCGCCATATCAGTGCCCGTCAGTGCAGCCATATCAGTGCCCGTCATTGAAGAAAAAAACGTACTTATTTACAAAAAGTTTTAACAGAAACAAAGAAAAACTTGTTTTTTTTCAAAATTTTCGGTCTTTTTTTATTTGTTGCGCAAAAAATAAAAACCGCAAGGGTGATCAAATACCACCAAAAGAAAGCTCTATTTGTGGGAACAAAATGATAAAAAATTTGTTTGGGTACAGTGTAGCATGACCGCGCAATTGTCATTCAAATTGCGACAGCGCTGAAAGCTGAAAATTGGGCTGGGCGGGAAGGTGTCTAAGTGCCTGGTATTGAAGTGGTTAAAGTCAGCAGCTACAGTGTTAGCAGCTGCTGACTTTTAATTTTTTTTTTCAGGGGCGGAATCCCGCTTTAAGAGGAAATAGGAAAAAAAAAAAGAGGCTGTATATTCTGCAATATTTTCATTTTTGGTAAACTCATTCAATGAATCCAAACTCTGCAAGTTGAGATAACATGCACTGCATTGATGTCACAGTAACCATGAGCAAAATTCAGGAATATTACTTATCCCATTGTTTTGCATATCTATATACACTACAAACTGTATGATTGAATCAGTTCTGATATCGCTGTTTTACCAACCTGACAGCTTATTATTCTAAATAGGAAACCTTCATTTTGTTTGCAAATATCAAAGATTCTAACTACCAGCAAAAATGGTTCCTTACATTTAAAGAGCACCTGTCATTTCAGATCCATCATGGCAGCGCCTGTTAGGGGGCATCCACTCGCCTGCTGCCGCCACGTCCCTCACCTTGTTGTGTCACTGCCGCATCACCAGCCATCCCATTAAAGTGAATGAGACTGTCGGTGAGTCAACAGCGGGTCAGAGGAGGAGCCGCTGCAGGACAGAAATGACAGTTGCTCTTTAACCACATCCCACCCAGCCACTGCACATATACGGCCGGGTGGGCGCTTCCTCCTTCTGAGTGGACATTCAGGAACGTCCCTCAGAAGGAGGGGGATCGTGCGCGTGCGTGCCCGCGCAGCGGCGCAATCCCGATGCGCTTGTGTCACCTGGACACGGCGCATCTCCGATCGGCAGGAGGGCTCTGTGATTGGCCCTCCTGATCACATGACGGCTGTGTGGAATCACAGCCATCATGTGATGTAAATAGAGAGCCGTTTTCTAGGCAATTGGCTCTCCTCTCCTCACATGGAAGTTGTCGGAGAGGAGAGCGGATCTCTGCAGCCGGCCAGTGATCAGTGAGAATGAGCTGTTTTTTACAGCTTTTTACACATTGATCACCAGCCTACTGTCCCCACACATGTCCCAAAACAATGTAAACACACAAAGTCCCCAAAACACTGTCCCCACACACATGTCCCCACACAGTAAAAAAACCTGTCCCCCACATATGTAACAGTAAAATCATATGTCACAATGATCATCTGCACACATATGTCCGTGATCACATCTGTGCATGATCATCTGCGTACATATGTCCGTGATCACACAAACCAATTATTATACACTTACTGTAACATGATTTTTTTTACCAAAGACATGTAGCAGAATACATTTTGGCTTACATTTATGACAAAATTAGATTTTATTGGATTTCTTTTAAAATAGAAAGAAGAAAATATTGTTTTTTTTTCCAAATTTCTGCTCTTTTTTTCCGCTTATATCGCAAAAAATAAAAAACTGAGTCGTGAATAAATACCACCAAAAGAAATCTCTATTTGTGTGAACAGCGTTGCATGACCGCGCAATTGTCATTGAAAGTGTGACAGCGCTGAAAGCTGAAAATTGGCCTGGGAAGGAAGGGGGTGAAAGTGCCCAGTAATGCACACAAAAAATAAAACAAATTGCCTGCACACCACTCTGTCCCTTAATGCCCACCTCCTTTTTATAGGGCACACAGTGTATAGGAATGTATAATGTAAAACATGGTGGGATTTCCCCACCCAGGGGAAATACAACTGGGCAGTGGCAGTGCGTCCATTGCACCTGTCAATCTTCAATAGACAGATTCATGCATTGCATGAATCTATCTATTGTCGCTGCTGCCGCCCCCTATTCAGGTGTCCGACACCCTTGTTGGGCAGCGGGCATGTGAATTACAGCAGCGGGGGTGTTTTTAGAAGTGCCTGATTAGAGCCGTCAGCTCTAATAGGCTTCCAAATTGGTAAACAGCGGGCACACTGCTGTGCGTTCGCTGCTTACACAGTGCTGTGTTAGGAAATCAAATAAATCGCTTCCCTAACACTGACCCGCCTCTCAGCCAATCAGGTGCACTGGGTCTGGTTACCTGTCACCTGATTGGCTGAAGCGACAGGCGCTGTGATTGGATGCCTATCGGAGGGAGCGTGGAGCAACGCGCTGACCTGAGACAGGTAAGTGCCGGGTGGGGGGGACACTGGCAGGATTTAATGGGCAAACTGGTGGCAATTGATGGGGAAAACTGGCAGCAATTGATGGTTACAGTGGCTGCGTGTGATGGGCACAGTGGCTGCGTTTGATGGGCACAGTGGCTGCGTTTGATGGGCACAGTGGCGGCAATTTATGGGTACAGTGGCTGCGTTTGATGGGCACAGTGGCTGTGTTTAATGTGCACAGTGGTGGCAATTTATGGGTACAGTGGCTGCGTTTGATGGTACAGTGGCTGCATTTGATGGGCACAGTGGCAGCGTTTAATGGGCACAGTGGTGGCAATTTATGGGTGCAGTGGCTGCATTTGATGGTACAGTGGCTGCGTTTGATGGTACAGTGGCAGCGTTTAATTGGCACAGTGGCTGCAATTAATGGGAACAGTGGCTGCATTTGATGGGGCACAGTGGCAGCAATTTATGGGTACAGTGGCAGCGTTTGATGGACACAGTGACTGTGTTTAATGGGCACAGTGGTGGCAATTTATGGGTACAGTGGCTGCGTTTGATGGTACAGTGGCTGCGTTTGATGGTACTGTGGCTGCGTTTGATGGGCACAGTGGCAGCGTTTAATGGGCACATTGGTGGCAATTTATGGGTACAGTGGCTGCGTTTGATGGTACAGTGGCTGCGTTTGATGGGCACAGTGGCTGTGTTTAATGGGCACAGTGGTGGCAATTTATGGGTACAGTGGCTGCGTTTGATGGTACAGTGGCTGCGTTTGATGGTACAGTGGCAGCGTTTAATGGGCACAGTGGCTGCAATTGATGGGTACAGTGGCTGCATTTGATGGTACAGTGGCAGCGTTTAATGGGCACAGTGGTGGCAATTTATGGGTACAGTGGCTGCGTTTGCTGGTACAGTGGCTGCGTTTGATGGTACAGTGGCAGCGTTTAATGGGCACAGTGGTGGCAATTTATGGGTACAGTGGCTGCATTTGATGGTACAGTGGCTGCGTTTGATGGGCACAGTGGCTGTGTTTAATGGGCACAGTGGTGGCAATTTATGGGTATAGTGGCTGCGTTTGATGGTACAGTGGATGCGTTTGATGGGCACAGTGGCAGCGTTTAATGGGCACAGTGGTGGCAATTTATGGGTACAGTGGCTGCGTTTGATGGTACAGTGGCTGCGTTTGATGGGCACAGTGGCTGTGTTTAATGGGCACAGTGGTGGCAATTTATGGGTACAGTGGCTGCGTTTGATGGTACAGTGGCTGCGTTTGATGGTACAGTGGCAGCGTTTAGTGGGCACAGTGGCTGCAATTGATGGGTACAGTGGCTGCATTTGATGGTACAGTGGCTGCGTTTGATGGTACAGTGGCAGCGTTTAATGGGCACAGTGGTGGCAATTTATGGGTACAGTGGCTGCGTTTGATGGTACAGTGGCAGCGTTTAATGGGCACAGTGGTGGCAATTTATGGGTACAGTGGCTGTGTTTGATGGTACAGTGGCTGCGTTTGATGGGCACAGTGGCTGTGTTTAATGGGCACAGTGGTGGCAATTTATAGGTACAGTGGCTGCGTTTGATGGTACAGTGGATGCGTTTGATGGGCACAGTGGCTGCAATTCATGGGTACAGTGGCTGCGTTTGATGGTACAGTGGCTGCGTTTGATGGTATAGTGGCAGCGTTTAATGGGCACAGTGGTGGCAATTTATGGGTACAGTGGCTGCGTTTGATGGTACAGTGGCTGCGTTTGATGGTACAGTGGCAGCGTTTAATGGGCACAGTGGTGGCAATTTATGGGTACAGTGGCTGCGTTTGATGGTACAGTGGCTGCGTTTTATGGTACAGTGGCAGCGTTTAATGGGCACAGTGGTGGCAATTTATGGGTACAGTGGCTGCGTTTGATGGTACAGTGGCTGCGTTTGATGGGCACAGTGACTGTGTTTAATGGGCACGGTGGTGGCAATTGATGGGTACAGTGGCTGCGTTTGATGGTACAGTGGATGCGTTTGATGGGCACAGTGGCTGCAATTGATGGGTACAGTGGCTGCGTTTGATGGTACAGTGGCAGCGTTTAATGGGCACAGTGGTGGCAATTTATGGGTACAGTGGCTGCGTTTGATGGTACAGTGGCTGCGTTTGATGGTACAGTGGCAGCGTTTAATGGGTACAGTGGTGGCAATTTATGGGTACAGTGGCTGCGTTTGATGGTACAGTGGCTGCGTTTGATGGGCACAGTGGCTGTGTTTAATGGGCACAGTGGTGGCAATTTATGGGTACAGTGGCTGCGTTTGATGGTACAGTGGCTGCGTTTGATGGGCACAGTGGCTGCAATTGATGGGTACAGTGGCTGCGTTTGATGGTACAGTGGCAGCGTTTAATGGGCACAGTGGTGGTAATTTATGGGTACAGTGGCTGTGTTTGATGGCACAGTGGATGTGTTTGATGGGCACAGTGGCTGCAATTGATGGGTACAGTGGCTGCGTTTGATGGTACAGTGGCTGCGTTTGATGGTACAGTGGCAGCGTTTAATGGGCACAGTGGTGGCAATTTATGGGTACAGTGGCTGCGTTTGATGGTACAGTGGCTGCGTTTGATGGGCACAGTGGCTGTGTTTAATGGGCACAGTGGTGGCAATTTATGGGTACAGTGGCTGCGTTTGATGGTACAGTGGCTGCGTTTGATGGGCACAGTGGCTGCAATTGATGGGTACAGTGGCTGCGTTTGATGGTACAGTGGCAGCGTTTAATGGGCACAGTGGTGGCAATTTATGGGTACAGTGGCTGTGTTTGATGGCACAGTGGATGCGTTTGATGGGCACAGTGGCTGCAATTGATGGGTACAGTGGCTGCGTTTGATGGTACAGTGGCTGCGTTTGATGGTACAGTGGCAGCGTTTAATGGGCACAGTGGTGGCAATTTATGGGTACAGTGGCTGCGTTTGATGGTACAGTGGCTGCGTTTGATGGTACAGTGGCTGCAATTGATGGGTACAGTGGCTGCGTTTAACGGGCACAGTGGCTGCGTTTGATGGGCAGGGCAAAGTGTTGGCAATCTATGGGCACAGTGGCAGCGTTTGATGGTATACAGCTTTTCAAAGATAATCTGGCACTTGAACAAAACATGAGAGAGAGAGAGAGAGAGAGGGAGAGAGAGAGAGAGAGAGAGAGAGAGAGGTGGTACAGTGGCTGCATTTGATGGTATAGTGGCAGCGTTTAATGGGCACAGTGGTGGCAATTTATGGGTACAGTCGCTGCGTTTGATGGTACAGTGGCTGCGTTTGATGGGCACAGTGGCTGTGTTTAATGGGCACAGTGGTGGAAATTTATGGGTACAGTGGCTGCGTTTGATGGTACAGTGGATGCGTTTGATGGGCACAGTGGCTGCAATTGATGGGTACAGTGGCTGCGTTTGATGGTACAGTGGCTGCGTTTGATGGTACAGTGGCAGCGTTTAATGGGCACAGTGGTGGCAATTTATGGGTACAGTGGCTGCGTTTGATGGTACAGTGGCAGCGTTTAATGGGCACAGTGGTGGCAATTTATGGGTACAGTGGCTGCGTTTGATGGTACAGTGGCTGCGTTTGATGGGCACAGTGGCTGTGTTTAATGGGCACAGTGGTGGCAATTTATGGGTACAGTGGCTGCGTTTGATGGTACAGTGGCTGCGTTTGATGGGCACAGTGGCTGTAATTGATGGGTACAGTGGCTGCATTTGATGGTACAGTGGCAGCGTTTAATGGGCACAGTGGTGGCAATTTATGGGTACAGTGGCTGTGTTTGATGGTACAGTGGCAGCGTTTAATGGGCACAGTGGTGGCAATTTATGGGTACAGTGGCTGTGTTTGATGGCACAGTGGATGCGTTTGATGGGCACAGTGGCTGCAATTGATGGGTACAGTGGCTGCGTTTGATGGTACAGTGGCTGCGTTTGATGGTACAGTGGCAGCGTTTAATGGGCACAGTGGCTGCATTTGATGGGCAGGGCACAGTGTTGGCAATCTATGGACACAGTGGCAGCGTTTGATGGTATACAGCTTTGAGAGAGAGAGAGAGAGAGAGAGAGAGAGAGAGAGAGAGAGAGAGAGAGAGAGAGAGAGAGAGAGAGATTTTTAATACCTTAATTCTTGTTGTGCTGTAGCAGCTGCACTGCCAGCCATTCACTGATATTCTCTCCTCGTGCAGATAGTGGGCGGTGCTGGCTGGCGCCGCACGGGACGAGGCAAAATGGAGCAGCACGGCGTTCTCCTGCTCCTCCCCCACAGGCACACAGACAGAGCAAGGCATGATGAGTGTGGTGGGCGGCGCGCCGGCACCCGAACGGAGGAGACAGTGAGTGACACAGGCAGCCATGGCATAGTGCACCGCTACTGATCTTTAGGTCAGGACACAGGCAGTGAGCGCCCCCCCCGGAGACACACGCAGCCGCTGCTGCTCTTTAGATTGCTGATGCTGACACAGGCACTGTGAGCGGCCCCAGCGGTACTTTGTGCAGCCAGCCTACCGGGATATTTCCCGGTATCCCGGTAGGCCAGTCTGGCCCTGAGCCCAGCTGGAGTCAGGTATAGCATTCTTCTACAGATTTCTTGTTAATAAAGAAATGATCTTTACTAGATGTTATTATTGATCACTAATTGCTGATTGAAAAAAGTGTTTTACATATCAATAGACAGTAGTGGGCACCCAAAATTGGGACAAGAATGAAAAATGCTGGGCTCAGAATGATAGTCTGTTATATTTGTTAACATTCAATTTGCAACAGTCAGGAGGTGAAAATTGTGTGTGATTGATGACTAAAAAACTAAGACCATGTCCCTTTTTCATACACAGGAAGACCTCAGCCAGGAGGAGGCTGTGGAATGTGGCAGCCAGGAGGTGGCGGGGCTAAGTTGCAGCCAGGAGGAGGCGGGGCTAAGTGTCAGCCAGGAGAAGCCTGGGACCAGTCGCAGCATGACCGAATCGCAGGTTCCTCCCCTCCGCCTTCCATACAAAAGACCCAGGAAGGGGAGTCACGTTCAGGATTCTGCACTCAGGCTTGTTCAGGAGGCTTTTGCGTCCCTCCGAGCCTTACCCACTCCTGAAGAGGCCTTTGCCTGCATGGCTGCCACAAAACTGCAGGGCATGCAGGAGGGTCAACGTCTCATGTGTGAGCAACTTATTTATAAAGTCCTAACTAAGGGGGTGAGTGGCGAAATCACACCCAAGACCGACGTGATTGAGTTGGACCATCCTCCTCCTCCTCCTGCTGCCACAACTCCACCACCAGAGCCACAGCGTGGAAGGAAGCGTGGAAGGAAGACCAGAGAGTGATGGCCCTGGGTTCAGTCTGGTCTGACAAAAGCTGCAGTCTCTTGTATGACCACAGCCTGGGGACACAGATGTCATCTGCTGCTTTCTGGATCTCTGGGACTTCTGGACCAGACTGCACTCCCTTAGATAAGGACTCCTCAGGCCACCAATTTTGCTTGAAAATAGTTGATGTGTGCCCTGGGGGTCCAAGGCTTCACCCATTTCTGCTGTTTCTCCAGCGTTGCCTCCCTCTTTGTTTAGTTGTGAGCCCTTAATAAATGAATTTTTTGGGAAAATTATACTCTCCTATGTGTGTTTTCATCCAAAAAGGACAGTTTGTTGGTGAGGATTCAGGTACATTTCGAAAGTACAATGTGAAATTAATAAGAGACAACAACACCAAACAATCTCCTACAGATTAAATAGAACAACATATCAATGGTGTTGTGGTAACTTGATACACAAAACACACAAAAAAATATTCTGGAGTAAAAATAAAAATACAATAAAACAAAGATCAGCCTTGAAAAAAAGACAAACCAAAAAAAAAAATCAGCCTTAAAAAAAAAAAAAAAAAAAATACAACACAAAAATAATGTTCTCAGATGTGACAAATCAAAATATATTGAGGGAATCCCGATAAATGGTAAAGAAATAAGTTTGTGAGAAGTCTGTGTGAATATGAGCAGCAAAACTACTTAATTCTTGTCACATTATAAAGAAGAAGAGAGTGCGCTGTATTAAATCATTTTTAACATTGCAGCGTGGCGAAAGTGCTGTATCCATTGCGAACGCTAAGTTTACCAGACCGAGCTGTTCCGTCTCGGAATTTCTTATGAGCATGCGTGGCACTTTGTGCGTCGGAACAGGCCACACACACGGTCGGAATTGACGCGATCGGATTTTGTTGTCGGAAAATTTTATAGCCTGCTCTCAAACTTTGTGTGTCGGAAAATCCGATGGAAAATGTCCGATGGAGCCCACACACGGTCGGAATGCCCGACAACACTCTCCGATCGGACATTTTCCATCGGAAAATCCGACCGTGTGTACGGGGCATTAGAAACACTGGGCTGCTTTATTACACTCCTGCTGGGGAGGGCTGTGTGCTGCTGCCTCTCTGGCCACATTACCTACTCAAGAGACCTGTGTCAGAGGTCACATTAGTGTAATGGAATATTCGGGGTCTTCACTGTCCCATAAAAAGAGCCATGATAAATGCCTCGCTTTGTAAATACCAGCCTGCTATATGCGGATTACAAAAGACCCACCTCACTCCAAATACTATTTCATGTGTCAGATATGCTTGGGTGGGCCATGTGTACCATTCTACTCACAGCTCATATTCTCGGGGGGTGAGTGTGTTTGTACACAGGGCCCTGTTTTTTTTTAGGAGATTGTTGTTCAAATTGATGCTGAAGGCAGATATATTGTCATATATTGTAGCCTGTATGCCTTGACGTGTGTTATTGCAATGGTCTATATCCCTCCACCTTTTTCTAGTACTGTGCTGAGACATTTGGCAACCTTTTTGTCTGACAAACCGGACATCCCGCTTTTTATACTGGGGGACTTTAATAGTTGCTTACAGCCACAGATGGATAGGCATCCTCCTCATGTTGGTTTGCCAACATCTAGAGCAGTGGTTCTCAACCTTACTAGTGCCGTGACCCCTTGATAAAATTTCCCAAGTTGTGGGGACCGCTAACAGAAAAATTATTTTCGTAGCGTTGGTTATCGGCACCCAAGGCAAGCCAAGTCATTTGCGCCCCTAACCCATGGACATTACGAGTCCCTTCCACTACAGTATTAAAACCCCTTATGGTACATTTTAGGATGTACCACTCTTTCTCTTTGTTCTCCTTTCTTTCCCTTTTAACGCTCTCTATCCTAATATCTTGTTTTTTTTTTCCCTGCCCCTTTCTCATATTCTTTCTCTCCCTTTTTCTTTGTTCCTTCCCCTCTCTTTCCTCTCGTTTGGTAGTGCGAGAGGAAAAAGTGTGTAGAGTGGTAGTGCTGGCAGGGAGTTGGGATGAGTGGCAATGCTGGGGGCAGTTCTGATCGGCCAACTTAGATGTTCTTGATCAAGGTCATCTGCTGATCTGTGAACTGTAGTGGGGACTTTTAATGGCAACTATAATAATCACTCTTTATTCACTGTGTCTCTGGCTTCACTGTGTCTCCGACTTTGTGTTGTCTCGTAGCAGTGACACCTATGTTGAAATCAGGAGATAGGGTCTCCTCCAGCCCCTCCCACTTCATATTCCTCTCCAGTCAGCTGACCTCTAGTCTCTGCCCCCCAGCCATGCCGTTAACTGATTGGGCGGCTGAGTGGGCGGCCGCGGGCTGCAGGAACAGCCCAGCTGGGCGGCCGCAAAAGGACTGGGAGAGCGTTGCAGGCTTCAGGAACAGCCCAGGATTCGGTGACCCCTGGCAATTCTTCATTTGCCCCCCGAGGGGGTCCCGACCCCCAGGTTGAGAACCACTGATCTAGAGGATCTGTGCTGGCTCATTTTATTGAAGAGTTCAGCTGGCAGGATTTGTGGAGGATTAGAAATCCCTCGACGCTGGCCTTTTCATTTTTAAAAAAAAAAATCAGTTTTCTAAAACTCTTTGTCCAGGATAGATTTATGTTTGGGTAAGACTGCTGCACATGTGACTGTCAATGATATCCGCTATGCACCCCATGGTATATCTAATCACTCCCCGTTGACAGACCAAGTGCGAGCCAGGCCTTCTACTACCCTAAAGCGGGCTCCTTGGAAAATGAACGCCTTTTGGCTTAACTTGTTCCCTTCCCCAGACTGTATAGAGACCCAAATTTCATATGTTTTTCTGCATATTTCATCTGAGTCAGATGTCTTTCTTAGATGGGAAACTTTTAAATGCTTTTTGCGTGGCATACTTTTCTCAGAGATAATGGCTGTAAAAAATGCTAGCAAACAGGGTGAAAGCCAACTGTCTCAGCACGTGCAAAGGCTGGAATGGGAATATATTTCTAATCCCTCAGGCAACACTAAAGAATTATGGTTATCCGCACAGGATGCACTTGTACGTTTGGCATCTTCTTCTGCGGAGAAGAGACATTTCTTTAGGAAGCAGGCATTTTATGAAGGGGGGAGCAAACCGGACGCCTGCTAGCCAAACTAGTTAATGCCGAATCTGCAGCTCCACCATTGCAGCCCTGAAGTCTCAATCGGACAGGCTTCTTAATACACCTGACCTGGTCGTGACTGAGCTGGTGTAATTTTACTCTGATCTGTACCAGTCTCATATACTCTGCACTGACGATGAGTTGAATATGTATCTTTCAACTCTTGAGCTGCCTAGTCTTACTGTGACACAGTGGGCACAATTGGACGGTCCTATTGATATGGAGGAGATACAATAGGCGGTGAGTTTGTTCCCAGCTTGTAAAGGAAGATGGTATCACCATCGAGCTTTATAAGAAATATTCAGCAATTATCCTGCCTCATCTCTTGCAAACATTCAATGCTGTTAAGTAGGGGAACAATTGGTATTATTCCCTACCTGTGCAGTTGGATAAAAAAAAAGTGTAAAAAAAAGTGATAAACTAGTAAGTGAAAGTATCTGTGTGATGAACCGTGCTCCCTGTGGCTAATACCTCCCAGTGATGCCTCCGATCATTGTTTAAAGTAAAGATGCCTGGGTCAGACATGAAACAAGGAACAATCTCCCATGGTGAAGTATATCATAAAAAGGTTTATTCGATAAAAAGTGGCTCTTAAGACCATCCAGCAAAAAACAGAAGTAAAAAACATACAAATGGACGCGGGGACACCGTTCTGTGCTCCACCTGCGTGTACATGTTCAGTGGTATGTAAAAAGTAATATTAACTAAAAAATAAAAAGTTATCACAGAAAATAGGAAATTTTTATATTTTGGTCTCACATGCGACACCTTGTGGTGGCGAGGAGTAAGTGGTCAATCCCAAATAGGGTATAGATTCACAAATGTCGCCATCATGTGGCGGCCAACGGTAATACTCATCACAATCTATGGCTCAAAATGGCAGAAAGTTGAAATTGGATAAAGGACACCCTTTTACAATATCATAATCACTAACAGTTCGACAAAAAGCAATTCAGATCTATATTTTTTCTTTCTTCTTTTCCCAACACCTAGGAGGTAATTTTCATTTTGAGAGTTGGGGTTAAGGGGAATGAGGTATTAGGGGAAGAGGGAAATATAATTTAGTAAATTATATATAAATTTTAGATAGTCACAAATTAAACAATATATAAAAAGTTAATAAAGCGCTACCATCAACCTTAATATAGCACAGTGATCCAATAAATAATGTGATCCAATAAAGGATGTGATCCTATAAAGAATAAATAAACTAATCATACAATTTTTGGTTCACAATCTGATACAACCATTCACATCAGCGCTTTAGTAAATTTTATACAAATTAAACAATACACTTTGGGTTATTTCATTAAAAGATTTGGTTAAAATAAGATTTAAAGTATTTGGACAAGAGAGATACACGGTAATAGGGTGGAATGGGTGAGTAGGCACATTGCAAACCCTCCCATTGATCCACCCCTTAATAAATGATTCATTTAAAAACCTATTATAGGAGCACTGAGATAATAAGATTGGGTGAGTTGTTCGTTTTTCCCTCCCCTTTCCCTTTTCTTCTCCCACCCCTTTCCTCCCTTCCCTCCCCTTTTCCCCGCCCCCCCCCCTCCTCCCTCCTTCCCCCCCTTTCCCTCCTCCTCTCCTTCCCTTCCCCCCTCCCCCTTCTACCTTCTTCTCCCCCCTCCCTTTTTTTGCATATTTCTCTCACTCCGTCCCTCTCGGTAGAAGTGGTATAAACTGTTAAAGTGGGAGTGGGAAATGCCAGAGAATAAGTATAGACATAACTTGGTTAACACCTTTTCTCCCCTTCTTTTTATACTTCATGAATGTTAAATGTCAATTGTTAAATGTAACGTGTTATGTAAATTTGTAATGTATACGGTTGTTCTATTTTTTATATGTTTAGTCTTTGAATTTGAATTTTTCTTTTGAATGTTATGTTCCTTTTTCTTAAAAACTAATAAAAAAGAGTTGACATAAAACAAACCCAAATAGGTTATAGATTCACAAATGTCACCATTATGTGGTGGCCAACAGTAATACTCATCACAATCTATGGCTCGAAATAGCAGAAAGTTTAAATTGGATAAAGCAGTGGTCATCAATCCTGTCCTCAAGGCCCACTAACAGGCCAGGTTTTAAGTATTACCTTGGGGAGATGCAGACTAGAATACTGAAATCACTGAGCAGCAAATGATATCACCTGTGATGTATTTCAGTTACTTTACAAACCTGGCCTTAGTGGGCTGTCAGGGATCCACCAGCACGGGAGGTCCGAACGTGCGCGCAAGCATGCGTACGCGCGCCGCTGTTCAATCCGAGCATTGACGCGTGTGTGTGCGCTGGTGTGCGCCCCAGGTGCGCACACCTGCGCGACGAGTGCGGGTGTGTGCGCACGTGTTCGCGCTAGTGCCGTTTGGCACCAGTGGCCCTTTAAGAGGAACTCAGCTGCACTTGTGCGGCGCTGTTCGTCTGCAGCTCTGTACCCAAGTTCCTGATTTCTGCTGTTGTTCCTGTGATTACCAACCCGGCTTCTGTCTGACCACTCTGACCTCTCCAGCCCCGACCCCGGCCTGCTTGACCCTGCTTTTGGACTTCTGCCTGATTCCTATTGCCGAACCCTGCCTGCCTCCTGACTTTGCTCCAGCCTGCTACACCTGCCTGCTTGCCTTCCTGTCCTAATCCGGCCTGCCTGACCATTCTTCTGCCTTGCTTCGAGTGTGCTGTATCCTGCCCTGGTCCTGTAGCCACTGCTCTGGCACCCACGGGTCCTCTGGTCGCTGGTGTGCTGCCATGCCAGCCATCTTCTGCAGTTCTACCTTCCTGGAGAATCTGCATCCTGCTTCACGTCAGCCACTACAACCTGCTCAGACACTCCTACCCGACTGTGCTCACGGAACCACTGTCTCCATTTCAGTGGCCCCTGAACCAGAGTCGTAAGAGAGGTCTTCTCCTCACTCTTTTACAATATCATAATCACTAATAGTTTGACAAAAAGTAATTCAGATCTATATCCACATTAATATCCACCGGATTAAGTGTATTCATTCTAAAAATCCACTCAGTTTCATTTTTTGAAATCCTCTGGGTCATGTTCCCCCCTCCTCAATGTGGCTCTACCGTATCTATACCCAAAAAAGTTGCTTAACTTGGGTCTCTGTTGTGATACATTTGGTTCATTTATTTACATGTGGTTCATTTATTCTTGTACTTAAAAACCTAATAGTCCACCCAATATACTGTGTAGCCCCCCCCTGGGTCTACTGGGAGCATAAAGGTACCTTCAGATACAGGGAGTGAGCTTACATTCACCCCAGGACTGAGTCAGGTATTTTTCAATGCTTTAATTAGAACTTGAGAAAGGTTGTAGGAAAGTGGTTGAGGGGAGGTTTCAGATACCCTTTTTAGCAGATCACTTACAGACTCCTTGAATCAAAGGACAAAACAGCTTTCTTTTAGCAGATCTTGAATACCTGGGTAGGTCTCTCACACAGACCTAGCAACCAGTAAGATGTCTGGATAAGCCTTTTTCACAGACTTAGCAGACAGGAGTGTTTTACCTTGATTAGATTGTAGAACAGCTTGACAGTACTAGAACCTTTAAGCCGACCCGGCGGTACTGTAAGGGTAGTTAGATATAGGTACGTCCCCCAAACGAGTTACCAGGCCCTTCTGAGAGACCAGCCTTCATCCTGGCTCTCTCCAGCAAGGGTCCTCCCCTGGATCTCCTCAGCTTGGCTTGGCTTCTTCCACCTAGGCAAGACAGCCTAAGGACCACCTCAGGAGCAGTAGGCCCCAGATAGGCTTCTGGGCCTACTGCAGAAGATGCAGCTATACAGCCTCAGGCCAGAAGGGCCCCGAGGTAAGAACTGACTAGAGCACATGACATCTGTCCAATAAATAACCCTTCCCAGAATGCACAGCAGCCAAAAACTTCCTACTAGGCTGTTTCTGGAAAAAGATTATTCATTACAGCTCAGCCTAGTTGTAATTCTCACACTGTCCTGTGGTACCAGTGGCACCTACTGGGAACAGTGGGAAATGCACAACCCAGTCAAGTTTAGAACAGAACCAAATAACCATGTACAATCAATCTGAGCTGTTTACAGCTAAGGACCACCTCAGGAGCAGTAGGCCCCAGATAGGCTTCTGGGCCTACTGCAGAAGATGCAGCTATACAGCCTCAGGCCAGAAGGGCCCCGAGGTAAGAACTGACTAGAGCACATGACATCTGTCCAATAAATAACCCTTCCCAGAATGCACAGCAGCCAAGAACTTCCTACTAGGCTGTTTCTGGAAAAATATTATTCATTACAGCTCAGCCTAGTTGTAATTCTCACACTGTCCTGTGGTACCAGTGGCACCTACTGGGAACAGTGGGAAATGCACAACCCAGTCAAGTTTAGAACAGAACCAAATAACCATGTACAATCAATCTGAGCTGTTTACAGCTCAGCCAAAAACTAAATTGACACTATAGCCCCATTTTTAGGAACAGGGGGCTACAACTGTAACTCACAAGGAAAAGCCACTACATATGTGACATGTGTGGATTTACAGTTGATGAACTTTTTGATACTGTATTCCCTGCCAGTGCGGAAAGATTTAAATTGATCTATTTTTCTAATGTTTTTTTCTCGTAGTTAAATATGCTTTATACCTCCGGCAATAGAAAAAACCCATTTGGTCTAAGAAAGTGACCTTCTTTTTGGGGGGTCATGAATGTTAGGAACAAGTTTATTTCTTAAATTACAGTGGGGACGGAAAGTATTCAGACCCCCTTAAATTTTTCATTCTTTGTTATATTGCTGCCATTTGCTAAAATCATTTAAGTTCATTCTTTCCTCATTAGTGTACACACAGCACCCCATATTGACAGAAAAACACAGAATTGTTGACATTTTTGCAGATTTATTAAAAAAGAAAAACTGAAATATCACATGGTCCTAAGTATTCAGACCCTTTGCTCGGTATTTAGTAGAAGCACCCTTTTGATCTAATACAGCCATGAGTATTTTTGGGTAAGAAGCAACAAGTTTTTCACACCTGGATTTGGGGATTCTCTGCCATTCCTCCTTGCAGATCCTCTCCAGTTCTGTCAGGTTGGATGGTAAACGTTGGTGGACAGCCATTTTTAGGTCTCTCCAGAGATGCTCAATTGGGTTTAAGTCAGGGCTCTGGGCAGCCATTTTTAGGTCTCTCCAGAGATGCTCAATTGGGTTTAAGTCAGGGCTCTGGCTGGGCTATTCAAGAACAGTCACGGAGTTGTTGTGAAGCCACTCCTTCGTTATTTTAGCTGTGTGCTTAGGGTCATTGTCTTGTCTTGCCACCACCATGCTTCACTGTTGGGACTGTATTGGACAGGTGATGAGCAGTGCCTGGTTTTCTCTACACATACCGCTTAGAATTAAGGCCAAAAAGTTCTATCTTGGTCTCATCAGACCAGAGAATCTTATTTCTCACCATCTTGAAGTCCTTCAGATGTTTTTTAGCAAACTCCATGCAGGCTTTCATGTGTCTTGCACTGAGGAGAGGCTTCCGTCGGGCCACTCTGCCATCCAGCCCCGACTGGTGGAGGGCTGCAGTGATGGTTGACTTTCTACAACTTTCTCCCATCTCCCGACTGCATCTCCGGAGCTCAGCCACAGTGATCTTTGGGTTCTTCTTTACCTCTCTCATCAAGGCTCTTCTCCCACAATAGCTCAGTTTGGCCAGATGGCCAGCTCTAGGAAGGGTTCTGGTCGTCCCAAACATCTTCCATTTAAGGATTATCGAGGCCACTGTGCTCTTAGGAACCTTAAGTGCAGCAGAAATTTTTTTTGTAACCTTGGCCAGATCTGTGCCTTGTCACAATTCTGTCTCTGAGCTCTTCAGGCAGTTCCTTTGACCTCATGATTCTCATTTGCTCTGACATGCACTGTGAGCTGTAAGGTCTTATATAGACAGGTGTGTGGCTTTCCTAATCAAGTCCAATCAGTATAATCAAACACAGCTGGATTCAAATGAAGGTATAGAACAGGGGTCTTCAAGCTACGGCCCTCCAGTTGTTCAGGAACTACAATTCCCATCATGCCTAGTCATGTCTGTGAATGTCAGAATTTTACAATGCCTCATGTGATGTGTAGTTCTGCAACAGCTGGAGAGCCGTAGTTTGAAGATTCCTGGTGTAGAACCATCTCAAGGATGATCAGAAGAAATGGACAGCACCTGAGTTAAATATATGAGTGTCACAGGAAAGGGTCTGAATACTTAGGACCATGTGATATTTCAGTTTTCCTTTTTAAATAAATCTGCAAAAATGTCAACAATTCTGTGTTTTTCTGTCAATATGGGGTGCTGTAGTACATTAATGAGGAAAAAAAATGAACTTAAATGATTTTAGCAAATGGCTGCAATATAACAAAGAGTGAAAAATTTAAGGGGATCTGAATACTTTCCGTCCCCACTGTGGGTGCTCTACGATAGATAAATTGTGGACGCTTAGGGATTAAATTAACTAAAGTCTTATCCCTGAGCAATATTATCCAATGTGTCCTCACTATGCATTCTAATGCCTTATAATCTCTATTGAAATTGGTTAGAAAAGCCATCTGTTCACTTGTTCTGTTCTTTTTTGGTTTGTCCATCAATAGTGTTGCTCTATCCATTTCCATTACCTGATTCTGCAGTGATACTAAATTTTGGCATGTCATTTTTTTGGGGGGGAGAGGATACCCACTTTTTACAGGGATCCAGCTCCCACTTCCTCCCGGGCACCGTGGCGCTGGAAGGAAGTTCACCTCTCCACCCTCCCTCTCGGCAATCATCTGGGACACGTCACAGGTCCCAAATGATTGCCCAGCTAGTCATAGTGCACAGCATGGCTCGCGCATGCGCAGTGCGTGCCCGGCTGTGAAGCCAGACAGCCACAGTGACAATGCTGGCGCCTCAGAGAGGAGGGTGGGAGGAGCAGGGCTTTGTTCGCCTGCATCGCTGGACCGTGGGACAGGTGAATGTTCGATTAATAAAAGTCAGCAGCTACACTTTTTGTAGCTGCTGACTTTTATATGGGTGGAATTCCACTTTAAACGCAGTTTTCCACTTGTCGCCCTCCTTAATCCTTACAAGATTGTATGCCCCTCTCAAATCAAGCTTTGTGAAAACCGTTTCTCCCTGGAGGCGGTCAAATAACTCCATGATCAACGGAATCAAATAGGCATTCTTAATAGTGGAACGATTGAACCCCTATAATCAATACAAGGTCTCAGTTCACCACTCTTCTTCTTCACAAAGTAGAAACCAGCACCAGCAGGAGATGAGGATTTGCAGATGAAACCTTGAGAAAGTGCGTCTGCAACATACTCCTTTATGGCCTTATTCTCCAAGACCGACAAATTGTAAACCTGGCCACGAGGGGATATGGCACCAGGTTGAAGGCCAATTGCGCAATCATACGACTGATGTGGAGGCAAACCTTTGTCAAAGATATTGCTAAAATTGCGGTACTCCTCCGGCAGGGAGGAGAGTGAAGAGGTGCACAGAACCTTGGCTACCTTCTGGAAGCATGTCTTACTGTATTGTGGCGACCAGGAGAGAACCTCAGCACGGAGTCAAAATCAAAAGAGGGGGTGTGCCTCTGTAACAAGGATAACCAATAACCAGTGGAAACTTAGGTGAGGAAATAACTTGGAATTGGATTATCTCATGGTGAAGAGCCCCTATGGCCATGGACAATGGAACAGTCTCATGAGTCACATGGGCAGGCCGTAGAGGTCTTCCGTCAAGAGCCTCAATGGCAAGTGGAGTGTCACGCAGCTGCAGTGGAATCAAGTGCTTCGATACAAAGGCAGCATCAATGCAGCCCCAGAGTCGATTTAGAGCCTGTATCTCGACAGACGACTCAGCCCAAGAAAGAGTAACCGAAACCAGGGGCTTATCCTTCTGGATAATTGGGGAGGAAACAACGCCACTTAAGGTCTGTCCCTGACAGGACCTCAAGGTTCGGGCGTTCCCTGGACGGGTAGGACAAGACTTCAGAAAGTGACCTAACTGGCCACTGCCTGGCCACAATAAAGGCACAATCTCTCCCTCCTAAGCGTTCTCTCATCCGCAGAGAGATGCGTGAAGCCCAAGTGCATGGGTTCATCTTCACAGACCGACTCAATACCAGGAGACATGGGAGGTGAGGGAGGCAAGGATGGGACTGCAAAGTTCAGAGACAAATGTACAGCAGGCTTCAGCAAATGCTCCTTAAAAGTCATTCTTTCTCTGAGTCTGGAGTCAATGAGGATGGCAAACGAAACCTCTCCAGCTCAGTGGGTATATCTCGGGCTGCTATCTCATCTTTGATGGTGTCTGAGAGAGACCATGAGAAAAAGCAGCCACGAGGGCCTCAATTTACCAAGCAACCTCTGCTGCCAGTGTACGGAATTTAATGGCGTAATAGGCAACAGCTCTCATACTCTGTTTGATGGACATGAGGCACTTGGCACCAGAAGCGGAGCATGCAGGAATGTCAAATACCCTTTTAAAAGAAGTCACAATCTCAGGGTAACTCAAGGTTTTTGTGTCTCTCATAGAGGGTTTGCCCAGGCCAAGGCTCTCTCAGAAAGCAAATATCACAAAACCTACTTTGCTTCTGTCCATGGGTAACGCCTGGGGCAGCATCTCAAAGTATATCTCAACCTGGTTGAGAACCCTCTGTATTGGACTGGATCACCCCCAAATCGCAGGAGAAGTGGAGCAGAAACCAGACATACCTCTTATTGAGGAAATACTCAAGGCGGGTGCCTGCACAGAGACTGGAGCAGCAGCAGGGACGGCCTGCAACACAGGTTGTACTGGAGCAGCCACAGTCAGAGATTCCTGGTGAGCCGTGCGACTCAGGAGCGTTTGTAAGGCCATGGCAAACTGATCCATGCGGTGATCCTGCTCATCCAATCTGGAAAAATATTACCAACAAATGGATTCACTACATCTTCTGAATTCATGTCCTTCGTCTACTGTCAGAAACCATGAATCAGACTGAGACAGAAGTACAGTTAACCTCCCTGACGGTATGATTATTTTGGATTTTAGGTGCTGAAAGCGGTACAATTATTTTGCATGGAAATTTGGCGTTTTATATTGTAGGCCTGTAATTCTTAACAATAACACACTTAAATCTGTCCAAACAAGAGTCTAGTAGATATCCCGGGTATGATGAAGTTTGAAACACAAAATCATAAATTATAATATAATAAATAAATATGAATAATTAAAAAAAATAATAATATAATAATAATAAAATTATAGACATGTGCACAGCCAAAAAATTTGTTCATTTTCGTTTTCGTTTCATTAGTTTATTTATTTTTTCGTTTTTCGGGTCATTCGTTATGATCGCGATTCGTAAATTCATTCATTCGTAAATTCATAAATGCGTTCGTTCGTACATTCGAACATTCGTTCATTCGTACATTCGTTCATTTTTACATTTGTTCATTTGTAAATTCGTACATTCGTAAATTTGTAAAATCGTACATTTGTAAATTAGAAAATTCGGAAATTTGTAAATTCGAAGTTTGAAAATCCAAAAACCCGAAAATTCAAAAATCTGAAATAGTAACTAACTATTAAATTATAGGTATTGTAATTTCCTTTCAAATTTGACTGTCAGTGAACATAACAAATACGAATTTATCCGAAGTTACGAATTTTCCAAAACGTATGCTGCAGCTAAACGAATGGAACGGAACAAATTAATAATAAATAATAATAATAAAACGTTGTTATTATTGTTATTTATTATTATTTATTCATTACGTTCCATTCCATTTTTTCGGATCATTCATAACTTTGGATAAATTTGTATGTGTTACGTTCACTAACAGCCAAATTTTAAAGGAAATTACAATACCTATAATTTAAAAGTTACTAGTAATTACTAATAGTTAAGTAATTATTAGTTAACTATTATTTCAGATTTCCGAATTTTCGAATTTACAAATTTACAAATTCACTAATTTACTAATGTAGGAATGTACGAATGTACGAATGCCCGAATTTACGAATGTCCAATTTTATCGAATTTACGAATATTCTGAAAAAATTTGTTAAACAAGTTTTCGTTAATTCGGATATTCCCGAATTAACGAATTTGTCGAAATTCGTTAAAAAACTAATTCGGAACAAAACGAATGCCTAATAAAATACATTTCCCCATGATTCACTATTGCTCAATTCTGCAAGTGTTCTAATTTACTATCGCTGCTTTCTAGCTGGTCTAAAGCCACTTTTGACATAAAGGGACACTTTTTGGTTGCTATGGACAATCTCCAGTTTCCAGGCAGAAAGAACAGTATATATATAAAACATAAAACTGCATGCAGGGCATGGGCCAAAGCACTGGGGACAAAAGGGGTGTGAAATAATTTCGTACAGTACTGTAATCTGTAAGATTACAGTACTGTATGTGTTATGGTTTGAAAATTTTTTTGAATTTGCCGCCAGGCTCTGCCCCGTGCGTCGCGACAGTCGCAAGGAACGGAACCTGGCACAGAGAGGCTTCAGAGGAGACAGAGCCTGCAGACACAGCGGGGGACATCGCAAGATCCTGGGGACAAGGTAAGTAACGCCGCACCAGGATCCTGCAATGTAATCCCGAGTGTGGCTCGGGGTTACCGCTAATGGGACTGAAATTTAACCCCGAGCCACACTCGGGATTACTGTCAGGGAGGCTACATCACACTTGTTTAATAATAATAAAAAAAGGTAAACAGAGTAAACATAATCAAAACATAGCCAGAGTTCAGGAACCGGAACGGATAGTCAGACAAGCCAAAACGTCAGGGAGCCAGAGATGAGCGTAGTAGAACAGCAAGCAGGATCTGGAGCCAGAAGGAATGTCAGCCAAGCAGGTCTTTAACAGGAACACAGGAGAGCATCTCTAGAGATGTGACCAAGGCGAAGGCAGCAATGATCTGGACTGGACGGCTTAAGTAGGCAGGACTGACGAGAAGGACATCATCAGCAGGTGAGTCACTGTGGAGGGATAGGAGCTGGCAATTAGCCGACAACTGAGCGGCCAGCTTTGAGAAGGAAGGGCTGAGCCCAACCCTGACACCCTCTCAACTATTTGGGTTGATGGCAACTCGCTGTGGGGATGTAACTATTCTGTTTCCTTGAAGAAGGTTTTGGTGGTAATTGAACATTCTCCCTTTATCAAAACTAGACCCAAAAAACTGTGCTCATGTAAATTCCAACTACCAGTAAATTTTAGTCCGTAGCAGTTATTGTTAATATTTGATAGAAAAACCCAGAGACTTTTCTCTGTGCCATCCCATAATATTATGATATCATCTATATATCTTTTGTACAATGACATTTCTGGTATATCCCTGCCAAAGATATTAGTCTCTTCCCATTGGCTCATCAATATATTGGCCATGCTCGGGGCATATTTGGCTCCCATAGCTACACCCCTTATTTGGTTATAATGGGTGCCTTCATGCCAAAAATAATTGATCGACATGGCTAAATTCAGAGCTTCTAACCGGAAGTCCTTTTATTCCCTTTTCAAATTAGATTTACTATCTAGCGTCACCCTTGTGGTTAAAATTACATCATTCTGTTTTAGATTAGTATATAAAGACTCAACGTCTATAGTGAAAATAAACGTATGGACATTGGTGGGGATCTCCTTTAAGATGTTCATCAGATGTTTGCTATCCCTCAAATAGGCCAGATATGTTTGCACAATGGGTTGCAAAAAGCAGGCCACATATTCGCCTATACAGGAGAAAACTGAATTAATGCCCCTTATGATGGGTCTCCCAGGTGGACAGTCTTTATTCTTATGAATTTTTGGTAGTTGATATATTACGGGCAGCCTTGGAGCATCAGGGACAAGGTACCTGGCTTCTTTTTTTTGTGAGAGTACATTTTTCTTGGGCTTGCTTAATAAACATTTTGAGAAGGGCTCTAAGTTTATTCATCAGATTACCCCTAAGCTTTTTATACGTATTAACGTCTCCAACCAATCTATTTAGCTCCTTATCATACTCTTCCCTCTTTAGTACCACAATTCCCCCCCTTTGTCTGCCATTCTAATGGCTATATTTTTCCTCTTTTCTAAAGCCTCTATACCTTTTTGTATGTTACCTTTCCTCCTTCCAATATTATTTTGAATCAGTCTGATATCCTGCTCAACCAGGGCTCTAAAAACCTCCAAAAAATGGTTGGAGGATTTCTTGGGATTAAATGTGGAATGATTCCTCAAACTGCTATCCTGGAAGACAGTGGAGCCAGCACTTCCTATACTCGGTTTATCTGCAAAGTGCTTTTTAATATTTCATTTTCTCACAAATTGCTCAGTATCAATAAAGGCATCACATTTATTAAACCCTATATCGGGGGCATACTTTAAACCTAGCTCTAGCACCCTCAATTCATTATCGGTGAAGACTTCACCGCTAGGATTGAAGATACCCTCATCTATCTTCACTGCAGAATCAGGTAATGGATAGAGCAACACTACTGATGGACAAACAAAAAAAGAACAGAACAAGTGAACAGATGGCTTTTCTAATCAATTTCAATAGCGATTATAAGGCATTAGAATGCATAGTGAGGAAACATTGGCCAATATTGCTCAGGGATAAGACTTTAGTTAATTTAATCCCTAAGTGTTCACAATTTATCTATCGTAGAGCACCTATTTTAGGAAATAAACTAGCTCCTAACATCCATGACCCCCCCAAAAAGAAGGTCACTTTCTTAGACCAAACGGGTTTTTTCTATTGCCGGAGGTGTAAAGCTTGTAAAACTACGAGAAAAAACATTAGAAAAATAGATCAATTTAAATTTTTCAGGACTGGCAGGGAATACAGTATCAAAAAGTTCATCACCTGTAAATCCACACATGTCACATATGTAGTGGCTTGTCCTTGTGGGTTACAATATATTGGGCGGACTACAAGGTTTTTAAGTATAAGAATAAATGAACACTTCAATAATATTAAAAAGGGATTCCCCAAACACAGTCTTTCAAACCATTTTAGAATGTATCACAACAGAGACCCAAGTTTAGCAACTTTCTTTGGTATAGATAGGGTAGAGCCACATTGGAGAGAGGGGAACATGACCCAGAGGATTTCAAAAAACGAAACTGAGTGGATTTTTAGATTGAATATACTTAATCCGGCGAGAATTAATGTCGATATAGATCTGAATTTCTTTTTGTCAAACTATTAGTGATTATGATATTGTAAAAGGGTGTCCTTTATCCAATCTAAACTTTCTGCCATTTCGAACCAAAGATTGTGATGAGTATTACCCTTGGCCGCCACATGATGGCAACATTTGTAAATCTATACCCTATTTGGGTTTGACCACTTACTCCTTGCCACCACAAGGTGTCACATGTGAGGCCAAAATATCAAAATTTTCTATTTTCTGTAATAACTTTAAACATAGTTTATTTTTAATCAATTCAATGCCAATTGGAAGGATTGGATTGGATATTCTTGAATGGGCAGTAGTATAAATGAAGGAGGTGATGTATCTGGTCATGTGACCCCTGATGAAGTCAGAGGTACTGACGAAACGCGTTGGGTGTGGTCGAGCGTGATATGTCACTTCCGCCCACAGTGGAATGCAGGTGGAGCGCAGAACAGTGTCTCCACGTCTATTTGTATGTTTTTTACTTCTATTTTTTGCTGGATGGCCTTAAGAGCCACCTTTTATTGAATAAACCTTTTTATGATATACTTCACCATGGGAGATTGTTCCTTGTTTCATGTCTGACCCGGATACATGTGGCCATTAGGGATGAGCCGAACACCCCCCTGTTCGGTTCGCACCAGAACATGCGAACAGGAAAAAAATTCGTTCGAACACGCGAACACCGTTAAAGTCTATGGGACACGAACATGAATAATCAAAAGTGCTAATTTTAAAAGCTAATATGCAAGTTATTGTCAATAAAAGTGTTTGGGGACCTGGGTCCTGCCCCAGGGGACATGAATCAATACAAAAAAAAGTTTTAAAAACGGCCGTTTTTTCAGGAGCAGTGATTTTAATAATGCTTAAAGTCAAACAATAAAAGTGTAATATCCCTTTAAATTTCATACCTGGGGGGTGTCTATAGTATGCCTGTAAAGGGGCGCATGTTTCCCGTGTTTAGAACAGTCTGACAGCAAAATGACATTTTGAAGGAAAAAACACATTTAAAACTACCGCGGCTATTGCATTGCCGACAATACACATAGAAGTTCATTGATAAAAACGGCATGGGAATTCCCCACAGGGCAACCCCGAACCAAAATTAAAAAAAAAAAATGATGTGGGAGTCCCCCTAAATTCCATACAAGGCCCTTCAGGTCTGGTATGGATATTAAGGGGAACCCCAGCCAAAATTTTAAAAAAAAATTGACGTGGGGTTCCCCCTAAATTCCATACCAGACCCTTCAGGTCTGGTATGGATTTTAAGGGGAACCCCGCGCCAAAAAAAAAAAAAAAAAACGGCTGTGGCATGGAGGGAGGCTCCCGCTGTGTGACGGCGTCTCTTCGTCTGACGGTTCTTAAATAACGGGGGGCGGGGCCACCCGGTGACCCCGCCCCCCTCTGACACATGGTGACATGACGGGACTTCCCTGTGGCATTCCCCGTGACGTCACAGGGAAGTCCCTCAAGTCACCGTGCGTCAGAGGGGGGCGGGGTCACCGGGTGGCCCCGCCCCCCGTTATTTAAGAACCGTCAGACGAAGAGACGCCGTCACACAGCGGGAGCCTCCCTCCATGCCACAGCATGGCTGCGGAGCGGCCCGGAGAAGACATGAAGAAGAGAAGAAGGAAGAGAAGAAGAAGAAGAAGATGAAGAAGAAGATGAAGAAGAGAAGAAGATGAAGAGAAGAGCGGGAGCCTCCCCCCCATGCCATGGGTGCGGAGCGGCCCGAGGAGAAGAAGATAGAAGACGCCGCGGAGAACATGCTGGACGAGAACGCCGGAGGAAGAACCAGAAGAGCCAGAAGAACCAGAAGAAGAAGAAGATGAAGGAAGAAAGAAGAATCATTTAAATAAAGGAATTGTCAAAAACTGTCTCTTGTCATTTTTAACATTTTTGACAGTTTTTTAGTGAAATGGTAGGGGTAAGTACCCCCTTACCATTTCACACAGGGGGGGGGCCGGGATCTGGGGGTCCCCTTGTTAAAGGGGGCTTCCAGATTCCGATAAGCCCCCCCGCCCGCAGACCCCCACAACCACCGGCCAGGGTTGTGGGGATGAGGCCCTTGTCTTCATCAACATGGGGACAAGGTGTTTTGGGGGGCTACCCCAAAGCACCCTCCCAATGTTGAGGGCATGTGGCCTGGTACGGTTCAGGAGGGGGGGGCGCACTCTCGTCCCCCCCTCTTTTCCTGCGGCCTGCCAGGTTGCGTGCTCGGATAAGGGTCTGGTATGGATTTTTGGGGGGACCCCACGCCGTTTTTTTTTTTTTTTTTGGCGCGGGGTTCCCCTTAAAATCCATACCAGACCTGAAGGGTCTGGTATGGAATTTAGGGGGAACCCCACGTCAATTTTTTTTTTGAAATTTTGGCTGGGGTTCCCCTTAATATCCATACCAGACCTGAAGGGCCTTGTATGGAATTTAGGGGGACCCCCACATCATTTTTTTTTTTTATTTTGGTTCGGGGTTGCCCTGTGGGGAATTCCCATGCCGTTTTTATCAATGAACTTCTATGTGTATTGTCGGCAATGCAATAGCCGCGGTAGTTTTAAATGAGTTTTTTCCTTCCAAATGTCATTTTGCTGTCAGACTGTTCTAAACACAGGAAACATGCGCCCCTTTACAGGCATACTATAGACACCCCCCAGGTACGAAATTTAAAGGGATATTACACTTTTATTGTTTGACTTTAAGCATTAATAAAATCACTGTTCCTGAAAAAACGTCCGTTTTTAAAACTTTTTTTTGCATTGATCCATGTCCCCTGGGGCAGGACCCGGGTCCCCAAACACTTTTTATGACAATAACTTGCATATAAGCCTTTAAAATTAGCACTTTTGATTTCTCCCATAGACTTTTAAAGGGTGTTCCGCGGCATTCGAATTTGCCGCGAACACCCCAAATTGTTCGCTGTTCGGCGAACTTGCGAACAGCCAATGTTCGAGTAGAACATGAGTTCGACTCGAACTCGAAGCTCATCCCTAGTGGCCATCTCTCCTTACGTGATTGATCGGAGGTATCACTGGGCTTGCTGAGATGGATCTTCAGAAATATCCCATTTTCCAAAGCTGTTATGATCTCTGTAATAGGGATCATCTTCATCTGGTGAGTAGGCTGAGTGCTTGGTGTTGGTGGAGGATTCCTACAGTCACCCATTCATTGGATTAATGAAATCACCTGCTCACTGGAAAATATTTGATGACTTTCTATGGACTTAAATAATTTTTTTTATTTTGGCTATTTGGACATTTTGTGATTCTTATTAAGTTGATGGAATTTTATGATTGGTCACAATTTTATGTACACTTATGTTTATTATTTAGAGTTTAAGTAACTTTCCATTGGAGTGAATCCGGTGGTTATACAATCTTTATTCTGTACTGTATGCACTTTATATTGAGGTATTAGCCACAGGGAGCACGATTCATCACACACTTACTTTCACAGACATTCAATGCTGCATTGAAAACAAATTGCCTTCCTGTTTCTATGTCCAAGGCAATTATTGTTCTCCTACTTAACCGGGCAAGTCTCCCAAGGATCCCGGCTCATACAGACCCATTTCCCTACTCCAAACTCGATGCAAATAAAGCGTTCAATAGTGTTGGGTGCCCGCTTTCACCCCTGTTGTTTGTCCTAGCTATTGAACCACTGGCAGCTCGATTCGTGCCTCAGAGGACATAGTGGGCTTTCGGTATGGCACGCTGCATGAGAAACGAATGCTATATGCAGACGACATGCTGGTGCTGCTGGGGGACACAGATGCCTCGTTGAGAACAGCTATGGCAGTGATCGAAGACTTTGGTTCCTATTTTGGCTTAATCATCAATTGGACCAAGTCTGCATTGTTACCCTTAGAGGGCATAGTTGATCCCTCTCTGCACACATTCTGCCCTGTCCCGGTAGTTGAGTCATTTAGGTATCTAGGTGTGGTGGTTTCACCCGATTTAACTAACTACTCCCGTTTCAAATATAATGCCACTGCTTACTAAATTCTGGGATGAAGTTAAACTTTGGAAAAAAATCTGGCTCTCTATGGTAGGAAGGGATAAATTGGTGAAGATGATTTTAATGCCTCCCATAGTTCTGTCTCTCAAGCTTTTTCAGACTATTAATTCCATTTTTAGACAACTACTTTGGCGGCAAGGTTCACCTAGGATCCGCCTAGAACAATTACAAAAATCAAAGGAAACCGGGGACATAGCATTCCCAAACCCATGGGTGTACTATTTGGCTGCTCAACTGCAGCACATGCGGGAGGGTATGCTTAAACTAGGGCCGGCTGTTGAAATTCGGAATTCCTCCCTATCTATTATGCTTCACCACACTAGATCAGCTTCACTCCCGGAAGATTTAGAATCACAATTGTTTGCGAAATCCAACCGTCTCTTCCCAACATATAGGTTAATGCACAAAATCTGGGGCAAGTTCAAACAGCTGCTAGAGGTAACTGGGTTTACAAACTTTAGCCTGATTTGGAATAACACCACGTACCACAAACTGGCAAAACGTATTTATGCTCCTAATTGGGGTGCTTATGGTATTACACATATGAAACGTATCTTTAGAGCCGGTAAATTGCTATCCTTTCCTTCTTTGCAGACTTTGTAAAGTCTACCACAGTCCATGTATTTTTACTATTTGCAGTTTTCCCACACAGTACAGGCACAAAATCTGCCCTCTGACTTTTATCTTTCCCCAACACCTGTTTTTGGGTTTTTGCAGCAAGTGAAATACAGAAGGGTTTTATTTCTAATTGCTATGCATACCTACTGAATATATATTTGGAAGCCTACCCCTGTAAGGCCATGGATGTGTGGGAGTCCAATGTAGGAGACTTGTCTAGTAAACTGTGGGAAAATGCTCTGGATGCAGTGCAAGCTAGTTCTCTTCATAATTCTCAGTGTTTATCGCAATGATACCTTTTATTGCAAGTTCATTATACCCCTAAAATTGTTTAAAATGGGGCTTTTGTCAGAACCAGTTTGTCCAAAATGTGGGTTGTCACTATATGACTTTGGAGTGTGCAAAATGAATGCTCTATTGGCACTATAGTTTCTGTTTTCAGCCACAAGGTGGGGCTTTATGTTCTCTTTAGTGAGCTCTATCCACTTGGAAGCTGTAATTGCCTATTTTTTCTACTATTATGTACATCACAACTTTGCATTCTTTTGTGTTTATGGAACATGTATATATCATCCACATGCTGTGGAGATGTCCCAAGTTGCAATGGTCAATAGAGAGTTCCAAATAGACATCCCTTCTGACCCCAGGCACTGTCTGCTGGGAGTTTTTGATGATATTATCCTTGATGCCTTCACTAAGGAAGCTGTTTTCAGAGCCTTGTTCTGGCACGTAAAATTATCCTCCTCCACTGAAAAAGCACTTCCCCTCCATCCCTTAAGGAATGGCTAGACCATATGGGTACTACTTTAAAATATGCAAAGGTTATTTACCAGCATCGTGGGTGTCCTGCTCAATTTGAGAGGGTTTGGGGAGGTTGGCTTGATGCACCAGGCTTGGCCTCAGTAGACCTGATTATAGATAGGATATTGGGTAGAATGCTATTGGTTACTCAATGCGGGTTGTCACTATATGACATTGGAGTGTGCAAAATGAATGCTCTATTGGCACTATAATTTCTGTTTCCTGTTGCATCATGGCAGCATACACGTTGGGTTGTGACTCCGCCTCCACAGCCTGATAGGACCACATAGCTATAAATTAGAGAGTAGACGCCCGCCCCAGTATTCTCTTATTTTTCCTCACCTGTCAGGACGCACGGATCAGCACCTCTTACCGCTTCGCCCCAGCCAGGTTCTAGCCTCTCCTGGGTGGAAGTCCTTCTTGTACAGCTTCTAAACGAGCTAAATGGAAGGAGCCCCACTCTGGTGATCTCAGGGGCATTCTCTCATCTCACTCAGCTGTCTGACCACAAATATAAGCCTTAAAAAGGCTTCAAGTTCAGCAGCCCACAAAAGCCTTAAACAGGCTTGCTGGAGGAATGGCCAGGAAAGCTTCAATGTGGCCTCATGAAATAAGCCTTAAACAGGCTTAGTTGTGTGCAGCGGTCTCCCCCCCCCTCTTTCCCCCTCTCCTACCAGTACCTCTGCCCATCTGCTGGGCTCTGTGGTTCTCCAGATCTGCTGTCCGGAGCGCCGAGCGTTCTCGGCGTCCTCGCGCATGCGCGGTGCGTCATTTGGGCACCTCTGGGCCGCTTTCCAGCTTCCAAGATGGCGCCGGGTGTCCCGCGGCGCTACTGCGCATGCGCGAGCGTCCGACGCTGATGGCGGCGGATTTAAAAGCCCAGCAGTAGCTGTATTTGCTGCTGCTGGTTGTTGTGCATGACAGATCGTTTTTTGGACTCCAAAGCGCTCTACAAAGTTAAGTGGCCTTCCTTTCCACTGCCTTTAAGTCAGGATTCCTGCTCCCTCTGCATAGCGCTGTTTATTCTTTCTCCCTGCAGGTTTCCAGTCCGCTTTCTCTCCATGGAGACCGCTGCCCCAGCAGATCACCGTCAGCCTATTAGGTTTGGGGGGGGAAGACAAGTGTAAGTATTGAAGATTGAAAAAGAGAGCACTACTAACGCTGCCTAAATTGGTCAGCCCTACCAGGTCTTCAAGAACGTCTGCTTCAAGACAAAGAGAGTCCTCACGCAGGAGAAGTCGCTCCAGACATAGAAGGAGCCGTTCCTATCATAGAAGAAGCCGCTCGAGAGGAAGCCGCAGAAGAAGCCGCTCCCGGTCGTGCTCTAGACATGGCCGATCCCGCCATAGAAGATCGCCCTCACGCAGGCATCGTTCCCCCGCACGCCACTCCCGTCCTGCCGGGAACGCATGCTGGGTTTGCGGCGCAGCGGCTCTTCCGGGAAAACTGGTCTGTCAAAAATGCCTGGAAGAGGCCACAAGAGAGAGAGTCTTGGAGGTCGGAGATTCAGCTGGGGCCATAGCCCCCCAGGCCTCGATATCAGATGTGGATTTCTCCACTACTACCTCTCCAGCCCGGGCTAGCACATCAAAGGAGCAAGACTCCCTGTCTGATAATGAGGGTCTGGAGGTATCGGCCGGATTCGACTTCAGTCTGATAGAGCCGTTTGTTAAATCGGTTAAGGAGGCGATAGGATGGGAGGAACCCCAGGAAGCCCAACCGAAACAAAGGAAGTATTTTCCTCAGCTCAGAAAGGATCCAGAATCTTTCCCGTTCATTGACGAACTTGAGGACCTGATCAAGGAAGAATGGCAGAGGCCAGAAAAGAAGTCTAGTCTGAATAACAGACTCCTGAAACTATACCCACTCAAGGAGCCTAAGGTGAACCCTCTAGTGTCCCCTCCGGTAGTGGATGCATCCCTGATGCGCCTAGCCAGGCATGTTACCCTCCCGTTAGAAGACGCGGTAACGTTTAGAGATGTCCTCGACAGAAAGATCGACACGGATCTCAAGCGGGCTTACCTGTCGGCTGGAGGCGCCTGCAGGCCTGCAATAGCACTTGCTGCAGTAGGAAGAGCCATCTCGAGCTGGTCCACAAGCGCGGAAAAGCTTGTATCAGAGGGGGCAGACCAAGAAACAATAGTAAAGGCGTTGCAAGAGTTAAGCTTGGCGGGCGACTTTGTGGCTGAAGCTTCAGTCGACACCATCAGGTCTGCGTCTAAATCTATGCTGGCCTCAGTAACAGCCAGAAGAGCATTGTGGCTGAAGCCCTGGACGGCGGATCCAGCTTCCAAATCTAACTGGTGTCGTATTCCGTTCGATGGTGAGCACCTCTTCGGAACAAAATTAGACACAGCCATCTCCAAAGTAACCGGCGGAAAGTCTGGGCTCATCCCCTCAGACAGGAGGCCCAAGCAACAGAGACCTCCTCCCTTTAAGCGGAACCTCCCAGAGAGATATAGGGACGCGAGGGCATACAGACCAGGCAAGGAGTATTGAAGGAGCTGGAAGAATCCTCAAACCTCCTTTATGAAGTTTCAGAAGCCTAAGGCGCCTGCTTCCAGTGACCAGAAGCCCTTTTGAAGGTGCGCCCGTCCGACCAGCGGTAGTGGGAGCAAGACTCTCCAGTTTCAAGCTGGTCTGGGCGGAAACCATAAGGGATACCTGGACCCTGGCCACTGTCACCTTCAGCCACAGGTGATCCTTCAAAAACCGGCCCCCAGGGGATCAGTTCTATCCAACCCGTATTCCCCCATCTCGGGAAAAAAGGTTGTCGTTACTGAACTACATCCAAGATCTTCTCCAAAAACGAGCAATAGTAGAGGTTCCACTAGCACAACGAGGCAGGGGATTCTACTCTCCATTATTTCTCGTCAAGAAGAAGTCAGGGGACTTTCGTCCGGTTCTAGACCTAAAGAACCTCAACAAGTCCATCAGAGTGGAGTCATTCAGGATGGAGAGCTTGCAGTCTATCCTACAGGCCATAAATCTGGGAGACTGGATGCTCTCCATAGATCTCCAGGATGCCTACCTGCACATTCCAATCCACGGGGCATTCCAGAAATTCCTGCGATTCTCGGTGGGTCAAGGGCACTTCCAGTTTCGAAGCCTTCCCTTTGGCATCTCAACAGCCCCCAGAACATTTACGAAGGTGTTACTACCAGCAATAGCCTTTTTGAGGGAGAAAGGTCTAAGGGTCCACCATTACCTGGACGACATCCTCCTCCTCTCAAGCAGCCAGGAATCACTCGTCCAACATCGCGAGATCCTGGTTTCCACCCTAACGAGTTTAGGATGGATAATCAACTGGCAGAAAAGCAACACCCAGCCTACCCAAAGGATGGTCTTCCTGGGAGCCGAACTAGACACCCGAGCAAACACAGTGGAATTGCCAAGGGAGAAGTTGTCCCTACTCATTCAGAAAGTGAAAGAGGCTATCCCAGCGTCATGTCTACCGGCCAGAGCATACCTCAGCCTCCTAGGTTCCCTATCAGCAACCATTCCAATGGTCAGATGGGCGCAATGGAATACCAGACCCCTACAAGCCTCCTTTCCTGCGCCAGTGGGATGGATGGTCCATGTCCCAATTGATTCGCATCCCAGAGGAAGCCAGGTTATCTTTACGGTGGTGGACCCACCCTGACAACCTCAGCAGGAGCAAGCAGATAGTCATCCTCCACCAGGAGGTAGTAACTTCAGACGCCAGTCTGGAAGGATGGGGGGCACACTACCTACACTATGCAGCTCAGGGCCGCTGGCTCTTCAAAACCAAGGATGTAGTATCGAACGTCCTAGAGATGAAGGCAGCCTTCCAAGCCCTCTTGGCATTCAGCTCACTTCTGAGAGGGAAACAAGTCCTCATTCAAATGGACAACCGAGTGGCGGTAGCCTACATCAACAGGCAGGGGGGTACCAAGAGCATCTCCATGATGCGGGAAGTCGGTCCAGTGATGCAATGGGCTCAACTGAACCTGTGGGACCTGAAGGCGACCTATATTCCGGGGATGCAGAACTTACTGGCGGATTCTCTCAGCAGAACATTCGTTTCCAACAACGAGTGGTGTCTAAGCCCACAGGCCTTTGCCCTCATATGCCAGACATGGGGCCATCCAGACATAGACCTCGCAGCAACACCAGAGAACAAGAAGTGTCAGAGGTTTCTGTCG
This sequence comes from Lithobates clamitans, assembly GCA_037952925.1. Lineage (NCBI taxonomy): Eukaryota > Metazoa > Chordata > Amphibia > Anura > Ranidae > Lithobates > Lithobates clamitans. Next base: position 268,410 of record JBBGZY010001537.1, read on the forward strand.
AGGAACCCCTTCCCCGCAGCGGAGGGTACGGATTGTCTCCAGCACGCCTGGAACTTTCGCCTAGGCTACATTTTTCCACCGACCCCACTGATAGCCAAGTTCCTTCTGAGGCTCAAACACTCAACAGCTCTAGTACTGGCTGTGATTCCCTTTTGGCCACGGAGGCCTTGGTTCACCACCCTCCTGCAACTGAGCACAGCGGATCCACTTCCACTCCCGGTAACAACGGATCTACTAACCCAGGGCCAGCTACTACATCCGAATCCAGAGAGATTGCACCTAGCGGCCTGGAGACTGAAAGGTCTAGGTTCCTAGATCAAGGATGTTCTCAGAAGGTAGTCGATACCCTGCTTCAAGCCAGGAAATCCTCCACGAATAGCACCTACGAGAGAATCTGGGAAAAGTTATCTTCCTTTGCTCAGGAACAAGGTTGGGACCCTTCTTCCCCATCAGCAGTACAAGTGCTTGAGTTCCTTCAGTCAGGTCTAGACAAAGGCCTTAGGTCTAGCACCCTGAAAGTCCAAGTCTCTGCCATCTCTGCCTTGACAGGGGTTAGGTGGACACTTAACCCTCTGGTGGTGCAATTTCAAAAAGCCTGCCTGAAGCTAAGACCGCCCAGGAAACCTTCATTTCCAACATGGGACCTATCAACTGTCCTAGAGGTTTTATCCGGAGAACCATTCTTCCCACTTGAGGATACCTCCCTCTGGGACCTGACTCTAAAGGTATCATTCCTAATTGCCATCACATCAGCGAAGAGGGTCTCAGAAATGCAAGCCTTGCTGATCAAAGAACCGTATCTGATGGTTTACCCAGACAGACTAACCCGAAAGCCTTCAGACAGGTTTATCCCAAAAGTCTCCTCTGAGTTCCACTTTAACCAGGAGATTGACCTCCCGGCTTTGATCACGGATCAGGGCGTCCCTCATCCCCTGGATGTCAAGGGCAACATTCTCCATTACCTTTCGGTAACCAAGCCATTCAGGAAATGCGAGAACCTTTTAGTCATCCCACATGGGTTCAGGAAGGGCCAGGCAGCTTCTGCCCGTACCATCGCCTTATGGCTCGTGAAAGCTATCAAGAAGGCCTACTCCTTAAGCACCTTGCAGATTCCGGGAGATCTAAGAGCGCATTCCACCAGGGCAATGGCTACTTCATGGGCAGCTTACTGTAAAGTTTCAGCGGAAACCATTTGTAGAGCGGCCACTTGGTCTTCGAGGAACACCTTCATTTCTCATTATAGAATAGACGCTGCACGCTTAGCAGCAGTTGAATTTGGGAGGGCCGTTATACAGGCCAATTCTTCTGTTTCTTGTCAATAAATTTTGATTTTGCATTCCCACCCAGTTTGGCGAGTTACTCCCCAACGTGTATGCTGCCATGATGCGACAGGAAAACTGAAAATTGTATACTCACCTTTCCGTAATTTTCCTTTCCTGTCGCATCTTCATGGCAGCATACAATCACCCACCCTCTAAGGTGACATGTGTATATATTTACAGAGAATACTGGGGCGGGCGTCTACTCTCTAATTTATAGCTATGTGGTCCTATCAGGTTGTGGAGGCGGAGTCACAACCCAACGTGTATGCTGCCATGAAGATGCGACAGGAAAGGAAAATTACGGAAAGGTGAGTATACAATTTTCCGTTTTTCAGCCACAAGGTGGGGCTTTATGTTCTCTTTAGTGAGCTCTATCCACTTGGAAGCTGTAATTGCCTATTTTTCTACTATTATGTACATCACAACTTTGCATTCTTTTGTGTTTATGGAACATGTATGCTTGAATGTGTTCAAATAAAACTTTCTTCTGATTTAAAAAAAAAATGTCAATAGCTTGGTTTTACTTTACATATGGATAGCCGGGAATAGAATAGCTGAAAGAAAACCTAAGGATTTGATCATATTTATTAATATAAACAAGGAAAACCCAAATACACAAGCTTGCTTCAACTAGTGAGATTTTTGCTGCTGTATTGGCAAAACATCGAATTGATGTAAAGTTGCTGGCAATGTTAAATCCAACAATGCCAACAACTGGCAAAAGTGGAAGGTAAAAAGGTGTCAAAGATGAGCGATCTGATCACGTGATCACTGATTAGGTAGCAGCCTTGCTGCCCCAATCCACATAACAGTGATAGCTAATTTAATCTAACAACAAATATTTGAAAAAAAAACAAAAAAAAAAACTCAGAGCTTCCTGGGATTAGGCCACAACACATGGGTGCTTTTTACTATGGTTCTGTCCAGCCTGGCTTTGTAGCCGGCATAGAGGTGCTTCCCCAAGGCTCCTCTGCACTGCATACCTCCATCTGGCCACCTGGGCAATCATTCTTTAAAAGCAGCCCAGTACTGTGGAAGCTAACTAGGAAAATAGGACCAGGCCTGGTCGTGTGATGCACCCTACTCCTAGTCACGTAACAACCTTGGTTGTATTTTTCAGTGTTCAGCCACCCATGCAACTTCTGTACAATATGACTAGGAACCTGGTGCTCATATCATCAAAAGAAACATAAGACTGCTGCAGGCCATCACAATGATGAGGGTTGAGGTGGTGAGTAGACCTGAATCTGGCTGTAGGCCACACTTCTCTTCTGACTGCACATCTCTTGTTCTTTGCACCTCAGTTCTAGCAGTTCTCTGTTATAAACTCTGCACAGACATTTTCCCTTTTAGGCTCCATTCACACTAGCGCGTTTTTTGATGCATTTTGCATTTTGCAGAAATGCACGGGAATTTTTTAACATGGGTTCCTATGGAACATGTTCACATCAATGCCTTTTTGTTTCTCTGCATTTTTGGAAAGGGTCAGGGACTTTTTTTCATGCAAAATGCAGCGTTTTGCATGTAATAGAATTCAATGGACAAGCATCAAAAACGCAAGTGCACCGTTTTTGCAGCGTTTTTGATGCGTTTTTGGTGCGTTTTTGATGCGTTTTTGCCGTGTTTTTTTTTTTTATTATTTATTTTTTTTTAATTTTTTTTAAAGACTGTAAAAAAAACTGTAAAAAAAAAAAAACCCAAATCGCGGCAAAATCGCGACAAAAACGCGGCAAAAACGCTGCTCAAAAACGTGGCAAGCATGAAAAAAAACCCCCCAAAAACGCTCAAAAGCAACATGCATAGGTGTGAATCGAGCCTAAGATACTAACTCCAATTTGGAACTGTGGGGAGTTGAGGAGGACATGTGTAATAGCATGTTATACTTTACGCCTTGAATATCCACTTGAGGCTAGGTTCACACTGCTGCGAATTCTATTGCGAATTTGAGCCGTTGCGATCGCTCAAATTCGCAAGTCATTTAAATTACATAGATTAACATTAGTGCCGTTCACATCGACGCGTTGCGAATATAACCTGCGTGAAAAAAAGGTCCTGTGCGAGTTTACTGCGTTGCGTTGCGAATTTAGTCTCCATAGACATCAATGTAAATCGTTCTTGAATCGCATTGATGGTTCACATATGTGCGAATTCCACCACACTACTCTCCACAAAAACCAGGAAGTACACAGGAAGTTAAGACCCTTTTTTTTTTTACATTATGATTCCATTGGCTAGACTATCAATCGCAGCTATATCCAACTCCTGAAATTCGCGGTAAAATCGCGGTAAATTCGCGGTAAAATCGCGGTAAATTCGCGGTAAAATCGCGGTAAATTCGCACTGCAGCAGTGTGAACCTAGCCTGAAGACCAAGCCTTTTTTGGCACTTTTTGTTTACGTGCTAGTTCACATCAGATGCAGTTCCATGTGCTTTTTTCTGCACTAAGTGCTAGTTCACACCAGATTCAGTCCTGTGCACTTTTTTCTACACTAAAAATACATGCAGTGTTTTCCATGTATTCCAATGGCTCTAGTTCACACCAGTGCAGTCAGTTTCTGGTGCAGAAAAAAAAGTAGAGTGTACTGCATTTTTTCTGCACAGAACTGTTATGGAACCTAACAAATTGTATCAAAAATGCACTGGAACTGCATGTGGTGTGAACTGTAAGCAAAACTGATCCGGAATGTATCCGGACTGCATTTTTGTGGTGTGAACTGGCCCTAAAAATGCATGCACAGTGTTTTCCTTGTATTCCAATGGCTCTAGTTCACACCAGTGCAGTCAGTTCCAGTGCAGAAACTGACCGGAAACTGACTGGAACTGACTGTATTGGTGTGAACTAGAGACATTGGAATACATGGAAAACACTGTGCATGCATTTTCAATGCAGAAAAAAGCGCACGGAACTGCATCTGCTGTGAACTGGCCCTACAAATCAGTATTTTTTGCTAGAAAATTACTTATACCCCCCAGACATTATATATTTTTTTTTAGCAGACATCCTAGGGAATAAAGTGATTATCATTGCAATTAGCGGTTTTTCAAACTGAATTTTTTTTTGAAAAATACACTTTAATGAATGTTAGAAAACAAAACACAATATATATCCCATTTTTTTTGTAAAATATGAAAAATTAAGTTATGTTGAGTAAATAAATATCTAACATGTCACGCTTTAAAATTGCACATGCTCGTGGAATCGTGACAAACTATGGTACTTTTCCTTTTTGATCACTTTTATTCCTATTACAATTAAAGTAAACATCCCTTATAATAGAAATAAGGATGACAGGTCCCCTTTATTGAGAGATCTGGGGTCAAAAAGACCTCAAATCTCAGCTTCAGCAGCTTCATCTAAATAGTTGCAGCTTCTTTTCAACCAAAAGTTTTCCACCCAGCTCCTTTGATTTTTCATTTGAGGGATTTCGGCAGAAAGGTGGGCAACAGGGCCACCTACTGAGTGAATTTTTGACAAAATTTGTACAGTGTATGGCCAGCTTTAGCACATATTGTAGAATCAAAGAAATTAGGGTTGATAGAGAAAAGATTTTATTCTTCCAGAATTTCTTCGGTGAAAACACTCAAAAAAAAAAAAAAAAAAAAAAAAAAAGAAGAAAATAATTTGCCCCATTTTGCAAACAACTTTTTGGAAAGTGAATCTGATTCTCTTAATTATACCCAGCCAAATTTGAAATGGATACCAAACTATTTGATGACACTGATTCTGTGATGGAACAACTCCAGCTATGAGATCATCCTCCACCTGATACTTGAGATCATGAGGACTTATTTAATGCATAAGCAGACATGCTTTCTTCTGGCCTAGGACATTTCTGCAACCAGAGACTGCGACGCAACTGCTTGTGCAACCTGCTACTTTTTTCACTTTTCCTTTTAACAGCATTCTTCAACTGCCTTTTACCATGGTTCCTATTCTATTTTATTGTTTTCTGTAACAGGTTTACCAAGACATGGTACCCCTCTTCCCATGTTTTGTTACAGCAGGAGACTTGTTTAAATATATAATGAGGACATTTTTGCTTGTTCTGTACTACTGGCACATTGTATACAATATTGTAACTGCTACAACATATCTTCTCTTTTAATTTACGGTGCACTACATCTCAGGTGGCAGCCAGCCAATATACACTTACTAACAAGGAATTTCTTCACCTGGTGGGAAACAACAGCTTGCAGGGACAAGCTGTCCCCACTTTAAAGGTACAGTACCATTTCTTTTTGTTGGCATGCTTTCTTGATCCACCATGACATCCCAGGAGCCTGCATCTATTATAAACTGCTGATCTTCCTGGATTATTCAGTGGAGACGCAGCGCCAACAAACTGTGGGTAGAGGATGGTGAAACAGCCCCCTTTTTTATGTCTCCAGAAGATGCCCCTGCATGACTCGCTCTGCCTGTTTGTCCTGAGCTGCTTCCTCACAGCTCCCTTGTTACATACAAGCCTCTGACACTTCCTGTTATATGTCTTTGATTTTTGCAAATTGGGTATCTCTTTTCCCTTGGTGCCCTGGGCTTTTCCCTTGGTGCCCTGGGCTTATTGCTAATGGAGTTGTATCTTTCCCCCCCTGGAGAAGGTTGCTGTTAATATCTGGGAGCTTCCACTGCTCTGTTGTGCTCCCTGGGCCTCGGCTTCAGTGTTTAGCATGCTATGATCCTACCTGGAACAGACTCCACCTTTGTTCCTATGTAACGTTGTCTAAGTTTCTTGTACTTGCTCTGGTAATTTTTGCGGCCTTTTTTAAGTTTTTGGTCCCCAGCTTATACTGGGAGATCGCACCCTCATTTACCTGCGGACTCCTGGACTGAGTTTGCATGATCTTACCTTAGTTGTATTTGCTATTGATGCCTTTTTGCACACTATGCCTCCTAGTTGCCATTTTTGGCATTGGTTGGGTTGGGTATGAGATCTGCCGAGGTTGGGTGTTGGAGTTGGTATGGTGAGAGTCCCACTTCAGGTTATTCTCCCCCCTCCTTTTTATATTTTCTATAGTCCGGTATGTCAAGCTGTATGATAGTGTCCTGGAGTACCAGGGGCCTTAATTCTAGGGTTAAACTGTTGCTGATGTTTCAGTTCCTGAAAACCTACTATTCCCAAATTTGTATTTTTTAAGAGACCCATTTGATAGGCAGTAAAGTCCTTAGCCTTAAAAAACCATGGGTTGGTCATCATTACCACCTCACATACTCAAGTCCCTTCCTTTTTGTTTACTAGACCTGGAGTTGGACTCAGACAGTTGTTATATTATTACATGCAGTTCTTGATTGTTTGGAAGTGGTGCTGGTGGGTTATTTTGACCTCCCCCAGCCCCTATAAAATTGCCTCATCAGCTGGTTACTAAAATAGTGGCGTAATCTACCGATAACGTTTTAATTTTTGGGGATTTAATATGGTCCCGGATCCTGGGTTAGGCAGACTATCCCCTGTGGCTTCCCTGGCCTCTGAATTATCCGCATGGGTGGAAATGTCAAATTTTACAGTTGTATGGAGGTGGAGGAACCCCTCCCTTCAAAAGTATTCCTGCCATTCGGTCACCCATAAAACTCCTCCACGTATTGATTTGGTGTATGCAGGGGGGGTCTGTCCTCTCCAGAGTCCGGGGCGTCTCTCTACTGCCACGTAGCATTTCTAATCATGCTCCACTTTCTTTATATTTAGATTTGTCTATTGCTCTGGTAGATAGTTTTGGCTTTCCAATTTGAGGGATAATATGCCATACAGAAGTGACATGGTGAATATTTGGAGTCACACTGATACCTCAGTGCCTCTCTCTATTACTATCTCTCTATTATGATGCTTTTAAGACTTATACAAAAGGGTTGTTTTCAGTCTCACATTTGGAGGATAAGACAGGATGTGAGGGCAGATCTCCATAGGGATGAACTTAAGGTCACTGCCCTGGAGGCGATTTATACCCAAAAATCCCTTGGTATACTCTTCTAACCAGGCGGCGCTCCGAGATGTGCTCCTTCTTTGTACCTCTGTCAGTAAAACTCATTTATTGCATCAGACTCCATGTATTTTTGAGCAGTTGGAGAAGATGGAGCCCATGTATGCCCCCCCCCCCCTGAAAACAGCCCCCCCCCACAAAAAAAATGAACTAATGCCATTGAACAACAGATTACCACACTCATGTGGCACAGTACCCAGGCAACAGCTTTTATTAATTTCAAACAACAAAACAAAAATTTGCCAATAAAATCTACAGGTTACATTCAGTACATTATAGTGTAAGTAAAGTCAAAAAAGTTTTTTTCAAGTTTTGCACCCCCACAACTAACGCCCCAGGGCTTGAGGGGAAGAGGCCCTTGTCCCCATCTGCACAGGGACAAGGTGCTTTTCCAGGCACTGTGCAAAACACTCCCTTCCTACCTCCTGTCCAGACTCCAGAGCCTCCTCACGTGCCGAAAACGATGTCCCTTCACAGGTGCGCTCGAGCGTTCTGCCCCGCCCACTTTGCTCCCGCCCACTCTGCTCTCTGCTCCTGCTGTGTGGGGCTGCGTGTGTCGGGACACATGGGGCCCGGGAAGTTTAACAGTAATCTTACATTCCTCATCCTCACCGGGCATAGTTGCCAACATTGTAAACACTTTTTTTTCTGTGGGCGGAGTCTTATTATAATTAGGGGCGGCATTCATTTGTAGGTGTGGGGAAAGAAAACTGCAAAGCGTGCCGCGGTGAACAATGAGCGTGGTTTAAGCTTAATATTGGGCATGGCTTAAAAGTGTGCGACTCAAAGGGAGTGTGGTTAGAGTCTGAGATGAAACAGGGATGGAGGGAGAAACAAAGGAAGAAAGAGAGAAAGAGAGATGGAAGGAAAAAATGAGGAATGGAGAGACAGCAGGCCCAGATCCTGCACCACAATAGAAATATGTGTATTCCAGAAAGTTTAACAATAAGCAGATAAAGACACTCCAAACATCTGGTGTTAGCGCTTCAATCATCCTGACACCATGGCTGTTATGGTGTCAGGGTGATTGAAGCACATGATTTCTATTATTACATTGTAATATAAAATAAAATAATTGTAATATAAAATAGTTCAACTCACCATAATGCAGAATCAGTGGGAGCTCTGAGCGCGTCACTTGCCACGTCGCCTGCCACCAGATGTCCCCAGCGGAGTGCTTCCTTACATCTCAGGTGTCCCCAGCGAAGGGCTTCCTTACATCTCAGGTGTCCCCAGCGGAGTGCTTCCTTACATCTCAGGTGTCCCCAGCGGAGGGATTCCTTACATCTCAGGTGTCCCCAGCGGAGGGATTCCTTACATCTCAGGTGTCCCCAGCGGAGTGCCTCCTTAAATCTCAGGTGTCCCCAGCAGAGTGCCTCCTTACATCTCAGGTGTCCCCAGCGGAGTGCCTCCTTATATCTCAGGTGTACCCAGCGGAGTGCCTACTTACATCTCAGGTGTCCCCAGCAGAATGCCGCCTTACATCTCAGGTGTCCCCAGCGGAGTCCCTCCTTACATCGCAGGTGTCCCCAGCGGAGTGCCTCCTTACATCTCAGGTGTCCCCAGCAGAGTGCTTTCTTACAGCTCAGGTGTCCCCAGTGGAGTGCCTCCTTACATCTCAGGTGTCCCCAGTGGAGTGTTTCCTTACATCTCGGTTGTCACTGTTCCCAGCGGAGTGCTTCCTTACATCTGAAGTGTCCCCAGCGGAGTGCCTCCCTACATCTCAGGGGTCCCCAGCGGAGTGCTTCCTTACATCTCAGGTGTCCCCAGCGGAGTGCCTCCTTACGTTCCTGTGTCCCCAGCGGAGTGTTTCCTTACATCTCAGGTGTCCCAAGCGGAGTGCCTCCTTACATTTAAGGTGTCCCCAGCGGAGTGCCTCCTTACATCTCAGGTGTCCTCAGCGGAGTGTTTCCTTACATCTCAGGTGTCCCCAGCGGAGTGTTTCCTTACATCTCAGGTGTCCCCAGCGGAGTGCCTCCTTACATCTCAAGTGTCTCAAGCGGAGTGCCTCCTTACATTTCAGGTGTCCCCAGCGGAGTGCCTCCTTACATCTCAGGTGTCCCCAGCGGAGTGTCTCCTTGCATCTCAGGTGTCCCCAGCGGAGTGCTTCCTTACATCTCAGGTGTCCCCAGCGGAGTGCCTCCTTACATCTCAGGTGTCCCCAGCGGAGTGCTTCCTTACATCTCAGGTGTCCCCAGCGGAGTGCCTCCTTACATCTCAGGTGTCCCCAGCGGAGTGCTTTCCTTACATCTCAGGTGACCCCAGCGGAGTGCTTCCTTACATCTCAGGTGTCCCCAGCGTAGTGCCTCCTTACATCTCAGGTGTCCCCAGCGGAGTGCTTTCTTACATCTCAGGTGTCCCCAGCGGAGTGCTTCCTTACATCTCAGGTGTCCCCAGCGGAGTGCTTCCTTACATCTCAGGTGTCCCCAGCGGAGTGCCTCCTTACATCTCAGGTGTCCCCAGCGTAATGCTTCCTTACATCTCAGGTGTCCCCAGCGGAGTGTTTCCTTACATCTCAGGTGTCACTGTCCCCAGCCAGTGGAGTGCTTCCTTACATATCAGGTACCCCCACCCTGCATTGGAGCCCTTCTATATCCCAGCAGAGGTGTCTCCGCCACCATTACTGAAGGCCGAGGGGGAACAAAATAGAGGCAGAGCCGGTCAGCTACAATAGAAATTAAGCTGCGGCACTGCCCACCCCCACCCTTTTCCACAACAGGTCACAGATGACAGACAGACTGGGGGCGGGGGGTGGACGGCACAGCAGCTCTATTTCTATTGTAGCCACTCGGCAGGCTCCGCTTCTCGTTTCTAACTCGTCTGGACTTCTGGAAAATGGCAGCATTATCTCCGCCAGCCGTGGACCTCTAGCAGCAGTGGCAGGCGGCGAAAAAAGGAATTCTATTGGCAACTATGACCGGGCCCCTCTTGGCTGCGAGCCCCAAAGCGCCCGCGTGGGTCGCTATGGCAGTAGTTCCGCCACTGCTCTCATGCTTAGTGGTCAGACTATTTTGTTGGCGTGTCTATGTATAGAGTTTATTAGTGTTATGCTCTGGTCATATCCATCAGTTGGCCATGTTGGAGGTTTAGTGCCCTGTAAGCAGGTGCAGTTAGCTAGGTTGCCACTAGGTGGCGTGTAATGGGGAATTATGTAATTGGATGTTAGGTCCCATATTAGACAAAGCCTACCTGTAGTAATGTGGTTGGTGAAGTTAGTGCCCATATAAATGGCAGGAGGGTAGCAGCCTAGAGAGGTGGGGCATAGGAACCAAACATCTCACAGCCATGTGGATGTTGTTAGGATAATTCTTCCCCTGTGATCAGTCAAACTCCAGGTGTTTAAAAGTGAAGACAATTTATTCAAAATGCACCGGTACATTCTGGGTGATGCTTTCGAGTCAAAGGCTAAAGCAGGAATCACACAGAGCAAGAGGAGCCCCCTCCTAATACTTCTAAAATGCTTCTATAGGCTGAGGAAAACACTGGCAGCTCCTGGTGCGTAACTTTATTTTGCTTATCAGTGTTTCCTGTACAGGTTGTTACAATATAGCAAAGCTAATTGCTAGACAAAGACAAAAGAGAAGTTAATGCAATATGTGCTCAGAAGCCATCTTAAAAATCTCAGGCTAGTTTTAATAGTCACACAATAGACACTCAAAAACTTTTCTAACTTTCCCTCCTCTTGTGTGGCTATTTATCTCAACACATTTCGATATTAGTCCCTGTGTTATACACTTTCGGACTGTATGTCATTAAGTTGAGCTTCAATGTCCATATAGGTTTCCTCAGAGGTAGGAAGGGCTTGATACATTGTTCTTGAGATTGCGGTTTCAATCAGTTTTTGTGAAAGTCCTTGAATACAGGGAATGCAGCAGCATCCGCAAGGACCAGAACGATCAAAGCCACAGCAATTGGGATCAAACATAATGTGATAAGTCCAGTCCACTTACTGAACCATCCTTCAAGTCAGTTTGTGAATGGATCGTTGATACCTGAGTTTTCAGCTAATTCATTCGATAGAGCAGTCAGTCCTTCCAGGGCTCTGGTCACGGTCCCTCCAGAAGCTGTATTATTAGGGATAAAGGTACAGCACATGCTGCCGAACATTTTGCATACCCCTCCTCCCACCACAGAAGAGACTCAAACACAGCTGTTGCCCGACTCCTGGCCTTAAACTCATCCGGCACCCCACCAGGAACTCCAATCTCATCTATGTAGATCTGAGAGTCAAATGACCCTTTGGGAGAGGTGACCCTTCGATACCGTTGGTGACACTTAGTCTACGGGTTTTCTGACAGGATCCTCAGGGGCATAACTAGATGGACCATAGCACAATCCCCTCGAGCAGTTGCTTTTATTAGACAATTACATAACAAAACAAAATCATTATACATTACAACATTCTGCTGTAGAAAATACAACCCTGTCTTAGGTGGGCCCCCAAACAAAATCTCATAAGGGCTCAAGTTCTCTGATCTATAAAGGAGGGGTAATCCTGATGTTGTAAAGAACCTGAGGCAACAGTTCTGGCCATTGTTTCTTTGCTGACCCATCTACCCTTTTCCTGCATTGATTTAGCTAGCCTGTCTTTAATGATTCCACTATATTTTTCTACCTTCCCTGAACTCTGAGCATGATAGGGGCATGGAAGGCCTGCTCAATTGCCAAATCCTTGCATGTAATTTGCATGATCTGTCCAGTGAAACGTGTTCCTCTGTCATTCTCTATTGTTTCAAAGACTCCAAATCGGCATATTACTTTGGAAAGGAGTTTCTTTGCTGTTGTCTTGGCATTTGCTTTAGCCACCAGTCAGGCTTCTATTCAGCTTGAAACATGTCTATGTACAACAAAACATATTGATATTGGCCTGATTTGAACAATTGGATTTAATAAATCTGAAGTCTTTGGAAAAGGAATAGTGACTTGGCCAAATGTCTGTTTTACTCTGGTCTGTTTTCCTGAGTTATTTTTAGCACAGATTATGCATCCCTCAACAAAGTCTTGATATGCATTTCTGGAGTATCGAATAAACCATCCACCCTTGATTATGTTTCTCTCCATTGCCTTAGGGCATACATTACTCAGTCCATGGGCTAGTGGCATGATCATCTTCTCCATTTTCCCTGCACAAGAGTCCATCTTGATCCTTCTTTGCTCCATTCCTTTACATGATTTTATACCAATCATCAGGTGCAGATTCTTGCAATTTCTTAATCAGTTCCTTTACTTTCAGTATTTGTTCTCTTCTTTTCCTTCAATCTGTTACGGGCTTCTTCTTTATCTTATTCCCTTGCAAAATCAGTGATTAGGGTCATGATTGCTTCCATTGGTGTTTCAGCAGCCTTCTTGGCAGTATGATCAGACAGCTGGTTTCCTTTTTTCTTCCACGGGTTGTCCTCAGTATGTGCCTTGACCTTCAGGATGGCTATTTCCTTTGGGAGGGTGACTGCTTCAAAAAGTTCTTGAACATATTTACAGTTTTGAATTGGTTCTTTTACAGCAATTATGAATCTTCTGTTCTTCCTTATGGGTCCATAATCATGGATAGGGATGAGCCGAACACCCCCCGGTTCGGTTCGCACCAGAACCCGCGAACGGACCGAAAGTTCGCACGAACGTTAGAACCCCATTGACGTCTATGGGACTCGAACGTTCGAAATCAAAAGTGCTCATTTTAAAGGCTAATTTGCATGGTATTACCCTAAAAAGGGTTTGGGGACCCGGGTCCTACCCCAGGGGACATGTATCAATGCAAAAAAAACTTTTAAAAACGGCCGTTTTTTCGGGAGCAGTGATTTTAATGATGCTTAAAGTAAAAAAAAAAAAAGTGAAATATTCCTTTAAATATCGTACCTGGGGGGTGTCTATAGTATGCCTGTAAAGTGACGCGTGTTTCCCATGTTTAGAACAGTCCCTGCACCAAATGTCATTTTTAAAGGAAAAAATCTCATTTAAAACTGCTTGCGGGTTTAATGTCATGTCGGGTCATGGCAATATGGATGAAAATCAGTGAGACAAACGGCATGGGTACCCCCCAGTCCATTACCAGGCCCTTTGGGTATTAAGGGGAACCCCGCACCCAAATTAAAATAAGGAAAGGTGTGGGGCCACCAGGCCCTATATACTCTGAACAGCAGTATACAGGCGGTGCAAACAAGACAGGGACTGTAGGTTTGTTGTTAAGTAGAATCTGTTTGTAATTTTGAACATTTTTAACGTGTTTAGCTCCAGCCAAAAAATCTTTTCTAAGCTTTTTGGAAAACATAGGGAAGGGTTATCACCCCTGTGACATTTGTTTTGCTGTCTTTCCTCCTCTTCAGAAGATTTCACCTCACTTTTTTGTCCCAATGAAAAATGTTTTTTGAAAATTTGGGTTTTTTTGTGGAACAAGGATTGGAAAGCATCAGTGGAAAGGAGAAATTGTTTTCCCATATTAACTCTTACAGGAGAGAATTTCCCTTCCTAGGGGTAGATTTCATCTCACTTCCTGTTGTCTCCTTCCGTTTGCAAGTAGGAGTCGTTTGTAAGTTAGATGTTTGAAAGTAGGGTCCTGCCCTATATACTCAGCAGAAATTTGGGCCTTAGGTGTTGCTGTGGCCACAACACTGTAAGCCCTCACAGGGCCCTACTGTGAAATATTAGATCAAGAATTGTAATTACATGCCCCTGTTGAACAGGAGCTGAAAAATTAGGCCTTAGGCACTGGTGCTGGAGCCACAACACTGCAACCCCTCACAGACACACTAGTTGGAACGCAGGAACGAGCCCTGCTGCAAAGTATTGCATCAAAAATTGTAATTACACGCCCCTGTTAGACAGGGGCAGAAAAATTGGGCCTTAGGCACTGGTGCTGGTGCCACAACACTGCAACCCCTCACAGACACTCTAGTTGGAACGCAGGAACGAGCCCTGCTGCAAAGTATTGCATCAAAAATTGTAATTACACGCCCCTGTTAGACAGGGGCAGAAAAATTGGGCCTTAGGCACTGGTGCTGGTGCCACAACACTGCAACCCCTCACAGACACTCTAGTTGGAATGCAGGAACGAGCCCTGCTGCAAAGTATTACATCAAAAATTGTAATTACACGCCCCTGTTAAACAGGGGCTGAAAAATTGTGCCTTAGGCACTGGTGGTGGCGCCCAGAACCAAAAATGTTCTTACAAGCTATCAGCGTGATGATTGAGGAGGAAGAGGATAATTACTCAGGGATAGTCACTCAGCATCAGCATAGGCAGTCTTTGAAGGGATCTGAGATTTCAAAAAAAATTATTCGGTTACATCAGCATCAGGTGCTTGGTAGCTGGTGGTGATCCAAGACTGATTCATTTTTATGAAGGTCAGCCGATCAACCGTGTCGGTGGACAGACGCACCCTGTGATCGGTTACCACGCCTCCAGCAGCACTGAATGTGCGTTCCGAAAGAACGCTGGATGCAGGACAGGCCAGTAGCTCAATTGCATACTGTGCAAGCTCTGGCCAGTGATCCATCCTCAAGACCCAGTAACCCAGAGGATTTTCGGTGGGAAAGGTGTCCAAGTCTGATCTTGCCCCTAGGTATTCCTGCTCCATGTAAAACAGACGCTGGCGATGGTTGCTGGAACCGATCATACCTTGGGGCTGCGGACCAAAAAATTGTCTGAACGCATCGGTCAGACGGCCACCTTCTCCACCGCTCCTTCTTTGACTGACCGAAGCCTCAGCAACACGTTGTCCAGAAACAGGAGTTTGTAACCTCCCAGTCTCTGGGAACGCGTTGCACAGACCTTTCTGCAAGGCCTCCCGAAGACGTTTCATCCTCTGCTCCCTCTGCGATGGCAAGATAAGGTCCGCAACCTTACCCTTGTAACGTGGATCAAGGAGGGTTGCCAACCAGTATTGGTCCTTCTCCTTGATACCACGAATACGAGGATCCTTACGCAGGCTTTGCAGGATCAGGGAGGCCATGCAGCGTAGGTTTGCTGAGGCATTCGGTCCGGAGTCCTCTGGGTCACTAAGGACAACAACGTCCGCAGCCACCTCCTCCCAGCCACGTACAAGTCCATGTGTTCCTTGGGACTGATCCCTTAAAGACTGCTGCTGATGCTGAGTGCCAGGCTCCACCTCCATACTGACACAATCTTCCTCCTCCTCCTCGTCCTCTTCCTGTGTGATCGGCGGGCACGCAGGAACACTGTCTGGATAAAGGGGGCCTTGAGAGCTAAGGAAGTCCTCCTCTTCCTGCCTCTGTTCTGCCTCAAGTGCCCTGTCCATTATTCCACGCAGCGTGTGCTCCAACAGGTGGACAAGGGGGACAGTGTCACTGATGCATGCACTGTCAGTGCTCACCATCCTCGTGGCCTCCTCGAATGGTGACAGGACAGTGCATGCATCCCTGATCATGGCCCACTGGCGTGGGGAAAAAAAACCAAGCTCCCCTGACCCTGTCCTGGTGCCATAGTCGCACAGGTACTCATTGATGGCCCTCTGCTGCGTGTGCAGCCGCTGCAGCATGGCCAACGTTGAGTTCCACCTGGTGGGCATGTCACAGATTAGGCGGTTCTTGGGCAGGTTAAACTCCTTTTGGAGGTCCGTCAGCCGAGCACTGGCATTATATGACCGGCGGAAATGCACACAGACTTTCCTGGCCTGCCTCAGGACATCCTGTAAGCCCGGGTACCTGCCCAAGAACCGCTGCACCACCAAGTTAAGGACGTGAGCCAAACAGGGCACATGGGTCATTTGTCCCTGTCGGAGGGCAGAGAGGAGGTTGGTGCCATTGTCGCAAACCACCATTCCTGCCTTAAGTTGGCGTGGCGTCAACCACCTCTGAACCTGCCCCTGCAGAGCTGACAGAACCTCTGCCCCAGTGTGGCTCCTGTCCCCCAAGCACACCAGCTCAAGCACCGCATGGCATCTTTTGGCCTGCGTACTTGCGTAGCCCCTTGAACGCCTACGGAGCACCGCTGGTTCCTAGGAAGAGGCCATGGAGGAAGAAGAAGAGGAGGGGGTGGAGGAGAGAGGTGTGTCACAATCAGCATTTTGGAGGCGTGGTGGCGGAACAACCTCCAACACTACTGCACCTTGTCCTGCATCCTTCCCAGCTGCCAGCAGAGTCACCCAATGCGCCGTGAAACTTAGGTAACGTCCCTGTCCATGCCTGCTGGACCATGAGTCAGCGGTAATATGCACCTTACCGCTGACCGCCCTGTCCAGCGAGGCATGGACATTGCCTTCCACATGCCGGTAGAGAGCCGGAATCGCCTTCCGTGAGAAAAAGTGGCGTTTGGGTACCTGCCACTGAGGAACCGCACATTCCACAAACTCACGGAAGGGGGCAGAGTCTACCAACTGAAAAGGCAGCAGTTGAAGTGCTAGCAATTTTGCCAAGCTAGCATTCAACCGCTGGGCATGTGGATGGCTGGGAGCAAACTTCTTTCGGCGGTGCAGCAGCTGGGGCAGGGAAATTTGCCTGGTACAATCTGACGTCGGTGTACACTAGGAATGAAGTGAGAGGAATGAAGGTGTATTCTACACCTTCATTCCTCTCACTGCAGGTCTCAGAGAGGACTGAAGGTCTAGTGGGGTTGAAAATCTCAGCTGATGAGGAGCAAGGAGAGATCCTCTTTGTTCTTTGGTGTGGGTCTTTTAGATACGCTTGCCAACGAACTGCATGGCAGGTCAACATATGTCTGGTCAAGCATGTGGTACCCAAGCGGGAGATGTTTTGGCCACGCGAGATACGCGAGATACGCTTGAGACATATGTTGCAAATAGCAGCGGTGCGATCTGATGCACTCGTCTCAAAAAAGGCCCACACCAAAGAACTTTTTGAATAACGCGCAGAGACTGCAGCGCCCTGCACATGTGGAGCTTTGGGGTGTGATGCAGTCAATGTGCTGCCCTTAGGCTGGCCCCTGGAGGGCATCCTGCCTCGTTGGTGATGTGCCGCCTCCTCCTCCTCCTCCTCCTCCTCTCTCCTATCAGGCACCCACGTTGAGTCAGTGACCTCATCATCCCCTCCCTCCTCATCACTGGAGCAAACCTGGCAGTATGCTGCAGCAGGGGGAGCATGACTGCCAGATTGCTGTCCTTCTTGGGCACCCCCTCTGTCCGTGCTCATGTTACTGCCTTCATCGAGCTCAGTATCATCATCAGAGCCTTCCAAACGCTGGGCATCCTCCTGGAGCATGTACCCAACACTGTGGTCAAACAGTTCGAGGGAATCCTCATGAGGACATGGTGGAGCTAGGGAAGGAGTCACTGATGACATTGAGCTGAGGGAAGAGGCCGCTGCTTTGCCAGACAAAGCACCCTGGGCATGGGTGAGAGAGGATGAGGAGGATGAGGATGGCTTGGTCATCCACTCGACCAAGTCTTCCGCATGTTGCGGCTCAACACGGCCAGCTGCCGAAAAAAAGGCCAAGCGTGTCCCATGGCCACGTGCTGATGAGGATGCACCGTCTCCACGACCAGCACTAGACACAGAGCCTGCTTGCCCTCTCTTATTGGCTTGTGACTGTCTGCCTCTCCTTCTTGGCCTTCCAGACATACTAATGGCCTGTAGCTGCACTAAGCTGGGATAGAACACCTGTAATTTTCTTCAGGTAGCTTTATATACTGTAACCAGACAAGCCTGCCTGTCAGTAGGAAGATAACAGGAACGGATCTAGCTGAACACTGTGAGCAGGACGCACTGTACTAAATGTAAATAGTCTAGCTGCCTTACCGTGGTACTAATAGGATCAAATAGAACACCTGTAATTTTCTTCAGGTAGCTTTATATACTGTAAGCAGACAAGCCTGCCTGTCAGTAGGAAGATAACAGGAACGGATCTAGCTGAACACTGTGAGCAGGACGCACTGTACTAAATGTAAATAGTCTAGCTGCCTTACCGTGGTACTAATAGGATCAAATAGAACACCTGTAATTTTCTTCAGGTAGCTTTATATACTGTAACCAGACAAGCCTGCCTGTCAGTAGGAAGATAACAGGAACGGATCTAGCTGAACACTGTGAGCAGGACGCACTGTACTAAATGTAAATAGTCTAGCTGCCTGACCGTGGTACTAATAGGATCAAATAGAACACCTGTAATTTTCTTCAGGTAGCTTTATATACTGTCACCAGACAAGCCTGCCTGTCAGTAGGAAGATAACAGGAATGGATCTAGCTGAACACTGTGAGCAGGACGCACTGTACTAAATGTAAATAGTCTAGCTGCCTGACCGTGGTACTAATAGGATCAAATAGAACACCTGTAATTTTCTTCAGGTAGCTTTATATACTGTAACCAGACAAGCCTGCCTGTCAGTAGGAAGATAACAGGAACGGATCTAGCTGAACACTGTGAGCAGGACGCACTGTACTAAATGTAAATAGTCTAGAAGATAACAGGAACGGATCTAGCTGAACACTGTGAGCAGGTCGCACTGCACTAAATGTAAATAGTCTAGAAGATAACAGGAACGGATCTAGCTGAACACTGTGAGCAGGACGCACTGCACTAAATGTAAATAGCAGGAACGGATCTAGCTGAACACTGTGAGCAGGACGCACTGCACTAAATGTAAATAGTCTAGAAGATAACAGGAACGGATCTAGCTGAACACTGTGAGCAGGACGCACTGCACTAAATGTAAATAGCAGGAACGGATCTAGCTGAACACTGTGAGCTGGACGCACTGCACTAAATGTAAATAGCAGGAACGGATCTAGCTGAACACTGTGAGCAGGACGCACTGCACTAAATGTAAATAGCAGGAACGGATCTAGCTGAACACTGTGAGCAGGACGCACTGCACTAAATGTAAATAGCAGGAACGGATCTAGCTGAACACTGTGAGCAGGACGCACTGCACTAAATGTAAATAACAGGAACGGATCTAGCTGAACACTGTGAGCAGGACGCACTGCACTAAATGTAAATAGTCTAGAAGATAACAGGAACGGATCTAGCTGAACACTGTGAGCAGGACGCACTGCACTAAATGTAAATAGCAGGAACGGATCTAGCTGAACACTGTGAGCAGGACGCACTGCACTAAATGTAAATAGCAGGAACGGATCTAGCTGAACACTGTGAGCAGGACGCACTGCACTAAATGTAAATAGCAGGAACGGATCTAGCTGAACACTGTGAGCAGGACGCACTGCACTAAATGTAAATAACAGGAATGGATCTAGCTGAACACTGTGAGCTGGACGCACTGCACTAAATGTAAATAGCAGGAACGGATCTAGCTGAACACTGTGAGCAGGACGCACTGCACTAAATGTAAATAGCAGGAACGGATCTAGCTGAACACTGTGAGCAGGACGCACTGCACTAAATGTAAATAACAGGAACGGATCTAGCTGAACACTGTGAGCAGGACGCACTGCACTAAATGTAAATAGTCTAGAAGATAACAGGAACGGATCTAGCTGAACACTGTGAGCAGGACGCACTGCACTAAATGTAAATAGCAGGAACGGATCTAGCTGAACACTGTGAGCAGGACGCACTGCACTAAATGTAAATAGCAGGAACGGATCTAGCTGAACACTGTGAGCAGGACGCACTGCACTAAATGTAAATAGCAGGAACGGATCTAGCTGAACACTGTGAGCAGGACGCACTGCACTAAATGTAAATAACAGGAATGGATCTAGCTGAACACTGTGAGCTGGACGCACTGCACTAAATGTAAATAGCAGGAACGGATCTAGCTGAACACTGTGAGCAGGACGCACTGCACTAAATGTAAATAGCAGGAACGGATCTAGCTGAACACTGTGAGCAGGTCGCACTGCACTAAATGTAAATAGTCTAGAAGATAACAGGAACAGATCTAGCTGAACACTGTGAGCAGGACGCACTGCACTAAATGTAAATAGCAGGAACAGATCTAGCTGAACACTGTGAGCAGGACGCACTGCACTAAATGTAAATAGTCTAGAAGATAACAGGAACGGATCTAGCTGAACACTGTGAGCAGGACGCACTGCACTAAATGTAAATAGCAGGAACGGATCTAGCTGAACACTGTGAGCTGGACGCACTGCACTAAATGTAAATAGCAGGAACGGATCTAGCTGAACACTGTGAGCAGGACGCACTGCACTAAATGTAAATAGCAGGAACGGATCTAGCTGAACACTGTGAGCAGGACGCACTGCACTAAATGTAAATAGCAGGAACGGATCTAGCTGAACACTGTGAGCAGGACGCACTGCACTAAATGTAAATAACAGGAACGGATCTAGCTGAACACTGTGAGCTGGACGCACTGCACTAAATGTAAATAGCAGGAACGGATCTAGCTGAACACTGTGAGCAGGACGCACTGCACTAAATGTAAATAGCAGGAACGGATCTAGCTGAACACTGTGAGCAGGTCGCACTGCACTAAATGTAAATAGTCTAGAAGATAACAGGAACGGATCTAGCTGAACACTGTGAGCAGGATGCACTGCACTAAATGTAAATAGCAGGAACGGATCTAGCTGAACACTGTGAGCAGGACGCACTGCACTAAATGTAAATAGTCTAGAAGATAACAGGAACGGATCTAGTTGAACACTGTGAGCAGGACGCACTGCACTAAATGTAAATAGCAGGAATGGATCTAGCTGAACACTGTGAGCTGGACGCACTGCACTAAATGTAAATAGCAGGAACGGATCTAGCTGAACACTGTGAGCAGGACGCACTGCACTAAATGTAAATAGCAGGAACGGATCTAGCTGAACACTGTGAGCAGGTCGCACTGCACTAAATGTAAATAGTCTAGAAGATAACAGGAACGGATCTAGCTGAACACTGTGAGCAGGACGCACTGCACTAAATGTAAATAGCAGGAACGGATCTAGCTGAACACTGTGAGCAGGACGCACTGCACTAAATGTAAATAGTCTAGAAGATAACAGGAACGGATCTAGCTGAACACTGTGAGCAGGACGCACTGCACTAAATGTAAATAGCAGGAACGGATCTAGCTGAACACTGTGAGCTGGACGCACTGCACTAAATGTAAATAGCAGGAACGGATCTAGCTGAACACTGTGAGCAGGACGCACTGCACTAAATGTAAATAGCAGGAACGGATCTAGCTGAACACTGTGAGCAGGACGCACTGCACTAAATGTAAATAGCAGGAACGGATCTAGCTGAACACTGAGCAGGACGCACTGCACTAAATGTAAATAACAGGAACGGATCTAGCTGAACACTGTGAGCTGGACGCACTGCACTAAATGTAAATAGCAGGAACGGATCTAGCTGAACACTGTGAGCAGGACGCACTGCACTAAATGTAAATAGCAGGAACGGATCTAGCTGAACACTGTGAGCAGGTCGCACTGCACTAAATGTAAATAGTCTAGAAGATAACAGGAACGGATCTAGCTGAACACTGTGAGCAGGATGCACTGCACTAAATGTAAATAGCAGGAACGGATCTAGCTGAACACTGTGAGCAGGACGCACTGCACTAAATGTAAATAGTCTAGAAGATAACAGGAAAGGATCTAGTTGAACACTGTGAGCAGGACGCACTGCACTAAATGTAAATAGCAGGAACGGATCTAGCTGAACACTGTGAGCTGGACGCACTGCACTAAATGTAAATAGCAGGAACGGATCTAGCTGAACACTGTGAGCAGGACGCACTGCACTAAATGTAAATAGCAGGAACGGATCTAGCTGAACACTGTGAGCAGGACGCACTGCACTAAATGTAAATAGCAGGAACGGATCTAGCTGAACACTGTGAGCAGGACGCACTTCACTAAATGTAAATAACAGGAATGGATCTAGCTGAACACTGTGAGCAGGACGCACTGCACTAAATGTAAATAGTCTAGAAGATAACAGGAACGGATCTAGCTGAACACTGTGAGCAGGACGCACTGCACTAAATGTAAATAGCAGGAACGGATCTAGCTGAACACTGTGAGCAGGACGCACTGCACTAAATGTAAATAGCAGGAACGGATCTAGCTGAACACTGTGAGCAGGACGCACTGCACTAAATGTAAATAGCAGGAACGGATCTAGCTGAACACTGTGAGCTGGACGCACTGCACTAAATGTAAATAGCAGGAACGGATCTAGCTGAACACTGTGAGCAGGACGCACTGCACTAAATGTAAATAGCAGGAACGGATCTAGCTGAACACTGTGAGCAGGACGCACTGCACTAAATGTTAATAGCAGGAACGGATCTAGCTGAACACTGTGAGCAGGACGCACGGCACTAAATGTAAATAACAGGAACGGATCTAGCTGAACACTGTGAGCAGGACGCACTGCACTAAATGTAAATAGTCTAGAAGATAACAGGAACGGATCTAGCTGAACACTGTGAGCAGGACGCACTGCACTAAATGTAAATAGTCTAGATAGAAGATAACAGGAACGGATCTAGCTAAACTGAATACAGTGTATATATATATATATGCAACACCTGGGATGCATATATATACACAATACACTGTAAGTGCAGCTAACTGACTGACTGTTCTGCCTAATCTATCTAACTCAAATCAAATGACACTGTCTCTCTCTCTCTCTATCTCTCAGCACACCGGAACACACACTACACAGGGCCGCCGTGCAGGCGGCCTTATATAGTGTGGGGTGTGTACTAAATCCCCTGAGCCATAATTGGCCAAAGCCACCCTGGCTTTGGCCAATTACAGCTCTCTCTACTGACGGCGCTGTGATTGGCCAAGCATGCGGGTCATAGTGCATGCTTGGCCAATCATCAGCCAGCAATGCACTGCGATGCCGCAGTGAATTATGGGCCGTGACGCGCCACACGAATTTGGCGCGAACGGCCCATATCGTTCGCAATTCGACGGACGGTCGAACAGCCGATGTTCGAGTCGAACATGGGTTCGACTCGAACACGAAGCTCATCCCTAATCATGGACTATTTTGACAGCATGCTTGCTATCAGTGTAGATGTTGGCTGTTTGATCCTTTGCGGCCTCACAGGTTCTTGTGAGTGCTTCCACTTTGGCAACCTGCGCTGAAAGTGATGAAGGGAGTAGTTGGGTCTCAATCACTTCCTCCATTGTTGTCACCGCATATGCCATTCTTGGGACTCCATCTTTGTACAGGCATGAACCCTCTGCAAACAGGATCAGATCAGAATTTTCAAGAGGAGTGTCCTTTACTGGGGAGATTTGCTGCATTTCTTCTTCCATAAGTTTTAAGCAGATTTGGTCACCCTCCTCTTCGAGGTCTTCTTCTCTCTCTCTAGAAAAAAGCTGGCAGGATTGATTGTAGCACATCTTTTCACTTCTATTTCTCCTAATTCAAGCAGTATTGCTTCATAACATCCATTCTAAAGCATATCTTCTCTTTACAGCACCACTGGCACAGGTTGCAACTGCAGTTTTCTTTTTGTGTTCTTGCCACAGCATGGATCTTGAAGGTGCTTCCACCAACCGGATCTATTTTATACATGGCTTGAAGGGGTTTGCGGTCAACAGGGCATGATGAGGAGGTTTCACATCATTTAAGAATGCAGGATATACAGAAAACGTGACAACAATCTTCTGGAAAGCCAACCTCCAGGGAAACACTGTTCAGACAAATTGGACACCTCTCAGTTGAACTTAATGCTAAAGTACGGGCACCAGTCCCATCTTTGCCTTCATCACCATCTTTTTCTTCATGTTGCTGGTCTCTGGCATCAGATGAGCATAAATGTTTGCTCCTCATCCTTCTCACTAAACCTAATAATGTGATTTATCTCAGCAGGGTCACAAATGGATGCAACCATAAAATCACCATCCAAACAAAGGCTATCAAAAATCAACTAAAATGGTACTAGTTACCCCTTCTATGAAGGCTAAGTTCAAAGCCTTCCCCGTACTTGCCCATTCTAGAGGTTCCTTCTTATTCCAGTTTCTGCCTCCCCGTATGGACGTCTCCCCTAGAGTCACCAGTAGACCCAAGACAATTACTATCCATTTCATCCTAACCAGCTACAGAGCCCCAGGGGGTAAGGTGAAGGAGTCTTCACCGGTTTGAGACAAGTCCCAGCTTGTGTAGGACCTTCCTTTGTAGCCGGACTTACTGGAGCTCTGTCGCCGACTGACCCTGCTCTGCCTGTAAAACCTTTTTGCCATGAGACTGGTGAATCCAGGTAGACCTCTCTGCAATCCTTATTGCCGTGGGAGTGGTGAGAAGAACCTGATATGGCCCCTCCAACTTAGGCGAGTGCCAATGTTTCCTTTTTTTATTACTTTTATCAGGACCCAGTCTCCAATATGGATTTTCTCTTCTCCTTGGATTGAAACTTCTGGAATAGAACAGACCTCATTGCTTTGTTTCTGTTTCAACAGGTTAGACATATATTCTGCTAAGGTAAGTTCGGATTCTTCAACTGGTGTTTCATTTGTAGTAAGGGTATTCTACATGGCCTTCCATGTATCATTTCAAATGGGCTCAAACCTTCCTGTGTGGGTGTAATGTGCATACTAGTCACAGCTAATGGTAGGCAGTACATCCAATTTTTACCTGTTTCTTCCACGGCTTTTCTCAGCTTACTTTTTAGGATCCCATTGTGTCTCTCCACCAATCCAGCTGATTGGGGGTGGTAGGCGCAATGGTTTTTTTCTTGGATACCCATCACTTCTGTCAAATGTTGTATAGTTGTATTTACAAAATGGGATCCATTATCACTGTAGATCTTTTCATGGATTCCAAACCTAGGAATTATATCTCTTAGTAATGCTTTGGCCACAGTCTGTGCGTCCGCACTTCTTGTCGGGAATACCTCATTATTTTATGTTTTTCTTGTGCCTCTATTTTGGCCGCTTCATGCCCTTTTATTTCCCTACGAGATGGGGTCTGTATGTTTTGTGTGTGCTTGAAATTTGCATATTGCAAGCTCTTTTGGTAATTGTATTGCATCCAAGAGTTCTAAAATGAAGTCTGTGTGTGAAATTGGCTTACCACTAGAGGTCACCATCCCCCTGTTTTTCCATTGTTGTGCAAAAACATGTACTGTTGAGAATGCATATTGACTGTCATTGTATATGGTTACAGATTTTCCTTTTGATAGTATGCATGCTCTTGTCAGTGCTACAAGTTCTGCTACTTGTGCTGAATATTGTTTTGGTAATGGCCTAGCTTCCTACTGCATATCCAGTTGCATTTGTGCCATCTGTATTTTTCTTACTGGAGCCATTAATAAAAAGTGTCATGTCAGGGTTAGATGATGGTACATCTTTCAAATCACTTTGGGGCAGTACCTTTACAGCGATGGCAGCAGTACAATCATGTTTATGACCATCAGTAGGAAGTGGTATTAGTGTGGATGGGTTTAAGTGAGGTTGTGTCAAGAGAATTGTCATATAACTGTTCCGTAATCCCTCTGTGTTTTCAATAAACTTGGCTGGACCTAATTTTGGATGTTTTATGTGTTCTGTAGCTTTTTGTATGTCATTCTAAGTCCATGGCCTGAAAACAGTCATTGTAAGGATGCTGTCCTCCCACCCCGTCCGTCTGTCCTCCCCTGGGGTTCGGGACTTCTATCAAGGGGTATTCCTCACCATCATCTACACCATACCTCATAGGAGGTTTACTTGATCTCTTGGCTCCTGCTGGGGGACCTAGTGCATAGGTTATGGTGTCAGTTAAAGTTTCAAGGATCGATCTGTTCATCTCCGAGCCTGTAATACTGTCTGGAGAGATTTAGGAAGTAGGGTTGGGGTCTTGTTCAGAGGCTGTTCCTCTCACAGGGGTGGATATCACAGGGATGGTGGTACTCTGGGCAGTGGCTTGCACCTGAGGGGGAGGACCATTATAAGGAGGTGGTCTTTGGGTGCAACAAATGAAATCATCCTCTTTGTCCACTAGGGACAGTTGGGCTTGGCATTTTTCTTTTATCCTTCTTCCCTCTGCTCTGACTGTAGCGTGCTCCAACCAGTGTTCCGCCATTTGTAACCCATACATTTTTTGATCTTTGGGACCTAACAACAAGCTTATCCACCAAATCCAGAAACCCTTTCACAGCCAGCCTACCATTAAATCAAAACATCCATCAAGCCAATTGATAATAATTCTACAACATTCTGTTCACTTTCTTTATAGTGCAAATCACTTCCATGTTTTTTATCTACTGCTTAAAACCATCAATAACCTTCTGATAACTTCTGGCATGTGCTTCCTTGTCCAACTACTACGTTTTAACTTGCATAGTTCCTTTAATATTCTGGCATGTTAAAATACTAAATCAACCCAGTCACATGTTATACTAGTAGTTTCTTAACTGGTCAAGAGTTAACATGTTACAGACAGTCTCTCACACAGGATTTTGAGGGGAGGGGGTGAGGAATCTGCAAAGATGAGCAGGCTCTAATCTCCCCAAATGATTCCTTACACTTATTTTTCAACTCAGCGATACTTTTTTTTTTTTTAAGTTAATACAACATTTGCTCAGAAGCCATCTTAAAAATCTCAGGTTAGTTTGCCAACTGTCAAGTGGACCCCTATGGGGCTGAACTCTGGGTGAGGTAGTTTAACACCCGGAAGAGCTATTTGTAGTCGCCCTGAAGTGAGTTATGGTCTAAGTGATCATTAAGCGGGATGAAAAAGGCTTTTTTAGGCCAGGCTAAGTGTTCTCTGATGTGAGTACTAATACACCTGGGAGTGAGACTAACATCTGGGAGCGTGCCTGGCTAGGTAGAGCTATGGAGTGGGACATAGACTTGTATAGAGAGAGATAGAGAGACTGGTATACTGCAGAAAGCTCCCTGTTAATTTTGGCTAACAGAGCAGGATGCTTCACCTTCACCATTAATCTTGGTTTGAAAAGAGTAGAATGCTACAGATCAAGTATACAGGTAGATGGGTCCCAACACTGTGGTGCTCCTAATGAAAGGAGAGAGGAAAATGGCTTATAATTATGTGCTGGCATTCTGCACATGAGTGACTGCTATAGAAGGATTGATATTACATATGGTAATGTGTGCTGAAGAGTTCTACCAGTATGTCAATGTCATGTTACATGTCACTACCTTCTTTGAAGAACATCAGTTCTTCACAGATGTGCAGAAAACATACTTCAATTGTGGACATTCCTTTCTTATGAATATAAAGACTTATGGCTGGGGATGTCGTGGGTGGGCCAATGGCAAGGAGTTGGGCACAATATGGCTAAGGCTTCTAACTACCAGCACTGGGTCACTGATCTATTGAAGAGAAGGGCTTGCACATTTTGGTGCCAACAACTGCCCAATCAGAAGTGCCCTTACATGCCTATATATAGAGCAGGGGTGTCAAATTCAATTTCATCGTGTCCCACATCAGTATTATGGTTGCCCTCAAAGGGCCAGTTGTATCTGTAAGACTAGATGTCTAATGCACCTCACTCTTTCTTTCATCAGATGCCCCACCTTCCCTTAGGCCTCATGCACACTGGACGTTTTTGGACGTATTTACTGCTGCTGTTTTTGGCATCAGATGTTTTTTTCTACAGGCAATATACCCTCCAGCATGTTATCCTATGTGTCCATGCACACATAGGCTGTTATCAACTGTTTTTGGCTGGGGTGCTTATTGGCTGGAAAAAAAACCTTAAACTAGTGGGTTCTGAGAGGAGTTTTTCAGCTGTAAAAATACTCTAATGTCAAAAAATGCAGATAAATGCTCAAAAACGCAGCTCACCAGCATTTTTTAATGCTTTTGATCCCAGTAAAAAAAAAAAAAAAAAAAAGCTTAAAACCGCTAATGCTAAAAAGCGCTGAAAAGTGCTAAAAACCTCTAAAAAACGTTATTGCAAAAACGTTGAAAAACTCACTGCAAAGCCACTGGCATTTTTATAATGTCATTATAACTTCTGGTGTGCATGAGGCCTTATATCACAGTGCACCCCCCTTACCTTGTGCTACTGCCAGAAAGAAGCTGGGACAGTGTTGGGGAGCATAAAGTACAGGGTCTGGAGGAGGACCAAAGGAGGGATGAAGTCTGGTATGAAGCTGCTGAAGCCTGCTGAATGCTGAGACCAGGGGAGGTGGAGATGAGAGGTTGTTTGTGTTTGCTCAAAGAAGCACGGTATCTAGTGGAGGAGTTCTGTCCTCCTCTCAGTTGCCGACTGCTGAGCAAAGTGTGGGAGGAGACGAAAGGGCTGCCGCAGCTTCAGGGAGGGTGTGAGGGCCACATGAAATGACCTGGTGGGCTGTTGACTCGTGTGGTATAGAGTGTGATAGAATTCATGTTGGGGATGTGGTGTTCTATCTACTGGGTGTGTAAGAATTCTATTGCAATCATGTCCAGTGGTTGGTCTTGTTGGCATTCTTTATTTAAAATGTAAAAGTGCCAAGTTGGTGGTATAAAGTTTGTTGTCTGATATCTTTTGAACTGCTTTTCAAGCCACTACTTTTACACTATATGGAACCCATTTTTATGTTGTCCAGCTTCACATTAAAGCTGAATAAAATTCATGGGAACCTTTTGCTAAGACAGCAGCTTCCTGTCCACTTTGTACACAACACAGGTAAAGTTTTCAGGTATTGATCAGTGTATTGATTGTCCTTATTGACCCTCTGAAATGTGGAGTTGTGCACTCAGGAATTCAGCTTCAGAGATTCTGCTCTTCTTTTCTTCTCCGGGAACTTTTTGACCTTCCTGTGGTGTGAAGATTAAGACCGACTTTAGGTTTTATGTTACTTTTATGTTTTTTTTTTCTTGAGCTAAATATAAAGCTTATTTTGAGAGGAACCTGCAAAGAGTGTCTGCTTTTGTCTGTCATCAACCACTCAGATTAAGAGTTTCTTATAGATGTGATTTATTAGAGTGAAAATTAAAATTGGAAAGCAGGTGCTCGGTGTATGTCTGGTCAATATGGGGAATACATGCCTTTTCCATAGCTGAAGTTCAGTATCTGTAAAACGTTATTATCAATAGGAAGATCTTTGGAATGGCTCACACATATACACAAAACATATTGTAAACACGCGGCAGCAGGATGCATATCGTGAATTGTGTTGCGTTTGTTACAATATGATTTTTTTTATTTATCAGACTTACGATACATGGGACATAACATTATACAATAGTGGTTGGTCATAGAGATATTGTCAGTTTTTGGCTTGAGTAGATTTCTCAAACAAATGCTGTTTTATACAACGGGGGTATTGTTGTATTGTTACAGTTTTTAACAGGCTATTGTCTCTATTGCTACAGTACACAAGAAAGAGATTTAGTTGTTTGAGGTTTTCAAACTGAAAGAATGACTGTTAGATTACTGTCAGGTGTTGGTTTGATTAGACAATGGGTACGTAGATACAGTTTTCAACAGTCCATTGTCTACACAGCTACAGCAAACAGGTATGTTTCCTGTTGTTTGGTAACTATGGTAAACAGCCTGGCACATAAAAGGGGGATTCAGGCATAAGCTAGGGACACATACACACACACACACACACCATCATGCTGTAACATCTGACGCCACTCATGATAGAAGAAACTTACCTGATGCTCCAGGAGAATCGTTGCCAATGGAGATCACGAACATACAGTAACAGAAGATAAGTAACCTTTAAGTGTATTTGTACTATTATAGACCATAGGCTGTTCAGTTTGCTAGGCATTTTGCTTGTTATAGATATCTGTCAGTCTTGTATTGTATTCCTAAGATTGTAATAGTTTTGTATGTACAGCATCTTTGTATAGTAAAGCACATTTACACACTGCAGAAATCTCAGCTTCCTTGCTTATACCACAGAGGAACCTTGCTAGATAGACGCAAGCAAAACAGAATGCAGCGCAAATATGGTCATGGGTTTGTGTTTAAAATGGAAATTGAATAGACATTTTCCACTCAGCAGATCCATGCTTTGTATGTTATCCTTTTTATTAGATTATATGTAAGGTTGCTTCCATCACTCTGCATCCTAAGTCAAGAGGTTAAAATGTTGAAGCATTGTCTAATGTCGCGTACACACGACCGGTTTAGCCGTCGGAATAAACTTCGAAGATTTCTCCGACGAAACTCCGACGGAATTCCATTCAAGCGGTCTTGCCTACACACGATCAATCCAAAGTGCGACCAAAGTCCGACCGTCCAGAACGTTGAGACGTACAGCACGTACGACGGGACTAGAAAAAGGAAGTTCAATAGCCAATAGCATTTGTCTAGTGCTCGTTTCAGAGCAAGTGTCGTTTTTGGTCTGTCGGAAAAGCATACAGACAAACGGTTTTCCCGATAGGAATTGGTTCCGTCGGAAATATTTAGAGCATGTTCTATTTCTAGGTCCGTCAGAATTTTTGAAAAAAAAAAGTCTGATAAGGCACACACACGATCGGAATAGACAATGAAAAGCTTCCATCTGACTTTTTCTGTCGGACATTCCACTCGTGTGTACGTGGCATAAGTTATATTTTGAATCCTCAGTGCCAGTCGATGCAATACAAAATATTCATTTTCATTTATAAACCATTCACAATATATTGCCTACTAGTCTCCAGACATATTGCATACCTTTGCAACCTTTGTTTTATGTCTGGTCAAGCATGTGGTGCCCAAGCGAGTGATGTTTTGTCCATGCGAGATATACGCTAGAGACATATGTTGCAAATGGCAGTGGTGGGATCTGATGCACTCGTCTCAAAAAAGGCCCACACCAAAGAACTTTTGGAATAACACGCAGAGACAGCAGCGCCCTGCACATGCGGAGCTCTGCGCTGTGATGCAGTCAGTGTGCTGCCCTTAAGCTGGCCCCTGGAGGGCATCCTGCCTTGTTGGAGATGTTCCTCGGCCACTCTCTCCTCTCTCCTCTCCTCTCAGGCACCCACGTGGAGTCAGTGACCTCATCATCCCCTCCCTCCTCATCACTGGAGCAAAGCACCCCCTCTCTCTGGGCTCACGTTACTGCCTTTCTCTAGCTGGGTACCATCATTGGAGCCTTCAAAACGCTGGGCATCCTCCTAGACCATGTACCCAACACTGTGGTCAAACAGTTTGGGGGACTCCTCAGGAGGACATGGGGCTAGGGAAGGAGTGACTGATGCCATTGAGCCAAGGGAAGAGGCCGCGTTGGCAGCTGCCAACGTACCCTGAGGCTGGGTGAGAGAGGATGAGGACGGCTTGGTCATCAACTCTACCAAGTCTTCTGCATGTTGCAGCTCAACACGGCCATCTGCCAAAAAAAAGGCCAAGCGTGTCCCACGGCCACGTGCTGATGGGGATACACCATCTCCACGACCAACACTGTTGCCTCTAGACATTTATTGGCTAGGAACGGAACGGATCTAGCTAAATTGAAGTGTGTGTGTGTGTTTGTAGTGTGTATGTGTATGTGTATTTATGTGTATATCCATATCTATCTATATATATTTATACACACACACTGTATTCAATTTAGCTAGATCCGTTCCTTTTCTCCTCCTACTGACAGGCAGGCATTTTACAGTATTTACAGCTACCTGAAGAAACCAGCAAAAATTTCTGGTGTTCTTCGGATCCTATATATATATATATATATATATATATATATATATATATATATATATACAAAATACAGTGTAAGTGCAGCTAACTGACTCGCCTGAACAAACAAGAAGGGACTTATGAACCAACTACTTTGCTTAATTAAATATGGATGTAGACAGATGGGGATGATACCCAAAAGACATCTGCATATGGATGCAGCTACTTGCAAACACCCAAGTACTCAAAAGATCATGGGTGGATGTGTTCCTCTGAATTAGAGAGCATATCAGAAAAAAAGGGGAGGGAAGGAAACGAATTCTTCAACGAGGAACCAGCAAGGTAGCAAAAATATGATTTATTATAGAAAAATGATACCACATATACACCAAACAGTGTCAGAGAAACATGACAATAAGTGAACCAAATACCACCACTGACAATAAAATAGACAACGTTGTCTAAACACAAGAACAACATACAGATGGCCACCACTACACATACAATCACATCTAGTTTGGCTAAATGGACAGGAACCGTCTCATGTATAGTGTCTATAAAGTGAAGTTAGAGGCCAAGAGGTGAATGTATACAGCCGTGGATGATGGGAGTCCGCTGTGCACGCTGCCGATGGCAGACATTGAGTGTAACTGAAGGTATAGGCCACGAGGATTGCTGATAATAGCACTTGCAGATAAATACTCAGCCACAGCTGATAACATACATAGACAGCTGTGTAGATGCTGTGCAGAGGTACAGGAGGGAGTGTGTGCCTGTATAGATGATGATGTGTAAACACAGCGTGTTTGCTGAATCATGGAAGGATAATAATTAGATACGATCTCACCAGACCATGGACATCAGGGTATAATAGGCATGCAGAGCAAGGATTGCTCTGAAGAAATCCTTGATGGATGAAACGCGTCAGCATGACGCCATCACGTTTGACGTAGCATACATACAGATCCACCCCTCAGCCCTGGGGACCTGATTCGTTATACCGCTGAAGCCCTGCCTTGCCGAAGCCTTGCCGTACGGAACCAGGAAGTGATCGAGGAGTTACACCGCATTCAGGCAGTACGCTACAACATCTCCCCAATCTCCACCACCCTGGCGGGCATTCGTCCATACAGACCCACGAGTCACTTCCACTTGGCCAGAGGAGGATTTAGCTGTCTTGCACACCTGAGAAGACCCGAGGAGGATCGGAGTGTTCAGCATGCCTATTATACCCTGATGTCCATGGTCTGGTGAGATCGTATCTAATTATTATCCTTCCATGATTCAGCAAACACGCTGTGTTTACACATCATCATCTATACAGGCACACACTCCCTCCTGTACCTCTGCACAGCATCTACACAGCTGTCTATGTATGTTATCAGCTGTGGCTGAGTATTTATCTGCAAGTGCTATTATCAGCAATCCTCGTGGCCTATACCTTCAGTTACACTCAATGTCTGCCATCGGCAGCGTGCACAGCGGACTCCCATCATCCACGGCTGTATACATTCACCTCTTGGCCTCTAACTTCACTTTATAGACACTATACATGAGACGGTTCCTGTCCATTTAGCCAAACTAGATGTGATTGTATGTGTAGTGGTGGCCATCTGTATGTTGTTCTTGTGTTTAGACAACGTTGTCTATTTTATTGTCAGTGGTGGTATTTGGTTCACTTATTGTCATGTTTCTCTGACACTGTTTGGTGTATATGTGGTATCATTTTTCTATAATAAATCATATTTTTGCTACCTTGCTGGTTCCTCGTTGAAGAATTTGTTTCCTGCCCTCCCCTTTTTTTCTAACTGACTCGCCTGCCTACTCTATCTAACTTAAATCAAATGTCACTGTCTGTCTCCACCGCCGCCGCAAGACAATACACAAGGCCGCCACGCAAGCGGCCTTATATAGTGTGGGGCGTGTACTAAACCCCCCTGAGCCATAATTGGCCAAAGCCACCCTGGCTGTGGCCAATTACAGCTCTCTGTACAGATGGCGCTGTGATTGGCCAAGCATGCGGGTCATAGTGCATGCTTAGCCAATCATCAGCCAGCAATGCACTGCGATGCCACAGTGAATTATGGGCCGTGGCGCGGCGCTCGAATTTGGCACGAACGGCCCATAACGTTTGAAATTCGACAAACGGTCGAACATGCGATGTTCGAGTCGAACATGGGTTCGACTCGAACTCAAAGCTCATCCCTACTGGGTATGTGTAAAAACCCTACGCAAATTTATGTGTGTTGCTTTTTTAGGCATGAAACCGGTCTGATCAGGTGAGATAAGGTGTTGTAATGCGGGCATCAGTCTATTTGCCAGTACTTTAGTTAATATTTTGAAGTCTAAGTTGAGTAGAGAAATCGTCTATAAGAAGGACATTGAAGGGGATCTTTGTCAGGCTTAGTCAATAGCGCTATGTGTGCCTCATAAGTGCCCGGCAAATGCATCCTTACCAGTGCCCAGCAAATGCATCCTTACCAGTGCCCGGCAAATGCATCCCTACCAGTGCCCGGCAAATGCATCCCTACCAGTGCCCAGCAATGGATCCTTACCAGTGCCCAGCAAATACATCCTTACTAGTGCCCAGCAATGGATCCTGGATTTGAATATCCCGGCGCACTACTTCCTCCTCTCCTTCCTGTCTAGGAGGCAGAACTTTGCTACAGCGGCCGCTGGAGGAGGACCGAGGGAGGGGAGGATGGGCGCGCCAGAATGACACCCCCCCAATGCGTGGCACCTAGGCAGACCGCCCCCCATTGGCACAGATTCCCACTATTTTCCGCACACCCACACTGCCTGCCACAGCTTGCAGGACGCGGCTGCTAATGGGTGTAGCCAGGAGCTGTTTATTTACCTATTCCTGTAATCAGGGAACACTTTGTGGCTTTGTTCAGGGAGGAGCTGTTTCCCTCTAGTGTTGAGTAGGATGCTGACTTGTTACCTTCTTAATCAGAAACAAGGCAGAACAAGGCATCTTGGGGCATGTAGTTCGTACAGATGGAATTCACCCTCTGGCTGATTGATGTGGAACTATTAACAATTACCAGCTGGCTGATGGGGAAGAGCAGACCGCTGGGAGAGACTAAAAGAGGGTTGGATTGAGGCCTAGTGAGCTCTCTTGCGACCGGCGTGGATCTGCATGCAGGGAATCTGTGAGAGTGTGAGGTGCAGTTGAGTCGCGGCCTGCTCTGGCAAAATTATCCCGCGCATATCTGGAGGGACACCTGCAGACAGCTCCCTTTAGCTGTCCGGCGGCAGCCTGGTGGTTGCTCTCATCCCATCTATCCTGCAGAGGTTTCAGATTTAGGTGATGGCGGAGGTAGGATGTCATCCCTTGACCCACATTCCTGAGAGATCATCACTACCACCATCATCATAACCATCATCATAATCTCATGTTCCAGAGGGGTGAGCGGGCAATAGCCCAGTCTTTTGAACACTGTATATAGACATTAGGGATGAGCCAAAAAATTTGTGCGAACACCATTAAAGTCTATGGGACATGAACATGAAAGGCTTATGTGCAAGTTATTGCCATAAAAAGTGTATGGAGACCCGGGTACTGCCTCAGGGGACATGTATCAATGCAAAAAAAGTTTTAAAAACTGAGTTTTCAGGAGCAGTGATTTTAATAATGCTTAAAGTGAAACAATAAAAATTAAATATTCCTTTTAAATATCGTGCCTGGGGGTCCCCTTAGTCTGCCTGTAAACTAGTGCATCTTTCCCATGTTCATAACAGTCCCACAGCAAAATGACATTTCTAAATAATGTCATTTAAAATTGCTTGCAGCTGTAATG
This sequence comes from Lithobates clamitans, assembly GCA_037952925.1. Lineage (NCBI taxonomy): Eukaryota > Metazoa > Chordata > Amphibia > Anura > Ranidae > Lithobates > Lithobates clamitans. Next base: position 303,915 of record JBBGZY010001537.1, read on the forward strand.
TATTGCTGGAGCCCAGCAATATACCAAAAAAATCACTGAAAAAAAAATGCCAAAATAAAAAAAATGGCGTGGGGGTCCCCTCCCCAAAATTCATACTAGGCCCTTCAGGTCTGGTATAGATATTAAGGAGAACCCCGTGCCAAAATTTAACAAAAAAAATGGTGTGCGGGTCCCCCAGGCACTATGTACTCTGAACTGCAGTATATATACTAAACGGACTGCATTATATACTCTGCAGAAAAAATTGTCCTTAGATGTTGGTGCTGCCAGAATACTGTAACCCCTCCCAGTTACTCTTGTTGGGCGCAGGAACGGGACCTGCTGTTAAATATTATATCAAAAATTGTAAGTACATGCCCCTGTTAAACAGGGGCAGAAATATTGGGCCTTGGGTGGTGGTGGTCGTGCCCTAAACCAAAAATATTGTTGGAAGCTAGCATCAAGATTCAGGCGGAATAGGATGGGCAGCATAGGCAGTCTTCAAGGGATCCCAGATCCATAGTAAATTCAATCAGTTACATCAGCATTAGGTGCTTGGTAGCTGCTGATCCAGGACTGAATAATTTTTATAAATGTGAGCCTATCAACGGAGTCTGTGGACAGGTGCACCCTTGATCCGTTACAAACCCTCCAGCAGCACTGAATGTGCATTCAGAAAGCATGCTGGATGCAGGACAGGCCAGTAGCTCGATTGCATATTGAGCAAGTTCTGGCCAATGGTCCATCCTCAAGACCCAGTAACCCAGTGGATGCTCTGTTGGAAAGGTCTCCAAGTCTGCTCTTGCCCCTAGACATTCCTACACCATATAATGCAGACACTGGTGATGGTTGCTGGAATCAGACCTTGGTGCTGAGGACTTAAAAATTGTTTAAAGGCATCGGTCAGCCGACCACCGCCCTTCCTCTGACCGAACGAAGCCTCAGAAATAGGTTGTCCAGCACCAGGAAATGTTAACCTCCCAGGGTCTGGAAATGTGTTACACAAACTTTTCTTCAAGGCCTCCTGAAGATGTTTCATGCTCTGCTCCCTCTGCGAAGGCATGATGAGTTCTGCAACTTTACCCTTGTAACGTGGATCAAGAAGGGTTGCCAGCCAGTAATGATCACTCTCCTTGATACCATGAATCCTAGGGTCCTTTCGCAGGCTTTGCAGAATCAGGGAGGCCATGCCACATAAGTTTGCAGAGACATTTGATTCTGAGTCCTCTGGGGCACTAAGGATCCCATTATCCGTAACTACCTCCCCCCAGCAACGTACAACCGCTTGGGTTTCTGGGGACTGAAAACCATCCCTTGAAGACTGCTACGTGTTATCCTCTACATCCATGCTGACACCCTCCTCCTCTCCCTCCTTCTCCTCTCCCAGGAAGACTAGAGGGACAGTGTCACTGATGCATGCATCCGAGATCAGTAGCCACTGGTGTGGCGAAAAGAAGCCAAGCTCCCCTGACCCTGTCCTGATGCAGTACTCGCACAGGTACTCATTGATGGCCCTCTGCTGTGTGCGCAGCTGCTGCAGCATTGGCAACGTTGAGTTCCACCTGGTGGGCATGTCACAAATGAGGCGGTTGGTGGGCAGGTTGGATTCCCTTTGAATGTCAGCCAGCCGAGCACTGGCATTGTATGACTGGCGGAAATGACCACAGACTTTTCTGGCCTTCCTCAGGAGATCTTGTAAGCCTGGGTACCTGCTCAAGAACCGCTGCACCACCAAATTCAGGACGTGTGCCGAACATGGAACATGGGTCAAGTGTCCGTGTCAGAGGGCCGAGAGAAGGTGGGTGCCATTGTCTCATAAAACCATTCCTGGTTGAAGCTGGAGTGGCATCAACCACCTCTGAGCCTGCCCCTGCAGAGCTGACTCTGCCCCGGTGTGGTTCCTGTCCCCTAGGCAGACCAACTCAAGCACCGCATGGCATATTTTAGCCTGAATGCTTGCGTAGCCCCTTGAGAGCTTAAGGAGCACTGCTGGTTCAGAGTAAAATTCTGCAGAAGAGGCCATAGAGGAAGAAGAAGAGGAGGGAGGGGAGCATACAGATGTTGTGGCACAATCACCACCAGCTTTTTGGAGGCGTGGTGGCGGAACAAGCTCCAGCACTGAACCCTGTCCTGCATCCTTCCCAGCTGCCAGCAGAGTTATCCAGTGCACCATGAAGGAAAGGTAACGTCCCTGCCCATGCCTGCTGGACCATGAGTCAACGGTAATATGAACCTTACTGCTGACCACCCTAGCCAACAAGACCAAAAAATTGCCTTCCACATGCCGGTAGAGAGCCAGAATGGCCTTACGTGAAAAGAAATGCTGTTTTGGAACCTGCCACTGTGGTACAGCACATGTCACAAATTCACGAAAGGGGCAAAGTCTACACGCTGAAAAGGCAACAGCTGCAGTGCTAGCAATTTGGCCAAGCTAGCATTTAGACGCTGAGCATGTGCATGGCTGGGAACGAATTTCTTTTTACAGTTCAGCAACTGGGATAGGGAAATTTGTCCTGCTGAAATCAATTGGTGCTGTACTGCTAGCAGATTGGTTGCAAGTACTTGGTACACCTATTGCTATACCTTCATTCCTCTCACTGCAGGTTTTTGAGAGGACTGGAGGTATAGTAGGGTTGGAGATCCCAGATGAGGAGCAAGGAGAAGTCCGCCTTTTTCTATGATGTGGGTCTTTCAAGTGCTGTTGCCAACGGACTGCATGGCAGGTTGTCATATGTCTGGTCAAGCATGTGGTGCCCAAGCTGCTGCTGATCTGACCACTCTTGATCTGCTTCAGACATAGGTTGCAAACAGCAACAGTGTGATCTGCTGATCTACTGCACACGTGTCAAAAAAGGCCCACACCAAGGAAAATTTTAAGTCAGTGGGGAGTCAGCAGCACCCTGCACCTGTGGAGCTCTGCAGGGTGGCTGCCCTTAAGCTGCCCCCTGGAAGACATCCTGCCTCATTGGAGTTGTGCCTCCTCCTCCCTTTCCTCCTCTCTTCTCTCAGGCACCCAAGTACAGGCAGTGACCTCATCATCCCCTCCCTCCTCATCACTGCAGCAAACTTGGCAGTATGCTGCAGCTGGGGGAACATGAATTCCAGTTTCTTATTCTTCTGTGACACCCCCTCTTTTTAGGCTCATGTTTCTCCATTCTTGCATCCTCCAGCAGCATGTAACCGACACTGTGGTCAAATAATTCTGGGGTCTCCTCCGTGCGTGATGGTGGGGGCTATGGAAGGAGTGACTGTGGACAAGGAGCCGGGGGAATAGGCTGCTTTGGCAGCTGCGCTGGAAGGCAAACTACTCTGAGCCTGGGTGACAGGATGAGGAGGATGACGGCTTCTTTATCCACTCCACCAACTATTCTGCATGTTGTGGCTCAATAACATGGCCAGCAGCAGAAAAAAAGGACAAGCCTGATCCACGGCCACCTGCAGAGGATGCACCATGTCCACGACCACCACTGTTGACTGTAGACACAGAGGCTGCGTGTCCTCTTTTTTTTTTTTTTTGTGACCTGTGAGTGTCTGCCTCTCATTGGTGGCCTTCCGGACATGATGATTTTTTTTTTTTTGTAACACCGCACTACACTGTATTATATACTGTGTACACCGCCTGAAGTGTTTCAGAAACAGTACACCACTGGATGCTCTGTATATATAGGCTACACTGAATGCAGTGTGTGTGTGTGTGTGTGTGTGTGTGTGTGTGTGTGTGTGTGTGTGTGTGTGTGTGTATATATAAATATAATTCTACACACCCCTGTTAAAATGTCAGGTTTCTGTGATGTAAAAAAATGAGACAAAGAAATAATTTCAGAACTTTTTCCACCTTTAATGTGACCTATAAACTGTACAACTCAGTTGAACAACAAACTGAAATATTTTAGGTGGAGGGAATAAAAATAAAAAACTAAAATAATATGGTTGCATAAGTGTGCACGCCCTTAACCACTTAACCGGCCCATGGCCGAATGACGGCTACAGGGCAGTTTCTTAACTCCGGGAGGGCGTACAGTGACGTCCTCCCAGAATTCCGCTCTCGTGTGCCCCCTGGGGACGCGCACCCGAGAACATCCGTGACCGCCGGGTCAACTGACGGAGTGATCACATGTAAACAAACCGGCAATGCCAGAGGGGGAGGAATCGGATGGCAGCATGCTCTGACATGTGCAGTCACATCCAGCCAGCCATCCATCCATCCATCCATGCTCAGCCATCCCTCCATGCTCTGCAATTCCCTGTGCAAAACCTCTGCAATTCCCTGTGCAAAACCTCTGCAATTCCCTGTGCAATACTCTGCAATACTCTGTCCAATACCCTGCAATACAACGTCATACCCAGCCATACTCTGCCATGCTCAGCCATGAGCTGTACTCGGCCTCTGTATGTGGTCAGGCTGTGGAAGTCTCACACATGTGGTATCGCCGTACTCAAGAGTAGGAGAATCTATTTTGGGGTGTAATTTTTGGTATGTACATGCCATGTGTTAGAAATATTGTAGAAATGACAAACTTTGTGTTTAAAAAAAAAAAAAAAAAAAAGCGTTTTAATCATTTCCCGCCTGCCGTCATACGACGTCCTTGACTTTGTGCGGGGATATCTGAATGATGCATGCAACTACAGGCATCATTCAGATATCAGCTTTTTCAGCAGGCGATTCCCTACACCATAAGAATCATAGCGGCTGTTCCTCTGCTTGATCACTCTTACGGGAGGTGAGAGGGGACATTGCCACCCACTCCCACCACTCTCCGGTGCTTCTACCGACTCATCGCTACGATCAAAGCCAGGATCCTTTTTTTTTTTTTTTCAGGCTTCCTAGCCTAGAGGTGAGTGGTGGGGTCTTATTGACCCCATATCTCACTGTAAAGAGGACCTGTCATGCCATATTCTTATTACAAGGGATGTTTACATTCCTTACAATTTTTTTTTTTTGTACCCTTCTCCTGACAACTTTTAACAATGAGATCCCTCTGATGCTTTGGAAGCTCTCTGTGGACTATGGCTTTTGCTGTAGGATGCGACTAAGAAAATGTCAGGAAAGGCCTACTAGAACAGCTGAACTTTATTTGGGGTTAATCAGAATCCCTTTAAATGATGGCAGGTGTGTGCTGAATCCTATTTAACATGAGTTTTAATGTGATTGCTTAATTCTGAACACAGCTACATCCCCAGTTATAAGAGGGTGTGCACACTTATGAAACCATTATTTTAGTTTTGTATTTTTTACTTCTACCCCCTAAAAGATTTCAGTTTGTTTTTCAACAGTTGTACATCACAGAAACCTGACATTTTAACAGGGGTGTGTAGACTTTATATAATCACCTGAAGTGTATTAGAAACTGTACACACTGTATTATATACTGTGTACACACCTGCACTGTATTAGAAACTGTACACACTGTATTATATACTGTGTACACACCTGCACTGTATTAGAAACTGTATACACAGTATTATATACTGTGTGCACCACCAGAAGTGTATTAGAAGCTGCACCCCCTGTATTATATACTGTGTACAACGCCTGAAGTGTATTAGAAACTATACACCACCGAATGCACTGTATATCCACTTAAAGTGGAGTTCCACCCAAAAGTGGAACTTCCATGGGCGTGGCCTGCCGCGGAGAGGAATGGACGCTTGAGTACAGAGCTCTGTTCCACAGGCACTGATCCGCAGCAACATACAGCGACAATCCGACCCCGCTCCGCTCACACGGAAGGGACAAGGATCCGTGACCGTCCCGGGCATGTCCAGACGGCGGAATAAACCGCCAGCTCCACGCCGCCTCACAGATTACTATGCCAGCGCGGCCATGAACTAGGCCCAAGATGGCGCCGGCTCCGGGAACAACGCCTCAGACACAGCCCGCACAGCAACTGATGAGGAGCGCCGTTTGGCCCTCTCACAGGAAGACTTCCCAGCACTATGTGGAGACAATATGATCAGGGAAGAGATGGATACCATACCCTCACCAGATGCTGCGGTATCCCACACCAGCATGGACAGAGGTAAGAGGCTGGCTTCTTCTCCGGCCCTCTCCCCCAGCAAAGAGCCCCAGCTCAAGAAGCATCAGTGGGCAGACAGGGACACTGATACCACACACATCCCTGCCCTAGCAGCAGTCCCTGCATCAGATAATCCTGTCACTGAATCCATGCTAAAATCAATGCTCCTCACACTGCAGAAAGATCTCCACAGAGAACTGCAATTATCTGTCTCCCAAATTCATGACAGGGTAGACTGCCTAGAAGGAAAAGCTCATCTGCTTGAAGACAGCATGCATGACCATGTCAGAGCTCATAATGAATTACTGGATGCGCATGAACACCATGCCTCAGAAATACACCACATGAAATTAAAATTGGCAGATTTGGAAGACCGTTCCAGAAGGAACAACATAAAATTTAGAGGCATTCCCGAATCTGTCAAATCAAATGAAATTACTCCTTATCTACAGCAACTATTCTCACGTCTATTGCCTCGTTTAAATGCACGAGATATCACCATTGACCGGGCGCATAGGATCGCCAAACCTACGCACCTATCCCCGGACATCCCGCGAGATGTTCTAGCAAGAGTGCACTACTTTCACGTTAAGGAGCAGATTTTACAAGCAGCTAAAAACACCAAACCGCTTCCAGCACCGTATGCAAATGTTCTCCTATTCAATGACCTCTCCAAAGCCACCATGGAGATGAGAAGAGCATTCACCCCTGTCGCCTCCATTCTACAAGAAAAGAAAATCACTTACAAATGGGGCTTCTCTACCAAACTTCTGGTGACCTATCAACAGCAAATAATCCCTATTCACACCCCCAAAGAAGGGTACAAAAAATTGACCAACTGGGGTTTTCTCCCACTACCTCCTGCCACGAGTGACCGCACAGGCTCACATCCACATTCCGCTCCATTCCGGAATCAGATCCCTGGTAGAGGCGACAACCCTCACATTCCAAAGGCCTTAGGTCGCGACCATTTCTAGGATCCTCTGTGGACACTGCTTTAGTGTTACCTCACTCCCTCAGGTTATAGTGTGCCACGCACACTGATATTCTTGTTATTAGTGTTCATTTTGCCTTTTTTTTTTTACTCTCTTTTTGGTGTTTGTTTGATTACTCTCTTTTTGAGTACTTTACGTATTGCTTGACTAGTAACATATAGTGGTAAATCACCTGTGATATATTCAGAAAGGTACAATACTCTATTTATAGTGTCATAACAAAGTTGCTTAGTTTTTTTAATTTTTTTGACTGTTTTAGAGTCACTGTACGATCCTTGCTTCCATTACAGGACCTAAAGTTGCCTAATCTTTTAAGTGTGGTCTTGCTCCCCGTGTCCGCTTCCCAGGTCACCTCCTACTAAAATGGCCATTAAACTCACTTCACTGAATGCCAAAGGTCTGAACTCCCCCTTTAAGCGTAATCTCCTCTGGAGAGAAGCACTGACTCAGAAAGCAGACATATTCTGCGTACAAGAAACACATTTCCTCAAAGACAAAGCACCAAACTGCACACACAAACGTTACCCACACTGCTTCTTTGCCAATGCCACCGCCAAGAAGAGAGGGGTGATGATTGCAATTAGTTCATCCATTTCGTTCCAGTTACACCACTGTGAAGCTGATGAAGATGGTAGATATTTGATCCTCTCCGCAACATTTGAAAACCAACGCTTAACGTTAGTAAATCTCTACGCACCCAACACAGGCCAAAAATTTTTTTACAACAAACTACTTTCCAAATTGGCACCTTACAGATCCGACCCAGTAGTACTGTGTGGGGACTTTAATGAAATCATTGATAATTCTCTAGACACATCTAATCCAAGCAAACGTAGGCCTTCTACACTTTCCTCTCTTTTACAAAATGAAGATCTTTATGACCCCTGGAGATGCACACACAATACGGAGCGAGACTACACTTTCTACTCCAACTCTCAGCACTCTTACTCTCGGATCGATATGTTCCTTACAGATAAATTCCTACTACAAACAATCACAGAGGCACGAATTGGTACAATTACCTGGTCTGACCACGCACCGATATCGATCACACTACTTAACAGCAACAAAAATACACGACATACTATTTGGAGAATGAACACGTCCCTGCTCACCAACCCAACACTGGAAAAAGAACTTAGATCCGAGATTAAGAGCTACTTTGACAACAACCAATTCTCTATTACCGATCAATCTATGATTTGGCATGCGCACAAAGCTTACTTACGTGGCCTTTTCATAAAATTCGGAGCACAGGCAAAAAAGCAACACGTAGCCACCACTGAAAAATTATTAACACAAATCCGTGCGTTAGAAATTGTCAACAAAAACAAAACATCCATTACCATTTCCGATGATCTAAAACATTTAAGACACCAACTTAGTGAGCACCTACATAAAAAATTTGAATATTATATTAAACGCCTTAAACTCCAGCACTACTCCTCAGCCAACAAATCAGGAAAATTCATGGCCAGACAAGTGAAAAAACACAATGCTAATACGAAAATACAGACCCTAATTAATTCCCAAGGTAAACGAGTACACAACCCATTAGATATTGCAAACGAATTTAGTGCATTTTACGCTAAATTATATAATCTCAAAGACTCTGATCACGAAGCCCATCCTACATTGGAGGACATTGACAAATTCCTCTCCTCCATTCATCTTCCTTCTATTTCCACTGCACAGCTAGAAAGCATTTCTACAGCTTTCTCTCCCACCGAAATCCTCAAAACAATAAAAACACTGCCACTACACAAAGCCCCTGGCCCCGACGGATTCCCAAACGAATATTACAAATACTTCTCTGACTTACTCACCCCACAACTATGTAACACCTTTAATTACTACACTACTACAGGCAAAATTCCCAAAGAATCTTTAGAGGCCCTGATTGTTACCATACCCAAACCGGGCAAATCCCCTGACACACCAGCAAACTACCGTCCAATCTCACTGTTAAACACAGACACCAAAATTTACGCAAAATTGCTAGCTCAGCGGCTCTCCACAATTATTCCACAAATAATACACCCTGACCAGGTCGGCTTTGTACCTGGCAGACAAGCTTCGGATGGCACTAGACGCCTCATCGACCTAATCCAGTGGGTGGAGCACAACCAAACGCCTTCTCTCTTCCTCTCACTGGACGCAGAGAAGGCGTTTGATAGAGTTCACTGGACATACATGGAAAAAGTACTATGCAAATTTGGCCTGTCGGGACCTATTCTCACAGCGATATTGAATTTATATTCCTCCCCCAGCGCCCGAGTCTGGACATCAGGGATAACGTCCACTCCATTCAACATCACTAATGGCACAAGGCAGAGGTGCCCACTTTCACCCCTGATTTTTGCCATGGTGAAGGAGCCCCTGGCACAAGCCATCAGATCCGCAACAGCAATCTCAGGTATTAAAATAGGAGACGTTGAACACAAAATAGGACTGTATGCAGACGATGTCATTATCACTCTAACAAAACCCGAAATCTCCCTTTCAAATGTTTTGGAAATTCTGGAAATGTTCAGCCTAATATCCCTTTACAAAGTCAATAATAGTAAATCCACTATGTTGAACGTAGGGATAGACCAACAGACCAAACAGACCATAACGAAAACCACACCTTTCACATGGTCCAAAAACTCCTCACTTCAATACTTGGGGATTCACCTTACCTCCCCGAGCAAGACACTACTAAAAGTAAACTATGCCATACTACAGGAAAAGCTTTTGCGCATTGCCAAAGACATGAGTAACGCATATGTATCATGGGCTGGTAGGATAGCCCTGGTCAAAATGTACCTGCTCCCGCACATTCTGTATATGTTCCGCACAATCCCTATACCAATGCTCTCCACGCAACTGAATCAACTACAAGGATTGCTCAATAAGTTTATCTGGCAACAAAAAAAACCCAGACTTAAACAAAATATTCTTCTGTCACCAGTCCAACACGGTGGAATGGGAGCCCCCAACATTCATGCTTACTACAAAGCAGTAATATTGGACCAATTAAAAGAATGGTGGTCACCCACCTCCAGGAAAACGTGGCACCAAATTGAGTCTGCAGCTATCACGCCAAACTTGAAACACGTTTTGTCAGCTACCCTACTTAACTTAAAACCACAGCGACATTTTCTACAATCTACAACATCGGCTCTACGGGTCTGGACAGCTCTTACACAACAAGCAAGGGGAATACCCAATTCAATCCTTTCCAAACTCCCCATTCAAGCAATAGAAATGATATCGCCTGACCTGTCCGTCCACCTATGGACACAGAAAGGTCTCGTCAACATTGGACAACTGATGTCCACATCCGGGATCCACTCATTTGTACAACTACAACAATTATTCGGTATTCCCACATCAACCTTTTTCCTATACCTACGGATCCGCTCTATCATATCCCCAATCACTATACTCACTGACAATGCTTCAATGGCTGATATATTAAAATTCTATGAAATCCCAGCTCCAGCACAGAAAGGAATCTCAGTAATGTACAAACTACTAACGACATCGTCTGCAAATCAATCATCTCCCTCTATTGACTTCTGGTCATCCCTCACCACCACTCCACCACCACCCGCAAATTGGTACAAAGCCTTAACTCTCCCACTTCGAGTGTCACGTTGCACCTCCCATTGGGAATCAACTCAAAAACTGTTCCACAAATGGTACTATACCCCAGCCAGACTCGCAAAAATATACCCAACCACCTCATCTCAATGCTGGCGGAATTGCACCGAGGCAGGCACTCTGTGACACATCTGGTGGGAATGCCCTGTAATTCACAGATTCTGGGTAGATGTTGCAAATCTCCTATCAACGATTTGCAAAGTCCCCCCTCCATCATCCCCCCTAGATCTTCTCTTGGGTCTTGATGTCCCGACATGGCCGAAACATATCAGAGTAGTGGCGACTCATATCCTTATTGCAGCCCGCTTAGCTCTAGCGAGAAAATGGAAATCACCACAACCTCCCCTTCTATCAGATCTCATTGTTCTCTTAAATCACCACTTCCACATGGAATTCGCCTTCGCTAAAGCCAACCTAAATACCGCCTTGTTCCTCCAAAAATGGGAACCTTGGATATCCGATTCGAGAAGCACAGCTCTTTCATAGACTCTACCTGATAATTCTCGCTTGAACCCCTATTTACAGTATCCTATTTTCACTAAGTAGGACTTACAATTCTTTGTCATGATTAGCTTAAAGTTCCGCATTCTTGGGCCTACTTTAATTGCTTTTGTTGATTGCAGTATATTTCACAACTGGTGGTTGAAGGGCTGCCTCACCCCCCGTGGCACAGTGAGCGCCCAATTTGGGGTGCCAGGGTGGAGAGACAGTGCTGACACCATCCAACTGATGTGTAAGTTAAACGTATAGTGTTAAATCTTCATAATCCACATCCTATTTACATGACTAATGCCTTACTCATGATTGATGTATATTGTATTACTCAATATGGAATGTTGATATAATGCTTTTTTTTTTTTTACATGCTTTGTACGGATTCTCATGAAAAATTCAATAAAACTTAAAATATAAAAAAAGTGGAACTTCCGCCCATTGGATTCCTCCCCCCCTCCAGTGTCACAGTTGGCACCTTTCAGGGGGGTGCAGATACCTGTATATTACAGGTATTTGCACCCACTTCCAGCATAGATATCTGCAGAATCTGTGGTTATTTACGCCACTTCCTGTTCCCCCCCGCTGTCTGCTGGGAAACACGGGTCCCAGAGACAGCAGGGACCATCTGTATTGCGCTGCGCAACTCGCGCATGCGCAGTAGGGAACCGGGAAGTGAAGCCGCAAGCCTTCACTTCCTGATTCCCTTACCGAAGATGGAGGCGGTAGCACGCGAGGACCATGAGACGGTTCGGCCTCGGGTGCCGACATCGCGGGCGCCCTGGACAGGTAAGTGTCCATGTTTTAAAAGTCAGCAGCTGCAGTATTTGTAGCTGCTGACTTTTTAAAAAAAAAATTCGGCAGAGCTCTGCTTTAAGGACTAGCCTTGTTTTGAGATTTTGGTGTGTACAAGTTTAAAACAGTTTTTTTTTTTTGCTAGAAAATTACTTAGAACCCCCAGACTTTATATATTGTTTTTTTTTTTTCTAACACCCTAGAGAATAAAATGGAGGTCATTGCAATACTTTTTCCCCAGTTGTCTTTCAGGACAGCCCTTGAGAGATGGAGTCCCTCCCATCGACCCAGGAAACACATTGCCAAAACAGTTCAAAAGGCGGTCCCTGGCCAGTCATTTGTGTTTCCTCCTTCGGAGGAACATGTTGCCAGGAACCAGGTCAGAAGGACTCTATCTCTCAGGGGCTGCCTGAGGGGCGCGGAGCTGCACAGGGGGACCGGGTCCTATCCAGCAGCTCCAGACTAGTCCTACCTCCTTTTTCTGGGCTCGGGTACTGTCCGGCTGACAGGAGCAGGCCCGTTACCCCCCTCTTTTCGGTGCCGAGGTGGCCAGTGGCAGGTTGATGCTTGTTCCCCCCCAGGAGCTGTGTAGATGGTTTCTTCCATCTCAGCTCCGCGCTGTAAGGGTGGTGGGGGTCAGAGACGCCGAGCGTCATTTCCGGCGGAACCGCGTCATCGCTGTGTGCCGAGACTTCCGGTTCCGGGTCTCTGAAGGCACAAAGAGGAAGGGAAAAGCCCACGCTGGGCCTACAAATCCCGACCAGTGTCCAGCCATACCGGACTAGCGGCGGGATCCGGAGCTCGAGAGGGGGACCATGGAGGCTAATCCCCAGGACACTCCGGTGGATGCAGGCACCAGCCAAACACAGGTAGGCTGCTGGGCAAGCCCTTACTGTGTTTATTCTGGGCTTTTGTTGTAAGGCTGCAATTGGCATTACCCCATGGTGGTGGTTATCTCACAGTCCCGGGTTTATGCAGCAGTAGTGGCAGCACGGGTGTTTTCTACTAAAAGTTAGAAGGATTTTGATGCTAAAGATCGTTTTATTCTTTATTGCAGGCTAAGGAGACCCCAAGGGAAGACAAGTCAGGCCGCAAAAAGTGCCCTAATTGTGGAAATAAGTTGTCCTCAGGCTCTAACAAAGCCTTATGCAAGCAGTGTATTGCAGGCTTACTTAAAACAGAGGCAGACTCTCCCTTGGCGAAATTCCTTGGCTCCTTTAAGGATGAGATGGCATCAACCTTTAAATCTCTCCGCGAGTTAAATCGCAGATGTAGGCACGTCTGCTTTCACCAGTAAAGCAGCTGCGATTCCCTCCTCACCATGCCTTACAACATCCAGTTCTGGGGAGCCCCGTACAGTCAGGGAGCATAGCCCCATGTTAGTTAGCCCTGAATCCTCTGACGCAGACTCAGATCAAGATGAGGATCAGGCTGTAGCTAACAAAGCAGCAAAATACAAGCTGTCTCTGGAGGATGTAGACGAGCTGTTGAGAGCTATTTATGATACGCTGGAAATTGATGAGGAAGAAACTCAATTGACCAGACATGATAAAATGTATGAGGCTCTGGGGAAAAAGAAAGCTAAGGTATTCCCTATACATAATGTGCTTTCTGACCTTGGCCGCAAGGAGTGGGCCGAGCCAGATAAAAAGGTCTTCTTCCCAAATTCCCTTAAAAGGAGATTCCCCTTTGATGAGAGCCCAGAGGCGGTCTGGAATAAAAATCCTAAACTAGATGCTCCTCTGTCCAAAGTCTCAAAACAGTCTGACCTTGCTTTTGAGGATATGGGTCATTTAAAGGACCCAATGGACAGGAAAACAGACATAGTCTTAAAGAGGGCCTGGGATGCTTCTATGGCAGGTTTAAAACCAGCTCTGGCCACTTCTTGTGTTGCCAGGAATCTGGAGTTCTGGTTAGCCCAACTAGAAGAACATCTAAAGGCAGGCACGCCTAGGGGGGAGCTCTTGAAAACCTTCCCTATGCTTTTTAAGGCGACAAGTTTCATCTCTGATGCTTCCACTGATGCCATAAAATTTTCGGCTAAAACAGCGGCGCTTTCTGTCACAGCCAGGAGGTCAGTCTGGATGAAAACTTGGGGGGGGGGACACGGCATCTAAAACATGTCTGTGCAGTGTCCCCTTTACAGGAGACCTAGTCTTCGGGCCTGAATTAGATACTGCCTTGGAAAGAACGGCGGATAAAAATAAAACCTTTCCCATTAAAAAGAAAAATTTTCAAAGAAAATTTTTTCGGCCCTCAAAGGAACCCTCCAAGTCAGAGAAGGAGTTCAAACTCAAAAAACATTGGACAGGACAAAAAGGGAAAGGGAAAGGGGGCATACTTTTTAACCGCCCCAATTCAAACCCTAAACCCCAGTGACATCAGGGTTCCGGTGGGAGGAAGGTTAGTGAATTTTCTCCCCCAGTGGGAAAAGATAACCTCAAACAAGTTTGTCTTGAACATTATAAAAAGAGGGTATGCGCTGGAGTTTCACAGCGATCCACCCTCAAAGTTTCTTGTTACAAAGCTTCCAAGACACTCAGAAAAGGCCAAGGCCTTACCTCTGTTAATAGGGGAAATGGTGGATCAAGAGGTATTGACACCAGTCCCTATTCAGGAACAGGGGGACGGTTTTTACTCGCACATTTTCGTGGTAAAAAAGCCGTCCATGAAGTTCAGACTAATCATGAACCTCAGACCTCTGAACCGCTCCATCTGATACAAAAAATTCCGAATGCAGTCCATCTACTCGATAAGGAATCTTCTCCAAAAAGAGGTGTTCATGGCTACCCTGGATTTAAGGGACGCCTATCTGCATATCCCAATAAGGAAGGAATGCCAGAAATTTCTTCGGATGGCGATCCAGATAGACACCAAAATTTATCATTTCCAGTGCAGAGCACTTCCTTTCGGACAACACATAAGCCAGGTGGCTTGGTGTTTTCATTAATTCATGTTATGTGGAAGAATCCCCTGCGTGGGCAACTGATATATATATATATATATATATATATATATATATATATATATATATATATACACTCCTCACATTTTTGTAAATATTTTTTTATATCTTTTCATGTGAACATTGAAGAAATGATACTTTGCTGCAATGTAAAGTAGTAAGTGTACAGCTTGTATAACAGTGTAAATTTGCTGTCCCCTCAACACACAGCCATTAACTGCTAGCAACAAAAGTGAGTACACCCCTAAGTGAAAATGTCCAAATCGGGGCCCAAAGTGTCAATATTTTGTGTGGCCGCCATTATTTTCCAGCACTGCCTTAACCCTCTTGGGCATAGAGTTCACCAGAGCTTCACAGGTTGCCACTTCCACATCTCTATGATGACATCATTGAGCTGGTGGATGTTAGAAACCTTGTGATCTACCACCTTCCATTTGAGGATGTCCCACAGATGCTCAATAGGGTTTAGGTCTGGAGACATGCTTGGCCAGTCCATCACCTTTACCCTCAGCCTCTTTAGCAAGGCAGTGGTCATCTTGAAAGTGTGTTTTGGGGTCGTTATCATGTTGGAATACTGCCCTGCGGCCCAGTTTCCGAAGGGAGGGGATCATGATCTGCTTCAGTATGTCATAGTACATGGGGATTTACTAAAACATTTAATGTGAAAATGGCTTAATGTAGCTTAACGTGTAATAAAGTGTCTAAATCTCAACTTCCCAAACCTATCCAAGAAGTTTCATGCGATTCGGTGTACCACAAGGCAAACTATGGACATTAAGCTTGTTTTTTTATATTTTATTATTTTTTTATATATATTTTTTTTATATTTTACAATGTTAAAACGTTTAATGTAAAGAGCTTAACGTACCATAATGTGCCTTATCCTCAATCAATTGTCTTGAAACTTTGCACAGCCTAAGTTCTCAACTTCCCAAACCTACCCAAGAAGTTTCATGTGATTCGGTGTACCACAAGGCAAACTATGGACATTAAGCTTGTTTTTTGGAGAGCTTAATGTGGCTTAACGTACAAAAAAGACCTTAAATGTTAACCAATTTCCCCCAAACTTCACACAATAAAAGAATCTAGCCATGCCAACATATTCTGAAAATTTCAGCTCATTTGGTTAATCACAACAAGTTATTCACATTAAGCTATATTTTACAATGCTAAAACATTTACCGTATATACTCGAGTATGAGTCGAGTTTTTCAGCACATTTTTTTTGTGCTGAAAGTGCCCCCCTCGACTTATACTGGAGTCAAGCACTTTTCTGCAGCAAAAAATTTCATTTTCCGAACCGATTTTGGGGCCCCGTATCTCAGGGCCATGAGTCTGAGATACGGGGCCCCAAACCCTGTTCGGAAAATGTCATTCTCTACTGCAGAAAAGTGCTTGACATTTTCTGAACCGATTTTTGGGGCCATGTATCTCGGGGATACTTGGTGCTAGAAACCCCAGCTTTGAATATTTTATGGTGCTAGTACCACTGGGTTTGCACACCAAATTTAGGGTTCCTAACACTAAGTGGCCCCAAGATACGGGGCCCCAAATTCTGTCAACTGTGTCCATCTGCAGCAATGTCATTTCGGGACCCTTTGGGTTCAGAGACCCCAAATTTTGGCTGCAGCTAGGGGGCATCTAGGAACCCTTAACTACCGAGTTTGAAGTTCGGGAGACCTATGGCTGCAAATGGGCACAGTGAGGCTGCATATGGGCATTGTTGACCCTCTTTTCCACTTACAGTAGCTGTGCATTTCTCACCCTCATCTTATACTCGGGTCACTAAGTTTTTTCCATTTTTTTGTGGTAAATTAGGGCCTCGACTTATACTCGAGTATATACGGTAATGTGAAAATGGCTTAATGTAGCTTAACGTGTAATAAAGTGTCTAAACCTCAATCAATTGCCCTGAAACTTTGCACAGCCTAAGATCTTAACTTCTCAAACCTATCCAAGAAGTTTCATGCGATTCGGTGTTCCACAAGGCAAACCAAGGACAATAAGCTTGTTTTTTGGGGAGCTTAATGTACAAAAATGACCTTAAATGTTAACCAATCTCCCCCAAACTTCACACAATAGACTCTATCCATGCCAACATGTTATGAAAATTTCAGCTCATTTGGTTAATCACAACAAAAGTTATTCACATTAAGCTATATTTTACAATGCTAAAACATTTAATGTGAAAATGGCTTAAAGTGGAGTTCCACCCATTTTACACAGTTCCTCACTCTGGTATCCCCTGTAAAAATCCTTTTCGCCATGGAAATTCTTTTTTTTTTTTTTTTTTTTAAGGAAATACAGGCATACCCCACTTTTAAGTACACAATGGGGTTTATTTACTAAAGCTGGAAAGTGCAAAATCAGGCTCACTGCTGCATAGAAACAAATGAGCTTCTAACCCCAGCTTGTTCAATTAAGCTTTTGTAATAAAACCTGGAAGCTCATTGGTTTCTATGCAGAAGTGAGCCTGATTTTGCACTTTCCAGCTTTAGTAAATAAACCCCATTGTGTACTTAAAAGTGGGGTATGCCTGTACCTTAACCACTTCAGCCCTGGACCATTTGGCTGCCTAAAGACCAGAAGGCTTTTTCCAATTTGGCACTGTGTCGCTTTAACTGCTAATTGAGCAGTCATGCAATGCTGTACCCAAACAAAATTTGCGTCCTTTTCTTCCCACAAATAGAGCTTTCTTTTGATGGTATTTGATCACCTCTGCGGTTTTTATTTTTTGCGCTATAAATGGAAAAAGACCGAAAATTTTGAAAAAAAATGATATTTTCTACTTTTTGTTATAAAAAAAATCCAATAAACTCAATTTTAGTCATACATTTAGGCCAAAATGTATTCAGCCACATGTCTTTGGTAAAAAAAAATGTCAATAAGCGTATATTTATTGGTTTGCGCAAAAGTTTTAGCGTCTACAAGCTAGGGTACATTTTCTGGAATTTACACAGCTTTTAGTTTATGACTGCCTATGTCATTTCTTGAGGTGCTAAAATGGCAGGGCAGTAGAAGACCCCCCAAATGACCCCATTTTGGAAAGTAGACACCCCAAGGAAATTGCTGAGAGGCATGTTGAGCCCACTGAATATTATTTTTTTTGTCCCAAGTGATTGAATAATGACAAAAAAAAATTTACAAAAAGTTGTCACTAAATGATATATTGCTCACACAGGCCATGGGCATATGTGGAATTGCACCCCAAAATACATTCAGCTGCTTCTCCTGAGTATGGGGATACCACATGTGTGGGACTTTTTGGGAGCCTAGCCGCGTATGGGGCCCCCGAAATCCAATCACCACCTTCAGGATTTCTAAGGGCTCAAATTTTTGATTTCACTCCTCACTACCTATCACAGTTTTGAAGGCCATAAAATGCCCAGATGGCAAACCCCCCCAAATGACCCCATTTTGGAAAGTAGACACCCCAAGCTATTTGCTGAGAGGCATGGTGAGTATTTTGTAGCTCTCATTTGTTTTTGAAAATGAAGACGGACAAGAAAAATTTTTTTTTTCAATTTTCAAAACTTTGTGACAAAAAGTGAGGTCTGCAAAATACTCACTATACCTCTCAGCAAATATCTTGGGGTGTCTACTTTCCAAAATGGGGTCATTTGGGGGGGGGGGTTTTGTGCCACCTGGGCATTCCATGGCCTCCGAAACTGTGATAGGCAGTGAAGAGTGAAATCAAAAATTTACGCCCTTAGAAAGCCTGAAGGCAGTGCTTGGTTTTCGGGGTCCCGTATGCGGCTAGGCTCCCAAAAAGTCTCACACATGTGGTATCCCCGTACTCAGGAGAAGCAACAGAATGTAT
Organism: Lithobates clamitans; assembly: GCA_037952925.1. NCBI lineage: Eukaryota > Metazoa > Chordata > Amphibia > Anura > Ranidae > Lithobates > Lithobates clamitans. The sequence continues at coordinate 322,626 of JBBGZY010001537.1, forward strand.
TTTGGGGTGTAATTTCACATATTCCCATGGCATGTTTGAGCAATATATCATTTAGTGACAACTTTGTGCAAAAAAACCCCAAAAAAACAAAAAAAAAATTTGTCTCTTTCCCGCAACTTGTGTCACAATATAAAATATTCCATGGACTCGACATGACTCTCAGCAAATAGCTTGGGGTGTCTACTTTCCAAAATGGGGTCATTTGGGGGGGTTTTGAACTGTCCTGGCATTTTATGCACAACATTTAGAAGCTTATGTCACACATCACCCACTCTTCTAACCACTTCAAGACAAAGCCCTTTCTGACACTTTTTGTTTACATGAAAATATTATTTTTTTTTGCACGAAAATTACTTTGAACCCCCAAACATTATATATTTTTTTAAAGCAAATGCCCTACAGATTAAAATGGTGGGTGTTTCATTTTTTTTTTTCACACAATATTTGCGCAGCGATTTTTCAAACGCATTTTTTGGGGAAAAAACACACTTTTTTTAAATTTTAATGCACTAAAACACACTATTGCCCAAATGTTTAATGAAATAAAAAAGATGATCTTAGGCCGAGTACATGGATACCAAACATGACATGCTTTAAAATTGCGCACAAACGTGCAGTGGCAACAAAATAAATACATTTTTAAAAGCCTTTAAAAGCCTTTACAGGTTACCACTTTAAATTTACAGAGGAGGTCTACTACTAAAATGACTGCCCTCGATCTGACCTTCGCGGTGATACCTCACATGGGTGGTGAAATTGCTGTTTACATTTGACGACAGACCGCCGCTTGCGTTCGCCTTAGCGCAAGAGCAGGGGGCGACAGGGGTGCTTTTATTTTTTATTTTTTCTTATTTTTTTGCTTTTTTATCTTATTTTTAAACTGTTCCTTTCATTTTTTTAAAATCATTTTTATTGTTATCTCAGGGAATGTAAATATCCCCTATGATAGCAATAGGTAGTGACAGGTACTCTTTTTTGAAAAAATTGGGGTCCATTAGACCCTAGATCTCTCCTCTGCCCTCAAAACATCTGACCACACCAAGATCGGTGTGATAAAATGCTTTCCCAATTTCCCAATGGCGCTGTTTACATCCGGCGAAATCTAAGTCATGAAATGCTCGTAGCTTCCGGTTTCTTAGGCCATAGAGATGTTTGGAGCCACTCTGGTCTCTGATCAGCTCTATGGTCAGCTGGCTGAATCACCGGCTGCATTCTCAGGTTCCCTGTTGAGACAGGAGAGCCTAATGTACAAAAAAGACCTTAAATGTTAACCAATTTCCCCCAAACTTTATACAATAGAAGACTCTATCCTTGCCAACATACTCAGAACATTTCAGCTCATTTGTTAAATCACACCAAAAGTTATTCACATTAAGCTATATTTTACAATCCCAAAACATGTGGCTCAGTGTAAAAAAAGCCTAATGTACCATAATGTGCCTAAACTTTCATAAATTGTCTTGAAACTTTGCATAACCTAAGTTCAACTTCCAAAACCTATCCTAGAAGAGTCATGAATTTTGGTCTCCCACAAAGAAAATTAAGGTGTTAAGCTTGTTTTTTTGGGGAGCTTAATGGGGCTTAACTTACAATAAAGTGCCTAAACCCTAATCAATTGCCTTGAAACTTTGCACAACCCAAGCTTTCAGCTTCCCCAAACCTATCCTGGATGTTTCATGGATTTTTGTATTCCACAAAACAAGTGAGTGACATTAAGCTTGTGAAGCCCCTACCACCTTTTGTGTAGTGGCTGTAGTGTGGGACAGCCAATGGCGGAATATTATGCGTGTGTGTGTGCTCACCAGCCATTCACTAGGGGTTTCTTGGCCAGTGGTGCATGCTGGGGAAGTGCATATATACTTAGGAGAATTGCCATATGCTCAGTCTTCATACAGCCTACATCCAGGCTTGTCCTGGAGATGGGAATGCTCAAGTGTGGGAAAGGTTTGACTAGGACTCAAGCCTAGAAGAGGCCTCACATGCTGATTGAGGAGGAGAACCAGAGATGCTGGATGGCTACTGGAGGTATCTGTTACTGGAAAGGACCTAAGGAGCAAGTCTGGTGTCCCTCCTACTGAAGATCTTATGTCTATTCCCTATTAAGCTGTTTTTCTAATACCCAGTTCCAGCCTGTGCTCCTATTGATTCTGCACTGTGGAATACTGAAAGGGACTGGTGAATCTGGAGTTATGTTCTAATCTAGTTTTGCCATGGGTGTTCTCAACCCTATGCCTTCTGTCGGTTATTGAGTTCTCCAATAAAGCATTTAAAAATGTACTTAAAATGACTGGCGCCAAACCTTTCTTTGATTGCACAGCCCTTCACTGGTCTAGGGTCTGTCCAAGATCAAAATGTCAGTCTTCCCTGCCTTTGGGTGTCCATGCTATGCGTCTGGGGTCAGGGGGTGCTTTACTTTTTTTTTTTTGGATGTTATCCAATTTCCCCAAAATTCCAACAATGGAAAACTGTGTCTATGTCAGCATATTCTAAAAAAATCTCAGATTGTTTAGTAAAACAGACCAAAGGTTATTCACTTTTAACAATTTTATTATAGTCCTGAAACATTTAATTGGAATAACTTAAAGGGTAAGTTCACCTTTACAGAAAATCTGTAAGGTGAACTTACACTGGACCCCCTCCCCATCCCCCACATGAGTTCCCCAAGGGAGAGCGGCTCTCCAACCGGTCACTCAAGAAGAGGAGGAGCCAGGATCACCGCTGAGGGACCCCAGAAGAGGAGGATCCGTGCTACACTGTGCAAAACCAACTGTACAAAGGAGGTAAGTAAGTATGAAATGTTTGTTTAAAAAAAGAAAATGAACCTTTACATATCCTTTAAGCTAAAGTCACTCATTTCCCTTGTGGGAAACCAAAATCCATATTCAGGATAGGGTTGGGAAGATAAAAACTTTGATTGTGCAAAGTTTCAAGGCTATTGATTACCCACTTCAGTCCCGGAAGGATTTGCCCCCTTAATGAATAATAAATATCCCAAAAAAATGTGTAAAAAATTTCTTCATCAGTTTAAGTCAATATATATTCTTCTACATATTTTTGGTAAAAAAAATAGCAATAAGCGTATATTGATTGGTTTGGGCAAATGTTATAGCATCTACAAAATAGATAAAAGATTTATGGTATTTTTATGGCATTTTTATTATTTATTTATTTGTTACTAGTAATGGCGGTGATCTGCGATTTTTAGTGGGACTGCAACACTGTGGCGGACAGATCGGACACTTGACACTTTTTTGGGACCATTGACATTTATACAGCAATCAGTGCTAGAAAAATGCGCAATTACCATTGCATCGAGTCCCCCACTGTACAGCAGGCACGTGCCTGCTATGGCTCCTAAAGGATATTTCTTCAGTGTTGTCACATGAAAAGATATAATACAATATTTACAAAAATGTGAGGGTGTACTCACTTTTGTGAGATACTGTACCTCTTATGTGCAGTGTTTTTTTTTACAGAGCAGCCCTGATCCTCCTCTTCTCAGTTTCCTCCCTGGCACTCCTGGCTGCTTCCTCCTGCCAAGTGCCCCCACAGCAAGTGGCTTGCTATGGGGCACTCGAGCTGAGCCGCAGCTTTGTGTATCCATTTAGACACTGAGCCATAATTCGGCCCGCCCCCCTCTCCTGATTGGCTACCTGACTTTGATTGACAGCAGTGGGAGTCAATGTTGACACTGCTGTGTCTCAGCCTCTTCAAAACAAGCTTAACCACTTACCAACCAGCCACCGCAGTTTTACTGCGGCAGCATGGCTTGGCGAAATGATGTTATGTTATGTCGCTTCGCCCTGTGGCCACTAGGGGCGCGCCCACAGAGACTATGCAAGTGCCCGGCGGGCGCGATGTCAGCCGGGCACCCGCGATCGCTCGTGACACAGCGAGAACGGGGATCTGTGTGTGTAAACAGCGATCTGTCATTTTCCCTAGCAAGTCCCATTCCCGCTTCAGTTAGAACATGCAGAGGGAACACAAATAACCCCTTGCTCGCCCCCTAGTGTTAACCCCTTCCCTGCCAGTGACATTTTTACAGTAATCAGTGCATTTTTCTAGCACTGATCGCTGTAAAAATGCAATGGCCCCAAAAATGTGTCAAAAGTGTACGATGTGTCGCCATAATGTCGCAGTCCGGATAAAAATCGCAGATCGCCGCCATTACTAGTAAAAAAAATAAGAATAAGAAAAATGCCATAATTCTATCCCCTATTTTATAGACACTTTAACTTTTGCGCAAACCAATCAATATACGCTAATTTTTTTTTCTTTTTCTTTTTTTTTTTTTCCCAAAAATATGTAGAAGAATACATATCAGCCTAAACTGTGGAAAATATTAGTTTTTTTTATATATTTTTGGGGGATATTTATTATAGCAAAAAGTCAAAAATATTGTTTTTCTTTTCAAAATTGTCGCACTTTGCTTTGTTTATAGCGCAAAAAATAAAAATCGCAGAGGTGACCAAATACCACCAAAAGAAAGCTCTATTTGTTGGTAAAAAAAGGATGCAAATTTTGTTTGTGTACAACATTGCACGGCCTCGCAATTGTCAGTTAAAGCGACGCAGTGCCGAATTGTAAAAAGTGCTCTGGTCAGGAAGGGGGTAAAATATTCCGGGCTTCCTGGTTAAAGGGATTTTAAAGTCAGAAGGTTTATTTATCTTAATGCATCCTATGCGTTAAGATAAAAAGCCTTCTGTGTGCAGCAGCCCCCCTAACACTACCCTGAGTGCCATCTAGATCCAGCGATGACCTTGCAAGACCCTGACAATCACAGGCATGACTCCTAGAGGCAGAGGCATTATGGGATTTGTAGTTTCACCACAGCTGGAGTGCCGAGCTTGCCTAACCCCAGACTTAAGATAACAACATAATACTTTTTTTTTTTTTAAGGACAAACAAGGCTTTCTTTTTGTGACTATTGTCCTGCAACAATAATTATTTTTTGCAATCCTTAGACAATTGAATGTAATAAAACTAAACAAAAGGCATTTTTTCCTTTCTTTTGGTATATGTGTGTATATGTGTGTATATATATGTGTGTATATATGTGTGTATGTAAACAGGTGTCAAAAATATTAATAAGCAAAGCAAACAAAAAAACAGAAAAAAAGTTTAACTATTAGTTAATAAAAGAAAAAAATCACCAGGAAAATTACAATTGAATAGAGAAGGAGAATAGAGAGTTAATCAGTGCTGATTAGAGAAAACTAAAGGGTTAATAAGGAGTTCAACAAAGGAACATTTAATTAGAAAACACTGTTAAGGGACATTATTTTAAGCTCTTTACATTAAATGTTTTAGCATTGTAAAATATAGCTTAACCACTTCAATACCAGGCACTTAGACACCTTCCCGCCCAGGCCAATTTTCAGCTTTCAGCGCTGTTGCAATTTGAATGACAATTGAGCGGTCATGCTACACTGTACTCAAACAATTTTTTTATCATTTTGTTCCCACTAATAGAGCTTTCTTTTGGTGGTATTTGATCACCTCTGTGGTTTTTATTTTTTGCGCAACAGATCAAAAAAGACCGAAAATTTTGAAAAAAAAAAACAAGATTTTTTCTTTGTTTCTGTTAAATTTTTTTGTAAATAAGTAAATTTTCTTCTTCACTGATGGGCACTGATATGGCGGCACTGATGGGCACTGATAGGTGGCACTCGTATGCGGCACTGATGGGCACTCATAGGTGGCACCGATGGGTACTCATAGGCGGCACTGAGCACTCGGTGGCATTGATTGGTACTTATGGGTGGCACTGATGGGTACTTATGGGTGGCACTGATGGGCACAGATGGGCACTGACAGGTGGCACCGATGGGCACTGACAGGTGGCACTGATTACACTGGTGGCATTGCTGGGCAGAACTGAAACATAATAGCGCAAATCAGTGCCCATTTGTGGGCACTGATTGGCACAGATTGGGCACATGTGGATGGACATGGGCTACATACCTGGCCACCTGTGGTGATCTGAGGGGGGGCTGCGCTGATAAACAATCAGCGCAGAGCCCCCCCTGTCAGGAGAGCCGCCGATCGGCTCTCCTCGCGTCTGTCAGACACGAGTGAGGAAAAGCCGATCAATGGCTCTTCCTATTGACATCGTGATCAGCCGTGATTGAACACAGCTGATCATGTGGTAAAGAGCCTCCGCCGGTGGCTCTTTACCAAGCTTGGTGGAGCGGTGTGTCAAGCTGACATACCACTCCACCGATAGCCACGATGCATGGGCGCACGGCGGAATGTTATCCTGCTGGACGTCATATGACGCCCAGTCAGGATAACTGAACCACCACCCGGCCGTCATCTGCTATGGGCCGGGCGGGAAGTGGTTAATGTGAATAACTTTTGGTGTGATTAACCAAATGATCTGAAATTTTCAGAATATGTTGGCATGGCTAGAGTCTTTTATTGAGTGAAGTTTGGGGGAAATTGGTTAACATTTAAGGTCTTTTTTGTACGTTAAGCCACATTAATCGCTTCAGCCCCGAAAGGATTTACCCCCTTCCTGACCAGAGCACTTTTTGCGATTCGGCACTGTGTTGCTTTAACTGACAATTGCGCGGTCGTGCGACGTGGCTCCCAAACAAAATTGACGTCCTTTTTTCCCACAAATAGAGCTTTCTTTTGGTGGTATTTAATCACCTCTGTGATTTTTTTATTTTTTGCGCTATAAACAAGATAAGAGCGACAATTTTGAAAAAAAAACGCATTATTTTTTACATTTTGCTATAATAAATATCCCCCAAAAATATATAAAAAAACATTTTTTTTCCTCAGTTTAGGCCGATACGTATTCTTCTACATAAGTTGAGATCTTAAGCTGTGCAAAGTTTCAGGGCAATTGATTGAGGTTTAGGCACTTTATTACACGTTAAGCTACATTAAGCCATTTTCACATTAAATGTTTTAGCATTGTATAATATAGCTTAACGTGAATAACTTTTGGTGTGATTAGCTAAATGAGCTGAAATTTTCAGAATATGTTGGCATGGATAGAGTCTTCTATTGTGTAAAGTTTGGGGGAAATTAGTTAACATTTAAGGTCTTTTTTGTACATTAAGCCACATTAACCTCCCCAAAAATCAAGCTTAATGTCCCTAGTTTGCCTTGTGGAACACCGAATCGCATGAAACTTCTTTGATGGTTTGGAAATGTAAAAACTTAGGCTGTGCAAAGTTTCAGGGCAATTGATTGAGGTTTAGGCACTTTATTACACGTTAAGCTACATTAAGCCATTTTCACATTAAATGTTTTAGTATGTCCCCAGTACATGTTGGCATTCATGGCTCCCTCAATGAACTGTAGCTGCCCAGTGCCAGCAGCACTCATGCAGCCCCAGACCATGAAACTCCCACCAACATACTTGACTGTAGGCAAGACACACTTGTCTTTGTACTCCTCACTTGGTTGCTGCCACACACGCTTGACACCATCTGAACCAAATACGTTTATCTTGGTCTCATCAAATATCGTTGTCCATAGTCTGCTTGTCTTCAGCAAATTGTTTGCAGGCTCCTTGTGCATCATCTTTAGAAGAGGCTTTCTTCTGGGACGACAACCATGTAGACCAGTTTGATGCAGCGTGCAGCATATTGTCTGGGCACTGACAGGCTGACCCCCCCACCCCTTCATCCTCTGTAGCAATGCTGGCAGCACTTATACATCTATTTCCCAAAGACAACCTCTGGATATAATACTGAGCAAGTGCACTCAACCTCTTTGGTCAACCATGGCGAAGCCTATATATATATATATATATATATATATATATATATATATATATATATATATATATATATTGGAGCCCTATGTCCGATATGGACATAGATAACATTTATAGTTAACATAAGACTTACCATCGGAAATAGACCTGGAAGTGTGGACTTACCATATGAAATGGACCTGAAAGTGTGCCTTAGTCGAATGGCCGGTATGCCAAACTAAGGGGCATACCCTGGTTTAAGAAATGATTATTCTGTAAAGAGAAATGAATAGTTGAGAAATGCTGTGAAATGGGGATGGGAGGGTGGGTTTTGTGCACAGGAAACCGACAAGCATCACAGGTGAGCGGGCTGCTTAAATACCCCCCGGGCTCCTCCCATAAATTCAGGCCACCATAATGGCCTTCCTACTTATGGTTGGAGCCCTATGTCCGATATGGACATAGATAACATTTGTAGTAAAACTTGCCATCGGAATTAGACCTGGAAGTGTGGACTTACCATATGAAATGGACCTGAAAGTCTGCTGGTCGGTATGCCAAAATAAGGGGGCAAAAACATTCAAGTAGGGTTGTAGTTTTATTAGTTTTGGCTTTATTTATTTGAGCAAGTTTGGTGAATGCTTGTGCCATTTCCACCTACGGAGTGGGGACGTACCGGGCGAGGTAGGCAGAGTTTCACCTGCTAAGTCTCTTAATGACATGGTCTGGGACCCATGCCGAAATGCTGCCAAGACTGCCCCAATACTAAAGAGTGACCGGAATACTGACTGGGGTCGAGGTGTAGGCAGCGTAGAAGAACCCCCAGGTGTTTGATGAACTGGCAGGCACTCGAGGGTTGCCCGAAAAGGTAATAGGGGACTAGAGTTTGAGTGTTCCGGTAGGAGTGACAGTAGGCGGTCGAGTATGGTTACTGGCCCCCGGACGTTGTTTATTTTATAGAGATGGATGTCTATCCTGGAGCTTTATTTCTGGGTTTTGGACACTGCAAGGTGGAGGATGAAATGGTGTTGGTAGCGAGCCAACTACACAGAACTTGGCCTGCGGGATTGCTGCGGGTGAACTCGCTGGGCTGCCAGAACCCGTGTTAGGCTGAGTAAATGGCTGCTTGTATGACCAAACTGGGGAGAAGGCCAAATAGCGAACTGGTTAATATAGTAGACATGTCCCAGAAGATGGCAGCCTGGAACGAATGTGCAGTGGACATTAAACTGGTGTTGCCAAGATAATTACACCAGTCTGCACAGGAAGGACATAACAGAACGACGCGGACCTGGCTTCATTAGGAGGCTCGCCTCGGGCAGGATGTCGGTGGCAAGCCGAGGCTTGTCCTGTCCAGATAAGACCCTAGAGTTAAGCAGCTGCCATGACCGGGTGTAGCTTGAAGAGGGAGGAAACCCGGGGTTTAGGAGTGTCTCTGGGGGCCATGTACTTGTAAACCGATGATGGCCAAAAATTGCCGCGATACCTGTGGTGGCTGTGGCATCTGTCACTACCTGGGGTGACAAGGACGACGTAGATGGTATAATCATTGATACACCAATCCACGTAGTACGGGACCTTCCGACATTGATAGGTCCGTATTGTCAGGAAAGACTACAGCTACTTCTTAGTACACACCCGTGTATGGGTGAAGTCTTGGGGAACTAACCTAATACGGGTCAGTTTGTCAAGGGGGAGGCTGGCCTGCGTGGAGTTTGTTAATTCGGAGGAGGTTATTGTAGACCTCGGTTCCGGTTTGTTGAGTTTTAAAGACTACAAGCTGAAGGACATAATGGTATTACCAGCGAGTCAAGTGGTGTCTACATAGTACCTGGCTGCCTGTGCCATACAAGTGAATTTGTTAGGCCGTAGAAAACCACAGAGGGCCAGGTAGATGGCTGCTTGTATGACTAGACTGGGGAATGTCTGAGGTTTTGACATGTCCCTGAAGATGGCAGTTGTGATGGGCAAGCGTTTGCCGTTAATAAATTGGAGTCTCAACGTTATTACGCTATTGGCTGCTTCTCCTCTTTCAATATATATGCATATTTGAGCCTGTGAAGAGCCTGCCAGGACGGGATCGCGGTGACTCCGCCAAGGTTTCGTTTTGGGCTATTTCCAATCATCTTCTGGTGAGCAGGAACCCCTATGGGTCCAAATAAGTTTATACTCTGGGTCACACAGAGGCAGTAAGCCTACAGCTGATTATATCTTCACCAGTTTGCCATCTGGTAAGCGGCCTCTTGTGTCTGTGCACCGGGTGTTTTTTCTGTTTTTGGCTTTTTTGTCTGCTCGTCCAATGTTATTTTCTGATAAACAGATATATTTGGTGTTTTAAATTTCACTTCCAAGGACACTACTCATTGCATGTTGCATGTCACTATTTTTCACGTCCCTGTATTTGCTACGCATTCAGGGTGCATTTATGATTTTCATGATTATTTGTGGGAACACAATTTTTCTCTTTTTTTGATTTAATACTATTATGTCAGTATCACGCTATGGTCTTTGTATTTTTTTCTGATTAAACCCTATATGGACCCGCTCTGCTGTATGAGCGCGACGGATCCTGCCCATTTTGGAGTGCTCTTAAAGGCCTGGGCTGGGTTTAAGCCATCTGTCTGATTTGGCTTATGTTCTGGTAAGCAGTTCACCACACAGTTATTTCCATATATTTTCTCCATCTCATCACATAGAGAAATTTACCGTTTTTGTTCTGGATTTCATTTGAACTTTGTCTCACCGATTAAAAATTGGACTTTACTCATTATTTTAGCGCGGTTTACTGTTCTATTTGTACTACTTTATTTATATATATATATTTTTTTTTATTTATTTATTTATTTTTTGTATATATTGGTTTTTTTTTTTTCGACAAATGACGAGTCGGACTATGGAGTACGAATGAAATGAGGCCAAGACAACTGGGGCGCGCCGGGACGAATCGGTGCATCTCAGATACTACTGGATTCGAATCGGGGCGCGGTACGTGACAGTGAAATGATGAAATGAATGAAATGGTTTGTCATGGTAGAGGCACGTGCCATGACAGAGGCACGAGTCGATCATGTCGCGACTGTAACTGACAACGAACCGGACTCTGGAGCATGTACCGAAATGTGGCCGAAAATACCTGGGGCACGCCGGAACGAATCGTTGCGTCATGAATGCGACTGGATTCGAATCGGAACGTGATACGTGACAGTGAATTGATTTCCCATGACAGAGGCACGAATCGGTGAGCCGCAAACTGCGACTGACAACGAGCCGGACTCTGGAGCATGTCCAGAAATGAGGCCGGGCCCTGGGGCACGCCGTAATGAATCAGTGCATCGAAGATGCGACTGGATTCGAACCGGAGCGCGGCAAGTGCAGGTGTAACATTTTGTTGCCATGACAGAGGCGAGAATCGATCATGCCGCTGTAGCGACTGACTGCGAATCGGACTCTGGCGCATGTACTGAAATGTGGCCAATACCTGAGGCACGCCGAGACGAATCTGTGCATTTCCATGCGACTGAATTCGTAACGGAGCGTGATACGTGGCAGTGAAATGATAACCATGACAGAGGTACGAATCGGTGAGTCGAAAGCAACTGATAATGACGTGACTCTGGAGCATGTACTGAAATGAGGCCGTAACTACTGGGGCACACCGGAGTGAATCGGTGGATCTTTAGATGCGACTGGATTCGAATCGGAGCGTGGTACGTGACTGAAATGAAAGAAATGATTCTAAATGGTTTGAAATGTTGGAAATGTATTTAGAAATGTTCAGAAATGAGAAATGATTGGTATCGAACTGACGTAGTACGATAAGAAATTGCGAATGGCTACGGTTGTTTGCTGACGCCTGGTAATAATTTAGACATGCCTGAAATGAAGCGACGTCTACGTCGCAGTGCTTTTTTCAGATAACGAGAAATGGTAACATAACGATAGTGCGAGTGGTATGCATTGCGGTTACGTTTGTGAAATTGCGAGTGACTCGTAAGTTTGATATCACGGTTTAGTGACATGATATCTGACAATGCGTGAAAAACAAAGTCCGACGTGTGTGTGTGTGTGTGTGTGTGTGTGTGTGTTATTACGTACTCTTTTTTTTTTTTTTCAACAAATAAAGTGCAACATTTATTGTAAAGTGACAGTTTACGAGGTGTGTGTGTGTGTGTGTGTGTGTATATATCTATCATCAGTTCAATGCACAACAGCAGCTATTATAAACATACACAATAAAATGTGCCAAAGATAAAAATCAGAGCAGTCATCTCAGCACTAAAAGCGCTAATAGAAAAATGCAATATTCAGTGCAGATAATGGTAATTAAAAACCATTGGAGAGTCAATCAACATGCACTATAGAAAAAAAGTCCACTTAAAATCTATGTAGTGTGAAGTGTGTTCCTTAACTCTTAGCAACCAGAAATAGATTCCTCATCTGGATACCATCACCAACACCTCATTCACGAATAATCCCCATTGGTAATGAACTCGCCAGAGATGAGTGATATGTGAGCCTTGTGTCTCCACACACTGTAAGATAAACTTCAATCCTTCCAGCGCGATGCAAATGTAACAGAGACTGAAGCCTATGATCATCTGAGACTTGAAACTGGCTCCTATCCTGGATTAGATCACTCTTTAATGGGATAATTCAGAAGTGCAAGAGAAAAGGGGAACTGGCATAGCATAATACTGTTTATTGGTTAAAATCCCCACACACATAATAATATCTGCTTACACAAGATTCAGGATAAAACAGCATGTAAAATAAACGTCTGTGTTGCACAGAGCTATTCACTCTTACCACCTCCGAGATGGAATTGGCTGCGATGGAACCCGGGATGACCGGCTCTGAGACTGACAGACAAGGAAGCCGTGTAGTCAAGCCCTAATGCGTTTCGTCATCACATCTTCAGAGGGCATGACCACAAGGCATGGCTCTTCTTTTATACACACAAAGGGCAAAGCGTTAACCCTGAATGTGCAAAAAACAGAAGTGTCATCACTAGCCGCTTCGCAACCAAAGCACCAGGTAAGGCAGTGGAGCTGAAATGACAGATCGGCTAAAGTACAAGGTTACACCATTACATTCGTAAACATGATGCACCGTGCATTATGCACGCCTCCTATAGCTCATAAGCAGTGCGCTGCATATCATAAAGAGATACATACAATCACAGAGTCTTAATCAGCGCTCCATAATAATGGCATATAACATAAACATAGTTTCTAATATAGCTAAAAGCAATTTGCTGCACCCTGACCATGCAGCCAAAACAGAATCTAATTGTTATGTCCTATTTAACCAAACGGAGCTCTCATGGCACATATATTTTAATATAAACATTTACAATAGAAGCTAGGATTATAATTTAACCCATAATCTTACAAATATACCAAAACACTTATTAAGTAAAAATTGTGAAATTCATAAAAATTAAATAAACTTTTAAATAAACCTTAATGTCAGCAATACCATACCCTAATTAACCTACAATCCTATAACCTATACGGTTAGCACTAGATACGAAACCATATAGCCTAACTGTCTATAAAAATATGTTGTACACAGTACATATTCAGCTCTATATGGAATCCTATGAGGTTAAAGGTAAAATTAATCCTCAAAACTGTATAAAGCCACGGCCCGGGCCGCATAAAGGCTTGGGACTCAGCAAGACCCCGAATTAGAAAGTACCGTGTATATATATATATATATATATATATATATATATATATATATATCTATATCATAGTTGCCAACATTGTAAAAAAAAATGCGGGACACCTTTGTGGCTGTAGGCGGAGCCGTACAATATTTAGGGGACGGGGCATTCATTTGTAGGCGTGGCTTAGGGGAAAAATACAAGTGCGGCGAAAAATGTGCGTGGTTTACGCGACATAGTGGGCGTGGCTTAAATGGGCATGGCTCAAGAGGGTGTGGTTAGAGTCTGAGATGAATGAGGGATGGAGAGGGAGAGAGGGGGAGAGGGATTAGAGGGGGAGAGGGATTAGAGGGGGAGAGGGGGAGAGGGATTAGAGGGGGAGCGGGATTAGAGGGGGAGAGAGAGAGGGGGAGAGGGATTAGAGGGGGAGAGGGGGAGAGGGGGAGAGGGGGAGAGGGATTAGAGGGGGAGCGGGATTAGAGGGGGAGAGAGAGAGGGGGAGAGGGATTAGAGGGGGAGAGGGGGAGAGGGATTAGAGGGGGATTAGAGGGGTAGAGGGATTAGAGGGGGATTAGAGGGGGGGAGGGATTCGAGGGGGAGAGGGATTCGAGGGGGATTAGAGGGGAAGAGGGATTAGAGCAGGAGAGGGATTAGAGGGGGATTAGAGGGGGAGAGGGATTAGAGGGGGAGAGGGATTAGAGGGGGAGAGGGATTAGAGGGGGAGAGGGATTAGAGGAGGAGAGGGATTAGAGGGGGAGAGGAATTAGAGGGATTAGAGGGGGAGAGGGATTAGAGGGGGAGAGGGATTAGAGGGGGAGAGGGATTAGAGGGATTAGAGGGGGAGAGGAAAATGACGGGACAGCAGCCCCAGATCCTACACAATAAAAATATGTGTATTCTAGAAAGTTTAACAATCAGCAGATAAAGATACTCCAAACACCTGGTGTTAGCACTTCAATCATCCCGGCACCATGGTTGTTATGGTGTCAGGATGATTGAAGTGCATCATTTCTATAATTACATTGTAATATAAAATGAAATCATTCAACTCACCATAATGCAGAATCAGTGGGATCCCTGAGCGTGTCACTAGCCACTTCGCCTGCCACCAGCCGTCCGTCCTTGCGTCTGTTTTCCCGGAGATTCCGACCTTGCATCAGGTGTCCCAGCAGAGTCCGTCCTTGCATCAGGTGTCCCAGCAGAGTCCGTCCTTGCATCAGGTGTCCCAGCAGAGTCCGTCCTTGCATCAGGTGTCCCAGCAGAGTCCGTCCTTACATCAGATGTCCCCAGCGGAGCCCCCCCTCACACCAGGAGTCCCCGGCGGAGCCCCCCTCATACCAGGAGTCCCCGGCGGAGCCCCCCTCACACCAGGAGTCCCCGGCGGAGCCCCCCTCACACCAGGAGTCCCCGGCGGAGCCCCCCTCACACCAGGTGTCCCCGGCGGAGCCCCCCTCACACCAGGTGTCCCCGGTGGAGCCCCCCTCACACCAGGTGTCCCCGGAGGAGCTCCCCCTCACACCCGGTGTCCCCGGCGGAGCTCCCCCTCACACCAGGTGTCCCCGGCGGAGCTCCCCCTCACACCAGGTGTCCCCGGCGGAGCTCCCCCTCACACCAGGTGTCCCCGGCGGAGATCCCCCTCACACCAGGTGTCCCCGGCGGAGCTCCCCCTCACACCAGGTGTCCCCGGCGGAGCTCCCCCTCACATCAGGTGTCCCCAGCGGAGCCCCCCCTCACATCAGGTGTCCCCGGCGGAGCTCCCCCTCACACCAGGTGTCCCCGGCGGAGCTCCCCCTCACATCAGGTGTCCCCAGCGGAGCCCCCCCTCACATCAGGTGTCCCCAGCAGTGCTCCCCCTCACATCAGGTGTACCCAGTGGAGCCCCCCTCACATTAGGTGTACCCAGTGGAGCCCCCCTCACATCAGGTGTCCCCGGCGGAGCACCCCCTCACATCAGGTGTCCCCGGCGGAGCCCCCCTCACATCAGGTGTCCCCGGCGGAGCACCCCCTCACATCAGGTGTCCCCGGCGGAGCCCCCCTCACATCAGGTGTCCCCAGCGGAGCCCCCCTCACATCAGGTGTCCCCGGCGGAGCCCCCCCTCACATCAGGTGTCCCCGGCGGAGCCCCCCCTCACATCAGGTGTCCCCGGCGGAGCCCCCCCTCACATCAGGTGTCCCCGGCGGAGCTCCTCCTCACATTAGGTGTTCCCAGTGGAGCCCCCCCTCACATCAGATGTCCTCAGTGGAGCCCCCCTTTCATCAGGTGTGTGTCCCCAAAGGAGCCCCCCCTCACATCAGGAGTCCCACAGCGGTGCGCCCCCCCTCTACCTCAGAGGTGACCTGCTAGTCACGTGTCCGCAGCATGGCTAGCATCAGACAGGAAGACGGCTGGATGCACATCCCCATCACATGTACACCCCTCAGTCACATGTACACCCCCCTAGTCACATGTACACCCCCCAGTCACATGTACACCCCCCAGTCACATGTACACCCCCCAGTCACATGCACTCCCCGGTCACATGTACACCCCCCAGTCACCTGCACCCCCCAGTCACATGCACACACCCCAGTCACATGTAATCCCCCAAGTCACATGTACCACCCCCAAGTCACATGTACCTCACACATAGCAAGGCTCTGTCCCCTCAAAGCTCAGTCAGTCAGCTGCACGCAGACAGGCTACAGCATACTGGAATTGGCTCCGCCTCCACCACGGAAGCCCTGCCCTGGAAGGAGGGTGGACTCCATGATCCTGTGCTGAGGTGCTAGCTGTGCCCTTGCACAAGATATCGGCTAAAAGGACGGACAGGATTTGCGGGCGGGCAGTGCGGGGCAGTTGACGGTCTCTGTGTGTGTGTCTGCTGGTGTTCTGACGAGAAGGACACCTGTTGTTCCAGTGGAGTTTTCTTGAAAGGGGTGGAGACTGGGCAGTGCCCTGGTGGGACGGGGTGTTACAAAGCAGAGAGGAGGCGGACTGACTGTACTCTGAATGAGGCGGCACGAAGCTCCACTGACTGTACCTGGGACTGATGTAGTATGAGGATAGCCAGAGGCGGTTCTTTAGGCAAAGTAGGCTGTGGCGAGGCCTTAGGCGACCGCCTACTTTTCCTAATTAGAGAGCCGCCTCTGACCTGCCTGCTTAATCTAACTCAGGCTATCTCTCCGTCCACGCCACCAACACTACATGCGGCCGCTATGTAAGCAGCCTTATATAGTGTGGGGCATGGACTTAGTCCCCCTGAGCCATGATTGGCCAAAGGCACCCTGCCTTTGGCCAAAGACTGTCTTAAGGCAACACATTGCAATGCACAATATAATTAATAGTCACTTTTCCCTTTCAAAGCAAAGTCACAGCATTTTTGAAAAGGTCCCCCATAAACAGACACTCAGCCTTTCAGTGATTCCCCACTGTCAGTTTGCCCTCCAGTGGGCCCCTAACGGTAATTTTACACTTGTGTATTTCGTTAACATGTTTTAATACACACTGCTGCAATGCACAGCACATGCACTGCAGTGCCATTCAATTTGAATGGCAATGCAACACTTTAATACTATAGTGAGCAAGGTACCCGCACTGCAGCACATCGCAACACACTTCCCGAGAATTGTGGTGTGCTGTGTTGTAAAAAAGGGCCACGTGGGATCATTCCAACTTCTGCATTGTGGTAACACATGCATTACCATATTCAGTACAGCAATATATAGTAATGCATGTGACATACATTGACTTTCATTTTGAATGAACCACAATGCACTAAGGCAACATGGGACTGACAATAAGAAATAGAGCTAGTCTCATCGCTGTCAATGTGAACAAACCTGCAGCAGCGGAATGGGGGAGCACAAAAAACGTTTTGAGTGGAGGTAGCTACATTGCACTAAATATAGGATATTACTTAAAGGGGTGTGATTAACTGGTTCCCGACTGGCGCACGCCGATGTACATCGGCAGAATGGCATGGCTGGGCAAATTGGCGTACCTGTACGTCCATTTGAATTCTCCGCCGGGGGATACCCGCGATCGCCTCACGGAGAGGATGAACGGGGAGATGCTGACGTAAACAGCATCTCCCCGTTCTGGCTAGTGACAAGTGTCACTGATCACAGCTCCCTGTCATCGGGAGCTGTGATCAGAGTAATGACACTGCTAGCCCATCTCCCTACAGTTAGTAATCACTCCCCTAGGACACACTTAAACCCTCCCCGCCCCCTAGTGGTTAACCACTTCACTGCCAGTGTCATTTACACAGTAATCCGTGCATTTTTAATCGCACTGATCGCTGTATAAATGACAATGGTCCCAAAAATGTGTCAAAAATGTCTGACATGTCCGCCATAACGTCGCAGTCACAATAAAAATCGCTGATCGCCGCCATTACTAGTAAAAAAAAAAAATTATTAATAAAAATGCTATAAAACGAATCCCCTATTTAGTAAACGCTATAACTTTTGCGCAAACCAATCAATGAACGCTTATTGCATTTTTTTTTTTTCCAAAAATATGTAGAAGAGTACGATTGGCCTAAACTGAGGGAAAAAAAAGTTTTTTAATATATTTTTTGGGGATATTTATTATAGCAAAAATTAAATAATAATGTTTTTTTTTTTTAAATTGTCGCTCTTATTTTGTTTATAGCACAAAAAATAAAAATCGCAGAGGCGATCTAATACCGCCAAAAAGCTCTATTTGTGGGGAAAAAAAGACGTCAATTTTGTTTGGGAGCCACGTCGCACGACCGCGCAATTGTCAGTTAAAGCGACGCAGTGCCGAATCGCAAAAAACGCTCTGGTCAGGAAGGGGGTAAAATCTTCCGGGGCTGAACCGGTTAAATAGAGCCTGAGACAACTAGTTGTATATAGTGCACACGTATGCTGCAGTCTTGTATCCACAAAATACTACTTAGGTATTGTACCATAAGTAAGAGTCTCTCAAGCACACATAAACCTCAGAACAAAGGATAATTAAAAACAAAAATTAATTCTTCTATTATATAAGCGGTTCTGCAGAGAATATAGACAAAGAACTGAACTCAGAAAATTAAAATTTACCATGTTAAGGGGAATATTTAGAAATGGTTATTGTGTTCAAGCAGTACCCTTTTTTTTTTATTTTTATTTTTTTTTATTCAGTGCACGTTCTGGTATCTGAAGATACCTAGGCTCTCCTCTGTCTACAGTCTCAAAGCTGTACACCTACAGTGCAAGATTAAGGCACTGCTGCCTCTGATTTCTATTGGAAACTACTTAGTAGACAACAGCTGTTGAGACATTAAACACTGCATCGGTAGTATGTAATATATAGCATAGAGTGTGTAGAAATCAGGACTGTGTAATATAGAGCAAATGGCATTGTTGGGAGCAAAAGGAAAGATGTCCTGAAATTGGTGTCAGTGGAAATAAGGTCCCCCAATACATGTCAGTGAAAGGAATCCCCCCCCCCCATTGCATCATTGGTCATTGGCATTAAATATCCACCCTCCTCTGCCCCAATCATTTGTGGTCAGTGACACCTCTTTTGCCTCGATTCGTGGGTTTTGGGACTAAATACCCCCCTTCTGTCCTACATATTGGTAATCATAGGCACTAAATATCCCTCCTCTTCTGGTGCAAGAATTGGTGACCAGTTGAATAAATCCCCCCCACCCAAGCATTTGTGGTCAGTTATATTAAAAAATCCTCCCTCTAGAATTAGGGGTCAAGAGCACTACATTTCCCCTCGATTATGCCCCAGGCATTGGAGGTCAGGAGTACTAAACATCTCTTCCTTCTCCCTCTAAGCATTTTTGATGAGAGTCATTATTACCCACCATCCTTCTTCTGACCCAGCATTGGCAGTCAGTGGCACTAAATATCCCCATGCCTTTCCTGCCCCAAGAACTGGTGGTAAGTGGCACCAAGTATTCCCCTTCGTTCCTATCTCCTGTTGCTAACATTGGTGATCAGTAAATAACCCCCGCACAAACATTTATTGGCCAGTGACCTTAAATAACCCCCCTTCCTGCCCCAAACATAGGTGATCAGTATCCCCTAAACTACCCCCTCCCCCATCCCTTCTGACAGCAGGACAAGTCGTTGCCCACGGGACCCCAGTATTTATATCTCTCAAATCCCAAGTTGAGGAGTTCGCATTGCTTAGACATGATCCACTGTTGTGCTAGCATGTATGTAGGCAGGAAATGGCTGCAAAGAGATTACAGGAGAACAGCACTGAGATGGAACAAAGGATGAAAAAGTATTTCATTAAAATAAATGTTCTCCTCTCCTGTTGAAGCTAATACATTTAAAATCAGCATGGATGTGCACAGCTGCATCATTCATTCACAGAGATCTGGGAATGAATAAAATATAAGTCCTGACTGCCACTGTGGTAGACAGACTTGTAGTTCTTTTGATCAAAGATTGTATGGCTCAGAGCAGTGGGAAACAAAGTCTTACTTTGGAAGTTTGCAGTCAGGGTGTCCAAGCCGAGGTGTCCTCCCACACATCAATAGACAAATTGTCATCAAGTAAAAGAAACAGCCGGCAACTCCACATCACGCGTATTTATTTTCAAGCCTTCACAGTGAGTACAGTCGGCAGCAGACTAGTTTTGGCGATAAGCCTTGTTCACAGCAGTGCTGTGAACAAGGCTTATCGCCGAAACTAGTCTGCTGCTGACTACTCACTGTGAAGGCTTGAAAAGAAATACGCTTGATGATGTAGAGTTGCCGGCTGTTTCTTTTACTCGAAGACTTGTAGTTCTCAATGAACCACAAGTGTGGTAATCAGCTCTCTCACAGAGGTATTGGCACAGAGCTAATGGAAGTGCTTGCAGGAGCCTGGCATTGCACCCCTGATCCACTGATCGAATATGCAATACTTTGCAGGCCCCTGTGGAAAAAAACAATAAATGCACATTTTTTTTTAAGGTGTACCTATCCTTTAATTTAAAATTAATTCAAGAGAGAAATGCATATTTTAGCATCTTTTCAAGAAGCCATAGCAGCACTGAGAGGTTAATGCAGTTGAGTAGCTGCTCCAATACTGAGCAATATCCTGCCAAGGTAAGAGACACTTTTACTTGTTACAGGGCGTAAGGTAATCTGTGCATGAAAACACTAATAGCCACCTGCTACCAAACTAATCATTGCAGACAAGAGATGGCTGCCTAGCAACTGAGCCCTGGAGGGGAATCACTTTTGAGCCACTGCTAAATATAGATAGCTGTCAAACAATATGAAATCCCTCATCAATGAAAACATAGATATGGTGTGTACTGCTAAGGTGTGGGTCTGTGTGTGCTTATGACATAGAAATAGAGGTGCACAAAAACCATTAAAAGTCTGAGTGACAAACTAAACCATACCCATAAAATGGAAAATTAAATAGTTACCTTTCCGTAATGTTCCTTTCCTGGTGCCTATCCATGGCAGCATACACATGGTTGGTTGCTCCGCCCTCATCCAACCCAAAGGACCAATACAACCCTATAAAAGAAAGCGATGCCCCCCTGCCCCATTCTCATAACTAGACTCAAACCAGCCACAAGAACAGGGGAGGGAAGTAAGCTGCCATGAATAGGTGCCAAGAAAGGAAAATTATGGAAAGGTAAGTATTCAATTTTCCATTTTCCTGGTGTCTTCATGGCAGCATAAACATGGTAAATAACTCACTACTAGGGAGGGAAATTACTACTCAAGAGTTTAATTAGGCTTTATGAAACCACTCTTTATGAAAAGATTGGTGAAACTGTCTGGATCCAAGCTGTAGTGGGAAATAAACGTGGAGAAAAAAAAACAGCTTGCTGCCCTGCAGATTATCTCTGATGAGGCTTTTTCCGGAGCCGCCCATGATTATGAAACTCCTCTTGCCGAGTGAGCATTTACTTCCTGAGGGACAGGAAGACCACTAGCCTGGTAATCCTCATGTATAATCTGCTGCTTGCACTCCTCTTGCCCCGCCCAGCACCACAAATAATCTGTTATCCTTAGGGAGTGGTATATTAGGGGAGATGTAGGACTTTGAATTACTGTAGATGCGGAGAGGGCTTTAAACAGTTTTGAAGAATTCTTTTCCCCTGAGAACACCGTTAAGACCCTGTCAGGGCTGGGCTCTCAGTCCTTCATTCTCTGTGCTCAGGTTGCTCAGCTGTCGGTTAATTTCCAGTACTCATCGTTCTACTGTTGCTCACTTGTTGATCATCTTCTGCTCGTCAGTCAAGCCCACAGCCAGCCCCTTCTGGCTATTTAAACTACCTGGTTCATTTCAATTCCTTTGCCTTGGTGAACATATCTACAGACTCTCTGCTGTATTCCTGTTGAAGACTTGCCTGGCTAACGTCCCTTTTGGTTCCTGATCCTGTCTACTGGACATGGACCTTGAAGGTGTTAAGGTCCAGTCCCAAATATAGACCTGGTTTGAGAAATTGCAGAATATTCTGAACCTCTGGTCTTAGTGGGTCCAAATCTTATCTTTGTGCAAACTCCAGAAATTTCTGGAAAATCCTTCAATAGGTGTCATTGGTGGAAGTTTTGCTTGCTTGCAGAGTTTTTATAACTTGGCTGGAACACCCTACTTCCAGTCTCCTCCGCTGAACTTCCAGGACCTCAAATTCAGTGCCTCTGGATGCTGGGGGACTAAATCCCTTTGCGTTAGAAGGTCTAGAAGATTTAGGAGAGGGAGAGATTCGCAGAGGCACAAATGCGACAATAGGGTGAACCATGGTCTTTGTGACCAATAAGGAATTATTGCTATTATCATCACTCTCTCCCTGATGAGTCATCAAAGAAAACGTAAGATTAGAAGGACTGGAGGACAGGCATAAACCAAACGGAAATTCCATGGCAGAGCTAGCGCATCCACCCCCCGCTGACCTCTGGTGGCAAACCTATCTCGTGAAAAACAGGAGTTTTGGTGTTCAGAGACAAGGCGAAAAGGTGTATCTGGGGGTGACCCCATTACTGACTTATCCAATAGAACACTCTCTGGTTCAGTGACCACTAATTACTGTTGATAAGATTCCTAGACAGTAAATCTGCTTTGCGATTGTGAAGAGTTTGATGTAGCCCCCACAGAGATTCAGCAGGTTCTGCTCTGCCCATGACAGAATCAGCACTACCTTTTCCATTGGGGATCTGCTGTGTGTGCTGCCCTAATTTGCAGCCCTGTTGTCCATATGTAAAAGAAACGATCTTCGTCTGAAAACGGGATGTAAATAAGATATGGCCATCCAGGCTGCTCTCAACTCTAGAATGTTGGATCCCACGTTGCTGGTGTCTAACCAACATCTTCCCTGAACCACTCTGAGTCCCCAAACCGAGCCCCCCTAACCAAGTCATGTCAGACATAAGAATCGTCCAGGGGGTGGTACCAAGATGACAGTGGTTTTGGGACTTTATCAACCACCAGAGGATGGACTTCATCTTCAGAGTAATGACTATTTGTTATAATAGTGACTCCCTTCTCCACTGGGGTTGAAACCCCTGCTGAAAGATCCAGAGGTGCCAACGAGCCCACTTGACCATTGGAATACACAAAGCAAACATCCTCAGGAGGCTGAGGCATTCCGATACCGCCATTGATTGACTCAGTAAAGCTTGTCTCACCTTCTCTTTGATGGTCGGGATATTTCCTGGTGGGAGAGAGACTGACCGACTATGGGTGTTGAACAGAGCGCCCAAGTATATTATTTCTTGCGTGGGTGTGAATTGGCTCTTGGACTAATTAATTATCCAACCGAATCTGGTGAAGACAATCCTCACCTCCTGTAGGTGTGCTAACAGCGTCTCTCTGCACTGAGACAATATCAGAATATCGCCCAGGTAGTCCAGGACTCTGATTCCTTGTTCCTTGAAGAGTTCTAGAATTGCCACCAAGACTTTTTTGAAGGTTCTTGGTGCTGTTGATATGCCGAATGGAAGACACTGGAATTTAAGGTAGATGTCCTCTACCTTGAACCTTATAAAAGACTGACAATGGTGGTGAATTGGCATGTGCAAGTAAGCATCTATTGAGATCATCCAGTCGCCTAGCTAAACTCCATCTTGAACCGATCTAAGAGAATTTATTTGTTTAATCTTTTTAGATCCAGCATTGGTCTCCAACTTCCCGTCTTTTTTTGCACTAGAGAAACTGGAGAATAAAAGCCTGAGTACCTCTTGGATTCCAGAACTGGCATCAATGCTTTCTGGAGAATCAGCATCTGTACATACTGTCGTAGTATCTCTGCCATTTCTACTAATCTGGGAATTCTGGTGGCAAGAAAGGATGTTTGAGGTGGCTGACACTTGAACTTCCAAAAATTACCCTGCTGGATGATGGAGACTGCCCACTGATCTGGACAATTCTCCACCCACACCTGAGTGAATGCTTTAGATGAGCACCAACTGGACAGGCGTGGGTGGGCAAGAAGTTAAAGGTTTTTCTTGCAACTTTGTCTTAGGCTTAAGAAGGTCGACTGGGAGCCCTTCTATCCTCTCCTATTCTCCCTGCCAGGGCAATAACCTCTTGCATCTCTTGGCTTCGGTTGGAAGGTACTCTTAGTGGAAAACTTCCTTCTCCTGTTTTCTATCCAGGGGAATTAATACACTCTTCCTGCCGGTTACTCTGTTAATAGCCATATCCAGCTTCTACTCGAGCAGAGCTTTGCTGTCGTACATGCAGCACATCCTAGCTAGTGTGCTAGAGTACTCGATTTTTGTTGTTAGTGTAGGTAAAATGTTCAGGATTGGCTGTTTTATATGGGTCTGAACAGAGACTCAGGAAGGGCTGGATGGCTCACAGGCAGCACCTCTGATACCCCCCTACTTCTGGAAACTTGGAGAAGATTCTAGAAGAATGGGAGTGGAGGTGAGGAGGAGATGCCTGGAGCATTCATGAGGGCCCTGACCAATCCCCTTTGGACCGGGCTGCGCCGCTCGCCACTCACCCAGGGACCAGGTTGGAACGCATGCCAGCCGCGGCAAAGCAGAAGTACATTGTAGCCACGGATTGCATCCTGCTGGCTGCTAGTATAAAAGGAGCGCTAGTGCTCCTATGTCCCCATCCATCTGCTGGATCTAGGTGACAGGACGCACAGCGTCCCACTATAAGATATAACTATGGGGAGTTTTAAATATCCATATAAATAACATAGAATAGATTAATTGGCATATAGACATGGATACTTTTTGCTCTATCTACTTTTTCTACCATTTCTTTGTTTTTAGACTTCTCCCCATTTTTTTCGTATAGCTTGCGATTTTGTACCTTCTGGGGGCGTTTATATTGCCTGGTCTCGCTGGTCTTCACTGGGACATTATAGACATAAATAATAAGTGCTGCGCTCGTCCAAAAACGTGTATCTGTGTGAAAGTGTATAATAATACAGGGTATACGGGTAATGTGTTTGTATGCACAGTATCCTGTAATAAAATCAACGGTGTTAAAAGTGAATATTTGTCCTGTATCTGTTATAAGAACAAACACGGTACAGTGTGTGTAGGGAACAAATATAGGTAATCCTCATACACACCTAGTGCTAGTGTAACATGTGCAAATAAACCTTAAAGTGCTAAAGTGTCATTGTGCAACTCATATAGATAAAATTGCATATAAAAGGTGTAAGGGTAATGTGTCTGTATGCACAGTATCCTGTGATAAATCCAAAAATTGGATATTATCCTTCAACTGATATAAGAACTAAAACGGCACAGTGTGTGTAGGAAATGAATATCAATAATCCACATATACACCTAGTGCTTGTGTAGCATGTGCAGATAAACCTTAAAGTGCTATAGTGTCCTTGTACAACCTTTATAGGTAAATTGTGTATATAAGCCAATAAAATTACTTGCAACCAATATCACAAAACATACCATGTGCAAACAATATGGACAAAAGGGTGCAAACTGCAAAACAAAAATGGTATGCAGAAAACGTATACAAATACAAAAATAAATATTGTGCAAAACGCATTAGTGCAAAAAACAAGTGTATGGCATCTAGCTATAAAGAGACAGCCACAGAGGATGTATTATTGCGTGAAATCCAAATTTGTAAAATGCATCAAACATAAGTGCCAAAAAAATGTTCAGTGATCCTTTAGCAATCCAAAATGTGCAACCGGTGACCAGTGGGGTGCCGAAAGAGAGAGGGTAAAAATATCCTCTTCGTGCTCAAACACACACACAGATGGGTAATGGCCCCTTACCTTGCGGCAATGGGACAACCGCATAGAAGGTAAATGGAGGAGATGATCCCTCTTTGGGGGTCCCTGGACCGGAGCCGGTAGTCCCTGTACTTTAATCTCTCAATAGCAGCATCAGTGGTAGCAAAGCCATATGAAAGAATATAAGGATGCCAACATAGTGTAGTATTTTTAAACAGAGCGATGTCTTTATTAGGTTTAAAAACAGGTACACATAGAGTGAATGCGCCTCATATACATATCCTACGAGCGGCGAGCTCGTCAATCCAGATCCGTCAGTGCCTATCCCGTCCCTACGCGTGACGTCACCCAATCACGTGACTTCATCAGGGGATAATAGGGAAGGCACATTCATGTCTTTAAATAGTTTTAACATTGAAGTGAATGAGCTGCCATTTTCTTGTGGTCCGGTGTGATGTCATGGCGGCCATGTTTGGAGGGGTCAGCCTCGACACACGTGCGCGGCCATTTTCTTGGTTGGGAGGCATTGTAGTGAATGAGCGGCCATTTTCTTATGGCCCGGTGTGATGTCATGGCGGCCATGTTTGGAGGGGTCAGCCTCGAGACCCGTGCGCGGCCATTTTCTTGGTTAGGAGGCACATTAATAGTGCCATAGATGTCTAAATAGATGGGCGGCCATTTCCCTGTGGCCTGATGTAATGTACCGGCGGCCATATTTCAAGAGACCGTTGCTAGCGTATTGCTAGTGCTATAAACGTGATATTAAATATATGTGGCAGCAGATGAATATGGGAACAGACTGTGGGACCTAATCAGTACAAATAGCGCTCTATATGGAGCACCTATATCCAGCGGCTTGATGGACAGTAATATGAGAGAAATATATATATGAAATAAATATGTCTAAAATTGTAAGTATTGCTCAGCGTAACATTCTGTGAGAGTGGTGTGAAACATTCAACGCTGACTCGCATACATATATTGTCCCTAATAGAATAATAGGTGACATTATATAGGAGCACTTCAATGTAGTATGTGTATATAGGCTCTGTCAGTATGCATGGGACGGGATAGGTTCTGGCGCCACCAGCTATATATCTCAATCCATACACAGAAAAGCCCTAACATGTATAGATATACATGGTGCACTACCTAAAAAATCTATACACAATAACACACGACAGGAAACTCAATACATATCATATATAAAATGGCATAAATGTGGAAAAAAATATAAAAGTATATATATATATATATATATATATATATATATATATATATATATATATATATATATATATATATATATATATATATATATATATATATCAGAATATATGAATTACATGGGGGGGAAGACCCATCCTACATAAAAATCGCATAAATGAGAAGAAAAATAAATAAAAAATTAAAAGCTAGAAAAATTGCATGGGGAGAGAACCCGCCCTACATAAAACTCCACCAGCTATATATCTCAATCCATACACAGAAAAGCCCTAACATGTATAGATATACATGGTGCACTACCTAAAAAATCTATACACAATAACACACGACAGGAAACTCAATACATATCATATATAAAATGGCATAAATGTGGAAAAAAATATAAAAGTATATATATATATATATATATATATATATATATATATATATATATATATATATATATATATCAGAATATATGAATTACATGGGGGGGAAGACCCATCCTACATAAAAATCGCATAAATGAGAAGAAAAATAAATAAAAAATTAAAAGCTAGAAAAATTGCATGGGGAGAGAACCCGCCCTACATAAAACTCTTATAAAAACATTCAAAAGTATAAAAACTGGGGTTGTGTTAAAAAAGTTAAAAATCGCTAATAAAACAGTTAAGATCAAATTCGATATTTAAACCTCTGGGTGATAAAGTATCCAATGTATATATCCATTTGGATTCTAACTGGCTAAGGGTCCTCACCTTGTGCCCGCCCCGCCGGTGTCTAACATATGGTTCTATTCCCCAGAATCTTAACTGAGTGGGGTCCTTGTTGTGGTGTAGAAGAAAATGTTTTGACACGCTGTGCTCATCGTATCCATTAAGTATATTTTGCACGTGCTCTTTGATACGAACTCTGAGGGGTTTTTTTGTGCGACCTATATATTGTAGGCCGCAACTGCATTCTAAGGCATAGACAGCTCCTTCTGTGTTGCAACAAATAAAGTTATTGACCTCATAAGATTCTCCTGTGCTAGTCGACGTAAAATGAAATTTTTTCTCATTTGGACGTTTCGTCCTTAAACAGGCGAAACATCTTTTACAGGGAAAAAAACCTTTTCCTGTGAAAAAGGAGAATGTTTTCTTCGGTGGGTCGATTACACTCTTCACTACTTTATCCCTGATGGTAGGTGCTCTCTTATATATGAACCTTGGATTAATAGGTAGGGTATTATATAGATCTCTATCCGCCAGAAGGATATGCCAATGTTTAACTATTTTCTCTACCTTCTTGTATTGTGCATTAAAATCCAAAATAATAGGGGTCACTGTCGGTGATGTCTCCTTTTTAGCTTTCTCTTTAATTAACTCACTCCGATTCATTTCCGTCACCTCCGTGATTTTCTTCCTGATATATTTCCGGTCATAGCCCTTTGTAACAAACCTATGGCCTATTTTTTCCGCTTGATCCAGAAAGGTCTCCAAACGGGTACAGTTGCGTCTTACTCTCATTAGTTGTCCCTTAGGTACATTAAAAAGCCAATTTCTGTGGTGGCAACTTTCTATTGGCAAATAGCTGTTCCTATCCACGTTCTTAAAGTGCGTTTGTGACCATAATTTAGAGTTTTCTTGTATGATATCTAGATCAAGGAATGTTACCTTCTTTTCACTTATTTCCCACAATAATTTGATATTCCTATCATTTTCGTTTAATTTTTCTAAAAAAACGGTTAGTTGGTCAGAGTCACCTTTCCATAGTATGAACACATCATCGATGTATCTTTTATAAATAATCAATTCCTGGGGTCTGTTATTAAGAACATATTCTTCTTCCCACTGGGCCATGAATAGGCCTGCTACACTCGGGGCAAAGTTTGCTCCCATTGCCACACCTGTCTGTTGATGGTAGTAGTTCTTGCCATACCAAAAGTAAATTGTTCTTAAGGCAGAACTCCAAACATTTAATTATGAACTTTCTTTGTGTGCAAGGTAGTGTAGTAAAAGATCTCAAACCCCATTTGACAGCCTCACATGCTTGATAGTGAAGTATTATTGTGTATAAAGATGACACATCTGCGGTCGCCATAATCCATGGGCCTTCTTCTCTAGGAACATCCTCTAGGATCTGTAGCATTTCTTTTGTGTTCTTCAAGTACGCTTTTGTGCTCTGAACGGCTGGTTGCAGGAAGAAATCTATATATTCGCCTATTCTCGCATTTAGTGAATCTATTCCGTTTACTATAGGTCTCGGCGGTGGGTCTGTCTTGCTTTTGTGTATCTTCGGTAATGAGTATATAATAGGAGTCCGACAGGAGTCCGGTATTAAAAATCGGGCTTCTTTCTTATTTAAAATATTTCTTCTTACTCCTAACTGAACTACTTTTTCAAGTGCTCTTCTGCATTTAAACATAGGATTACTCAGTAATTTATTGTAGGTGGTTTCATCACTCAGCATGTTCATCATGCTCTCATGGTACTGTTCTTTTGATAAAATCACGATACCCCCTCCCTTATCTGCTGATCTAATGACCAGATCTTTACGTTGAGCCAATTTTCGTATCCCATTTCTAATGTACCTGGGTTCCTCTTTCTTCTTAACCTTTAAATCTTTAATATCTTCTAAAACCATTTTCTTAAAAACCTCTAAAAATTTATTATCTTTAACGGGTGGATTAAAAACCGATTTGTTTCTTAAAGTGCTATGTAAAATTCCGTCAGTGTCTCCATCCCCATATCTTCATTTCGAAGGGTTTCCTAGAATATATTTCTTGATGTTGAGTTTCCTCACAAATTTCTGGATACCTACGTATGTCTGGAATTTATCTAGGTTCTTAGTCGGTGCATACTTTAATCCCTTATCTAAGACCCCTATTTCCTCATGCGTAAGCGATTGACCACTTAGGTTAAAGATACCTTCCCCTTTCACTCTCTTTCTTTTGCTCTCTCTTCCCGGATGGCTTTCCTCTTTTCTTTCTTGACTTCTTCTGGAGCTTCTTATCTCTTCTGTCCCCCTCGGTGGGTGGTTCTCCCTCCCTCTGTCTAAAAAAGGCCTGGTGTACTCCACCCCACCTTGGTGTGTCGAATATTCTCTGTTGTAATTGTTTTCATTTCGATCCGTGAGTGGAGCATAATAATTGTAGGTGGGTATTGGGCTTCGTTCATGCTGTCGGTATTCCCTTTGTTGTGGTCCTCTTCTCTCCCCATATCCATAATCTTGTATGGGACTCCTACCTCGTGGGCCATACTGATCGTATGGTGGTCTTCTATCTTCTCTGTACTCATAGGGTGGCCTTCTTTGTTCCCTACGATCTTGTGGCGGTCCTCTATGGTCCCTCTGTTCGTACGGGGGTTTATACCAATTGTTCCCATTCTGGAATCTCTTATTGTTCTTCCAATAAAATGGTTTCCTACCCCCTTGTTGTGGTGTCCGATCATTATAATGGGGTCTTCTCATCGCTTGATGGGGAGTGTATGTGTCATAGTTTCCATATCTTTCCTGGGTTGGTTGTCTAGGTGTCCTTCTCGGTGTCAATCCTTCGTTTCCCTCTCTTGGGTCTGGGTATTCTCTCCTAGTAACATTCTGTGTAGGCGGTTCACGAGTCTGTTGTGGATAGACTCTTACCTGTTTTTCAGGTGTTGAGTATGTTGAGATTGCATCCACTTTTCCAAGTTGGCTTTGCCATTTAAAAACCTGATCATTCTTAAAATCATTAATATCCCTAATATATTTTTTGCTTTTCCTCTGCTGTACCTCTCTATCTTTCTTAGTTAGATCTTTATTTAATTGTGTCGTCAGTGTTTTAAATTCTGCTGTATCCTTGAATGTCTCTAATTCTTCTCTTATTTCAGCAATATTCTGACCAGACCAGAATATTGCTGAAATAAGAGAAGAATTAGAGACATTCATTGCTATTTAGGGCTGCAAGGTCTCCAAGTATTATAAGGTAGTGACAATAAATAATGTTGGATACAAGTGCAGTAAGGGATCTGAAGTAGTGAGATAAAAGTATACGTTTGTAGGGAGCAGAGTGTGATGTACTCACCAGTCACTCACTCTGCTGGGATTTGGCTTCCATCTACCGGCGCTGGCAGGTTAAACTGTCAGGGAAGCCGGTTAAATAATGCTCCCCATCGAGCCGGCGTGTGACGTCGCCGGCTCGATGCGGACGTGAGGGCGCCTGTGCGCATGCCCGGAAGGCCGATTCCCAGTCCGAACTCCAATTCCCATAGATCACAGCGGCAGCCGAGGGGACCGACATGCGCAGTGTATCGCGCAGCGGCTCCCCCCACACTGACGCTGAAGCTGTGTCATGGGACAGGAGGGCAGGGGGAGGGAACACAGAGTGCCCTAAGATGGATTGGCCTTGCGGGGAGGCACGGCGCGAAGTGGGCACATCTGAGATGTGCCCCGGGCGTCCGTGTGGATGCGGTGGCCCCAGCTAAGCCCCAACGCGGTATGAGCCAGGTGCGGTCTGACAAGGGAGGGCCGAGGAGATAGCCGATCGAGAAGGAGGGGACCATATACCCTCCGACTTTGATCGGCACAGCAGAAAGACAAAGCGCTTCCCTTAAAGGGAAATGCAGTGGTGTAAAAAAGGAGAACAAGATAACATGTATGATAAATGACATAATTACATAATTAAACATTAAATCCATAAGTAAAGTCTTACAAAACAAATAAATGCATACATTTGTGAAAATTGAATCATTATTGTACAAATGACTAAAGGGAGATAATAATGGGAAAGGGGAAACGGGGGGGGGAAAGAAAATTGGAGAGGGGGGAACGAGGGGGAATGATAGTTGGCCATGGCAACTAAGGTCATACATGGGTGGCCAATCATTTAGAGGAAGGACCTGTAGCTCAGGCTTTCATTCAGACCGGGGAAATGAGTAGCTTTAAGAACATGAATCCAGCGGGCTTCGAGCTGGAGCAGTGTCCTGTCGACACAGCCCCCTCTTTCGTCCAGTGGAACATGTTCCAAAGTTTGGAACTTGATAGTACTGGGGTTAAAGTTGTGGTACAGACCCACATGCCTGGCAATAGCTGTGTCCATTTGTTTCTTAAGGATGGGTTTTATGTGGTCTCTGATTCGTTTGAAAAATGGTCGTTTCGTTTTGCCGACATAAAAGCTACCACACATGCATTGAGCCAGATAGATTATGCCTGGAGTCTGACAAGTTGCATTGAATTTGATTGAGTGCCATTGTCCATTTGGAAGTAAAAAATATGATGTGTTATCTACATATCGGCAAATGTCACATCTGCCACAGGGAGATAAACCGATATGGGAAGACTTTTTGATGGTTGAAAGATCTTGGAAATGGCTGTGAACAAGGCGGTCCTTTAGTGAAGGGACCCGTCTGAAGGTTATCTTGGGAAAGGTATTTACTGACTGTTGGGTCAGCTGATAAGAGGGGCCAGTATTTGGTTAAAATACTTCTGATTTCGCTGTGTTGACTGGAATAACGCGTAATCAGTCTGACGGTGTCAGATTTTTTGCGGGGTTTTGTTGAAAATAATAACGAATCTCTATTTTGTATCTTAACCTTGTTATAGGCCCTTTTGAGGCATGAGTGACTATAACCACGAGATAACAGTCTCTCATATAGGTCTTTTGCAGCTATCTGAAAATCTGCATCTTTACTGCAGTTGCGTTTTAAACGCAAGTACTGACTGTAGAGAATACTTTTCAGCAAGGGGCCTGGATGTGAACTGTCGGCATGGAGAATAGTATTCCCAGCCGAGGGTTTTCTGTATAAAGATGAGTCTAATTTTCCATTCACATCAATGGAAATAGTTAAATGCAGAAGAGCACTTGAAAAAGTAGTTCAGTTAGGAGTAAGAAGAAATATTTTAAATAAGAAAGAAGCCCGATTTTTAATACCAGACTCCTGTCGGACTCCTATTATATACTCATTACCGAAGATACACAAAAGCAAGACAGACTCACCGCTGAGACCTATAGTAAACGGAATAGATTCACTAAATGCGAGAATAGGCGAATATATAGATTTCTTCCTGCAACCAGCCGTTCAGAGCACAAAAGCGTACTTGAAGAACACAAAAGAAATGCTACAGATCCTAGAGGATGTTCCTAGAGAAGAAGGCCCATGGATTATGGCGACCGCAGATGTGTCATCTTTATACACAATAATACTTCACTATCAAGCATGTGAGGCTGTCAAATGGGGTTTGAGATCTTTTACTACACTACCTTGCACACAAAAAAGTTCATAATTAAATGTTTGGAGTTCTGCCTTAAGAACAATTTACTTTTGGTATGGCAAGAACTACTACCATCAACAGACAGGTGTGGCAATGGGAGCAAACTTTGCCCCGAGTGTAGCAGGCCTATTCATGGCCCAGTGGGAAGAAGAATATGTTCTTAATAACAGACCCCAGGAATTGATTATTTATAAAAGATACATCGATGATGTGTTCATACTATGGAAAGGTGACTCTGACCAACTAACCGTTTTTTTAGAAAAATTAAACGAAAATGATAGGAATATCAAATTATTGTGGGAAATAAGTGAAAAGAAGGTAACATTCCTTGATCTAGATATCATACAAGAAAACTCTAAATTATGGTCACAAACGCACTTTAAGAACGTGGATAGGAACAGCTATTTGCCAATAGAAAGTTGCCACCACAGAAATTGGCTTTTTAATGTACCTAAGGGACAACTAATGAGAGTAAGACGCAACTGTACCCGTTTGGAGACCTTTCTGGATCAAGCGGAAAAAATAGGCCATAGGTTTGTTACAAAGGCCTATGACCGGAAATATATCAGGAAGAAAATCATGGAGGTGACGGAAATGAATCGGAGTGAGTTAATTAAAGAGAAAGCTAAAAAGGAGACATCACCGACAGTGACCCCTATTATTTTGGATTTTAATGCACAATACAAGAAGGTAGAGAAAATAGTTAAACATTGGCATATCCTTCTGGCAGATAGAGATCTATATAATACCCTACCTATTAATCCAAGGTTTATATATAAGAGAGCACCTACCATCAGGGATAAAGTAGTGAAGAGTGTAATCGACCCACCGAAGAAAACATTCTCCTTTTTCACAGGAAAAGGTTTTTTTCCCTGTAAAAGATGTTTCGCCTGTTTAAGGACGAAACGTCCAAATGAGAAAAAATTTCAAAAAGTGTAAGGATGGCTAGATGGTACCAAGGGATACGGCACCTCATCCCCAAAATAATCAAATACTAAATGGGTGTGTGGATGGGGGATTATGGCGGTGCTAGGGTCAAAGGGATTAGTCAAAGAGAAATAAACGAAAACAATATAAAATTACAAAATTTATTAGTAATCTAACATAGACAGAATATACATTACAGACAATTCATATTGTACTTAAAAAAGGTTATGGGTACATGTACTGTAAGTGACCCTAAGGATAGTCGAGTGGGCCAGATGGTAAATGGCCGTTGAAGGAGGAGGGCTCGATTTCCTACATGTTTCGCCAAGACATTGGCTTCTTCAGGGAACAGGAGCTCATAGGATAGATATATAAAATAATTCTGTGTGGTGCATATGAAAAAACATGGTAAAAACAATAATTTGACCAAACACTGCATGGTATAAACAGTAGAGAGTTAAAACTGTGGCTGGACATTCATGCGACCCTAAGCTCCACACAAAAGACCGGTAATGCAGACATACCTGGGGCGTCAGTGCCCGAGATGGGAGGGAGGAGAGGGGAAGGGGGAACACAGCCACCCAAGGAGATCCCTGCAGGGGAGCGGGCAGGCCGCGCCGTGGATTATGCCTGCAGGGGGCATACAGTAGACCTGGCAAAGGAATGTAAAGATAGTCATGAGTCATAATGCACTTGTGATAATTAATCCAGGGATAAAGAATTGCACATCTGTGCATTGTATTAGAAAGAATACGTAAAATATATGTATATAAATATGAATAGATGTATCTATGTCTCTGGAAGGGAAAGTGCAGACTTACATGTATATTTAAAAACCGTAGAAAAACAAGGTCACGAGGTGCCTGTGATGGATGTGTGCACACAGCAAGGGAAAAACATCAAAATTGGACCAAGTCTGCAAACCAATTAGACCAGGCCTAATTAAAAGAATGAATAACATTAGGGGTGTTGCTGTTGATGACTAGGGCCATATAGGGTAATTATGCCTATACTTACTTAGTAATATCAGCTGTAAAGAGAAATTCTCATAGCAGCACATTCACAGGTATGTGATACCTGTCCTGGGATTAAGAGGAATGAAAATGACGATAAGTCCTGTATAAGATGTAAAAGGACAGAAAAAAGAGATCAAAAGAATGAAAAAATGAAGGCTTTGAGGTGTATCTGAGCCTACCAGGTACGTGACAGTAAGACTACTGAAAAGGAGTCTGTTACCTAGTCCATCATGGGGCAGACAGTGTTGCTTGAGAGGATCAATATTGACCAGCAAAGTAGAAGGCAGGTCCAAGGTGGATCCTAGGAGGTGTATATGAGTATAGTAAGTAATTCATGTAAAAGACATGAAGTCAAAGTATTTTGAATGGCAGGAGTTTACCTTGTAACTGTGTGCAGAGCGGATGCAGGCACGTCCCTAGTCCAACAAGGAACTGAGGGACTGGCCGGTTACTTGTATGCCCCCCACACCTGATCAGATAATGATCAGGTGTGCGGACGCTTAACGAGGGGTAGCCACGGCTGCGCACTGCACGGTGCCTAGGAACTACGTGTTCCATCATGCACCGCGCGCGCATGCTCAGAGCGTACGGACCGTGTGGCGAATGGGGAGGCGAACAACCCTGGAATGGGAGGTGCCAAGGTGTCATCTCATCCAATCTGCCGATGGAAAAGGAGGGCCGGAAAGTCTGAGAACAGACGTGGGCACCCAGGGGCAGACGAAGGTCTGCGCCTTGGCGTCCGTACAGGCAAGGACAGCACTGGCCATGTCAGCCCAAAACGGGGAGAGCCCATGGAGTAACTGCCCACCCCTCACACATAGACCCCTCCCCCAAATCAGGAGCTGACCAAGGCGCCAGAGAACGAGTGCAGGCCGGTGGTGGGGCACGGCGGGGCATGAGGTGTAGTGTGCTGAGACACAGGATAGAGGGACAAAACCTAAGCTGCCCGACGATCCACAGGGGCCGCTGGGGAAAGTGGGAAGTAACTGTGTGTCAGCACACGACGTCCAGCCACAATGTGTGTAGTGTACATAGAGAACCACTGGGTCCTAGTATACCAGTGAAATTTGTAACCAAAAATTGAAAATACAAGACAGGAAAAGAATACATCAAAAAAACAATCCTATAACAAAGTTTATATACTGCGACAGTTATGTCAAGGGATATTATTCAATAATGACAAAAAGGGTTTAGTATAACAAATGAATACAGGCGGAATACACTTGTAAATTAGACAGGGATATGGAGAAAAAATTTCATTTCACGTCGACTAGCACAGGAGAATCTTATGAGGTCAATAACTTTATTTGTTGCAACACAGAAGGAGCTGTCTATGCCTTAGAATGCAGTTGCGGCCTACAATATATAGGTCGCACAAAAAAACCCCTCAGAGTTTGTATCAAAGAGCACGTGCAAAATATACTTAATGGATACGATGAGCACAGCGTGTCAAAACATTTTCTTCTACACCACAACAAGGACCCCACTCAGTTAAGATTCTGGGGAATAGAACCATATGTTAGACACTGGCGGGGCGGGCACAAGGTGAGGACCCTTAGCCAGTTAGAATCCAAATGGATATATACATTGGATACTTTATCACCCAGAGGTTTAAATATCGAATTTGATCTTAACTGTATTATTAGCGATTTTTAACTTTTTTAACACAACCCCAGTTTTTATACTTTTGAATGTTTTTATAAGAGTTTTATGTAGGGCGGGTTCTCTCCCCATGCAATTTTTCTAGCTTTTAATTTTTTATTTTTTTTTCTTCTCATTTATGCGATTTTTATGTAGGATGGGTCTTCCCCCCCATGTAATTCATATATTCTGATATATATATATATATATATATATATATATATATATATATATATATATATATATACATACATATATATATATATATATATATACTTTTATATTTTTTTCCACATTTATGCCATTTTATATATGATATGTATTGAGTTTCCTGTCGTGTGTTATTGTGTATAGATTTTTTAGG
Organism: Lithobates clamitans; assembly: GCA_037952925.1. Classification (NCBI taxonomy): domain Eukaryota; kingdom Metazoa; phylum Chordata; class Amphibia; order Anura; family Ranidae; genus Lithobates; species Lithobates clamitans. Next base: position 359,514 of record JBBGZY010001537.1, read on the forward strand.
TAGTGCACCATGTATATCTATACATGTTAGGGCTTTTCTGTGTATGGATTGAGATATATAGCTGGTGGCGCCAGAACCTATCCCGTCCCATGCATACTGACAGAGCCTATATACACATACTACATTGAAGTGCTCCTATATAATGTCACCTATTATTCTATTAGGGACAATATATGTATGCGAGTCAGCGTTGAATGTTTCACACCACTCTCACAGAATGTTACGCTGAGCAATACTTACAATTTTAGACATATTTATTTTATATATTTATTTCTCTCATATTACTGTCCATCAAGCCGCTGGATATAGGTGCTCCATATAGAGCGCTATTTGTACTGATTAGGTCCCACAGTCTGTTCCCATATTCATCTGCTGCCACATATATTTAATATCACGTTTATAGCACTAGCAATACGCTAGCAACGGTCTCTTGAAATATGGCCGCCGGTACATTACATCAGGCCACAGGGAAATGGCCGCCCATCTATTTAGACATCTATGGCACTATTAATGTGCCTCCTAACCAAGAAAATGGCCGCGCACGGGTCTCGAGGCTGACCCCTCCAAACATGGCCGCCATGACATCACACCGGGCCATAAGAAAATGGCCGCTCATTCACTACAATGCCTCCCAACCAAGAAAATGGCCGCGCACGCGTGTCGAGGCTGACCCCTCCAAACATGGCCGCCATGACATCACACCGGGCCACAAGAAAATGGCCGCTCATTCACTTCAATGTTAAAACTATTTAAAGACATGAATGTGCCTTCCCTATTATCCCCTGATGAAGTCACGTGATTGGGTGACGTCACGCGTAGGGACGGGATAGGCACTGACGGATCTGGATTGACGAGCTCGCCGCGCGTAGGATATGTATATGAGGCGCATTCACTCTATGTGTACCTGTTTTTAAACCTAATAAAGACATCGCTCTGTTTAAAAATACTACACTATGTTGGCATCCTTATATTCTTTCATATGCTGGCTTTGCTACCACTGATGCTGCTATTGAGAGATTAAAGTACAGGGACTACCGGCTCCGGTCCAGGGACCCCCAAAGAGGGATCATCTCCTCCATCCTCTGTGGCTGTCTCTTTATAGCTAGATGCCATACACTTGTTTTTTGCACTAATGCGTTTTGCACAATATTTATTTTTGTATTTGTATACGTTTTCTGCATACCATTTTTGTTTTGCAGTTTGCACCCTTTTGTCCATATTGTTTGCACATGGTATGTTTTGTGATATTGGTTGCAAGTAATTTTATTGGCTTATATACACAATTTACCTATAAAGGTTGTACAAGGACACTATAGCACTTTAAGGTTTATCTGCACATGCTACACAAGCACTAGGTGTATATGTGGATTATTGATATTCATTTCCTACACACACTGTGCCGTTTTAGTTCTTATATCAGTTGAAGGATAATATCCATTTTTTGGATTTATCACAGGATACTGTGCATACAGACACATTACCCTTACACCCTCCATCTTTTATATGCAATTTTATCTATATGAGTTGCACAATGATACTTTAGCACTTTAAGGTTTATTTGCACATGTTACACTAGCACTAGGTGTGTATGAGGATTACCTATATTTGTTCCCTACACACACTGTGCCGTGTTTGTTCTTATAACAGATACAGGACAAATATTCACTTTTAACACCGTTGATTTTATTACAGGATACTGTGCATACAAACACATTACCCGTATACCCTGTATTATTATACACTTTCACACAGATACACGTTTTTGGACGAGCGCAGCACTTATTATTTATGTCTATAATTTTATTTTTTGGGCTTGGTCTGATCCCATTCAGTGTTTGCAGCTGTCCATATGCACCAGTTTTTCCAAGGTAGCACAGGAATAACTTATACAAATACTTTTCACTGGGACATTACCATCATTGTGAGCATCAGTTCTCTTTGGATCTTTGGATGGACATTGCTGATTGAATTTAACTATTTTGTGCCTGTCGCATATGTTTTCACAAATTTTGTCAGCCTGTAAGTCTAACTTTGCAGAAATGACATAGGAACAAAGAAGGGGTGTATTTATTTTGTGATTTATGCATTCTTTGTTCATTGTATTATAGAAGTAATCCTTTCTAGCAATATACACACTCCTGAGAAAAGAAGGAATTTCAAAATATGTGTTGGGTGTTGTCTGTGGGCATCTGCCATGGTGACTTCATCACGGTTGTCCAGGAACCTCTTTAGAACTGCATTTTTCTGCTGTTTTTCTAATTTTTTTGTGTTGACATACAGTATGTGTGTGTGTGAATGGTAATCCTATGATCTTCACAACATACACACCACTGTTGAGATTTATTTTTGTTTGATATTGATGTACAGTGGGGCAAAAAAGTATTTAGTCAGCCACCAATTGTGCAAGTTCTCCCACTTAAAAAGATGAGAGAGGCCTGTAATTGCCATTATAGGTATACCTCAACTATGAGAGACAAAATGTGGAAACAAATCCAGACAATCACATTGTGTGATTTTTGAAAGAATTTATTTGCAAATGATGGTGGAAAATAAGTATTTGGTCAATATCAAAAGTTCATCTCAATACTTTGTTATATATCCTTTGTTGGCAATGACAGAGGTCAAACGTTTTCTGTAAGTCTTCACAAAGTTGTCACACACTGTTGCTGGTATGTTGGCCTATTCCTCCATGCAGAACTCCTCTAGAGCAGTGATGTTTTGGGGCTGTCGCTGGGCAACACGGACTTTCAACTCCCTCCAAATGTTTTCTATGGGGTTGAGATCTGGAGACTGGCTAGGCCACTCCAGGACCTTGAAATGCTTCTTACGAAGCCACTCCTTCGTTGCCTGGGCGGTGTGTTTGGGATCACTGTCATGCTGAAACACCCAGCCACATTTCATCTTCAATGCCCTTGCTGATGGGAGGAGGTTTGCACTCAAAATCTCATGATACATGGCCCCATTCATTCTTTCATGTACACGGATCAGTCGTCCTGTTCTCTTTGCAGAGAAACAGCCCCAAAGCATGATGTTGCCACACCCATGCTTCACAGTAGGTATGGTGTTCTTTGGTTGCAACTCAGCATTCTCTCTCCTCCAAACATGATGAGTTGTGTTTCTACCAAACAGTTCTACTTTGGTTTCATATGACCATACGACACTCTCCCTATCCTCTTCTGGATCATCCAAATGCTCTCTAGCAAACCTCAGACGGGCCCAGGCATGTACTGGCTTAAGCAGGGGGACACGTCTGGCACTGCAGGATCTGAGTCCCTGGTAGCGTAGTGTGTTACTGATGGTAGCCTTTGTTACATTGGTCCCAGCTCTCTGCAGGACATTCACTAGGTCCCCCTGTGTGGTTCTGGGATTTTTGCTCACTGTTCTTGTGATCATTTTGACCCCACGGGGTGAGATCTTGCGTGGAGCCCCAGATCTAGGGAGATTATCAGTGGTCTTGTATATCTTCCATTTTCTAATGATTCCTCCCACAGTTGATTTCTTCACACCAAGCTTCTTGCCTATTGCAGATTCAGTCTTCCCAGCCTGGTGCAGGTCTACAATTTTGTTTCTGGTGTCCTTCAGGTCTTCACCATAGTGGAGTTTGGAGTGTGACTGTTTGAGGTTGTGGACAGGTGTCTTTTATACTGATAACAAGTTCAAACGGGTGCCATTAATACAGGTAATGAGTGAAGGACAGAGGAGCCTCTTAAAGAAGAAGATACAGGTCTGTGAGAGCCAGACATGTCGCTTGTTTGTAGGTGACCAAATACTTATTTTCCACCATAATTTGCAAATAAATTCTTTAAAAAAAAAAAATCAGACAATGGGATTGTCTGGATTTGTTTCCACATTTTGTCTCTCATAGTTGAAGTATACATATGATGACATTTACAGGCCTCTCATCTTTTTAAGTGGGAGAACTTGCACAATTGGTGGCTGACTAAATACTTTTTTGCCCCACTGTATATATTGTGATAATAAGAGGAATTCCCTCCAAAGTGACTGAATCCCTGGTAGTCACCAGAACTAGTGTGCTCATTGGAACATTTCTCCTCTATTCAGGTTCTAGTGACCACTCAAACTTTTTGACATTTTCTTTCACTTTTACTTTTGGTGACAAAGGTAGCCAGGGCAAATAAAAACTGAATCTCCCTAACGGGGACACAGCATTGGACCCTAATGCATTTTAATCCCTCTCCGCTCTATCCAAAACTAAAATAAAATGTTTTGCCTTTTTAGTTATAATTTATCGTTTCACTAAACCCACATCATAAAAAGTTATCAGTAAATGCTGTATTACATGTTGTTCATACTCACTCAGTCACTATGAGATACGTATTCTGTAGACATGTGCAGAACGAAACTAATTTTTTTCATTTCGTTTTTTTAAATAATTTTCTTTAGTTAAATTTGTGTAATTCATTTTCAAGTTCAATTAGAATTTTCTGAATTCATTTGAATTGATTCAATCAATTTTAAATTCAATCAGCATTCAAATTCAAATGTATTCTATTCAAAATTTGAATTTTGGAAGACGCCATGATAGCCAATTCAATTAAAGTGGAGTTCCACCCACTTTTGCAACTCTTCAGCATCCCTCGCTAAACTGTACACTGTAAATGAATTGGATATTTTTTTTTTCTCAGCACCTACTGTATAGCTGCTGTATTCATTTTTCACTTCCTCCTCCCTGGCCATGGCCCATTGCATCATTTCCTGTTTGCAATGCCTTCTGGGAAGGTAAAGAAACTTCCTCTGACACTGTGGTTGCTATGGAAACCTGACCTGAAACCTATTACACTGCTTGTGCGTCACTGAGCATGTGCGAGATCTGCAAGGATGAGATCCAGGAAGAAATTATTATTATTATTATTATCATACAAGATTTATATAGCGCCAACAGTTTACGCAGCGCTTTACAATGTATAAGGGGGAAAACACAATTACAGTACAGTTCAATACAAAAAGTACAGGAGGGCCCTGCTCGTAGAGCTTACATTCTAAAGGGAGGGGGTGGTGGTACAAAAGGTAATAGCTGCAAAGAATGATTTGATGGGGGTGGCTCAGGGACAGTTATGTGGGTGTGGGATAGGCTTCCCTGAATAAATGAGTTTTCAGGGATCTCCTAAAGGTGGACAGGGTAGGGGCTGATCAGACATACTGGGGCAGGGAATTCCAGAGGATGGTAGAGGCTCTGGAGAAGTCCTGAAGGCGAGCATGGGAGGAGGTAACAAGGGAGCAGGAGGTCCTGGGAGGAGCGGAGGGGGCGATATGGGCGATATCAGTCTGGCTTCAGATGCCTACACTTAAGATGGCCACAGCCTGCTGTAAGTTTATAAAATAACAAACTACTACTATAAACAGTTAGTTTACAGACTAACTTTACTAGAATACATTAAGCTTGTGTATTATAGGGGTATTTTTATTTAAAAAGTACAATTTCGGCCGGAACACCACTTTAAGCTTTGACAATAAAACCTGGAAGCGGCTTGGTTTCTATGCAGAGCTGCACCAGATTTTGCACTCTCCAGTTTTAGTAAATGAACCGCTGTATTTAATATCACTTTAATGCTGAGCCCAGGAGAGGAGACCATCTGGGCAATGTCTTTAGTAGGATTCCTCAATCTACCGGTATATAATGCTCAGAAGTTCTTTGCACCCTTGTGCAGGTGATAAAAAAAATTCATTTTGTACTATATCATAATTTCCTGCACAGGCAAATACACATGGTGAAGGCTGAACCAAATCTATTTGGAGCACAATTTAAAATGAAATTATTATATTTCTATTGGGAATGGGTGAGTCATTGTATTGATATAAATGTGCTGAGAATTATTTGCTCAGGGATTTAAATATGATTAATGAAACTATTACATTTGTAGAAAACATATGTTAATGAAGCATGGAAAAAAATGGTTTCCTTATTTGTAGCAGTGACCGTGAGCTGTTTTTATGAAGGATCACTGTGGAGAAACGTGACAAGCACAGAACACAACTGGCAGCAGCTGATCGGTATATTGGATACAATACATTCATGGCTGTAGCAAACCTCAGAGATGGAAGACAATTTAAGGGTTAATTCACACTATGTGCGGTGACAGATGTTTTACTGTAGTGTAAAACATCTGTCACCGCAGGGACACACAGGAAACAATTGCTTCCTATGTGTCCTATTCACACTGCAAATCGACAAATCGATAAAATGCAGACATGCTGCATTTTATCGCACTACACAGTGCCAAACCCCAGAACAATGTACAGCAACGCTAGTCCTAGTATCTTGGAATATTAGGGGGATTAGTGACCCAGTAAAGAGACAAGCAATGTTTACTATATTAAAACCGTTTTCTCCGTCCATTATCTGAAACCCATTTAAATATACATAAATCATATTTTTTTGAAGCGCACACAATATAGTAGGCAATATCATTCTACTTATACTACATACTCTAGAGGTGTGTCTATATTGATAGCAAATGATGTTGATTTCTCCTGCAGGCAGGTAAGAATAGACACTAAAGGTTGCCATATTTATTTTATATTGCAGCATGTATAGAAAAACATATGTGCTAGCTAAAATAATAAAAAAAAAATATATATATATATACCACCACCATATTCCTCAGATACTTAAAGAACTGTTGAATTTTACTTCTGATAAAACTGATGTCCCTTGGTTAGTAAAAGGAGGTTTTAATTATCTTGACCCTTCACTAGATAGATAGATTTGGTTTGGTTGCCGCCCTGACAACTCCAGTATGTACCCCTTTTGCTGGTTATATTCAGGAGATTGGCCTCATGGATGTCTGGAGAATGTTACACTCCAATGAAAGAGTTCTTTCTTGTTTCTCTAGTACCCACGGGACCTTATCCAGAATTGATTTAGCATTAGTTACCTCTACGATGCTACCTGTGATATCTGAGGTTACCTATGCAGCTAGAGGATTGTCAGATCATTCCCCGTTGGTTCTCAAGTTAGCCTTAAATTTAACTAAGATTTGTACTTTATGGAAAATTAACCCTTATTGGTTTGACCTCTTCCCTTCAAAAGAGAAAATAATATCTGACATTATGGCCTATATAACTGTTAATAAGCCCTCTGTATGTTCTATTGGGACTCTTTGAAAGTTTATATGAGAGGCTTATTTATCTCTCAAATTTCAAGGATTAAAAAAAGAATCTAGGGCATGGGAACGATTAGTGCCTGAAGAGGTTTTAAAGGCAGAACTACAATATATAGTGAATCCTACTACAGAAACACCAGAAATGGGTAAAAAACAGCTATATGCTGATATCTCTTGTAAAAAAGCAGAACAAACACTTTTTTTTTCTCCAGCAACCTTATTTTGAGGATGGGGAAAATACGGGCCATCTTTTAGACTCAATAGTAAAAGCTCAGAAACCAATAGCACAAGTAGTAGAAATACAAGTTTCTCTATCTGAAACTGTACGAACTACTGTGGAGATCTCATCAGCATTTGTCGATTTTTATAAAAACTTGTAAAGTATCCTATAAAGAGACTGAACTGCAACTTTTTCTTAACTCTATTACATTAACAGAGCTACCAGTAGTTGATAAGAAGATGCTGGATCAGCCTGTGACATTGGAGGGACTTCAATTAGCCTCTGCTAGTTTGCCTAATAATAAAGCTCCAGGGGTAGATAGGTTACCGGGGAAGTCTACAAGGTATATGGAACTGATTTGTTGCCTGAACTATTAGAGGTATTTAATACAGCATTGAAAAGTGGTCATCTTCCACCCTCTATTAATGAAGCAATTATTAGTCTTGTTAAAACCAGATAAAACTCCCAATAATCCTGAATCATATCGTCCAATCTCTCTACTTACGACGGATGTGAAGCTATTGGCAAAAGTGTTAGCCAAAGTAATATCTAGGATAGTGCATTTAGATCAATCCGGCTTTATTCCAAACAGATCTATTGCAGTGAATATAAAGCATCTATTTCTTAACCTGCAGGTCCTGTCTGAAAATTTGGGCAATAGAGCTATATTGTTGCTTGATGCAGCAAACTCTTTTGCTAGTATAGAATGGGGTTATCTATGGCATTGCTTAGAAAAATTTAGTTTTGGTTCCCAGATTATAAGCTGGATACAACTCCTTTACGCTGCATGGGTTTAGGTAAATGGACATATATCGGCACCTTTTTCACTGCAACGAGGCACAAGACAAGGATGTCCATTATCACCTTTACTTTGTGCATTGACCCTGGAACCATTAGCCGCTTCTATCCGTCAAGCATCGAATATTATTGGGTTTTGTAGGCCCTTGGGAGAGGACAAAATCGCCTTATATGCAGATGGTACACTTTTATTTCTGGGAGATACATTATCTTCTTTGAAGGCAGGCATGTCTTTAATATATATGTCTCCTTCTCAGGCTTTACAATTAACTGGGATAAATCAGTTCTCTTACCTGTGGACCCCCTGCTAAACTCACCTTTTCAAATAACTGTAGTTTCTACATTTAAATATTTAGGTGTACAAGTTACATCACAAGTAAATACATATGTGGAGAGGAATTTATACTCACTATTTAAGCGCTTTAAGCAAGTGGGGAAAATCTGGAGTAAACTCCCTTTAACTATAATAGGCAGAGCTAACTTGATAAAGATGATATGGATGCCTTAATTGTTATATTTGTTACATAACTGTGCTGTATGGCTTCCTCTGAAAATTTTTAAACAGATACCATGTTTAGGGAACTTATTTGGAGATATAAACATCCTCAGATTAGACTGGAAATTTTGCAGCTGCCCAAAGATGAGGGAGGGTTGGCTGTTCCAAATGCCAGACTGTATTATCTATCATCCTAACTTCAGCAATTAAATGGATAGAATGCTATAGACTATGAAGACCCCATACAGCAAATTACCTTCTTATATTCTTTCAGCTGCCAATAGATTCACTGGTACAGTTAATAGTAGCTTACCATTTTTATAGTAAACTTAATTATCCTACATTTAATATGATGCATGAGATTTGGGTTACTATTCAACAAGATACTCAACATGAGGGATACACTCAATATACGCCTATATGGAATAATATGCAATTGCCTGAGGTTGTGAAGCTTGAAAATTTTAAATTATGGAAGAAGGGTTGAATTTTACTACTTTGTTAACTTTTTGACAATGACATTTTGCAACCATTTGATAAACTGGCAGAGAGATATAATTTACCTAATAAATTATTCTTTCAATATTTACAACTACGACATGCCTTAAAGAGTCAAGCAAGGACTTTTTCAATAAAATATAATCCTTCATCAATTTTAACTTTGGCAGTAACTACAAAATGTTCTAAACAGGGACTTATAGGAAGTATATATTCTTCTATTCAAACAGCAGCTAGAATTAATCTACAAGTGGGTAGTCTTGAGCGTTGGTGTAAGGATTTAGAGACACTTAATAATGAGGAGTGGAAACAAGCTCTGAAGAATTTATTTGAGGTATCCTTATCCTCTACACAGTGTCTAACGCAGCTATTTATCATTCATAGGGCCCATTATACCCCTCTAAAGCTATACTCCTGGGGCAAAGCAGTTACACCAGATTGTCCAAGGTGCATTACTGATACAGGTACATGTATACATATGCTGTGGCGATTTCCCAAATTGCATCGCTACTGGGAGGGCGTATTTAACCACTTGAGAACTGGGCACTTAAACCCCCTTCCTAACCAGACCAATTTTCAGCTTTTGGTGCTCTCACATTTTGAATGACAATTACTCAGTCATGCAACACTGTATCTATATGAAATTTTTGTCCTTTTTTTCACACAAATGGAGCTTTCTTTTGGTGGTATTTAATCACCGCTGGGTTCTTTATTTTTTGCGCCGTAAAAGAAAAAAGACCGAAAAATCTGTAAAAAAATACATTTTTCTTAATTTCTGTTATAATATTTTGCAAATTAGTAATTTTTCTTCATATATTTTGGCCAAAATTTATACCGCTACATATCTTTGGTAAAATTAACCCAAATCGGTGGATATTATTTGGTCTTTGTGAAAGTTATAGAGTCCAAAAGCTATGGTGCGAATATCTGAAAATTGATCACACCTGAAGTACTGACGGCCTATCTAATTTCTTGAGACCCTAACATTCCAGAAAAGTACAAATACCCCCCAAATGACCCCTTTTTGGAAAGAAGACATTCCAAGGTATTTAGAAAGATGCATGGTGAGTTTTTTGAAGTTGTCATTTTTTCCCACAATTCTTTGCAAAATCAAGGCTTTTTTTTTACTTTTTTTTTCCCCACAAAATTGTCATATTAGCAGGTTATTTCTCACACACTGCATATGCATACCAGAAATTACACCCCAAAACACCTTCTGCTATTACTCCCGAGTACGGCGATACCACATGTGTGAGACTTTTACACAGCGTGGCCACTAGGGATGAGCTTCGTGTTCGAGTCGAACCCATGTTCGACTCGAACATCGGCTGTTCGACCGTCCGTCGAATTGCGAACGATATGGGCCGTTCGCGCCAAATTCGTGTGGCGCGTCACGGCCCATAATTCACTGCGGCATCGCAGTGCATTGCTGGCTGATGATTGGCCAAGCATGCACTATGACCCGCATGCTTGGCCAATCACAGCGCCGCCTGAACAGAGAGCCGTAATTGGCCAAAGCCAAGGAGGCTTTGGCCAATTATGGCTCAGGGGATTTAGTACACGCCCCACACTATATAAGGCCGCCTGCACGGCGGCCCTGTGTAGTGTGTGTTCCGGCGTTGAAAGAGATAGACAGAGAGACAGTGTTTGATTTGAGTTAGATAGATTAGGCAGAACAGTCAGTCAGTTAGCTGCACTTACAGTGTATTGTGTATATATATGCATCCCAGGTGTTGCATATATATATATACACTGTATTCAGTTTAGCTAGATCCGTTCCTGTTATCTTCTATCTAGACTATTTACATTCAGTGCAGTGTGTCCTGCTCACAGTGTTCAGCTAGATCCGTTCCTGCTATTTACATTCAGTACAGTGCTTCCTGCTCACAGTGTTCAGCTAGATCCGTTCCTGCTATTTACATTCAGTGCAGTGCGTGCTGCTCACAGTGTTCAGCTAGATCCGTTCCTGCTATTTACATTCAGTGCAGTGCGTGCTGCTCACAGTGTTCAGCTAGATCCGTTCCTGCTATTTACATTCAGTGCAGTGCGTCCTGCTCACAGTGTTCAGCTAGATCCGTTCCTGCTATTTACATTCAGTGCAGTGCGTCCTGCTCACAGTGTTCAGCTAGATCCGTTCCTGCTATTTACATTCAGTGCAGTGCGTGCTGCTCACAGTGTTCAGCTAGATCCGTTCCTGCTATTTACATTCAGTGCAGTGCGTCCTGCTCACAGTGTTCAGCTAGATCCGTTCCTGTTATCTTCCTACTGACAGGCAGGCTTGTCTGGTTACAGTATATAAAGCTACCTGAAGAAAATTACAGGTGTTCTTTTTGATCCTATTAGTACCACGGTCAGGCAGCTAGACTATTTACATTTAGTACAGTGTGTCCTGCTCACAGTGTTCAGCTAGATCCGTTCCTGTTATTTACATTCAGTGCAGTGTGTCCTGCTCACAGTGTTCAGCTAGATCCGTTCCTGCTATTTACATTCAGTACAGTGCGTGCTGCTCACAGTGTTCAGCTAGATCCGTTCCTGCTATATACATTTAGTGCAGTACGTCCTGCTCACAGTGTTCAGCTAGATCCGTTCCTGTTATCTTCCTACTGACAGGCAGGCTTGTCTGGTTACAGTATATAAAGCTACCTGAAGAAAATTACAGGTGTTCTTTTTGATCCTATTAGTACCACGGTCAGGCAGCTAGACTATTTACATTTAGTACAGTGTGTCCTGCTCACAGTGTTCAGCTAGATCCGTTCCTGTTATTTACATTCAGTGCAGTGCGTCCTGCTCACAGTGTTCAGCTAGATCCGTTCCTGCTATTTACATTCAGTGCAGTGCGTCCTGCTCACAGTGTTCAGCTAGATCCGTTCCTGCTATTTACATTCAGTGCAGTGCGTGCTGCTCACAGTGTTCAGCTAGATCCGTTCCTGCTATTTACATTCAGTGCAGTGCGTCCTGCTCACAGTGTTCAGCTAGATCCGTTCCTGTTATCTTCCTACTGACAGGCAGGCTTGTCTGGTTACAGTATATAAAGCTACCTGAAGAAAATTACAGGTGTTCTTTTTGATCCTATTAGTACCACGGTCAGGCAGCTAGACTATTTACATTTAGTACAGTGTGTCCTGCTCACAGTGTTCAGCTAGATCCGTTCCTGTTATTTACATTCAGTGCAGTGCGTCCTGCTCACAGTGTTCAGCTAGATCCGTTCCTGCTATTTACATTCAGTGCAGTGCGTCCTGCTCACAGTGTTCAGCTAGATCCGTTCCTGCTATTTACATTCAGTGCAGTGCGTGCTGCTCACAGTGTTCAGCTAGATCCGTTCCTGCTATTTACATTCAGTGCAGTGCGTCCTGCTCACAGTGTTCAGCTAGATCCGTTCCTGTTATCTTTCTACTGACAGGCAGGCTTGTCTGGTTACAGTATATAAAGCTACCTAAAGAAAATTACAGGTGTTCTTTTTGATCCTATTAGTACCACGGTCAGGCAGCTAGACTATTTACATTTAGTACAGTGTGTCCTGCTCACAGTGTTCAGCTAGATCCGTTCCTGTTATTTACATTCAGTGCAGTGTGTCCTGCTCACAGTGTTCAGCTAGATCCGTTCCTGCTATTTACATTCAGTACAGTGCGTCCTGCTCACAGTGTTCAGCTAGATCCGTTCCTGCTATTTACATTCAGTGCAGTGCGTGCTGCTCACAGTGTTCAGCTAGATCCGTTCCTGCTATATACATTTAGTGCAGTACGTCCTGCTCACAGTGTTCAGCTAGATCCGTTCCTGTTATCTTCCTACTGACAGGCAGGCTTGTCTGGTTACAGTATATAAAGCTACCTGAAGAAAATTACAGGTGTTCTATCCCAGCTTAGTGCAGCTACAGGCCATTAGTATGTCTGGAAGGCCAAGAAGGAGAGGCAGACAGTCACAAGCCAATAAGAGAGGGCAAGCAGGCTCTGTGTCTAGTGCTGGTCGTGGAGACGGTGCATCCTCATCAGCACGTGGCCATGGGACACGCTTGGCCTTTTTTTCGGCAGCTGGCCGTGTTGAGCCGCAACATGCGGAAGACTTGGTCGAGTGGATGACCAAGCCGTCCTCATCCTCCTCATCCTCTCTCACCCATGCCCAGGGTGCTTTGTCTGGCAAAGCAGCGGCCTCTTCCCTCAGCTCAATGTCATCAGTGACTCCTTCCCTAGCCCCACCATGTCCTCCTGAGGATTCCCTCGAACTGTTTGACCACAGTGTTGGGTACATGCTCCAGGAGGATGCCCAGCGTTTGGAAGGCTCTGATGATGATACTGAGCTCAATGAAGGCAGTAACATGAGCACGGACAGAGGGGGTGCCCAAGAAGGACAGCAATCTGGCAGTCATGCTCCCCCTGCTGCAGCATACTGCCAGGTTTGCTCCAGTGATGAGGAGGGAGGGGATGATGAGGTCACTGACTCAACGTGGGTGCCTGATAGGAGAGAGGAGGAGGAGGAGGAGGAGGAGGAGGAGGAGGAGGTGGCACATCACCAACTAGGCAGGATGCCCTCCAGGGGCCAGCCTAAGGGCAGCACATTGACTGCATCACACCCCAAAGCTCCACATGTGCAGGGCGCTGCAGTCTCTGCGCGTTATTCAAAAAGTTCTTTGGTGTGGGCCTTTTTTGAGACGAGTGCATCAGATCGCACCGCTGCTATTTGCAATATATGTCTCAAGCGTATCTCGCGTGGCCAAAACATCTCCCGCTTGGGTACCACATGCTTGACCAGACATATGTTGACCTGCCATGCAGTTCGTTGGCAAGCGTATCTAAAAGACCCACACCAAAGAACAAAGACGATCTCTCCTTGCTCCTCATCAGCTGAGATTTCCAACCCCACTAGACCTTCAGTCCTCTCTGCGACCTGCAGTGAGAGGAATGAAGGTGTAGAATTAGGTGTGTCACAGCCAAGTACTTATGGGCAATCTGCTTTTGGTACACCGACGTCAGATTGTACCAGGCAAATTTCCCTGCCCCAGCTGCTGCACCGCCGAAAGAAGTTTGCTCCCAGCCATCCACATGCCCAGCGGTTGAATGCTAGCTTGGCAAAATTGCTAGCACTTCAACTGCTGCCTTTTCAGTTGGTAGACTCTGCCCCCTTCCGTGAGTTTGTGGAATGTGCGGTTCCTCAGTGGCAGGTACCCAAACGCCACTTTTTCTCACGGAAGGCGATTCCGGCTCTCTACCGGCATGTGGAAGGCAATGTCCATGCCTCGCTGGACAGGGCGGTCAGCGGTAAGGTGCATATTACCGCTGACTCATGGTCCAGCAGGCATGGACAGGGACGTTACTTAAGTTTCACGGCGCATTGGGTGACTCTGCTGGCAGCTGGGAAGGATGCAGGACAAGGTGCAGTAGTGTTGGAGGTTGTTCCGCCACCACGCCTCCAAAATGCTGATTGTGACACACCTCTCTCCTCCACCCCCTCCTCTTCTTCTTCCTCCATGGCCTCTTCCTCGGAACCAGCGGTGCTCCGTAGGCGTTCAAGGGGCTACGCAAGTACGCAGGCCAAAAGATGCCATGCGGTGCTTGAGCTGGTGTGCTTGGGGGACAGGAGCCACACTGGGGCAGAGGTTCTGTCAGCTCTGCAGGGGCAGGTTCAGAGGTGGTTGACGCCACGCCAACTTAAGGCAGGAATGGTGGTTTGCGACAATGGCACCAACCTCCTCTCTGCCCTCCGACAGGGACAACTGACCCATGTGCCCTGTTTGGCTCACGTCCTTAACTTGGTGGTGCAGCGGTTCTTGGGCAGGTACCCGGGCTTACAGGATGTCCTGAGGCAGGCCAGGAAAGTCTGTGTGCATTTCCGCCGGTCATATAATGCCAGTGCTCGGCTGACGGACCTCCAAAAGGAGTTTAACCTGCCCAAGAACCGCCTAATCTGTGACATGCCCACCAGGTGGAACTCGACGTTGGCCATGCTGCAGCGGCTGCACACGCAGCAGAGGGCCATCAATGAGTACCTGTGCGACTATGGCACCAGGACAGGGTCAGGGGACCTTGGTTTTTTTTCCCCACGCCAGTGGGCCATGATCAGGGATGCATGCACTGTCCTGTCACCATTCGAGGAGGCCACGAGGATGGTGAGCACTGACAGTGCATGCATCAGTGACACTGTCCCCCTTGTCCACCTGTTGGAGCACACGCTGCGTGGGATAATGGACAGGGCACTTGAGGCAGAACAGAGGCAGGAAGAGGAGGACTTCCTTAGCTCTCAAGGCCCCCTTTATCCAGACAGTGTTCCTGCGTGCCCGCCGATCACACAGGAAGAGGACGAGGAGGAGGAGGAGGAGGAGGAGGAAGATTGTGTCAGTATGGAGGTGGAGCCTGGCACTCAGCATCAGCAGTCTTTAAGGGATCAGTCCCAAGGAACACATGGACTTGTACGTGGCTGGGAGGAGGTGGCTGCGGACGTTGTTGTCCTTAGTGACCCAGAGGACTCCGGACCGAATGCCTCAGCAAACCTACGCTGCATGGCCTCCCTGATCCTGCAAAGCCTGCGTAAGGATCCTCGTATTCGTGGTATCAAGGAGAAGGACCAATACTGGCTGGCAACCCTCCTTGATCCACGTTACAAGGGTAAGGTTGCGGACCTTATCTTGCCATCGCAGAGGGAGCAGAGGATGAAACATCTTCGGGAGGCCTTGCAGAAAGGTCTGTGCAACGCGTTCCCAGAGACTGGGAGGTTACAAACTCCTGTTTCTGGACAACGTGTTGCTGAGGCTTCGGTCAGTCAAAGAAGGAGCGGTGGAGAAGGTGGCCGTCTGACCGATGCGTTCAGACAATTTTTTGGTCCGCAGCCCCAAGGTATGATCGGTTCCAGCAACCATCGCCAGCGTCTGTTTTACATGGTGCAGGAATACCTAGGGGCAAGATCAGACTTGGACACCTTTCCCACCGAAAATCCTCTGGGTTACTGGGTCTTGAGGATGGATCACTGGCCAGAGCTTGCACAGTATGCAATTGAGCTACTGGCCTGTCCTGCATCCAGCGTTCTTTCGGAACGCACATTCAGTGCTGCTGGAGGCGTGGTAACCGATCACAGGGTGCGTCTGTCCACCGACTCGGTCGATCGGCTGACCTTCATAAAAATGAATCAGTCTTGGATCACCACCAGCTACCAAGCACCTGATGCAGATGTAACCGAATAATTTTTTTTGAAATCTCAGATCCCTTCAAAGACTGCCTATGCTGATGCTGAGTGACTATCCCTGAGTAATTATCCTCTTCCTCCTCAATCATCACGCTGATAGCTTGTAAGAACATTTTTGGTTCTGGGCGCCACCACCAGTGCCTAAGGCACAATTTTTCAGCCCCTGTTTAACAGGGGCGTGTAATTACAATTTTTGATGTAATACTTTGCAGCAGGGCTCGTTCCTGCATTCCAACTAGAGTGTCTGTGAGGGGTTGCAGTGTTGTGGCACCAGCACCAGTGCCTAAGACCCAATTTTTCTGCCCCTGTCTAACAGGGGCGTGTAATTACAATTTTTGATGCAATACTTTGCAGCAGGGCTTGTTCCTGCATTCCAACTAGAGTGTCTGTGAGGGGTTGCAGTGTTGTGGCACCAGCACCAGTGCCTAAGACCCAATTTTTCTGCCCCTGTCTAACAGGGGCGTGTAATTACAATTTTTGATGCAATACTTTGCAGCAGGGCTTGTTCCTGCGTTTCAACTAGAGTGTCTGTGAGGGGTTGCAGTGTTGTGGCACCAGCACCAGTGCCTAAGACCCAATTTTTCAGCCCCTGTCTAACAGGGGCGTGTAATTACAATTTTTGATGCAATACTTTGCAGCAGGGCTTGTTCCTGCGTTTCAACTAGAGTGTCTGTGAGGGGTTGCAGTGTTGTGGCACCAGCACCAGTGCCTAAGGCCTAATTTTTCAGCTCCTGTTCAACAGGGGCATGTAATTACAATTCTTGATCTAATATTTCACAGCAGGGCCCTGTGAGGGCTTACAGTGTTTTGGCCACAGCAACACCTAAGGCCCAAATTTCTGCTGAGTATATAGGGCAGGACCCTACTTTCAAACATCTAACTTACAAACGACTCCTACTTGCAAACGGAAGGAGACAACAGGAAGTGAGATGAAATCTACCCCTAAGGAAGGGAAATTCTCTCCTGTAAGAGTTAATATGGGAAAACAATTTTTCCTTTCCACTGATGCTTTCCAATCCTTGTTCCACAAAAAAACCCAAATTTTCAAAAAACATTTTTCATTGGGACAAAAAAGTGAGGTGAAATCTTCTGAAGAGGAGGAAAGACGCAAAACAAATGTCACAGGGGTGATAACCCTTCCCTATGTTTTCCAAAAAGCTTAGAAAAGATTTTTTGGCTGGAGCTAAACACATTAAAAATGTTCAAAATTACAAACAGATTCTACTTAACAACAAACCTACAGTCCCTGTCTTGTTTGCACCGCCTGTATACTGCTGTTCAGAGTATATAGGGACCTTTCCTTATTTTAATTTGGGTGCGGGGTTCCCCTTAATATCCATACAAGACCCAAAGGGCCTGGTAATGGACTGGGGGGTACCCATGCCGTTTGTCTCACTGATTTTCATCCATATTGCCATGACCCGACATGACATTAAACCCGCAAGCAGTTTTAAATGAGATTTTTTCCTTTAAAAATGACATTTGGTGCAGGGACTGTTCTAAACATGGGAAACACGCGTCACTTTACAGGCATACTATAGACACCCCCCAGGTACGATATTTAAAGGAATATTTCACTTTTTTTTTTTTACTTTAAGCATCATTAAAATCACTGCTCCCGAAAAAACGGCCGTTTTTAAAAGTTTTTTTTGCATTGATACATGTCCCCTGGGGTAGGACCCGGGTCCCCAAACCCTTTTTAGGACAATACCATGCAAATTAGCCTTTAAAATGAGCACTTTTGATTTCGAACGTTCGAGTCCCATAGACGTCAATGGGGTTCTAACGTTCGTGCGAACTTGCGGTCCGTTCGCGGGTTCTGGTGCGAACCGAACCGGGGGGTGTTCGGCTCATCCCTAGTGGCCACATACAGAGGCCCAACATGCAGGGGAGCACCTTCAGGTGTTCTGGAGCACCCAGGCCAATTCTGACATTTCTCTCCTACATGTAAAAATCATCATTTATTAGCTAGAAAATTACATAGAACCCCAAAACATTATATATGTTTTTTTAGCAAAGACCCTAGAGAATACAATGGCGGTCATTGCAACTTTTTATCTTGCACGGTATTTGCGCAGCAATTTTTTTAACGCGTTTTTTTGGAAAAAAAAACTGTTTTGTGCTTTACAAAAACCAAAACAGTAAAGTTAGCCTAATGTTTTTGCATAATGTGAAAGATGAAGATACGCCGAGTAAATAGATACCCAAAATTGCACGCGCTTGTGGAATGGCGCCAAACTTTGCTACTCAAATTCCCCATAGGCGACGCTTTAAAATTTTTTACTGGTTACATGTTTTGAGTTACAGAGGAGGTCTAGGGCCAAAATTATTACTCTCGCTCTACCGATCGCAGCGATACCTCACATGTGTGGTTTGAACACCGTTTTCATATGTGGGCGGGACTTACGTATGCGTTCGCTTCTGCATGCGAGCACGCAGGGACAGGGGCGCTTTAAAATTTTTTTTTTTTTTATTGCTCATTTTACTTTATTTATTTTAGTTTGATGCTTTTTCCAAAAAAAAAAAATTTTGACCACTTTTATTCCTATTATAAACATCCCTGTAATAGGAATATGGCATGACAGGTCCTCTTTACAGTGAGATATGGGGTCAATAAGACCCCACATCTCACCTCTAGGCTGGGAAGCCTGAAATTAAAAAAAAAAAAAAAAAAAACATCCTGGCTTCGATCGTAGCGGTGAGTCGGTAGAAGCGCGGGAGGGGGGGACATCTCCTCTCGCCTCCCGTAAGAACGATCAAGCAGTGGAACAGCCACTATGATCATTCTCATGGTGTAGGGAATCGCCGGCTGAAAAAGCTGATATCTGAATGATGCCTGTAGCTGCAACCATCATTCAGATATCTCCGCACAAAGTCAGAAGAAACTTCACTCTGATCTCTTCAAAACTACATTATCGAGCAAAATTCTTTTGCTAAACTCAAACCTCTCAACAGAACAAACGCTCAACTCCCTAAACAATGTATTACTACAAACAGCAGACTTCGTGGCGCCAAAACGCAGAACACTCATCCGCAAAAAAAACTCAAGCTGGTTCAATGGTACTCTCACCCTACTCAAGCAAGAACGTAGAAGAGCTGAAAGAGCATGGAGAAGAAATCCTACCAAGGAAAACCATGCTAACTACAAAGCACTCACGGGGAAATACCACAAGGCAATCTTCAAAGCCAAAAAAGAACATTTCTCAGACACCATCTCATCCGCCTTAAACCGTCCGCGGGAACTGTTCAAAATAGTGGCTCAGTCTATGAACCCGACCTGCTTAGAGCCCCCAGGAAACGATACTCAAGAATTCTGCAATGAGTTATCAGATTTCTTCATTGACAAAATCGACAACATTCGGAAATCAATCCATCAGAAAACAACGATCATCCTCACTGAACCAAACCAAAAAGAGGATATCGACACTAACATCACTCAACCACCGAATTTCATTCTGTCCCCAATCACCATAGACACAACCAAAAACATCATCAGAAGCCTTCGAGACAGCACATCACCGAACGACATCATCCCCACTAAACTGCTTAAAGAATGTTCCGACATCTTGGCTCCTATCCTAACACAGCTCATAAATCAATCATTCAAAGAAGGGACTGTGCCAACCTCCCTCAAGCAAGGCATCGTCAAACCTCTCCTAAAGAAAGCCAATCTCGACCCTAAGGACCCTAACTGCCGCAGACCAATAACAAGCCTCAACACCATCTCCAAGATTATGGAGAAAGCAGTAGTACAACAGCTACAACGCCACCTGGACACACACCAACTCCTGGACCCTCTGCAATCAGGCTTCCGCCCAGGCCATGGCACAGAAACAGCACTTCTGAAGATATGGGATGATGCCCTTGAAGCAGCAGACGACGGAGAACAGAGTCTCCTGGTACTGTTAGACCTCAGCGCAGCTTTCGATACAGTAGACCACAATACTTTACTCGCCCGCCTCGCTGAAGTAGTAGGAGCTACAGGTTCTGCTCTAAAATGGTTTACATCATTCCTAGAGAATCGCTCCCAGACAGTGAAACTAGGTACATTCACCTCGGAAACCCGGGCAGTCTCCTGCGGAGTCCCTCAAGGATCACCCTTGTCACCAGTACTATTCAACATTTACATCCGCCCACTTCTCAATATCATCAGGAAAACCGATCTTTGTTTCCATTCATACGCTGACGACACCCAACTCTACCTTCGTATCAACGGACAAAAAGACCCTCATCAGCAATTACAGAAATGCCTCTCCTTAATAGATGACTGGATGACCACTAGCTCCCTCAAACTCAATGGATCAAAAACAGAACTACTTCTCCTTCAAGCTAACAAAAATTCCAAAATAAAGACTACATGGACACCTCCCACCATCCTTGGACAGACCATCTCCCCAAGCACCAAAGTCAAGAGTCTTGGAGTCATTTTTGACTCAGGAATGACAATGGATGCACAAATAGGATCAGTGGTGAGCGGATCCCACCATCTCCTCCGCCAACTACGCAGACTAATCCCCTTCATCCCAGAAGAGGACAAAGCGGCAGTTGTGGGAACAATCATCAATTCCCGACTCGACTACGCAAATTCGCTCTACGTAGGACTACCCCAATATCAGCTTGCGCGCTTACAACTCATCCAAAACACGGCGGCAAGACTGTTAACAGGAAAAAAACCCTGGGAATCCATCTCCCCCTCCCTAAAGAGCCTACACTGGCTAACCGTGAAGAAACGGATCACATTCAAGACCCTCTGCATCACCCACAAATGCGTACAAGGAAACGCCCCACCATATCTCCGCGAGAAAATAAAACACTACACACCGAATCGCAGTCTTCGATCAGCTAACCAAAACCTCCTTACCATTCCCAAATACCGCTACAAAGCAAAGGGAGAACGAAGATTCGCAGTCCAAGGACCTCAACTATGGAACTCTCTTCCTACCAACATCCGCATGGAAGAAAACCACCAGGCCTTCAGAAAAAAACTAAAGACCTTCCTTTTCTGAGAAGCTGACATCAGAGAATGCATCCAGCGCCTTGAGGCGATTCAGTTCGCATTTGCAGCGCTTTATAAATCATTCATTCATTCATTCATTCATTCATTCATTCAAGTCAAGGACGTCGTATGACGGCCGGCGGGCGGGAAGTGGTTAAAACGCTTTTTTTTTTTTTTAACGTTGGCTCAGCATGGCAGGGTATGGCGGGGTATTGCGGAGTATGGTGGGGTATTGCGGAGTATGGCGGGGTATGGCGGAGTATTGCGGAGTATGGCAGAGTATGGCGGGGTATTGCGGAGTATGGCGGGGGCATGGCGGAGTATGGCGGGGGCATGGCGGAGTATGGCGGGGGCATGGCGGAGTATGGCGGGGGCATGGCAGAGTATGGCGGGGGCATTGCAGAGTATGGCGGGGGCATTGCAGAGTATGGCGGGGGCATTGCAGAGTATGGCGGGGGCATTGCAGAGTATGGCGGGGGCATTGCAGAATATTGCACAGCATTGCAGAGTATTGTGGGGGCATTGCAGAGTATTGTGGGGGCATTGCAGAGTATTGCACAGCATTGCAGAGTATTGTGGGGGTATTGCAGAGTATTGCACAGCATTGCAGAGTATTGTGGGGGTATTGCAGAGTATTGCACAGCATTGCAGAGTATTGTGGGGGCATTGCAGAGTATGGCGGGGGCATTGCAGAATATTGCACAGCATTGCAGAGTATTGTGGGGGCATTGCAGAGTATTGTGGGGGCATTGCAGAGTATTGCACAGCATTGCAGAGTATTGTGGGGGTATTGCAGAGTATTGCACAGCATTGCAGAGTATTGTGGGGGTATTGCAGAGTATTGCACAGCATTGCAGAGTATTGTGGGGGCATTGCAGAGTATTGCACAGCATTGCAGAGTATTGTGGGGGTATTGCAGAGTATTGCACAGCATTGCAGAGTATTGTGGGGGTATTGCAGAGTATTGCACAGCATTGCAGAGTATTGTGGGGGTATTGCAGAGTATTGCACAGCATTGCAGAGTATTGTGGGGGTATTGCAGAGTATTGCACAGCATTGCAGTGTAGTGGGGATGGCTGAGCATGGATGGATGGATGGCTGGATGTCTCTGTGCAGCGCTGTGGGCACTACACATACAGCCCACAGCGCTGCAGACATCCATCCATCCCCCTCCTCGCTCACAGTGTACCGATCGGTACACGGGAGGGGAGGAGAGGAACCGGCGTCATCAGATGACGGCGCGATCACATGGTAAACGGCCGCGATCAGCAGCCATTTACCGGGATCCGTGATGCGCTGGGTCCTCCGGACCCGGCGGTCACGGATGTGTTCGGGTGCGCGCCCCAGGGGGCGCGCGAGAGGGGAATTCTGGGAGGATGTCATAGTACGCCCTCCCAGAGTTATCCAACCGCCCTGCAGCCGTCATTCGGCTATGGGCCGGTTGGTAAGTGGTTAATACCTTGAACTCCTTAAGTTCCACACAGGTTCATTCTGATCCAAAAATAGCATTGCTAGCGATTATAGGGTACTCCCCACTTGGGATGCATGTGATGTGGTTAAGAACTATGTACAGTGGGGACAGAAAGTATTCAGACCCCCTTAAATTTTTCACTCTTTGTTATATTGCAGCCATTTGCTAAAATCATTTTAAGTTCATTTTTTTTCCTCATTAACGTACTCGCAGCACCCCATATTGACAGAAAAACACAGAATTGTTGACATTTTTGCAGATTTATTAAAAAAAGAAAAACTGAAATATCACATGGTCCTAAGTATTCAGACCCTTTGTTGTGACACTTATATATTTAACTCAGGTGCTGTCCATTTCTTCTGATCATCCTTGAGATGGTTCTACACCTTCGTTGAGTCCAGCTGTGCTTGATTATACTGATTGGACTTGATTAGGAAAGCCACACACCTGTCTATATAAGACCTTACAGCTCACAGTGCATGTCAGAGCAAATGAGAATCATGAGGTCAAAGGAACTGCCTGAAGACCTCAGACAGAATTGTGGCAAGGCACAGATCTGGCCAAGGTTTCTGCTGCACTTAAGGTTCCTAAGAGCACAGTGGCCTCCATAATCCTTAAATGGAAGACGTTTGGGACAACCAGAACCCTTCCTAGAGCTGGCCTTCTGGCCAAACTGAGCTATCGGGGGAGAAGAGCCTTGGTGGGAGAGGTAAAGAAGAACCCAGAGATGCAGTCGGGAGATAGGAGAAAGTTGTAGAAAGTCAACCATCACTGCAGCCTTTTACCAGTTGGGGCTTTATGGCAGAGTGGCCTTACAGAAGCCTCTCCTCAGTGCAAGACACATGAAAGCCCGCATGGAGTTTGCTAAACACCTGAAGGACTCCAAGATGGTGAGAAATAAGATTCTCTGGTCTGATGAGACCAAGATAGAACTTTTTGGCCTTAATTCTAAGCGGTATGTGTGCTCATCACCTGTCCAATACAGTCCCAACAGTGAAGTATGGTGGTGGCAGCATCATGCTGTGGGGGTGTTTTTCAGCTGCAGGGACAGAACGACTGGTTGCAATCGAGGGGAAGATGAATGTGGCCAAGTACAGGGATATCCGAAAACCTTCTCCAGAGTGCTCAGGACCTCAGACTGGGCTGAAGGTTTCCTTTCCAACAAGACAATGACCCCAAGCACACAGCTAAAATAACGAAGGAGTGACTTC
Source organism: Lithobates clamitans (assembly GCA_037952925.1). Classification (NCBI taxonomy): domain Eukaryota; kingdom Metazoa; phylum Chordata; class Amphibia; order Anura; family Ranidae; genus Lithobates; species Lithobates clamitans. The sequence goes on from JBBGZY010001537.1 coordinate 383,498, forward strand.
ACAACTACTCCGTGACTGTTCTTGAACGGCCCAGCCAGAGCCCTGACTTAAACCCAATTGAGCATCTCTGGAGAGACCTAAAAATGGCTGTCCACCAACGTTTACCATCCAATCTGACAGAACTGGAGAGGATCTGCAAGGAGGAATGGCAGAGGATCCCCAAATCCAGGTGTGAAAAACTTGTTGCATCTTTCCCAAAAAGACTCATGGCTGTATTAGATCAAAAGTGTGCTTCTACTAAATACTGAGCAAAGAGTCTGAATACTTAGGACCATGTGATATTTCAGTTTTTCTTTTTTAATAAATCTGCAAAAATGTCAACAATTCTGTGTTTTTCTGTCAATATGGGGTGCTGTGTGTACATTAATGAGGAAAAAAATGAACTTAAATGATTTTAGCAAATGGCTGCAATATAACAAAGAGTGAAAAATTTAAGGGGGTCTGAATACTTTCCATCCCCACTGTATGTTAATAGGAGGAAAGACTGCGCTTACAGATTAAATGAATGAGGTAAAGGTTAAAACAAGGATAATAAGCAGCAACTTTTATATGTGATATCACCGTAAAGACATAGGTTCAAGAAAAAAGTTGCGCTTAACATTTTAAACTACAAAATGTTCATAAAAACATCAGCAAGTACATTTTCAATATGAAGTCCTTGCTTCAATAGCTGAGATGCATATATGAATATCCTATAAAATCTTATGCAGTGGAGAAAGAGATAGATGCAGAGACAAGGTGGTGAAGGGATAAAAACATCACACTCCTCAGTCCCAGTCAAGGTACATAGGTGCGCTCAACACATTTCAAAATTCCATGTGTTGTTATCACCACGTGTCACCGTCACCAAAAACAAAATGCCTGCTTACCAGATTGTCAGACCTATAGAAAAGGTCAACTGCGCCTGGGGCTGATTACCCTGCCAGGGCCTTTGGACTGCGATAACTCCGGTACACAGTGGTCCTATGAGTGCTCCCTCTTATCCTTTCACCTCCGCTATCCACAGATGTCCCACTCAAAAGAGAAGGAGGCTCCACATAGTAAGATCCAACAATATTTTATTCCAAAAAGTTTAAAATTTAAAAAAATTAGAACATCTCTCTATCGCATCAAAGAATATACCGGCCGGTACAAAAAGCATTCACCTGCGCTTCCGGGACTTCGTATGTCACGTTGACATCAGTACATCGTCCACCCTACTAGTTTCGCCACAGATTGACGTCGTTCTGGGGCACGAGCGACATGCTGCGTCATCGCCTTAAGTATGCAAACAAACTAAGCCTCGTTTTGAGTTCCGAAATCTCAGTACGAAATCCAAGCCTCTTATTGGCCATACAGGGCAAGCCTCCCTATGAAGGTAAACTGGACACCTCTTATATTATATCTATCTCAACTTAGCTCCATTAACACATAATGCTATTAATGGGTGAATGTATAACGCTAGAATTAGACTAAACTGGGAAAAAAGGTGCAAAATAAAAAGGAAACAAAAAAAACACCAAGAAAATGCGGACAGCATCTGAAATCCATCCACGTATACTCAGATGCTGCCCTCTATAGGCCGCCAACTGATTACACCCAGAGACTACTTTATCATTACCATGTACAAAGAATTTTTTACGTGGGAAACCAGAAGTTTCAGCGAAAAAACAGGCAGGAGACACTGATACTGACTCCCCATAGAAATCCACCTGACATCAGGTCTGGTGGTCTACAGACACAGTAAAGTGTACTGCTCAACAATATAAAGTTATTAAAAAAGCTCTTATTCACAAATGTTTACTTTGAGAGATAAAAAATTACACATGTGGAATAAGGTGTTCGTTCTTCCCTGAAGTGTGTTCTCGTTACCCCCTATCCCTCACAGATATGACACGACAGACAGTCCATGAACATTAAGTTTTATGAACTTTATTCAACTTCTGGCATTCCATTGCTATCACATGACTCAATCCAGAATATGTCAAGCATTGATAGAGAACTCTCATCTTGCACTGGTTCCAAAATGTGTAATGCATCTTTCCTTCCTCCTGTTAGTCACCACTTCCTGACTGCACAGCACTTCTAATTTAACTCTAAGGACGATACTCTGAATAAAGTCCAGAGAGGTGACTTTTTGGATTCCTTCAAGGTATTAGTTCTCTAAGGCCCAGCCCTGTTCTCCTGAACCTGCACACTAATCCCTATAAAGTCTTTAGAAGCACTGTTCCCCTGGGTTACACTCACGTGTGTTACCGAGCGACCATCCATAAGGCACATAGAAGATCCTCTCCCAGTCCTTGTGTCTGTCAGTAGTAGCAACTGTCCCATGAAGAACCTTCCTCTAAAGTCTCCTTTACACATCACATGCTCCCCCTCCCCCGCAGGGGAGAGCACCAAAGCTGTAACCAAACTACATCCTTCTCCTCTGTCTCCAAAACTCCCACAGACAGACAGAACAACAACTAGAAACATGTGACCAAGCCTTTTATAAGTCCCGCCTCTGCCCAAGCAAATTAATGATTGGTCTAGAGGGGTCTTACAGAACTACCTGTCACTCTAACTTGTATTCCTCTCATCCTCCAGGTTAAAACATGGAAAAATAGAGGAAACCGTTCAAGCAAAGTGTAAGGGGTCACACCCTCCTCTATTCTAATCAACCTCCCATGCTAATCAAACCCACCAGCTTACACCGCAGGGTAAAACACTGGTAATTTGGCCTATTTCTACACATAACTGTTTAATCTAGCACTCACCTAATTAGGTGGGCACTACATCATATATATATATATATATATATATATATATATATATATATATATATATATAATATTTATTATGTGTAAGTTATATGTATATTCTCAGGTCGTGGTCAATCATGTAGTAATTTACTACTCTGCCTGTTCTTATACAGTGATATCTCTAACCAGGGTCCAGGTTATCCTCAAAGGTGTACAATAGCATATTGATTTTGCATATAAATTACATAAGGGACAACAATTCATTACATTACTTGCAAAAAAGAAACGTGAAAGTCTTAGGAGTTATCTACAGGGGGGCTTTCACATCAACATCTACTTTGAGGCCTAATGGGGGGAAGCAGCCCACTTTATAGATCCATTTACATGCATATATGCTGTCTTTAGCTTGTTATATTCTTGAGAATTCTACCATCCTTAGAATTTTCACTTCCTCATTCAGCAGTAGGAGTGTATTCTTGGCATACACTGACAGCTGAATGGAGGAAAGGCACACACCCCCACTCCACATAGGTAGAGGAAGGAAGGAATGTGCAGAGCTGTTGTCATGTACCTGAGCTGTAGAGAGGGTTTCTCTTGCACCTCCTGTCTAGTACCCCTGGTAAAGATGACAGGGAGTGAAAGACAGAGTGGCATGAGGGCCGGTGTAGCGGGTGGCTCAGGTTGGAACAAACACAAGTAGAGAGGTGCCTCTGGGTGCAGTATTTAGGAAATGACGCTTTTAATAATAGATGTAGATCAACTCACATTTTGTAGGAATAAACAGGCATGGTATTAACAATACAGTGACGCATCCTCAAGTCCTTGGCAGTATGGAATGCTTGCTGACAACTGTGAGATCTTCCGGCAGATGGAGTACGCCGGCTCTGGAGAGCGTCCTCCAGAGCGAGGCATGGAACGCACAGGACAGCTTGCTGCCGACGGATGACGTCTTCAAAGCTGGACGCGTTTCGAGAGCGTGCGCACTTGGCGATGTGAGCAAGTTGCGCTCCTTTGTCAACAGATTAAAATAGACCATGACTAGACTTTATAGAGGGCTGACATGGGAACGTGGGCGGGTCATGTAACGAGCAAGATGTAGGGGGCGTGTATACAGAACAAACAAAATATGAAGCTAAAAACTAAGCGATTTATAAAAAACAGGGCAATTAAAAAGAATCCATCATATAAGCAGTTCTGGACAAAGGTCATATGTAATATAATGTTACCATTGGCAGGGGTGATGTAAAAAAAAAATAAAAAAATAAACACATGGCAGGGGTGACATAAATCTAAAAAAAGATAAAATCTAAAAAGTAATCATATTTAAGAACAATGAGACTAGCTGTAGTAAGTATTAATAAAAACAACCAATAGAAGCTAGAGATAATGCCAAAAAAAGTAAAAGCTAATACAAAGGAATATAATAAATTATTTTATATTCTTATAAAATGGTGGAAATTTCGATGCCTTCGTTAATTCCGCCAGGCGAGAGAATGTCTAAATTATAAATCCAGAACGTTTCTCTTCGCACACAGCTTTTTAAAACGTTCTGCTGCTTCAACCGACAGAACTGACCCTTCGGAATATTGTTGATCCACTTAGGATAACGACAACTGTTTTAATGCAGGTAAGAATTACCTGCAGTAGGTTTTATATAATTTTTTGAGACTATGGTGGAAGTGACCTCATCGTAACCTAATTCGAGGTCAAGAAACGGTAGCGTATTGGAATTAGTGACAAACGTGAAAGACAGCCCGTATTGGTTCTTATTACAAAAAGGTCAATTGCATCGACAGAACCATCCCAGATTATGATTATATCGTCGATGTAGCAACCGAAAATAACGATATTGTGCGAAGGGGTTATTTTGGAAAATATATAGATTCTCCCAATAACCCATGGATAGTAGGTGGCTCAGGTTGGGCCTTGGCAGGAACCTGATGGTTACCGATCACCGGATAGGCACAGAGTACTGGAACTCCATGTTGCTGGATCAGTAGTCGGAAGCGTGGTTGGAACATAAGCCAGGAGGTCAACAGCTGAGCAGAGCAGGTACTGGAACCTGAGGTAGAAGCAAAGACAGGATACAGGCCGGGTTTGGAACACAGTTGGGCAGCGCAGTACAGACACATAAGCAGGAACAGGGTCAAACACAAGCTGGGGTCACAGGAAGGCAGGCAGAAGTCCCAGGAAAGGTTCAGGTACAAGCCGGGTCAAACACCAGAACCCTGGAACAGATTAAACACAGGTAAACAGGCACTAGCTGAAGGACCACTCAGCAATGTGTGAGTGTCATTGCACTGTTTAAATAGACTGGCGCCAGTGTGTGCACGTGTGCGTGTACGTGTTCCTGGTCTGTTGGACCTGGTAATCTCAAACCATGCAGAGCTTATTACTAATGTCCAGATAAAGGGACACCTGGGTAGAAGTGATCATAACATGATTTCATTTGATGTTGGCTCTAAACAAGAAATACATACGGGAAAGATAAAAACACTTAACTTGAAATGAGCAAATTTTCCAAGGATGAGGGCTGCTCTCCAGGATTTAGACTGGGAGAGAATATCTGCATTGATAAACACAGGACAGAAATGGGAATTCTTTAAAAAGACTGTTTGGGACCTCACTGCAAAGTATATTCCCATGGGCAATAAGTTTAAAAGGCTAAAAACAAAACCTATGTGGCTCACGGCCAAAGTTAAAAAAGCTATAAACAATAAGAGAAGAGCTTTTAAAAAATATAAAAATGAAGGCACACTAGTGTCGTTTAAATGTTACAAAGAATTTAATAGAATATGTAAAAAGGAAATCAAGGATGCAAAAATTCAAAACGAGCGACAGATTGCAAAAGATAGTTGGACAAACCCCAAAAAATTCTTCAAATATATTAATAGTAAAAAAGGCAGGTCTGAGCATGTAGGCCCTTTACAAAATAATCTAGAGTGGGTGACTGGGGACAAAGAAGGCAAATTTATTAAATACCTTCTTCAGCTCTGTGTATACAAAAGAGCATGGGAGAGCTAATGTCCATAATGGGGGTGGTATTGACACAGCCCCAAATGATCCACAATGGCTCAAAAGTGATATGGTCCAGAAATATTTAGACAGAATAAAGGTGGATAAAGCACCTGGACCTGATAGCATTCACCCACGGATCCTAAAAGAATTGAGCTCTGTAATTTCAAAGCCATTGTATCTAATTTTTAGGGACTCATTAATGACGGGAATAGTAACGCTGGATTTGCGCAGGGCAAACGTGGTGCCTATATTTAAAAAGGGATCAAAGTCTTTACCAAGTAACTATAGACCTGTTAGTTTAACTTCTATAGTCGGGAAGATACTGGAGCGTTTAATAAAAGACCACAGACTAGTTCTTGCTGGGAAAAAAAAACATTTTGAGCAACAGACAGCATGGATTCATGAAAGACAGAAGTTGTCAGACAAGCCTGATTTCTTTTTATGAAGAGGGAAGTAAAACCTTGGACAGAGGGGTGGCTGTGGATGTGGTATACTTGGATTTTGCAAAAGCGTTCGTCACCGTTCCCCACACGCGGCTCATGTGTAAGGTAATGTCTACAGGCCTGGAAATATCTGTTTGTAAATGGATAGAAAACTGGCTAAAAGACAGAATTCAGAGAGTAGTGGTAATGATTCTTACTCTGAATGGTCTAAGGTTATCAGTGGTGTATCCCAAGGTTCAGTGCTGGGACCCTTACTTTTTATTAACTTTATAAATGATATTGGGTCTGGGATCAAAAGTAACATTTCTGTCTTTGCAGACGACACCAAGCTATGCAGTGGAATAACGTCCTTACAGGATGGATCCAATTTATAAGTCGACCTCCATGCACTGTCTAATTGGGCAACTATGTGGCAGATGAGGTTTAATGTTGAGAAATGTAAAGTTATGCTCTTGGGGGCTAAGAATATGCATGCATCATACATGCTAGGGGGAGTACAACTGGGGGAATCTGTGATGAAGGATCTGGGGGTTTTGGTAGATCATAAGCTCAATAATAGCATGCAATGCCAAGCTGCGGTTTCCAAAGCGAGCAAAGTCCTTTCTTGTATTAAGAGAGGTATGGACTCCAGAGAAAGAGATATCATTTTGCCCCTGTTCAAATCATTAGTAAGACCTCACCTGAAATATGCAGTTCAGTTTTGGGCACCAGTTCTCAAAAAGGATATCGGGGAACTGGAGAAAGTGCAGAGAAGGGCAACCAAACTGATAAGAGGCATGGAGGAGCTCAGCTATGAGGAAAGATTAGAGGAACTCAATTTATTCACTCTTGAGACGAGGAGAATAAGGGGGGATATGATCAACATGTTCAAATATATAAGGGGTCCATATAGTGAACTTGGTATTGAGTTATTCTCTTTACGGTCAACCTAGAGGACACGGGGGCACTCTTTACGTCTAGAGGAAAAGAGATTTAATCTGCCAAATAGTCAAAGGTTTCTTCACAGTAAGAGCTGTGAAAATGTGGAATAGACTCCCGCCAGAGGTGGTTCTGGCCAGCTCAGTAGATTGCTTTAAGAAAGGCCTGGATACTTTCCTAAATGTACATAATATAACTGGGTACTAACATTTATAGGTAAAGTTGATCCAGGGAAAATCAGATTGCCTCTTGATGGATCAGGAAGGAATTTTTTCCCCTGCTGTAGCAAATTGGAGCATGCTCTGCTGGGGTTTTTTGCCTTCCTCTGGATCAACTGTGGGTATAAAATTGGGTATATTGGATTGTACAATATATTTTATTTTATTGTTTTTAAGGTTGAACTGGATGGACTTGTGTCTTTTTTCAACCTGACTATGTAACTATGTATCTATGGTCACGCCTGTGCGTGCCTACCTGTTAGCAGCCATGCGCGTCTGCACATACGCCAGTACACCGTATTCTTGGTGCACACACTACTGTGCCTGCGCACCAACGCCTGTCTATTAACCAGACTTCTTTTACATTGCCCCCCCTAATGGGCAACCTCTGGATGCCCATCAGTAATTTCTTTTCGGGGTGAGCCTGAAAAAAAGCCTGTATCAACCTCTTGGCATGTAAATTGAATTCTGGTTCCCAAGAATTGTCTTCAGGTCCGTAGCCTTTCCATTTAATCAAAAACTGGATTACATTTCTTCTCTTTCTACAGTCCATAATGGCTTCAACCTCATACTCCTCATTACCGTTGACTAAGGTAGGTGCAGGTGGACCAAACTCATGACCAGGAAAAGGATCTAGCCTTGCATTTTTCAGTATTGAGACATGGAAACCCGGATGCATTTTGTAATTCTCAGGGAGAGACAGTTCGTAGGCTGCAGGATTGATCTGCCTTTTGACAGGGAAGGGACCAATAAATCTCGGTCCGAGTTTCTAGGATGGACAAGATAATTTTAGGTTGGCAGTGGATAACCAAACCTTGTCTCCGACTTGAAGTTTTTGGTCTCCTCTTCTTTTCCTGTCAAATAATTTCTTATTGTCTTGTGCTTTTGGAGATATTTCTTTGTAATACCTTATTGTTTGACTGAAGGTTGTTTAATCTTTCTTGGACTGCAGGAACCAAGGAATCAGGCAAGATGTCAGGTAAGAAGGTGGGGAAGTATCCATAGTTTGCAAAAAACGGAGCTTGTCCCATAGCTGAGTGAACCACATTGTTGTATGCAAACTGACCCCACGGGTTGTGGGCTTGCAACCAGGGAATGCCCAGTTGGGGAACAAAGGTGATGGAATAATGTCCAGGCGTAAGTATTCCTGATGACTCGTATCAGATGCAGCCAGTAGCGGGCAAGTCTCATGTGTTATAGGCCCTGACCTGGGATGGGACCCATCGGCCAGATGGATGGACAGCTGGTAGGTCTTTGCTTGTAAAGGAATTTGATGGTGAGCAAAGTCCTTGTCCATGAAACAGTTGCAGGCCCCGGAATCGACTATGGCTGGTACTCGAATGTACCTACTGTACACCTCCTCTACCTACTGCAAGGTAGGTAGAGGAGGTGATCCTGGTTCTTGTGGGTCTTACTGGGCAGTTCTGGAAATAATGTCCTGCTACCCCACAGTATACACACAGGCCCATTCTGTGTCTTCGCAACTCCTCTGTACTGGAGAGTGGAGAACGAAAAAGTTCCAGTTGCATAGGTCTTGTGGAGGTGCCAACCTTCTCTCTTCTCCTCTCCCTGAATCGACGGTCGAGCTGGATAGCAAGACTAATAAGGCCATTAAGGGAATTGGGAAGCCCAACGCGAGCGAGCTCATCCTTGAGTTCTTCGGACAAGCCGAGGCGACATTGATGACGTAAAGCCACATCATTCCATCTGGAATTAGAGGCCCATAAGCGGAATTCAGCAACATAGTCCTCAGTGGGCCGATGACCCTGTCGTAGCGTATGGAGGGTAGATTCTGTGGTAGCAGTGTGCTGGTGATCATCATAGAGTTGGGCCATTGCTTCAAAAAATGAAGAGTCCAGGACTGAGCTATTCTGTTCTAAGAGTTGGTGGGCCCAAGACTGTGACTCTCCAAGAAGTAGGGATATGACAAATCCCACTTGTCCTGTAGCTGAGTGAACCACATTGTTGTACGTTCAGTTTGGCCGTTAGTCTGGGGGTGGTATGCTGAAAAAAATAAGTTTCGATTTTCAACATCCTACAAAGCTCTTTCCAAAATATGGATCTGAGGTGATGCTGCTGGGCACCCCATGGAGTCTGACTACCTCCCTGATGAAGGTGCAAGCGGTTTCTGTTGCTGACGGAGTTCCTAACAAAGGAATAAAATGGGCCATCTTGGTTAATCTGTCCACGATCACAAAAATCGTGGTAAAATATTCAGATGGTGGAAGTTCGACAATGAAATCCATATTAATCATCTCCCAGAGCCTCTTGGGAATGGGTAGTGGTATTAACAGACCCCAAGACTTGGTTTTATTGCTTTTGTTTCAGGCACAGACCCCACAGGTGTTCACATAACTCTTGCAGTGGGGCCTTAAACCCAGCCACCAAAAGGAACATTGCACAAGCTCCACTGTCTTAGCTACCCCGAAATGTCCTGCTAAGGGATGGTCATGACAGAGACTCGGGATCTTGGGCTGCAGACTCGGGGGTACAAACACCTTTTGATTATGTAGGAATAATCGCTCTTGTTCCTGGAAACAGATACCTGGTGGTAGAATGTCCCTTATGGATGCCTGCTTTAGCTGGGTGATCAGGTCTACTTGTAGGATTAAGAAACTTTGAGCCGGTAGAATGGTGTCTGCCTGGTGGGGTTCTCCTTTCTCTGGGTACATTCGTGATAGGGCATCAGGCTTGCCATTCTTGGAACCTGGTCTAAAAGTAATGTGGAAGGAGAAGCGAGAGAAGAATAGCGCCCACCTGGCCTGCCGAGGTCCTAATCGCTTGGCTGTTCTAAGGTATTCAAGGTTTTTATGATCAGTAAAGATTAAAATGGGATGGGCCGGTCCTTCCAGCAAATAACGCCATTCTTCCAGGGCTGTCTTTATGGCTAATAATTCACGGTCGCCCACGTCGTAATTCCTTTCTGCAGGGCTAAGTTTCCTGGAAAAGAATGCAATGGGGTGTAGTAGTGACTTTGTCCCCTGGCGCTGTGACAGAATGGCACCCACCACATTCTCTGAGGCATCTACCTTGAGAACATATGGTGATGCAGGGTCTGGATGTTGTAGAACAGGAGCTGAGGTAAAGAGAGCTTTCAGTTGGTCGAAGGTTTCCGCTACAGGTGTCTACTGGAAGCGGGTAATCTGCTTTGTCAGTTGGGTGACAGGAGCGATAATGGCACAGAAATCCTTAATGAACTTGCAGTAGAAGTTGGCAAATCCAATATACCTCTGTGTACTCTTCCTGTCTGTAGAAGTGGGCTATTCTAGGATGGATTTGACCTTTTGGGGATCCATGGAGATGCCTGAAGTATAACATAGTGCCGATTGCCTGAAAACTGCTCTGGTGCAGGAACTCGGGGTTCTGGTGGTGGCATAACACTTGCGGATGCAAACAGTCTTTTCAGATGTGGGATAGTTAGGTGCGATAGCAGGTGCAGGAGTTGCGGATGCAAAGGTTTGGATGCGACCTTCCAGCAGCGAGTGGCTCTTTTGCAGGGTGCTGACTGCTTGTGTGAGGGAGACAAGTTGCTGGCATGGCATAACAAGTCCAAAGGCGAAGCCTCTCTCTGTCTCCGACATCTGGCTCAGTGGTACTGTCACGTACCTGGTGGAGACTGAGCTGTAGAGAGGGCTTCTCTTGCACCTCCTGTCTAGCACCCCTGGTAGAGATGACAGGGAGTGAAAGACAGAGTGGCATGAGGGCCGGTGTAGCAGGTGGCTCAGGTTGGACCTTGGCAGGAACCAGATGGTTGCAGATCACCGGATAGGCACCGAGAACTGGAACTCCGTTTTGCTGGATCAGCAGGCGGAAGTGTGGTCGGAACAGGAGGTCATCAACAGCTGAGCAGAGCAGGTACCGGAATGTGAGGCAGAAGCAAAGACAGGATACAGGCCGGGTTTGTTACAGTCGGGCAGCGCAGCACAGAAACATGAAGCAGGAACAGGGTCAAACGCAATGTGAAAAAGATGCGCAGCCCAAACAAAACAAAAAGGAAAAATCAAGTGTGTACAGAATAGAAACACCAAATGATGTCATGTCCTGTCAGGACAAATCAACCAACTAAGAACATGTACCTGCAAATGAATGCATTATCTGAATGAAACCTGTGTCAGGACAAATTATACATATGTGCTAACATACAAACACAGAAAAAAGTCCATAGAGTGTTCTATACAGTCCAATAAAGGATGCAGATAGAAAACCCCCAAATGGTTCTTTCCAAAATGTGATCACACACTGTGGCCAGCAGGTGATAAATGATAAAGAATGCCGGATGGCCGCTTACCAGAACTGTGGGACCTCTATTACGGAGGTCTAATGGGCACAGACAGGAGGAAACACTCAGACGAGGGTGGCGGATTTAAGCATCCGTCCGGCTTCTCTCCTCCAGCGGTAAAGACCTGGCTCCACTAAGCTCCGTAGGACCCACACAGGCGAGCAGGAATGGGGGCTAGTCCCAGCCCGTTTTCACAAAGCTGACATGTTGCTGAGAAGCACAGTACAAATCACATGAGGGTGCACCGCCCTCGTCTATTTTTTCACATTACACTTCCAAACTGAATATTCCGGGTTTTTTTTAGATTGCAGCACCTGTCACATAAGTATTAACATTCACTGTAATATTTTTCATATATTGTTTTCATCAATATCCACTGGGGGTAGCGTGGATTGACCACGTTACACAGGGTCAAACGCAAGCTGGGGTCACAGAAAGGCAGGCAGAAGTCCAAGGAAAGGTTTAGGTACAAGCCGAGTCAAATACAGGAACGCTGGAACAGATTAAACACAGGTAAACAGGCACTAGCTGAAAGACCACTCAGCAATGTGTGAGTATCATTGCACCGTTTAAATAGACCGGCTGGCACCAGTGCATGCACGTGTGCACGTACGTGTTCCTGGTCACGGCCGCGCGTGCCCACCTGTTCGGAGCCACGCATATGCCAGTACACTGTATTCTTGGGGCACGCACTACTGTGCCCGCGCCTGTGCGCCAACGCGCGTCTTTTAACCGGACTTCTCTTACAGCTGTGCTGTGACAAGACAAGCTCTCTGCTAACCTATTTATAGCACCCACCCCGACACAAATTTCAGGCTGGTTTTATCTCGGTGGCCAGAGAACTTGCCAGAAGTTGTCATGCTGATAACAGAGGAACGAAACAGCAGAAAGACATGGGATTTAGGGCTTTGGAGAGAGAGAAGTAAACACTACAGATATATGTGCCTAGGTCAAATTTCATTAATCGGATTTGCATCCACTTTAACGCATAGGGGCTGATTTACTAAGATTACTGAGAAGTACTGGGCGCCCTACATGTAATAGCACCCGTTTTAAGGAATTAGGAGTTCAATTAGGCAAATGTGTAAATGAATATTCACACTATTAGCGACAAACATGCCTTAGTAAATTCGGAATCGGCGCTAATGGCGATTCCGCGGATCTGCAAGTGCCAATTGCTACTAAGTTATTATATAGCACTGCACTGCAACCATGATCCATGTATGTGAAGAAAACTTTTTTTATGTGAGATGTGCTCTACCTCGTGTGCATCTATTGATGTATATTGCAATTAGTATTCCTAGTTTTTTTTCTTCTTTTGCGAACGAATGCAGTTATGAATGAGTATTGCAGAGTAATGTCTGCTATTCTGTAAAGTTACATGTATTAAACATTTACACTTACATATCTGTTTTATGCTATTTTTTACATGTTATTTTTTTATTTTGGTGACTATAAAGCAGTAATTTATGTTCATTCTTTAATCATACTACACTATTATGCAGGGCTTAGCATACTCAGATATCTGCTCAGATATCTACACAGCACTCAAGTTATGATTTCAATTCCCAGCCAAACTACCACCCACCAGCTGTGTTTATTTTTCCAGTGCACAAGCGAATTAAAATAAACAAACAAAAAAAATTTAACTGCCCGTTACCTAGTGTGTGATGTTTGGAATTCCACACCATAATATTATTGAATACTTACATACCAAGCATGCATTTGAAGAGTTAATAGAATAGAATCAACCAACCTAAAGTGCATTGGCTAATAGGCATTTGCTTATTTTTAGCTTATGCTGCTTAGTCCACTGTAATTTGAACCCAGGAGTCCTTCAAGGCCTGAGTCTTTAAAGGTCAAAGCACTGACCACTAGCCTATTGGGCTGAGCACAATCATACATAGAAAACACATGTACTAGTGTTTTTATGTTTTCTGTTCTATACAATGTTTTGCAAATGAGCCATTACTATTATGGAAACATACTATTGTTTTATGGCAGGTATATTGATGATGTCATCATCTGGGATGGTAGTGAAACTCTGGTGCAGGAATTTGTCTTGCATTGTAATAACATGGGTCTCTCCTCTGTTACTGACAAAGATACCCTAGCTTTTTAGATCTGAAAATGTATCACATAGGTAATCAAATTCATGCAAAAATTATACAAAATGGCAGTTGCCATCATCCCTGGTGGTTAACCACTTGCCAACCGCCCACAGCCGAATGATGGCTGCAGGGTGGCTGGATAACTCTGGGATCACGTCATATGACGTGATCCCGGAAAACTGCTCCCGCGCACCCCCCCGGGCGCGCACACAGGAACATCCGTGTTCACGGTAAAGGGCCAATGACAGCGGCCCTTTACCATGTGATCGCTCCGTCCAATGACGGAGAGATCACAAATGTAAACAAAAAGGGAAAGCAGGGTCATCAGGAGGTTACAGCTCTCCTCTCCTCACACCGATGCAGCGTGAGAGGAGAGGAGAGGAGAGCCTTACATTGCCCATCAGTGCCCAACAGTGTCATCTGTGCCACAACAGTGCCCAACAGTGTCATCTGTTCCACAACTGTGCCATCTGTACCACCTGTGCCACCTCTGTGCCACCTCTGTGCCACCAGAGCCATACCAGTGATAATACAGTGCACACCAGTGCCACACCTGTACCACACCAGTGCCACCTGTGCCCATCAGTGCCACCTGAAAAGGGAAGGCAGCCCTGGGACTTTAAATGAGGTGGGAGAGATTGGGACACTACACACTATATCACTCACCTAGTATTGTCTGTTTACACATTTACCCACATACATTTTGGGTTTAATTTCCATCAATATCAATAAGTGTTTGCACTTCTCCACAGCCCTGCCCTTAATTATCTGTCATCATGACGATCATGACGATATGAGGTCGTTGTTTCATTGACCTCCCTTGCCAATTCACCCTTACCCCGATTTATTTAGTCACTGATATTTTTTCATTATTTCCAATATTTTTGTTATAGACACATGAATCATGCATCGGCACCCGATGAGCAAGAAAAGACTCGCGAAACGCGATGCTACGTGTATGCCCATATTGTTGGGTACCTGAAGCTGGTCATATACTGCTTCATTTCATGCATGTGTATTATGTATTATGCATTTTTCCAATTCATATCATGTATGTGCACTTATGTATAGTGTTTTTCATGGATGTATATATCAAGTGTTATGAATTGTAGTGTTTTTTTTTTTACGTATGCTTGGAACTAGGCCACTATGCCGGGTAACGCACATTTATTGCTGTTCCCATGTCTTCTACATAGCATTCTGTGATCAATAAAACATTTTATTGCACCTATTGTGGAAGTGTCCCAATCTCTCCCACCTCATTTAAAGTCCCAGGGCTGCCTTCCTTTTTCTTGTTGCATTTAGGGATGGAGGTGTTAGAGTGGTTTTTCCAGACCATTATCCCCTTTTATCAGTGCCACCTGTGCCCATCAGTGCCACTTGTGCTCATCAGCGCCACTGCAGTGCCACACCAGTGCCACCTCTGTGCCACCAGAGCCACACCAGTGCAACCAGAGCCACACCAGTGCAACCACAGTGCCACTACAGTGCACACCAGTGGCCCACCAGTGCCGCCTGTGCCCACCAGTGCCGCCTGTGCCCACCAGTGCCACCTGAGCCCACCAGTGCCACCTCTGTGCCACCAGAGCCACACCAGTGCAACCAGAGCCACACCAGTCCCACTACAGTGCAACCAGAGCCACACCAGTCCCCCTCCAGTGCCACATCAGTGCCACCTGTGCCCATCAGTGCCACCTGTGCCCATCAGTGCTCATCTGCGCCACATCAACCTCACCAACCACCAGTATGGCAAAAAAATTATTTACGGCCGAGGAGGCCTACCAGCGTCTCAGCATGACCGATGAGAGCAGCGGGGAGCTCTCTGAGTCTCTGTCCGATTCGGATTCAGCCTATGAACCCGTGACAAGCAGCGAGTCCGATACAGAATCTGAAGAGGAACGGGAAAAGAAGGCGTTCTGGCGTGGAGCAGCAGCCTACTACCACCTCGAGCGCAGTGCCGTCTACCTCAAGAGCTGTGCCGTCCACCTCAAGAGCTGTGTCATCCACCTCAAGCGCAGTGCCGTCCACCGCAAGCGCAGTGCCACCGCAACAAAGGCCAGGTACCAGTAGGGTGTCCTCTTAGCCACAAAAGGATAGAGGCCATGCCACCCTTCCCTATGCCCTTCAAAACCCCCTGTGGCTTCCCCCTCATTCCGGAGCAGCAAATATCCCCCCTTTTACCGCCCAGCCAGGTGTCCAGGTGAACACTGATGATTTTATGATGCTTGATTTTTTTTTATTTGATTTTCACCTAAGACTTACTATCGTCCATTGTGGCCCAGTGCAACCTCTATGCACAGCAGTACATAGTAAGCAACCCTGGCTCCAGTTATGCCCGTCCCTTTGAGTGGAGAGAGCTTACCATAGAGGAATTTAAAATTTTCTTAGGCCTAACTTTTACAATGGGACTCACAAAAAAAAACGAAATGTACTCATATTGGTCAACTAACCCCGTCCACCACATGCCACTCTTCTCTATGATAATGCCAAGATCAAGATGCCTTATGATTTTGTGCTTCCTCCACAACAATGACAACACCCAGTGCCCTCCCCGAAATGACCCAGCATTTGACAAATTATTCAAACTTCGGCCACTCGGCATCAAACAATTTATCTCCAGCAAAAGGGCCCGATATGGGGTAAAAATGTACAAACTTTGCGACCGAGCCACGGGGTACATTTACGCCTTCCGGGTGTACGAAGGGAAGGACACCCAACTGCATCCCCCTGAATGTCCAGAATATATTGGAGCCAGCGGCAAAGTTGTCTGGGAGCTTGTTTATCCACTCCTTGGAAAGGGGTACCACCTTTTATGTGGATAATTTTTATACTAGCTTGCCCCTCTTCCGCAATCTTTACCGGAGAGACACCCCAGCATGTGGTACCGTAAGAACCAATAGAAAAGGCTTCCCGCAAAAACTGGTCAATGAAAGGCTACGCTGAGGGGAGACGGCGTCTTTGCGGAACCAGGAGCTATTAGCTGTCAAGTGGAGGGACAGACGAAACATCCACATGCTCACGACAATCCATAATGACACCTACGTGGAAGTCCCAAGAAGAAACGGCCCAGTCCAGAAACCTGCTTGTGTTTACGATTATAATTTGTTTATGGGGGAAGTGGACTTCAACGATCAGATGATTGAACCCTACCTTCCCTCAAGAAAATCCCGCCACTGGTATAAAAAAGTGTCCATTTATTTTTTCAGTTTGGCCATGTATAACACTTATGTTATTTACCAAAAATCTACAGAGAACCCCGTATCCTATCTGCACTACCAGGAACAAGTAATCTCTGCCCTTTTGTACCCTGAAAGCCCACCAGAAATTATTTGCTCTGATTCCGTGAGCAGACTCCACGAACGCCACTTTACTGACAAAATCCCCCCCCAGTGAAACAGGCCAGAGACATCAGAAGAGAGGCCGGGTGTGCTCCAGAGGAGGAATTAGAAGAGACACCTTGTTTTATTGTCCCCAATGTCCTTCCCAACCAGGTCTCTGTATGGGTGAATGTTTCCGCCGTTACCATACTTCTCTACATTATTAGGGAAGTATGGTAAACGTAATTCTCATTTCCTGTCATTTTCCTCCACACCCCTTATGCCACTGCGCTGAACTGTACATACCTCTGCCTTCTCCGGAATCGACCCTGGCCTGTTAAACGACCAAGCTTCTGCCTAACGATAAACATACCTCTGCCTTCTCCGGAACTGACCCTAGCCTGTTATACGACTAAGCTTCTGCCTAACGATAAACATACCTCTGCCTTCTCCGGAACTGACCCTGGCCTGTTATACGACCAAGCTTATGCCTAACGCTAAATTGTACCTACCTCTGCCTGCTCTGGAACTGACCCTGGACTGTTTGACCACGTTTTTTGACTGCCTCTTGGACTGATCATTTACCCTGCTATGCTAGTGGGAACACAGGGGTCTCACATATGTGAGGGGCTCCAGAAATGTTTTTCTGGATGAAGAAAACTAATTTTTTAGTTTTCTCATTCCCAGATTTAGGGTCTGGAGACTCGGAGGCTTCAAAGAGATTTGGGTGGGAGAAGCCTCTACCCCTGTCCCCATTCTTTCCTGGCCTGCTACTTGGACCATGTTCCTGCTTACTACCAGGACCAATATTTTGGCACTGCTGGCAATGTCTCTACTTGCACTGACCCTGGACTGTATAAGGACAGTATCCCTGCCTGTACTGACTATTGACAATATTCTTGCCTGCTGCCTGGACAATTCCATTCACTGTCGCTGACCATGTCCCTGCCTGCTGCCTGGATCAGGGCTCTCCTCCTGTGGACAACTGCACTACTAAAACCACAGGTAATCTTTTCTTTACCCTTTGCTCAGCAGAATGTATTTTAGGGTGTAATTCTTGGTATGTTCATGCTATGTGTTAGAAATATGAAGAGTCTTCAAAAATGTGATAGATTGTAAGGAAATTAGATGTGTAATTTATGCTCCTAGAACACCTGAATGTGCTACTTCAATGTTGGGCCTCTGTATGTGGCCAGGCTGTGTAAAAGTCTCACACATGTGGTATCGCCATACTCAGGAGGAGTAGTAGAATATATTTTGGGGTGTCATTTTTGCTATGTACATGCTATGTGTTGGAAATATCTTAGAAATTGACAACTTTGTGTAAAAAAAAATGCATTCATTTTTTTTTCCACATTTTCCAAAAACTTCTGGAAAAAAATGAACCATTAAAAGACTCAATATGCCTCATAGATTATACGTTGGGGTGTTTGCTTTCCAAAATGGGGTCACTTTGTGGGCATTTCCATTGTCCTGGTGCTCCAGGGCCTTCAAAAATGTAATAGGTAGTTGAGAGATTAGATGTGTAATTTATGCTCCTAGAACGCCTGAATGTGCTACTTCAATGTTGCGCCTCTGTATGTGGCCAGGCTGTGTAAAAGTCTCACACATGTGGTATCGCCATACTCAGGAGGAGTAGCAGAATATATTTTGGGGTGTCATTTGTGTAATGTACATGCCATGTGAGAGAAATAACCTGTTATAATGACAAATTGGTGTGAAAAAAAATAAAAAAATCTTAATTTTGCAAAGAATTTTGGGAAAAAATAACAACTTAAAAAAACTCACCATGCCTCTTACTAAATACCTTGGAATGTCTACTTTCCAAAAAGGGGTCATTTTTTGGGTATTTGTACTTGCCTGGCTTGTTAGGGTCTCAAGAAATGAGATAGGCCTCAGTACATCAGATGTGATCAATTTTCAGTGATTGGCACCATAGCTTGTAGACTCTATAACTTTCACACAGACTAAATAATATCCACTAATTTAGGTTATTTTTACCAAAGATATGTAGCAGTATACATTTTGGCCCCCTACTCCCCCCCCCGGCTGCTTACTTCCCACTTTCTTGGTTTTAACTCAAATGTTTCAATGTCGCAAGCCCCTCTGCAAGACCTGTTGGTTTGTCCAACATGGACAAAAAGAAATTCAGATAAAAGGAAAAACCTTTTCTATTAGAGAATTCTATACATGTTCATCTGACTATGTAGTTTACTGCCTCACTTGACCCTGTGGCCTCTTTTATGTAGGTCGTACTATAAGGGCACTACGTAAACGCTTTGGGAGCACCGCCATTTTATTACTGAAGGCATTGATACACATAGTGTGCCCAGACATATTTTTTGCAACATCATGAGTCTACGGCTGGTTTAAAGGTATGGGTTATCGCGGCTATGCCCAGAGATCCCCCCCCCGGCAGAACGGTTTTGTAAATTGTGCCATAGGGAGACCTACTGGATTTATTCCCTTGATGTGTTATTGCCCCACCGGGCAAAATGAGGAATTGGAGGTAAACAAACTGCTATAACTGACATTCCTCTATTGTTCTCTACACATCTGCTGTATTAACCCCACTGCCAATAGAAAAACATGCATATTGTTAGCCATGAGAAAAATGCCTTAACACTGGCTCTGTTTATCTGACAATCCTTGTCACTTTTTAGCTATTCATTACTTGTTTTTAGACATATGTGTTTATTTTTTGTTTTTTGCTTTCTGGGATCTGTAGTCTCTATGTTGTTGTTCCCTACCCCCATTGTTGCCAATTACACCCCCTCCTTATTATGGTAGGTCAATTTTAAACCCCTCCTCTGTTTATGCCCATTTGCTGGACCGACAGCTACTGTCATTTTTTGTATTACATACTCTTGAATTACAGCTGCTGACGTCACCGTTCCCTCCCATTGTCCTGTCCCCGCCACGCCCATTGTCTCTATATTCCAGAAAGCACACAGACTCGCCAACATCTGCATGAAGAAGGAGCCTATCAGATGCTCTGAAATGCGTCCCACCTAATAGACGTCACTCCCCGTCCTGTGCATTCCATGCTGATTCCGGGTGCACTTCTGCTGATGTCACCCACGAGTCCAGCGATATTGAGTACAATTGGCTTCCCTATTTCCGGCAATGTAACATTTAATCAATGTAGATAACATTTAAGTATGTCATTATTTATTCCGTTTATATTATATAACAGACATAAAAGCAACAATAAAATCGGGAATACATTTTGAACAACAATCGACTCCAATGGGGAAGCAAGAGAGGGGAGGGGGAAAAGGAAAGGATATTAGGAAAGGAGGAAAAAAAGAAAAGGAGAGGGGGGGTGGAAATGAAAGTATGTATCCACATAGTAATTAATCTCTAAAGGGCCATCTCTAGATATGGATTATCTGTGGCGGCTTATATTAGCCTAGTGTATTTTGAAATAAAGCATAGCCACAGGGAGATTTATTGATGTAGATCGTTGAAATAACTAGTCTGCATCCATAAATCCTGACCATGTATGTTTATCTTTGTCGTATCTGTCAGGTCAGTTAAAGGAGTTCTGATAAAAGATGCAGACAAGGCACTGTCTATAGCCTCTAGTGCGTGCTCTGCACCCTAATAATTAGTAAAAGAGAGTGAGTAGTGGTGGCCATGCTCAGGCATGGTCCCAGTATAGTAGAGGGGAACACTGCGACGACCAAAAGATGAATAATTGACAAATTCTTCATAAGGTAAATTTCCATATTGTTTATGCTGCCAAGAAAGGCTGTAAATTCAGTTCCGTATTTAGGCCTAACGGAACCAGGGACCCCAAACGGAAAATCCATCTTTTTTCTTTTTTTTTTTTGTTGTTGCAGGATTTGGTCGAAGTCCCCTCTTCTAGAGGAAAGATTCAGGGCATAAATCCCCTTGACCAGCATGCCAGACAGCTTGCCCTGGTGGTATTGGGCAAAGTGTCTGGCCAGCGGTTTCTCAGGGTTTTTCTCCAGGATTTCCCTCATGTGTTCTCCTAAGCGAATCCTAAACTGGCGTTTGGTCTTACCGATATAAATTTTTTTTACATGGGCAGGTCAACATATATATGACCCTTGTAGTTGCACAGTTAATAAGGCTTTTAATCTCAAATCTCTTTTTGTTGAGAGAGTCGCTAAAGGTAGTTGTCCTATGGACATACCTGACAGTGTCCACAGGGGAACATGCCCTTGCTTCTGGGGAATTGGGATAGCCAAGAACTGTCCGTGCTCCTAACATGTTCAGAGTGAACTAGGCAGTCACCGAGATTTCTAGCCCTCTTTGCCAACATTTTTGGGGCAGGTCCAACTATTTGAGCTATGCCCGGGGTGTTCGTGAGAATGTCCCAGTGTTTAGCCAATATGGATCTGACCGTATCCCATTGGGTCCCAAACTCGGTAATGATTCTCACCGGGTCCGGGGCAATGGGGGAAGGGGGAACATGTTGAGGATTTTTTGTTGTTGTCTTTTTACCATCTAGAAGAGAAGGACGGTCGCGCCCTGCTGCTTTCCGCTTTGCTCTCCTTAGTTGTTTATGAGAGTATCCGCGTTCCCGGAAGCGTTGATATAGTTCGTCGCTTTCACGTCTGTAGTCTTCTCTGTTGGAACAATTCCGCCTAATTGGGAGAAATTGGCCAACAGGGATGCTGTCCTTGAGCCATTTCGGATGGTGGCTATCTGCCCTTAACAATGTATTTGCAGAAGTCTCCTTCCGGAAAGTGTGGGTCACCAGAGATAGGTCCCCTCTGCCAATTGACAGGTCTAGGAAGGAAATTCTCTCTCGGTCCCATATGTAAGTCAGTTTGATGTTTCGGTCGTTAAGGTTCAGGTAGTCTATAAATAACGCCAGTGAGTCCTGATCACCCTTCCAAACAACGAACACGTCGTCGATGTACCTGAGCCACGTATGTACATGGCTCAGGTACATCGGCGAGGTGTAGACCACATCCTCTTCCCATAATCCCAAGTGAAGGCAGGCATATGCTGGGGCCCAAGGTGCCCCCATGGATGTGCCGTTGATTTGCTGGTAGTTGGTTGACAGAAACTGAAAGAAGTTATTTTTGAGGGCAAAGGTCAACAGGTCCACTAGGAATTTATTCTGTGGTCCATAATTGGGAAAATGTCTGTCTAGAAAGGTTTCAACCGCTCTAATCCCCCAATAGTGGGGGATCGACGTGGAAAAGGGATTCCACGTCGATCCCCACTAGGAGGAGCTCTCCCTGTACCGCAATCTTTGAGATATGTCTCAGGACATCACCTGTGTCCTTCACATAGGACTTCAAGTCCGTAAACATCTCCTTGAGTAAGTTGTCTAGGTATTTTCCAACTCTCTCTAGGGGACCCTTTATCTCTGAGACAATTGGTCTCCCCGGGGGATTCTCCAGAGATTTGTGTACTTTCGGGATGATATAGACTACTGGTACATTGTATTCATTGACTATAAGGTAATTTAATTTCCGTTTGCCTAGTAATCCTGCCTCCCCAGCTAATTTAAGTTTACTGTTCAGGTTCGCAACAAGGTTGGGGAAGGGGTCACTGAGTAATTTTTTGTAAGTTGTAGTATCGCCTAACAGGCGAAACACCTCCTTCTCATAATCTTTTTCATTTAAAAGCACTACATTCCCGCCTTTGTCACTCCTTTTTATCACTAGCTGTGGGGCTTCTGACAGTTCCCGGATGGCTTTACGTTCTTCTGGGGAGAGGTTGTCCTCACTTTTTATGCCCCAATCTACTTTGGATAAGTCCGTCTGTACCATATCCAAAAATAGGCTCAACCACCTATTTTTATTAAGTGGGGGCATCTTAGTGGATCTAATATTGAGTTTCGACTGCCTTTTATGGGGGCCATACCCAATTTCCTCTCTCTCATTTTCCTCAAGAAGGGAATTGAGAATGGCCAACATTTCCTCATCCTGATTTTTAAAAGTATTCATGCCTGTTTCAGATGCCGGACTATTTGTGTGAATAAAGCGAAGGAAAACCTTCCGTATAAATAGGGTGACGTCCTTGAATACTGTGAACTCATCCATCTGGTTCGTGGGTGAAAAGGACATCCCTTTTTGTAGAAGATCAATATGTCTCTTGCTAAGTTTAAATTTAGATAGGTTTATGATTTTCATATCATTCCCATCTACTTTGTCTGTCACAGATTTAACTATTTCCGCTGACTTCTGGTGCGTGCTCCCCCTTTGGTTGTCTGTCTTTGGGGTCCGGGGGCTGGTTGTTTGTGTGTGTTTAAGTTGTCCTCCGGCCGACTTTCCTTGTCCTTGCCCACCACCCCCTCCTCCTTTAAAAAAGTCACCGTCCTAGTCAGGTTATCCTCCTCGGTATACTTGAGGGTCTTTTACCTCTGGAGGATGATCTCTGGTTCCCTCTTCTAGATCTACTGCGACTACGACGAGGGGTTAAATCAAAGATGTCTCCCTTTTCCCAGTCACTCAAGTCCCGTCTAAATTTAGATTGTTTTGTTGTTTTTAATGAGGATTGTGTTTTTTCAACTTCCTTTTTAACCACTTGCTGCCCGCCCGCCGTCATATGACGGCGGGACGGTGCAGCTGTTATCCTGGGCCACCGTCATATGACGGCGCAGCCTTCCAGGCAGCCCAGGGGCCGCATCGCTCGGGTCCCGGTGCGCGTGCCCGGCGGCCGCGATGTCCGCCGGGCACCCGCGATTGCCCGGTAACCGAGCAGGACCGTCGATCTGTGTGTGTAAACACACAGATCGACGTCCTGTCAGATGGGAGGAGACCGATGGTGTGTTCCTTGTACAGAGGAACACCGATCGGTCTCCTCCCCTTGTGAATCCCCTCCACACACAGTTAGAATCACTCCCTAGCAACACATTAACCCCTACAGCGCCCCCTCCTGGTTATCCCCTTCATTGCCAGTCACATTTATACAGTAATCAATGCATTTTTATAGCACGGATCGCTGTATAAATGTGAATGGTCCCAAAAATGTGTCAAAATTGTCCGATGTGTCCGCCGCAATATCGCAGTCACAATAAAAATCGCAGATCGCCGCCATTACTAGTTAAAAAAAATAATAATAAAAATGCTATAAATCTACCCCCTTATTTTGTAGACGCTATAACTTTTGCGCAAACCTATAAATATACGCTTATTGCGATATTTTTTACCAAAAATATGTAGAAGAATACGTATCGGCCTAAAATGAGGAAAAAATGTGTTTAAAAAAAAAAAAAAAATTGGATACTTATTATAGCAAAAAGTAAAAAATATTGTGTTTTTTCAAACTTGTCACTCTTGTTTTGTTTATAGCACAAGAAATAAAAACCGCAGGGGTGATCAAATGCCACCAAAAGAAAGCTCTATTAGTGGGGAAAAAATGATAAAAATTTCATTTTGGTACAGTGTAGTATGACCGTGCAATTGTTATTCAAAGTGCGACAGCGCTGAAAGCTGAAAATTGGCTTGGGCAGAAAGGGGGTGAAAAGGCCCTGTATGGAAGTAGTTAAGGGCCTCATTCAGTTTCTGAAACTCCTCTAATTCCTTGTATGGCTCTAGTCCCTGGGAACTCTCAGTGATCGCTGTCACCAACTCTTCTAATTGGATTTTTTCTTCCTCTACTATTAATTTCATAACTGAGACTCCATGATCTATACAGAGTTCTTTCCACTTTTCCAAAAATCTTGGACTGTGGAGGTGCTCAGCGGGTATCACTGTATCTCTTAGGCCTCTAGGCACTATTCTATTAGCTATGTAGGTTTCCAGGAAGGACACGTCCCACTTTCTGTTCAGATGTTTGATAAGTAATTTTTTATGTTCTTTGAAGCGAAATTTTACCTCTTCTTCTTGAGGGGGAATTGCTGCCGTGTCCTTCCTGAAAGCCTGACTAATTTCGCGATCGATATCCTCCCCAATCACAAAGGCCATGCTTTACTTTGCAATACTGAAGCAGCAAAAATACCAAACAGCAGACAACATGGAACACCTAGGACTATGATCGGTATGGCTACAGATGTCTCAGAATTATATAGGCAAGGGCAGGGCCATCTGCTGACGTAACCGGATGACCCCGCCTACCGCCTGACATCACATGATGTCACATGATGTTAGAAGGGACAGGGTCACTCGGTTATGTGACCCCGCCCTTGCCTATATAACAGCTGTCACAGCCAAGAGACAGCAGTCTCCCATCTGGGCAGAGCTTTTTTTTTTCAATTTTTCGGGTCCGTCGGGCGGCGTGATTGAAGATGGATGGACATCAGGGGACGCTGATATATATATATATATATATATATATATATAAATATATATATATATATATATATATATATATATATATATATATATATATAATTTCTCACAAAAAATATTTTTTTTATTTATTTATTTTTTTAATATTAAATATTTTATTATACAGTGGGGACGGAAAGTATTGAGACCACCTTAAATTTTTCACTCTGTTATATTGCAGCCATTTGCTAAAATCATGTAAGTTCATTTTTTTTTCATCATTAATGTACACACAGCACCCCATATTGACAGAAAAACACAGAATTGTTGACATTTTTGCAGATTTATTAAAAAACTGAAATATCACATGGTCCTAAGTATTCAGACCCTTTGCTCAGTATTCAGTAGAAGCACCCTTTTGATCTAATACAGCCATGAGTCTTTTTGGGAAAGATGCAACAAGTTTTTCACACCTGGATTTGGGGATCCTCTGCCATTCCTCCTTGCAGATCCTCTCCAGTTCTGTCAGGTTGGATGGTAAACGTTGGTGGACAGCCATTTTTAGGTCTCTCCAGAGATGCTTAATTGGGTTTAAGTCAGGGTTCTGGCTGGGCCATTCAAGAACAGTCACGGAGTTGTTGTGAAGCCACTCCTTCGTTATTTTAGCTGTGTGCTTAGGATCATTGTCTTGTTGGAAGGTAAACCTTCGGCCCAGTCTGAGGTCCTGAGCACTCTGGAGAAGGTTTTAATCCAGGATATCCCTGTACTTGGCCGCATTCATCTTTCCCTTGATTGCAACCAGTTGTCCTGTCCCTGCAGCTGAAAAACACCCCCACAGCATGATGCTGCCACCACCATGCTTCACTGTTGGGACTGTATTGGACAGGTGATGAGCAGTGCCTGGTTTTCTCCACACATACCGCTTAGAATTAAGGCCAAAAAGTTCTATCTTGGTCTCATCAGACCAGAGAATCTTATTTCTCACCATCTTGGAGTCCTTCAGGTATTTTTTTAGCAAACTCCATGCGGGCTTACATGTGTCTTGCACTGAGGAGAGGCTTCTGTCAGGCCACTCTGCCATAAAGCCCCGACTGGTGGAGGGCTGCAGTGATGGTTGACTTTTTACAACTTTCTCCCATCTCCCGACTGCATCTCTGGAGCTCAGCCACAGTGATCTTTGGGTTCTTCTTTACCTCACTCACCAAGGCTCTTCTCCCCCGATAGCTCAGTTTGGCCAGGCGTCCAGCTCCAGGAAGGGTTTGGGTTGTTCCTGGAGGCCACTGTGCTCTTAGGAACCTTAAGTGCAGCATAAATTTTTTTGTAACCTTGGCCAGATCTGTGCCTTGCCACAATTCTGTCTCTGAGCTCTTCAGGCAGTTTCTTTGACCTCATGATTCTCATTTGCTCTGACATGCACTGTGAGCTGTAAGGTCTTATATAGACAGGTGTATGGCTTTCCTAATCAAGTCCAATCAGTATAATCAAACACAGCTGGACTCAAATTAAGGTGTAGAACCATCTCAAGGATGATCAGAAGAAATGGACAGCACCTGAGGTAAATATGAGTGTTACAGCAAAGGGTCTGAATACTTAGTACCATGTGATATTTCAGTTTTTCTTTTTTAATTAATCTGAAAAAATGTCAACAATCCTGTGTTTTTCTGTCAATATGGGGTGTTGTGTGTACATTAATGAGTGAAAAAATGAACTTAAATGATTTTAGCAAATGGCTGCAATATAACAAAGAGTGAAAAAATTTAGGGGGGTCTGAATACTTTCCGTCCCCACTGTATCTTTTTATGTGACAACACTGAAGAAATGACACTTTGCTACAATGTGAAGTAGTGAGTATACAGCTTGTATAACAGTGTAAAATTTGCTGTCCCCTCAAAATAATTCAACATACAGCCATTAATGTCTAAACCGCTGGCAACAAAAGTGAGTATACCCCTAAGTGAAAATGTCCAAATTGGGCCCAATTAGCCGCTTTCCCTCCCGGTATCATGTGACTCGTTAGTGTTACAAGGTCTCAGGTGTGACTGAGGAGCAGGTGTGTTAAATTTGGTGTTATCTCTCTCACTCTCTCCTACTGGTCACTGG
Source organism: Lithobates clamitans (assembly GCA_037952925.1). NCBI lineage: Eukaryota > Metazoa > Chordata > Amphibia > Anura > Ranidae > Lithobates > Lithobates clamitans. The sequence goes on from JBBGZY010001537.1 coordinate 410,820, forward strand.
AAGTTCAACATGGCACCTCAAGAACTCTCTGAGGATCTGAAAAAAAGAATTGTTGCTCTACATTAAGATGGCCTAGGCTATAAGAAGATTGCCAAGACCCTGAAACTGAGCTGAAGCACTGTGGCCAAGACCATACAGAGGTTTAACAGGACAGGTTCCACTCATGCCATGGTTGACCAAAGAAGTTGAGTGCACGTGCTCAGCATTATATCCAGAGGTTGTCTTTGAGAAATAGATGTATGAGTGCTGCCAGCATTGCTGCAGAGGTTGAAGTGGAGGGGGGCAGCCTGTCAGTGCTCAGACCATATGCCGCACACTGCATCAAATTGGTCTGTATGGCTGTCATCCCAGAAGGAAGCCTCTTATAATGATGATGCACAAAGCCTGCAAACAGTTTGCTGAAGACAAGCAGACTAAGGACATGGATTACTGGTACCATGACCTGTGATTTTATGAGACCAATATAAACTTATTTGGTTCAGATAGTGTCAAGCGTGTGTGGTGGCAACCAGGTGAGGAGTACAAAGACAAGTGTGTCTTGCCTACAGTCAAACATGGTGGTGGGAGTGTCATGGTCTGGGGCTGCATGAGTGCTGCCGCCACTGGGGAGCTACAGTTCATTGAGGGAACCATGAATGCCAACATGTACTGTGACATACTGAAGCAGAGCATGATGCCCTCCCTTCAGAGACTGGGCCGCAAGGCAGTATTCCAACATAATGACCCCAAACACACCTCCCAAGACGACCACTGCCATGCTAAAGAAGCTTAGGGTAAAGATCATGGATTGGCCAAGCAGGTCTCCAGACCTAAATCCTATTGAGCATCTGTGGGGCATCCTCAAATGGGAGGTGGAGGAGTTCAAGGTCTCCAACATCCACCAGCTCCGTGATGTCATCATGGAGGAGTGGAAGAAGACTCCAGTGGCACCCTGTGAAGCTCTGGTGAACTCCATGCTCAAGAGTGTTAAGGCAGTGCTGGAATGGTGGCATTGTGTTGTGTGGTGTGTTGAGTTATTTTGAGGGGACAGCAAATTTACACTGTTATACAAGATGTACACTCACTACTTTACATTGTAGCAAAGTGTCATTTCTTCAGTGTTGTCACATGAAAAGATATAATAAAATATTTACAAAAATGTGAGGGGTGTACCCACTTTTGTGAGATTGTGTGTGTGTGTGTGTGTGTATGTATATATATATATATATATATATATATATATATATATATATATATATAATATGAGAGCGAGAGACTGCCTGCACGCCACTAACCTGCCTAATCTAGCTCAAGTTCTCTCAATCTCCTCCACGTATCACACTACATACAGCCGCCATGTAAGCAGCCTTATATAGTGTGGGGCGTGGACTTAGCCCCCTGAGCCATGATTGGCCAAAGGTACCCTGTCTTTGGCCAATCATAGCTCTCCCAGCAGATTGCGCTGTGATTGGCCAAAGCATGCAGGTCAGGTTCATGGTTTTGCCTATCAGCAGCCTTCAATGCACTGTGATCTCGCAGCGCATTATGGGGCGTTCCGCGGAGCTCGAATTTGCTGCGAAAACCCCATATGTTTGGTTCGTCTGCGGACAAATGAACACCCGATGTTCGAGTCAAACTTATGTTCGATTCAAGCATCGGGACCATCCCTACTCCATATCTTCATAAATACATATAGCTTTAAGACCCTGTTCACATATAGGGGTTGATTTACTTTGCAGTGAGTCAGCAGTAGGGGGCACCTCTGGGGTGTGTTGAAGTGTGTGTCAATTGTGACAACAATTGTGTGTCCTAATGGTGACCTGTGTTCTTCCACTGTGGTAAAAAGTGCAAAATCTGGTGCAGCTTTGCATGGAAGCCAATCAGCTTCCAGTTTTTTTCTATCAAATCTTAATCTTAATTCGCAAGCTTAAGTTAGAAGCAATTTGGCTGCCATGCAGAGCTGTACCAGATTTTGCACACTCCAGTTTTAGTAAATCAACCCCATAGTGTGTTGACCTGCATTTTACCACACCGGATGAATGCAGGTCAGCGTTAGGACACACAATTTTTGTCTTATTCCCACTCTACTACTGGCTCACTGCAGCCAGACCCGGTGTTCAGTCAGAATGGGTGACCCGTCAGATTAGGTAACGGAAGTGATGTTCCAACAGCTGCTCATGTGTCCACCGCTACCAGGTTTGCTCATCTGACAGATTGCTAATTTTTTTAGATTGCTAAAATTACTGTGAAATTCAAGACATAGCTGGGTGTAGTAAGATGTCCACTGCCTTCTTCTGACTGCAGGTGTTCTGTCAGATTAGCAAACCTGGTAGCAGGTGGACGCATGAGCAGCTGACGAAACGTCACTTCCATTACCTAATCTGATGGCTCGCCGATTTTGACGGAACACCGGCTGTGGTTTGGTGTGCAGCAGCTGTCTAGGGCACTGTGAACAACTCGGTACACTGGGTTTGGAATGAAAAAACTATTCAAAACTGTTTGAGGCCCCTTTCCCACTGACGAACCGAGCCTGTCAGTTTTTCAGGCGGACCTGATTGGACTATTCATTGCCCTTATATAGAGCCATGGATGTCAACAGACATGTGTCCACTGACACCCGCCAACATCTGATCCAATCCTGTTCACTAGAAATAGACGGATGGCGGATCAGATGACAGTCAGATGCAAATGGACAGGCGGTCTGTTTCCATCCGACAGCCCCGTTGAGAACAGGAGGAGACACAGACCTGTCATCTTCCTGCTCAACGGGGATCAGTGGAGAGATCCCCTGCTAAGCAGGCGGATCCGCTGGCGGACTCCATCAATGTGAAAGGAGCCTTAATAGCCCAACTCTGAAAATATATTGTTACAGCCTTGCTAGTGGTTGTAATAATGGTATTTTGACAAATGCTTTTTCAATCATAAACAAGCCCTGTTCACACATACTGCAGTGACCTGCATTTTAACACACTGGAAGAATGCAAGTCACCACAGCATGCTTTGGCCAATCACAGCGCATTCTGCTGAGAGAGCCATAATTGGTCAAAGGCACGGTGCCTTTGGCCAACTCAGAATCTAATGCCTCTGCAAACTTGCGCTGCATGGCCTCCCTGATTCTGCAAAGCCTGCAAAAGGACCCTAGGATTTGTGGTATCAATGAGAGGGATCATTACTGGCTGGCAACCCTGCTTAATCCAGGTTACAAGGGTAAAGTTGCAGAACTCATTCTGCCTTTGCAGAGGGAGCAGAGGATAAAACATCTTCTGAAGAAAGGTTTGTGTAACGCATTTCCATACCCTGGGAGGTTACAATTTCCTGGTGTTGGACAACGTGTTGCTGAGGCGTCATTCAGTCAGAGGAAGAGTGGTGGAGAAGGTGGCAGGCTGACCGATGTCTTTAAACAATTTTTCAGTCCTCAGCGCCAAGGTCTGATCTGTTCAAGCAACCATCCCCAGCGTCTGCATTATATGGTGCAGGAATATCTAGGGGCAAGAGCAGACTTGGAAACCTTTCCAACAGAGCATCCACTGGGTCTTGAGGATGGACCACTGGCCAGAACTTGCTCAATAAGCAATCGAGCTACTGGCCTTTCCTGCATTCAGTGTGCTTTCTGAACGCACATTCAGTGCTGCTGGAGGGTTTGTAATGGATCAAAGAGAGCCCATGTCCACAGACTCCGTTGATAGGCTCACATTCATGAAAATGAATCAGTCTTGGTTTGGCAGCTATTAAGCACCTGATGCTGATGTAACTGATTGAATTTGCTATGGATCTGGGATCCCTTATAAACTGCCTATGCTGACTATTCTATACCTCCTCAATCTTGATGATGCTAGCTTCCAACAATATTTTTGGTTTAGGGCACCACCACCCAAGGCCCAATTTTTCTGCCCGTTTAACAGGGGCATGCAATTACAGTTTTTTAATGATATTTCACAGCTGGGCCCATTTCTGAACACAACAAGAGTATCTGTGAGGGGTTACAGTGTTCTGGCGCCACCAAAACCAAAGGCCCAATTTTTCTGCCCCTGTTTAACAGGGGCATGTAATTACAATTTTTTTAATAAAATATTTCACAGCAGGGCCCGTTCCTGCGCCCAACGAGTAATGCCTCGTACACACGATCGGACTTTCCGCCAACAAAACCGTGGAATTTTGTCCGGGTGTTGGCTCAAACTTGTCTTGCATACACATACACACGTCACACAAATGTTGGCCAACAATTCTAAACGTAGTGACGTACTACATGATTTTCCAGCTCTTTAGCGCCACCCTTTGGGCTCCTTCTGCTAATTTCGTGTTAGTAGAAGTTTGGTGAGTGTAGATTTGCGCTTTTCTTTTCGTGTTTTTGCATTTCGTGGTTTTCAGTTCATTTCTGAACAGCCGTTTGTCAACCAGACATGTTGCTCAATCGGAGGAGATAACGTGTTATTTATTATTGGCCTTGGAGTTATTGCTTTGACATTATTTTTTTGGTTGAATAATGATTTGATTTGGTATATTTTCTATAATTTTGGATGCATAGAAAGCACTTTTTGGTTAAGTTCTATTGGCAGATAGCATGTCTAATTTTATTCATTTATTTTTTTAATGCACAATAAAAAAATTGTGGAGAATAATACTTGGCTATGTGTTTTACTTCAAATGACAGTTTGAGAGTAGGCAGTTACATTTTAAAAAATAGAATGTAAAATAGGGACACCAACATACCGTATATACTCGAGTATAAGTCGAATTTTTCAGCACATTTTTTTGTGCTGAAAGTGCCCCCCTCGACTTATACTCGAGTCAAGCACTTTTCTGCAGCAAAAATTTTTATTTTCCGAACCGACTTTGGGGACCCGTATCTCAGGGCCACTTGGTGCTAGGAACCCCAAATTTGGTATGCAACATATCTAAAGATGAAGTTCCTAGCACTAAGTGGCCCCGAGATACGGGGCCCCAAAATCGGTTCGGAAAATGTCATTCTCTGCTGAAGAAAAGTGCTTGACATTTTCTGAACCAACTTTGGGGCCCCATATCTCAGGGCCACTTGGTGCTAGGAACCCCAAATTTGGTATGCAAACCCAGTGGAACTGGTACCACAACATAACCAAAGATGAAGTTCCTAGCACTAAGTGGCCCTGAGATACAGGGCCCCAAAATCGATTCGGAAAATGTCATTTTCTGCTGCAGAAAAGTGCTTGACATTTTCTGAACTGATTTTTGGGGCCCTGTATCTCGGGGCCACTTAGTGCTAGAAACCCCAGCTTTGAAAATTTTATGGTGCTAGTTCCACTGGGTTTGCACACCAAATGTGGGGTTCCTAGCACTAAGTGGCCCCGAGATACAGGGCCCCAAATTTGGTCAACTGTGTCCATCTGCAGCAATGTCATTTCAGGACCCTTTGGGTTCAGAGACCCCAAATTTTGGCTGCAGCTAGGGGGCATCTAGGAACCCTTAACTACCGAGTTTGAAGTTCAGGGGACCTATGGCTGCAAATGGGCACAGTGATGCTGCAAATGGGCATTGTTGACCCTCTTTTCCACTTACAGTAGCTGTGCATTTCTCACCCTCGTCTTATACTCGGGTCAATAAGTTTTTCCCATTTTTTTGTAGTAAATTAGGGCCTCGACTTATACTCGGAACGACTTATACTCGAGTATATACGGTAGTTGTATCTTTGTTCTTAAAAACTAGGGGATAATGGTGTTGTGGTAACTTGCAGAAATAGAGAAAAAAAAAAAAAATATTGATATTACTAGGGAAAAAAAAGCCTTTGAAAATTTTGTTTGCAATAACTCCCATCAGTATCACCAGAAAAGCAGCTTCATTATTATCCCATTAATCACTTGCCGACCGCCTCACGCAGATATACTGCGGCAGAATGGCACGGGCAGGCAAAGTAACGTAGGGGTACGTTACTTGCCTCCCGCCGGTGCCCGAGGCGGTCGGCTTCTGTCCTGGAGCGATCAGAGGTGAGGGGGAGGTCATCCATTCGTGGCCACCCCGTCGCGATCGCTCCCAGCCAATGAGGTTCTTCCTCTGCTGCTGTATAGTAAACAGCGGCAGAGGAAGTGATGTCATCGCTTTTCCGTTCCGCGCCGAGAAGAGAAGACATCGATGTGAGTGCACAAACACTACACACAGTAAAACACACCAGGCACACTTTACACCCCCCATCAACCCCTGACCACCCCCTAATCACCCCCCCATCACAGTGACACCAACAATCAGTTTTTTTTTCTGATTACTGCATTGGTGTCAGTTTGTAACAGTGTGGTAGGGCAGTTAGTGGTAGCCCCCTTTAGGTCTAGGATACCCCTCTAACCCCCCCTAATAAAGTTTTAACCCCTTGATCACCCCCCGTCACCAGTTTCACTAAGTGATCGTTTTTCTGATCGCTGTATTAGTGTCACGTGTGACGCTAGTTAATGAGGTAAATTTATAGGTTTGCCGTCAGCGTTTTATAGTGTTAGGGACCCCCATATACTACCTAATAACCCCTTGATTGCCCCCTAGTTAACCCTTTCACCAGTGATCACCGTATAACTGTTACGGGTGACGCTGGTTAGTTAGTTTATTTTTTATAGTGTCAGGGCACCTGCCGTTTATTATCTAATAAAGGTTTAGCCCCCTGATTGCCTGGTGGTGATATAAGTTAGGTTTTAGGGTCAGATAGGGTCTGCGTCGCCCCAGGCAGCGTCAGGTTAGTGCCAGTACTGCTAACACCCACGCACGCAGCATACACCTCCCTTCGTGGTATAGTATCTGAACGGATCAATATCTGATCCGATCTATACTAGCGTCCCCAGCAGTTTAGGGTTCCCAAAAATGCAGTGTTAGCGGGATCAGCCCAGATACCTGCTAGCACCTGCGTTTTGCCCCTCCGCCCAGCCCACCCAAGTGCACTATCGATCGATCACTGTCACTTACTAAACACATAACTGCAGCGTTTGCAGAGTCAGGCATGATCCCTGCGATCGCTAACGTTTTTTTTGGTAGCGTTTTGGTGAACTGGCAAGCACCAGGGCCTAGTACAACCCGGTCGTAGTCAAACCAGCACTGCAGTAACGTGGCGAGTCCCATAAGTGCAGTTCAAGCTGGTGAGGTGGCAAGCACAAGTAGTGTCCCGCTGCCACCAAGAAGAAGACAAACACAGGCCGTCATGCCCATCTGCTGCATTTGCCAATCTTAATTGGGAACCCACCACTTCTGCAGCACCCGTACTTCCCCCATTCACACCCCCAACCAAATGCAGTCGGCTGCATGAGAGGCATTTTCTTTATGTCCTCACGAGTACCCCTACCCAACGAACCCCCCCCAAAAAAGATGTCGTGTCTGCAGCAAGCGCGGATATAGGCGTGACACCCGCTATTATTGTCCTACCTGTCCTGACAATCCTGGTCTTTGCACTGGTGAATGTTTTGAACGCTACCATACACTAGTAGAGTATTAGCGTAGGGTACAGCATTGCACAGACTAGGCACACTTTCACAGGGTCTCCCAAGATGCCATCGCATTTTGAGACCCGAACCTGGAACCGGTTACAGTTATAAAAGTTAGTTACAAAAAAAAGTGTAAAAAAAAATATATATATATATATAATATATAAAATAATGTATAAAAAAAAAATTGTTGTCGTTTTATTGTTCTCTCTCTCTCTATTCTCTCTCTCTATTGTTCTGCTCTTTTTTACTGTATTCTATTCTGCAATGTTTTAATGTTATTATGTTTTATCATGTTTGCTTTTCAGGTATGCAATTTTTTATACTTTACTGTTTACTGTGTTTTATTGTTAACCATTTTTTTTGTCTTCAGGTACGCCATTCAGCTGCAGAGCGGATTTACTCATCTTGACAGCAACAGCGTTTGATCCCACAATATATAAAGCCGTGACTCCAGCGGAGGTGATATATGCCGAAGCATGAGGGCAGCAGGGGCGGAGGAGCGATTTGCTCCTAACTTTTGGGGCAGATGCTCCCATGCTTCAGCATATATAAATGGTGCATGTATGCCCATCATTAGAAGTGGGTGGATGAAGGGAGGTATTCCAATGGTGGGCATACCCACCGATCAATCTTTTTTTCGTTCAGCCCACAGGCTGCATGAAAAAAAAAAATAACAATATATGCCCAACAAGGACCAGCAACGTACTGGTATGTTGCTGGACTTTGAGTGGTTATACCAGAATGATGCCTGCAGGTTTAGGTATCATCTTGGTATCATTCTTTTCAGCCAGCGGTCATGTAAAAGCAATCCTAGTGGCTAATTAGCCTCTAGACTGCTTTTACAAGCAGTGGGAGGGAATGCCCCCCCCACCCGTCTTCCATGTTTTTCTCTGGCTCTTCTGTCCCAACAGGGAACCTGAGAATGCAGCCGGTGATTCAGCCAGCTGACCATAGAGCTGATCAGAGACCAGAGTGGTTCCAAACATCTCTATGGCCTAAGAATCTGGAAGCTACGAGCATTTCATGACTTAGATTTCGCTGGATGTAAACAGCGCCATTGGGTAATTGGGAAAGCATTTTATCACACCGATCTTGGTGTGGTCAGATACTTTGAGGGCAGAGGAGAGATCTAGGGTCTAATAGACCCCAATTTTTTCTAAAAAAAGAGTACCTGTCACTACCTATTGCTATCATAGGGGATATTTACATTCCCTGAGATAACAATAAAAATAATTTTAAAAAAATTAAAGGAACAGCTTAAAAATAAGAAAAAAGCAAAAAAAAAAGCAAAAAAAAAAAACAAAACAAAAAAAAAGCACCCCTGTCCCCCCCTGCTTTTGCGCAAAGGCGAACGCAAGCGCCGGTCTGGCGTCAAATGTAAACAGCAATTGCGCCATGCATGTGAGGTATCACCGTGAAGGTCAGATCGAGGGCAGTAATTTTAGCAGTAGACCTCCTCTGTAAATCTAAAGTGGTAACCTGTAAAGGCTTTTAAAAATGTATTCAGTTTGTCGCCACTGCACGTTTGTGCGCAATTTTAAAGCATGTCATGTTTGGTATCCATGTACTCGGCCTAAGATCATCTTTTTTATTTCATCAAACATTTGGACAATATAGTGTGTTTTAGTGCATTAAAATGAAAAAAAGTGTGTTTTTTCCCAAAAAATTGCGTTTGAAAAATCGCTGCGCAAATATTGTGTGAAAAAAAAAAATGAAACGCCCACCATTTTAATCTGTAGGGCATTTGCTTTAAAAAAATATATAATGTTTGGGGGTTCAAAGTAATTTTCTTGCAAAAAAAAAATTTGTCTTCAAGTGGTTAGAAGAGTGGGTGATGTGTGACATAAGCTTCTAAATGTTGTGCATAAAATGCCAGGACAGTTCAACCCCCCCCCCCCAAATGACCTTATTTTGGAAAGTAGACACCCCAAGCTATTTGCTGAGAGGCATGTTGAGTCCATGGAATATTTTATATTGTGACACAAGTTGCGGGAAAAAGACACTTTTTTTTTTGCACAAAGTTGTCACTAAATGATATATTGCCTAAACATGCCATGGGAATATGTGAAATTACACCCCAAAATACGTTCTGTTGCTTCTCCTGAGTACGGGGATACCACATGTGTGAGACTTTTTGGGAGCCTACCTGCGTACGGGACCCCGAAAACCAAGCACCGCCTTCAGGCTTTTAAGGGCGTAAATTTTTTATTTCACTCTTCACTGCCTATCACAGTTTCGGAGGCCATGGAATGCCCAGGTGACACAACCCCCCCCCAAATGACCCTATTTTGGAAAGTAGACACCCCAAGCTATTTGCTGAGAGGTATAGTGAGTATTTTGCAGACCTCACTTTTTGTCACAAAGTTTTGAAAATTGAAAAAAGAAAAAAAATTTTTTTTTCTTGTCTTTCTTCATTTTCAAAAACAAATGAGAGCTGCAAAATACTCACCATGCCTCTCAGCAAATAGCTTGGGTTGTCTACTTTCCAAAATGGGGTCATTTGAGGGGGTTTTGTGCCATCTTGGCATTTTATGGCCTTCAAAACTGTGATAGGTAGTGAGGAGTGAATCAAAAATTTATGCCCTTAGAAATCCTGAAGGCGGTGATTGGTTTTCGGGGGCCCCTGTGCGCAGCTAAGCTCCCAAAAAGTCCCACACATGTGGTATCCCCATACTCAGGAGAAGCAGCTAAATGTATTTTGGGGTGCAATTCCACATATGCCCATGGCCTGTGTGAGCAATATATCATTTAGTGACAACTTTGTGCAAAAAAAAAAAAAAAATGTGTCACTTTCCCGCAACTTTGTCAAAATATAAAATGTTCAATGGGCTCAACATGCCTCTCAGCCATTTTAGCACCTCAAGAAATGACATAGGCAGTCATAAACTAAAAGCTGTGTAAATTCCAGATGTACCCTAGTTTGTAGACGCTATAACTTTTGCGCAAACCAATAAATATACGCTTATTGACACTTTTTTTACCAAAGACATGTGGCCAAATGCATTTTGGCCTAAATGTATGACTAAAATTGAGTTTATTGGATTTTTTTTTTTTTATAACAAAAAGTAGAAAATATCATTTTTTTTTTAAATTTTCGGTCTTTTTCCATTTTTATAGCACAAAAAATAAAAACCGCAGAGGTGATCAAATACCATCAAAAGAAAGCTCTATTTGTGGGAAGAGAAGGATGCAAATTTAGTTTGGGTACAGCATTGCATGACCGCGCAATTAGCAGTTAAAGCGACTCAGTGCCAAATTGTAAAAAGTGCTCTGGTCAGGAAGGGGGTAAATCCTTCCGGGGCTGAAGTGGTTAAAGAAGAAGAGAATCGTGCGCTGCATTTTGAGATTTCATAATTTGCCACATCACAAATGTTAATTCTTCATTACAAGTGCTAGTTTACAAGACCAACCGCTTCTGCTTCCGAGCATGCGTGTTTGTACTTTGGACTTTTGTCTGACGGACTTGTGTACACACGATCGAAAAGTCCGACAACACACATTTGTTGGCAGAAAATTTGAAAACATGCTAGCCAACATTTGCTGGCAGAAAGTCTGACAATTGTCCGATGGAGCATACACACAGTCGGATTGTCTGCCAACAGCCTGACATCCAACATTTCCCATCAAAGTATGATCGTGTGCATGGGCCTTTACTGTGAGGGGTTACAGTGTTCTGGTGCCACCAAAACCTAGGCCCAATTTTTCTGTAGAGTATATAGGGCAGGCCGTTTAGTGTATATATGCTGTGGTTCAGAGTATATAGGGCCTGGGGGACCCCCCACGCCATTTCATTAATTTTTTTATTTTTTTAAATTTTGGAGTGGGGTTCCCCGTAATATCCATACCAGACCTGCAGGGCCTGGTATGGATTTTGGTGAAGACATCCACGCCCTTCCTTTTTGTTTTTTTGTTTTTTTCTGGACTGGGGGGGACCCCACGCCATTTTTTTTCAATGATTTATCTATATTGCCAGGATCAGACAATACATTACAGCCGCAAGCAGTTTTAAATTAAATTTTTTTTCCTTTAGAAAAGTAATTTTGCAGTGGTACTGTTATAAACATAGAAAAGATGCAGTACTTTACGGGCAGACTAGGGAGATGCCCCAGGCATGATATTTAAAGGAATATTTCATTTTTATTGTTTCACTTTAACCCTTTTTAAAAATCCCTGCTCCTGAAAAAACTGACGTTTTTAAAACTTTTCTTTACATTGATACATGTCCCCTGGGGCAGGACCCGGGTCCCCAAAAACTTTTTATGGCAATAACTTGCATATAAGCCTTTAAAATGAGCACTCTTGATTTTTCATGTTCGTGTCCCATAGACTTTAACGTTTATTCGCACAAATTTTTTGCATATTTTGCTGTGAACCGAACCGGGGGGGGGGGGGGGGTGTTTGGCTCATCCCTAATAGACAGCACTGATAAGCTGCACTGGTAGGCGGCAATGAAAGGTGGCCCTGATAGGTGGCATTAATGAGCACTGATGGGCATTGAGCACTGATGGGCAGCGTTGATGGCCACTGATGAGGAGGCACTGATAGGCGGCATTGATGATCACTGATATGAAGTATTGATAGGCGGCATTGATGAACACTGACAGGAGGTACTGATAGGAGGCACTGATGAACACTGATAGGCGGCTCTGATGGGCATTGAGCAGTGATAGGCAGCACTGATGGACACCATTGAGGTTGCACTGATAGGCGGCATTGATGGGCACTGATAGGCGGCATTAATAAGCAATGATAGGTGGCACTGATAAGCGGAATTGATGGGCACTGATGGGTGGCATTGATGAGCACTGATAGGCAGCATTGATGGGCAATGTTAGGTGGCACTAATAGGTTGCACTGATGATCAGGGCACTAATAATCAGTGTAAACAATTTACTGACATTGTTGCCTCTCCTTTCCTCACACAGACACAGCATGGGAGGAAAGAGCTGCCGATAACCAGCAAGTCAGTTTACATGTGATTGCGCTGGATGCACATCCCAGGGGACACGTGGGAGGCAGAGTTCTGGGAGGATGTCCATGGACGCCCTCCCAAAATTGGAAACCCGGGGCTTACATGAAAAAGAGGGAGGGGGGGTCGGGGGCCCATCAAGGTTTTTTTCACCGGGGCCCTGAGGGTACTAGTTATGCCTCTGGTATAGTGTATGGCTATCTTTATATATTTCCTAGGCAGCATCCCAAGCTAGGGTGGAGAGATGGTTATCTGAAACAAATCTGTTTGCAGCTAAAAAATATAAAATCTAAATCCAAAGCAGTTTACAATCTTTGCCTGTGCAATTTATTTAAATCTTGTGCAGGCAGCTCACACCAAAATCCCAATTTATTCCTCTCTTCTTCGTAGGCAGTGACTTGTGACATTCATTAATGTTATAGCTCATCATTTCAGACTGGAGTAGCTATGGAAACTCTGCAGCCTGTCATTTGTCTGCATTCTGTGTTTGTTTAGTGCACTCTTTCTGTTTCTACATCCATGGCAGATCTCTTTCTGTGTAACATTCAGCTCTGTGTATTTCCGTCACCATTGGCTTGGTAGCTGACACTAATATTCATTAACGTCTGTTGATAACAGAAATACTTATTGCATGCCTCTTTCAATGGTAGACATCTGACATTCATTTTCATATGTATCCCCAGCAACTATTGTCTGTGATCTATTATGTTCAGCACAAGATTTAATGAAGCTGGCTTATTAGGCCTTTTAGACCATAGTCATCATAATAGCATTCATTAGGAAAAAATGTCTGAATATGCGCGGGTATTTATTGGTTTATGTACTGATAAGTTAAATGAGTGGAATAAAAACAGTGCCTGTTGACGTGGTATTAAAGGGGTTGGAAAGGTTCCTTTTTTTTTTTTTTTTGTCATACTTACCTCCTCTGTGCAAGGGTTTTGCACACAGTGGCCCCGATCCTCCTCTTCTGGGGTCCCCCGTGGCGCTCCGGGCTACTCCTCTTCTCGAGTGCCCCCACGGAGAGCCGCATTCCATAGGGGCACTCATGCGGGTGCACTCCCAAGTCCTGCTGCTGCTTCCATTGGCTCAAACTATCCAATGAGGACCCAAGACAGTGGCTGGAGCTGCTGTGCTCATCCCTGTTGCTGTAACAAACTGGTTCAGGTAAGTAAAAGGGTCTCTGGAGGGCTGCTGCACTACTGAAGGTTTTACAACCCCTTTAACAACCTGCAAAACGCGCTATAGCCAGATGGTGGTTACAGCGCGGCCAGCTAGTTTTGGGAGGGGAGAAAGAGAGAGATTTTGTGGTGAGAGGATGAGGTGTGGGGTGTCAGACAGAGGCAGGCCAGTTAAGCCTGCTTGCCAGTTAAAGAGGTGTTTTGTCCCTGTCTGATCATAGTAGTGCACTCAGAACTAGTATAGAGCTGCTATCATTCTGAATGCATTTAGAGTTGTTATATATTGCATTTAGAGTTGTTATATATTGCTTTTAGCTAATGATATAGAAGTGTACTCTTCCCCCTTTTTTTTCCCTCCTTCTCAATTTTCTACTTGGGTTAAGTTATTTTACCCGGTTTAGGAGCCTGGGTCTGAGTTTGCCTGATCTGTTTTAATTCTGTTGAAATTGCCATTTATTTGTGGTGTTACTTGTGCTCGCAGTAGGTGTGTCAGAGAGGCTGAAATTGTTGTTGTAGTCGAGGCGTGGAACAAGAAACCCAAAATTACCAAGCGGCTCATTCAGGGATAGTGCTACACATGGGGGAACTCGTCCGGGAACCTCTCTTTCTACTAAGGTGCTGAAGACAGGGCCATCTGGACCGGGGCCAAGGTAACTAGAACTGAGTCCTCTGCCTAGGTAGAAAAAGACAGTTTTGTCACAAGAGAAGAGATATTGTGAGTCAGAGCTGTATTGGAATTGTCCGAACATCTAAGTGCACTTCCTCTTTTTGTGTGTGTGCGTGCGCAATGTGTGTATGTGAGTGATTTTTGATCAGATGACTAATCTTACGGTTTCTGCTTTAGCCAACTGTACTTTCTGTGGTGAAAAAGGTGGAGATAATAACAAGCTACAAGCTAAACACGGCGTATCCTGGTAACTATTCTTGTTATGCACTCCCGGGGAATTAGAGCGGAACAGAACTGGGAAAATTACCCAATGACTACTGTAGGAATAGAGTGGTCACAAAAGAAGGTGGCTGGGTTGAACATAATACCCAGAGGGTTGATGTTTGGTGGTTGTGTGGTGACAGGAAGCTGAGAGCCAGGATCCCAGCCAATGCTCAAAGGGGATTGCGCTTTTGTCAAGCTAGCTATGCCCATACGCCTCCTTTCATAATCCCCGTAGAAGCAAAGTCACCCACGAGAGAGGAGAGACGCCTCTCCAAAAGGGTCTTTTGATTCCCAGGTCTATATTGATGAGATAGGGGTCCCGCTGGGAGTGCGGAATGAATTTAAGTATATATACTGTGCCGCGCTACTAATACTCATCAATTAATAAAACCTGTGCTCTAAAACAATATAGATATAATAATGCGTAACATAAAGTGTCTTGCAATAAAAGTTAAATATACTATAAAGTGCTATTTAACTTTTATTGCAAGACACTTTTATATGTTACGCATTATATCTATATATTCCCAATAATACAGCTCCAGGTGGAATTGTAACAGGGCAATCGAGGGCCTCACCGCATTATCGAATGAACTGGCTGAGAAATCCGGAATAAATGACCCATTTTCATCCGAGTTGGAAGGATGGTTCAGAAAATGGACCGGATTGATCACATCAGCACTGATCTCCATCGCCATAGTGTTGGCCGCACTGGTAACTTGTGGATGTGTGTTGCATCCCTTGCATTTGTGGACTATCACAAAAACTGATTGAGACAGCAATGACCAGAACTATGTATCAGACAGTCCCTGCCTCAGATGAGACTTATGATGATTTTGGAGCTGAAACTGCGATTGATGATAACCAGGCTGAAAGTGTGTCCAACACAGGCACTGTGTTTGAAAACCACCGCAGATGAAGAACAGCCACAATGAGGAGGGAAATGTTGGAATTAACAAGAACTGTTTGTGCCTGCTCTCTACCTTATAGGCTTAATTAAGGACACTTAAGAAGTATTGCAAGATGGCGATTCTATCCTGCACACACCCAAGCGTTGTTTTTCTTTCTTATAACTATAAATGGTAATATTCTAAGATTTTAAGGTTTGCTGACGCAGACAATAAAGTTAAATCCAATGAGCTGCCAGCATACACCTAGAGACTTATGACTCCTGTAACTTCCTCTTTTCACTACTATTAAAGGTTGAGCCCGTGATCACCGGGTGTGACTCCTTGCTTGAATCTATGCATGTACTGATCTCACCCATATGTATCGATACTTATGAATAAAGCTTCTTCCTCGCTTTGGACTGGGAGTCTTGATTGATCTAAGGTGACCAGGAGATTTTCCTGACACAAACCTCCAAGATAATGCCCCAGAGAGAGTCAAGATGGACCAGGCCGTTGCAACCCAGTGGTGTGAGGAGGAAAATGGCCAACGGGAGTTAAGTGTTGTAATTGACATCCTTAGGGTGACCTGGACTGTGGAAAAGATCAGGCAAACTGTGAAGACAATAGTCCCAGATCAGAAGGTGTGGGTGATACACATCAAGCCCAATCAAGAGAACTCCCACACTTATGCTCTAATAGAGTGGAGGAAAGGGATCCCCACTTGTTTCCAAAGGGAGAGGTTATGACTGACCAGCGATGTCGAAGCTCATCTAATCCAGCTGAATGTGCCCGACATGAGTCCAGAAAGCTCAAGCCAAGTAGCCCTAGCAGAGGAAGCCACCTTACCAACACCAGTTCCATGATTGGGCTGGAGTTCATTTCGGCCTTGGGATATTTTGTGACAAAATGTCAGAAGGACATCCCAACATACATTGGGACCGGGTATCAGAAGCTGAGAACATTTTCGGTTAAATAACCAGTGCCCACTGGGGAAGAGGAGTATGAAACCAGGATGGAGCAAGCCATGCAGGCTCTGGTAGAAGGAGATGTTCCAGAAGCCCAAAAGCAACAGCGCATTAGTGAGAGCTTGATAGGAGCTGCTGCATAAGCTATCAGAAATCTCAAGTTCAGTCAAACGTACTGCACAACCGATGGCTACCTCACCATGTTGCAGGAAGAGTTTGGACTAACAGAGAAGGCTGCAGACTTGATTTACCAATTTGAGCATGCTCTCCAATGCCAGGGTGAGTGCCTGAGTATATCCAGTGATTAAACAAAATGCTAAACCAAATTGTATTAAAGAAGGGAATGGAACCTTCAGCCATAGATCAAGCTAGAATACAGCAAATCCTGAGAGGTGCTCTACGCTCCGATCCAGTCTGGGTCTAGCTAAAGACTTCAGCAGATGTCATGTCATTAAAGTATCCTGAACTCATTAGGGTAGTGAGGGAGGAAAAGGCTATGTTTTAGGTCAAGAAAACTGCAAACAAGCCAGCATCAGTGTCTCTAGCTGATGTTGGGTCAGTGGGGGCAGCAGAGCCCAATTCGGAGATAGCCACTCTGAAACCCCAGATGTCACAGATGATGGAAATGTAGAATCTGTTAGCAGTTAAAATCACCACATTGTCCAGTGAAAATACTCTGGGTCCAGTCAATCGCCAACTCCTACCATTGCCTCTACCACAAAACCAGTGAATTGAGGTGTTTGTTTCAAATGCGGAGGAATGGGACATTACCAACGTAATTGTTCAAGTCCACACAAGTCTAAAAGCCAATGCCAGAAACCAGCAGGAAACTTCAGAGAGCCTCCTGTAAAGGAGCCAAACGGGTGCCCATCCTCAACAGTTAGCTCCAAAGTTAGACGTAAAGAAACCACAGTGGTAGCTCAAACCTTTTCAGAGGGCTCCCATTACTGTTTCTGAGCAATCAGACAACCCGCTACCATGGGCCCCACTGAGACACAAACAAAACCAAAAGAGCATCAAGAAAGGGGCATGAATACAGACAGCAGGACAGACTAGCCCCGCTACTCCTGGTAAATTCCCTCAAACTAGTGGGACCTTCTCACATTGTGTCAATCCAAATATAAGGCATCTATACAAAGGCCCTTCTAGACACCATGGCGCAAGTGACCCCGCTGTAGTGAGAATTTTACAACAGCCACCTCAAACGTATACCCCTGCAGAAATTTGTGGAACTAGAGATATAGGGTATTGGAACCCAGAAGTTCCCATATGATGGATTCCTAACGGTCAAGTTTACTTTTGATCCCTCTGTGGCCGGACAAACAAAAACATTTGATACCCTAGCTGTTGTATGTCCTTGCCCATCAGGAGCCAACAAGAGTTCTCTGATAATAGAAATACTGACCTCATCAAAAGGCTGCTCACTCCTCTTGTATCAAAGCCCGACACCCCAACCAAGGGCATACACCCTATGCTGAGACAAGTGTGTCAGCATCTAGTTCAAGAACATAGAGCCCAAGCTGAAGGAGTAGAAAAGATTTTGCAATTAGACAGAAGTGAGAAGATACTACAGCCTGGAGAGGTTGTGTGTCTACAAGCTTCAGTCAAACTCAGTTGGGAACAACCGGCCTCTTTTGTTGTCCTTGAAGCTGACTGCCAGGGAGAGGACGTGGGAATAGAGGTAATCCCCGAAGTGATATCAACTAGGGCACTGCAACAGAGTCATAGGAAGATCCCTATCAGCGTCCGGAATGCCACGGCCTCGCCATTGAAACTGCTGCCCGAATGCTGTTAGGACAAATGAATCCAGCCACCCCAGTGTCACCATCTGATTTGGGGAAGGGAGGGAAGGACAGAATCTCCATATAACAGTTTTACATAAAAAAAAAACCCACCCCACTATCACCTTAGTGGAAAGGAAATGTCAAAGCCCAGCTCCTGAGATGGCAGGATATGTTTTCGAAAAATGAGTTGGGTGTGTGAAAAGTGCCCAGCATGGGATTTCCCTTCAGGAAGACAAGCCATTCAGAGAAAGAGTCAGACAGATTCCTTTAAGGGACCTAGAAGATTTACGTGAGCAATTAGAAGAATTGAAGAGATCAGGCATCATCAGGGGGTCTAAGAGCCCTTATGACTCCCCCATAGTGGTGGTGTGGAAGAATAAGGGATCCCTGAAGCTGTGCATCGTTTATCGGACACTCAATAGGAGAACCATCCCTGACCAGTACACCACTCTAAGGCTAGAAGATGCACTTCAGAGCCTATCGGGGGCGAAGTGGTTCAGCGTGCTGGACCTGAATAGTGGGTACTATCCCCATGCACCCTGAAG
Organism: Lithobates clamitans; assembly: GCA_037952925.1. Lineage (NCBI taxonomy): Eukaryota > Metazoa > Chordata > Amphibia > Anura > Ranidae > Lithobates > Lithobates clamitans. The sequence goes on from JBBGZY010001537.1 coordinate 429,491, forward strand.
ATAGAGAAAAGACAGCATTTATCACACCAGTAGGGTTCTTCGAGTTTGGCAGGATGCCTCAGGGTCTGTCTGGCACTCCGGCAACATTTCAGAGACTGATGGAGAAGATATGAGGAGACATGAACCTGATCGAATTGCTGGTATACCTATACGATATCATCATCTTCGGTAAACCCGTCAAAGAGCATGAAGAACGTCTGGAAAAAGTCCTGAAGAGACTCCATGACGAGGGGTTTAAGCTTTCCCTGGAAAAATTTCAGTTTTACCTGCCTACAGTTAATTACCTTGGCCATGTTGTCTCCACTGAAGGAATAGCTACTGACCCCCAGAAGCTGGAAACTGTCACCTCTTGGCCAAGGCCTACCAATGTAACTGAGCTTAGGTCATTCCTGGGATTTTGCTTATACTATAGAAGGTTCGTTGAAGGATTTGCTAAAATAGCTCGGCCCCTTAATGAGTTGATAAAGAATGAGGATGATGAGCCCGATTCAACAAAACCTGCCGAACAAATCAGAGGAACCAGGAAGCCTCGAGAGTCAATCCAAGATGAGCGGACTGAGTCATGTGAGCAAGCTTTCAGTCAATTGAAGTTGAGTTTAACGACTGCTCCTGTCCTAGCCTATGCTGATCAAGCCAAACCGTATGAACTACATGTTCATGAAAGCCGAGATGAGCTAGGCGGGGTAATGTATCAGGAACACGATGGACACCTGCGGCCTGTTGCTTTATGTGAGCCGAAGTCTTGCACCTGCTGAGAAGAACTACCTTACTCACAAATTGGAATTCTTGGCTCTGAAGTGGGCAGTGGTGGACAAGTTGAAAGACTACTTGTATGGTGCAGACTTCATAGTCAAGACCGATAACAACCCCTCACATATATTCTTACCACCGCCAAGCTGGACACTGGGCATAGGTGGTTGGCCGCCCTATCAGGATTCCGTTTCAGCTTAAAATACCGCCCAGGTGTCGGGAACGGGATGCTCTATTGAGGAGACCCTATGATGCAGGGGCTTCCTCTGAAGAGTGGACTCAACTGACACCAGAAGGGATACAAGCCTTGTGTCAGGGAGTGGAACATCAGGTTAAAGGAACAACCGGAGCTGAAGCCATCGGAGTTTCAGTGGCAGGTGTCCCAAAATACTACTGTGATCTTTCCCAAGTCAGGGACAACAGGCCTACCCAAGCTTTCAGACAGGGACTTAAGAAAGGACCAGATGGAAATTTAACACTCAAGGCCCTGGAGGGCCAACACCCAAATCTACTGCTAACAGTCTCCAAAAGAAGCACGACTAGTACAAAAGGAATGGAATCAACTGCAGTTACACAATGGGGTGGTCTACCGAAGGAGCCCTTCCTGAAGATAAGTGGCAGTTGATCCTGCCTAGAAAGCATAGTGAGAATGTACTGACTGCCTTACACAACAACCATGGTCACTTAGGGCCTGAAAGAATGTTTGCTTCTATTGGCCCTGTATGCAGGCTGAAGTTGAGGGATACTGCCATTCCTGTATATAGTGCATATAGAGGAAGACTTTACCTCACAGAGCTGCCCCAATGGGCCATCTTCAAAGTCAAGGACCAATGGAATTAATGTGCATTGATTTTCTGTGTCCGGAGCCTGACTCGAGTGGAAAGGGAAATGTCCTGGTGGTAACCAACCACTTTACCCGGTATGCCCAGGCATTCCCAACTAAAGACCAGCAAGCATCCACAGTGGCCAAAGTTCTAGTAGGGAAGTTCTTTGTCCATTATGGCATACCTCAGCATATTCACCCTGACCAGAGGAGAGACTTTGAGAGTAGACTCATCAAGAGACTGTTAGACCTTTTTGGGTATTCAGAAATCAAGAACAACTCCCTACCACTCTCAAGGGGACCCTCAGCCAGAAAGGTTTAATAGAACCCTCTTAGATATGCTTGGGACTCTTACCTCAGAGCAGAAGCAGCATTGAGGTAGACATATTGCAGCCATCGTACATGCCAACAATAGCACCAAAAATGATGCCACAGGGTACTCACCTTACAGGCTGATGTTTGGAAGGGAAGCTAAACTTCCAGTTGACTTGGCATTCGGCACAACATTGGACCATACTTCAATGATGTCCCACAGAGAATATGTGGACCATTTTGAGAAAGAGTCTAAAAGCAGCATATGAGAAAGCTCAGGCTGCCTTAGATGCCCGAGGGCAGCGAAACAAAATACATTTTTGACTTGAAGGTGAGGGTACATGACCTGCAGCCTGGTGACAGGGTGTTACTGAGGAACTTAGGTGTCCCTGGGAAACACGAGCTGGCTGATCACTGAAAGTCACAGCCTTATAATCTGTAAGCAGCTGCCAGGACTACCAGTATACCAGATCCGCCCAAAAGGAAGTACAGGCCCACTAAAGATCTGGCACTGTAATCGCCTACTGATGCTATCAGACGCAGTTTGTGTGCCTCAACAACCAGATCCACAGCCTACTCGAACTACCCTTCAGAGATCATGTCCAATAACCAGGTCTCAGTCTGTGCCACTGAACACAGATGTAGAGGATAGTGAGAATGATGAACTAGGCATGGACTGGCTGTGGCAGTCTACGCTTTCATAACCTGCCACTTCCCTTACTTCCAGAGAAGCGGATATGGGAACCCTCAGGCCTGAGGCTCCGGAGTTCATTCCACAAAGCCAACCTTTGGCAAGCAAAAGAGATCTTCTGAGTTCCCTAACTGTAGAGAACAAAGAAACTTCTCCACCCTCTGTAGCATCAGAGGAAGAGGCTATTTTACTTGAAACACCTGAACCCAAAGGGCAGAGAGGAAAGCGAACAATTTGCCCACCAAAAAGGCTGACTTACAATACTTTAGGCGAAATTTTTGAGGATGCTATCTTCACATCTCAGATAACTCACAACCCGCTGACCCTTCCCACTACAGATTTAGTGGAGGGCAACTCCAACTCAACCCCTGGCACATCTAGGTGGGCCATGCCAGTATCTGTGACTTGTGGGCAAGACAACCTTCCCTCTTAAGACAAATGGTGGGAGGTTCCCTTGCCAGGTTCATACGTGCATGTCAATTCCATGTTTTCTTACATGTACTAACCTGTTTTTGCCTCCCGTTGTATTGTGAAAGCATGTAACAGGTTGTGGACATGATATGTTGATGGACTCTGTCCCTCCTTTGGGGACCAAAGGTTCTTTGGTGGGGGGAGTGTGTAACAAGCATTTTTGCCATAAAGCAATGAAAAACTATTGGTAGTGCAATTTCTCCTTTTGGCCACAAGATGGAGATAGGGAGATGTTGATTTGTCCTTCCAGAAAACTGAGACAGAGAGGACACTGGGAAAAAGGGGGGTTTTAGGAAGGGCTGAGGTGATTTTAGAGGAAGAGAGAGAGAGAGAGCGAGAGAGAGAGTCAGTCTAGGAGCCCAGAAAAAGGGGCTCTGACAGGACAGTACAGAGACAGAGTGAAGTGAGAACAACCGCACCCAAGGTTGTCAGTCAGAGAAAGGGAGAGCCTGAATCGGCAGAAACCCCCAGCTATTAGGAGAATCTCCTAACTCACTGCAGACTTATCGAAGCCATTGTGGTGAGAGGACGAGGTGTGGGGTGTTAGGGACGGAGGGAGGCCATGCCATTGGAAGTTACTACAGTGCGGGAAAGCATTTCTGGGACCGGAAAACATGCTGCCTGCCAGAGTCAACCTAAGCGAGTAAACACCTGATCGGAGGGGCAACTTACAGTGTCACCGGGACTTGTGAGGGAGCCTTGCAGCCACTACTTGCTACCGCTGCTAGGGAATAAAGCCACTAGGAGCTACTTAACCAGTGACCCCCATAGCTCTAACACTGCCTGCAGGCCTTACTGACGGCCGCAACGCACGCCAACGAGCTCCAACGAAACATAGGACTAAGGACATCCCCTAGTTGTAATTACCTTGAAGCACTATCTGCTGGCCAGTTAAGGCGATGTCCTGCCCCTGTCTATTTATATGAGTACACTCAGAACTAGTATAGAGCTGCTACCATTCTGAACGCATTTAGAGTTATTATACGTTGCTTTTAGCTAATGATATTTAAGTGTGCTGTTCTTCCCCCTTTTTTTTTTTTTCTTCTTCCCAATTTTCTACTTGTGTATAGTTATTTTACCCTGTTTAGCAGCCTATGTCTAAATTTGCCTGATCAGGTGTTTAACTCTGTTGAAATGGCCATTTATGCTAATCTGCATTAATAGATTAAGTGAATTATCCCTTTTCTTTTTTGTACTGGCAAAACCTCACAGCTAGGTGAAGGCTATTTTACATTTGTGGTGTTACTTGTGCTCACAGGTGGTGTGTCAGAGGGGCTGAGATTGTTCTTGGAGTCGAGGCATGGAACAAGAAACCCAAAATTACCAAGCGGCTCCTTCTGGGGTAGCGCTACACAATAATCAGCTTTTATTCATTTACGTAAAACCTGTATCTAAACAGGAAAAAAAAAACTGTTTGCTGTTGCTGCTTACAAAGTGTTCATAGGAGATTGGATTCAAATTGTTAGTCAAGTCCATTTAGCCTGGCTTCTCGCTTGTGCAGTGCGGGATGCAGCATGTGATTTGGACAGGAATCGCACCGCACATGTGAACCGGGGCTAAATCTGCTACTCTAGCACTACCCTCCCTCTAGAGCAGACGGACAATGCTGTTGTCCAAAGGTGTCTGTTGCTCCTTCATCCAGAGTGGAAACACTCTAACCCTAGGTTGACACTTATGCGTTTTTTTAGTGCATTTTGCAGTCTGCAGAAATGCACTACAGTCCATTTAACATGGTTTCCTATGGTATACGCTCACATCTATGCATTTTGGGAAAGGGTCAGTGACTTTTTGTCTCACAGCAGATTGCATTTTGCATGTAATAGACTTCAATGAACCCGCACCAAAAACGCAAGTATTGCACTTTTGATGCGTTTTTACATGCATTTTGCGGTTTGAGCTATTTTTTTTCTCTCCATAACACACTGTCTATAGCTGGTTGTTAAGGAGTGGGCCTGGAAAGTCAGCCACTGTGTCCATAACAACCTATGAGTCATTAGCTGTCAGCGGGCTTCACTGCCGACAGCTGAATGTAAAAACCAAGCATTGCCGGTGTTCTGTCGAATAGTGCAGATCATCAGATAATGCAGATCATCAGAGGCGTTATCTGACGATCCGCAAAGCGCAGAGGATGAATCTGATTGTGAAGATGGAAGCCCTGTCAGCGGTGACAGCTTGACTCTGGAGGGCTTTGTTTTAGGGTAAGTTGCACATAATGTGCTAGTATAGTTACATAGTTACATAGTCAGGTTGAAAAAAAACGTCCATCCAGTTCAACCTTAAACAATAAATAAAATAAAAAATATCATACAATCCAATATACCCAATTTTATACCCTCAGTTGATCCAGAGAAAGGCAAAAAACCCTAGCAGAGCATGCTCCAATTTGCTACAGCAGGGGAAAAAATTCCTTCCTGATCCCCCAAGAGGCAATCTGATTTTCTCTGGATCAACTTTACCTATAAATGTTAGTACCCAGTTATATTATGTAAATTTAGGAAAGTATCAAGGCCTTTCTTAAAGTAAGCTGGCCAGAACCACCTCTGGCGGGAGTCTGTTCCACATTTTCACAGCTACTGTGAAGAAACCTTTGTGTATTTGGAGATTAAATCTCTTTTCCTCTAGACGTAAAGAGTGCCCCCGTGTCCTCTGGGTTGACCGTAAAGAGAATAACTCAACACCAAGATCACTATATGAACCCCTTATATATTTGAACATATTGAAAATATCCCCCCTTATTCTCCTCTTCTCAAGAGTGAATAAATTCAGTTCCTCTAATCTTTCCTCATAGCTGAGCTCCTCCATGCCTCTTATCAGTTTGGCTGTCCTTCTCTGCACTTTCTCCAGTTCCCTGATATCCTTTTTGAGAACTGGTGCCCAAAACTGAACTGCATATTCCAGATGAGGTCTTACTAATGATTTGAACAGGGGCAAAATTCTCTTTCTCTATCTCTCTATCTCTCTCGCTCTCGCTTTGGAAACCACAGCTTGGCATTGCATGCTATTATTGAGCTTATGATCTGCCAAAACCCCCAGATCCTTCTCCACCACGGATTCCCACAGTTGTACTCCCTCTAGCATGTATGATGCATGCATATTCTTAGCCCCCAAGTGCATAACTTTACATTTCTCAACATTAAACCTCATCTGCCACATAGTCACCCAATTAGACAGTGCATTGAGGTCAGCTTGTAAATTGGAGACATCCTGTAAGGACGTTATTCCACTGCATAGCTTGGTGTCATCTGCAAATGCAGAAATGTTACTTTTGATCCCAGACCCAATATCATTTATAAAGATGTTAAAAAGTAAGGGTCCCAGCACTGAACCTTGGGGTACACCACTGATAACCTTAGGCCATTCAGAGTAAGAATCATTAACCACTACTCTCTGAATTCTGTCTTTTAGCCTATTTTCTATCTATTTACAAACTGATATTTCCAAGCCTGTAGACTTTACCTTACACATGAGTCGCGTGTGGGGAACTGTGTTAAACGCTTTTGCAAAATCCAAGTATACCATGTCCACAGCCACCCCTCTGTCCAAGGTTTTACTTACCTCTTCATAAAAAGTAATCAGGTTTGTCTGACAACTTCTGTCTTTCATGAATCCATGCTGTCTGTTGCTTAAAATGTTTTTTTCCAGCAAGAACTCGTCTATGTGGTCTTTTATTAAACGCTCCAGTATCTTCCCGACTATAGAAGTTAAACTAACAGGTCTATAGTTGCTTGGTAAAGATTTTGATCCCTTTTTAAATGTAGGCACCACGTTCGCCCTGCGCCAATCCAGTGGTACTATTCCCGTCATTAATGAGTCCTTAAAAATTAGATACAATGGCTTTGAAATTACAGAGCTCAATTCTTTTAGGATCTGTGGGTGGATGCCATCAGGTCCAGGTGTTTTATCCACCCTTATTCTGACTAAATAATTCTGGACCATATCACTTTTGAGCCATTGTGGATCATTCGGGGCTGTGTCACTACTACCCCCATTATGGACATGAGCTCCCCCATGCTCTTTTGTATACACAGAGCTGAAGAAAGTGTTTAATAAATTTGCCTTCTCTTTGTATGCACTATGCCTTGCAGGTTTTTTTTTTTAAAACTTGCCTGTAATGTGTGTTCTCTCTATTAAGTGCAGATCACGTGATCCCTGTATGTTCCCGAGTGATTCACGCACCTGCTAGTGGGCGTGTATGCTCTGGGGCATCTAGGAAATTATGTTGGCTGCCGGGTACCCAAGTATCCAAAGAAGTAAAGAGCAAGCATACCCAGCAGCTACACAGGAGGGGAGGAGCTGCTGGAGGGGAGAAGCAGCTGAAGGGGAGGAGCATCTGAAGGCTGAATGAAAATCCACAAGCCAGGATAGATGGGCGAGAAGGGGGTGGCACAGCTTTGTACTGACCACGGAAGGTAAAGCGTGCCTGTATACAGAGGGAGATGACACAAAATATAAACTGACCATGTTAGCATGGCTGCCGGTTTACTTTCCGTAAGAGGGACACAGGCAGGATCAACCTGGTATTACACAGCACAGACAGCACCAAATAAAATAGCAACATCACAAAGCATATGGTTTTCCTTTAAAGAGGCAGTAACGCCATTTTTCTTTAGGTTTACAAACACTTTAAAGCTACACTGCAGTCAGCAGAAAAAGTTAAGAAGTTAGTGTCCCCCAAGCGCTGCAATGGTTAACCACTTGCTTACTGGGCACCTTTACCCCCTTCCTGCCCAGACCAGTTTTCAGCTTTCAGCGCTGTCGCACTTTGAATGAGAAATGAGCGGTCATGCTACACTGTACCCATAATGATTTTTTTTTTTTTTTTTCACACAAATAGAGATTTCTTTTGGTGGTTATCACTACTGGGTTTTTTATTTTTTGCTAAACAAACAAAAAAAGACCAAAATGTTTTTTAAAAAAGTTTTCATAGTTATAAATTTTCGCACACAGGTAATTTTTTTCTCCTTCATTGATGTGTGCTGATGAGGCTGCACTGGTGGGCACTGATCAGGAAGCACTCATAAGGCCGCACTGATAGGTGGCACTGATGGGCGGTGCTGATGGGCACTGGTAGCAGTGGGCACTGCTTAGCAGGAGTGATGGGCAATGGTAGATGGCACTGCTTAGCAGCATTGGCTGTCGCTGTGTAGGACCAAAGTCCTATTTACACAAGCCGGTAATCTGCTTTTTTTTTTTTTCTCCTGACGCTGTCAGCGTAAGGGGGAAAAAAAAGCCGTTTACCGGCTTCTGTTTACATCATGGGATCAGCTGTCGCCAGACAGCTGATCACGTGGTAAAGGGTCGGGATCGGCCCTTTACTCTGATCTGTGTGTCAGCCGAATCCCAAGAACTCGGTGATCACATAGCGCAGGGGGCGTGCAAGAGCAACTGGAGCACGGCATGACATTCATGTACGCTCACCCACCAATTTAAGCCCGCGCTGTAGCCGTCTTTTGGCTGTAGCGCGGACATCAAGTGGTTAATAGCTCATTTTGCCTAGGGGTAATGAATAAGGTAAAATACTTTCCTTGCTTGCCTTGTCAGCTCCCATTCACACTCTGACACTCTTGGTATGGGGCCTTTGATTCCCTCACATACAATGCAGGACCATTAGAGAAGCTGTGGTCAGTCAAAAGGCAAAGAGGAGAGGCTCCATAGGACTGGTTGTAGGAAGTGTGTGGGAAAGGGTAGTTATTTTACCTTATTCATTATACCCTAAACAAAACACACAAACGAGCTATAAACCATGAATTTTTTCTTCTTTTTTTTTTTTTTTGGATGGGGGAGTGAGACGACATAAGTTTCTTAGCTTTTTCAGCTGACTGAAGATTTAGCCTAGGTGTAGACCTTTGCATGTTGGGAATGCGCACAAAATTGCACGCTTTTCTGACATGCAGAGAAACAGTCAGTCATTTAGTAGACGTGCAGTGGTGACATTACTTGTAAATGGAATGGCACCCCCATGCATCTACAAACGGGGTCTGTTTTTGCATGACACCGTGCAGTGCATTTTTGGAAAAGAGTCTGGGACTCCTTTTCTGCATTTGTCGCGCATAGGGCAGCCCATTGAAATGACTGGGCTGTTCTACACATGATGCATGGGAATGCACAAAAACTGCATGGAAACACAAATGTGTTTTGTTGTACCAGTAGGTGTGAACCGAGCCTTAATTCCCTACAATATCTGATATATAAAAAGTATGCCATAACTTCTGTAAGTCACATGCATGAGAATTTTTCTGGTAAAGTGTACATTTGGATTGGATGAGGTGGACAGCATGACGTTACCACAGTGCCTCTCCACCTTGTTATGACTCCAGGACTGTAACAGAACACATACTGTATAGGGGAATTCAAAAGAGCCCTAAAGGCACTTTTCTGGCTGTAATTTCCTTAAAGAAGAACTGCAGTCTGCTCACATAATTTGTAATAAAAACCTCTTTGCCATTCTGAAGCTTTGCATGTTATTTTATACATACTGTGATCCTGTACTTAGCAAATATGCTGCAGAAATCTCCCTCCACTAAGTTTGGCTGCAGCCATTTTAACTGTGGGCAGCTGAAGTTGCTGCCTGTTCACTTCCTGGATTTATAGAGGCACACAGACACACATATATAGACAGTCACACTCAGACGGCTGCTTGCCTGCACATCTCTCCTTTCTCGTTGAATATACATGGATCTCTGCAGTCTCCTGTTATCTCCGCCCTCATCCAGCCCCCTCAAGCTCTGCAGTTCTCCTTGGCTCTCCTATGACTCATCCCTCCTACGCTCTTGCCCCCCCCCCCCCTATCTGCGGGCAAACTCTCACAAGAATGAGAGCGAGAGAGCTGTGCATAATGTCATTAGCCTAGGCTAATTACCAGATAAGAAAGAGGAAGTGGGCTGTATAAGATTTTTACTGGCAGAAAAAAAAAACGTTTTACTATCCAAAGTTAAAACAACAAGGGCAAAAGATTTAATAGATGAAACGATGAAAAAAATGACTGAAGGACCAATTTAAAGTGGTGTTCCGGTGAAAAAAAATAAAAGTCAGCAGCTAAAAAAAGTGTAGCTGCTGACTTTTAATAATCGGACACTCACCTGTCCCACAGTCCAGCGATGTGGGCATATGAAGCCCCGCTCCTCTCCACAGTGCCTGAAATCTTCTGGGACCTGTGACGTGTCTCAGAAGATTGCAGGGAGGGAGGGGGGAGAGGTGATTTTCCTTCCGGTACCGCGGAGCCCCGGGAGGAAGTGGGAGCTGGATACCTCTAAAAAGAGGATATCCACCCCCCCCCAAAAAAAAAAATATGACATGCCAAATGTGGCAAGTCAGGAGGTCACCAACACTTAAAGCGTAAGTTCCATTTTTGGGTGGAACTCTGCTTTAAGAACTACCTGTGCCTAATTCAGGCAAGTGTTCAGTAACATTACAGTTCAGATAGTTTTTACTACCGCCACTTTAAAAATCTGTTGCTATGTAAACAACACATTCTTAAAGAATTACCTCCAGTTCTCAGATTAGGAAATTGGCGCTAATTACGACCAACTCCGAGCTGGCAAATGGAATTACACCAGTACTCAAAGTGGGTGGTGCCTAGGCTGGGAAGGTGTCGTGTATGTATCTCGACCCCATTTAGCTGTCAGGAGATTCCCCAGCCAAAAAGCAACAGTTAAAAGTGAAGCAGACATTATGAGGAAATTAAGTCTCAATTCCCCATCAGGCTCCGCCTACCCTCTTTAAAAAAACTCCTTGGCCATGCGCCTGTCAGGACCAGGCGGAGAAAAAAACTACGAAGAGAAACCAATCGGGAGTATATAACTGGCAATCCTTGCCACATTCCAAATGAAGAGAAACTTAAAAATGTGGTGCCCCAGGGATTTTATGGGCAAGGAAGGTAAGCCAGAATGACAAGGAGTAATATTGTAAAAAAAATGTAAATTTATTGAATATACTGTACATATATATTAAAAATGCACACCTAAAAACAATGCATTTAAACATGGTCGAATAGAACAGCAACTGAATACTGGAACACACTAGCCTCAAAAATAGAGGTTACAGTGGATGTGTGGTCACAGATGATCCCAACATGTTTTGGAGATGGGAGGTGTAAGTAGTCAATTCCTTCTTCAGGGGTTTTTTTTACAGGCTGTTTGTTCTATTCAAAAAAGTGTACATAAAGAAAACATATAAGTGCTAGAGAAGATATAAATGTATATAGATACAGCAGGTAAACAGCAAGATATCTATTCATGGGATATGGCAATATATCATACTCACAGAGGATCATGTCCTTAGAAATATAATACACATCGGGAGTTCACAAATAGGAGGGGCTTGCATCTCTGCATTCGCTCAGTTGCATGAGGGACTCTGGAAACCAAGAGTGAGTCTGCAATAATGTGTCTCACATTCACCAAGGGTGATGGAATTCCTAAGAGGCTTTTGTGTGTAAAAAAGTGCATGCTAAGTAGCCTTGCAGCTTCACCCTAGCCGGAAAACGCACCAAAAATCGCAGGGATCGCCATAAGATCATGAATCTAACAAAAAAATATAAATATATAAACATGATATAAGATCATGGGTGAAGAATGAATGCACAACTACCTAGGAATAACGAATAGTGGGTAAATATATGATAGATATATATATATATATATATATATATATATATATATATATATATATATATATATATATATATATATATATATATATATAAAATATATATATATATATATATATATATAAAGTAAAAGCTGCTAAGCTGAAAATTAATCGTCTGCAGACAAACCCAAAAGCACTCACCTCTTTCTATAGTATTAAAGAGTAGTTGGTGCAGCGCTTACTGTGAGCCTGACTGTATAGCTAAGGAGTAGGGATGAGCCGAACACCCCCCGGTTCGGTTCGCACCAGAACCTGCGAACGGACCGAAAATTCGCACGAACGTTAGAACCCCATTGACGTATATGGGACTCGAACGTTCGAAATCAAAAGTGCTCTTTTTAAAGGCTAATTTGCATGGTATTGTCCTAAAAAGGGTTTGGGGACCCGGGTCCTACCCCAGGAGACATGTATTAATGCAAAAAAAACTTTTAAAAGCGGACGTTTTTTTGGGAGCAGTGATTTTAATGATGCTTAAAGTAAAAAAAAAAAAAGGGAAATATTCCTTTAAATATCGTACCTGGGGTGTGTCTATAGTATGCCTGTAAAGTGGCGCGTGTTTCCCGTGTTTAGAACAGTCCCTGCACAAAATGTCATTTTTAAAGGAAAAAATCTAATTTAAAACTGCTTGCGGGTTTAATGTTATGTCGGGTCCTGGCAATATGAATGAAAATCAGTGAGACAAACGGCATGGGTACCCCCCAGCCCATTACCAGGCCCTTTGGGTCTTGTATGGATATTAAGGGGAACCCCACACCCAAATTAAAATAAGGAAAGGTGTGGGGCCACCAGGCCCTATATACTCTGAACAGCAGTATACAGGCGGTGCAAACAAGGCAGGGACTGTAGGTTTGTTGTTAAGTAGAATCTGTTTGTAATTTTTAACGGGTACATTTTTAACGTGTTTGGCTCCAGCCAAGAAATCTTTTTTAAGCTTTTTGGAACACATAGGGAAGGGTTATCACCCCTGTGACATTTGTTTTGCTGTCTTTCCTCCTCTTCAAAAGATTTCACCTCACTTTTTGTCCCAATGACAAATGTTTTTTGAAAATTTGGGGTTTTTTGTGGAACAAGGATTGGAAAGCATCAGTGGAAAGGAGAAATGTTTTTCCCATATTAACTCTTACAGGAGAGAATTTCCCTTCCTAGGGATAGATTTCATCTCACTTCCTGTTGTCTCCTTCCATTTGCAAGTAGGAGTCGTTTGTAAGTTAGATGTTTGAAAGTAGGGGCCTGCCCTATATACTCAGCAGAAATTTGGGCCTTAGGTGTTGTTGTGGCCACAACACTGTAAGCCCTCACAGGGCCCTGCTGTGAAATATTAGATCAAGAATTGTAATTACATGCCCCTGTTGAACAAGGGCAGAAAAATTGGGCCTTTGGTGGTGGTGCTGGTGCCACAACACTGTAAGTCCTCACTTGCTCTTGGTGGGTGCAGAAATGGGCCCTGCTGTGAAATATTAGATCAAGAATTGTAATTACATGCCCCTGTTGAACAAGGGCAGAAAAATTGGGCCTTTGGTGGTGGTGGTGGTGGTGCTGGTGCCACAACACTGTAAGTCCTCACTCGCTCTTGGTGGGTGCAGAAATGGGCCCTGCTGTGAAATATTAGATCAAGAATTGTAATTACAAGTCCCTGTTGAACAGGGGCTGAAAAATTAGGCCTTAGGCACTGGTGCTGGTGCCACAACACTGCAACCCCTCACAGATACTATAGTTGGAATGCAGAAATGAGCCCTGCTGCAAAGTATTGCATCAAAAATTGTAATAACACGCCCCTGTTAAACAGGGGCTGAAAAATTGGGCCTTAGGCACTGGTGCTGGTGCCACAACACTACAACCCCTCACAGATACTCTAGTTGGAACGCGGAAATGAGCCCTGCTGCAAAGTATTGCATCAAAAATTGTAATTACAGGCCCCTGTTAAACAGGGGCTGAAAAATTGGGCCTTAGGCACTGGTGCTGGTGCTACAACACTGCAACCTCTCACAGATACTCTAGTTGTAACGCAGAAACGAGCCCTGCTGCAAAGTATTGCATCAAAAATTGTAATTACAAGCCCCTGTTAAACAGGGGCTGAAAAATTGGGCCTTAGGCACCGGTGGTGGCGCCCAGAACCAAAAATGTTCTTACAAGCTATCAGCGTGATGATTGAGGAGGAAGAGGATAATAACCCAGGGATAGTCACTCAGCATCAGCATAGGCAGTCTTTGAAGGGATCTGAGATTTCAAAAAAAATTATTCGGTTACATCAGCATCAGGTGCTTGGTAGCTGGTGGTGATCCAAGACTGATTCATTTTTGTGAAGGTCAGTCGATCGACCGAGTCGGTGGACAGACGCACCCTGTGATCGGTTACAAAGCCTCCAGCAGCACTGAATGTGCGTTCCGAAAGAACGCTGGATGCAGGACAGGCCAGTAGCTCAATTGCATACTGTGCAAGCTCTGGCCAGTGATTCATCCTCAAGACCCAGTAACCCAGAAGATTTTCGGTGGGAAAGGTGTCCAAGTCAGATCTTGCCCCTAGGTATTCCTGCACCATGTAAAACAGATGCTGGCGATGGTTGCTGGAACCAATCATACCTTGGGGCTGCGGACCAAAAAATTATCTGAATGCAGACGGCCACCTTCTCCACGGCTCCTTCTTTGACTGACCGAAGCCTCAGCAAAACGTTGTCCAGAAACAGGAGTTTGTAACCTCCCAGTCTCTGGGAACGCATTGCACAGACCTTTCTGCAAGGCCTCCCGAAGATGTTTCATCCTCTGCTCCCTCTGCGATGGCAAGATAAGGTCTGCAACCTTACCCTTGTAACGTGGATCAAGGAGGGTTGCCAGCCAGTATTGGTCCTTCTCCTTGATACCACGAATACGAGGATCCTTCCGCAGGCTTTGCAGGATCAGGGAGGCCATGCAGCATAGGTTTGCTGAGGCATTTGGTCCGGAGTCCTCTGGGTCACTAAGGACGACATGGTCCGCAGCCACCTCCTCCCAGCCACGTACAAGTCCATGTGTTTCTTGGGACTGATCCCTTAAAGACTGCTGCTGATGCTGAGTGCCAGCCTCCACCTCCATACTGACACAATCTTCCTCCTCCTCCTCCTCCTCCTCCTCCTCCTCCTCTTCCTGTGTGATTGGCGGGCACGCAGGAACACTGTCTGGATAAAGGGGGCCTTGAGAGCTAAGGAAGTCCTCCTCTTCCTGCCTCTGTTCTGCCTCAAGTGTCCTGTCCATTATTCCACGCAGCGTGTGCTCCAACAGGTGGACAAGGGGGACAGTGTCACTGATGCATGCACTGTCACTGCTCACCATCCTCGTGGCCTCCTCAAATGGTGATAGGACAGTGCATGCATCCCTGATCATGGCCCACTGGTGTGGGGAAAAAAAAACAAGCTCCCCTGACCCTGTCCTGGTGCCATAGTCGCACAGGTACTCATTGATGGCCCTCTGCTGCGTGTGCAGCCGCTGCAGCATGGCCAGCGTTGAGTTCCACCTGGTGGGCATGTCACAGATTAGGCGGTTCTTGGGCAGGTTAAACTCCTTTTGGAGGTCCGTCAGCCGAGCACTGGCATTATATGACCGGCGGAAATGCACACAGACTTTCCTGGCCTGCCTCAGGACATCCTGTAAGCCCGGGTACCTGCCCAAGAACCGCTGCACCACCAAGTTAAGGACGTGAGCCAAACAGGGCACATGGGTCATTTGTCCCTGTCGGAGGGCAGAGAGGAGGTTGGTGCCATTGTCGCAAACCACCATTCCTGCCTTAAGTTGGCGTGGCGTCAACCACCTCTGAACCTGCCCCTGCAGAGCTGACAGAACCTCTGCCCCAGTGTGGCTCCTGTCCCCAAGCACACCAGCTCAAGCACCGCATGGCATCTTTTGGCCTGCGTACTTGCGTAGCCCCTTGAACGGCTACTGAGCACCGCTGGTTCCGAGGACAAAGCACAGAAAGAGGCCATGGAGGAAGAAGAAGAGGAGGGGGTGGAGGAGAGAGGTGTGTCGCAATCATTAGCATTTTGGAGGCGTGGTGGCGGAACAACCTCCAACACTACTGCACCTTGTCCTGCATCCCTCCCAGCTGCCAGCAGAGTCACCCAATGCACCGTGAAACTTAGGTAACATCCCTGTTCATGCCTGCTGGACCATGAGTCAGCGGTAATATGCACCTTACTGCTGACCGCCCTGTCCAGCGAGGCATGGACATTGCCTTCCACATGCCGGTAGAGAGCCGGAATCGCCTTCCGTGAGAAAAAGTGGCGTTTGGGTACCTGCCACTGAGGAACCGCACATTCCACAAACTCACGGAAGGGGGCAGAGTCTACAAACTGAAAAGGCAGAAGTTGAAGTGCTAGCAATTTTGCCAAGCTAGCATTCAACCACTGGGCATGTGGATGGCTGGGAGCAAACTTCTTTCGGCGGTGCAGCAGCTGGGGCAGGGAAATGTGCCTGGTACAATCTGACGTCGGTGTACCAAAAGCAGATTGCCGACAAGTACTTGGCTGTGACACACCTAATTCTACACCTTCATTCCTCTCAGTGCAGGTCTCAGAGAGGACTGAAGGTATAGTGGGGTTGGAGATCTCAGCTGATAAGGAGCAAGGAGAGGTCCTCTTTGTTCTTTGGTGTGGGTCTTTTAGATACGCTTGCCAACGAACTGCATGGCAGGTCAACTTATGTCTGGTCAAGCATGTGGTACCCAAGCGGGAGATGTTTTGGTCACGCGAGATACGATTGAGACATATGTTGCAAATAGCAGCGGTGCAATCTGATGCACTCGTCTCAAAAAAGGCCCACACCAAAGAACTTTTTGAATAATGCGCAGAGACTGCAGCACCCTGCACATGTGGAGCTTTGGGGTGTGATGCAGTCAAGGTGCTGCCCTTAGGCTGGCCCCTGGAGGGCATCCTGCCTCGTTGGTGATGTGCCGCCTCCTCCTCCTCCTCCTCCTCTTCTCTCCTATCAGGCACCCGCGTTGAGTCAGTGACCTCATCATCCCCTCCCTCCTCATCACTGGAGCAAACCTGGCAGTATGCTGCAGCAGGGGGAGCATAACTGCCAGATTGCTGTCCGTCTTGGGCACCCCCTCTGTCCGTGCTCACGTTACTGCCTTCATCGAGCTCAGTATCATCATCAGAGCCTTCCAAACGCTGGGCATCCTCCTGGAGCATGTACCCAACACTGTGGTCAAACAGTTCGAGGGACTCCTCAGAAGGACATGGTGGGGCTAGGGAAGGAGTCACTGATGACATTGAGCCAAGGGAAGAGGCCGCTGCTTTGCCAGACAAATACCCTGGGCATGGGTGAGAGAGGATGAGGAGGATGAGGACGGCTTGGTCATCCACTCGACCAAGTCTTCCGCTTCTTGCGGCTCAACACAGCCAGCTGCCGAAAAAAAGGCCAAGCGTGTCCCACGGCAACGTGCTGATGAGGATGTACCATCTCCACAACCAGCACTAGACACAGAGCCTGATTGCCATCTCTTATTGGCTTGTGACTGTCTGCTTCTCCTTCTTGGCCTTCCAGACATACTAATGGCCTGTAGCTGCACTAAGCTGGGATATATATATATATATATATATATATATATATATATATATATGTACTGATACTGCAGCTAGCAAAATCAACTGCCTGCCTGTAGTATGAGAACACCACCAACCTTCTACAGGTAGCTTTAGCTGAACACTGTGCAGTGCTCGCAAAAAAATAACTTGTAGTTTTAGCTGAACACTGTGAGCAGGATTCACCGCACTAACTTGTAGGTTTAGCTGAACACTGTGAGGTGGACGCACCGCACTAACTTGTAGTTTTAGCTGAACACTATGAGGTGGACGCACCACACTAACTTGTAGTTTTAGCTGAACACTGTGAGCAGGACGCACAGCACTAACTTGTAGTTTTAGCTGAACACTGTGAGCAGGACGCACCGCACTAACTTGTAGGTTTAGCTGAACACTGTGAGCAGGACGCACCCCACTAACTTGTAGGTTTAGCTGAACACTGTGAGCATGACGCACCCCATTAACTTGTAGTTTTAGCTGAACACTGTGAGCAGGACGCACTGCACTAACTGTAAATAGTCTAGCTGCCTGACTGTGTTACTAATAGGATCAAAAGAACACCAGCAATTTTCTTCAGGTAGCTGTAAATACTGTAACAAGACAAGCCTGCCAGTCAGTAAGAAGATAACAGGAACGGATCTAGCTGAACACTGTGAGCAGGACGCACAGCACTAACTTGTAGCTTTAGATGAACACTGTGCAGAGGTCTCACTACACTAACTTGTAGTTTTAGCTGAACACTGTGAGCAGGACGCACCGCACTAACTTCTAGGTTTAGCTGAACACTGTGAGGTGGACGCACAGCACTAACTTGTAGTTTTAGCTGAACACTGTGCGCAGGATGCACTGCACTAAGTTCTAGGTTTAGCTGAACACTGTGAGGTGGACGCACCGCACTAACTTGTAGTTTTAGCTGAACACTGTGAGCAGGACGCACCGCACTAACTTGTAGGTTTAGCTGAACACTGTGAGCAGGACGCACCCCACTAACTTATAGGTTTAGCTGAACACTGTAAACAGGACGCACTCCACTAACTTGTAGTTTTAGCTGAACGCTGTGAGCAGGACGCACTGCACTAACTGTAAATAGTCTAGCTGCCTGACTGTGGTACTAATAGGATCAAAAGAACACCAGCAATTTTCTTCAGGTAGCTGTAAATACTGTAACAAGACAAGCCTGCCTGTCAGTAAGAAGATAACAGGAAGGGCGTGGCTTGGCAATGGCCGTGTGAAGAAGTGTTTCTTGAGTGCTCCTGGCCATCCCTTCTCTCACCCACATTTAAGACGGCTTTAGAACAAGAAAACGAGGTATGATAACCTCCAAGAGGTATAGAACACGATCGCTGACCAGAGGACCCCAGATTACAACACCACGGAGCGGCATTAAAAGATATTTCCGGGATTCACAGAGATCCTCTCCGGGCGCCATTGCGACAGCGCCACGAGGGCAGTGCATGGACAGACCTGTATCACCGGATCTACTTCTCCCCCCATCTCTACTCAACACGCCAAATTGCTTCTCGGAGACCCCGGCTGATTTAAGACCTGAGATGGCTAGCTCCTTAATACACCCTAGCCGTATGCCCGACGACTTGCGAGCCATTCTCCAGGCGCTCCCCACGAGGGCGGACATAGAAGCACTCCCCTCTAAGTCGGACATTGAATCCCTCATTCTCCGAGTAGAAGAGGCACACGCCCGCGACTTACAGGAAATCAGGGCCGAGATACAGGTCGTATCGGACCGGGTGGACTCTGGAGAAGGAGCAGTATTGGCCCTCACGCAGCGAGTGGCAGATCTGGAGCGTTCCCGGGAGGCCCAGGCAACTACCGCAGTAGATTTGCAGCTACACCTGGAGGACTTAGAGGACCGCAGCCGCCGCAACAACTTATGGCTGCGGGGCCTCCCAGAGGCTACCGGGTCGGAGGACTTGGAGGCGACAGTAGTGGCCATATTTCAGAAAATATTGGGTGAGCCTCCGGCGAGCTTAGAGTTGGACAGAGTCCATAGGACACTTGGCCCTAGGTCACCGGATCCAGATAGGCCTCGAGATGTACTGTGCAGGCTCCACAGATACACACAGAAAGAGATTATTCTGCGCAAGGCCTGGGATCATGGTGCGGTGGAATTCGATGGAGCGTCGATCAAGATCTTGCCAGATCTCTCCAGGTCCACTCTACAGCGCAGAGCCCAGTTGAGACCAGCACTGGACTTGGCCAGACGAAAGGGCTGCACATACCGCTGGGGATACCCGTTAGCAGTGACTTTTCGAAACGGCAGTTCTTCGTTCACGCTCCGTACCTCAGCGGATCTCCCTGCATTTTTTGCCTTTGTGGAATCGGATCCAATCTCGGTCCCAAATTGGCTGGCCCTGATGCCTCGTTTTGCGGGACGCCCGGGTTCGTTCTCTCAACGGGCTCACCAGCCCCCCTGCCAACAGCGATCCAGAAGAAGGCAGCGAGCCCCATCAGCGGAGGGTCCACGTGAGTCATAACTGACATACCCTTCTATGTTTCTCACTACAGCCTGACAAAGTATTGGTTTATGTTTACCTGAGCCTGCCGCAGAGAGAAAAATGTTGAATGATCGGAGCGCTGCTAATGTACCCCCGGCTCGGCTCTCTGGAGTGTTCGATAGACCTGACAGTTTCCCTCCCCCGCATGATCCTCCTCACCCGGCCAGCATGAGGGACCCCGCTGTGGCCCACCTAGATCACCGCACACTAAAAGGGAAAGCCGACTAATGACAGTCCCACCCGAACCAAGCCCTTGATCAGCGCAACCAGGCTGGAGTCTCTCTTTTTCAACCCCTCAGCTCCAAATGCGGAGCTGCTTAGACGGAGAGGGGAGATCGTCAGGTCCTCCCCTGCTACAATACAACATACAAAGACGGTCTCCAAGTTTCTGGACTGGGCAAATTTATAATCCTGCTCTTAAGGGTCTGTAAGTAAATGCTGTTGGTAGATACTTTAATGAGTGAGAGCTTTCTCGAAGCCAGCGGGAAGGTGTATATGAGAGGGATGGGGCTCGCTGCCGGATTTTGTTGACATTTATGTTTGGAATATTGAGGTACATGTACTCTCTGGCCCCTGGATCCTCTTGCCCCCCCCGTGGGGGAGTTGCTAGGCTCGATGAGGGTGGGCCTATGAGTCCGGCAGACCACGAGAGATATGGCCCGGGCAAAAGAGGGGGTGATATCCGGGGGGCGTGGTTTTCGGCCGCGGCCTCCTAGATGGCACTCTCCGAGGAGTGGGGGGGAGAGAGGGGAGGTTCTCATCATGGATTAACGAGATCACTCTTCTTAAACATCTCACGAACCAATAGCGGGAAATAGACCTGAAGGTGGGTGGTGTTGCGGTGCTTCCGTGGGGGGGGGGCGGGGTGTGTGTGTGGGGGGGGAGTGAGACATGGAAACGGAAGTGATTAATCTCTAGAGTGTGGGGTCCGGTGACGCTCGGGCGGGGGTGGGAGAGCAGTGACTCCATATGCAGTGCCCCAGAAGGGATACTCTGTCAGCTGCGAGATATAGAGGGCAAAAAGGGTTTAAGAATTTTGAAGTTAATCTGCTCAGGCTGGTGGTCAGTTCGCTTGTTTTGTTACTACACAAAGTTGGAACATCATATTACAAAAGAAAGAGTCTGTAACCTCTGTTTAAACTGAACGTATTATATTGTAAGATTTAGCCGTTAACAATATAAAGATAATGTATGTTAAGAGCAAGTGGGGGGGAGGAGGGGGGCCGGAGACCTCTTTGCCGGCTATCTCCATCTGAGCTCCCAAATAGGCCTGCGCTCGATTACTGGCTTGTGCTAGTGAGCGTTTTAGCATTATTGTGCTACATAGATAGATTACACATATACACAATACTTGCTGGTAGCTCAGCAATTTTTGAGTTTTTCTCTCTTTCATAGTCTTGCTATTTCCTATACCCTATTCTTTCTTTTCATATCCCTTAAATTAAATACCTTCCTCAGTTTAACTATATAGGGGGACCATGGAGGCGGTGACAGTGTTCTCCTTGAACGCAAGGGGGCTAAATACGCCCGAAAAACGACGTATGCTAATAGGTGACCTCCATCGCCACAAGGCTAACGTGGCATTTATACAGGAGACTCACTTTAAAGGGGACAACCTACCAATATTGAAAAATAAACAATATCCAACAGTATACCATTCCACATTTGGTATGACCAAATCCAGAGGAGTGTCTATACTAATTTCGCGTTCTGTGCCCTGGAAGTGTGTAGAGGTTAAAACAGATACAGAAGGACGATACCTGTTCCTCAGAGGAGACATTGGGGGGGTGGAGGTAACACTAGCAAATATATACGCTCCCAACTCCCAACAAGAGCAATTCATAGCCAAGACACTAGACATCCTGAGTAGCTTCACTAAGGGTCAGTTGATTATCGGTGGAGACTTTAATGTCTCACTGATTCCTTCAGAAGACACCTCATCGGGAACTTCCTCAACCACTCCGACAGTTAGGAAACGAATAGCTTGCACATTAAATAGCTCACAACTGATTGACGTATGGAGACTTCAACATCCTACGGAACGTGACTATACTTTCTATTCGACCCCACACAGACAATATTCTAGAATTGACTTTTTTCTACTTCCCCATTCACAACTACATGCTGTACGAAGCACCTCGATCAGATCCATTACGTGGTCTGACCACGCCCCGATCCTTCTCGCCTATGACCTTACAGACTGTCTAAGTACCAGAGAACGAACTTGGAGACTAAACGAAAGTCTCTTACAAGACGAAATGACTCTTAAAGACGTATTAAAGGAGATGGAGAATAACTTCAAGACAAATGACACCCCTGACAGTAACCCCGGGATGGTATGGGAGGCCCACAAGGCGGTCATACGGGGGGTATTAATCAAACACGGGGCACGTATCAAAAGACAGCGCTCGATACAATTGTCAAGGCTTCTGGTTGAACTACAAAAAGCGGAAGCAAGACATAAACACACCCAGTCTCCTGAGGGAGAAGCAGAACTACTGCTCCTACGAGACAAAATTACTGACATACTCCAGTTTCGAGCTAAAGCGGCGGTACAGATTTGCAGGCGCAAGTCCTATGAATCAGGGGATAAGTGTGGCAGACTTCTAGCCAACTCCCTGAAAGAACAGAAATTAGCGAGCTACATCCCGCACATTATGTCACCATCTGGTCAGAAAACCACACTCCCCCGCAAAATAGCTGGGGAATTTAGGGAGTTCTATGCATCTCTCTATAATTTACAAAAGCCAGCTACCTCACGCCCTCAAATAGAGACATACCTGTGTAGGTCAGGGATGCCCAAATTAACCGATGAAGCCAGGACCCTACTAGAGGAACCCATATCTGTAGAGGAAATAACTTCTGTCATAGGTGCTATTAAACTAGGGAAATCACCGGGTCCAGACGGGTACACAGCACAATACTACAAGACCATGCTGCCGTACGTCAAGGAACACCTCTACAAATTTTTCAACTCACTGGGTTCGGGAGGGAACATCCCTCGGGATACTTTATCGGCCCACATCGCAGTGATACATAAGGAGGGGAAGGATGCCACTGCTTGTGGGAGCTATAGGCCAATCTCCCTCCTTAACACAGATTTAAAAATATTCACAAAAAACCGTGTTTCCCTAGCATGGGCAAAGTATCAAGCGGTCCCTTCCTCGCCACTGTGTGCAACATGTGCGAAGTGACAGACTTGTCACTAAAGAAAGAATACCTTTATCCTATTTATGCTACACATATCACTAATGGTAATACAACAATGATGTAATAGTAATGGTGAAATTTAGCAGAGAACTAGAAAACACTAATGGTAGTACACTAATCGTAAATCACTAAAACATGAGCAATATAATACACTGGTAAAAACCTAGTAGATAACAACAGACAATGCCGACCTGGTCTTGAAGGCAGAAAGGGCACGGAAAGGTGTGTATGTATGAGTGTGTGTGGAGAGAATGGTAGTGGCATATGGTAGCACCATGAGTGGGCACTGCGAAATCACGTGATTTTGTGGACTTCAGGGTCCTCATTCAGGCCCCCGGGGGTCATACTCCCGAGGGTGAAGATCCAATAGGCTTCGCGTTTGCAAAGCCTTTGGTGTCTTCTACCCCTATCGAGGCTACCTCCAATAGACTCTATCCCAAACACTTTCATTCCTGACGGATCACCTTGATGGACTTCCTGAAAATGTCGGGGGACTGGATACTTGACCCGTGTATTCGTGATGTCACATTTGTGTTCGCCAATACGCACTCTCATGGGGCGGGAAGTGCGGCCAACATAAAGGCGACCGCATGGGCAAAGAATGCCATAGACCACGTGGTCCGTCCCACAGTTGATAAACTGCTTCAAATGGTGGATCCTCCCGTCTCTGCCAGTAACTGTCTTTTTTCTGTGCCACATGTATTGACATGTGCCACAGTTCTTGACACTGCATTTGTAGCTGCCCTTTTGGTCAAAAATAGTTGACCATGCGTTTTTGGACCTATTTATGGGTTCCCTCACCATACTAGGGGCTATAAGGCCTCTCAGGTCTCGTGGTTTCCTATATACTATATTTGGTCCATCAGAGAGGTGCTCACTTAGCACTGGATCACCCTTTAAAATACTCCAGCTTTTCCGTAAAATACTTTGTATTTCAAAGGCTTTGTTGGTGTATTGTGTGGAAAACCGGGTTTGTATGGTAATAAAAGAAACGGACATGGGACTTTAGATGAGGTCTGTCTCTGTAATAAGGAATAATGTAGCTACATATATTGTTACATTGATAAACACTTTTGGTAATAGCCAATCCCCAGTGGGTAGTCCCTATCATGGATATCCCAAACAAATATTACGTGTGTACAATATAGGCACGATATAACCATATTCAATGCACAATAGTCACATATTTATTCAAGTATAAACAAAGGAACATGATTGGTATTAAAAACAATAGTGAATAAAAAATCTGATACATATTTATAATAATCATAAACGATACATGATAGAGTATAAAGTTAAACAGAATATACTGAGATGAATTCATCATATTATAAGCCATAAACCTGGCATCCTTGAGTATGGACTCAACGCGTTTCATGGCGTTTAAAGCCAATCGTCAGGAGTAGGATGCTATAAGGATGAACAAAATAAGGAAAAAATAAGTAAATGGACCTAGGTACAGCGTACAGATACCTACAACTCTATTGAGGGGGTAAATTATTGATGGTACTTAACCTGTAGTATATCTCCAAAAACACATGAGCCTGCAGTAGCTAAACATAGCCAAGAGTGGTATGTCTCCTCCGGGGTTGAGGCGGGAGAACCCAGACCAATGACAGTCCCTCACCGCAACGCCCGATGGGTCGGGCACAACGAGTGGGGGATCACGAGGCCAAACAACCGGGGGCAGGGGCGGACGACCACCAAACAGGAAGCAGAGTAAAGGTCTAAAAGCCCAAGGTGTGTTGATATGCCTGAGTAATGGGTCCATCCGAGGAAGGAATGTCCATATGGTGACCCTACAAAATATATATAGCAAGCACACTAAGTGTAAGGTAATATATTGGGTATATATGAATAAAAATTGCTAAGAAAAGGTATAAATGAATAAGTATATGAAGGTAAGTAATTGTATGTGTTGGTATATAAAGGTATAATGTATCAGTAAGTGTATGTAAAGAAATATATGTGTATGGATCTATGGTCCTAGGGAAAAACCCTGTTTACCTGGAGATCTGGTAAAGTTGAGTATAACTCGTCCCAAATGGAGAGAGCAAACTGAAGGCAGCCATCGGCTCCCTCACGGCTGAAGTACCCGTGCAAAGGGGGTGGGACCCCGCCAACGTCATGCGTCAACGCAAACGGCAAGGAGGAGCTCCACAGTAGCCGTAGCGTGAGAGGTGAAGTACACGCACTACCCCGGGCAGCGCCTATGAAGACGCTGTACGGGAAAGTGCGGAGGCATGGCGCCGAGGTGCAGAGGTTAACGCCCACTCCCGTCATAGGGTGAGACGGGAGAGGGAGAGAAGCTAGGCACCTCGCAACCCCGGAGTGAGAACAAGACACTAATGGCTAAGATGCAGGAGCTGGAATGTCTCTAAGGCTGTTACATAGAGAAGGAATTGCGTTCAGCTGGTATAATGAGCCATTAATAAAGAACTACACTCGTTGTAAATGTGTGATCAAATAGGTATATACCTAGATCTGGTTAATCTGCCTATGCAGACTCAAATAAAAAATGTAAATAGAGATAAATATAAACTGCACTAGAACTTAATTCTATGGATATTTGTGAATAATGAATAGGTATAGATACAATTGTGTATAAGGTGGGGTAAATGGGGTCACGAATTAAGCTGGGTGTCTTCCACCCTGAATTCCATTAGGACAAACCATACATAATAAAACAAAAAGTGACCCTGAACTCCCCTGATATAGCAGAGACATACCTCCATCCCTGGAAAATATATACAAATAAAAGAAACGGACATGGGACTTTAGATGAGGTCTGTCTCTGTAATAAGGAATAATGTAGCTACATATATTGTTACATTGATAAACACTTTTGGTAATAGCCAATCCCCAGTGGGTAGTCCCTATCATGGATATCCCAAACAAATATTACGTGTGTACAATATAGGCACGATATAACCATATTCAATGCACAATAGTCACATATTTATTCAAGTATAAACAAAGGAACATGATTGGTATTAAAAACAATAGTGAATAAAAAATCTGATACATAGTTATAATAATCATAAACGATACATGATAGAGTATAAAGTTAAACAGAATATACTGAGATGAATTCATCATATTATAAGCCATAAACCTGGCATCCTTGAGTATGGACTCAACGCGTTTCATGGCGTTTAAAGCCAATCGTCAGGAGTAGGATGCTATAAGGATGAACAAAATAAGGAAAAAATAAGTAAATGGACCTAGGTACAGCGTACAGATACCTACAACTCTATTGAGGGGGTAAATTATTGATGGTACTTAACCTGTAGTATATCTCCAAAAACACATGAGCCTGCAGTAGCTAAACATAGCCAAGAGTGGTATGTCTCCTCCGGGGTTGAGGCGGGAGAACCCAGACCAATGACAGTCCCTCACCGCAACGCCCGATGGGTCGGGCACAACGAGTGGGGGATCACGAGGCCAAACAACCGGGGGCAGGGGCGGACGACCACCAAACAGGAAGCAGAGTAAAGGTCTAAAAGCCCAAGGTGTGTTGATATGCCTGAGTAATGGGTCCATCCGAGGAAGGAATGTCCATATGGTGACCCTACAAAATATATATAGCAAGCACACTAAGTGTAAGGTAATATATTGGGTATATATGAATAGAAATTGCTAAGAAAAGGTATAAATGAATAAGTATATGAAGGTAAGTAATTGTATGTGTTGGTATATAAAGGTATAATGTAGTGCGTGTACTTCACCTCTCACGCTACGGCTACTGTGGAGCTCCTCCTTGCCGTTTGCGTTGACGCATGACGTTGGCGGGGTCCCACCCCCTTTGCACGGGTACTTCAGCCGTGAGGGAGCCGATGGCTGCCTTCAGTTTGCTCTCTCCATTTGGGACGAGTTATACTCAACTTTACCAGATCTCCAGGTAAACAGGGTTTTTCCCTAGGACCATAGATCCATACACATATATTTCTTTACATACACTTACTGATACATTATACCTTTATATACCAACACATACAATTACTTACCTTCATATACTTATTCATTTATACCTTTTCTTAGCAATTTCTATTCATATATACCCAATATATTACCTTACACTTAGTGTGCTTGCTATATATATTTTGTAGGGTCACCATATGGACATTCCTTCCTCGGATGGACCCATTACTCAGGCATATCAACACACCTTGGGCTTTTAGACCTTTACTCTGCTTCCTGTTTGGTGGTCGTCCGCCCCTGCCCCCGGTTGTTTGGCCTCGTGATCCCCCACTCGTTGTGCCCGACCCATCGGGCGTTGCGGTGAGGGACTGTCATTGGTCTGGGTTCTCCCGCCTCAACCCCGGAGGAGACATACCACTCTTGGCTATGTTTAGCTACTGCAGGCTCATGTGTTTTTGGAGATATACTACAGGTTAAGTACCATCAATAATTTACCCCCTCAATAGAGTTGTAGGTATCTGTACGCTGTACCTAGGTCCATTTACTTATTTTTTCCTTATTTTGTTCATCCTTATAGCATCCTACTCCTGACGATTGGCTTTAAACGCCATGAAACGCGTTGAGTCCATACTCAAGGATGCCAGGTTTATGGCTTATAATATGATGAATTCATCTCAGTATATTCTGTTTAACTTTATACTCTATCATGTATCGTTTATGATTATTATAACTATGTATCAGATTTTTTATTCACTATTGTTTTTAATACCAATCATGTTCCTTTGTTTATACTTGAATAAATATGTGACTATTGTGCATTGAATATGGTTATATCGTGCCTATATTGTACACACGTAATATTTGTTTGGGATATCCATGATAGGGACTACCCACTGGGGATTGGCTATTACCAAAAGTGTTTATCAATGTAACAATATATGTAGCTACATTATTCCTTATTACAGAGACAGACCTCATCTAAAGTCCCATGTCCGTTTCTTTTATTTGTATATATTTTCCAGGGATGGAGGTATGTCTCTGCTATATCAGGGGAGTTCAG
The DNA here is from genome assembly GCA_037952925.1 of Lithobates clamitans. NCBI lineage: Eukaryota > Metazoa > Chordata > Amphibia > Anura > Ranidae > Lithobates > Lithobates clamitans. Next base: position 457,445 of record JBBGZY010001537.1, read on the forward strand.
GGTCACTTTTTGTTTTATTATGTATGGTTTGTCCTAACGGGTTTGTATGGTGTCCTGGTTGATGGTAGGACCAGATGGTGGATCATATCTCGCAGTTTCATCATACAAAAGGGCATATTTATTGAAGGCAGTCTCGATGAGGGTGGGATCATATCCCTTGTCTAGGAACTTATTATGAAGGACCTTGCTCTGCTCTAAGTAGTCACTTTTCTTAGTACAAGTACGCTTCAGGCGGCAGAACTGTCCAAACGGGACATTTCTGATCCATCTAGGATGGTGATTGCTATCAGCATGCAAGAAGGAGTTACCACCACTGGGTTTAAAATGTGTTCTAGAGAGGATATTACCATCAAGGTCACTCCTAAGTTCAAGATCCAAAAAGACAAGGCTCTCACTGCTGATGACTTGAGTGAAACTGATCCCAAAGGGGTTCTCTCTGCAGTGGTCAAGGAAGAGATTTAATTCCTGATCAGACCCATCCCAAATGATAAGGATGTCATCAATGTATCTGGCGTAGAGGACCAGGTTCGCCCCATATGGGTTATTATTCCAAATGAACTGATCTTCCCAATATCCCATGAAGATGTTGGCATAGCTTGGGGCGAACCTGGCCCCCATAGCAGTGCCCTTCTTCTGCAGATAGTGCTCTCCAAGAAAAGAAAAGTGGTTGTGTGTGAGAGAGTATTCAACACAGTCGAGTACAAATTTAGCCTGCACTGAATTGAGTGCACCCTCTTTGGACAGGTAGTGATTGGTCGCCCTAAGGCCATAGATGTGGTCAATAGATGTATAGAGTGAGGCTACATCTAGGGAAAGCCATTTGTACCTAGGTTGCCAAACATAGTGGGACAGTATTTCCAACATATGGCTCGAGTCCCTAACGAAAGATGGAAGGCTGATCACTATACCCTGCAAAAAATGATCTACATAGCAACCCACATTGCTTGTAATACTATCAATACCTGCAATGATAGGCCTACCCGGAGGATTTACCTCATTCTTATGCACCTTAGGTATATGATAGAAATGTGGGGTTAAAGCATGTCTGTTGTAGAGGAAGTGATACTCGCTTTTGGTAAGAACCCCATCCAGTAGGGCCTTGTCTAGAAGTAGTTTCAAATCTTTCGTGTATTCAATAATGGGATCTCTATTGAGTCTGACATAGGTATCCGTGTCCCCCAATAGTCTCATTGCTTCGGCAATGTAGTCCTCTCTATTCTGAATGACCAGGCTGCCGCCCTTGTCGGCTTTCCGAATGATGACATCTTGATTCTGTTTAAGGCTATTGACAGATAGCCCCAGCGGATCAAGATGTTTGTTGAATTTATTACCTTTAGTATTGGTGTTATGGAATCTTGTTTTAAAAGATTCAAAGACCACATCATAAAAGGTCGATATGTATTTGCCTTTGGCCCAATGTGGGAAGAATGAGGATTTAGGTGCAAAGGAGGTGTGGACTATGGCTGTGTCGCTAGGATGCGTTTGAAGGGATGGTGGTAGCTCGTTATGCTCTGCCTCTGCATATAGTTCCTCTAAGATATCCAGGGCAGAGTCATCTTCTATATCCCTGCTCGTAGAGGGACAGGGTGATGACTCAGCAGTCTTATTCATAGTAGCAGGGGTCTTACCATTGTCCTTCAATAAGTAATACCGTTGGAGGGTAAGTTTACGTATATACTTATTGAGATCGATAAATAGCTCAAATAGATTGGGAGCGCTGGGGGGAGCATAGTTGAGACCTTTTCTAAGCAAATCTAGCTCAGCATCAGTAAACACGGAACTAGACAGATTATAGATTTTAATAGTGGCATGAGCACACTTTAAACTCTGCCTCTTTTTATGCCCCTTTCCTCCTCTTCCACCCCTTCTTGTTCCTCCTCCCGTTTCCTTGACTTTTTTGTTGCTGACGGAACATGTGGCGGAGGGTACAAGATCTCGTTCTCCGTTGCAGGCCCCTCCATTCTTGCAACTTCCATTTCTAAAAAAGTCAATGGGGGTGTAACATTTGCTATGCTACCACTGTTGAGGTCAGATTCTAGGTTTTCTAGAATAGTGAAGGGATTATGAGTGGTTAAGGACGGATCAAACACTATCTCACAACCAATATCCAAAGGGGTGACCCCAGGCCTACTAGTAGGGGGCGATGGTGCGACTGCACAAATAACAGGATACTCTCTCCCAAGAGATGAGGGATTGGTATGACTAATGTCTGGACCTTCCGCTGTCGAAGGGCCAGCTAGGTTGGAAAATGAGGCTGAATGGGAGATTTTATTCCCATTAGTGCAATCCCTAGTGGGCGGTTGACGTCTGTTGTGTACATTTAGATTGCTTTTAGTGAGCGAATGCTTATTAATCTTACTGTGTAGTTTACCATTCTTGGTGTGACTAGGGTCATCAGTGTACCCAGTACGCTGGGGCTGGGATGGATGTACAGCCTGAGATGGAATGGTGGGATGTACGGGCCCATTATTAATGTGATTATTTCTATTGATTTTATAATTTTTGTTGTTGTTTTTATTTCTATTTTTGTTGGTATTAGTGTTGTTACTCTTGTCGGGCCTATTCTTGGAGTGAATTGGACCTTTAACCTTATCGGCAGGAAGCCTGGGTATCTTCCAGCTGAACTCCCTATTGTTGAGGTAGTCCAACCTGTCTCGCTCAAACTTCCCTGACTTTTTGCTGATAAGGTTAGTTTCATAGGCCATCATCTGTTCATTGATCTTGAGATCCCAACTCTCAAAAGTAGTCACATCCAAAAATGTAGACAGGTTCTCTTGCAAGGTATTAATGTCAGCACGAATTTTAACTAGATTACGTTCCCTCTGAACAATAATGTATTGCAACCATAATTGATTGCAATCGCGCAAGCAAGATATCCATTTGCCTTTGAGATCGTCATCAAGAAAAGAACATAGTTTAGTAATTCTTAGGCCCCTGGGGACTCGTTTGAATTCTACATATTTCTGTAGGAGCAGAATGTCCCACCATTGTAGCATCTCCTTCTCCAATAGATCTTTTAGCTCATAGAATAAAGATATCATTTTGTCCTCTCTTGATGGGGACCGCTCATCAGTGACACATAATATATTTCCTTCATTGTTAGGATTCTCAACTTCAAATGAGTCAATACTTGTGGTGAAACCTTTAGCCAATGAGGATCTTCTTAGCTGCCTTTCATCAATTGATTTAACCATTGTCAATGAGTCTGAATCAAAAAGGGGACTGGTTGCGAACCACTCTGCTGCTGGAGACCCCAACACAGTAAGACGATACAGAAGAAAAAATTGACTCCTGCGCACAAGTGGTCAACCAGATGGATAGAAGAACGACACAGGCCTTGCTGCCCTCAAGGATGGGGAATCCTACCAGACAAAGAAATATAAAGAAAGAGGGGCGCACCGGCCATGTGCATTATCTTTTGTAAAACATTTATTGAAATAAAATGATAAAAGAAATTACTCACAAGCAGTAGTAAAATCTGGTGTCATAAACTCGAACAACAACAAGCAGCTTGGTGATGATGATGAGCGAAGCCTTCCAAAGGTCTTAGAGGAATGTGTAAGCTTCACTACTAGCTGACGCGTTTCGAAGGGCACGTCCCTTCTTCATCAGAGCTCAGCAGTGAGCCCTCCTTCAACACTCCCTGTATATATATATAGTGTATGTACCAGAAAGCCCAATCAGTAGAGTAGGGCGGACTTGTGGGGCCCCTCCCCCTTAAAGAATCCCTCCCTCATGGGCAGCTCACTTGGACAAGTGAATAGATGGTGATAAATAAAATATAATAAAATTAGATATAGAAGGTTAAATAACAAATAAAGAATAACAAATACATGGTAGATGAATGTAAGTAAAAAATTGAGAATGATGTAGGATATAGATGTATAAATGTGTAATCTACAATAAAGACGGGTGTCAATGTGGTTGAAAATGTCAATGTCAACCAACCACAGCAAAGGTGAACCAGAAGTACACATTGCGTACAGTGATAGCGGCATAGTGTCCAGAATGGCACGGGGGAGGTGCACCTTTAGCAGGGGAAATAATCATTGTAGATAGCAGGCTAGCGTACTGTAACAAGGTGCTGTACCTTCTATGTCTAATCCAGATCTCTGTGTCAGCGGCTCTGTGTATGAGAGCCGCTCTCCGATCGTTTCCGCGTGTTCTTCTGTGTTGGAACGCACGCCAGTGTGCTTGCGTTCCAGACGGGAGGAAGAGGCAGTGCGCGTCACTTCCTCCGCGCCTGCTGTGGCCTGCCAGTGACGTAAGCGGCAGTGAGTCGTTCGGCGCCATGTCACTGGGGGCAAACACTCAGTGGAAAAAGGGGGCTGGCACAGCGCGAAATCAACCCAACGCCAGCGCAACCATAGGTCCGCCCCGCTGGCTGTAGCTGCGCTACCCACTGCCAAAAGTGTAACACACAAACTCTAGAGATACTCATGAAGTGGAAGACGCTACTATCATACAGAGATTACAAAACAATTCACTATGCATAGTGTTGTTCGAGTTTATGACACCAGATTTTACTACTGCTTGTGAGTAATTTCTTTTATCATTTTATTTCAATAAATGTTTTACAAAAGATAATGCACATGGCCGGTGCGCCCCTCTTTCTTTATATTTCTTTGTCTGGTAGGATTCCCCATCCTTGAGGGCAGCAAGGCCTGTGTCGTTCTTCTATCCATCTGGTTGACCACTTGTGCGCAGGAGTCAATTTTTTCTTCTGTATCGTCTTACTGTGTTGGGGTCTCCAGCAGCAGAGTGGTTCGCAACCAGTCCCCTTTTTGATTCAGACTCATTGACAATGGTTAAATCAATTGATGAAAGGCAGCTAAGAAGATCCTCATTGGCTAAAGGTTTCACCACAAGTATTGACTCATTTGAAGTTGAGAATCCTAACAATGAAGGAAATATATTATGTGTCACTGATGAGCGGTCCCCATCAAGAGAGGACAAAATGATATCTTTATTCTATGAGCTAAAAGATCTATTGGAGAAGGAGATGCTACAATGGTGGGACATTCTGCTCCTACAGAAATATGTAGAATTCAAACGAGTCCCCAGGGGCCTAAGAATTACTAAACTATGTTCTTTTCTTGATGACGATCTCAAAGGCAAATGGATATCTTGCTTGCGCGATTGCAATCAATTATGGTTGCAATACATTATTGTTCAGAGGGAACGTAATCTAGTTAAAATTCGTGCTGACATTAATACCTTGCAAGAGAACCTGTCTACATTTTTGGATGTGACTACTTTTGAGAGTTGGGATCTCAAGATCAATGAACAGATGATGGCCTATGAAACTAACCTTATCAGCAAAAAGTCAGGGAAGTTTGAGCGAGACAGGTTGGACTACCTCAACAATAGGGAGTTCAGCTGGAAGATACCCAGGCTTCCTGCCGATAAGGTTAAAGGTCCAATTCACTCCAAGAATAGGCCCGACAAGAGTAACAACACTAATACCAACAAAAATAGAAATAAAAACAACAACAAAAATTATAAAATCAATAGAAATAATCACATTAATAATGGGCCCGTACATCCCACCATTCCATCTCAGGCTGTACATCCATCCCAGCCCCAGCGTACTGGGTACACTGATGACCCTAGTCACACCAAGAATGGTAAACTACACAGTAAGATTAATAAGCATTCGCTCACTAAAAGCAATCTAAATGTACACAACAGACGTCAACCGCCCACTAGGGAATGCACTAATGGGAATAAAATCTCCCATTCAGCCTCATTTTCCAACCTAGCTGGCCCTTCGACAGCGGAAGGTCCAGACATTAGTCATACCAATCCCTCATCTCTTGGGAGAGAGTATCCTGTTATTTGTGCAGTCGCACCACCGCCCCCTACTAGTAGGCCTGGGGTCACCCCTTTGGATATTGGTTGTGAGATAGTGTTTGATCCGTCCTTAACCACTCATAATCCCTTCACTATTCTAGAAAACCTAGAATCTGACCTCAACAGTGGTAGCATAGCAAATGTTACACCCCCATTGACTTTTTTAGAAATGGAAGTTGCAAGAATGGAGGGGCCTGCAACGGAGAACGAGATCTTGTACCCTCCGCCACATGTTCCGTCAGCAACAAAAAAGTCAAGGAAACGGGAGGAGGAACAAGAAGGGGTGGAAGAGGAGGAAAGGGGCATAAAAAGAGGCAGAGTTTAAAGTGTGCTCATGCCACTATTAAAATCTATAATCTGTCTAGTTCCGTGTTTACTGATGCTGAGCTAGATTTGCTTAGAAAAGGTCTCAACTATGCTCCCCCCAGCGCTCCCAATCTATTTGAGCTATTTATCGATCTCAATAAGTATATACGTAAACTTACCCTCCAACGGTATTACTCATTGAAGGACAATGGTAAGACCCCTGCTACTATGAATAAGACTGCTGAGTCATCACCCTGTCCCTCTACGAGCAGGGATATAGAAGATGACTCTGCCCTGGATATCTTAGAGGAACTATATGCAGAGGCAGAGCATAACGAGCTACCACCATCCCTTCAAACGCATCCTAGCGACACAGCCATAGTCCACACCTCCTTTGCACCTAAATCCTCATTCTTCCCACATTGGGCCAAAGGCAAATACATATCGACCTTTTATGATGTGGTCTTTGAATCTTTTAAAACAAGATTCCATAACACCAATACTAAAGGTAATAAATTCAACAAACATCTTGATCCGCTGGGGCTATCTGTCAATAGCCTTAAACAGAATCAAGATGTCATCATTCGGAAAGCCGACAAGGGCGGCAGCCTGGTCATTCAGAATAGAGAGGACTACATTGCCGAAGCAATGAGACTATTGGGGGACACGGATACCTATGTCAGACTCAATAGAGATCCCATTATTGAATACACGAAAGATTTGAAACTACTTCTAGACAAGGCCCTACTGGATGGGGTTCTTACCAAAAGCGAGTATCACTTCCTCTACAACAGACATGCTTTAACCCCACATTTCTATCATATACCTAAGGTGCATAAGAATGAGGTAAATCCTCCGGGTAGGCCTATCATTGCAGGTATTGATAGTATTACAAGCAATGTGGGTTGCTATGTAGATCATTTTTTGCAGGGTATAGTGATCAGCCTTCCATCTTTCGTTAGGGACTCGAGCCATATGTTGGAAATACTGTCCCACTATGTTTGGCAACCTAGGTACAAATGGCTTTCCCTAGATGTAGCCTCACTCTATACATCTATTGACCACATCTATGGCCTTAGGGCGACCAATCACTACCTGTCCAAAGAGGGTGCACTCAATTCAGTGCAGGCTAAATTTGTACTCGACTGTGTTGAATACTCTCTCACACACAACCACTTTTCTTTTCTTGGAGAGCACTATCTGCAGAAGAAGGGCACTGCTATGGGGGCCAGGTTCGCCCCAAGCTATGCCAACATCTTCATGGGATATTGGGAAGATCAGTTCATTTGGAATAATAACCCATATGGGACGAACCTGGTCCTCTACGCCAGATACATTGATGACATCCTTATCATTTGGGATGGGTCTGATCAGGAATTAAATCTCTTCCTTGACCACTGCAGAGAGAACCCCTTTGGGATCAGTTTCACTCATGTCATCAGCAGTGAGAGCCTTGTCTTTTTGGATCTTGAACTTAGGAGTGACCTTGATGGTAATATCCTCTCTAGAACACATTTTAAACCCAGTGGTGGTAACTCCTTCTTGCATGCTGATAGCAATCACCATCCTAGATGGATCAGAAATGTCCCGTTTGGACAGTTCTGCCGCCTGAAGCGTACTTGTACTAAGAAAAGTGACTACTTAGAGCAGAGCAAGGTCCTTCGTAATAAGTTCCTAGACAAGGGATATGATCCCACCCTCATCGAGACTGCCTTCAATAAATATGCCCTTTTGTATGATGAAACTGCGAGATATGATCCACCATCTGGTCCTACCATCAACCAGGACACCATACAAACCCGGTTTTCCACACAATACACCAACAAAGCCTTTGAAATACAAAGTATTTTACGGAAAAGCTGGAGTATTTTAAAGGGTGATCCAGTGCTAAGTGAGCACCTCTCTGATGGACCAAATATAGTATATAGGAAACCACGAGACCTGAGAGGCCTTATAGCCCCTAGTATGGTGAGGGAACCCATAAATAGGTCCAAAAACGCATGGTCAACTATTTTTGACCAAAAGGGCAGCTACAAATGCAGTGTCAAGAACTGTGGCACATGTCAATACATGTGGCACAGAAAAAAGACAGTTACTGGCAGAGACGGGAGGATCCACCATTTGAAGCAGTTTATCAACTGTGGGACGGACCACGTGGTCTATGGCATTCTTTGCCCATGCGGTCGCCTTTATGTTGGCCGCACTTCCCGCCCCATGAGAGTGCGTATTGGCGAACACAAATGTGACATCACGAATACACGGGTCAAGTATCCAGTCCCCCGACATTTTCAGGAAGTCCATCAAGGTGATCCGTCAGGAATGAAAGTGTTTGGGATAGAGTCTATTGGAGGTAGCCTCGATAGGGGTAGAAGACACCAAAGGCTTTGCAAACGCGAAGCCTATTGGATCTTCACCCTCGGGAGTATGACCCCCGGGGGCCTGAATGAGGACCCTGAAGTCCACAAAATCACGTGATTTCGCAGTGCCCACTCATGGTGCTACCATATGCCACTACCATTCTCTCCACACACACTCATACATACACACCTTTCCGTGCCCTTTCTGCCTTCAAGACCAGGTCGGCATTGTCTGTTGTTATCTACTAGGTTTTTACCAGTGTATTATATTGCTCATGTTTTAGTGATTTACGATTAGTGTACTACCATTAGTGTTTTCTAGTTCTCTGCTAAATTTCACCATTACTATTACATCATTGTTGTATTACCATTAGTGATATGTGTAGCATAAATAGGATAAAGGTATTCTTTCTTTAGTGACAAGTCTGTCACTTCGCACATGTTGCACACAGTGGCGAGGAAGGGACCGCTTGATACTTTGCCCATGCTAGGGAAACACGGTTTCCCCCAGCCCCCCCCCCCTCCCCCACCCCCCCCTTCCCTGTCCCTGTGGGGTTTATTAGTACTATCACCTGCATACTTTCACCAAGCGGTCTTCATGCCAGCCCCTGGTTGTGCCACATGTGTCCACTCCTTCGACACCACCCCTGTGTACATATATACCCATTTCCCCTAATTTACACAACCTCCTCATTCACCCGGGGTTGGTTCACGATATGTCAGTGATATGGGCATGCATGTGTGCTGATTGGCATATGGAATGTGCACCTACAGTAACTAATATTTGATCTATCTATGCACATTACATGTGTGTGTTTTTATATTTGTGTTTTTATATATGGATGTACACTTACATGTGTATAATATCGACTATGCTATGTGTGATACAATTTAGTATTTATTCACTTTCCTACTTCCCTTCAGGTGCATACTCTGCACTACACAAGAGAATGAACTATGCATAGTGAATTGTTTTGTAATCTCTGTATGATAGTAGCGTCTTCCACTTCATGAGTATCTCTAGAGTTTGTGTGTTACACTTTTGGCAGTGGGTAGCGCAGCTACAGCCAGCGGGGCGGACCTATGGTTGCGCTGGCGTTGGGTTGATTTCGCGCTGTGCCAGCCCCCTTTTTCCACTGAGTGTTTGCCCCCAGTGACATGGCGCCGAACGACTCACTGCCGCTTACGTCACTGGCAGGCGACAGCAGGCGCGGAGGAAGTGACGCGCACTGCCTCTTCCTCCCGTCTGGAACGCAAGCACACTGGCGTGCGTTCCAACACAGAAGAACACGCGGAAACGATCGGAGAGCGGCTCTCATACACAGAGCCGCTCACACAGAGATCTGGATTAGACATAGAAGGTACAGCACCTTGTTACAGTACGCTAGCCTGCTATCTACAATGATTATTTCCCCTGCTAAAGGTGCACCTCCCCCGTGCCATTCTGGACACTATGCCGCTATCACTGTACGCAATGTGTACTTCTGGTTCACCTTTGCTGTGGTTGGTTGACATTGACATTTTCAACCACATTGACACCCGTCTTTATTGTAGATTACACATTTATACATCTATATCCTACATCATTCTCAATTTTTTACTTACATTCATCTACCATGTATTTGTTATTCTTTATTTGTTATTTAACCTTCTATATCTAATTTTATTATATTTTATTTATCACCATCTATTCACTTGTCCAAGTGAGCTGCCCATGAGGGAGGGATTCTTTAAGGGGGAGGGGCCCCACAAGTCCGCCCTACTCTACTGATTGGGCTTTCTGGTACATACACTATATATATATACAGGGAGTGTTGAAGGAGGGCTCACTGCTGAGCTCTGATGAAGAAGGGACGTGCCCTTCGAAACGCGTCAGCTAGTAGTGAAGCTTACATATTCCTCTAAGACCTTTGGAAGGCTTCGCTCATCATCATCACCAAGCTGCTTGTTGTTGTTCGAGTTTATGACACCAGATTTTACTACTGCTTGTGAGTAATTTCTTTTATCATTTTATTTCAATAAATGTTTTACAAAAGATAATGCACATGGCCGGTGCGCCCCTCTTTCTTTATATTTCTTTGTCTGGTAGGATTCCCCATCCTTGAGGGCAGCAAGGCCTGTGTCGTTCTTCTATCCATCTGGTTGACCACTTGTGCGCAGGAGTCAATTTTTTCTTCTGTATCGTCTTACCAGAGTACTTAACCTGCTACACATAGCCAATCAAAATAAGAACACGTCCATCTTTCTTAGCACAGACGCAGAGAAGGCCTTCGATAGGGTGGATTGGCAATTTATGATCTCGGTCTTAGGTCATGTGGGCATCGGCGATAGAATGATGACTTGGATAAGGTCCCTCTACGCTGAACCCACCGCTCATGTACGGGTCAATGGTGTGCTGTCGGATGCCTTCATGATTGGTAACGGTACACGCCAGGGGTGCCCTCTATCCCCACTCCTCTTCGCCCTATCGTTGGAACCCTTCCTGTGCACGGTACGCTCTAACCCGGATATATCCGGGGTAGTTGTAGGAGACACTCAGCAGAAGATTGCCGCTTATGCGGATGACATGCTGTTCACTCTTACTAACCCGCTGATTTCCCTCCCGAACCTTCTACAGGAGTTTAGGATGTATGGTAGGTTATCCAACATGAAGATTAATTTCGACAAGTCCGAGGCAATGGGAGTGGCTATCCCTCCAAAATCACTTTCAATACTTAGAGACAGCTTTAAATTTAAATGGTCAACGACAGCTCTCAAATATCTGGGGACATTAATCCCCCCAAAAATCTCACAGATATTCACACTGAATTTTCCCCCGTTACTAACTGTAGTTCGAGCCCTCCTAGACAAATGGAATACAGGGTTTCATTCATGGTTTGGCAGATGCAACATATTGAAGATGTGCATCCTCCCTAAGTTCCTGTACCTTATGCAGGCCCTGCCGATCCACATCCCTGCATCGTATTTTACCCAAATCAGTGCCCTTTTCTTTGACTTTATTTGGAATCGGAAACGCCCCAGAATAAACAGAAGACAACTCATGTTACCTAAATTGTTTGGGGGACTGGCGATCGTGGACCTCCGCAAATACTACTACGCGACTCATCTGACAAGACTTGTCGATTGGAGCCGCCACCAGTCCTCCAAACAATGGACCAGATTAGAACAATCTCAGTCAAACTTACCCCTGAACAGAGCACCATGGATAGCTCATCTCTTACCTGGAACCCTCAAAAACCACCCCTTGATAGGTCTGACAGTTAAGATATGTGCCTCTCTATTTCTAAGATTCCGACTATCATCATCCAACTCCCAGATCCGCCCGATATTAGGCACACCAGAGTTTGCACCAGGATGTTCAGATCAAATTTTCATCTCTCTAAGAAATTCTAATTGTTTCCAAGCCTCCCACTTCCTAACACAAAATCACTGGCCCACTATTGCTGAACTCATGAGTCCGGAAGGCAAGTTCAGACTAGACTACTGGAGAGCAGGCCAACTCAAGCACTTTCTAAGGTCGCTCCCAGCCCCTGACAGTTTTTCCCAAACATTGACGACTTACGAGACGTACTGTGAGGAGGAGGGCCCAATGGCTCATACTCTTTCTGCCACTTACCAATTACTGACCACACCATTGGAGGGCTCGAATCTGCAGTGTATAGAGGCATGGGAGCGAGATTTACATTGTACATTTACACCCCGTCAAAAACAAAATATCATACATTTCACGTATAGATCCTCGATGTGTACGAAAACGCAGGAGACTAATTATAAAATTCTCACTAGATGGTATCATACCCCTGCAAAACTAAGTAAGATTTTCCCTTCCACGTCCGATCTTTGCTGGAGGTGTCAGAGCGAACGGGGAACACTCCTACATATCCTCTGGTCCTGCCCCAAATTGGAGCAGTTCTGGAGGACTGTACAGAGCACAATACAGAGATTCACTGAGCGACCTATACTGTCGGACCCAGCGATATTCTTGCTCCACGCTTCTCACGCCCCCACCAAGGCCTACAAAAAATCGCTCACAAGACACTTGTTTGATGCTGCCAAGGCGTGTATACCCATATTATGGAAATCTAACCAACCTCCTACAGTTAGTATGTGGGTGAAAAAGGTGGAAGACATCAAACAAATGGAAGACCTTATCCTCACAGATAGAAACCAAAATGAGCGGTTTTCCAGGACTTGGGCTGGCTGGAACATGTTTATATTCTCAGATGAGGGACAGAATCTGCTGGGGGGAGGCCCTTCCACCTAATCTCTGGGTATCCTCAAGACAGAGACCTTGGGGAGATACAGGGGAACTTGACGGATCGAAGTGAGTGCCTTGGCTGCCTTCATGTGCCCCCCCCTCTCTCTCTCTCTCTCTCTCTCTCTCTCTCCCTCTCTCTCTATCTCTCTCTCCCTCTCTCTCTCTCTCTCTCTCTCTCTCTCTCTCTCTCTCTCTCCCTCTTCTATCCCCCTCTTCCCTCTTCCCCACCTATTTTCTCTACTACTGCAACTATTTCTCTCAAGTTCTCCTAATATTATATCTCTCGATTTTTTATTTCTTTATTGTGTATGTGTGTAGTCCTTTTAGTTTAGTTATTGGTATAGAAAAATGGAAAATAGAGTGGGAGGGAACTGGTTGCTGAAATAGCGTCAAACCAGAAGATATGTGGGTTACGCAGGAATGTTAATGAGGTCCAATTGGAAGATCCCGAAATGATGTAATAACAGAGGCTGCGACCTCATTTTCATCTCCATTTTCATTTTCCTTATGTACCATTAGAGGCTGCGACCTCGACACACCTTGATACCTTTTATTTTTCTTATAAATGTAAGCAATTACAGTGCCCTCTCGGGTGGTTGAATAAAGATTATATTTGAAAAAAAAAAAAGAAGATAACAGGAACGGATCTAGCTGATCACTGTGAGCAGGACGCACTGCACTAACTTGTAGCTTTAGATGAACACTGTGCAGAGGTCTCACTACACTAACTTGTAGTTTTAGCTGAACACTGTGAGCAGGATGCACCGCACTAACTTCTAGATTTAGCTGAACACTGTGAGGTGGACGCACTGCACTAACTTGTAGTTTTAGCTGAACACTGTGAGCAGGACACACCGCACTAACTTGTAAATTTAGCTGAACACTGTGAGGTGGACGCACCACACTAACTTGTAGGTTTAGCTGAACACTGTGAGGTGGACGCACCACACTAACTTGTAGTTTTAGCCGAACACTGTGAGCAGGACGCACAGCACTAACTTGTAGTTTTAGCTGAACACTGTGAGCAGGACACACCGCACTAACTTGTAGGTTTAGCTGAACACTCTGAGCAGGATGCACCCCACTAACTTTAGGTTTAGCTGAATACTGTGAGCAGGACGCACCCCCCCTAACTTGTAGTTTTAGCTGAACACTGTGAGCAGGACGCACTGCACTAACTGTAAATAGTCTAGCTGCCTGACTGTGGTACTAATAGGATCAAAAGAACACCAGCAATTTTCTTCAGGTAGCTGTAAATACTGTAACAAGACAAGCCTGCCTGTCAGTAAGAAGATAACAGGAACGGATCTAGCTGAACACTGTGAGCAGGACGCACTGCACTAACTTGTAGCTTTAGATGAACACTGTGTAGAGGTCTCACTACACTAACTTGTACGTTTAGCTGAACACTGTGAGCAGGACGCACAGCACTAACTTGTAGTTTTAGCTGAACACTGTGAGCAGGACGCACCGCACTAACTTCTAGGTTTAGCTGAACACTGTGAGGTGGACACACCACACTAACTTGTAGGTTTAGCTGAACACTGTGAGCAGGACGCACCGCACTAACTTGTAGGTTTAGCTGAACACTGTGAGGTGGACGCACCACACTAACTTGTAGTTTTAGCTGAACACTGTGAGCAGGACGCACAGCACTAACTTGTAGTTTTAGCTGAGCACGGTGAGCAGGATGCACCGCACTAACTTGTAGGTTTAGCTGAACACTGTGAGCAGGACGCACCCCACTAACTTGTAGGTTTAGCTGAGCACTGTGAACAGGACGCACCCCACTAACTTGTAGTTTTAGCTGAACGCTGTGAGCAGGACGCACCCCACTAACTGTAAATAGTCTAGCTGCCTGACTGTGGTACTAATAGGATCAAAAGAACACCAGCAATTTTCTTCAGGTAGCTGTAAATACTGTAACAAGACAAGCCTGCCTGTCAGTAAGAAGATAATAGGAACGGATCTAGCTGATCACTGTGAGCAGGACGCACTGCACTAACTTGTAGCTTTAGATGAACACTGTGCAGAGGTCTCACTACACTAACTTGTAGTTTTAGCTGAACACTATGAGCAGGACGCACCGCACTAACTTCTAGGTTTAGCTGAACACTGTGAGGTGGACGCGCCGCACTAACTTGTAGTTTTAGCTGAACACTGTGAGCAGGACGCACCGCACTAACTTGTAAATTTAGCTGAACACTGTGAGGTGGACGCACCACACTAACTTGTAGGTTTAGCTAAACACTGTGAGCAGGACGCACCGCACTACCTTGTAGCTTTAGATGAACACTGTGAGGTGGATGCACCACACTAACTTGTAGTTTTAGCCGAACACTGTGAGCAGGACGCACAGCACTAACTTGTAGTTTTAGCTGAACACTGTGAGCAGGAAGCACCGCACTAACTTGTAGGTTTAGCTGAACACTCTGAGCAGGATGCACCCCACTAACTTGTAGGTTTAGCTGAACACTGTGAGCAGGACGCACCCCCCTAACTTGTAGTTTTAGCTGAACACTGTGAGCAGGACGCACTGCACTAACTGTAAATAGTCTAGCTGCCTGATTGTGGTACTAATAGGATCAAAAGAACACCAGCAATTTTCTTCAGGTAGCTGTAAATACTGTAACAAGACAAGACTGCCTGTCAGTAAGAAGATAACAGGAACGGATCTAGCTGAACACTGTGAGCAGGATGCACTGCACTAACTTGTAGCTTTAGATGAACACTGTGTAGAGGTCTCATTACACTAACTTGTACATTTAGCTGAACACTGTGAGCAGGACGCACAGCACTAACTTGTAGTTTTAGCTGAACACTGTGAGCAGGACGCACCGCACTAACTTCTAGGTTTAGCTGAACACTGTGAGGTGGACACACCGCACTAACTTGTAGTTTTAGCTGAACACTGTGAGCAGGACGCACCGCACTAACTTGTAGGTTTAGCTGAACACTGTGAGGTGGACACACCACACTAACTTGTAGGTTTAGCTGAACACTGTGAGCAGGACGCACCGCACTAACTTCTAGGTTTAGCTGAACACTGTGAGGTGGACGCACCATGCTAACTTGTAGTTTTAGCTGAACACTGTGAGCAGGACGCACAGCACTAACTTGTAGTTTTAGCTGAACACTGTGAGCAGGATGCACCGCACTAACTTGTAAATTTAGCTGAACACTGTGAGGTGGACGCACCACACTAACTTGTTGGTTTAGCTGAACACTGTGAGCAGGACGCACCGCACTAACTTCTAGGTTTAGCTGAACACTGTGAGGTGGATGCACCACACTAACTTGTAGTTTTAGCCGAACACTGTGAGCAGGACGCACAGCACTAACTTGTAGTTTTAGCTGAACACTGTGAGCAGGACGCACCGCACTAAGTTGTAGGTTTAGCTGAACACTCTGAGCAGGACGCACCCCACTAACTTGTAGGTTTAGCTGAACACTGTGAGCAGGACGCACCCCCCTAACTTGTAGTTTTAGCTGAACACTGTGAGCAGGACGCACTGCACTAACTGTAAATAGTCTAGCTGCCTGACTGTGGTACTAATAGGATCAAAAGAACACCAGCAATTTTCTTCAGGTAGCTGTAAATACTGTAACAAGACAAGCCTGCCTGTCAGTAAGAAGATAACAGGAACGGATCTAGCTGAACACTGTGAGCAGGACGCACTGCACTAACTTGTAGCTTTAGATGAACACTGTGCAGAGGTCTCACTACACTAACTTGTACGTTTAGCTGAACACTGTGAGCAGGACGCACAGCACTAACTTGTAGTTTTAGCTGAACACTGTGAGCAGGACGCACCGCACTAACTTCTAGGTTTAGCTGAACACTGTGAGGTGGACGCACCGCACTAACTTGTAGTTTTAGCTGAACACTGTGAGCAGGACGCACCGCACTAACTTGTAGGTTTAGCTGAACACTGTGAGGTGGACACACCACACTAACTTGTAGGTTTAGCTGAACACTGTGAGCAGGACGCACCGCACTAACTTCTAGGTTTAGCTGAACACTGTGAGGTGGACGCACCACACTAACTTGTAGTTTTAGCTGAACACTGTGAGCAGGACACACAGCACTAACTTGTAGTTTTAGCTGAACACTGTGAGCAGGATGCACCGCACTAACTTGTAGGTTTAGCTGAACACTGTGAGCAGGAAGCACCCCACTAACTTGTAGGTTTAGCTAAACACTGTGAGCAGGACGCACCCCACTAACTTGTAGGTTTAGCTGAACACTGTGAGCAGGACGCACTGCACTAACTGTAAATAGTCTAGCTGCCTGACTGTGGTACTAATAGGATCAAAAGAACACCAGCAATTTTCTTCAGGTAGCTGTAAATACTGTAACAAGACAAGCCTGCCTGTCAGTAAGAAGATAACAGGAACGGATCTAGCTAAACTGAATACAGTGTATATATATATATGCAACACCTGGAATGCATATATATATATACAATACACTGTAAGTGCAGCTAACTGACTGACTGTTCTGCCTAATCTATCTAACTCAAATCAAATGACACTGTCTGTCTCTCTCTCTATCTATGAACGCTGGAACACACACTACACAGGGCCGCCATGCAGGCGGCCTTATATAGTGTGGGGCGTGTACTAAATCCCCTGAGCCATAATTGGACAAAGCCTCCTTGGCTTTGGCCAATTACGGCTCTCTGTTCAGACAGCGCTGTGCTTGGCCAAGCATTGGGGTCATAGTGCATGCTTGGCCAATCATCAGCCAGCAATGCACTGCGATGCCGCAGTGAATTATGGGCCGTGACGCGCCACATGAATTTGGTGCGAACTGCCCATATCGTTCGCAATTCGGCGAACGGGCGAACAGACGATGTTCGAGTCGAACATGGGTTCGACTTGAACACGAAGCTCATCCCTACTAAGGAGTGTTTGGACTGACCCTGTTTATAAGGAGTTGTGTAAAGGTATCCACCCATACAAACCAGGTGTATAGATCAATAGATGGGAGTGTTTAGGGCGGTGATCATCGTACCCGTTACAAAAAATGAGGCCAGACGATCACCTATTCCTGTCAGAGAGGTATCACATGGGCGATCTCTCGGCTTAAGTGACATCTGGCGTGACCGCGTCATAAGGCGTGATCACGCCAGACGCCGACAGAGCCGCCAACACAACAGATGGGTAATCAGTGCTAGTCTGGTAGAAGGAGACAAGCACGCATGCCCAGGACGGGACATGGGCCATCATTGGGCAGGTGAGGTGCGCTGTAGCCCAAAAATAATGTCCCCAAAATGCAGGTAAAGCATTAGGGGGCCCCTGTGTGACGGGGAGTCTCGATGCGTCAGGAGGCCAAGGAGAATCAGTGTGTCTAAGGCACCCACATTGAGTTTGAAGTAAATAAAAAGTTAATCAAAAGTTGTTTTTTTTCTGCATTTTTTAACAAGTTGCCGTAGAGTGAAGATTGCAGAGACTGGAGCCACAGTCTGTACATCAAGAGAAATTTCATGACATCATGGAACTACAAAACAAGTAGAGTACAGTTTAGAGAGTTAGGTCATAAAATAAGTAAATAAATGTAGAAGTAGATTGAAAGTTTTTTAAAACAGTACAAATGGTAAAAGTGTTGTGTTAGCACTATAAGTATAGAGGAAACAAAAAAAAGGGGTTGGCAGTGCAGGCCCTGCAATGATTGTATTGGAAATTAAACAATGCAGGGTGTGAGTGAGGGGGTGAATAAAGAGGTTGATAATAATGAAATCCAGTGGAGTGATGTAATGGGGAAGGTGTATGTGCTGCACAACAGGGCAGTGAAGTTACCTTGATTTTTTAGAAAAAATGAAAAATAGAATGGGGAATATAGAGTGTGACAAAAAGTGAAAGGATATTGGCTCAGGTTGCTGTAGGTGCTCCAGCTAGGGTTGCCACCTCATCCCTTTAAACCCGAACACATATTAATTACACAGGTTCTGTGGCTGATTAAGGTGGTAATTAAACTCACTTGGTGCCTTATCTGCATTAAATTAGCCTCAGAACCTGTGTAATTCATATGTGTTCGGGTTTAAAGGGATGAGGTGGCAACTCTAGCTCCAGCACTGGCAGCCCCACAGGGTGCGAGAAGATTGGAATTAGGGATGAGCTTCATGTTCGAGTCAAACCCATGTTCGACTCATACATCATGTGTTCGGCCGTTCGCCGAATTACGAACGATATGGGCCGTTCGCGCCAAATTCAAGTGGCGCGTCACGGCCCATAATTCACTGCGGCATCGCAGTGCATTGCTGGCTGATGATTGGCCAAGCATGCACTATGACCCGCATGCTTGGCCAATCACAGTGCCGTCTGTAGAGAGAGCCGTAATTGGCCAAAGCCAGGGTGGCTTTGGCCAATTATGGCTCAAGGGGTTTAGTACACGCCCCACACTATATAAGGCCGCCTGCACGGCAGCCCTGTGTAGTGTGTTCCGGCGTTGAGAGAGAGATAGACAGAGAGACAGTGTCATTTGATTTAAGTTAGATAGAGTAGGCAGGCGAGTCAGTTAGCTGCACCTATAGTGTATTGTGTATATATATACATCCTAGGTGTTGTGTGTGTGTGTGTGTGTGTGTGTATGTGTGTGTGTGTGTGTATATATATATATATATATATATATATATATATATATATATATAAATAATATGTAGCACTGGTAGATTTTTATCTACCGCTGATAGGTAAATTTAGTGGGTTGCTTATTATAGGAAGTTAGATTTGCCTCTGTTCCAGCATGGCTGGCGTTGCATGCAGTTCCACATTGTGCCGGTGGGTGTCGTTGTCACCATCGGCAGGTGTTGGAAAAGCAACGCGTTGAAGCGAATGAGTGCTCCTCTGTCCCGGAGATAACTCGTGGAGGTGGTCCTCTGAGTTGCATTCTGGGAGAGGGTATTTATGGGACAGATGCCATGTTTTAGGGTTCGTTTTCAGCCACCTGCTGGCCCTCCTGGCCTACAGGTATGCACTAGGAATACCACCTCGTGGTCCTCCGTTCCGGAGGCCCGCGTCCCTGTGGCGTGTGGGCCCAGAAGCCTGTCTGGGGCCTACCACAGCAGCAGAGGAATGGTGCTGAGCTGTCTATCCTGAGTGAAGAAGCTGGACAACCGAGAAGATGCCAGGGGAGGACCCATCATGGAAGGATCATGCAGAGTGCTGGTCTGGTGAGGGGCCTGGTGACTCGGTTGGAGGACGCATTCCGAAGTAATCTTACAGTATAGTACTGCCGGGTTCAAGTACTGTATCTGACATTCATCACAAACTAATACATCCTGTGGCAGAGGATCGTACGGGTTTTATTCCAGATAAGTCTGTGGCAGAGACTTTTGTTCGGGCTACATGCTGGCTGCTAGGCAAGTGAGAGATGTCTATCCAAGCGGGCAAGGATTAAATCCTACGAAAGGGGGACTATTCAATTGTAAGTGTTCAAATACAAAGAATGTGAAATACAACAGAAAGGTATTTGAGCTCCCCTGCAGCTTTCCTACTACCTCTTTCCTGCTACTTCCCTTGTTCGTTTTATTAAAGCATTGGAAAACCTACTCAAGTGTTTGGTGCTTATATTGTCCAGAGGTAAACTCAACGGAACCCTAGACCCGGTGCCGGTGAAACAGAGGTATTGAGAGTGAAGGTAACAAGCCCGCTTAAACCAGCAGCTCTACCGAGAGTTATTGCTACATATATATATATATATATATATACACACACTGTATTCAGTTTAGCTAGATCCATTCCTGTTATTCTCTTTCTACTACTGACAGGCAGGCAGGTATTTTTGCAGTATTTACAGCTACCTGAAGAAAATTGCTGGTGTTCTTCTGAGCCTATTAGTCCTATTAGCTACAGTATTTATAGTTAGTGTAGTGCATCCTCTGCACAGTGTGCACCTAAAGCTACCTGAGAAAATTAGTGGTGTTCTTCTGATCCTATTAGTATAGTACCGCAGGCAGCTGCAGTATTTACAAGTTAGTGTAGTGCGTCCTCTGCACAGTGTGCACCTAAAGCTACCTGGAGACAATTGCTGTTGTTCTGCTCCTATTAATACCACAGGCAGGCAGCTACAGTATTTACAGTTAGTGTACTGTGCCCTCTGCACAGTGTGCACCTAAAGCTACCTGAAGAAAATTAGTGGTGTTCTTCTGATCCTATTAGTATAGTACCGCAGGCAGCTGCAGTATTTACAAGTTAGTGCAGTGCATCCTCTGCACAGTGTGCACCTAAAGCTACCTGGAGACAATTGCTGTTGTTCTGCTCCTATTAATACCACAGGCAGGTAGCTACAGTATTTACAGTTAGTGTACTGTGCCCTCTGCACAGTGTGCACCTAAAGCTACTTGGAGAAAATTAGTGGTGTTCTTCTGATCCTATTAATACCACAGGCAGGCAGCTATAGTATTTATAATTAGTGTAGTGTGTCCTCTGCACAGTGTGCACCTAAAGCTACCTGGAGACAATTGCTGCTGTTCTGCTCCTATTAATACCACAGGCTGGCAGCTACAGTATTTACAGTTAGTGTACTGTGTCCTCTGCACAGTGTGCACCTAAAGCTACCTGAAGAAAATTAGTGGTGTTCTTCTGATCCTATATTAATACCACAGGCAGGCAGCTACAGTATTTACAGTTAGTGTACTGTGTCCTCTGCACAATGTGCACCTAAAGCTACCTGTGAAGACAATTGCTGGTGTTCTTATACTTATAATACTACAGGCAGGCAGTTGATTCTGCTAGCTGCAGTATCTGTATATATATATATATTCCAGTTTTGTTCAGCTACATCTCACTGCACGCCATTAGTATGTCTGGAAGGCCAACAAGGAGAGGCAGACAGTCACAAGCCAATAAAAGAGGGCAAGCAGGCTCTGTGTCTAGAGGCAACAGTGCTGGTCGTGGAGACAGTGCATCCTCATCAGCACGTGGCCATGGGACACGCTTGTCCTTTTTTTTTGGTAGCTGGCCGTGTTGAGCCACAACATGTGGAAGACTTGGTAGAGTGGATGACCAAGCCGTCCTCCTCATCCTCTCTTACCCAGGCTCAGGGTACTGGCAAAGCAGCTGCCAATGCGGCCTCTTCCTTCGGCTCAATGGCATCAGTCACTCCTTCCCTAGTCCCACCATGTCCTCCTGAGGAGTCCCGGAACTATTTGACCACAGTGTTGGTACATGCTCCAGGAGGATGCCCAGCGTTTTGAAGGCACCTATGATGGTACCCAGCTTTAGGAAGGCAGTAACATGAGCCCAGAGAGAGGGGGTGCCCAAGAAGGACAGCAATCTGGCAGTTATGTTCCCCCAGCTGCAGCATACTGCCAGCTTTGCTCCAGTGATGAGGAGGGAGGGGGTGATGAGGTCACTGACTCCACGTGGGTGCCTGATAGGAGAGAGGAGGAGGAGGAGGAGGAGGAGGCACATCAACAACGAGGCAGGATGCCCTCCAAGGGCCAGGTTAAGGGCAGCACACCGACTGCATCACACCGCAGAGCTTCCGCATGTGCAGGGCGCTGCTGTCTCTGTGCATTATTACAAAAGTTCTTTGGTGTGGGCCTTTTTTGAGACGAGTGCATCAGATCGCACCGCTGCTATTTGCAATATATGTCTCAAGCGTATCTCGCATGGCTAAAACATCTCCCACTTGGGCACCACATGCTTGACCAGACATATGTTGACCTACCATGCAGTTTGTTGGCAAGCATACCCAAAAGACCCACACCAAAGAACAAAGAGGACCTCTCCTTGCTCTCCAACCCCACCATACCTTCAGTCCTCTCTGAGACCTGCACTGAGAGGGTTGAAGGTGTAGAATTAGGTGTGTCACAGCCAAGTACTTGGGGGCAATCTGCTATCTGTACACCGACGTCAGATTGTACCAGGCAAATTTCCCTGCCCCAGCTGCTTCACCGCCGAAAGAAGTTCGCTCCCAGCCATCCACATGCCCAGCGGTTAAATGCTAGCTTGGCTAAATTGCTACAACTTCTGCCTTTTCAGTTGGTAGACTCTGCCCCCTTCCGTGAGTTTGTGGAATAAGCGGTTCCTAAGTGGCAGGTTCCCAAATGCCACTTTTTCTCACGGAAGGTGATTCCAGCTCTCTACCGGCATGTGGAAGGCAATGTCTTAGCCTCGCTGGACAGGGCGGTCAGCGGTAAGGTGCATGGTCCAGCAGGCACAGACAGGGACGTTGCCTATCTTTCACCGTGCACTGGGTGACTCTTCTGGTAGCTGGGAAGGATGCAGGACAGGGTGTAGTAGTGTTGGAGGTTGTTCCGCCACCACGCCTCCAAAATACTACTAGTGGTGATTCTGCCATAGCTCTCTCCTCCACCCCCTCCTCTTCTTCTTCCTCCATGACCTCTTCCTGTGCTGATTTGTCTTCGGAACCAGCAGTGCTCTGTAGGCGTTCAAGGGGCTACGCAAGCACGCGGGCCTAAAGATGCCATGCGATGCTTGAGCTGGTGTGCTTGGGGGACAGGGGACACACTCAGGCAGATATTCTGTCAGCTCTGCAGGGGCAGGCTCAGAAGTAGTTGACGCCACACCAGTTTAAGGCAGGTATGGTGGTTTGCGACAATGACACCAACCTCCTCTCCGCCCTCCGAAAGGGACAATTGACCCATGTGCCCTGTTTGGCTCACGTGCTTAACTTGGTGGTGCAGCAGTACCCGGGCTTACAGGATGTCCTGAGGCAGGCCAGGAAAGTCTGTGTGCATTTCCGCAGGTCATATAATGCCAGTGCTTGGCTAGCTGACCTCCAAAAAGAATTTAACCTGCCCAAGAACTGCCTAATCTGTGACATGCCCACCAGGTGGAACTCAACGTTGGCCATGCTGCAGTGGCTGCACATGCAGCAGAGGGCCATCAATGAGTACCTGTGTGACTATGGCCCCAAGCTTGAAATGAGAAGATCTGGATGCCGCACACCGGATGTAGTAGAAAACTTGACTTTTATTAGAAAGATGGGATCATCAAAATTACAAGACCATCATGCAGAAAGTACAGGATTAGCTGATGCGTTTCGCACTCAGGGCTGAGTGCTTACTCATAGCTAGCAAATATTATTAATATATTAATATAATATAATATAATATATAATATATAATATATAATATAATATATAATATAATATATAATATATAATATAATATAATATATTAATATATTAATTTTTGCTAACTATAAGTAAGCACTCAGCCCCGAGTGTGAAACGCGTCAGCTAATCCTGTACTTTCTGCATGATGGTCTTGTAATTTTGATGATCCCATCTTTCTAATAAAAGTCAAGTTTTCTACTACATCCGGTGTGCGGCATCCAGATCTTCTCATTTCAAGCCTGTTCCATTTAGCATTCAGCCAGCACCTGGAACTCTTCTACTCTGGAAATCTTACATCCATCCTACACCTGGGTCTGTGTCCACCTGAGCGGTGAAACACCCTCTTTGCCTGCTTGCATTTAAGGATATATGCTTATCTCTTCACCTGCCCGGAGGCTCTCCCAGGCACTTTACATATCATCTTGGTCATTACAAAAAATTTTTTTCAAGAGTTTATTTAACCCGCATTTACAGGAGAAGAGTCTTTCTTATTTACCTTATGGATCACAATATTACTTCGACACCCATGGCAGAAACTTTGTACAGCAGAACTCTAAAGGCACCCTCTGATAATCCATTAAGGCAAACGTCTCAGACACATACACCAGGAGTGTCGGATGATGATGGAGTACTGCTAATACGACATTTTAGAAAACTGGAACACATCATGGCGAGAGAAATTAGAGCCTTCTGGGACATTAATTTTCTGAAGGACTATCTGTCAATGGCTCACATACCACGAGGTCTACGGATTAAAAAATTTCCTATCTCAGAGCTGTTTAATGATGACCTCAAAAAAGAATGGACTGACACTCTGGATACATGTTCATTTAAATTAATGAATATTCTTATTGTCTCTAAAACTAAAGAAGTGGAGGTATTACAGTCTGATATGTCCTTGATTCAGACTGAACTTGCCTCCTCACAAAACCTGACAGCCTTCACAGACCTTGATAGCCGCTTGAGCAATAAGTTAGACAAAATGGAAAAATCAGTGATCGCCAGTAAGAGAGGCAAGATGGCCCGGGATAAGAATGATTATGAGAGCAATAGAGTCTATACCTGGAAAAAACCATTGTTTGCCCATAATCGTTCACGGAGAAACCGTGGCAAACAGGTCAGTTTCTCAGACCAAGAAAGTAATCTAGCCGACAACACCTTAGCTCGTACCATGTCAGACTCCTCTCCTGACAGATCTACAGGCTCCTTGGAAACAAACAGAAGTAACAATCATTCTAACGCTGGAAACCCTCGCAGGTCAGGTTACACAAAGAGGAAGAAATCATCCATAAAAAAACAAGAAGGGGCGGCAGGAGACACAAGAACTCCAAACAACTCACATTACAGCCTAAGAGGCAAAATGAAGAAATGAACTTCACCCTACTCAACATCTCAAGGAGACCCCTAAAAGAATAAGAAATAACTCTTCTATCAAAAGGCTTAAATTTCAGTCCAAACAGACATTTTGATTCATTTCACACAATTTTGGACGTTAACAGGTTTTCTCGTTCACTAACACTTAAAAAGCACTTTGGTTGTTCCAGAGAAGAGACAATCCCTGGGAGTTCTGGCGATACAGGTGAGTCTCCCCCTTCACCCATCTCTTTTAATGAAGTTTGTGCTTTGCATGATTTAATAGCATTGGCAGAAGAATCAGATCCACCCCCTGTAGATCCCACTGATTTACAGAAAAAATTAACAATCAGATCGAAATCTGACTTTTACCCAGTGGCATCCAGGGGTAAGGATCTTGATTTATTCCAGAGGTTGGTGGAGGGGGAATTAACTCGCTTGACTCACAGCTGCCATAGAAAATCCATTAAAGATAATTTGACAAAATGAGAGATCAGCTCTTAAAATGTTAACAGCAGACACTAGCATAGTTATCAGGAATGCAGATAAGGGGGGAGTAGTGGTTATTTTGGATACTGACATGTACACACAGGAAGCTTTAAGTCAGTTATCTGACACACAGACTTATCAATTACTTTCATCTAATCCTACACTCCCCTTTAAACATAAACTTTCTGCTCTTTTAGACAGAGCGGTATCGCAGGCATCTTTTTACACTCAGATAAAGAGAAACTCATCCCTGAACATCCTGTTATGCCCATATTCCACCATTTACCCAAGGTCCATAAAGGACTTCATCCTTTAACGGGCCGACCTATTGTAGCAGGAATAGGTTCACTTAATGAACGTTTAGGTGAATGGGTGGACTCTCAGCTACAGCCCCTGGCAACCAGCCTGCCTGGCTACTTGAGAGACACTAAGCAGCTGCTAAACAAATTACAACATTTACGATGGGAAAAGGGGTACAGGTGGATCAGTTGTGATGTCACCAGGCTTTATTCTAGCATCCCTCACAATTTAGGCATTCAGGCAGTTGCTTGGGCTCTCAAGGAATCAGGCAGATTTTCACTCATTTTACAAGATTTCATTTTACAGGCGTTAGATTATTTACTCACACATAACTTTTTCGTGTTTGACGGGGGCTATTATCTCCAAAGGTGCGGGGCCTCCATGGGCGCTAAATTTTCGCCCTCCCTCGCCAACATCTTCATGGGTTGGTGGGAGAGGTCTCGCATCTTTGGACATGATAGCCCCCGCAGACTAGATACGGTCTTTTACTGCCGTTTTATTGATGACCTCCTGTTTATCACATCGGATGCAGATGCTGACTTTCAAACCTGGCTTTCATATTTTAACAATAACAGCCTCAATTTGAAATTTACTGGTACTTTGCAACCTTGCAGCATTGAATTCTTAGATGTCAAACTTACTGGTATAGGCCACTCTATTCATACTACCCTATATAGGAAACCTACTGCTGGGAACGCCCTTCTTAGAGCAGATTCAGCACATCCCAAACATACCATACGGGGTGTACCGTATGGACAATTTTTGAGGCTCAAACGCTTATGTAGTACCCCTGAAAACTTCCACAGAGAAGCACACCACATGGCCCAGCGTTTTAAGGACCGGGGATATGGTACAGGCTTAGTTAACAGAGCACTTGATAAAGCGAGTACTATCCCTAGACACACATTATTACAAGACAAACCTCATACCAGTTCTTCCTCCATCACTATCCCAGTATTTTCCACACCATACAGCGCAGAATTTAACCAAATAAGGAAAATACTCACCAAATATCTTCCTATCTTGTATAATGACGCTGCATACAAGGATATACTTTCCAAGGGTATTAAAGTGGTCTCCCGCAGGGCTCCCACCCTGGGGAGTTCCCTTTTACCCAGCCTAGTGGTATCTGAACAGACGAAAGCTAATTGGTTAAATGTTAAGGGTAATTACAGATGTGGTAAAAAGGGATGCAACTACTGCAGTCACATAAAAAAGGGCAAACAAGTTCAATCTTGTACAAACGGCAAAGTTTTCAATATCCCTTCATTTATAAACTGCAACACCCAGTTTATAATATACGTGATTACTTGTGATATTTGCCAGATCCAGTATGTCGGGCGGACAACACGCCGCCTCAGAGATCGTCTATATGACCACCTATATGACATTGAAAAGGATAGATTAACTAACGTGGCAAAACACTGGATCTTTGTACACCAGAGGGACGTATCAAGTCTCTATATTCAGGGTATAGAAAAAGTTGTAACCCCAATTAGAGGAGGAGATAGGTTCCAATTGCTTTGCAAACGTGAAGTATATTGGATATTCTCTTTAAACACGAGAATTCCCCTGGGCCTCAATTTTGAATGGGATGTTTCCTATTTTTATGAGTAATTGTCTAAATACACTGCTTGGACATATCCATAACATTTACATTGCCATGAGTGTTCATAATTTCTTACTTTCCATAATTTATCACTTTTCATGTCTAGTCAACCATTTTCCATTTCTCTTGTCCCACACTCCAGTCAGACGGTGCCGTGAGAGGAGTTTTTTCATCTACCGACCATTGCGGTCCATATACAGACATATTTAATTTCACATATAAGCACACAATATTTTACTACCTTTATTGGTTTATATGTTTGATATGGACCCTCGCTCTACACACTTGCTATACAAATTATAGTAGAGCAGAAATTTCCAATGAATTGTGGTCAATAGTAGATGTATGTAAAGGTTAAAATAAAAAATTAACAGTATTTTCAATATTGTTTCGTGACTATGTCTTGTTAGTCCAATATTATAATATGAAAGTGTAATTTGTTTCATTTTAGCGCTTAGCATTATGACACATTTTTTATCGTCTTTATAGATTGGATCCACGTCGACCACTATGTGCTTGTCTTTAATTGTCTTATTTGCCGGTATCTACATATGAGCATTGTATCAGTGGATTTATAATATGTATCATTTAATATGGATGTTAATATGGTCAGTTATTTGGTGGTCTTGGCATTTGCTGACTTGCACACATAAAGATACACTTTTACATTAGGCACTCGAGATTGGTTATACATTATCACTGCTCAAGTTAAAAAATGTTTTCAACAAATGGAGTTAATATTTACCCTGGTCCAGAAATATATATTTACATTTTTGTCTGGTCTGTGGAGCTCCACTTGTGCCCTCTTTTGATATTTTATCCTCGGTTGATGGGCTGGAGCCTCACACCAACCATTATTATTATTACTTTTATAACCGCATGTAATCATTCAGTGTGACATCCATCGGCGGAACTCCATTGCTTTGAATACCGCTATTCATTTTAAAAGTTCCACACACACCCCGCTCGCGGCCAGACTCATTGCCTAAGATTGTAAGCCATATGTTAGTCCACTGGGACCCCGCGAACACCATTACCATTTGACCAGATTGTGGTGATCCTAATTAGCGGGATTCCATGGCTTTGAATCCCCCCGTTCATTCCCAACATTATAGGATCTTATACACACCTTGTTTGCAGTTGGGTTCACTGCACAACACTCCATGCCATATTGTTGAAAATCTCATCTTTACTAGACTGGCACATCACAGAGAGTTTTCCTTATCTCAACTCTTTTGACATTCCCATACACAGACCGACCTCATCTCATTATCTATTATCGCGGTCGACAGATACCAGCATCAGGACATCATTTTAGCTGAGTTTAACTTCACTTATTTACTTTGGTTTCATATATCTCTTGGATATATCTTTTTATTATACACATTACACACATATATATGTTTTTTAACTTAAAAGAATCTCTTTTTTTAGCGGTTCTTTATATCTTGGTTTATTCATACTTTTAACACTAATGGCACTCACATTTTTGTCACTGATCATATGATTTTTGTTTTGTGTCACTTTTACCGTTATATGTGATTACTCATTGGAATGTTCACTTTTCCAATGCAACACATACATATCATTATGATCACACGCTTTTTCTTTATATACTTTGATTGCATACATTATTTGTTCACACACAAAATTTCTTTTATTTTATATATATGCACATGATTTTTCTCGTGTTCATATTCCTTGCACTTCGTTTGTACACCATTACATTTTTACATTTTATTTTAAATCAAAAAATTTTTCTAAATATTCCTACATCCACCATTATATATACACGTACATTTATAGAAGTATATCTATTAACACACGAAAACATATAAAGGAAGGATATATATCATTATTTGTCAATACACACACGAACACACATTTAAGTTCACATTTTTTCTTCATCATTCCACATGTCATTGTCTTTTTTATTGGTTAATATATTTATTGGTCAGCAGATGCCGAGAATTCATTAAATTGGCCTTCAGCTGAAACCTAATTTTTGCCTAATTGAGTGGTCATGTAATATCCTTTTGAGCTATATAAGAGTTAGTCTTTTTAATATTTGCTAGCTATGAGTAAGCACTCAGCCCCGAGTGCGAAACGCGTCAGCTAATCCTGTACTTTCTGCATGATGGTCTTGTAATTTTGATGATCCCATCTTTCTAATAAAAGTCAAGTTTTCTACTACATCCGGTGTGCGGCATCCAGATCTTCTCATTTCAAGCCTGTTCCATTTAGCATTTAGCCAGCACCTGGAACTCTTCTACTCTGGAAATCTTACATCCATCCTACACCTGGGTCTGTGTCCACCTGAGCGGTAAAACACCCTCTTTGCCTGCTTGCATTTAAGGATATATGACTATGGCACCAAGACAGGGTCAGGGGAGCTTGGTTTTTTTCCCCACGCCAGTGGGCCATGATCAGGGATTTATGCACTGTCCTGTCACCATTTGAGGAAGCCACGAGGATGGTGAGCAGTGACAGTGCATGCATCAGTGGAACTGTCCCCCTTGTCCACCTGTTGGAGCACACGCTGCGTGGAATAATGGACAGGGCACTTGAGGCAGAACAGAGGCAGGAAGAGGAGGACTTCCTTAGCTCTCAAGGCCCCCTTTATCCAGACAGTGTTCCTGCGTGCCTGCCGATCACACAGGAAGAGGACGAGAAAGAAGAGGAGGATTGTGTCAGCATGGAGGTGGAGCCTGGCACTCAGCATCAGCAGCAGTCTTTAAGGGATCATTTACAGTCTCAAGAAACCCATGGACTTGTACGTGGCTGGAAGGAGGTGGCTGCGGATCATGTCGTCCTTAGTGACCCAAAGGACTCCGGACCGAATGCCTCAGCAAACCTATGCTGCATGGCCTCCCTGATCCTGCAAAGCCCGCGGAAGGATCCTCGTATTCATGGTATCAAGGAGAGGGATCAATACTGGCTGGCAACCCTCCATGATCCACGTTACAAGGGTAAGGTTGCAGACCTTATCTTGCCATCGCAGAGGGAGAAGAGGATGAAACATCTTCGGGAGGCCTTGCAGAAAGGTCTGTGCAACGCGTTCCCAGAGACTGGGAGGTTACAAACTCCTGTTCCTGAACAATGTGTTGCTGAGGCTTCGGTCAGTCAAAGAAGGAGCCGTGGAAAAGGTGGCCGTCTGTCTGATGCGTTCAGATAATTTTTTAGTCCGCAGCCCCAAGATATGATCGGTTCCAGCAACCATCGCCAGCGTCTGTTTTACATGGTGCAGGAATACCTAGGGGCAAGATCTGACTTGGACACCTTTCCCACCAAAAATCCTCTGGGTTACTGGGTCTTGAGGATGGATCACTGGCCAGAGCTTGCACAGTATGCAATTGAGCTACTGGCCTATCCTGCATCCAGCGTTCTTTTGGAACTCACATTCAGTGCTACTGAAGGCTTTGTAACCGATCACAGGGTGAGCCTGTCCACCGACTCGGTCGATCGACTGACCTTCATAAAAATGAATCAGTCTTGGGTCACCACCAGCTACCAAGCACCTGATGCTGATGTAACCGAATAATTTTTTTTTAAATGTCAGATCCCTTCAAGACTGCCTATGCTGATGTTGAGTGACTATCCTGTTATGCTGAGTGACTATCCTCTTCCTCCTCAATGATCATGCTGATAGCTTGTAAGAATATTTTTGGTTCTGGGCGCTGCCACCAGTGGCTAAGGCCCAATTTTTCAGCCCCTGTTTAACAGGGGCGTGTAATTACAATTTTTGATGCAATATTTTGCAGGAGTTAGTTGCTGCGCTCAACTAGAGTATTTGCGAGGGGTTGCAGTGTTGTGGTACCAGTGCCTAAGGCCCAAATTTTCTGCCCCTGTTCAACAGGGACATGTAATTACAGACAGCAAAACAAATGTCACAGGGGTGATAACCCTTCCCTATGTTTTCCAAAAAGCTTAAAAATAAATTTTTTGACTGGAGCTACACTTTAAAAATGTACCAGTTCAAAATTACAAACAGATTCTACTTAACAACAAACCTACAGTCCCTGTCTTGTTTGCACCGCCTGTATACTGCTGTTCAGAGTATATAAGGCCTGGGGGCCCCACGCCTTTCCTTTTTTTAATTTGGGTACGGGGTTCCCCTTAATATCCATACAAGACCCAAAGGGCCTGGTAATGGACTGGGGGGGGGGGGGGTACCCATGCCGTTTGTCCCACTGATTTTCATTCATATTGCCGGGACCCGGCATTACATTGAAGCCGCAAGCAGTTTTTAAATGACTTTTATTCCTTTAAAAATGTCATTTTGTGCAGAGACTGTTCTAAGCAAGGGAAACACGCGCCACTTTACAGACATACTACAGACACTCCCCAGGTATGATATTTACAAGAATATTTCACTTATTTTTTTTTTACTTTTTTTACTTTAAGCATCATTAAAATCACTGCTCCCGAAAAAACGGCCGTTTTTAAAACTTTTTTTTGCATTGATGCATATCCCCTGGGGCAGGACCTTGGTCCCCAAACCCTTTTTAGGACAATACCATGCAAATTAGCCTTTTAATTTAGCACTTTTAATTTAGACTTCAATGGGGTTCTAAAGTTCGCGCAAATTTTCGGTCCGTTCGCAGGTTCTGGTGTGAACCGAAGCGGGGGGGGGGGGGGGGTGTTCGGCTCATCCCTAATTGGAATCTTCCTTGATATGTTCCTCAATTGTCATTAATGTGTTAATGTATGATTAACCCTTTCCTTTCTAGGCACTTGGTGAGGCCAGAAAGCAAAAAAGGTAAATTTGGATTGACAAATTATGACACATTATGACCAAATACTCTTAAAAGTTTGAATGCAACGTCATCCCATGTCTAACCACAGAGTTCTGTCATGCTGTAAGGAAAGGCTACTGTGAACTCAGGAACGGTTAGAATCCAGGCGGGGACTGCGATCATGGGAAACCGCTAACATTAAGGCAGTTCCCTGACTTGGATATGAGCTTCACTGTGTGCAGCAATAAAAATATAGAGTTCCTCTGAAAAGCGACTTGTCCTAAGTCACTGCACACTGTAACTTGTATGTTGCATTAGGAGGGACCTTCTGAGCCTGTACCCTCTCCCCCAGTCCAGTGTACCGCTGTTACCTCACTTCCAGTGACAGAATGGGGTCCTGCCAAGCACCTAGCATGGACCTCATGCATGCTCTTCACTTAAATGTTTCCTTCCCGTAGCTCATGACTAGGCGATAGATCTCCGTAACGCAGGTTCGGATCCGGTCGCCACAGGATACCGACTGCTAGGGAGTAGGGATGAGCTTGATGTTTGGGTCGAACATGAGTTTGACTCGAACATCGGGTGTTTGCCTGTTCGCCGAATATTGAACAATATGGAGCGTTCGTGGGAAATTTGAGCGCCTCCGAAATGCCCCATAATGCACTGCGAGATTGCAGTGCATTCCGTGGGGTACTATTTCTAATCTACTTCAGGCAGTGTATTTGAGAGATATATATATATAATATACAGTCAGTCTAGTGTATATACTCTGCAGCATCCAGTCAGTGTGGCCTAGAGATCTACATTCTACAGTGCATTATGTGGGGTACTATTTCTAATCTACTTGAGGTGGTATATTTGATATATACAGACAGTCTAGTGTGTGTGTGTGTGTGTGTGTGTGTGTGTGTGTGTGTATATATATACATATATACACTCTGCAGCATCCAGTGTAGCGTATATCTACAGTGCAGTCCGTGGTGTACTGTTTCTACAACTTTTCTGGTGGTGTACACAGCACACAAAACAGTGCAACCGTAGTGCAGTTGCTACTACTTTTCTTGTGATATACACATTACTTAATACACTGCAGCCGTAGTGCAGTTGCTTCTACTTTTCTGGTGGTGTACACAGCACACAAAACAGTGCAATTGTAGTGCAGTTGCTACTACTTTTCTGGTGGTGTACACAGCACACAAAACAGTGCAACCATAGTGCAGTTGCTACTACTTTTCTGGTGGTGTACGCATTACTTAATACACTGCAGCTGTAGTGCAGTTGCTCCTACTTTTCTGGTGGTGTACACAGCACACAATACAGTGCAGTGTGGTTTTGCCAAACAAAATATACATCATGTCCGGAAGGCCACCAAAGAGAGACAGATGCTCACAGGTCACTAAAAGAGGGCAAGCAGGCTCTGTGTCTACAGTCAACAGTGCTGGTCGTGGACATGGTGCATCCTTTGCAGGTGGCCGTGGGGCACGCTTGTCCTTTTTTCCAGTGCTCGGCTGGCTAACATTCAAAGGGAATGCAACCTGCCCACCAACCACCTCATTTGTGGCTGCACTCGCAGTAGAGGGCCATCAATGAGTACCTGTGTGAGTTTGGCACCAGGACAGGGTCAGGGGAGCTTGGCTTTTTTTTCGCCACGCCAGTGGCTACTGATCAAGGATGCATGCACTGTCCTGTCACCATTTGAGGAGGCCACGAGGATGGTGAGCAGCGACAATGCATGCATCAGTGATACTGTCCCTCTTGTCTTCCTATTGGAGCACACACTTCGTGGAATAATGGACAGGGCACTTAAGGCAGAACAGCAGGAGGAAGAGGAGAACTTCCTTACCTCTCAAGGCCCCCTTTATCCAGATAGCATTCCTGTGGGCCTGCCAAACACACAGGAAGAAGAGGAGGAGGAGGATTGTGTTAGCATGGATGTAGAGGATAACACTCAGCAGCAGTCTTTAAGGGATGGTTTTCAGTCCCCAGAAACCCAAGGAGTTGTACGTGGTTGGGAGAGGGTAGTTTCTGACGTCATCCTCAGTGACCCAGAGGACTCACAATCGAATGCGTCTGCAAACTTACGCTGCATGGCCTCCCTGATTCTGCAAAGTCTGCGAAAGGACCCTAGAATTCATAGTATCAAGGAGAGGGATCATTACTGGCTGGCAACTCTTCTTAAACAACGTTATAAGGGTAAGCTTGCAGAGATCATCCTGCCTTTGCAGAGGGAGCAGAGGAAGAAACATGTTCAGAAGGCCATGAAGAAAGGTTTGTGCAATGCGTTTCCAGACCCTGGGAGGTTACAATATTCTGGTGCTGGACCATTTCCTGGAGGCTTCGGTCAGTCAGAGGAAGAGCGGTGGAGAAGGTGGCTGGCTGACTAATGCCTTTAGACAATTTTTTAGTCCACAGCGCCAAGGTCTGATGGGTTCAAGCAGCCATTGCCAACGTCTGCATTACATGGTGCAGGAATATCTTGGGGCAAGAGCAGACTTGGAGACCTTTCCAACAGACCATCCACTGGGTTACTGGGTCTTGAGGATGGACCACTGGCCAGAACTTGCTCAATATGTAATTGTCCTGCATCCAGCGTTCTTTCTGAACGCACATTTAGTGCTGTTGGAGGGTTTGTAACGGATCATAGAGTGCGCCTGTCCACAGGCTCACATTCATAAAAATGAATCAGTCTTGGATCAGCAGCAGCTATCAAGCACCTGATGCTGATGTAACTGATTGATTTTTGTATGGATGTGGGATCCCTTGAAGATTGCCTATGCTGAGTGACTATCCTGTTCCTCCTCAATCTTGATGATGCTAGCTGACCAACAATATTTTTGGTTTAGGGCACCACCACCACTGGCTAAGGCCCAATTTTTCTGCCCCTGTTTAACAGGGGCATGTAATTGCAATTTTTGATCAAATATTTCACAGCAGGGCCCGTTCCTGCGCCCAACAAGCGTAACTGTGAGGCGTTACGGTGTTTGCATGTAATTACAACTTTTGATCAAATATTTCATAGCAGGGCCCGTTCCTGTGCACACCAAGAGTAACTGTGAGGGCTTACAGTGTTCTGGCACCACCAACGCCTAAGGCACAATTTTCTTCAGAGTATTTAGGGCAGGCCGTATAGTGTATATATACTTCTGTTCAGAGTATATAGTGGCTGGGGGCCCTCCCCACACCATTTTTTTTTTAAATTTGGGTGCGGGGTTCCCCTTAATATCCATACCAGACCCAAAAATACTTGTAATGGGCTGGGGGATCCATTCCGTTTTTCTCAATGATTTCAATGTATATTGCCGGGACCCAACAATACATTACAGCCACAAGCAGTTTTAAATGACTTTTTTTCCTTTAGAAACGTAATTTTGCTGTGGTATTGTTCTAAACACGGGAAAAGTGCGCCACTTTACAGGCATACTATAGACACCCCCCCCAGGCACGATATTTGAAGGAATATTTAATTTTTATTGTTTCACTTTAAGCATTCTTAAAATCACTGCTCCCGAAAAAACGGGCGTTTTTAAAAAATTTTTTTGGGGCAGAACCCGGGTCCCCAAACACTTTTTAGCACAAAAACTTGCATACAAGTCTTTAAAATTAGCACTTTTGATTTTTCACGTTCATGTCCCATAGACTTTAAAAGTGTTCACATATTCAAACAAATTTTTTGGCATGTTCGGATGTTCTGGTGCGAACCGAACCGGGGGGTTGGGGTGTTCAGCTCATTCCTACTAGGGAGGGAGCCACAACATTGACCGCCTCACTCCCTTGGGACCTGTCACCTTTACCAGATACCAAACTTAACGACTGGTAGCTTCTTCCTTAACTTGTTTACCCATAGCAACTACTCTCCTCTGCTTGTCTTGCTGAGTTAACTTTTTGTAGTAGTGTTACTTCAGACCCCACATGTGTTTTACAGACCCAGGTTTTTTGGAATACACCAGAACCAACATGCACCCCCTTCGAATAACTTCAGACCAGTTTCATGAGGGTTGATATAACTTTGCTGTAAAAATGCAGCATTACAGTACAATACGAACAACGTCCTGTCCCTGATCCTAATTAAAGTGGACCTTCAGTCATTTTTTCATCTTTCCATCTATTAAATATTCTGCCCTTGTTAAACTTTTTTTTTTTTTTCTGCCAGTAAATACCTTATACAGCCCACATCATGCACAGCTCTCTCTCTAACTCTTGTGAAAGTTTGCCAGGAAGGGGGGGGGATGAGTCATAAGAGGGCCAATGAAAGCTGCAGGGCTGCAGATTTGGAGGTGTATGTCTGTGTAAATCCAGGAAGTGAACAGGCAGCAGTTTCAGCTGCCCACAGTTAAAATGGTTGCAGCCAGACTTAGTGGATGGAGATTTCTGCAGCATATTTGGTAGGTACAGAATCACAGTATATATAAAATGATGTAGCACCCTCTAGGTAGGTCAGCGCTAGAGTAGGATTTTTTGTTTTGGGTAGGAAAATTTAGGCAGGCCTGGCTGGCAGCTGGGAGTGGTCCAGGATAGCAACTGGTGACTCACAGGCAGCATCACTAAGACCTCCCTCTTCTTTCTAGAGCTTGCTGGAAGGTACTGGAGAGAGGAGGAGAGGAGAGGTGGAGCTGCCTGGGGTACTGGAGCCCTGACCAATCCCCAAATTGAATTGGCAGTGGGAAGCCTCCTTTAGTACCCAGAGTCAACCAAGCTAGGGAGGAGTTGGAGTCGTTCAGAGCTTGAAGATGGAATGCTAGGCTGTCAGGGCCTTTGAAGGAGCTCCCCAATCTTCGGTGGGGGTGACCTTGGGCTTGTGGCAAGGGTGCGGACGAGGCCCCTCAAGAAACCATGAAGGTGTCTTAGACAGGAGGCACAGGAAGAGCAAAGAGGACAGCAGGAGAGAGCATTGCCAGGCAAGTTTTCAAGGAGAGGAAAAACTGGTCGCAGCCAGGAAGTGTGGTGAGTGACAAGCACAGTCAGGTGGACTGTGGAGCCACGCCTGAGAGGACTGGGAGCATGCAGTCTGGGATGGGTGCAAAGCCAGTGAAGTGGACTATGTTGTCAAGGGCATCTGCAGCCAGGAGGGCCGGCAGGACCTGAAGATGGGTTACTGGGCTTAGTAACCAGAGATAGGACAACAAGCACCAGCGACTTTCTATTTGCTATACTATAGGGGCCAGCAGTCCCTGCCTGCAAAAGGCTGTTGCTAAGGGTCTGGCTGAGTCAGAGTTCAGAGGTCTAACCCCATTGTGCTAGCTCTGCCTTGAACCTTAGAGAGGTGCAGGAGGTGAATGGAGCGAACCTCAGAGAGGAAGCAATGTATAGGAGGAGAAATGGAGTGAACCTACTGAACTGTACTTAGTTGTCCCGAGCAAATTGTGATTATTTCTACTGGGCATCCCATATTTCCCCTTCCCCATCCAAGTTCAATTCCCTCAATAAAATACAATTGTTCATTGTCTTGGAGTGTCTGGGAAGTGAATGCTGGGCTTGGCAGGGTGACAGGTGACCCACATCACTTAGCAGCCCCTACGGGGGTACCGCTACATAATATGAAAAGTGGTTGGAGGGAAGCTTCAGAATGACAAAGATGTTTGTATTACAAATTATGTGAGCAGACTGCAGTTCCTCTTTAAGATAGTGTAGTGGCCCAAGCACACCTCCATAAGGAGTGAGTCCATAATGGCATTGTCCAAGGCTGGGTTGCTGTCCATGATTCCTGTTTTTTTCAGTGTCGCACTTGTGCCAGCAGGTGAGTCTGTGATACATCTTTACCAAAGTTCCTGTTCTCTGGAGCCCGTGGAACCCGGGAACTAAGGCAAATATGTTTAACCCTTCCCCCAGCCTGGGCCAGCTGCTGAATAGCTAACTGTATACATCTTCCAACCTGCCTACAAACTGATCATTTATGACAACCTAGAATGGCCCCATACTCCGCTTTCCTAATTGGACGCCACATAGTTGGAATATAATCTTTGTAAATTGACCTTTTATATAGAAAATGCCTTTTAAAATTGATAACACACTTGGTAAAAAAATGGATAACATACATACAAGTTACATATTTATATGAGCTATATGATAAAACCTGTAGTAAACTGAAAAAAAAAATACGTTTATCAGTCATAAAAAAATAGAAAATAATGATTGAAAATATCACACGCATCATGCTTTAGTGAACTGATCTTTTTAACTGTTCACCACCACTGGATAAGTGACAAACCACTCTTGCCAGCGAGCATTGCTACGTTGCTTCTCTGGCCTCATGAACAATTCCGAAAACATTTTATTCTGCAAAAGGATTTCAATGAATTGAAAAATACAGCTGTGTCATACAAGCTATTATCACCAGGAGGCACCCTACACACATGTCTATTGGGTGTGTCTTTGTTATGCTTCTGTCATTGCTGTCTCACTCTTATTCTTTTTCTCAGCACTTCACCCAATGATATGTGAGAAAGGAATGAATAACAAATGATGTAAAAGGCTATAAGCACACATAACAAAAAGCAGATATGTCTGAAGAGTTTTATTAAACGTCATCCTGTCAAAGGATATAATTGCCTCATGGGTCATAAAACTTGTTTAAACGGCCGTTGAACTGGTGGAAAAATTATCCTGGAATTCTCCCTATTTCAGCTGGGCTTTTGTAGATTTTATTGTACTTACGGTATGTTCATTTATTTTCAAGTAGTGAAGCCACAGGCATTTAGACAAAAAAAAGCCTTATGCAAGTACTACAGATTTAGCATACTTTTACATTTGGAATGCCTGAGGCAAAAAAGTGAATTTACACAAAATGTGCAAGAGACTGCACATAAGAGACATTACTTATGATTTATATAGGTTTGTATGTGTCTGTGAAGTGCAATATCCTCTATAGGACTGCTTGACCATGTTGCTTCTACCTTCCTCCATAGAAACCTGATCAGATCATTATGGAAACTTTGTCTGATGATCAGCCCACACATGGACATAGCTGGGAACTCCCTGAAATTTACACAGAGACTCCAGCTAATCAATAAGATTGCTGCTGGGAGTTCCCAGAAGAGGTAGGGAGCAGGAGGGGCCCCACAGGCACAGTACCACACACACACTTCAGATCAGGGGCTGGCAATCAGCAAGCCATGGATTCATCTGCTTTGACTCCTACTACCGTCACACAATGCTTCAGTGGGTCTACTCTGTCCTAGACGCCCACAGCCAACATGTAAAAAACCATATTGCGCATGCGCAACCACCTCCTAACTGTTAGAAAACAAGTGACTGGCGACACTTGTGCAGTGTACACTCCATGCCAACCATGGGTAGCAGGAGCATATAGGTGGAGCATGGGGGCAGGGTAGTAAGTAAGCCATTCTACATCATGCGTTAGCAGTGGAGGAGGGTGTGCAGTTCCATATCGTCACCCTGGGAACTGGACAAACTCATTTCGGTACTATCTGACAGACTGAAGTAGTGAAGTCCTATAATGGCTACAACAGCAAGCTGATGCTGTAGAGATGCTCACCAACAACTGTCTCTGCAAGCAGATTGGAACCCTGGGGACCAAGAATGGGTTTCCATTATTTTTTTATTTTTTTGCATTTTATTACTCATGTATTGTCACAATTGTATCAGCATAAATGCCTATTTGCTGCCCATAAATGTCCACTAACCAGATAAACACAATGTGGGTGGGATATTACATCTTGATTGATGGATGACTTCTCCTTCCTGTTATTTTAAGGCACAGGCTGGAGGGGCGTGACATAGACTGTGATTGGCAGAAATCCACCCATGCCATGTTATTGCCAAAAAATAATAAAGATTTAATTTCAAATATATATTTGTATGAAAATGTAAAAGTTTATTGATAATCATTATTTATTTTTACTCTGTATTCCAGTGGCTGTTTTTTTTTTTTCTTTTTAATTTTGAACATGTGACCAGCAGCAGAGGACTAGAAGCTCCTCCTACCACTGTTTCCCTACAGACAAGCCGGGAAAGAGCTGGATCATGTGACAGCTGTATATTGATTAGGAAAAAAAGGTACTTCAATTTTTTTTTAAATTAAATTACCAAAAGTGGCATTATCCATATACAGAAAGAGAAGGGATAATGTAAATTAAACGGTGTGTGTTTAGTATCATTTTAAAGTATAACTAAAGACACAATTTTTTTAGTTTTGGACAGGGTGTAGAGGGGTTAGAACAAAATAGATTATAGCACACACATACAAAAATGACATTAAATCCTGCAAGGCTATTTAAAACACCTGAACATATTAAAAAATATGGGGATTTGGTCACACCATATGGCCATATAGTTCTAAGCCTACTACTGCGTCAAAGTACCCCATTATCAGTGGGTCCTACACTAATCATAGACTGAAAGATCCTGCTTCTCAACCATGGGAGACAAACTCCTCTTTATGGGAGAACTATAAGGACTCCTCCTATAACACAGGTGGACACTAACAAGAGGTAATGGCGGGAGGTAATGTGATTGGATACAGTAGAAGCCAATCAGCACCCGGCCGATTGTTCTAGAGATCAGCAGAACCGCGGTCTGCCTGTGTAAACAAGGCAAATCGCCATTCTTTGAGAAGGGAAGACAGAGATCTTGTGTTTCTGCTAATCAGGAACACCGATCTCTGTCTTTCCACAGTAAATGCACCCCCCATGCAGTAAAGGTCCTTTCACACAGGCGGCCTGATCTGGTCCGCCTCTCAGTTTTTTGGGTGGACATGATCAGACGGTCTGTTCACTACCAATGGAGCAGCAGATGTCAGCGGTGACATGTCAATCTCATATCCGCTGCTATCCCATCCGATCCTGTCCGCCAAATCCGGATGGTTAGTGACCCTATTTTCCATCCGTCTGGCGGATCGGATCAGATGAAAACGAACAAGCGGTCTGTTTTTATCCAATCTCCCCACAGAGGAGAGTGGGGCTCTGACAGGTCTGTCTCTGCACAGTGAGCAGAGATGGACCTGTCATTTGCCTGCTCAGCGGGGAACAGCGGATTGATCCACCACTGAGCAAAGCAGAGTCTGCCAATTGGACCGCCTGTGTAAAAATGACCCTTAGAAAACACTCCAAGGGAACACAGTTAACCCTTTGATCGCCCATGATGTTAACCTCTTCCCTGCTAGTGTCTTTAGTACAGTGACCGTGCATTTTTTTTTAGCACTGATCACTGTATTGGTGTCACTGGTCCACAAAAAGTGTCATTTAGTGTCAGATTTGTCCACCGCAATGTAGCAATCCCGCTAAAAATTGCTGATCGCCACCATTACTAGTAAAAAAATAAAAATAAAAATAGAAATTCCATAAATCTATCCCATAGTTTGTAGATGCTATAACTTTTGCGCAAACCAATCAATATACGCTTAGGATTTTTTTTACCAAACAAGTCAATAAGTAGCAAAATACTTATTGACCTAAATTTATGAAGAAATGTGATTTACATTTTCCCTCCCCAACAGGCAGAGTTGCATTGTGTCATGTACTGTATCTTCTCCCGCTGCTTTGTATTTGTTGTTAGTCCCCCATGCAGGGCCACACAGCATCTCACACAGCACAGCAACATATTCCTTTTGCTTATTCCTGGTGAAGTTCTTTATCCCACTGACCACTAATTCTTCATCCCAATGACCACTAGACATTCTTCTTCTTACTTGCCTTTAATGTTATTATTATTGTAGCGGTACCCCCGTAGGGGCTGCTGAAAGTTGTGGTCCACCTGTCACCCTACCCAGCCCGGCATTCACTTCCCAATCACCTTGGAGACAGTGAACAGTCCATATGTTTGTTTTGTTATTTTATTTTAATGGAGGGATTTGAACTTGAATAGGGATTGGATATATATGATGCCCAGTAGAATTTTAGAACAGTCAATTTGGGACAGAACTATGTACACTCTTTGTACATGACACTTCTTCAAACTCCTTCTGCACAACACTTGCTTGCAGACTATCACTCTCTCTCTCTCTCCTGCACATCACTTCACTTCCAGGTACAGCTAGCACATGGTTAGGCCCAACACTGACTCAGTCAGGCCCTAGAAGTTGCCATTTGCATGCAGGGACCACAGGTCCCCTAATGTAGCAAAAGAATAGGAAGTCCTAGTGTGCTAGCTACAAAGGAAAAGAAACACATCGCCTCTAAGTGCAGTATTGGTAAACCATTTAATGATAAGTCAAAAGTGAAACTACTCACAAAGGGAGCATAAACACAAGCATGATAGTAATCCTGCAGCAAAATCCAGGGGTGGTTTTCACCTAAACGTCTGTGTCTCTGAAGTGCAACTGACAGCTCGTGCAGGTGGATTCCAGCATTCACAGCCTATAACAACAGCCGGGAAGACAGGGGAGATCAGAGATAACGTCACTGCAGGGTGAGAGGAGGTGGCTTTGCGTTTGGCGCATGCTTGCTCCTTCCTCAGGCCAAGATGTAAGGATGTTTAACCTTATCAACACTGAAAATACACTATATGTGTTTGTAAAAATTGATGTGTAAAAAATCTCATCTAGATATGATAAATATATCATGTCACAAAAATGTGTATATATATATATATATATATATATATATATATATATATATATATAAAACTGCAATATATCTGATGGATAAATTATTTCATCTGTAGTCAAGAAGTCAAAAGTCAATTGTTTTTTAGACGTTTCTCTCTTATTAGAAGTCTTGAGGTTTTTTTTCTTCTTATTCTTCTTACTGCACTCTGTAAAGTTGGAAAAACTTTATTCACAATTAAAAAGACAACAATAATTATAACGAATGAATCTCTTGTGTCAAATCTTCTCCCAGAACTTATATTCTTAAGCTTCAAGGGTTTGTTTTCATCTGGAAGGTCTAGAAATTTTAAATTTCTCTTCTTTTGGTGACTTACAAGTCAGATCCTGAAATGGAATGTAGTATCAGTATTTTGAATTTACTAATGCAAAATATACCTTCATTTACTTATTTATTTTACTTACCACAATCCTAATATTTTATTATGACATGAAAGACATATCTTAATAATAACATTTCCAATTACCTTGCTTTGTTCTATTTCTCTAAAACTGGCCTATACTCCTTATACTATTGT
This sequence comes from Lithobates clamitans, assembly GCA_037952925.1. NCBI lineage: Eukaryota > Metazoa > Chordata > Amphibia > Anura > Ranidae > Lithobates > Lithobates clamitans. The sequence continues at coordinate 500,871 of JBBGZY010001537.1, forward strand.
AGCACTGGTAGATTTTTCCAATCTACCGCTTATATGTAAATTTAGTGGGTCATCTGGGCTGTACATAGTTCAGATTTAATTTACTGTTAGATTAGCCTCTGTTCCAGTTTGGCTGTGTTGCGTTAAGTTCCACATTCTGCCTGTGGGTGTCGTTGTCACCATGGGTCGGTGTTGGAAAGCAGCAAGCTGAAGTGTATGAGTGCTCTTCTGTCCCGTAGACAACTCGGTGGTCCTCCGGGTTGCATTCTGGGAGAGAGTATTTATGGGGCAGACGCCATGTTTCTAAGAGCTTTACCTTGTGGCCCTCCTGGCCCAAAGGTATGTGTTAGTGAGTTCCACCTCGCGGCCCTCCGGCCTGGAGGGTTGCGTTGCAGCAGCTGTGCGGGTAGGCCCAGAAGCCTGTCTGGGGCCTGCTATCGCTGGGATGGGAATTGGGAAGATCCAGGGGAGGACCCATCTTGGAAGGGACCATGCAAGGCTGGTCTTAAGAAGGGCCTGGTGACTCGATTGAAGGACGCATCTTAAACTAATCTACCGCACACGTACTGCCGGGTTGGCTTAAAGGTTCTGGTACTGTGTTTGCTGTTCATCAAAAACTACTACATCCTGTGGCAGAGGATCGTACAGTTTTGTTTCACTCAAGTCTGTGGCAGAGACTTTTTGTTCATGCTACGTTCCGGCTGCTAGGTTAGTGAGAGAGACCTATCCGGGCGGGCAAAGATTTAATCCTGAACTGAGAATTTATTCACTCCTGAGACTTCAATTCATTAGTGCTACACCAAGAAAAGGTATTTGAACTTCCCTGCAACTCTTCTTCTACCTCTTTCCTGCTACTTCTTCCAGTTATATCCCATTAAAGCATTGGAAAAGTACTCAAGTGACTGGTGCCTACATTGTCTGATAATAAGGTTAACGTGGACTCTAAGTTCGGTGTTGGTGAAATTACAGGTAAAAAAGGTGACGGTAACAACCCGCTTTAAATCAGCAGCTCCAATGTGAGTGCTACACTATTATACTGTGTACTTTAAAGTGGTGTTCCGGCCAAAATTATACTTTTTAAATAAAAATACCCCTATAATACCCAAGCTTAATGTATTCTAGTAAAGTTAGTCTGTAAACTAAGGTCTGTTTTGTTAGTTTATAGCAGTAGTTTGTTATTTTATAAACTTACAGCAGGCCGTGGCCATCTTAAGTGTGGGCATCTGAAGCCAGACTGTATTTCTTCCTGGATCTCATCCTTGCAGATCTCGCACATGCTCAGTGCAGCACAAGCAGTGTAATAGGATTCAGGTCAGGTTTTCATAGCAACGGCAGTTTCAGAGGAAGTTGCTGCCCCTTCCCAGAAGGCATTGCAAACAGGAAATGATGCGATGGGCCGCGGCCAGGGAGGAGGAAGTGAAAAATGAATACAGCCGGTATACAGTAGGTGCTGGGAAAACAAATAAATAAATAAATATCCAATTTGTTTACAGTGCACAGTTTAGTGAGGGATGCTGAAGAGTTGTAAAAGTGGGTGGAACTCCACTTTAACTATAACAGGACGCAATTTCTCCTTTTTGTCATGATTCGAAACCTCGTTTTCACAAACAAAAAAGTTTTCAAAACAACCCAGAAGACTGAAGAAAACTGTATCCATTCACTTCTCCTCTTTAAGATTTATGCCGCATACACAAGAGCGGAATGTCCATCAGAAAAAGTCCGATGGGAGCTTTTCATCATATATTCCGACCGTGTGTATGCCCCATCGTACTTTTTACGACGAAAATTCAGACGACTTGGATAGAGAACATGTTCTAAATTTTTCCGACGGAACTGAAGGGAAATCCGCTGGTCTGTATGCTGTTCCGACGTACCAAAAATGACGCATGCTCTGAAGCAAGTACGAGACGGAAGCGCTCGGTCTGGTAAAAATAATGTAGTTAGCACATTCCTCACGCTGCAAATTCTGTGATCTTTTAATGCAGCGCATTCTTTTGTGCTTTATAATGCTAGAATAATGAATTTGTTTTGCTGCTGATATTCACACAGAGTTCTCACAAACTTATTTCTTTATTATTTCTTGTGATCTCATGAATAATCTTTTATTTTTTAATGCCAGATCTCCATAATAATGTTTAGAATTGTTTTTTATAGTCATTTTTTTAATTATTTTTTATTTCATCAAGATCTCCTTTTTTGGGATTATTGCACAATTATTTTCTAGTGATCTCCATAATTTTTTTAATTTTTTTTGTGTGTCAAGTTACCACAATAACATTATTATCCTGTATTTTTTAACCTCAAGGAGGCTGGTTGGTGTCCCTTGTTAATTTGACATTGTCTTTTTGAAATGTACCTGCCTACAAACAAACTGTCCTATTTTTAGAAAAACACATAGGCAAGTATTTTCAGAAAATAAAATATCCATTTATTCTGGGCAACAAAATAAAGAGGAAGGCAACACTGGTGAAACTTTTGGAATTTGCAAAGCCTTTTGGCCCCCAGGGCACACATCAGGTCTGTGTAAAAAAAAAAAAATGTTATCTTGAGGAGTCCATATAATTTGGAGCCCAATCTGGTCCAGGACTCCCAGAGATCAGGACCAGCAGCATATGACATATATATCCCCAGGCTGTGGTACTACACCAGCCTGCATCTTCTGTCAGACCAGACTGACCAGACTGAACCCAGGCCATCACTTTCTTCTCTTCCCTGCAGCCTTCCCTCCATGCTTCCCTGCACCCTTCCCTGCAGTCTTCCCTGCAGCCTTCCTTGAAGGCTGTGGCTCTGGTGGTGGACTTGTGGCATGAGGAGGGGGAGGATGGGTGAGCTCATATACGTGGCTGTTTTCTGTCAGCTGGCCCCTCAACCCCTTCTGAAGGGCCTCATCAAAAATTCCATCACAGATGAAGCGTTGGCCCTCCTCCAACTTCATCAATCTTGTGGCTAGATAGCAGCCATAGGCCTCTTCCGCATAGGGGGGGCTTCTGAGGACATCACTTGCTTCACTAATGAGTCCCAGTGCTGCCACCTTCGTGATCGTCACCTTCCTGGGCCTTTTTGTTGGAAGGTGGAGCGGAGGCACCTAGGATTGGGTGAGGCTCCTACTGGGCCCAGCCACCTCCTGGCTGACACTGGGCCCACCCACCTCCTGGCTGACACTGGGCACGGCCTCTTCCTGGCTGCCACTTTCCAGACCCTCCTCTTGGCTGAGCTCATCCTGTGTATAAAAAAGGGGCATAGTTTTAGTTTTTGCTTCATCAATCGCACACAATTTTTAGCTCATGACTTGCAAATTCTTGCAAATTGAATGTTAATAAATAGAAAAGACTTTCATTCTGACACCAGCATTTTTCATTCTTGTCCCAAACATTTTTGGCCACTACTGTCTATTGATATGTAAATCTCTTTGTTTTAAATCATTAATTAGTTATCTATTATAACATCTAGTTAATATCATTAATATTAGCACAATAAATGTGTCTTAAAATAATATACCTGGCTCCAGCTGGGCGCATCCACTTCTTCCAGGATGGAAGGCCCAGGTTGTTCCTTGTCAGCCTCTGCTGGAGTTGAGGAAAGGGTGGAGGGAAGACTGCAGGGAAGGGTAGAAAATGATTCCCTGGCTTCAGTCTGGTCGTCCAGAAACCGCTGTTGAAGTACCACAGCCTGGGTACATACACTCATGCTGCTGCTGCTCCTGATCTGAGTGATTTCTGGATCGTATTATGCTCCTTCTTATACATGTTCCTCAAGATCCCAATTTTCTTTTCCAAGAACTGGATGGTTGCATCGGGGACCCGAGTCTTCACAAATTCCAGAAGTTTCTCCAGCAGTGACCACCTAGCTTGTTTATTATAATATAAGCTGTGTTTCACCTCCCACAAGTTCCATATACCTGTCTATGATACTGGCCATGAATTCTGGGTCCTTAAAGTGATTCATCTTTGCTGTAAGACAATACACTAGACAAAAACACGAATGTCAGCCTAAACTCTCATAATCTTATCCCAATATAGGCCTCAATCTTGAAGCAGCATAGGCCACTAATGGGCCAAGTTCAAATTTTACCTTCATATAGGATGCTCGCAACTTACGTTCCTCCTTCCTCCGCACAGATTGATATACACTGCGCATGCGTGAAACTCTGCCCGCCCCTGACGTTCTTTCTAGTCTATTCCCCGCCCCTTCTGTTTAGGCGCGCAGTAGGAGCGATATGGCAAAGAAAGAGCAGGTGTGTGGTAATTATAGTAACGAGGAGGAGAAAAGCCCGGAGCCTGAAACGACCCAATCCCGGAGGAGAAGATTTAAGGCCTCAAATATGGCCTTTATAGAAATGGTGGAGATGGTGAACATGTTGAGGAAGAACGACCATGATGGGAATCATGGACCGTACACCAATCCTAATGAGAGAAAGGCCAAGGTCATTATTAAAGTTGTGAATAGTGTGCACAGCAATTTTGGGGTACAACGATCCAAGGAGCAATTGAGGAAACGCTGGTCAGACCTGAAACTAAGAGAGCAGGATCAGTACAGAAGGATCAAGAGAGTGCTTCTAAAAAGTAAGTACTTGTCCTGTGTTCCTATTATCATTATCATTATTATTATTATTACTTGCATGCTGCGCCATGTGATTTTCTTAGCTGTTGTACCATTTAATATGGCAACTTTCATGTTCGTGGGCACAGTAATTGGTCTTCGGAAACATCGTAGGCTCATTAAATACGATGTTTTGAGCAGTTACAGGTTAAATACATTTGGTCATGCCTATTTGTCTAAAAATAAATTTTGTACATTGCTGTCTAAATGTGTTTGTAACTAGAATGAAATGCAAGCTTGATTTAGTGTAATGTAAGGAGAGGACACTCAACATCTGTTTACACATCTGGAGTCAGGAGCACTAGTGTGGGACACAAGAACGAACTTTTTAAGGTGTCCCACACAGGTGCTCCAGTGGATACTTGGGGTGTCTCCATGTGTGAAAATGGTCACAAAAAGGTAAGTATTCCAGCTTTGGTAAGGTAGAAAATCAGTCCTCAGCTTGGAACTCTGCCCAAAACAGACAATTGTACCCCACTTCCCAGCAATGTTTCATGTTCCTTTTTCTGGACTCAAATATCTGTGTGCTCAGTATACCTTTTGTTTCATTCTAATAGGGGAGAAAAGACTCGGAGGACAATACTCAGAGGACACCAGGAACCCCCCACCTCAGGAACAAGGGGAACTCAGAACAAGACCACACCCCGAGGATCTGGAGGAAGAGAGAGGTGGAGGAAGTCGGGGAGATTGTCACCGCAACAGGTCAGTGTCTGACACCCCAGCTTCAGGTAATATATGTATGCTGCATATTTATAATACATGTTTTTACTCTAATTTTTAGGTTATGTGCTGGTTGTTGAAGAGCAAGCTGAACATTTCACAAGTGACAGTGCACAAAGGCTAATACAAGACATCATTGTGTGGAATGGTGAACTTGACATCATAAGGAGGAAAATCAATGTTATGGAACAACAAATGAAGAACATGACTGATGTGTTGGGGAGAATCTGAATTTCTTCAAAATGCCACCATTTTACCATTTGTTGTACTAAACAAAAACTTTTTTTTGACATTTTTAAAGCCAAATTTGGAAAATGCACATGGTGTGTCAACATGTGCTATCTGCCATCAGGGTATTTTAATGTATGCATTTTGTGGGTGCAACCCCTTCCTTGTAACTCTTGTAGGTGAGAGGAAGGGGTTGCACCCCCAAAACACATCCATTGATCCTCCATGATGGGAGATAGCACATGTTGACATTAAGCATGGGATCAGGAGGGAAATACCCATTTTGACTCCCAAATTGTGTGCATCTTCAAAATTTGGCTTTTACAGGGGTGACATCACCCCATCTGATGAAGGCAATATCAAGACATTTTTGACACTATAATGTCTGATATTGCCTTCAGTTTTTCTACGTTGAACTTTGTACGTTCCAGAGTTGGGTGTGTTATGTTTAGAAACATGCGTGTTTATAACAAAAAAAAAATAATTTGTAAAAAAATTGAGTAAAAAAAAATTGTACAAAAAAAAGAGAAAAAAAAAATTTACAGCAAAATTTTATAATGCACGTGAATGTGCACAGAGTTAAAAGTTTTCTAATTAACAATGTGTGGCATCTTCCTTCAATACTCAATACCAGTTTTTGAAGTAATTTTGTGTTTACATTGACATTTACATTATTTAGTAAAGAAAAATCCACTTGGCACTACAAGTGCACTAGGAGAACTTAGGAGACAGCCAAAAAAAAACACAAGCAATAAGGAAAATTCAAGATTTTATCAGATATATATTTTTTTTATTAAAAAATTATTTACACATTGTCTGGCATTGCAATGGCCCCCCTACCCATAAAATAATTTACATATTTCTCCCGAACTTCACAGGCACTTTGGGGTGCCAAGCCAGGACGGCCAGTATCCAGGCCCGTCAGGGGATTTGCAGGAAGTCGGGCCTCAGGCCCAACTGAGGCAATATAATTGTGGCCATTTTTTCCTAAAAAATTGTGCAATATGTAGCAGGATAAGATGGTGTGGTTGATTTTGTAGTCCGTCATGTGTATTGCTGTCAAAAACAGGCGGAAACCGAACCCGAATGGGGTGGTGGCACGGTGTGGACGTGCTTCCCATATATAGCCCCTCTACCATTGGGAAAGTCCCAAAGGTCAGCAAAATGGGTGGCCACAGTCTGCCATTCCGGTGGCATTGAAGGAAATTGTGGAGTTAAAACAGAAAAAAAATATTAGTACTTTTGCACATACCATTGCAAGCAGATTAGACACAAACCTTCTTGGCCAACATCAGTATAATATTTATTTTAAGGAGTATTTATAGACAAAAATATAAGGCCCACTTATCATTTCCCCCTCCCCTCCCCCCGATGGCCCATTGTAAAAATTTTAGGGGAGGGTTCGAGATGAGTTTGGGCCCCCCAAAAAAAGCCTATGGCACTCTGCCTGAATTTAAGGATAACAATAACATTTGTATACATTTTAGGAGCTGACAAAAGACATTGTTAAGTAACTAGGCTAGCTGTATATGGGCCAAGGATAGCATGCTAGGGAGGTTAGTGAAGGCAAATATGCATGAAGGACAAAAAAGGAACATTAAATGATTACAGCATGCATGAGAACAAAGGGGACATTCACAGCATATTACAATCATGGTAATTATGGAATGAGGAAAGAAATACACTACATTAGCAAACATTAAATACATAGAATGTGATGTTAAAGGAGAAATCATACCTTTAATATAGTCCTTCTGCAGGACCTGAATAATAGCAGAACAGGTCTCTGAGATAATGATCCCCAGAGCCTGGGGGGAGATGCCTATCGAGAACTTGAGGTCCTGTGGACTTCTGCCAGTCACCAAGTACCGCAACGTGGTGACTAGCCTCTGCTCCGGAGTGATGGCTTGCCTTATGCAGGTATCCTGCCTGCTAATATAAGGGGTCAGCAAAGCCAACAGACGGTGAAAAAAGGGGTCCGTCATCCTGAGAAAGTTCCTAAAATCATCAGGAACATTCTCCTGGCTCTCACGAAGCAAAGGCATATGAGAGAATTGGTCACGCTGGAGTAACCAATTCTTGGTACATGAACTCCTCCCCACCCTGTTCATGGACTGGGCTTGGGTCAAAGAATGAACCCCAATACCAAGCCCCCACACAGCACGAACTCTACGACGAGTACATACCAGCAACATGGCTTCAGAACAGTGAGCTGGTCAGAACAAACTAACAGAACGCACTGAAGAATAGCAAGGCCTGTGAAGAGCAAGCTGAGAATCAGAAATGAGTGGACAAGAACACACTGAAAACAGATGTGAACTGTCTACATGCACTGAAAAGCAGATACAAACCCACAAGCACAAACTGAAAAGCAGTAAGGGACTGAAAAGCACGAAAGCTTAAAAGCGCCAATCGTCTCTCACCAAACTTCTACTAACGTGAGATAAACACGAGATTAGCAGAAGGAGCCCAAAGGGTTGCACACTGGCTATTGCACTTCCTTTTTCTAGTCCCGTCGTACGTGTTGTACGTTCCCGCGTTCTTGCGGGCAGACTTTGGTGTGACCACGTGTATGCAAGACCGCTTGAACGGAATTCTGCCGGAATTCCGTCAGAGAAACCTTCAGAGTTTATTTTGACGGCAAAACCGCTCGTGTGTATGCGGCATTAGAGTCATGCGTGCTGTACTGTAATTTTTGGCATCTTTCAATTCAGCATTTTCTGTAGAATTTTTGTTAAATAGCATAACCATTCTTTGGGTAACACATAGAAAGACCTGCTGAACAACTCTTAATAGCATTAACAAATACTGGCTCAAATTCACTCTCAGCACTTGTTCCAAAAATACAATTTACAGGTTTCCTGGATTCATTTGTACAAGCATAATTTTCTGTTACCAAATTAACCTGTATATATTTAAAATTGTAAAGTTTTAGAAAATGAGCAATATTTGTCATATAATTCTCCTGAATTTATTCTCTCTAAAATAAGTTTTAATGATAGATTAGGTGTCTGTAATATGATCTTACCAGATCTCACAATCTTTTCTGTTAAACACTTAACAATAGGTTAATATGTGTGTCAAAGGTCTTTTTTTCATATTTGTCAAACTTCTGGAGAAAAATACTATTATTTTCTAATCACCTTCTTTTAATTGAGACAAAGTTACTGAAATTGAATTCTCAGATACATCAGTATGCAAAACAACAGGCATTGACAAACCAACTTCAATTTTATTCAATGAAGGAGCATTCTGCAAATCCCTTTTCAACACTTCAAAGGCATCTGTCTGGGTTTGGTCCCATTGATCAAACACAACATCTTTTTGTCTTAAAAAAAAAAAAAACAAATAATGGTTTAACTTTAACATCATATTTCTGTAAAAACTCTTTGCAATGATTTGCTTCGCTCAAAAATTAATATAATGCCTTGTAAGATGTGGGAATTGGAATAGCAGAAATGTTTCTAACTTTTTCCTGTTCAGTTTCAGCCCTGCTGTTTGTAACAGAGTAAATAACTCAGACAAAAGAGCGAAATATTCCTCTATACTCTGTGTAGATAACCAAAACTTGTCCACATGCTGGAAAATACATTCTGATCTAGAAAATTTTGATAATAATGTCTCTAAACACTTGTGTACCATACCATCACTAATGTCCAATCCTGGAATTATTCTAGTGAATACATAGGTTTCTTTATTAAAGCTGAAGGCTTTAATAGTTAATGGTACTGAAAAATGACTATTGGTGATTTCCAGTACAGAAAATACTTTGGCCTTGGCATCCATGTATGACATTAAGTTTAAATTAGGGACACTAGGTTTGTTATTTGTAATGCATTTATTCAGTGATCTTAAATCAACTAATAAAGAATACGAATCATCAGCATTCTTGGTAGGCCAAAATACAATTATTTACCACTGACTGTGCTTTATTTAATATTCCTTGTTGTAAAAATCTGTGTACAATGTCAGAAACTGGGCCTATTAATTCTTCTGGCAATTTATATTGAATTTGGGATTCAGGTTCTCTTCCCTCAATTTTTATTTCAATATCTTTAAACAAACCTGTATCAATTTTGGTCTGACTTTAAAGACTTTTATGTGATCAAAACCATTTGTTCCAATACGAGATTGGTTCCTGTATGTGGCCAATTATAATCTGAAGACATGTCAGCTGCTGTACAAAAATTTCCAACATTACTGTACATTGAGGGTTCTATTAACATAGATTTGGGCCTAGATTAATCTTTCCATATAGTAGAATTACTTAAATCAATAATCCAATTTAATTTACTAATCACATCTATACCTAGAATATTCTCTACATTTTGGCAACACCAAATATCTATCTTAGTTTTCAAAAGTCCTGGAATTTCAAATGTCACATCAGAAACTTTAATTGCAACTGTATTTTCTTTTCCACTGAAAGCAATTAAATTACATTTTGGAGAATCAATACTCACAGGTAATTTGTGTTTAGTTAAACTGAGTTCAGCTCCTAAATCTATTAACCATTTAGTTTTCCCACCATTTAATAAACTATGTAACCACAGCCTTCCACTTTCATCTAATACAATTGGAGCAACATAATTTAATGTTGGAAAAGTCTCAGAAACTTTTCTGAATCTCGATTTTGGCAATGGAAGTAATCCATCTCTTTCATTGACAGCATTGCTTGCCATATTGATTAAACTGTCATTAACAGTCAATGTACTGATCTGTTTGACTTCTGAGGCATAAGGCAAATCAATCAAGCTATTGTTTGGAGAAGGATGAATAAATTGCTCAGAAATGTCCTCATTTTCTAATTCCATAGTTTCCTTTGTGAACCTAATTTATATTTTACCTCTTGGCATCCACGCTATAGCCGAATGACGGCCACAGCGCAGACCTGAATTTCCGGGAGGCCATCAAATGACAGCCTCCCCTGTGCACGCACTCGTGTGATCACCGATCCGAGTAAGGGGCCGCTCCCGGCCCCTTACCATGTGATCAGCTGTCAGCCAATGACAGCTGATCATGTGATGTGAACAAAAGCTCGGTAATCAGGTTTTTTTTTTTCATCGTGAGGAGAAAAAAAAGCCAATCACCGCCTCATTTATTTATTTATTTATTTCAGGTACTTTATATAACGCCATCAATTTACGCAGCGCTTTACATATACATTGTACATTAGTCCCTACCCTCAAGGAACTTACAATCTAAGGGTCCCTAACTCACATTCATACATACTAGGGACAATTTTAGACAGGATCCAATTAACCTACCAGCATGTCTTTGGAGTGTGGGAGGAAAAATGAGTACCGGGAGGAAACCCACGCAGGCACAGGGAGAACATGCAAAATCCAGGCAGGTAGTGTCGTGGTTGGGATTTGATGCAGTGACCCTTCTTACTGCTAGGTGAAAGTGCTATGCACTACACCACTGTGCCGCCCAAAAGAGGCAACAGTTAAAGGGCAAAAATGTATAAACCTATTACAGGACAATTTGATTGGAAAATTCATAGAGGCCCCAACTAGGAATGATGCTCTTTTGGCCCTGGTAATCTCAAACCATGGAGAGCTTATTACTAATATTCATATAAAGGAACATCTGGGTAGCAGTGACCATAGCATGATTTCATTTAATGTTAGCTGTAAGGGACATCGGTCCCGAAGAGGAAGAGGCAATTATGTCTCATCTGTGCCACCTGCCATTGCCACCTGACAGTGCCCACAAGTGCCACCTATCAATGCCCACCAGTGGTGCCAATCAGTGCCACCTAGCAGTGCTGCCTATCAGTGTAACCGATCAGTGCCCATTATTGCCACCCATCAGTGCCCATCACTGCCACCCATCAGTGCCCATCATTGCCACCTATCAGTGCCTATCAGTGCCGTCACATCAGCATACATCAATGAAGGAGAAAAATTACCTGTTTTAAATTTTTTATAATAAAATATTACATTTTTTTTTTTTTTTTAATTCGGTCTTTTTACATTTTTTTTAACAAAAAATAAAAACCGCAGCGGTGATCAAATACCACCAAAAGAAAGCTCTATTTGTGGGAAAAAAATGATAAAAATTTCATTTGGGTACGGTGTTGTATGACCGCGCAATTGTCATTCAAAGTGCGTCAGCGCTGAAAGCTGAAAATTGGTCTAGATAGGAGAGGGTTTTAAGTGCCCAGTAAGCAAGTGGTTAAACATTCTTTCTGTACATGGCTACATTTGTGACAATGTAAGCAAATAATTCCTGTCTGCTCTGAAATGTTGTTTCTGCCTGTGACGTGTATCTCACATCTCCGGGTGTGGCCATACACGTGGCAACTCTGTACACCATTTTGGTTTTGTCTAGACTTGTACATACTGCATCTTTATTCATTAATTTTAGTTTAAGCAAACCTTCATGATCCTGGTCATCAATCTCTATAGACCACATATCTGGTACAAAAGACTTCTGTTTAGAGTCTGCACTATCATTATTCTCTAAACTCTTACTTGACTGTGCTTTAGAATTTACACAAATCCTTTTTACTTTATTCTGTAATTCAGACAACTGAAAATCTTTTATTTGAATTGCATTTTGCAAATCATCTATTCACTCAATCAAAATCGGACAGTTAACACATACTCTGTTATCCTACTGAGTCTTTGTTTTCCCTTTTGTACCAACAACATTTCTTTTAGGAACTCCTAATATCATTGTGTCATAAACTTTAACCAACTTTATCAAATTCCTAATCTGTTTGCTGAATTTCTTAAAAGTAAATTTTGATTTTTGTATCTTTTTTAAATTTTTTTTAATCAAAACTTTTTTTATTGACAAGAATAATGGGTAACTGATTCACAATAAGGGAGTACACATATTTCCCCACTCTAGGATTATACATAAAATCAAACATGTACGTGCATATAATGTAGTTGCCTAGTGTTAGGCACATATAACCTCGTTTTTTGTAGAACTTAGAACAAACAAAACTAAAAATAAAAAAGTAAAAATAAAAAAAAAAGGGGGGAGGAAACTCACACTTTTAAAGTAATAGAAAAGTAAGCTAACAAGACAAAATAAAATAAAATAGAATATTATAAGGCATAGGCTCCTTCCTCCAGGCTTGCCTATGGGCCTTTTTACCATGTGAGTTACTTCTGCACAGCGTATGCATTATAGGTGAGGCCTCAAGCTCAAGAGGAGTGCCTATCTACAACATTAGAGTCTCTATAATTGTAGCAGTCTATCCATTATTAACTGGGGGGGTTATCCAACCAGTTTTGCCATATAAGGTCAATTTTTTTTGGAGCCTTTCGGGGTGTCGTTATGCCAACTGTTCCCTAAGAAGGAGGAAATTGACGTACGCGATCCACTGGGCCTTTGTAGGCACGTTAGTCGCAAGCCAATAACGTGCTATGAGTTTTCTGGCCAGGTATAGTAGTCTAGTTACCATTATATAAATGCCTTTTGGATACATTTCAGCATCAACCGAACCCAGGGGACACACCAGAGGCGTACATAGTATGGGCGCCTGTGCTACGGCAGATACAGTCTGTGTGACCTCTGTCCAGTATCTAGCAAGCTTCGGGCAGCTCCATATCATGTGTATAAAAGCTCCCCTGTGTGTGGCACATTTAGGGCATATGGAGGGGTCTGTTCTGTCCCATTCATATAGTTGTATGGGTGTACGATATGACCTATGAAGTATAAACAATTGCGAGAGTTTATGAGATGCCGCAATTGACACCGCCGGAATTGACTCCAGGACCATGTTCCATTGGTCACCATCTATGTCACCCATATCTGTGGACCAGTGTGTGCTACATTAAAGTAGGGTCGGATTTTGGATTGTGGCTACCAGGGTAGAATAAGTCCTGGATATCACTCCCTTGCGGCTGTCAGCTTGTAGGACCTCCTGTATCAGAAAAGATTTAGTGATATTTTGGCTGACCATCTGTGTCTGGGTTTGTAATGCATGCCTGAGTTGGAGGTATTGATAGAATTGATTCTGTGTTAGAAAGAATTCCCTGCATAGGTCTTCAAATGATTTGAGTACATTGCCATTATATAATTGTGTAAAGAACCATATCCCTATTTTTGACAAAGAGACAAATCCCTGTAGTTTGAATAGCTCAGGGTAGTTGGGGCTGTTCCAAATGGGTGTAAACTCCATTGGACCATCTATGGTTAATGCTCTTTTAATTGCCTTCCAAACCTTCTGAAGTAGCATTGCCATTGGGGAGGACGAGGGGATACCCGGCAGACCCATCTCCAAATGAGAGCCAGCTGTTAATATGGGATTGGTGCAAGACGCCAACTGTATAATAGGGTCATCTGACTCATGCAGATCCCAGCCTGCAAGTTGTTGCAGCTGTGATGCTAAGAAGTACATCTTAGAGTGCGGTACCTCCAGGCCCCCCTCATCCTTGCCAAATTGTAGTGTTGTTAGGCTGATATAGGCTCTACCTTTTTTCCCGATAAGATCGTGAAATTGTGTGTCAATCTTCTTAAACCATCTATTGGGAATCCACATAGGGGAGTTGTGGAAGATGTATAGGAGTTGCGGAGACCAGATAATTTTGATCAGGTTTACCCGCCCTACCACTGATGAAGCCCTGGCATTTAACACGTTGTCTTTCCATTAGGGGTGCTAGGTTAAGTTTCAGGTATTCAGTAGGGTCCGGTGATATCACTACTCCCAGATATTTTAATGTGTTAACAATGGCTATTTGGGATGCCTCTGAGGGGAGAGGTGATACTAGTGGGTCTAGGAGCATAAGTACGGATTTGGACCAATTAATACTGAATCCGGAAAAATCACCAAATTCAGTAATGGTTGCCATCAGGGTCCGCAGTGAGTCTCCTGAGTCTGCCAAATATAGGAAGGCATCATCAGCATAAAGAGACAACTTGTCCTCCAGCTGACCCCTGCGGAATCCCACAATGTCCCCATTTTTGCAAATTAACATTGCAAGTGGCTCTACTGCTAGCGCAAATAAAAGGGGGGATAATGGGCAGCCCTGATGAGTTCCCCGGAGTAACTGGAGGGGCTGGGAGAGGGAGTTATTAACTCGTACCCTGGCCCAGGGTTCAGAATAAAACACCTTCATCCAGTTGATAAAAGCATTCCCTAGGCCAAAAGCAGCCAGGTTTTCCCAGAGATAGGGCCAATTAACGCTGTCAAAAGCCTTGGCAGCATCCAAGGACAGAATGACCCTACCCCCGGGATTATCCACTGGAGTTTGATTATTGAGGAAGAGGCGCCGGATGTTGTCTGCCATGGACCGCGTCGGAATAAATCCAGACTGGTCGCGATGTACCAGCCGCCCAACCACTCCCGCAAGTCTGTTGGCAAGAACCCTTGCCAGCAGCTTGACATCAATATAAAGCAGCGATATGGGGCGGTATGCATCCGGCATCCGTCTATCCTTGCCTGGCTTGGGAAGGACCACTATAATGGCCTCCTTCATCGAGTCAGGCAAATAGCCCATTTTAGCCGCCTCTTGAAAGGCCCACAATAGTGGAGGTAGGAGGATAGACCTATACCTGGTGTATGCCTCGACAGGCAGCCCATCCGATCCAGGAGATTTGTGGTTTGGTGCATCTGCCAATGCTTCAGTCAGCTCTTCTGATGAACGGGGAATCTAGTGCTTCTTTTTCATCCTCGGCTACCTGGGAAAAGTTACAGTCCCCCAAAAATAGTGCTAGGTCAGAGAGGGTATTGTTAGTTTTAGAGGTATATAAGTCTGCATAGAATTGCTGAAATGTATCCAAAATGTCAGTAGTAGAAGTGCTAACCTCCCCATTAGGGTTTTTAAATTTCTGTAATGGAGGTGGACTCCTGCTGCGCCTTAGCGACCATAGCCAATACGTGACCTGTATTCTCTCCCTCCTCAAAATAGTTTTGTTGAAGAAAATATCTCTTTTTTTCAGCTGTTGACAACACCACCTTGTTATATAGTGATTGGGCCCATTTCCAGCTATTTTGGTAGGCTGGAGTAGGATCCGCCACTAGAGCCATCTCTCTACTTTATAACTCAAGGCGGACCCTGTCCTCCCATTCTCTAGATCTTTTCTTTATACCAGATATTTCCCGTATGAAGAGACTCCATAGGAATGCCTTTATAGCATCCCATACTACTGCCCCACTAGCAGAGTGTTTATTGAATAGCAGAAATTCCCTCAGCTCGCCAGGGATGGGGTTTGGGGTAGGGAGTAAAGTTTACCAGAACAGATTAACTCTCCACATCGGTCTGACAGATGGAGCTACTGTGTCCACCCGCACCCAAAATGGAGAGTGATCTGAAAGGAGGCGGGGTTCGTAGGCCGCATCCAAAACATGTGGGAGCAGCATATCATTACCTATACACATATCTATTCTGGAGAGGCCTCCAGGAGATGCAGAGTGGCAGGAGTAGCACTGTACATCCCTGGTAAGCCCTCTCCAGATGTCTCGTAGACCCATCTCAGATATTAAAGCGGCAAAAGGGGATGTTCGGGGTATCACTCTTGTAGTACCAGGGCGGGTGGACAGCCTGTCCATCCGTAGGTCAATAACATTATTAAAGTCCCCCAGAGCTAGTACGGAAGTACCGGGGTATAGTGCCATAAATTGCGCTAATTTCTTCAGGGGATCTGAATAAAAGGGTGGAGGTATATACATTGCTGCAAGAATACATCCGAAGCCCCCCAGGCTGCACAACAGGAATACAAATTTACCCTCTGTGATCTGCTTCTCCATACAGTAAAAAGAGATATTTTTATTAATCAGCACACTTACTCCCCTAGAGAAGGAGGAGTATGTGGAGTGGAACCGTACCCGTACCCATTGGCAGACATAGTAGTACATAGAGACAGAATATGGAGGAGTATTATTGGCTTGTCCTCTGTATTGCAGGACTAGGCCCATAATGTAATATTTCTTTATAAACTGCAGTAATGACACATGTTTGGTGCTCCCTCTAGTGTTAAGTTGAAGAATATGCAGCTGTGGATTTACCCATTTTAGACTTAATTGCAAAAAAACGGAGATAAAAAGAAAAAGAAAAATAAGACTGTAGTAGTAAAAATTGTAAGAAAATAAAAAGAAAACCAAAGCCATAGTTCCAGGTTAACAGGACCCAAGTAATAATAGGGTACCGGTTCTGCCCATATTGTTCATAGTAATATGTGCTATGTGCTGTTACAGATAATACTGTAATGTTAGTTTTATGTTGTTGCCATCTAGTGGTCAGAGTTGGTTAATTGACTGCATCAAAAAACAAGACATTCCCAAAACAAAGCTGTCCTAGGAGGCTTAGCCCCTTTTTAGACAAGAATGGGTTGTTGAGAGTAGGTGGATGTTTGTCTCTTGCTGAACTTTCAGAGGAAGAGAAACATCCTGTCATTATACCTTATGATCACCACGTTGTGACACTGCTTGTTAGGTACTATCATGAACAAGTAGTTCACCAAGGGCGACACATCACAGAAGGTGCAATTAGATCCACAGGTCTCTGGATTCTTGATGGCAAACGCTGTCATACACAAATGTGTCATCTGTCGCAAACTGCGAGGAAGATTACAAAGTCAAAAGATTGCAGAGCTACCAGAGGACAGAGTAATTGCTTAACCACCTTTCACCAATGTGGGCCTAGATGTATTTGGTCCATGGTCTGTTTTACCCGTCGCACTAGAGGAGGCAGCGCGGACAGTAAATGATGGGCAGTCCTTTTCACTTGTTTGTCCACCCAAGCTGTACACATAGAGCTACTTGAAGCCATGTCAACATCAAGCTTTATTAATGCCTTGAGGAGATTCTTCTCAATTCGTGGCCCAGCAAAACTGCTCCGTTCTGACAGAGGGACAAACTTTGTGGGAGCCTGCAAAGAACTTAACATTTGTGACAGCGAATCACAATTGCAAGACTTTCTCCAAGACAGAGGATGTACATGGGTCCACACTCCTCACATATGGGTGGTGTCTGGGAGAGACTTATAGGTATTGCCAGGTGAATCTTGGACGTTATGTTGCTACAAACCAAACCTGCTCACTTGACCCATGAGACTGTAAGCACCTTTATGGCAGAGGTTACTGCTATTATGAATGCCAGGCCTATAGTTCCTGTGTCCTCAGACCCAGATACACCTATGGTCCTTACCCCAGCAATGTTGTTGACTCAAAAGGTGAACCCTTTGTCTGCTCCATCTGGGACCATAGGTACAACACAAGTTCATGCAAAACAATGGAAGCAAGTACAATGCTTGACAGACACCTTTTGGAAAAGATGGAAGAGAGAGTATCTGTCAAATTTGCAACGCCGTAGGAAATGGACTGAGGATCGCCCAAACGTAAAAGTGGGTGATGTTGTTCTGTTGAAGGACAGCCAAGAGGGCAGGAACAAGTGGCCCGTAGGACTTATTGTCAATGCTCTACCAAGCAGGGATGGCAAGATTAGAAAGGTGGAGGTCAAAACTGTAAAAAATGAGACCGCCAGAATTTATCTCAGACCTATAACTGACATTATAGTTTTGATCTAGCTAGGATTTCATTTTCCTGTTTATATGTTTTTTTCTGCATAGCAGTAGTTATTTAGGTAATGACATAATAAATTATGCCAGCCAGGGAGTGTTCTGCCCATATTGTTCATAGTATTATGTGCTGTTACAGTTTATACTGTAATGTTAGTTTTATGTTGTCGCCATCTAGTGGTCAGAGTTGGTTATTATTTTGCCAGAGTTTGAAAGTAAGTAGGATTCTCCTCATAGTAAAGGCAGTAACCTTTAACCTGGAACTGTATTCCCTTCATTTCATTACTGCTCCTGGATCTAACAGACTGCATGCAGAAGCGCTCTTAAACTATTCCTGGATTAATGATGGAATTGTCTGTGAGTACTCTCACTGATAGAGTGAAGCTGTTGTATAATGTTTAATGTACTGACACATATGTTTTGTTTATGCTTATGTTGTAGTTTTACAAAGTTATTCAGAAAAAAGAATACATACAGATCTGATGTCTCAGGTTTCTTAACTTCTGAATTATTGTTAGTTAAGCTGTCTGACTAGTGTTATACAACAGTTCAATAACGCGAAGCAGAACAGTACCCCTCATCATGAGGGGGGGTAAGTCTGCTCACGACCAGGTTGCTGGGGGGGCGATAACGTAGCTCGAAAGGTAAATAGATCAGACAACGATTGTCAAACTTGATACCTTAATGTATGTCCCAGAACGTAGTAAGTTAGCCATGGAGTGGGACCAATAAATCGTAAGATCAAACAGAAGTAACCTGCCCCACCGCACAGCACATCTTTTGTACTTTGCACCGATGAAAAGAATTCTGTTTTCAACCTTCAGGCTGGCGCCGCTCCAGATTAGGTTCCTCCCTGTCAAGCCAGTGCATGGCAGATGTAGGATTGTCAAAAAAATGCGATGATCCATTGGCGATTACCTTCAATTTTACCGGGTATAACATGAAATACTGGACATTTACTCCCCCGCCCTCAGACGTTTCTTGATATCCAGGAATTTTGCCCTTTGCCTTTGTACTTCCGCCGAGAAGTCAGGGAACAGCGATATTTTTGCGTTATCCACTTTGAGAGAAGTTTCAACCCTGGCTTTGGACAGTATTGTGTCTCTGTCTCTACAATTGAGCAGACAGAACAGGAAGGGTCTCAGGGGTGCGCCTTGTGGTGGCGGGCGTGTTGGGACCCTGTGGGCTCTCTCAACCGTGAACATGGGTAAAAATGCATCTTTCCCAAACGTGTCAGCTAACCATGCTTCGATGAACACCACAGGGTTCTTGCCTTCTGTCCTTTCAGGGATGCCCACAGCTCGTACGTTGTTTCTGTGGAGGCGATTCTCGATGTCCTATAGCCTAGATGCACTGGCGGCCGTTATGGAGTGAGTGTATTTCACATCCCTCTGCAATGGCTGCCATTCATCTTCCAGTGTGCTAATGCACCCCTCCACTGCAGATGTGCGTTCACGCAGCTTTTGCATATCCTGATGCACAAATGATATTTCCATTTTCATGCTTTTTGCCTCTGCTGCTAGGTTAGTAATTGAGGAGTTGCAGGTAGTAACTGCAGCCAGTATATCCCTGAGTGTTGGCTCTGGGTCAGTGTTATCATCATTGCTCTTCATTTTGGGTTCTGCCATATTGGATGTTTGTGTGGGGCTGTGTGACAGGGAGGACAGAGCAGATGGATGAGCCAGGATTGGAGGGGTGTCACCCAGATCCCTGTTGTCCTCCTCCGGATCATGTCCACTAGGCCCTGGGGTGGATGGAGTGTCTTTGTCCCTATTGCCGAAGAGGTGCTGGGCTGCCTCCTTAGCAGAGCGGGGCGGGAGGCCACCATTTTGGGCCGGGATGTCCGGTGGGATTCAGGGGCCTTGTCCGTGCCTGGACATTATAAAGTACACAAATGATACTGGCCTTATATTCAGGGGATTCTGCAGAGTGCAGTGGTGCCTGTCCCGAGGCTGTAGGTTGCAGGATGGTGGTGCTGTAGCTTGGATTCCTCAGGATGTTCAGCGGAGCTAACGGCTGCATGTCCTCCTACATGCCTCACTCGATTTTTGTTTCCTAATATTAGCCTGTAAGCATGAATTAGGCATGAAACACCATAATTCATTATCTTAAACAAATTTTGACAGATTTTTGAATTGTAATTTACTCTCACTAGATAATTCATCAATAAAATTCACTACTTACCAATTTAGAACAAACTTCTTTCATGTAACACGCGTTCCCTCTCTTGGCAGGAAATTACGTCATCAAGAAACAGAATTTTCTTGCATGTGCGCACACGTCTCACCAATTTTGATGATTCTACGATTCCAAGCTCATTCAATGATGCCAAAAGTTCATTTGCTGTTTCTATTTCTCCTGGAAGCTTGACTGCATAATCAATGCTTGTGCTTGTGTTCCCTCTCGGAAAGCGGAAGGAGAAATAAAAAATGTTCGATATTTGGACAAAATGAAGATGGCTAAGGCTCGCCACTATTAAAATACAGTTGTTATTATGGTATTTATCTCGATATTATTTAAATTATATTGATGAGGAAGGTTCCAAGAAAATCGGTTCAGTAAAAAAACTCAAAAATTGATTTAATAATAAAAATAGCAAAATATTACAAGAACAATATCAAAATGTAGAATGCAAAAATAACATTGAAAGTATATTATATTCTTAAGATGAAGACTGAATCAGATGTGTGTGTGTGTACAGTAGATGTGGCAGCTTTCTTCAATGTATTGTGGTGTGTGTCTACAGCAAAATCTGCCTTCCTGTCTTCTGTTACTAGTTTTTACTCTTAAAATCTGACCCCCACTTTATCTTTAAAAGGGCTGGTTTAAAGTTTCTGAGCTTTCTTGTTTTACAGAAAACCGTGGGCTTAGCCTCCTTACGTAATGATGGGAGTTGCTTTGACATTCCTTAGGAGTGGGCAAAAACAGCTATGTGTAAATATCTATATATCTATATATATGTATATATTATATTAATTGAAAACCTAATGTTCTTATTAATACCCTAATCAAGAAATGTTGTAGTATAAGAAACTTATATTACTAACTAACATATTGAAACTTTTGCATCTTAAGAAATGTGAAACCATCTGATGAGGGAAGGTGAGAACCCAGCTCAAGATTCCTAATTCCTAATTACAAACACATATTTAGTTCTCCATAGAAATGTTTCTGTATCTCTATCTCAACTCAATTATACTGGATCTGGATTAGAGATCTAATCCATTCATTGATTTGTTAATATTTGTTAATTGATGAATATTAGATAACTTAATTAAAGAAAACTTTCTAACACCTGCACACTGCCAATCCTAGTTGGGGATTGGTCAGGGCTCCATGAGACACTCCAGACAGCTCCACCCCTTTTCTCCCCTGTTCTTATAGAATCCTCTAGAAGCAAGAGGGAGGTGACAGTAGAGAGATGTTGTATGTGAGTCATACCTGCTACACTAGGCCACTCCCAGCCCACACAGATCAAAACAAACAGGCCCAGCTCTCAGCTAGGCCTGCCTAAATTTACCTGTATCTACAAAAATCCTAATCTCTACCACCTACCTAAGTAGAGGGTGCTACATTATTGTTAAGCATTGTCAGGTCAGTGTTGACAACTAAGGACCACATGAATAGTGTTTCTACAGAATGATCTGTCTTCTTTTTGGGTCTTAAGTTTTCTTAAAGTAATGTTCAAAATATCTGTGACTGTATCCACCCATGTTATTGCTGGTTGTCTCTTTTCCCTTCAACTTTTCCAAGCATAATTGGTGGCATTGATCCTGGGCCCCCCTGGTGGAATGGGAGAGCCCAGGAAAGTCAGCGGGAAAGGGGTGTCCCCCTACCACCACCTGTAAAAGTAATTGGGTAACTGTAGAGCTGCTCAATCACTTTTACATGAAAGCTGATAGCCTGCTCTAAAAATGATACAAAGATCAGGGCTGCAGCCTTGATCCTGATATCACTGCCTCTGTCTGAGGATATACGAGGTGTGTCAAAAATATAATGAGGATGAAGTTTCAATGCTCAAGAAGGGCTCTGTGAAGGAAGAAACTGGCCAAGGTCACTTGGGGTGGGGTGCCAGGTATATGTTAGAACATTGATCAGTTGAATTTCAGCCCTGTCAGAGTGGAGACAATCTTTTTTGTGACACCTTTTTGTGACACCCTTTTGTGACATCTTTTTTGTTCAAGTATCTCGTATTAAGAAAGATGCAAGTGAGTTTGAAACAGCAGTACACAATAAAATTTTGTGTGAAATGGGGTAAAAGTGCATCAGAAACTTTGGAAATGGTGAGGAAAGCTATGGAGAAGCACACGTGTACCAATGGCACAAACTCTTCAAGGAAGGAAGAAAAGGTGTTGAAGACAAACAACGATCAGGACGCAGAATGTGGATGCAGTAAGGTCTGTTCTCAACAGTGAACAATGGCTCACTATCAGAATGATTGCAGAGGAAACTGGAATTACCGAGTCAATTGTTCATGAAAGTGTGACTCAGGATTTGAACATGAGAAAAGTGTGTGCAAAACTTGTTCCAAAGAACTTGTCACCTGAGCAGAAAGAACACTGTCAACTGTTGGCCCGTTTGGAAAGAGAGCCAGATTTTTTGAGTCGAGTGATCATGGGAGATGAATCATGGGTGTTTGAGTACGATCCCAAGAGGAAGAAACAATGAATGAATGAATGAATGAGTGATTTGTAAAGCGCAGCAAATGCGAACTGAATCGCCTCAAGGTGCTAGATACATTCTCTGTTGTCAGCTTTTTAGAAAAGGAAGGTCTTTAGTTTTTTCCTGAAGGCCTGGTGGTTTTCTTCCATGCGGATGTTGGTTGGAAGAGCATTCCATAGTCGAGGTCCTTGGACTGCGAATCTTCGTTCTCCCTTTGCTTTGTAGCGGTATTTGGGAATGATAAGAAGGTTTCGGTTGGCTGATCGAAGACTGCGATTCGGTGTGTAGTGTTTTATTCTCTCCCGGAGATATAGCGGAGCATTTCCTTGTATGCATTTGTGGGTGAGGCAGAGGGTCTTGAATGTGATCCGATTCTTCACGGTTAGCCAGTGTAGGCTCTTTAGGGCTGGGGAGATGGATTCCCAGATTTTTTTCCTGTTAACAGTCTTGCCGCCGTGTTTTGGATGAGTTGCAAGCGCGCAAGCTGATATTGGGGTAGTCCTACGTAGAGCGAATTTGCGTAGTCGAGTTGGGAATTGATGATTGTTCCCACAACTGCCGCTTTGTCCTCTTCTGGGATGAAGGGGATTAGTCTGCGTAGCTGGCGGAAGAGATGGTGGGATCCGCTCACCACTGATCCTATTTGTGCATTCATTGTCATTCCTGAGTCAAAAATTACTCAGAGACTCTTGGCTTTGGTGCTTGGAGAGATGGTCTGTCCAAGGATGGTGGGAGGTGTCCACGGAGTCTTTATTGTTGAATTTTTGTTAGCTTGTAGGAGAAGAAGTTCTGTTTTTGATCCATTGCGTTTGAGGGAGCTAGTGGTCATCCAGTCATCTATTAAAGTGAGGCATTTCTGTAATTGCTGATGAAGGTCTTTTTGGCCGTTGATGCGAAGGTAGAGTTGGGTGTCGTCAGCGTATGAGTGGAAGCAGAGATCGGTTTTCCTGATGATATTGAGAAGTGAGCGGATGTAGATGTTGAATAGTACTGGTGACAAGGGTGAGCCTTGAGGGACTCCACAGGAGACTGCCCGGGTTTCCGAGGTGAATGTTCCTAGTTTCACTGTCTGGGAGCGATTCTCTAAGAAGGATGTAAACCATTTTAGAGCAGAATCTGTAGCTCCTGCAACTTCAGCGAGGCGGACAAGTAAAGTATTGTGGTCCACTGTATCGAATGCTGCGCTGAGGTCTAACAGTACCAGGAGACTCGGTTCTCCGTCGTCTGCTGCTTCAAGGGCATTGTCCCATATTTTGAGAAGTGCTGTTTCTGTGCCATGGCCTGGGCGGAAGCCTGATTGCAGAGGGTCCAGGAGTTGGTGTGTGTCCAGGTGGTGTTGTAGCTGCTGTACTACTGCTTTCTCTATAATCTTGGAGATGGCGTTGAGGCTGGTTATTGGTCTGTGGCAGTTAGGGTCCTTAGGGTCGAGATTGGGTTTCTTTAGCAGGGGTTTGATGATGCCTTGCTTGAGGGAAGTTGGCACAGTCCCTTCTTTGAATGATTGATTTATGAGATATGTTATAGTAGGGGCCAAGATGTCGGAACATTCTTTAAACAGTTTAGTGGGGATGATGTCGTTAGGTGATGTGCTGTCTCAAAGGCTTTTGATGATGTTTTTAGTCGTGTCCGTGGTGATTGGGGACAAAAAGAAATTCGGTGGTTGAGTGATTTTCGTGTCCCTACCCTCTTTTTGCTTTGGTTGAGTGAGGTTGGTTGTTATTTTTTGATGGATTGATTTCCGAATGATGTCGATTTTGTCGATGAAGAAATCTGATAACTCATAAACAAAAACAAAAAACATAAACAAAGTTCAGAATGACACACACCACCTCACCTCACACCAAGAAAGCTTGAATGAGCAAATCAAATGTCAAACTATGCAGACTCTGAACGCCATCCCACTTGAAGACTTCCAGGGATGCTATGAAGAATGAAAAAAATTGCTGGGAGTGTTGTGTACACTCACAAGGTGCATATTTTGAAGGAGACAATGTTCAATTGGAAAATATGTCAATAAAATATTTTTTAAAATATCATTCTCATTACTTTCTGGACATGCCTCATATAGAGTATTTACAAATGGCAGACAGGAAGGGGTTAAATATCTGTACTGGGTGGGCACATTGATGGCCACAGGTAAACTAGCATGCATGAAAAGTCACACAAACCTTTTTTCCTACATGTGTATTTCAAATGCAATTGAAAATTCTTAATTTTTATACATCTGAGCCAAAGTAAGGACTTCTCTCCTAGGGGATGTAAAGCATCCAGCATGGTGTGGTGAAAACTGTACCTAAATTGAAAATAATACACTACTCCCTTTAATTAATTAAACAGAAGCATATAATACTTAAGTTTTAGATCCCTTGGCAGCTCTGGTTTTATTTTACCCTATAAAGCAGTTTTAATAAAAATAAAAATGCTGTGTGAAAAGTAAATGCAGGTGTTCATGCTAAATTAGAAAGCTAGACCAAATTACTTGAGCATATACTCCAAGCTACACACGTTAAACAATCATGCAGGTGTTCACAAATAGATCAATGAATCTACACCAGTTATATTTGTTTTAATCTTGCTTTCTGATTAAATACTTTTTATTAAGAAATTTCATTTGTTTTCCAAACTCTAAATCACATTACATAACCATATACAGTACCCGTGAAGGTGGTTAGCATAAGCAACAAGAAAGAAACACAGAGGTAAAATAGCAACGGGTCGCAATTCCCAGAAGAACAAACCATATTTCCCCTTTTATCAACCCTACCCACTCCCTACCCTCCCCCACCCCCTTCCATTTTATCCACACCAACCATTCTTACCTACTACATTCACACTCATTCATATTCACCTAACTAATTAGTTCCGATTCTAACCACTGTTTCCATATTTTAAAAAACTGCTTATAATTCCTTCTTTTCCTATATATGTATTTCTCCTTATCAATCGTTTCGTTCACCACTTTCTCCCATTCCCTTACTGTTGGGGTTTTTTTTTCCTGCCATTTACGAGCAATTAGCAACCTTCCCTGAAACAGGCATCTAGTCACTGCAATCTGAACAGAGCCCCGTACCCCTTCCTCCTCTATTAACCCCAAGAGGCATATCTTGGCCTCCGTACCTAGCGATGTTCCAAACACCCCATTGATTTTTCTGATTATACCCTGCCAGTATCTATGCAGTTTGGGACATCGCCAGATCATATGCACCAAATCACCCCTCCCATCTCCGCATCTTTTGCATTCTGCATTCGGTCTCTTCCCAAACAAAAACAGCCTTGCGGGTGTGTAATAGGATCTATGCAGCAGGTATAGGTGGGATATGGTCTGTGATGGTGATAGTGAGACCTTGGGGCCCAATGCCAAAACTCTACTCCATTGATCCTCTTTTATTGGCCCCACATCCCTTTCCCATCTAGTCCTGCTACTACGCTCCACCTCACCTTTCTGTGCTGCCCCCCTTATCTTCTCATACATACCTGATATCAACCATTTATATGATCCTGCCTTAACCAACCTCTCAAGGAATGGCATTTTACTCAGTTCTGGTGCCTTCCCTTTGAATTGCGTATTTAGCGCATGCCTGACCTGTAAATAACTATAAAATAATCTGTTCAAAATTTCAAATTCTGCACTAATTTCCTGAAATGATTTCAGTCTACCTTCCCTGTATAACTGTGCCAAGAAGCCAATGCCCTTCCGGTCCCATTCCTCCACCTTCCCCAATATCTTAAGTTCTTCCAAGTTTTTATTATCCCAAAGAGGGGAAAATTCAGAGAAACCCAATATGGCCTTAGCAGTGTTCCAAATTGTTACCATTAATTGTGTTGTTAAACATCTGGTTTCAAATGAGTCTGCCTCTACTGCTTCCACTACTGTGCTATGTTTTGTATCGCTCAATAGTAAATTATTCCCTCCCTCCTTTCCCATAGGTAGATTACTACCCCTCATATATTGTAGTTGTGCTGTCAGGAAATAAAATTCCGGGTTTGGCAAAGCAAACCCTCCCATATCTCTCGGGCGCTGTAATGCCTGCAAGCGGATTCTTGCTGGGCCATTCCTCCAAATCAGTTCCCTAAATACCCCTTCTAATTTTCTAAACCAATACTTTGGGATCCATACTGGGGAGTTGTGTATTATGTATAATATTTGTGGCATCCACACCATTTTGATTAAGTTAATCCGACCCGCCACCGACAGCGGCAGTCGGCCCCACACCTTACTTTTCTGTTTAAGTTTTACCATAAGCGGAATCATGTTCCTTGCAATAAACTGTCCCGGGTCCTTTGTTAAGATAACGCCCAAATATCTTATTTGATTTGCTATCTTTATCTGGGTTGCCTGCTGTGGAAGTGGCTCTACAAGGGGGTCTATGGGCATAAGCACTGACTTCTCCCATCCTATTTCTAGTCCAGAGAAGCGTCCGAAGTCCTGTACCAGCCTTAAGACCTCTTCCAAGGACGATTGTGTGTCCCCCAGGAATAACAGGACATCGTCCATGTACATAGCAACTTTTTCTTCTCCTATTTCTCTTTTAAATCCCTGTATTCCCTGGGAGGTTCTCAAGGCAATGGCCAGAGGCTCTATTGCAAGAGCGAAAAGAAGAGGAGACAGAGGGCACCCCTGCCTCGTCCCCCTCTCCAACTGGAACCACTCCGAGCACTCCCCATTTATTCTAACCCTTGCCCTGGGGTTCTCGTATAATAATTTTATCCAGCAGACGAATTGGGGGCCAAAACGGAATTCTGCCAATACTTTCCACAGGTAGTGCCATTCTAAGCTGTCAAAAGCTTTGACTGCATCTAATGATAAA
The DNA here is from genome assembly GCA_037952925.1 of Lithobates clamitans. NCBI lineage: Eukaryota > Metazoa > Chordata > Amphibia > Anura > Ranidae > Lithobates > Lithobates clamitans. The sequence continues at coordinate 528,346 of JBBGZY010001537.1, forward strand.
ATGGCTCTATTCCCTCCGTCCACGACTGGGATCTGTGTATTCAGGTAGGCTCGTCTTATATTTAAACTTGTAGATCTATCTGGGATAAACCCGGTTTGATCCGGGTGTATTACCTTGCTAATTATTTTGTTCAATCTAGCAGCCAGAGCTTTTAGTTAAAAGTTTAACATCCGAGCACAGGAGGGATATTGGCCTGTAGGAAGTTGTTTCTAGGCTATTTTTCCCTTCCTTTGCTAACACAATTATGGTTGCTTCCACCATAGAGGTTGGCAGCTTTCCTTCCTCCATGGCTCCATTGAATACCTGAAGAAGTTTAGGCAATAAAATGTCCCCGTATTTTTTATAAATTTCTATTGGCAAGCCATCTGGTCCCGGGGCTTTCTGGCTTGCCATATCTGCTGTGGCTTTGCGTAACTCCTCAAGAGTCAATGGAGCCTCCAACCCTTCTCTGTCCTCCTCTGATAGTTGAGGTATCCTTAGTTTTTGAAAGAAACCCCCCATCTCCCTTTCCACGTTCCTCTGTGAGGTGCTATATACATTTTTATAATATTCCTTAAATTCGTACACTATTTCAGAGGTGGACCTTCTAATATCCCCTTCTTTATCTTGTATTGCTGATATGATATTTGAGGGGCTGTTTGCTTTAGATATTAGAGCCAGGATTCTCCCCACCTGCTCACCTTCTCCAAAAAAGGTCCGCCTCTGAAACAGTTTTTTATTTTCTGCTTTCTCCAAGACTACTTTTTTATATTCATTCTGCTTCCTCAACCATCTATCGTAATCCTCAGGAGTAGATGACTCCACATAACGTGATTCTGCTCTTTCCACCTCTTTCCTCAGCTCAATTTCTTTAACCTGTGTTTGTCTTTTAACATACGTTATTTTTTGTATCAACTCCCCCCGTAGGTATGCTTTAAGCGTATCCCAAATTATACCTAGCGATGCAGTCCCAGTATTCACCTTTATAAATTCTCTCAAATTGGTGGCAATCCCTTCCGTATCCTTGATTATCTCTAACCAAAATGGATTTACCTTCCAATCCCCCTTACCGTAACTTGCCCCTATCTTTATTGAGAAAACTATTTGTGAGTGATCCGAGATCCCTCTTGGTTTATATTCAACCTCCTCTACCACCTTCAGGGCCTCTTCGTTACATAATATGAAGTCAATCCTAGACAAGGTAGAACATGATCTAGAATGGCAAGAATACTGTTTTACCCTGGGGTGCCATCTTCTCCATATATCCACAAACCCTGTCTCTTCACAGAATAGAAACAGTGGACCTCCAGGTGCACCACTTACAGGAGTCCTCTGTGGGAACCGATCCAAACTCCATTGTCATATTAAAGTCTCCTGCTATTATAACCGGTACTCCTGGTTTATCAGCAACAAACCTCATCAAATCACACAAAACATCCAATTTAAATGGTGGAGGAATGTATACGTTTGCTAACACGCATTCGCAATCTTCAATCATACAAAAAAGGAAAATATACCTTCCATTTCCATCCGTTTTATTCTGCCTGCAGGAGAAAACCACCCCAGCCTCTATCAGTATACTCACCCCTCTTGAGTAAGAGGTGTGTGTTGAATGATATTGTACCCTAAATTTTTTATGTTCCAAAACCTTGACAGACTCTCTCTCTAGGTGTGTCTCCTGCAGGCATAATATTTTGGATCCACCTAAACTGATCTCTGCAAAAATTGCCTGTTTCTTGGATGGATCTTTAACCCCCCGCACATTCCAAGAGCATATCCTAACATTCCTAACTTTCTTGGTCTGACCTGAGGCCACCTCCCTCCTATCCCCAAACCTCACCATTCCTCTTCCCAATCTTCCTGTCCCTGCAAAATAATTCCTTACATCTATTATACTCATTTTCCATAATTACTGTGTTCAAATTTCTTACCCTCGTGCATTGTGTTATTTGTGGTTTATCTTCCAATATAAACTCAAACCCTATCCCATATATATTGCTATATCCCATCCACAACACACATCTCGCAATCTCCCCCCCTCTCACTCCAAATTCACACCACCTTCCCCCACAAGTTCCCCCATTCTTCTTTCCAAACTCCTCCCCACCCCAAACACCCTCCTCTCCCCTTCCCCCCCCCCACTCCCCCCCCACTCCCCCACCACCTCCCCCCCTCTTTCCTCTTCTCTGCCCTCCTTTGGGCCTGTGTTGGGGGCTTCTAAATTGACCGCATTTCTTCCCCAAGGTGAGATTTTCTAACTTTCCAACAAGTGAGTAAAAAACAATCTGTGTACTATAAATCAAGACAAATAATAATAAAAAAAAATATCCCAAATGTCCCAGATGTCTCAACTGTGTCCATTGTAAAAAAAGAAGGGAGAGGAGAAAAAACAACCCCCTCCATAACACACAAAACTACTTCAAAATTCCCCCTCCTAGTGGGGAATAGCTCAACCTTCTCACACTTTTTTTACTCTAAACCACCTTTCCCTTACCCTCCCCACCCCCATCTTTGTGCATATAAATGTGCAGATAACTACAAAAAGAGAAAATGGAAAAAGAAGTTCGGACATAGGAGGAGGAAAAAAAAAAAAAAAAAAGGAGGGAGCCCAAATCAGTCCACTGGATCATGGCTCTTCACCCTGTCGTATCTTCCCTTCATTTGTTTCCAACCAAGTTGTCGCTTCTACAGGTGTGTTAAAAAATCTGGTTTCCCCAAGAGCTGTCACTCTTAAGCGAGCTGGGTACAGTAGTGCATAATTGATTTTAAGCTGTTGCATTTTGGGTTTACAATCTGTAAATTTTGCTCTTTGTTTCTGCAATTCAGGGGAAAAGTCTGGGTATACTGAAATTCTTACGACCTTGTACTGAATGTTTCTCATTGCTCTTGCCCTTTGGAGAACTTTATCCTTAAAATACAAAAATTTAATAATCATGGGCCTGGGCAGATTTCCTGAGGGCAATGGTCTAGATGGCACTCTATGTGCACGCTCGATGGCAAAAAAATTTGAAAAAGAGTCTCTACCAAATGTTTCCCTAAACCATGCCTCCATAAATTCTGCAGGGTGAGCCCCTTCGCTTTTTTCTGGGAGACCTAGTACCCTCACATTCTTCCTGCGTGCTCTATTTTCCATCTCATCTATTTTATGGATGCACATATTCAGCTGTTTCTGCATTACTTGCATATCCTGTTTGATCGGGCTTACATCATCTTCTATCTGACTAAGCCTCTCCTCTAGTGCTGTTGTTCGCGCAGATACCTCCTGTATCTCACGTTTAATCAGTAACACATCTTCACCAATATATTTAAGCTGCACAAATACTTCGTTTAAGGATGACTTACAGTTATTGATTGCAGAAAGGATCTCTTTTAATAATGGTTCTTCGCCTATTATTAAAGTGGATGTGAGTGTATCTTCCGCCACCCCTTGTTTCTCCTCAGGGCCCGGAGGCATCACTACCACAGGTACCCCCGCCGATGCCGCCACTGCCACTGCAGATCTTATTGCCTTTGTTGTTGATTTTAATTGTGTATCCGCCGTAGAGCCCTGACTTTTCCTCCCCGCAGATTGGGCCGCCAAGAGTAGCTGGTGCTGCTGCTCCCCTCCTTTCCTTGGTGTCTGATTTGGCGTGTGCGCAAACCGTTCCAGTTTTGCAGCAGCCAGTGCAGCCTGACTCATTTTTTCCCCCTTAGGACTGCGTAGGGCCTGGGCGCTTCCAGCTGCACCCCCTCCTTCCTGCGTGACCGCCTCATCCCCCCCTCGCCTCCTAATCATAGCCATGCCAGGGGGCGGGTTCGTTCGTATACAACGGGACTCACCGGCGGCTGCTCAATCCCGCATTCACTTCTCCACCCCCTCACTCTCACCGGGGAGTGTATGTTGTTCTGCCGTCCCTGCGGGAGAGCCACAGGAGGGTCCACTGCGCGTCCTGACTACAGGTATCCGGGCGCCGGCTGCCAGCTCTTCCTCCAGCGTCCTCCTCCATCCTCCTTCCTATCTCTCCACGATCTCAAGCATGGGAGCGGTCGCGAGGTCCGAGATCACAGCGACCTCTCACCTCAGCATCCGGCCACGCCCCCCCTAAGGTCTTTAATCTTGCTTTGACCCCAATAAATTATCTTATGTAAGATAATAAAAATCAGTCTAGAGACCTTGCATGGATAGATGCTGCTACTGAACAAAAGAGTGCACACTCTTAGAAAAGGCATATGCCTTAAACTCTGGAACATCTAAATGCTCTGTAAAGAAAAATTCCAGGTATAGATAATTTATACATTGCATGATGTCACCACCCCGTCTCTCCACCTCGTCCAATCAGAGAACGTTTTGCGTTCATTCAGAAAATGCAAAGCATTCTGTGAATGGCCCCCATGCCAAGCTGCTGACCTCCTGTGTTCAGCAAGCAGAAGTGCTTCCACTCGGCTTGGGACCCGAAAGCAAGTGGAGATCACTGGGGTAGTGGTTCCTGCTTCACTGATTTCCAGGTTCCAAGGGCTTCTACCAGGTGTGGTATATACATAGTTAGGGTCCGTGCACACTGGCTTAAAAATTGCTGCTTCTAAAGGAGTTTTGTGTTTTGCCTGTAGATTTTTCTACAATAAGGTGACCAGATTTTCAAAATGAAATCCATATTTTTCTGGACATATTTTTTTTTTTTTATTGGCAAATGGTAAACTATTTTCTAATGATATTTTCCTCAAATGATATATGCAGTGTATGTGTTTATGGAATGGTTGTATGATATATATATATTATTTCTCACATTTCGTCCATGAGATTAAAAAAAAAAAAACAGACCAACGTGTACATTACAGGTCTCCCCTCATACCACCGTCCAGAGCACTGTGTACATAACAGGCCTCCCACAGACCACCGTCCAGAGCACTGTGTACATTACAGGCCTCCCCTCATACCACTGTCCAGAGCACTGTGTAGCCCCCCAGTCTGCACAATTCCCCACCAGTCTGAATAATCCTCCCCCAGTCTGCACAATCCCCCCCAGTCTGCACAATCCTCCCACCAGTCTGCCCAATCTTCCCCCCCAGTCTGCCCAATCCTCCCCCCAGTCTACCCAATCCTCCCCCCAGTCTGCACAAACCCCCCCAATTTGCACAACCCCCCCTGCCCAGTCTGCAAAATCCTCTCCCCACCCAGTCTGCACAATCCTCCCCCCAGTCTGCACAATCCCCTCCCCAGTCTGCACAATCAATTATTTTTTTTAAACTTTGCTCTTTTTTATTTATATTTACTTGATTGCTATCACAAGGGGTTAGTAACATGTACTTATCTGTGATGTATCCAGTATCCAGCTGGTAATCGCTACAGCACCCGCTACAGAGGAGCCTATAATCCAGGAATGTGTGCGATGGGATTATAGACTTGGAGCTACTCCTTATGGAGACATTAGGGGTCTAATAGACCCCAATGTTCTTCCTGCCCTTCACACCATTCAACCAAGCACAGATCGGCTTGGTTAGATTTGTCCCCTGGCTGAAATGGCCAGGAAATGGTGCATCTGAAACCGGAAGTGACGTCACTTCCAGTTTAAGTGTTTGCATGGGAGATCGAGGCATGTATTTTCCTTGGACTCACAGCGGTCTCCCTCCCTTAGCCGGCAGTTGTGTTCCCGGGCTCTGGTAAGAGCAAGAGAGCCCAGGTACCACGGAAGGAGGGGGAGAGGCACCACGCTGTGGGCACTATGAAAGGGATTGGCAGCTATGGAGCTGCCGCATCACTTTCACTTTCAAGCTGGCTAAACAAACCCCGCACAAGCTTATGATTAAAGGTTCACTCTTTAGACATACGTAGTACGTCCAAAGGCCTGAACTGGTTAAGATACTATAGCAATACCAGTAAGATAACCATACAGGTCTAGTACTAATTTTCCACTTTCTTTAATTTCTCATTGGCTGTCCAGTGGTGGGCTTCTTTCATAATCCAGAAGAGTTATGACATCAGAAGAAGAGGAGGGTAGGGGACCCACCAGTGACAGATAATCTTCAGCACTGGGTTACAGCAGGTCCCCCACACATGGGGATGGCAGATGGCAGCTAAGGTGAGTATAACTTGGTTCATTAGGTAAGAACAGTAAAAAACCTTTGCAGGATGGGTTAAAGGGGAGTAGGGGCAGAGTTAATATTTTTAAGACTTCAGCACCTGAATTCCTGTCTTTGCTCCCCAACGTGGAGTTTTATTCCTCCTGCTTTTCTATGAAGTTATGTACATTATAAAAGGAGAAAGAATACAGTACATTATAATGCACATGGCAGATGTTTGGATTAATGTCATAAATGTAGTCACCAATTTCTTCAAAATATATAAACCAGTGGGTGTTTCAACCTGCCCACTGCTACTCTAAGCTGAAATATCAGTTTTTACTGGTGGTAATAAATGTTTAGAGCAACATAATGTCACATTCTCGACAAGGGGCTGGTAATTGATTTCCTTAACCGATTGTGTTAACCTTTATGGTAAAACAAGTTTTATTCTCTCTGTAGGGGCACAAGGCACAATTCATCTTAGATTCTTCTCATCTGTTTCCATTTTAGTGTTTTGGTACAGAAGTGTCCTGTGGAGAATTATGATGTCAAATGCTTTACTTATGAGGCTTCATTGGAATGTACACACTAGGAGAAGGAATTGCAGGGACAGAAGTTCTGCATACCTGGGACCAAAAGTATGAAACATGGCTGTCAGTAAGGGAAAGAGGAATTTGTTAGTCAGGATTTTCCAAGTAAACATGGAACTGGTAATCTTTATAAAAAAAGAAAAAACAAATCATAAGCATTAGCAGGGTTTTTGTATTACATTATTAGAAATAAAAATTAAATTATATTGATCAGATATTTGAAAACTGAGGCCTAAAATATATTTGTTGCTTGCAGTAAAAATAGATTCATTTTTAACCACTTCAGCCCCGGAAGGATTTACCCCCTTCCCGACCAGAGAACTTTTTACAATTTGGCACTGCGTCGCTTTAACTGCTAATTGCGAGGTCTTGCAATGCTGTACCCAAATGAAATTTGCGTTATTTTCTTCCCACAAATAGAGCTTTCTTTTGATGGTATTTGATCACCTCTGCGGTTTTTATTTTTTGCGCTATAAATGGAAAAAGACCGAAAATTTTGAAAAAAAATGATATTTTCTACTTTTTGTTATAAAAAAAATCCAATAAACTCAATTTTAGTCATACATTTAGGCCAAAATGTATTCAGCTACATGTCTTTGGTAAAAAAAATGTCAATAAGCGTATATTTATTGGTTTGCGCAAAAGTTATAGCGTCTACAAACTAGGGTACATTTTATGGAATTTACACAGCTTTTAGTTTATGACTGCCTATGTCATTTCTTGAGGTGCTAAAATGGCAGGGCAGTACAAACCCCCCCCCCCAAATGACCCCATTTTGGAAAGTAGACACCCCAAGGAAATTGCTGAGAGGCATGTTGAGCCCATTGAATATTTATTTTTTTGTCCCAAGTGATTGAATAATGACAAAAAAAAAAAATTACAAAAAGTTGTCACTAAATGATATATTGCTCACACAGGCCATGGGCATATGTGGAATTGCACCCCAAAATATATTTAGCTGCTTCTCCTGAGTATGGGGATACCACATGTGTGGGACTTTTTGGGAGCGTAGACGTGTACGGGGCCCCGAAAACCAAGCACCGCCTTCAGGATTTCTAAGGGCGTAAATTTTTGATTTCACTCCTCACTACCTATCACAGTTTTGAAGGCCATAAAATGCCAAGATGGCACAAACCCCCCCTAAATGACCCCATTTTGGAAAGTAGACACCCCAAGCTATTTGCTGAGAGGCATGTTGAGTCCATGGAATATTTTATATTTTGACACAAGTTGCGGGAAAATTGCAAAACTTTTTTTTTTTTTGCACAAAGTTGTCACTAAATGATATATTGCTCAAACATGCCATGGGCATATGTTGAATTACACCCCAAAATACATTCTGCTGCTTCTCCTGAGTATGAGGATACCACATGTGTGGGACATTGTGGGAGCCTAGCTGCATACGGGGCCCCGAAAACCAATCACCGCCTTCAGGATTTCTAAGGGCGTAAATTTTTGATTCACTCCTCTCTACTTATCACAGTTTCGAAGGCCATAAAATGCCAAGATAGCACAACCCCCCCCCCAAATGACCCCATTTTGGAAAGTAGACACCCCAAGCTATTTGCTGAATGGCATGGTGAGTATTTTGCAGCTCTCATTTGTTTTTGAAAATGAAGAAAGACCAGAAAAATTTTTTTTTCTTTTTTCAATTTTCAAAACTTTGTAAAAAATAGTGAGGTCTGCAAAATACTCACCATACCTCTCAGCAAATAGCTTGGGGTGTCTACTTTCCAAAATGGGGTCATTTGGGGGGGGGGTCTGTGGCACCTGGGCATTCCATGGCCTCCGAAACTGTGATAGGCAGTGAAGAGTGAAATCAACAATTTACGCCCTTAGAAAGCCTGAAGGCGGTGCTTGGTTTTCGGGGTCCCGTACGCGGCTTGGCTCCCAAAAAGTCTCACATGTGGTATCCCCGTACTCAGGAGAAGCAACAGAATGTATTTTGGGGTGTATTTTCACATATTCCCAGTGCATCTTTGAGCAATATATCATTTAGTGACAACTTTGTGCAAAAAAAAATTTGTCTTTTTCCCGCAACTTGTGTCACAATATAAAATATTCCCTGGACTCGACATGCCTCTCAGCAAATAGCTTGGGGTGTCTACTTTCCAAAATGGGTTCATTTAGGGGTGTTTTGAACTGTCCTGGCATTTTATGCGCAACATTTAGAAGCCTTTGTCACACATCACCCACTCTTCTAACCACTTGAAGACAAAGCCCTTTCTGACACTTTTTGTTTACATGAAAAAATGTTTTTTTTTGCAAGAAAATTATTTTGAACCCCCAAACATTATATATTTTTTTTAAGCAAATGCCCTACAGATTAAAATGGTGGGTGTTTAATTTTTTTTTCACACAGTATTTGAGCAGCGATTTTTCAAAACACACTTTTTAAATTTTAATGTTCTAAAACACACTATATTGCCCAAATGTTTGATGAAATAAAAAAGATGACCTTAGGCCGAGTACATGGATACCAAACACGACATGCTTTAAAATTATGCACAAATGTGCAGTGGCGACAAACTAAATACATTTTTAAAAGCCTTTACAGGTTACCACTTTAGATTTACAGAGGGGGTCTACTGCTAAAATTACTGCCCTTGATCTGACCTTCGTGGTAATACCTCACATGCATGGTGCAATTGCTGTTTACATTTTACGCCAGACCAACGCTTGCGTTCGCCTTTGCACAAGAGCAGGGGGGACAGGGATGCTTTTTTTTTTTTTCTTTATTTTTTTTTTGCTTTTTTTTATCATATTTTTAAACTGTTTCTTTCATTTTTTTTAATCATTTTTATTGTTATCTCAGGGAATGTAAATATCCCCTATGATAGCAATAGGTAGTGACAGGTACTCTTTTTTTAGAAAAAATTAGGGTCTATTAGACCCTAGATCTCTCCTCTGCCCTCAAAGCATCTGACCACACCAAGATCGGTGTGATAAAATGCTTTACCAATTTCCCAATGGCACTGTTTACATCCGGCGAAATCTACGTCATGAAATGCTTGTAGCTTCCGGTTTCTTAGGCCATAGAGATGTTTGGAGCCATTCTGGTCTCTGATCAGCTCTATGGTCAGCTGGCATTCTCAGGTTCCCTGTTGGGACAGGAGAGCCAGAGAAAAACATGGAAGACGGTGGGGGGGGGGCATTCCCTCCCACTGCTTGTAAAAGCAGTCTAGAGGCTAATTAGCTGCTAGGATTGCTTTTACATGAAAGCCGACCGCTGGCTGAAAAAAAAATGATACCAAGATGATACCTAAACCTGCAGGCATCATTCTGGTATAACCACTCAAAGTCCAGCAACATACCAGTACGTTGCTGGTCCTTGTTGGGCATATATTGTAATCTTTTTTTTCATGCAGCCTATGGGCTGCATGAAAAAAAGAGATTGATCGGTGGGTTTGCCCACCATTAGAATACCTCCCTTCATCCACCCACTTCTAATGATGGGCATACATGCACTGTTTATATATGCCGAAGCATGGGGGCATCCACCCCGAAAGGTAGGAGCAAATCGCTCCTCTGCCCCTGCTGCCCCATGCTTTGGCATATATGCTCTTTTTTTTAACTGTGGTGGTGAAATCACCTCCTACAGCGCTGGAGTCACGGCTTTATGTATCATATGAGCAAATGCTGTTGCTGTCAAGATAAATAAATCTGCGCTGCAACTGAATGGCGTACCTGCTAAGCAAATGATGGTTAACAATAAAACAAAGTAACATTACAGTATAACAGTAAGACTTACCATACCTGCAAAGCAAATACAAAAAAAAATAGCAAAAAATAAAACATTTAACGCAACCTGTGCCTAAAATATATATATGCCGAAGCATGGGGGCATCCTCCCGCAAAAGGTAGGAGCAAATCGCTCCTCTGCCCCTGCTGCCCCCATGCTTCGGCATATATGCTGAAGTATGTAAGTGTGATGGTGAAATCACCTCCAACAGCGCTGGAGTCACGGCTTTATGTATTGTGGGAACAAACGCTGTTGCTGTCAAGATAAATAAATCCGCTCTGCAGCTGAATGGCGTACCTGAAAACAAAAAAATGGTTAACAATAAAACACAATAAACAGTAAAGTATAAAAAAATTGTATACCTATAAATCAAACATGATAAAACATAATAACAATAAAACATTGCAGAATAGAATACAGTAAAAAAGAGCAGAACAATAGAGAGAGAATGGAGAGAGAACAATAAAACGACAGCTATTTTTGTTTTTTTTATTTTATATATATATATATATTTTTTTTACACTTTTTTTGTAACTGTAACTTTTGTAAATGTAACCGTTTCCAGGTTCGGGTCTCTCAAAATGCGATGGCATCTTGGGAGACCCTGTGAAAGTGTGTCCTAGTCTGTGCAGTGCTGTACCCTACGCTAATACGCAACTAGTGTATGGTAGCGTTCAAAACATTCACCAATGCAAAGACCAGGATTGTCAGGACAGGAGGGACAATAATAGCGGGTGTCACGCCTATATCCGCGCTTGCTGCAGACATGACATCTTTTTTGGGGGGCTCGTTGGGTAAGGGTACTCGGGAGGACATAAAGAAAATGCCTCTCATGCAGCCGGCTTACTGCATTTGGTTGGGGAAGGTGAGGTGGAGCACCGTCTGGAAACAGAAGGGCACTGACGATCTCTTCCTGGAATTTAAGGATCCAGTCCATCCTGTATAGCACATAAGCGTTCAGCAAAGCCAATTAAAATAAATAAACAGACACTTTTTTGTACCAGTGTCTGGCCTTACAGGCAACTAGATACGGCGTCAACAACTGGTCGTTGAGGTCCACCCCTCCCATATTTTGGTTATATTGGTTTCTCCACAACACCAGTCGCCGTGGTAATTTGGACCGTCATGTCTGCATGAAGGGAGGTAAGAATGAAAACATTCTTATTATCCCTCCACTTCATAGCGAGCAAATTATTACACTGCAAGCAGGCTCTCTCCCCCAGCCTAAGACGGGAATCTACAAGCCGCTGGGGAAAGCCCCGACGATTAGGTCGGATGGTGCCACATGTTCCAATCTGGTGATCAAACAAGTGACTAAAAAGTGGCACGCTCGTGTAATAATTGTCCACGTACAAGTGGTACCCCTTTCCGAATAAGGGTGACACCAAGTCCCACACAATCTTGCCAGTGCTTCCTATGTATTCAGGGCAGTTTGTCGGCTCTACTTGACTATCTTTTCCCTCATAAACCATAAAACAACATGTATAGCCCGTGGCCATGTCTCAGAGCTTATACATCTTGACCCCGTATCTGGCACGCTTGCTGGGAAGGTACTGTTTGAATGACAAGTGGCCAGAAAACGTAATCAGGGACTCATCAACGCAGACAACTTGATGGGAAGTAAACAAGTCTGCAAAACGTTGGTTGAAGTGGTTTACGAGGGGCCGAATTTTGTAGAGCCGATCGTATCCAGGGTCTCCACGAGGACGACAGAGTTCATTGTCATTGAAGTGCATGAACCGCAAGATCTGCTCATATCGTGCCCTGGTCATGGAGGCAGAGAACAAGGGCATATTGTGAATTGGGTCTGTGGACCAATATGACCGCAACTCACTCTTTTTGGTTATGCCCATGTTGAGGGAAAGGCCCAGAAAGAGCTTAAATTCAGAGACCGTAATTGGTCTCCAATCTCTGGCAAGGGAGGCCTGGGGAATAGTGGCAATGTGTTGACTAGCGTACAAATTGCTTTGGTCCACAATAGATCTATAGAGATCTTCGGTGAAAAACAACGAATAAAAATCAAGTGACGTAAAATCAACTGTTTCCACCTGAATGCCGGGTTGGCCAGTGAATGGGGGAAGTACTGGTGCTGCAGAAGTGGTGGGTTCCCAATTAGGATTGGCGAATGCAGCAGGAAGGGCACTATGGGCACGACGGGCCTGTGTTTGTCTTCTTGGTGGCAGCGGCACACTAGTTGTGCTTGCCACCTCGCCAGCTCAAACTGCACTTATGGGACTCGCCACGTCACCACGTGATACTGCAGTGCTGGATGTACGACCAGGGTGTACTAGGCCGCTGGTGCTTGCCAGTTCACCAGAAGGAATAGCGGCGCTAGTACTGCTCTGCTCCATACGAGGGACCAGCGGTTCTTGCACATCAACAACAGAAGAAGAAGTTCGGGGTCTGGTACGCCTGACCTTGGCAGGGACCACAACTCCGTCATCAGAGCTACCTGTCATGGAGCCGCTGTCGTCTACAGGATCGTATTCTGAGCCTGAATCTGACAGATGAGTGACTTCCTCTTCACCATCTGTCATGCTCAGAAACGTGTAGGCCTCTTCACTAGTGTACCTTCGATTTGCCATTTTGGGCTCTAAATTTAGTGGTACACTAGTGAGACTCACAGGTAAAACAGCTCTTGACTGTTAGCGACTGTATCAAAACGCTACCAAAAAAACTGTTAGCGATCTCAGGGATCAGGCCTGAACGCTGCAGTTATGTGTGTTTAGTGTTTTGTAAGTGACAGTGATCGATCGATACTGCACTTGGGTGGGCTGGGCAGGGCTGGGCCTGAGGGGCAAAACGCAGGTGCTAGCAGGTTTCTGGGCTGATCCCGCTAACACTGCGTTTTTGGGAACCCTAAACTGCTGGGGACGCTAGTATAGATCTGATCGGATCAGATATTGATCCATTCAGATACTATACCACTAAGGGAGGTGTATGCTGCGTGCGTGGGTGTTAGCTGTACTAGCGCTAACCTGACGCTGCCTGGGGCGACGCAGACCTTATATGACCCTAAAACTTAACTTATATCACCGCCAGGTGATCGGGGGGCTAAACCTTTATTAGGGAATAAACGGTGGGTGCCCTGAAACTATACAAAACAAACGAACCAGCCAGCGTCACCCGTAACAGTTATACGGTGATCACTGGTGAAAGGGTTAACTAGGGGGCGATCAGGGGGTTGAAACCTTTATTAGGTAGTATATGGGGGTCCCTGACGCTATAAAATGCTGACGGCAAACCTATATACTTACCTCCTTAACTAGCGTCACCAGTGACACTAATACAGTGATCAGAAAAACGACCGCTTAGTGACACTGGCGACGGGGGGTGTTCAAGGGGTTAAAACTTTATTAGGGGGTGTTAGAGGTGTATCCTAGACCTAAAGGGGGCTACCACTAACTGCCCTACCACTTATAACTGTCACAAACTGACACCAATGCAATAATCAGAAAAAAAAACTGCTATTGGTGTCACTGTGACAGGGGGTACAGGGTGTGCCTAGAGTGTTCTACTGTTAGTGTAGTGTTGGTGCAACTCACATTGATGTCTTCTCTCCTCGGCACCAGAATGAAAAGACCGACTCGAGGAGAGATGACATTACTTCCTCTGCCGCTGTTTACATTACAGCAGCAGAGGAAGATTGTCATTTGTTGGGAGCGATCGCGAGGGGGTGGCCACGAATGAGTGGCCTCCCCCTCACCTAGGATCTCTCCCCTAACGAAGCCAACCACCTCGGGCACCGGGGGGGCCATTCTGCCGCAGTATATTGGCAGTCGGCAAGTGGTTAAATCCTTTTTTATTTTTCCAATGCAGGACCAAGGATGAAAGACAAACCTTTTTTCTTTGCTAGTGGCTATAGTCATATTTTCCTTTGGGTTCATTTTTTTTTTTAATCACCCCATTGTTACATTAAATTATGCTATAGCCACACCCATCTACTCTCATCGTCTGACGTGCCCTGTGAAAGTTGCCTGTTAACCACTTAAGGACCGGCGCACGACTATGTACTTCGGCACAATGGCACGGCTGGGCAAATGGGCATATATATACGTCCATTTGAATTTCCCGCCGTGTCATTGCGTGTGCGCCGCCAGGAGCTCCGTGAGTTGGGTCGCGGGTCCCGTGGACTCGATCGCCGTGGGGATACCCGCGATAGTCTCACGGAGAGCAGGAACGGGGAGATGCTGATGTAAACAGCATCTCCCCGTTCTGGCTAGTGACAGTGTCACTCGATCTCTGCTCCCTGTCATCGGGAGCAGAGATCAGTGTACTGACAGACACAGCCCAATCCCCCTACAGTTAGAAAACACTCCCTAGTACTGACTTAACCCCTCCCCACCCCCTAGTGGTTAACCCCTTCACTGCCAGTGTCATTTACACAGGAATCAATGCATTTTTATAGCACTGATTGTAGTATAAATGACAATGGTCCCAAAAATGTGTCAAAAATGTCTGACATGTCCGCCATAACGTCGCAGTCACAATAAAAATTGCTGATTGCCACCAAAACTAGTAAAAAAAAATTATTAATAAAAATGCCATAAACTATCCCCTGTTTTGTAAACGCTATAACTTTTGCGCAAACCAATCAATAAACGCTTATTGCGATTTTTTTTTACCAAAAATATGTAGAAGAATACGTATCGGCCTAAACTGAGGAAAAAAAAATGTTTTTTTATATATTTTTGGGGATATTTATTATAGCAAAAAGTAAAAAATAATGCGTTTTTTTCAAAATTGTCGCTCTTATTTCGTTTATAGCGCAAAAAATAAAAATCGCAGAGGTGATCAAATACCACCAAAAGAAAGCTCTATTTGTGGGAAAAAAAGGACGTCAATTTTGTTTGAGAGCCACGTTGCACGACCGTGCAATTGTCAGTTAAAGCGGCGCAGTGCCGAATCGCAAAAAGTGCTCTGGTCTTTAGCCAGCCAAATGGTCCGGGGCTTAAGTGGTTAATGAGCCTGCTGTGACACCCTCCAGCCTCGGAGCTACGGACGCCAATGGAGCGACCGGGGACTGAAGCATCACTGCTGCCCAGCTTGTAAGGACAGAAGGACTACACAGAACAGCTGAAGAAACTACTTCACCACACCCCTACCATACGCCTGACTTTTACTGACATAATGTGAGTGCATTGTAAAGCAAATTGTTGTTTACTAAGTTAATACGCTTATGCCGCGTACACACGAGCGGACTTTATGGCAGACTTTGCTCGGTGGACTTTTCGCCGGACTTTGTCGGCTCCTTGCGCCGGACTTAAAAACGGACGGACTTGGCCACACACGATCACTGTAAAAGTCCGCTGGTTTGGAACGCGGTGACCTATAGCACGTACGACGGGACTATAAAAAGGAAGTTCAAACCCCACTACGGCACCCTTTGGGCTCCTTCTGCTAATCTCGTGTTTATCTCGTGTTAGTAGAAGTTTGGTTAGAGATGATTCGCACTTTTCACACTTCATCTTATTTTGATCGTTTTCTGCGGTTCAGTTTGTGCTTGTGAGGTTTGTATCTGCTTTTCAGTGCGTGTTGGTCAGTTCGTAACCTGCCTTGCAGGCCGTTCTGGTCCGCTCGTTCCTGATTTTCAAGTCGTTCTTCATAGGCCTTGCTGTTCTTCAGTGCGTTTGTTATAAGTTTGTTTGTTTGACCAGCCGACCGTTTTGAAGCCATGTCGCGTGGACGTACTCGTTCTCGAGTTCGTGCTGCGTGGGGACTTGGTGTTGGGGTTAATACTTTGACCCGAGTCCAGCCCATGAACAGGGCGAGGAGGAGTTCATGGATGAAGAATTGGTTGCGCCAGCGTGACCAATTCTCTCATATGCCTTTGCTCCGTGAGCTCTGTGAGAATAATCCTGAGGATTTCAGGAATTATCTCCGGATGACGGACCCCGTCTTTGAGCGTCTGCTGGCTATGCTGACCCCCTATATCAGCAGGCAGGATACCTGCATGAGGCAAGCCATCAGTGCGGAGCAGAGGCTAGTTGCCACGTTACATTATTTGGCGACAGGGAGAAGTCTTCAGGACTTGAAGTTCTCGACAGGCATCTCCCCCCAGGCTCTGGGGATAATAATCCCAGAGACTTGTTCTGCCATCATTCAGGTCCTGCAGAAGGACTATATGAAGGTAAGTTTTATCCTTTAACATTACATGATATGTATTACATGTTTTTTAATGTATTGTATAAATGTCCTCCTTACCTAATTGCCATGCTTTCAATATGCTGTGAATGTCCCCTTTATCTTCATGCATGACTGTTTTTGGACATTAAACATTTATTGCCCTACATGCATATTTACCTTCAATAACCTCCCCACTATGCAATCCTGGGTCCATTTATATCTCTAGCCTATAGTCCCTTGAACAATGTATATTGTCTGCTCCATTGTCTTGTTTGACCCTCCCCCACCCCACAAATGTTTTAATCTGTCAGGTGTGTTTTGGGCCCTAATTAGAACCCCTCCCCTACCCCACAAATGTTTTAATCAGTCAGATGTGTTTGTTAACCTAATTAGAACCCCTCCCCCACCCCACAAATGTTTTAATCAGTCAGGTGTGTTTGTTCACCTAATTAGAACCCCTCCCCCACCCCACAAATGTTTTAATTAGTCAGGTGTGTTTTGTGCCCTAATTAGAACCCCCCCCCCACCCCACAAATGTTTTAATCAGTCAGGTGTGTTTTGTGCCCTAATTAGAACCCCTCCACTACCCCACAAATGTTTTAATCAGTCAGGTGTGTTTGTTCACCTAATTAGAACCCCCTCCCCCCACATTCAAATGGATCAATGGGCCATCAGAGGGGGTGATTAATCTTATAAGTGGGCCTTATGTTTTTTACCCTTTCAATTACAAACACACATCATAATAATGTTTGACTGCTGTTGTTCACTAATGTTTTGGTGTAATCTGATATACAAGTTAGGTTTCAAAGTCCTTATCTTAATTTTTTTTTTCACTCCACAGTTTCCTTCAAGTACACAGGAATGGCAGACTATACCTCCCAGTTCGCTGACCGTTGGGACTTTCCCAACTGTGTCGGGGCGATTGACGGGAAGCATGTCCGTATTGTGCCACCACCGCATTCGGGGTCTTATTTCTATAACTACAAGGGGTTCCATAGTGTAGTTTTGATGGCGGTGGTCTCGGCACATTTGGACTTTCTGTTTGTGAATGTGGGGAAGAACGGACGGATGTCTGATGGAGGAGTCTTTGCACAGACCGAGCTGTGCCAGTGTCTCCAGACCGGTGGCCTGAGATCGCCACCTAATGACGAGAATGTTGATGGACTGCCCTCTATTTTTATTGCTGATGAAGCGTTTGCTCTCGGTGAGCAATTGATGAGGCCGTTCCACCAAAGGACACTCACCCCTGAGAGGAGGGTATTTAAATACCGGCTGCCCAGAGCAAGAAGAGTTGTGGAGAATGCCTTTGGGATTCTGGCCAGCCGGTTCCGTTTATTCCTTTCTGCAATTAATCTGGCGGACTATAAACTAAATTACGTCATCCTTGCTTGCTGCATCTTGCATAACTTTTTAAGGAGACATTCAGCAACATATATATCTTCTGTTGGGCCTGAGGCTGGACTGGAACAGGATACCACAATGACAGGCCTAGAAATTGGCCGTATTGGCTTGGCCCCCCGAACCGCATGTCAAGTGCGTGACCGTTATGTTAATTATTTTAATGGTCGGGGGGCCATTGCTATTCAGCAACAGCTGTAATTTTACCAAACAAAAAAAATAAAAAGAATTTGTCTAAAATATCTTGTTTTTTTTCTTGTTTGCATTTAGTTATGTCTGTCTCCTAGTGCACTTGTAGTAGTGGCAAGTGCATTTACCTTTATTTAATCAGGCCCCAAAAAAATAAAAAAAATATTTGTCTGAAATAATCTGCCACACACATTGTATTATTAAAAATTTTTTACTTTGTGCACATTGAAAGGTGCATTTTTGAATTTTTTTTGGTTTTTATTTTTTCGAATGATTTTTCTTGGTGTAAAAATATATGTTTTTTAAACATTATTAAAGGCATATTTTAGCAAAAATAGACCTTTCTAAAAAAATTTACATTCACAACAGTGTTTTTATAAACATAACAAAACATTAAAGAGCTTACAAAGTTCAACATTTAAAGAACGGTGCATGTGATGTCTCCCTTGGAAATCGTTCCTTTTGAATATGCTCAAAATAGAGATTTACAAAATGGTCAAGTCAATATGTGCT
Source organism: Lithobates clamitans (assembly GCA_037952925.1). Classification (NCBI taxonomy): domain Eukaryota; kingdom Metazoa; phylum Chordata; class Amphibia; order Anura; family Ranidae; genus Lithobates; species Lithobates clamitans. The sequence goes on from JBBGZY010001537.1 coordinate 546,922, forward strand.
ATCTCCCATCATGGGTGAGCAATGTACGTGTTTTGTGTGTGCAATCCCCTTTATGGTTCCTATCACCACAAAATAATTTAGAGGATGAAGGGGTTGCAAACACAAAACAAGTACATTGATAACCCATGATGGAAGATAGCACATGATGACACACCGTGTGCATCATAATGTAAATTTGGGTATCACAAATAAGTTCTAAAAACATTTAGTAGAAAAAACAAACTTCCCAAGGAAATGAAGAACATGATTGATGTTTTTAGGCCAAACGTTATTATATTCTGCCCAAGACATCAATCATGTTCTTCATTTCCTGTTGCATGGAGTCCAGGGGAAGTTGCATGCTGTGAATTTGGTCACGCATTTTATCTATTTGGCCATTCCACAGCATTATCTGGCCAATCAGTCTTTGGGCACTGTCTGTGGTCAATGGCTCCGCAGCTTGGCCTTCCACAACCAGAAACTCACCTACAATGAGTGAATAAAAACAAGGTTTACAATATGCACACCAAAATATTTTTTCTTTAAGCTGGGGTGTCAGTCACTCACTTGGTGGGCTTCAAACCTTGCACACTTCCTCCACCTCTCCTTCCTCCAGGTCGTCGGGTGGGCGTGGTCTTGGGCTGGGGCTTGGGGTATCTTCTGCCTCAGGCTGGTGACTTGGGGGGGTCCTGGGATCCTTGGACTGTTGTCTGAGTCTTTTCTCCCCTATGAGAATTGAACAAAAGGTATAGTTAAAACACAGTGATATTTTAGATATTATTAAATAATCTTAAACGTTGGTTAGGAGTTGTGGCCAATTGCCTTTTTTGATCCTCAAAAATTTAGAAGACAGGATGAACATTCCCTCTAAACAACAATTCTAAACAATACACATTTTCTGGCAAGTTTCACAGATGCAGACACCTCAATGATCTCCTATGTGTATTACCCCTCTAAAATGTATTTATGGTCACATAGTACACTAGTGCTCGTGAGTCCAGATGTGGAAACAGCTGCTGTGTCCTGTCCTTACATTACACTGAATCATTTTTGAAGAAGCATTATATTTTCCAACACATCTAAACCACATCAACAAATTGTGGAAATTTGACAAATTATCAAGACATAAATGTATGTCCAACCCTGTACCATCGTATTTGGCGAAAAAATAACATAATTTTCTAAAGTATCATATGTATTTTACAAAGAACGGTCTTTACGAACGATGCTGTATAAAGTCCAAAAATAAGGATCAGCATGCAAGTTAAGTATCTCAATAGGAAAACACAACAAGTACTTACTTATTTTAAGCAGCTTCTTTATTCGCCAATATTGTTCTAGCTTCCAACTTTTGATGTCAGACCACCGCTTCCTTAATTGTTCTTTCGACCGTTTTGTGCCAAATTTTGCTTCTAGAGCGGTGACAATTGAGGACATTATTTTGTCCTTACGCATATTCGGTCGTGTGTACGGTCCTCTTTTCCCATCGTAGTCCTCCCTTCTCAATATGGACACCATCTCCACCATCTCTTCAAAAGCCATGTTGGTGGCCTTATATCTCCTCCGGGATGTGGATGGTTGTAGCTCCGGGCTTTCCTCCGCGCTACTTCCACTGATTCTCTCCACCATCTTTATCTATCTACTCCCACTGCGCAACGAAGAGTGAAGGGGCGGGGACAAATCGTACTAAAGAACGTCAGGGGCGGTCAACGCAGGCGGAGCATGACATATATATACATATATACAGTGTATATAAAGCTATTACGATGGCCTACGTATGTCCGTGCGGAAGTAGCGAGCGTCAGAAACGAAGGTAAGATTAAAGTGGGGGTGTGTGTGTTTGGTGTGTGTGTGTGTGCGTGTGTGTGTGTGTGCGTGTGTGTATGTATGTGTCCCCTAGATTACAAACACAAATAATCCTGTGATTTGTGACTGACATTAGTTTGGATCTTGTGTCTTGTCTTTCAGAAAAAATTAATCCCTTTAAAGAGGAAGAATTTTTGTGCCAATTTATTGAGCTCTATCAGGAAAAGAAAAACCTATGGGAGGTCAAACACCCACTATATTATAATAGGGATGTAAGGAAGGCAACACTGGGGACACTTTTAGAGTTTGTGAAGACTCAAGTCCCCCAGGCAGACCTCAAGTTTGTGGACAAGAAAATTGGTATCTTGCGAAACATGTATAAGCGGGAACACAATAAAATCCAGGAGTCGCTCAGATCCGGTGCAGCAGCTAACCAAGTATATGTACCCAAGTTGTGGTACTACAACAAAATGCGATTCCTGGATGACCAGACCGAAGCCAGGCAATCACTTTCCACCCTTCCCCCCACCCTTCCCTCCAGCCTTCCCTCCACTCTTCCCTCCAGCCTTCCATCCACCTCCACCCCAGCTGAGGAGTCCCAGGATGAACTGGGCCTTTTCATCATTGATGAAGTTGATGCGCCCAGCTTCAGCCAGGTATCCTTTTTTGTGTAATTTGTGATTGTGTAAATGTTATTAATGATGTTAACGTGTTAATTTTTAAAGTGCTTCCTAAAAAATGACTTCTGCACAAAGATTAATATGTAGACATATCACTAGACAGTAGTGGCCAAAAATATACTTCTGCATAGGTGTGCGCAGCCTCTTGAATTAGGGTGTGCACCCCAAAGCTCAAATACATATGCATGTGTATATGTGCTGATGGTGTCAGTAGGGCAGTGGACAGTGTAATTTAGTTAATTTTCTTTTCCCCAAATTTTTGGCCTTGTGTAACATTTTTTGGGGGGGATGAAATATCAGTGGTCAAAACAGGGGGGAATATGAAGCACACAAGGCAATTAGGGTGTGCACAGGCACACCTGGCACACCCTGTGCGCACGCCTATGTACTTCAGATATTGTTGATCAGCTGAAATAATGGTGGTGTCAAATAGATAGCCTTTACTATTTTGTGTAAATTATATTTGAAAGTCATGAGCTGAAAATTGTGTGTGATTGCATAACACAAAATTAAAACTATGTCCCTTTTTTGACAAAGGATGACCTCAGCCAGGAGGAGGCCTTGCCCAGTGGGAGAGAGGAGGGGGCCTTGCCCAGTGGGAGAGAGGAGGAGGCTGTGGCTGGGCCAAGTCGAAGCTGCACGGAGTGTCAGATGCCTCCCCTCCGCATTCTCACCAAAAGGCCCAGGAGAATGACACCAACTGAGCAGGAATCCCTAGCCCTCATACGGGAAGCAAGCCTGATCCTGAGCAAACCACCCAATGCAGAGGAGGCGTATGGCACCTATATAGCCAGCAGATTGCTGGAGTTGGAAAAGGGCCAACGCCTCCTCTGTGAGGGTCTAATTTTTAAGGCATTTGAGAAGGGCTTGAGAGGGGAGCTTACTGCTACCACATATCTGGCAGATGAAGCCACTCCTCCTCCTCCTCCTCCTCCTCCTCCTGCCCCAAGTACACCACCAGAGGCACACCCTCCGAGGAAGGCTGCAGAGAAGCGTGGAGGGAAGGCTGCAGAGAAGCATGCAGGGAAGGCACCACGGAAGACTCGAAAGTGATTGTCTGGCTTCTGTCTGGTCTGACTGTGCTCCCTGTGCTCCCTAGTCGCAAGATACCAATTTTCTTGTCCTCAAACTTGATGTGTGTCCTGGGGGACGAAAGGCTTCCCAGATTCTAAAAGTGTCTCCAGTGTTGCCTTCCTAATTTTTTTAAATAAAAAATAAATTTTTTATTTTTTGGTTACCTTCTTACATTATTGCCTATGTGTTTTGATTCAAAAACGCCATTTGGTTTGGGAGTAGGCAGGTACAGGGCAAAAAGACTATCAGGTTGATTTAAGAAAAGCAAGTGCAATTGCTCCAGAGCATCAGAAATGAGTTAAAAGGCTTGACTTTGCAAAGAGTATCCAATCCTGTGCAAGGAAAATTCTAAAAACAGCATTTTTGCTTGCACATGATTGGATGATGGAAGTCAGCAGAGCTTCTGCTCATTTACTAAGCTCTGGAGCAACTGCTCTTGCAGAGGGCAACTGCACTTTACAAAGTGCACAGTCTTTTTCCCTTTAGTAAATCAAACCCTATGAGTGTTTTTGACAAAAGGCTAAATCAAGTGAAAAGTACTAGTGAAAAGTTCACTTTAGAAATTGCACAGCAAGTGTACTTGTTGGAAGTGCAGTCGCTGTAAATCTGAGGGGAAGAGCTGAAATGAGGGGAAGCTCTGCTGATTTTATCATACAATCATGTGCAATAAAAAGTTTTTGTTTTTTTTGGGGCTTCCTTGCATGTGCCCCTCGAGTCCACAGTGAAGGCACTTCAAAATGCTCTTTCTAGAATTAGCACTTGTAGTGAAAAATGCATTTGCCTTTGTTAACCACTTGAGCCCCGGACCATTATGCTGCCTAAGGACCAGAGGTCTTTTTCCAATTTGGCACTGCGTCGCTTTAACTGCTAATTGCGCGGTCATGCAATGCTGTACCCAAACGAAATTTGCGTCCTTTTCTTCCCACAAATAGAGCTTTCTTTTGATGGTATTTGATCACCTCTGCGGTTTTTATTTTTTGCGCTATAAACAGAAAAAGACCGAAAATTTTGAAAAAAAATGATATTTTCTACTTTTTGTTATAAAAAAAATCCAATAAACTAAATTTTAGTCATACATTTAGGCCAAAATGTATTCGGCCACATGTCTTTGGTAAAAAAATGTCAATAAGCGTATATTTATTGGTTTGCGCAAAAGTTATAGCGTCTACAAACTAGGGTACATTTTCTGGAATTTACACAGCTTTTAGTTTATGACTGCCTATGTCATTTCTTGAGGTGCTAAAATGGCAGGGCAGTACAAAACCCCCCCAAATGACCCCATTTTGGAAAGTAGACACCCCAAGGAAATTGCTGAGAGGCATGTTGAACCCATTGAATATTTATTTTTTTTGTCCCAAGTGATTGAAAAATGACAAAAAAAAAAAAAAAAAAAATATTTACAAAAAGTCGTCACTAAATGATATATTGCTCACACAGGCCATGGGCCTATGTGGAATTGCACCCCAAAATACATTTAGCTGCTTCTCCTGAGTATGGGGATACCACATGTGTGGGACTTTTTGGGAGCCTAGCCGCGTACGGGGCCCCGAAAACCAATCACCGCCTTCAGGATTTCTAAGGGTGTAAATTTTTGCTTTCACTCTTCACTGCCTATCACAGTTTCGGAGGCCATGGAATGCCCAGGTGGCACAAAACCCCCCAAAATGACCCCATTTTGGAAAGTAGACACCCCAAGCTATTTGCTGAGAGGCATATTGAGTCCATGGAATATTTTATATTTTGGCACAAGTTGCGGGAAAGTGACACTTTTTTTTTTTTTTTTTTCCATAAAGTTGTCACTAAATGATATATTGCTCACACAGGCCATGGGCATATGTGGAATTGCACCCCAAAATACATTTAGCTGCTTCTCCTGAGTATGGGAATACCACATGTGTGGGACTTTTTGGGAGCCTAGCTGCGTACTGGACCCCGAAAACCAATCACTGCCTTCAGGATTTCTAAGGGTGAAAATTTTTGATTTCACTCTTTACTGCCTATCACAGTTTCGGAGGCCATGGAATGCCCAGGTGGCACAAAACCCCCCCAAATGACCCCATTTTGGAAAGTAGACACCCCAAGCTATTTGCTGAAAGGCATGGTGAGTATTTTGCAGCTCTCATTTGTTTTTGAAAATGAAGAAAGACAAGAAAAAACATTTTTTTTTTTCTTTTTTCAATTTTCAAAACTTTGTGACAAAAAGTGAGGTCTGCAAAATACTCACTATACCTCTCAGCAAATAGCTTGGGGTGTCTACTTTCCAAAATGGGGTCATTTGGGGGGGTTTTGTGCCACCTGGGCATTCCATGGCCTCCGAAACTGTGATAGGCAGTGAAGAGTGAAATCAAAAATTCACGCCCTTAGAAAGCCTGAAGGCGGTGCTTGGTTTTCGGGGTCCCGTACGCGGCTAGGCTCCCAAAAAGTCTCACACATGTGGTATCCCCGTACTCAGGAGAAGCAGCAGAATGTATTTTGGGGTGTAATTTCACATATTTCCATGGCATGTTTGAGCAATATATCATTTAGTGACAACTTTGTGCAAAAAAAAAAAAAAAAAAAAAAAATTTGTCTCTTTCCCGCAACTTGTGTCGCAATATAAAATATTCCATGGACTCGACATGCCTCTCAGCAAATAGCTTGGGGTGTCTACTTTCCAAAATGGGGTCATTTGGGGGGGTTTTGAACTGTCCTGGCATTTTATGCACAACATTTAGAAGCTTATGTCACACATCACCCACTCTTCTAACCACTTGAAGACAAAGCCCTTTCTGACACTTATTGTTTACATGAAAAAGTTTTTTTTTTTTGCAAAAAAATTACTTTGAACCCCCAAACATTATATATTTTTTTAAAGCAAATGCCCTACAGATTAAAATGGTGGGTGTTTCATTTTTTTTTTTCACACAGTAATTGCGCAGCGATTTTTCAAACGCATTTTTTGGGGAAAAAACACACTTTTTTTAATTTTAATGCACTAAAACACGCTATATTGCCCAAATGTTTGATGAAATAAAAAAGATGATCTTAGGCCGAGTACATGGATACCAAACATGACATGCTTTAAAATTGCGCACAAACGTGCAGTGGCAACAAAATAAATACATGTTTAAAAGCCTTCAAAAGCCTTTACAGGTTACCACTTTAGATTTACAGAGGAGGTCTACTGGAAAAATTACTGCACTCGATCTGGCCTTCGCGGTGATACCTCACATGCATGGTGCAATTGCTGTTTACGTTTGACGACAGACCGCCGCTTGCGTTCGCCTTAGCGCGAGAGCAGGGGGCGACAGGGGTGTTTTTTTTGTTTTTTTTTTTTCTTTATTATTTTTTTGCTTTTTTAATCTTACTTTTAAACTGTTCCTTTCATATTTTTTTTTTTAATCATTTTTATTGTTATCTCGGGGAATGTAAATATCCCCTATGATAGCAATAGGTAGCGACAGGTACTCTTTTTTGAAAAAATTGTGGTCTATTAGACCCTAGATCTCTCCTCTGCCCTCAAAGCATCTGACCACACCAAGATCGGTGTGATAAAATGCTTCCCCAATTTCCCAATGGCGCTATTTACATCCGGCGAAATCTAAGTCATGAAATACTCGTAGCTTCCGGTTTCTTAGGCCATAGAGATGTTTGGAGCCACTCTGGTCTCTGATCAGCTCTATGGTCAGCTGGCTGAATCACCGGCTGCATTCTCAGGTTCCCTGTTGAGACAGGAGAGCCAGAGAAAAACACGGAAGACGGTGGGGGGCATTCCCTCCCACGGCTTGTAAAAGCAGTCTAGAGGCTAATTAGCCGCTAGGATTGCTTTTACATGAAAGCCGACCGCTGGCTGAAAAGAATGATACCAAGATGATACCTAAACCTGCAGGCATCATTCTGGTATAACCACTCAAAGTCGTGAATGGCGTACCTGAAGACAAAAAAATGGTTAACAATGGTTAACAATAAAGCACAGTAAAGTGTAAATAATTACACACCTGAAAAACAAACATGATAAAACATAATAACAATAACAATAACAATAAAACATTGCAGAATAGAATACAGTAAAAAAGAGCAGAACAATAGAGAGAGGGAATAGAGAGAGAGAGAACAATAAAACAACAACTATTTTTTTTTATTTCATATTTTTTTTTTTTTTTACACTTTTTTTGTAACTAACTTTTATAACGGTAACCGGTTCCAGGTTCGGGTCTCTCAAAATGCGATGGCATCTTGGGAGACCCTGTGAAATGGCGCCTAGTCTGTGCAATGCTGTACCCTACGCTAATACTCAACTAGTGAATGGTAGCGTTCAAAACATTCACCAATGCAAAGACCAGGATTGTCAGGACAGGAGGGACAATAATAGCGGGTGTCACGCCTATATCCGCGCTTGCTGCAGACACGACATCTTTTTTGGGGGGTTCGTTGGGTAGGGGTACTCGGGAGGACATAAAAATGCCTCTCATGCAGCCGACTGCATTTGGTTGGGGATGTGAATGGGGGAAGTACGGGCGCTGCAGAAGCGGTGGGTTCCCAATTAGGATTGGCGAATGCAGCAGGAAGGGCACTATGGGCACGACGGGCCTGTGTTTGTCTTTTTGGTGGCGGCGGGACACTACTTGTGCTTGCCACCTCACCAGCTTGAACTGCACTTATGGGACTCGCCACGTCACCAAGTGTTACTGCAGTGCTGGTTTGACTACGACCGGGGTGTACTAGGCCGCTGGCGCTTGCCAGTTCACCAAAACGCTACCAAAAAACTGTTAGCGATCGCAGGGATCAGGCCTGACTCTGCGAACGCTGCAGTTATGCGTTTAGTGTTTTGTAAGTGACAGTGATCGATCGATACTGCACTTGGGTGGGCTGGGCCGGGCCGGGCGGAGGGGCAAAACGCAGGTGCTAGCAGGTATCTGGGCTGATCCCGCTAACACTGCGTTTTTGGGAACCCTAAACTGCTGGTGACGCTAGTATAGATCTGATCGGATCAGATATTGATGCGATCAGATACTATACCACTAAGGGAGGTGTACGGTGCGTGCGTGGGTGTTAGCGGTACTGGCGCTAATCTGACGCTGCCTGGGGCTGGTGCTTGCCAGTTCACCAAAATACTACCAAAAAAACTGTTAGCGATCGCAGGGATCAGGCCTGACTCTGTGAACGCTGCAGTTATGCGTTTAGTGTTTTGTAAGTGTCAGTGATCGATCGATACTGCACTTGGGTGGGCTGGACGGAGGCGCAAAACGCAGGTGCTAGCGGGTATCTGGGCTGATCCCGCTAACACTGCGTTTTCGGGAACCCTAAACTGCTGGGGACGCTAGTATAGATCTGATTGGATCAGATATTGATCCGTACAGATACTATACCACTAAGGGAGGCGCATGCTGCGTGCGTGGGTGTTAGCGGTACTGGCGCTAATCTGACGCTTCCTGGGGCGACGCATATCACCGCCGGGCGATCGGGGGGCTAAACCTTTATTCGGTAATAAACGGCGGGTGCCCTGACACTATAAAAAATAAACAAACTAACCAGCGTCAACCGTAACGGTTATACGGTGATCAGTGGTGAAAGGGTTAACTAGGGGGCAATCAAGGGGTTAAAACATTTATTAGGTAGTATATGGGGGTCCCTGACGCTATAAAACGCTGACGGCGAACCTAAATATTTACCTCACTAACTAGCGTCACCAGCGACACTAATACAGCGATCAGAAAAATGATCGCTTAGTGACACTGGTGACAGGGGGTGATCAAGGGGTTAAAACTTTATTAGGGGGGGTTAGGGGGGTATCCTAGACTTAAAGGGGGGTAATACTAACTGTCCCAACACTGTCACTGTCACAAACTGACACTATGCAGTAATCAGAAAAAAAAAAAAAAAAAAAAAACTGCTGGTGTCAGTTTGTGACAGGGGGGGGGGTGATTGGGGGGGGATCGGGGGGCGATCGGGGGGGGGGATCGGGGTGATTTGTGTGCCTGGCATGTTCTACTGTGTGTGTAGTGTTTGGTGCACTCACAGTGAAGTCTTCTCTCCTCGGGCCGGAACGGAAATTACCGAGCCGAGGAGAGATGACATCATTTCCTTTGCTGCTGTTTAGCATACAGCAGCAAAGGAATGATTCCATTGGCCGGCGGCGATCGCGAGGGGGGGGCCACGAACGGATGGTCTCCCCCTCATCACCGATCGCCGCTGGACAAAAGACGACCGCCTCGGGCACCGGGGGGGGGTCCGATCGGACCCCCCACCCGCGGAAGGCAAATCACGTACCCTGTACGTGATTTTGCCTGTCCGTGCCACTTTGCCGACGTACATCGGCGTGAGGCGGTCGTCAAGTGGTTAAATACACCCCCCTATGTCTAATGAACAAGGGACAACAAGCTCATTAAGGTTCATTAAAACAACACAAAATATTAAGGTTATTGTGGTAACTTGAAAATCCACACAAAAAAAACAAAAAAATGTTGGTATAATTTAGCACACATTGTAAAATAGATAAATGTTGAAATCAATAAAAAAAATAAAGAGGAGTCCAAAATCTTATTTAATTTTTTTTATTTATGGAGATCTGGCTTTTTACAAATATTATATTAGTCATGACATGAGGATAAATCATGAAGAAAGTAGTTTATGAGAACTCTGTGTGAATATAAAGCAGAAAAACAACTTCATTCCTCTCGCATTATCAATCATACAAAAAGCGCTGTATTAAAAGATCACAGAAGAGGAATGTGCTAGCTTCAATACGAAGGCTAGTTTTACCATACCGAGCGCTTCCGTCTTGTAATTGCTTCAGAGCATGCGTCAGTTTGAGTTCGTTGGACTAGCACACAGATGACCGGTTTGTCCGCTAGAAAGAAGAGTCCGTCGGATAGATTTAAAACATGTTTCAAATCTAAGTCCGTCCAACTTTTGAGCAAACAAAGTCCGCTGGAGCCCACACACGATCGAATTGTCCGTCGAAATCCAGTCCGCCGGGCAAAGTCTGACGTAAAGTCCGCTTGTGTGTACGCATTAGAGCGGCGCTGCTCTCTCTTTATTTTTTCTCATTGCCTCAGAGTTGCTTCTGCTCTACTGAGCTGGCTGTCGCTTTCTACTTCTGCCAGAACTTTTAATTACTTGCCTTTAAAAAGGAAAAACATATCAAAAACCCTCCCAACTAAAACTTGAAATGTACTGGCAATTACCAATAACATTGTTTATCCACCCACCTATTTACTTACTTATTTCATTTTAAAGTGGTTCCTGCTAGCGCTCCATCCCATTCCCGGATACGTTTCAAAGTAGCCCAAGAGCAGTAACTAGGGCAGAATACAGATATGCCCATTGCTATTTGATTTTAATTACAAACTGATCTCAATCTTCACTTCAGGAATCCTGCAGGCATCATCGGCTGTTGCTGTCCCAAGCAGAGTGCATTTAGTATCACTCCACCTGTGACAGTAGCCGGTGCTTTAACTGAAGCATCAGCTCTGCTCTCAATATAAGCAACATGCTTCCTCCCCCGCTGGCTCGATTCTCAACACTGATGCTCTAGGATGGTGGGTCAGTCACCCGCTTGCTGACCCACCATCCCAGAGAAGGAGGTCACGGGCCACATTAGAGGGCCATCATGTGGCCCGGGGGTCAGCGGTTGGGCACCCTTGGTCTAGGCAAACAACTAAATACACAGATAAAATACATGTAAGACAGCCGTATTACATGACAATTAATTTGTATTTTTGTCCATACAGTGCTGAGAATTTATACAGCCCTGCCATGCAACACTGCCAGGTGGATAACACAATTTACAGTTAAAGCAAGACTGTCATTACCATCTTTTGCACCAAGACACTGGGCTTTGCTGAGTGCCAACAATTTTGCCAAAAGATGCTACTGCACTATAACTACCCAAAATGTTGCAAGATTTGGTATACTCAGTGTACAGGATGCAGGGGATGTGTCCTGGACAAAAGGTATATTTGGTTTTTGGTCCCTTTAAGGGAGAGTTTAAGAGACGTTATTTAGTTCTCAAGGGTAGTCATCCCTCCAGGGTAAATGGTGCCCGGGAAGTCCACTTGGAGAAGAGAGGACTGATTTATAGCACTCTCTGAATTGGTACGTCCTCATTGGAGACCGACCCAATGCCAACCCAGCATGCACCAGTCCATGACATCAGAGGGGGGCGGGACAACCAGGTGACATAGCCAGGTGACCCCGCCCCTTACCTATATAAGAGCTATCAAACGGCGGAGCCTGCAGTAGGAGGCCAGCCTTCATAGATGACGAAAGCGTTTTTGTTTTTTAATTTTTCTGGTGCGGCATGCAGCATGATTGATGATGGATTTACATCGGTGGACACTATTTTTTTTATTTTTTAACTGCTTTCTGACCCCCTGCCGCAGTTATACTGTGGCAAGGTGGCTGGATAGCGTGAATCACCGTGGGTTTACGTCGGCCCGTGCGTGTGATATAGCGTGCGACCCGTGATCACGGTATACAGAGGCAGAAAGGGGATCTGCCTATGTAAATAAGGCAGATACCCGTTCTGACCGGGAACATGATAGAGATCTGCTGTTCCCAGTCATCGGGAACAGCGATCTCTGTGGTGTTCCAGGCAGCCCACCCCCCCTACAGTTAGAACACACCCAGGGAACACAGTTAACCCCTTGATCGCCCCCTAGTGTTCATCCCTTCCCTGCCAGTGTCATTTATACATTGATCAGTGCATTTTTATAGCACTGATCAATGTAATAATGTCACCGGTCCCCAAAAAGTGTCATTTGGAGTCAGATTTGTCCCCCACAATGCCGCAGTCCCACAAACAAAATCGCAGATCGCCACCATTACCTGTAAAAACAAGAAAAAAAAATTAAAAGTCCCTAAATCTATCCCAAAGTTTGTAGACATAATAACTTTTGCGCAAACCAATCAATATACACCTATTGCTTTTTTTTTTTTTTTTTTTTTTTACCAAAAACATGTAGAAGAAGATATAAACTAATGAATAAATGTGTTTTTTTTTATAAAACTTTTTTTGGATATGTATTATAGCAGAAAGTAAAAAAAAAAAATTCCAAAATTGTCACTCTTTTTTTGTTTATAGTGCAAAAAATAAAAACCGCAGAGGTGATCAAATACCACCAAAAGAAAGCTTTATTTGTAGGAAAAGATTTTGTTTGGATACAGCGTCTCATGACCACGCAATTGTCAATTAAAATGACGCAGTGCCGTATCGCAAAAAATGGGCTGGTCAGGACGTGGGTAAATCCTTCCAGGGCTGAAGCGGTTAATAAAGAATTGCCAAAAACTGTGTGTGTGTGTGTTGTTATTACTTTTTGACACTTCTTTTGTTAATGAGTAGTTGTACTATGTACCCCATACTCATTCACATAGGGGGGGCAGGATCTGGGGGCTTCCAGATTCCGATAAGCTCCCCACCCGCAGACCCCCACAACCATCGGCCATGGTTGTCGGGATGAGGCCCTTGTCCCCATCAACATGGGGACAAGGTGCTTTGGGGTGCCCCAAAGCACCCCCCTCATGTTGAGGGCATGTGGCCTGGTAACGTTCAGGAGGGGGGCGGGGGGGCGCTTGCTCGTCCCACCCCTTTCCTGAACTGCCAGACTGCATGCCTGGATAACGGACTGGTATGGAATTTGGAGGATCCCACGCATTTTTTTTTTTTAATAGCTGGGTGTCAGCAAATGCAACTGCGAGTCATTTTAAATGGGGTTTGACTCTTTTCTTTAAAAAAAATAATTTTTGCTGCAGTATGTTCTATACTGTATATGCTACAGATGCGCCACTTTACAGGCAGACTAAGGGGGGCCCACAGGCACTATATTTAGATAAATTTTTCATTTTTATTGTTGCACTTTAAGCATCATTAAAATCATTGCTGCTGAAAAAAATGATTGTTTTTTAAAATTAAATAAAACATTTTTTGCACTGGTACATGTCCCTCAGGGCAGTACCCAGACCCCCCATATCCCTTATATGGTCAATTACTTGCATATAAGCCTTCAAAATGGGCATGTTTGATTTTTCCTGTTTGGCTCCCATAGACTTCAATAGGGTTAGCTGTTCAGGTTAGTACTTTTTGCAGCAGAACTCCCGAACAGGGGGGTGTTCGGACCATCTCTAGTTAAACCACTTGCAAGGGAAGGTTGAAAAGGGGCAGAAAAGCGTTAGCACCTATGGATAGCACCTATCCATGAGCGTTGAATAATTCACAGCTGTGGAGACTGAGACACGGTTTTGCTAAGCTCCTGCGGCCTTTGAGGAACCCCTGAAGCTGATGTGTGGGACTGGTTTATGGGCAGTAAGCCATTCTCTTGTTTTTGCCAGGATTATGGTTTGTTTGCTTTATTTTTGCTCAAGAAAGCTGTTTTTGACTATGTGTTTTAAAAGAGCAATAAAGACTGTTCACTTTTACAAGCTGGTTGGTGATCTCAGGCTCCCCAGTTTATACTAATAATACTCAATATCTCGATGAATAGGATGTTGATACCAGCCCTTGCAGTACAGAAGCCAAGGTTAGGTAGTAATATTTACAGTTTTTCCACGCTTGTTTTCTTTCCACAGTGTTTTGTCCATGGGGGAATGGCTGTGGTAAAAAACAGGCCTTGCTTGGTAGTTCAAGGACAGCTTTAGGAAAATACCTGGCTGTACAGCTCAGTGATAATAGTAATAAGTGATGACCACAGTTTTCTATCAATGCTGACTTTACAAAAACATTAGAATATCTGTATTTTAGTTTCTAAACAAAGGACAAGTTTACTGTTCTTCAGATTTTAAGGGGTCACACTGTGGACAGTGGGAATAGACAATGTCTCAGGTTTAATCAAACATCTTACAAGATGTTTTAAGTTGCTACTAGGGATGGGCGAAAAGTTTGGCCCGAGCATGAGTTCGGGCCAAACATTGGCTGTTCGTCCGTTCGATGACCACCTGAATTTTTGGGGCGTTCGACTGTTTGTTCGGCCCGCCGAATGATCACAATGCACTGCGCTGTCGCACAGTGCATTGGAATCACTGATTGGCTGAAGCAATGAAAGCTTTGCCCAATCAGGGCACAGAGGACTGTCAGAGCCATGATTGGACGCTGTCATGATGACTATCCAATCATGGCTCATTGCCCTTAGTCCCGCCCCACACTATAAAAGCATTCTTTCAATAGCGGCCATATGATGTGTGATATCGGCATGGAGAAAGATAGAACAGGGGTCTGTTCAGTGCCACTAGACTGTTATTGTGCTATAATGTGCTTTTCTGATTCTACTGTCAGTGTAGAATATCAGTTTAGTGTGAATCTAGTGATAGTTCAGTCAGTGTGAGTATAGTGACCACCATATATCTTTACATTAGTGTGAATTTAGTGATAGTTCTGTCAGTATGAGTGTAGTGACCGTTTAACACAGCATATGTCAGTGCGTTACTGCACGTTTAACGCTGTATATTTCAGTGCATTACGTGTCGTTTAACTCAGTATATTTCTGTGTCAGGGCTGGGCTCAGCCCTTCCTTCTCAAAGCTGGTCGCTTGGCTGTCAGCTAATTGCCAGCTCCAATCTCTCCAAAGTGACTCACCTGATGATGATATCCTGCACGTCAGTCATGCCTACTTAAGCTGTCCAGTCAAGATGATCTCTGCCTTCTCCTTGGTCACATCTCTAGAGACGCTCTCCTGTGTTCCTGTTAAAGACTTGCTTGGCTGAATTTCTTCTGGCTCCAGATCCTGCTTGCTGTTTTACTACGCTCATCTCTGGCTCCCTGACGTTTTGGCATGTCTATCCGTTCGGGTTCCTGAACTCTGGCTATGTTTTGACTACGTTTACTCTGTTTACCTTTTTTATTATTATTATTAAACAAGTGCGATTTAACTGTACCTCTGTCTCAGTCTGATTCATGGTTTCTGACAGTAGGCGAAGGCCATGAATTCAGAAGATGCAGTGAATCCCCTTGTTGGTAAATTTTTTTCCAAATTGGATAATTCTGTTGTTCCGTTGTCCATGGCCGTAGGGTTTCTTCACCATGAAATAATCCAATTCCAAGTTATTTTCTCACTCAAGTTTGCGCTGGTTATAAGTTATCCTTGGTTACAGAGGCACAACCCCTCTTTTGAATGGCTCCGTGCAGAGGTTCTTTCCTGGTCGCCACAGTGCAGTAAGACATGCTTCCAGAAGGTAGCCAAGGTCCTGTGCACCTCTTCACTCTCCTTCCTGCAGGAGGATTACCACGATTTTAGCAATGTCTTTAACAAAGGTCAAGCTGGTAGTTTACCTCTGCACTGGTCGTATGATTGCGCAATTGACCTTCAACCTGGAGCCATACCCCCTCGTGGTCGGGTTTACCCATTGTCGGTCTTGGAGGATAGGGTCATGGAGGAGTATGTTGCAGACGTACTTTCTCAAGGTTTCATCCGCAAATCCTTGTCTCCTGCTGGTGCTGATTTCTTCTTTCTGAAGAAGAGTGGTGAACCGAGACCTTGTATTGATAATAGGGGGTCTCAATTGTTTTACGATTAAGAATGCCTATCCAATTCCATTGATTACGGAGTTATTTGACCGACTCAAGGGAGCAACGTTTTTCACAAAGCTTGATTTGAGAAGGGCATACAATCTCGTGAGGATTAAGGAGGGCGACGAGTGCAAAACTGCGTTAAATACCAGAACAGGCCATTATGAGTACCTCCTAATGCCTTTTTGGCCTTTGTAACACCCCGGCAGTTTTCCAGTAATTTATTAACAATGTCCTCCTCGATTTGTTGCAGTTGTGTGTGGTGGTTTATCTCGACGATATCCTCATAAGTCCCTGGAGAGCCACCATACAGATGTCTGTCATGTGCTTTCAGAAACTGAGAGAACAATCTCTATTGTAAATTGGAGAAGTGTGAATTCCATCGTGAACAGGTTAAATTCCTGGGTTATGTAATTTCCACTGCTGGTTTTTTGATGGACCCAGAGAAACTTTCAGCAGTCCTACAGTGGCCCCGACCTGTGAGTTTACGTCCTCTGCAGCGTTTTCTTGGCTCTGCCAACTATTATTGGAAGTTTATTTGTAACTTCTTGTCTCTGGTCAAGCCCCTGACTTATATGACCAGAAAGGATGGTAACCCACAGAGTTGGTCTCTGGAGTCCATTAAGGCCTTTGAGAGTCTCAAGGCTGCCTTTGTTTCTGCTCCTGTGTGGCAAATCCGGATCCTACGTTACCTCTTATCCTTGAGGTTGATGCTTCTGAGACTGGAGTTGGCACCCTTCTGTCTCAACGTCCTACCTCTGAGAGCGCTATGCATCCTTGTGTATGTGTATACTTTTCCAAGAAATTGTCACCTGTGGAGTGCAATTACGAGATTGGTGACAGAGAGCTGTTAGCGATCATTTTAGCCCTGAAAGAATGAAGACATCTCCTTGAAGGTACCACTGTGCCGGTTCTCATTCTTACTGACCATAAGAATCTCATATTCTTGTCTGAGGCTAAACACCTCTCTCCCAGAAGGGCACGATGGGCTCTTTTCTTTTCAAGTTTCAATTACATTGTCCCATTCTTACCCAGTCCTAAGAATACAAGGGCTGATGCTTTGTCACAACATTTTTCCTCCATTTCCAAGATGGAGTCGGTTACGGTTCCTGTGATTCCTCCTGATCGTATTCTGGCTACGGTTTCGCACCAGTCTCACTTCTCCTTTGGGTGACAAAATTCTTGCTGCTCAGGTCCATGCTCCACCTGAGAAACCTTGTGACTGGTGCTTTGTTCCAGTGACTATCCGTACTGCCATGCTCCAGACTTATCATTCTCCCAAGGCTGCTGGCCACCCTGGGAAGAATCAACTCTTTTGGGCCATTTCCCAAAAATTCTGGTGGCCTAGTCTACATGCTGATGTAAGTGCCTTCGTAGCTGCTTGTTCCCTGTGTGCTCAGAGTAAGACTCTACGAAACCTTCCAGTGGGCCTCCTACAACCCATACCCAATGGAGAGAGGCCCTGCACCCACCTGTCTACGGATTTCATTGTGGAGTTACCCAACTCCCAGGGCAACACAGTTATCCTTATGGTGGTTGACCAGTTCTCAAAAATGTCCCATTGTATTCCACTTAAGAAGTTGTCCATTTCTACGGACCTGGCTTCCATTTTTGCTTGGGAAATCTTTCACTTACATGGGCTACCCAAGGTGATTGTGTCAGGAAATGTTCCATCCGCTGGTAATATCTGTCATTTGGCGTGCAGTACTGAGGTCCACCAGCAGGTGTCTCCTGGCAGTTTGGAACTGTCAGAGCTTTTCCCTGCTGATTTTATATCATCTTTGGGCCACAGTACTGGTGTCCACCAGCGGATGGATCCTGGCAGTGTGGAGCAGACAGCCCCCCCTACAATCAGGTGTCATTTGAGGCCAATCACAGGCCTATAAATACCCGGCAAGCATTTATAGGCCTGTGGTTTCGTCCTTGCGCCCTGACCTGCTAGCTTGTGATTTGATCCTAAACCTGTTCCTGTGCTCTGAACCTGTGACCCGTGTATCTGATCCTGTCTCCCTGTCCTGATCCCTATCCTGTCCCACCTGTTACCTTGCATCCCTGCTCTGCAGTCTGATCCATCCATCCTCCCCCTGTCCTGTGTTCCTTACCCCATCTGCTGATCTCCCTGTGTTTGACCTTGGCCTGGCTTACGTTTATGTTTCTGGAACATCCCCTGTCCATCTGCTGATCTGCTGTGTATGACTCTGGCCTGGCTATTGTTTATGATGCTGGTATTTTCCATTTATTGTACTTATCTGTCTGTTGTTATTTGTGGGTCTCTGTCTGTTGGTTGGTTATTGCACTGTGTCTTAGTGGAGGTGGTTGTACTTATATTATTCACTTACTTTAATAAATCATTTATATTTTCACTTACATGTGTTTGGCGTTCTTCTGTAGCTAACCACGCAGTTCTGGTCACACCTGGTACATGACAGTAAACCAAGGCCATCCCTGACCAGAAGTGGCTACACAGAGGAACCATCTTGGTTCAGGTTGCTTGCTGCAATGAATTCTGATGTGATTCGTTATTATGCTCTGCTAGCATCAGAGAGTAGTGAATATCTCCGCCAGACACTGAGGGAGTGGACCAGTGATCAGCTGCTAGAGATCATTCGTTTTGCTCACTCCTAGGTTGATCAGGGCTGTATGCTGTTTGGGGATGTTCAGCCTCTTCTGCACACAGCTGGCTTTGCCCTGCATCCCAGAGGGCCAGGATGATTTTTCTCCCCCTTTCAGTGTTAATCAGGTCACATCACTGGTATGGCTCCCGAAAGATGACTCCCCTTACTTTTTTGAACATTACACAGCCTGTTCCCAACAGATGATAAAAGAATGTGTTGATTCTGTACAATCCCTTGTCAGACAGGCAGTAAGTAACCTGCAGTAACCACTACTTTTAGCATGGTCTTTTTTCCCTTCACCCATGGCAACCTCCGTTTCAGTCCAATATATCCTGCTACCCACCAAATATCAATACCCTGTCTCTACCCACTGCACTTATCATGCCTTTAACTCGCCTGCTTCTTCTCTGCTACCTACAACTTCCCCACAAGAACTTCCTCTGGCTGCTGTTCCCTCTTCCTTGCCAGATCCCAACCCTTCTCTTCAGTACGCCTCACCTCCTACCTACTGTCCTGCAGTCACCTACAGATCTCCAGCAGTTAAGCCAAAGAAGAAACGGAAGTTCTTTCCAACCCACACGATCCTGCCAGTAACCCAACCTGCCTCCACACCAACCAACCTGCTCCAGTCTGCTTGCATGCCAGCTGAACCTTATAACCCACCTGATTCTGCCAAACCTCTGCCTGCTATCCAGCCAGTGTCTCAGCCTAATGTATTCTTGTCTGCTGCCCAGCCTGACATATCTCTGTCTGCTGCCCAGCCTGACGTGCCTCTGTCTGCTGCCCAGCCTGACGTGCCTCTGTCTGCTGCCAGCCTGACGTGTCTCTGTCTGCTGCCCAGCCTGGCGAGCCTCTGTCTGCTGCCCAGCCTGACGAGCCTCTGTCTGCTGCCCAGCCTGACGAGCCTCTGTCTGCTGCCCAGCCTGATGAGCCTCTGTCTGCTGCCCAGCCTGATGAGCCTCTGTCTGCTGCCCAGCCTGATGTGTTCCTGTCTGCTGTCCAGCCTGATGTGTTCCTGTCTGCTGTCCAGCCTGATGTGTTCCTGTCTGCTGCCCAGCCTGATGTGCCTCTGTCTGCTGCTCAGCCTGATGAATTCCTGTCTGCTGCCCAGCCCGATGAGCCTCTGTCTGCTGCCCAGCCTGATGTGTTCCTGTCTGCTTCCCAGACTGATGAGCCTCTGTCTGCTGTCCAGCCTGACGTGCCTCTGTCTGCTGCCCAGACTGATGAGCCTCTGTCTGCTGTCCAGCCTGATGTGCCTCTGTCTGCTGCCCAGGCTGATGTGCCTCTGTCTGCTGCCCAGCCTGATGTGCCCCTGTCTGCTGCCCAGCCTGATGTGCCTCTGTCTGCTGCCCAGCCTGATGTGTTCCTGTCTGCTGCCCAGCCTCATGAGCCTCTGTCTGCTGCCCAGCCGGATGTGTTCCTGTCTGCTGCCCAGCTGGATGTGTTCCTGTCTGCTGCCCAGCCTGATGTGCTTCTGTCTGCTGCCCAGCCGGATGTGTTCCTGTCTGCTGTCCAGCCTGATGTGCCTCTGTCAGCTGCCCAGCCTGATGTGCCTCTGTCTGCTGCCCAGCCTGATGTGCCTCTGTCTGCTGCCCAGCCTGATGTGCCTCTGTCTGCTGCCCAGCCGGATGTGTTCCTGTCTGCTGTCCAGCCTGATGTGCCTCTGTCTGCTGCCCAGCCTGATGTGCCTCTGTCTGCTGCCCAGCCTGATGTGCCTCTGTCTGCTGCCCAGCCTGATGTGCCTCTGTCTGCTGCCCAGCCTGATGTGTTCCTGTCTGCCGCCCAGCCTTTTTTTTTTTTTTGCCACTTCAGTTAGAAAGTTTCCCCGGGAAATAGTTTTTCAATTATTTAAAATTCAATTTCTTTCCCATCTTATCATCACATCATCGTGGCTTAAAGTTTACTTGGTGATCCAAATCAATTTATTACATGACAAGACAGAGAAAAAAAAAAAAAAAAGAAAATATTCGTTCTACAATTTACTAATATTTCCCTCCTACAAACCCCCTCCCTTCACCCCCTCCCTCCGAGACCGTACCCCGTCCATCCCTCCATGTTCCTCTCCTCCTACCTCCCGATTTTCTCTTCCTATCTACTCCCGCTTTTGGTTTACCTCTATAACCCTTACTGGAGCGAGGGTCCCTATTTCTGAACTAAGTGGACCACATCTCCACCGCTTTTGAGGATTCTTAAAATTTTTCCCACTCTTTCCATTTTGTTTCATAAGCCCCCATTTTCATCCCTTCACTAAACCTTAAATGTTCCAGGCACTGTATCTCGTTGATTTTATTAAACCATTCCCTCATTTTTGGTCTCTCTTTCTTTTGCCAGTACTTAGGGATTAAGCTCTTGGCTGCATCTATAAGATGTGGCAAGAGTGTTCTAAGATATGTTTTAGTGGGCATGTCACTCAAGTGGAATAGGAACATCCAGGGGTCGTTGGGGACATCTAGATTAGTGATCTCTTTGATACATTTTCTTACTTCGCCCCAGAATATTCTCATTTCCGGACAAAGCCACCAAATGTGAGCCATTGTCCCTAGTTCTGAACAGCCCCTCCAGCAAAGTTGCGACCTATCCCTTTGTATTTTATGGACCTGATCGGGGGTCAAGTACATTCTAGTCAGGCACTTAAAGTTAAGTTCTAGCAATTTGCTATTGACCGATGTAGTTGAGATTCTTTTTAAAATCATAGAGATTTCTGTATCTGTGAGTGTTCTCTCTAGCTCCTTCTCCCATTTCCCTATAAAGTCTGGGGTATCTGTCCTTCCTAGTTCCACTAAAACTTTATATATCTGAGAGAAACCCCCCCTCTCCTCTTTATCCGCGCAAATTTTTTCAAGTGGTAGTAAGTTATCCGCCGATCTAATTGGTCGCGGCAGGGAATCTATATAATGCTTTAATTGGTTGTAGCACCAGGGATTTATAACTATCATATTTCTTTTATCCTGTAGCTCATGAAATGAGCATATTCTACCTCTGCACGTTACATCTTTTAATTGTATGTTTTCTTCCAGTAACCATTTGCTGAACCATTCCTCTTTCCCTGGTGTGAACTGCTCTAAGTCTTTAAGTGGCATTAAGGGTGAATTGTATTCCCAATGTTCCTTTTTGTGTAGTGCGTCCCATATCTTAAGTGCGTGCTTAGTGATTTCATGTGTTTCAGTGCTGTATTTTCTCTGTTGGGGTGAAATCCATATAATTTTATCCAATTTAGTGTTACTAATTTTATTTTCTATTACTACCCAGTGTTTTTCTTTATTTTTGACCCAATCAATAACTCTAGCTATAGCAATAGCCTCATAGTATTTCCGTATATCTGGTGCTCCCCACCCCCCTTTACCCTTAGTGTTAATCAGTTGTGTAAATTTTAATCTTGGTGTTTTTCCCCTCCAAATAAATTTTATTAACATCGAGTGTAGTCTTCTAAGATATGCGTGTGGCAATGTTATTGGTAGCAGTTGCATTTTATAAGTTATTTTAGGTAATAAAACCATTTTATAGATATTAATTCTTCCCACCTAGGATAATTGACCCAGGTGTATTCTATTCAATTCGGACTTTACCTCGTTTAACAATGCGATAAAGTTTGCTTGGTATAGCATTTCTATTGATGTAGTGATTTTTACCCCCAGGTAATTCAGTTCTTTTTTTCCCCACACAAAGGGGAAATATTTTTGATAAGAGTGGTCCCTTTCCTTACTGTGGTTTATTTCTAATACTTCATTCGGGAGGGAGATCCTTGGATGGGTTATATACAACAAGATGTCGTCTGCAAAGGCGGCAAGTTTATATTCCGTATTACCTATTACTACTCCACTGATATTCCTATTCTGTCTTATCTTCGAAAGGAGGGGTTCCAGTGACAGCAAGAAAAGCATGGGGGAGATTGGGCACCCCTTGTACCGTTGTACATGACGATAGGCTCGGAGAGGGTCCCATTAATTTCCACTCTTGCCGACGGCCTTGAATACAAGGCCCTAATCCATTTACAAGTCCCCTCCCCACAGCCTACTACCTCAAGCGTGCTCATCATGAAGTCCCAGTCCACTCTATTAAACGCTTTTTCTGCGTCTATAAAGAGCAGTAGACCTGGGACTCCACTCTTTTTGATTTCCTGGACTAACAGTAGAGTTGTGATGCTGTTGTCTCGTCCCTGCCTTCCCGAAATAAACCCAACCTGGTCCGGGTGGATGATCCTCTTTATTACCTGCTTCATTCTATCCGCAATCACTTTTGCGAATAGTTTAGTATCCACATTTAATAGGGAGCTAGGCCTGTAACTTGAGCATAATGTAGCGTCCTTGTCTTCCTTATGAATAATCGTCATATTAGCTGCCAGTGCTTCCCTGCTCATTTTGCCCTTATCTCCTATGGTGTTCATATAGGAACATAATTTAGGGATTAAGTAGTCTTGATATTTTTTATAATAGAGCACTGTCAACCCGTCCAGGCCTGGGCTCTTACCTACTTGTGGCTCCCTAATTGCCTTTCTCACTTTGGTCTCTGTGATAGGGGTCTCCAGTGTGGTGCGCTCATTTTCCATTATTTTGGCCATTCCCGCCTCATTTAAGTAGTTTTTAATTTTCACCTGCTTTTGTTCCCTCTCCTTGATTGTTACATTTCTATTTATGGCGTATAACTCCCCGTAGAATTCTTGGAACGTCCTTGCAATATCGGAATCCTTGTAGCTGATCTCATTTGCTCTAGAGAGAGGGGGGATGAGAGAGCACCCCCCTGAACCGTACCAGGCCACATGCCCTCAACATTGGGAGGGTGCTTTGGGGTAGCGGCCCCCCAAAGCACCTTGTCCCAATGTTGATGAGGACAAGGGCCTCATCCCCACAGCCCTTGGCCGGTGGTTGTGGGGGTCTGCGGGCGGGGGGGCTTATCAGAATCTGGAAGCCCCCTTTAACAAGGGGACCCCCAGATCCCGGCCCTCCCGTGTGAAATGGTAATGGGGTACAAAAGTACCCCTACCATTTCACAAAAAAAGTGTCAAAAATGTTAAAAATGACAAGAGACAGTTTTTGACAATTCCTTTATTTAAAGTCTTCTTCTGTACATCTTCTTGGGGTCGTCTTCCTTCCTTCCTTCTTCCTTCGGTTTCTTCCTCCATCTTCTTCTTCCTCTGGTTCTTCCTCCGATCCTCTGCTTCATGCTCCGGTGTTCTCGTCCGGCATCTTCCTCCGCAGCGTCTTCTTCTCCACTTCGTTCTTGGGCCACTCCGCATCTATGGGAGGCTCCCGCTGTGTGACGCTTCTCTTCTTCTGACACTTCTTAAATAAATGAGGGCGGGGCCACCTGGTGACCCCGCCCCCCTCTGACACACAGGGACTTGACAGGGACTTCCCCATGGGTTTCCCTGTGACGTTAGAGGGGGCGGGGTCCCCCGTTACGTTACCGGGTGACCCCGCCCCCTCTGAAGAAATGGACAGCACCTGAGTTAAATATGAGTGTCTCCAATAGGAATGGGTGAATGAGTTGGGATTCAGTGTGCGGGGCATTTGTCTCCCTGTCCTGATCCCTATCCTGTCCCACCTGTTACCTTGCATCCCTGCTCTGCAGTCTGATTCATCCATCCTCCCCCTGTCCTGTGTTCCTTACCCCATCTGCTGATCTCCCTGTGTATGACCTTGGCCTTGCTTACGTTTATGTTTCTGGAACATCCCCTGTCCATCTGCTGATCTGCTGTATATGACCCTGGCCTGGCTATTGTTTATGATCCTGGTATTTCCCATTTATTGTACTTATCTGTCTGTTGTTATTTGTGGGTCTCTGTTGGTTAGTTACTGCAATGTGTCATAGTGGAGGTGGTTGTACTTATATTATTCACTTAATAAATCATTTATATTTTCACTTACATGTGTTTGGTGTTCCTCTGTAGCTAACCACGCAGTTCTGATCACACCTGATACAAGACAGATTGTCTCGGACAGGGGTAGTCAGTTTGTGTCCCGGTTCTGATGAGCCTTTTGTGCACAGTTGGTAATTCAGCTTGCTTTCTCCTCCTGTGTATCACCCGCAGTTTAATGGGGCCACAGAACAAGCCAATCAGTCCTTGGAGCAATTCCTACATTGCTATATTTCCGACCATCATAACAACTGGTCAGACCTCCTACCATGGGTGGAGTTTGCTCACAATAGTGCCTTGAATTCTGCTTCCCGATTGTCCCCGTTTATGGCGAACTATGGTTTCCAACCTACCATGTTGTCTGACTCGTTTGTTCCACAGAGTATTCCTGCATTAGAGGAGCATCTCTGTGGTCTTTGTTCCACTTGGGCACAAGTCCAGGAGGCTTTACGAAATGCTAATGATAGGTACAGACTCCATGCTGACTGCAGACGCCTGCCTGCACCTTCCTACCAAGTTGGGGACAGGGTCTGGCTGTCATCTCGCAACCTCCGACTTCGTGTTTCCTCTCTGAAGTTCGCACCTTGGTTTATTGGGCCTTTCCGTATTCTTCGTAGGATTAACTCAGTGGCTTACACATTAGACCTTCCTCCTAATATGTGTATTTCAAATTTATTTCATGTCTCCTTATTAAAACCTTTGATCTGCAACTGCTTTACCACCTCGGTGCCTCGTCCTCACCCTGTAAAGGCTGAGAACCACAAGGAATATGAAGTACAGTCCATTGTTGGCTCCCGTAGGTTCCGTGGCCACATACAGTACCTGGTGCATTGGAAAGGGTACGGTCCGGAGAAACGCTCTTGGGTCTCATCCTCGGACGTACATGCCCCTGTCCTCCTCCGTGATTTCCATAGATGTTTTCCCCTCAAGCTTGGTGGTCCTCCGAGGGAGAGGGATCATTGAAGAGGGGGTACTGTCAGGGCTGGGCTCAGCCCTTCCTTCTCAAAGCTGGCTGCTCAGCTGTTGGCTAATTGCCAGCTCCTATCTCTCCACAGTGACTCGCCTGTTGCTGATATACTGCTTGTCAGTCCTGCCTACTTAAGCCGTTCAGTCCAGATGATCTCTGCCTTCACCTTGGTCACATCTCTAGAGACGCTCTCCTGTGTTCCTGTTAAAGACTTGTTTGGCTGACATTCCTTCTGGCTCCAGATCCTGCTTGCTGTTCTACTACACTCATCTCTGACTCCCTGACATTTTGGTTTGTCTGACTATCCGTTCCGGTTCCTGAACTCTGGCTATGTTTTGACTACGTTTACCTTTTTTATTATTATTAAACAGGTGTAATTTAACTGTACTTCTGTCTCAGTCTGATTCAAGGTTTTCGGACATTCTGTACGTTAATGCACACTTGCAACTTGCAGTGCATTACTGCAAGCTTAATGCCGTATATTTCAGTGCGTTACGTGCCAATTAATGCAGTATATCTCTGTGTTAGTGTTTAACGCAGTATATTTCAGTGCGTTACTGCAAGTTTAACGCCATATATTTCAGTTCGTTACGTGCTGTTTAACACAGTACATTTCTGTGCTTTAGTGCATGTTTAGCGCAGTATATTTCTGTGCGTTACTGCAAGTTTAAAGCAGTATATTTCTGTGCGTTCGTGCACATTTAACGCAGTATATTTCAGTGCGTTACTGCAAGTTTAGAGTTGCATATTTCAGTGCGTTATGTGCTGTTTAATGCAGTATATTTCTGTGCTTTATTGCACGTTTAGCGCAGTATATTTTAGTGCGTTACTGCAAGTTTAATGCTGTATATTTCAGTGCGTTACTTGCCATTTAACGCAGTATATTTCAGTGCTTTACTGCAAGTTTAAGGCAGCATCATTCAGTGCATTACTGCAAGTTTCATGTGGTATATTTCAGTGCATTACGTGCTGTTTAACGCAGTATAGTTCAGTGCGTTACTGCAAGTTTAAAGCCTTATATATTTCAGTGTGTTACCTTTCATTTAACGCGGTATAGTTCAGTAATGTACTGCAAGTTTAAAGCTGTATATTTCAGTGCATTACTTACCGTTTAACGCAGTATAGTTCAGTGCGTTACTGCAAGTTTAATGCCGTATATTTCAGTGTGTTACGTGCCGTTTAACGCAGTATAGTTCAGTGTGTTACTGCAAGTTTAATGCAGTATATTTTAGTGCGTTATGTGCTGTTTAACGCAGTTTATTTCTGTGCGTTAGCGCACGTTTAACGCATTATATTTCAGTGCGTTACCTTCCATTTAACGCAGTATAGTTCAGTGCGTTACTGCAAGTTTACCGTCGTATATTTCAGTACATTACGTTAACGCAGTATATTTCTGTGTGTTAGTGCACATTGTGCACGTTCAACAACCATTACGCTAGGCAGCCTAGAAGTCCTGCAGAGATTCCACATTCCTAAAACACTTAATCAGCGACATCGGCATCAGGGGTTTCATAGCTGCAGGTAATCCAGGACTGATTCATTTTGATAAATGTCAGATGGTCCGCTGATTCTGTGGACAGACGCGTTCTATTATCAGTAACAAAACCTTCAGCAGCACTGAATACCCGATCGGAAAGCATGCTGGATACAGGGAAGCCCAGCAGCTCAATTGCATACTGGGCACGTTCTGGCCAGTAGTCTATTCTCATGACCCAGTAAGCCAGTGGATCATCGACTGAAAAGCTCACCCCTAGATAATTGTCCACCTTGTGATGCAGACACTGCCGATGTGAAAGCTGACAGCCTTGGGCGGCGAAGACTTAAAAAATTGTAAAATGCATCACTTAGGCAGCTGCCTTCTCCACCGCTCCTCTCTTGACCAACAGAAGCCTTAAAAATACATTTTCCATGACACTGTAACCTACCAGAGTCGGGAAAAGCGTTAGATAAACTCCTCTTTAAAGTGTCATCAAGAGATTTCATCTTCTGCACTCTCTGTGGGGATGGGATGGATTCTGAAACTTTCCCCTTGTAACAGTGGTCAAGGAGGGTTGCCAACCAATAGTGATCCTTCTCCTTTATGCTACGTATTCTTGGGTCCTTTCTCAGGCTTTGAAGCATGAGGGAGCTGATTGTGGAGGCATGAGAAGCAGACTCCTCGGGGTCACTGAGGATTATAGTATCTGGAACTGGCTCCTCCCAGCCACGTACTACTCCCAAGGGTTCTGGGGATGGAAAACCATCTCTTACTCTTTGACGTATGTCTTCCTCTGCTTCAATGCCTCCAAAACTGCCAGAATCCTCCCCCTCCTCCTTCTCCCTCTCCTTTTGTGTGTTCTGTGGCGTAGGAACAATGGTGTCTGCATGTGAGCCTTGAGAGGAAAGGAAGTCGTCCTCTTCCTCTCTCTGCTCTGCCTCAAGGGCCCTGTCCTTCATGCTACGCAGAGTCTGCTCCAGCAGGAACACAACAGGGATTGTGTCACTGATGCATGCATTGTCACAGCTCACCATCCTTGTGGCTTCCTCAAATGGCGACATTACAGTGCATGCATCCTTTATGAGCAGCCATTGACGTGGGGAAAAAAAGCCGAGGCAGGAGGCTTCTGCAAGTCATCCTTTTAATCCCACTGCTCTGCCTCAAGGGCCCTGTCCATCATGCCACGCAGAGTCTGCTCCAGCAGGAACACAACAGGGATTGTGTCACTGATGCATGCATTGTCACAGCTCACCATCCTTGTGGCCTCCTCAAATGGTGACATTACAGTGCATGCATCCTTTATGAGCAGCCATTGGCATGGGGAAAAAAAGGCAAGCCGCTGAGCCTGTCATTGTGCCATATTCACACAGGTACTCGTTGATGGCCCTCTGTTGCATGTGCAACCGCTACAGCATTGCCAAAGTTGAGTTCCACCTGGTGGACATGTCACAAATCAAGCGGTTTATGGACAGGTGGAATTCCCGCTGAATTTCAGCTAACCAAGCACTGGCTGTGTAACGACCGCCTGAAATGGCTACAGAGTCTTTTGACCTGCTTTAGCAGATCTACCAACCCGGGGTACCTATTTAGGAAACACTGCATCACCAAATTGAGTACATGCATGGCACATGTGTCTACTTTCCTTGTCTAAGGCCCCATTCACACCGGAGAGTAGTGTTTTTAAGCATTTTTTCCGGGTTTTGACGCGCGCTTTGTTAGGCATATTTGCGCGTTTCCATGCAGCGTTTTCCGGCGTTTTTGAGCTTTGGCATTTTTTTTATTAGCCAATAGGAAAAATGATCCATCTGTTTCATCATTTGTTGCTATGTTTTTAGATTATGTCATCTGCTTCCTGCTGCAAAAATACCCAAATATGCCAGGTTTGAGCGACAAAAAAGGGCCCAGAACTTGTTTGAGCTTCAGGCGTAGGGCTTCAGGCGACTTGGAGTGGAGATGTGAACCATCTCCATAGAGAATAATGTATTTTTTCCCCTCAAGCGTTTTGTAGCTTCAGGCTTCAAGTTACAAAACGCTCAGGTGTGAATGGAGCCTAAGGGCGGACAGGAGGTTTGTACCATTTTCGCACACCACCATTCCTGGCTCCAGCTGACACGGCATGAACCCGCCTCTGGGCCTGCCCCTGCAGAACTGAAAGAATCTCTACTCCGGTGTGATTCCTGTGCCCCAGACACACCAGCTGAAGCACTGCATGGCACCTTTTAGCTTGTCTCAGTGAATACCCCCTTGAAAGCTTAGATGGTACTTGTGGTCCATAGATTGCAGAGGAGGGCATGGAGGAGGAGGAGGGGCTAGAGCTGACAAATCTTGCATCATTACCACTAGCTATATGGAGACGTGGGAGCACAACAAGCTGCAGCACTGGGCCCTGTCCTGCATCCTTCCGAGTTGCAAGCAGAGTTACCCAGTGTGCTGTGAACGAAATATATCGTCCCTGACCATGCCTGCTGTACCACCTGTCAGCAGTAATGTGGACTTTGAGGCTGACTGCCTTGCCCAACAATGCCACAACATTGCCTTCCACGTGATGGTACAGAGCTAGAATGGCCTTACATGAAAAGAAATAGCGACTAGGAACCTGCCATTGTGGTACACAGCACATTCTGCAGATACACGGAAGGGGGCAGAATCCACCAGACGGAAAGGCAGAAGTTGTAGAGCCAGCAGCTTTGACAAGCTTGCATTTAGATGCTGGGCATGTGGGTGGCAGTGACTGTATTTTTTTTTTCGCTGCAGCAGATGAAGAAGTTTGCCAGCTATAATCTACAGCTGATGGTGTGCTACTGGCAGATGTGCTGCAAGGACCTGGGACACCCTGTACTATACCATCATCCTTGTCAATGGAGGCTGAAGATTTCATAAGGTATAGTGAGGGCAGACTGAGGTGAGTAAGGAGGAGGCACAGAATTGCTTCTTTTTTGTGTGTCTTTCAGGTGCTCTTGCCAACGGGAGGTTAAATGCCTTGTCAAGCATATGGTACCCAAATGGCTGGTGTTTTTACCACGCTTGATGTGCTTGAGACAAAGTTTGCAAATTGCAACAGTACGATCGGCTGCACATGTGCTAAAAAAGGCCCAGACAGCTGAGCTGTGAGAAATGGGCCGGGACAGAACAGCTCCACAATGTGATGGAATAGAGTGGCTGCTCTCTACTCTTCAATGATGGTTGCCTCATTGTGGTTGCTCCTCACTCTCACTTTCCTCCTCTGCTCTATCCAGCACCCAAGTCACGTCTGTAACTTCATCATCCTCATCTCCTCCATCCTCATTACCGCTGGAGACAACTCGGCAGTATGCTGCGGTTCTCCCTTCTCTGTAAAAACATGGGGAATAGTGGCGCTTTCACTTGGTGTGCATAATAACACATAGTCCATCAATTGAGTCCTTGTTTTGGATTTTTATCATGACTGCGACATTATGGGGGACAGATCGGACACTTATGGTGCGATTTTGGGACCATTCAGATTTATATAGCGATCAGTGCAATTAAAGCGATGTTCCAGCTGCAATTTTTTTTTTTTTAAGTCAGCAGCTACAAACACTGTAGCTGCTGACTTTTAATTAGAACACTTACCTGTCCAGGTAGCCCGCAATGTCTGCCCCCCGAGGCCGATCCGTCCATTGGATCGGGTGTCAGCGCCACCATCTTAACGAAGGGAAACAGGCAGTGGAGCTTTGCGGCTTCACTGCCCATTTCCTACTGCTCATGCGCGGCGCTTTGTGAATGGCACACACATGTCCCAGAAGACAACGGGGCAGCTCGCCGAAGAGAAAGAAGCGCCGCGGAATAGGAAGAGGCAGATTAGGAAGACTGCCTAGCAACAGGGGTTTCTGGTAACTAAAAAAAATTTTTTTTTTCAAATTTTTTTTAATATATTTTTTTGAGAATGTAAATGTAATTTTTTATTTTAGGGTGGACCTCCGCTTTAAAAATGCATTGATTTACTGTGTGAATGTGACTGGCAGTGAAGGGGTTAACCACTACCGGGCAGTGAAGGGGTTAAGTGTGTCCTAGGGAGTGATTCTAACTGTGGGGGGGCGTGGCTATGTGTGACAGGACACTGATCATCATTCCCAATTACAGGGAGCTGTGATCAGTGTCCTGTCACTAGGCAGAATGGGGAAGTGCTTGTTTACATCAGCATTTCCCTGTTCTTCCTCTCCGTGAGACGATCGCGGGTAGCCTCACGGACATTGGGTCTGCGGGACTTGCGATCACATTCACGGAGGTCAGGCGCACCCAAAAACCACTTCTTAAAAGGGCAACGTACATGTACGTTAATCTGCCTGTACGTGCCCTTCTGCCGACGTATATCGGCGTGAGCCGTTCGGCAAGCGGTTAATAAACCTTGGACCTAGTAAATACAGGCCGACATCCTATGACATGATACACATGAGTGTCAAGACAAAAAGTAAATAAAACCCCTAGTCTATGTTTATGAGGCTTAAAAAGGTTGTAAACCTCAGAAAAATAAATAAATAAAAAGAAACCCTGCAAGACAAAGGCATAATGAGCATACTAGCATACTATGAGCATACTAGCTCATTTTGAAATACTTACCTTAGAATTAAGTTGTTGCAGTGGTCCATGCACACCGCTGAGGTGGCTGACATTTTACCCAGAGTTTCTTCCGGGTTCGTGGGCTCTGGTGCTGTGTTTGGCGTCAGGTACGCGAGCCGCCGTTTAAGATACGGGTTTGGAAGGAACAGCACCTATGGGCCGTTCCTTCAGAGTGCATGCGCCAGAGATGTCACTGGCTGCATGCAATGTAAACATCTCCTAAACTGTACAGGTTTAAGAGATACAGTATCTCACAAAAGTGAGTACACCCCTCACATTTTTGTAAATATTTTATTATATCTTTTCATGTGACAACACTGAAGAAATTACACTTTGTTGCAATGTAAAGTAGTGAGTGTACAGCTTGCATACCAGTGTAAATTTGCTGTCCCCTCAAAATAACTCACACAGCCATTCATGTCTAAACCAATGACAACAAAAGTGAGTACACCCCTAATTGAAAATGTCCAAATTGGGCCCAATTAGCCATTTTCCCTGCCCGGTGCCATGTAACTCGTCAGTGTTACAAGGTCTCAGGTGTGAATGGGAAGTAGGTGTGTTAAATTTGGTGTTATCGCTCTCACTCTCTTATACAGGTCACTGGCAATTCAACATGGCACCTTATGGCAAAGAACTCTGAGGATCTGAGAAAAAGAATTGTTGCTCTACATAAAGATGGCCTAGGCTATAAGAAGATTGCCAAGACCCTGAAACTGAGCTTCACAATGGTGGCCAAGACCATACAGCGGCTTAACAGGACAGGTTTCACTCAGAACAGGTCTCGCCATGATCAGCCAAAGAAGTTGAGTGCACATGCTCGCCGTAATATCCAGAGGTTATCTTTGGAAAATAGACGTACGAGTGCTGCCAGCATTGCTGCAGAGGTTGAGGGGGTGGGGGTTGGCCTGTCAGTGCTCAGACCATACGCCACACACTGCATCAAATTGGCCTGCATGGCTGTTGTACCAGTAGGAAGCCTCTTCTAAAGATAATGCACAAGAAAGCCCACAAACAGTTTGCTGAAGACAAGGAGACTAAGGACATGGATTACTGGAACCATGTCCTGTGGTCTGATGAGACCAAGATAAACTTATTTGATTCAGAGGGTGTCAAGCGTGTGTGGCAGCAACCAGGAGGAGTACAAAGACTAGTGTGTTTTGCCTACAGTCAAGCATGGTGGTGGGAGTGTCATGGTCTGAGTGCTGCCGGTACTGTGGAGCTACAGTTCATTGAGGGAACCATGAATGCCAACATGTATTGTGACATACTGAAGCAGAGCATGATCCCCTCCCTTCGGAGACTGGGCCGCAGGGCAGTATTCCAACATGATAACGACCCCAAACACACCTCCAAGATGACCACTGCCTTGCTAAAGAAGCTGAGGGTAAAGCTGATGGACTAGCCAAACATGTCTCCAGACCTAAACCCTATTGAATATCTGTGGGGTATCCTCAAACGAAATTTGGAAGGTGGAAGACGGAAGGTGGAGAGCGCAAGGTGAACACTTTACAATGTATATTAATACACAAAAAACTCAGTTATGAATATTAGTATGTTTATATACAGTATGAGCCCAAAAACTGCTAAAACTGAACTATTGACGACATTGCGGTTTATTCAGTGTTGATGAAAATGTACCAAAAGGAACCTCACTGTTTCCATAGACAAAATAGTATTGTATATGAAAAGATTATTACCTAAAATATCATATCATTTAAAACAGTGAAGCTCAAGATGACAAGGGTGGCCTCTTGCAAAAGGTCTGTCCAAGCACATCTGGTTAGCGGAGACAAGGACTGCTAGGGGAGCGGATGATCATCATAGGTGTAGTGAAGTTGGGTCAGTGAACTTGCAATTGGAAGTGCTGATATAAATGAGCAGGAACGCTGAGTCACGTCACAAGCCAAGTTAAAAAACAGCCAAGCAGATAAGTACAGAATCATAGAGTCCAGATCAGAAACAGGCAAGAGTTGGCAGCAAGACACAAAATCAGAAGGCATAATCTTAGTAAAAAGTCCTGGCCAAGGTTGGTAACAATGGTGAGTTGCAGACATGAGCACGCAAGGATAATTCAGAGAGGATTCAGAAGTAGTTGGGTCAGTAACAGGATCAAGCAGACTTACAAAATGGGTCATTAAGGTTGTAACATGTAACTTGTTCAAAAGGTGAACCTATCCTTTAATAAAGCCTGTTGCTGTTTCCAGGTATGTCAGTATTGCTTGAGTCCAGGTACATGACAGGTCATTACTTAAGCAGTGCAGGAGGACTCAGACAATCCAGCGGTTTGTCCTGGGGTAGCGCTACACAGTTAACTTAGTCATATTAATTTGATCTGCAAAAGGTCTTTAACATTATGTAAGTTCAGGTGAATACGACAAACTACTACTAGCTTTTCCATGACCTGGATAAATAAGAACCTTCCCAAATTTTGCACACAAAATATGTGTATGTCTGAGTTGTGGATGGAAAAGAGTAGGTACCTGTACCGAAACTGGAATGGGCTTCGGTTGGCTGAGAAGACTTTATCAACTGTGATTGTGTTTTCAGGAACTATGATGAACTGCTTTATACATGTAAATCATTATAAGACTCCTCACTCAAGAGAACTGTGTGTTAGTATGCACATGGAATGAGTTTTTACACAATCGTATTTTGATTGCAGTGATTTCATTATAGGACAAGGGCTTGTGAGAGAGAAAGTACACCCCTGAAAGGCCCAACAATTCCCTGCTAATCTAATTCAACTGGTGCCCATTGCTTGTGCTAAACATCTTTGAGCACTGTTCCACAGGTATAATTCTTGCAGTGTCATTATATTTTTATAGGAGAGGAGTCACACAGTGCAGGTCAGTAGCAAACAGTGAAGGGGTTATCTAGGCTGAATAGGAGGAAACTGCAGGGGTTTAATTCATGCTGTATTTTTGGTGTTGACATTTCAAGGCAAAAAAAAAGAGGGAAAGCAGAAATGTCATTGTGTTGAAGAATAGATGCAGCTGGATTGCTCAGCTGCTGTTGGCAAAGCATTGTTGGAGAAATCACACAGTAGCTACAATGCAACCTACACACACATGAAGGAAATATATAGGATCAAGTCAGGTGTATAAAATAAGAAGATTAGAAGTTAAGTTGCTCATTTCAAACTAAATAAATGGGTGTTCCCAAGCCGGATAGTCCATCATTAGTTGCATCTGATATATGTGAATATAATATGGGGCTGAGAATGAATGTGCACTATCATTAATAGAAAAGCATCAATAAGATTTCTGTGTTTATCGTGTTGCAATAAATTAGGTATTGCTATGGGACATATCACTTCCTATATGAGGTAAAGTGAGACCTGGGGGAGAGAATGGACGGAGGGGGGGCATGACTAAGGGAGGAACAGGGTCAGGGAACTGTCAGCTAGGTCAGTGTGTTTGGTGGGGGTGTAACCCTTACCTGTTTGGAGGCAGAGGTTGAAGGGGAGAGGGTCTTTACGGTGAGGTAGTTCTCTCACATTTCAAGGAGTCAGGAGAAGTGGCAGCTTCAGTCGTCGTACCCCTGCAAGAAAAGTGACATAATGAGCGACTTGAAGGTCTTGTTAGATCAAATCAGGGCTGCTGCGGAGGATCGTGGCTGTTGGACATGCCGGGGGGGTCGGAAGGGGCTCCCTCACCTGCTACTTCCCCACCTGATCGGAAACATGCTAGGAGGGTTTGCCCCCCTGAGCGCCTCAGTCCTTCACCTGTCCCCCAGCTCCAGTGGCAAGGTAGGAGCCCCTGTCATAGGGACCCTACAGGGCCTGCTGCAGGGCCTCATGCTTCCTGTCGCAGCGGTGGCCCTGGGTGGAATCCTCATCGCCGGTGGGACCCGAGGGGGAAGGGGGCATCCTGCTCTTACTCTCCCTCCTCCCCCTCTCTTCAGGTACCGAAGCCTGCGGCACTGCCCCCCCCCCCGCTGAGGTGCTGAGCGGGGGGGGGGGGGGTGGCTCAGCGTGGGAGACGATCGGGAACACGCAGTGGACCCTCAGCTGCTCCCGGTAGGAGATCATGAGCCCTGGATGCTGGAGGAGATTGCACAGAGGGGAATTCCGCTTTACTCCCCTGCTCGCTGCTGCCACGGGGATCCGGAGCCGTCGGCTCTCTCTGTGGCTTCAGTGCAGAGAGGAGCTCGACCAGCAAGTAGATCATCCACGGGCTGCAGGAGGGTTTGGGCGTCCTCTGCTGGTCCTCCAGTGCTGCTGCAGCCTGCATGTATTTTGAGGGCCTGCTGGGGTCCATCTTAAGCAGGATGTCAGGGACAAAATCCGTAAGTGGGAGTATGTTGAAATATTCTCCCTCTTGCCTTTTGGAGAAAATTTTATATAGAGAAGGGTAAGGAGGACGAAAGCAAGAAAGGAGGAGGTGAAGCGCTGCTGGTGGCTTATCCCCGCACTTTTCTAAATGGCTTCAGGCTTTTGCCATCTTGGCCAGCGTCATTGGCGAAAAGGCACCGGAAAATTGCTCTCCACTTTTTTGCTATCTTGATGCCATTAGGGAAGCGTATAGAGTTTACGGGGGTACTGCTTGGCTGAGTTATGATGAGCAGGTCCGCCAGCGGAAGGCCTTGTGGCCTGGCTTGTGCTGGGATCAGAAGGACATTGGGCTTTGGATGAAGCTCAGGTGAGGGCTTCAGGGCAGCCCTTTCTCCAGGGGGCGGCGGTGCGGGTGCTGCTGGACAGTTGGCCAACCTTAAAAAAAAGGAGTTTGTTGGCAGTTCAGCAAGGGGTCATGCCGTCTTGGCATGGCCTGTCGTTTTTCGCCATAAGTGCTCTCATTGAGGGGGCTCACACAGTTATGCCATATGTTTTAAGAGAGGGAAGTCCCAACCCAGGGGATTCTGCTTCAAAAAGGAGGGCACCGGTAGGCCCTCCAACGATGGTGCCATATCTAGGTAGGATGTCCACAGAGGGAGGTGGCATATTTCCTGGCTAATGGTTTTGCTCATGGCTTTCGTGTCTGTGTTCTGTGCTGGTGGCTCCATCTTCACGGCCTCGGTATTTGAAATCCACACGGCATTTTAATCAATTTGTTTCTGACAAATTGGCAAAAGAGGTGGAACCTGGGAGAATGGCTGGATCATTCGACCTTCCGCCTAGTCCGCCTTTGCATGTGTCTTCGTTGGGGGTGGTCCCCAAAAAGGAACCCAACATAAATTAGGTTAATACACCATTTGTAGTATCCGAAGGGAGCTTTGGTGAACGATGCCATTTCTCCAAACTTGCCTGCGGTGTCCTATACATCGTTCAATGCCGCAGCGGGCTGGGTGCAATGTTATGGCCAGGAATTGTTGTTGGTGCAGACAAATATTAAATCTGCTTTTTGCCTGCTGCTGGTTCACCCTGGGAGCCAACATTTGCTGGGTTACATAGTTACATCCAACTTATGTGTGTGATTATATGTCAGTATATATCCCTGTACGTTGTGGTCGTTCAGGTGCTTATCTAATAGTTTTTTGAAACTATCGATGCTCCCCACTGAGACCACCGCCTGTGGAAGGGAATTCCATATCTTTGCCACGCTTACAGTAAAGGACCCTCTACGTAGTTTAAGGTTCAACCTCTTTACTTTTATTGAGTGGTCATGTGTCTTGTTAAACTCCCTTAAGCGAAAAAGTTTTATCCCTATTGTGGGGTCACCCGTACGGTATTTATAAACTGAAATCATATCCTCTCAAGCGTCTCTTCTCCAGAGCGAATAAGTTCAGTGTTTACAACCTTTCCTCATAACTAATATCCTCCAGACTAGGGATGAGCTTCGAGTTCGAGTCGAACTCATGTTCTACTTGAACATTGGCTGTTCGCAAGTTCGCCGAACAGCGAACAATTTGGGGTGTTCGCGGCAAATTCGAATGCCGCGGAACACCCTTTAAAAGTCTATGGGAGAAATCAAAAGTGCAAATTTTAAAGGCTTATATGCAAGTTATTGTCATAAAAAGTGTTTGGGGACCCGGGTCCTGCCCCAGGGGACATGCATCAATGCAAAAAAAAGTTTTAAAAACGGACGTTTTTTCAGGAGCAGTGATTTTAATAATGCTTAAAGTCAAACAATAAAAGTGTAATATCCCTTTAAATTTCGTACCTGGGGGGTGTCTATAGTATGCCTGTAAAGGGGCGCATGTTTCCTGTGTTTAGAACAGTCTGACAGCAAAATGACATTTTGAAGAAAAAAACACATTTAAAACTACCCGCGGCTATTGCATTGCCGACAATACACATAGAAGTTCATTGATAAAAACGGCATGGGAATTCCCCACAGGGCAACCCTGAACCAAAAAAAAAAAAAAAAAAATGATGTGGGGGTCCCCCTAAATTCCATACAAGGCCCTTCAGGTCTGGTATGGATATTAAGGGGAACCCCAGCCAAAATTAAAAAAAAAAATTGACGTGGGGTTCCCCCTAAATTCCATACCAGACCCTTCAGGTCTGGTATGGATTTTAAGGGGAACCCCGCGCCAAAAAAAAAAAAAAAAAAAACAGCGTGGGGTCCCCCCAAAAATCCATACCAGACCCTTATCCGAGCACGCAACCTGGCAGGCCGCAGGAAAAGAGGGGGGGACGAGAGTGCGGCCCCCCCCTCCTGAACCGTACCAGGCCACATGCCCTCAACATTGGGAGGGTGCTTTGGGGTAGCCCCCCAAAACACCTTGTCCCCATGTTGATGAAGACAAGGGCCTCATCCCCACAACCCTGGCCGGTGGTTGTGGGGGTCTGCGGGCGGGGGGCTTATCAGAATCTGGAAGCCCCCTTTAACAAGGGGACCCCCAGATCCCGGCCCCCCCCTGTGTGAAATGGTAAGGGGGTACTTACCCCTACCATTTCACTAAAAAACTGTCAAAAATGTTAAAAATGACAAGAGACAGTTTTTGACAATTCCTTTATTTAAATACTTCTTCTTTCTTCTATCTTCCTTCATCTTCTGGTTCTTCTGGCCCTTCTGGTTCTTCCTCCGGCGTTCTCGTCCAGCATCTCCTCCGCGGCGTCTTCTATCTTCTTCTCCTCGGGCCGCTCCGCACCCATGGCATGGGGGGAGGCTCCCGCTCTTCTCTTCATCTTCTTCTTCTTCTTCTTCATCTCTTCTTCCTTCTTCTCTTCTTCTCTTCTTCATTTCTTCTCCGGGCCGCTCCGCAGCCATGCTGGCATGGAGGGAGGCTCCCGCTGTGTGATGGCGTCTCTTCGTCTGACGGTTCTTAAATAACGGGGGGCGGGGCCATCCGGTGACCCCGCCCCCCTCTGACGCACGGTGACTTGACGGGACTTCCCTGTGACATCACGGGGAATGCCACAGGGAAGTCCCGTCATGTCCCGTGCGTCAGAGGGGGGCCCCGCCCCCCGTTATTTAAGAACCGTCAGACGAAGAGACGCCGTCACACAGCGGGAGCCTCCCACCATGCCAGCATGGCTGCGGATTGGCCCGGAGAAGAAATGAAGAAGAGAAGAAGGAAGAAGAGATGAAGAAGAAGAAGAAGATGAAGAAGATGAAGAGAAGAACGGGAGCCTCCCCCCCCATGCCATGGGTGCGGAGCGACCCGAGGAGAAGAAGATAGAAGACGCCGCGGAGGAGATGCTGGACGAGAACGCCGGAGGAAGAACCAAAAGAGCCAGAAGAACCAGAAGAAGATGAAGGAAGAAAGAAGAAGCATTTAAATAAAGGAATTGTCAAAAACTGTCTCTTGTCATTTTTAACATTTTTGACAGTTTTTTAGTGAAATGGTAGGGGTAAGTATCCCCTTACCATTTCACACAGGGGGGGGGCCGGGATCTGGGGGTCCCCTTGTTAAAGGGGGCTTCCAGATTCCGATAAGCCCCCCGCCCGCAGACCCCCACAACCACCGGCCAGGGTTGTGGGGATGAGGCCCTTGTCTTCATCAACATGGGGACAAGGTGTTTTGGGGGGCTACCCCAAAGCACCCTCCCAATGTTGAGGGCATGTGGCCTGGTACTGTTCAGGAGGGGGGGGCGCACTCTCGTCCCCCCCTCTTTTCCTGCGGCCTGCCAGATTGCGTGCTCGGATAAGGGTCTGGTATGGATTTTTGGGGGGACCCCACGCCGTTTTTTTTTGGGCGCGGGGTTCCCCTTAAAATCCATACCAGACCTGAAGGGTCTGTTATGGAATTTAGGGGGAACCCCACGTCAATTTTTTTTTAAAATTTTGGCTGGGGTTCCCCTTAATATCCATACCAGACCTGAAGGGCCTTGTATGGAATTTAGGGGGACTCCCACATCATTTTTTTTTTTAATTTTGGTTTGGAGTTGCCCTGTGGGGAATTCCCATGCCGTTTTTATCAATGAACTTCTATGTGTATTGTCGGCAATGCAATAGCCGCGGTAGTTTTAAATGTGTTTTTTCCTTCAAAATGTCATTTTGCTGTCAGACTGTTCTAAACACGGGAAACATGCGCCCCTTTACAGGCATACTATAGACACCCCCCAGGTACGAAATTTAAAGGGATATTACACTTTTATTGTTTGACTTTAAGCATTATTAAAATCACTGCTCCTGAAAAAACGGCCGTTTTTAAAACTTTTTTTTGCATTGATTCATGTCCCCTGGGGCAGGACCCAGGTCCCCAAACACTTTTTATGACAATACCATGCATATAAGCCTTTAAAATTAGCACTTTTGATTATTCATGTTCGTGTCCCATAGACTTTAACGGTGTTCGCGTGTTCGAACGAATTTTTTTCCTGTTTGCATGTTCTGGTGCGAACCGAACAGGGGGGTGTTCGGCTCATCCCTACTCCAGACTAGGGAGGAGCTTCGAGTTTGAGTCGAACTCATGTTCGACTCGAACATTGGCTGTTCGCAAGTTCGCCGAACAGCGAACACCCTTTAAAAGTCTATGGGAGAAATCAAAAGTGCTAATTTTAAAGGCTTATATGCAAGTTATTGTCATAAAAAGTGTTTGGGGACCTGGGTCCTGCCCCAGGGGACATGGATCAATGCAAAAAAAAGTTTTAAAAAACGGACGTTTTTTTCAGGAGCAGTGATTTTAATAATGCTTAAAGTCAAACAATAAAAGTGTAAT
The DNA here is from genome assembly GCA_037952925.1 of Lithobates clamitans. Taxonomy (NCBI): domain Eukaryota; kingdom Metazoa; phylum Chordata; class Amphibia; order Anura; family Ranidae; genus Lithobates; species Lithobates clamitans. The sequence continues at coordinate 587,475 of JBBGZY010001537.1, forward strand.
ATCCCTTTAAATTTCGTACCTGGGGGGTGTCTATAATATGCCTGTAAAGGGGCGCATGTTTCCTGTGTTTAGAACAGTCTGACAGCAAAATGACATTTCAAAGGAAAAAAAGCCATTTAAAACTACCCGCGGCTATTGCATTGCCGGCAATACACATAGAAGTTCATTGATAAAAACGGCATGGGAATTCCCCACAGGGCAACCCCGAACCAAAATTAAAAAAAAAAAATGACGTGGGAGACCCCCTAAATTCCATACCAGGCCCTTCAGGTCTGGTATGGATATTAAGGGGAACCCCGGCCAAAATTTTTTTAAAAAATGACGTGGGGTTCCCCCTAAATTCCATACCAGACCCTTCAGGTCTGGTATGGATTTTAAGGGGAACCCCGCGCCCCCCCCAAAAAAAACGGCGTGGGGTCCCCCAAAGATCCATACCAGACCCTTATCCGAGCACGCAACCTGGCAGGCCACAGGAAAAGAGGGGGGGACGAGAGTGCTTCCTTCATCTTCTTCTTCTGGTTCTTCTGGCTCTTCTGGTTCTTCCTCCGGCGTTCTCGTCCAGCATCTCCTCCACGGCTATCTTCTTCTCCTCAGGCCGCTCCGCACCCATGGCATGAGGGGAGGCTCCCGCTCTTCTCTTCATCTTCTTCTTCATCCTCTTCTCTTCTTTCTTCTTCTCTTCTTCATTTTCTTCTCCGGGCCGCTCTGCACCCATGCTGGCATGGAGGGAGGCTCCCGCCGTTATTTAAGAGCCGTCAGACGAAGAGACGCCGTCACACAGCGGGAGCCTCCCTCCATGCCAGCATGGGTGCGGAGCAGCCCAGAGAAAAAAATGAAGAAGAGAAGGAGAGAAGAAGGAAGAAGAGAAGAGGATGAAGAAGAAGATGAAGAGAAGAGCGGGAGCCTTCCTCCATGCCATGGGTGCGGAGCGGCCCGAGGAGAAGAAGATAGAAGATGCCGCAGCGGAGATGCTGGACAAGAACGCCGGAGGAAGAACCAGAAGAGCCAGAAGAAGAAGATGAAGGAAGAAGCATTTAAATAAAGGAATTGTCAAAAACTGTCTCTTGTCATTTTTAACATTTTTGACAGTTTTTTAGTGAAATGGTAGGGGTAAGTACCCCCTTACCATTTCACACAGGGGGGGCCGGGATCTGGGATTCTCCTTCTTAAAGGGGGCTTCCAGATTCCAATAAGCCCCCTGCCCGCAGACCCCCACAACCACCGGCCAGGGTTGTGGGGATGAGGCCCTTGTCCTCATCAACATGGGGACAAGGTGTTTTGGGGGGCTACCCCAAAGCACCCTCCCAATGTTGAGGGCATGTGGCCTGGTACGGTTCAGGAGGGGGGGCCGCACCCTCGTCCCCCCTCTTTTCCTGTGGCCTGCCAGGTTGCGTGCTCGGATAAGGGTCTGGTATGGATTTTTGGGGGGACCCCACGCTGTTTTTTTTTTTTTTTGGCCGGGGTTCCCCTTAATAACCATACCAGACCTAAAGGGCCTTGTATGGAATTTAGGGGGACTCCCACGTCATTTTTTTTTTTAAATTTTGGTTCGGGGTTTCCCTGTGGGGAATTCCCATGCCGTTTTTATCAATGAACTTCTATGTGTATTGTCGGGAATGCAATAGCCGCGGGTAGTTTTAAATGTTTTTTTCCTTCGAAATGTCATTTTGCTGTCAGACTGTTCTAAACACAGGAAACATGCGCCCCTTTAAAGGCATACTATAGACACTCCCCAGCTACGAAATTTAAAGGGATATTACACTTTTATTGTTTGACTAAGCATTATTAAAATCACTGCTCCTGAAAAAACGGCCGTTTTTAAAACTTTTTTTTGCATTGATCCATGTCCCCTGGGGCAGGGCCCGGGTCCCCAAACACTTTTTATGACAATAACTTGCATATAAGCCTTTAAAATTAGCACTTTTGATTATTCATGTTCGTGTCCCATAGACTTTAACAGTGTTCGCGTGTTCGAGCGAACTTTTTTCCTGTTCGCATGTTCTGGTGCGAACTGAACACAGGGGTGTTCGGCTCATCCCTACTCCAGACCCTTTATTAGCTTAGTTGCCCTTCTTTGTACTCGCTCCCATTTCCAGGATATCCTTCCTGAGGACTGGTGCCCAGAACTGGACAGCATACTCCAGGTGTTTTGGGATGGGCAGTTCTTTCTTGACCGCTGTCTCCCGATAGGCTGTTCCATTTCTTTGGAGGTTTTTAGCACCTTCATTGAATGGGTGGTACGGGAAGAGACGCAGGTAAGATCGTGATACACTATCTCGACAATTTCCTTTGAATTGGCTCCCCAGATTACTTGGTTTGTTCTGTTTTGTTACAGGGCGTTGCTACGCAGTTATCTACAGAGTCGGCTTATCCTTGTCTGTCCTTCCCCGGATCGGTGAGAGGTTAGAGGGGAATGCACGACTGACATAGTACTGATGTTACATGCACTTATATTATGCAAACATTGTGAGTGTTTTTTGTAAGATAATTTTAAATTAATAAATAATTGTTGTACTGGATTACGCTATGTGGAATTTTTTTATCTATTGCTTGCAATCAGCAAAATACAGATGAAGTGTCCAGTGAACAGCGATTATCCCTTTGATTGACAAGCATGTTAATCAGCAGGGTCTGGTAAGTGGATTACCTACAGGGCTGTGGCACAAGTGGTGTGGTGATGGAGATTTGGGATCGCTGCTAATATTTTCTTCCACAATCGTCTAGTTTATACTTACCTGCCTTTTCTTAATGGACTTTCACTGAGTGGATTACCATTTGATACTTTGTTTAAGTGGACTCTTAAGCAATTACATTGATATTTTTAAATATTTGCTATTTTTGCACTAGCGTTGCTAATGTTTTAGAAATTTTTCTTTGACATATATTTGATGCTGTTTTGTTACACACTTTGGAATCTATTGCGACACGGTTTGGGATTCCTCTGGCGCCTGAAATCACGGAAGGTCGTGCTACGGTCATACAATTCTGGGGTATTGTCATTGACACGCAAATGATGGAATGTTGCTTGCTGATTGACAAATAGGAAGATCTGCATTGGATGGCTGACGAGGTCAAGACAGCGAAGAAGGTTAGGCTTGAACAATTGCAGTCCTTATTGGGTATGCCTAATTGTGCCTGCCGCATTATGCCTATGGCTCTAAGTTTCGGGATCATCATCTGATGAGGTTCAGCTGTTCACTGTGGCTTTTGCACTGGCCTTTTTTGGGGCATTCTAGGTTGGGAAAATGGTTAGCCGGAACAGGTGTGGTGTGGGTGGGCTGCGAGTCTCGGATATGACAGTGGCTGACGACTGCTTTCGGATTTATATTAGGAAATCTAAAACTGATCATTTGGGAAAGGGGGTTACTGTGTCCTTGTTTTGGATGCTGCCAGACCCGGTTTGCCAAGTTTCTTCTGTTCAGCGGTTTGTCGAGGTGAGGAGGGTCGGCACTTGGTGCCTTTTTGCTGCACAAGGATGGATTGTCCTTGTCGCAATTTCAGTTTTTGGCTGCTTTTCGCCTGGGGCGGGCAGCAGGGTTTTCCCAGTTCAATTCCATTCCATTCCTTTCATGTGGGAGTGGCTACAGCGGCGGCCAGATGAGGTTGTGACCCTCAGGTTGTGAGACGCATAGGGAGGTGGGAATTTAAATCGTTTTAAGATTTATGTTTGCCCTCATTTGCTCAGAAGTTGTCAGCTGTTCTTTGCATTGTAGGTTTTCATGTGGATCTCTCTTTTCTTTTGTTTTCCTTAAGATCTTCCTCCTGGTTTTGTCTGGATCTTGGGGGATTCCTATGTTTTTGGGGGGCTGTGAGGGCTGACACTCATCCTGAGGGGAGGCAACTTGGCAGTCTAAGGAGTGAGGCCATTCTGAAATGGCTGGGGATTCAGGGCATGATGTGGGGCTGGGTTCTCCCTGCATTTCATTACTATTCTAGAGTCGACAGGCTCCCGGATGTTTTAGTGCTGCAGGTTGGGGGTAATGAGTTGGGGGTCCGAGCCGCTAGGGACCTAGTGAGGGCGATCAAATTTGACATTTGCGTTTGATGCGCAATTTTCCTGGATGAATCATTGTATGGTCAGATACCGTGGCTAGAAATGTTTGGCATTTTGCTCACTCCATTGGTCGTCTGAACAAGACGAGAATTAAGTTAAACAGAGAGGTAGGCAGGTTTGTGGCTAAGCTCTGGGGCTTAGCGGTTCACCACTGGAGCTGGAGGATTAGTCTGTCCACTATTGGAGGGGCGATGGTGTTCACCTGAATGTGGTAGGGACAGATATTTGGTCTTTGGGCCTGCAGGAGAGGGTGTTGAGGGCGCTGCAGGTGTGGAGGGATTCGCTTGAATGAGGTGTCCCTCATGTGGCGGGTCAAGGGATTTTTGGGGGGTCAGTAATTACATGGTTAATTTTATAAAACAACCATTAAACCACCACAGATCAGTTACATACTTGCGTTGGTCTTTGCAGGAAAACCTCAAGCTTGTCACATGATCCAATCCGGCACTGCGGTACCTTAACCACTTCAGCCCCGGACAATTTGGCTGCCAAATGACCAGGTCACTTTTTGCGATTCGGCACTGCATTGCTTTAACTGACAATTGCGCGGTCGTGCGACGTGGCTCCCAAACAAAATTGACGTCCTTTTTTTCCCAAAAATAGAGCTTTCTTTTGATGATATTTGATCACCTCTGCGGTTTTTATTTTTTGCGCTATAAACAAAAATAGAGCGACAATTTTGAAAAAAAAACAATATTTTTTACTTTGTGCTATAATAAGTATCCCAAAAAAATATATAAAAAGACAATTTTTTTTCCTCAGTTTAGGCCGATATGTATTCTTCTACATATTTTGGTAAAAAAAAAAAAAAATTGCAATAAGCATTTATTGATTGGTTTGCGCAAAAGTTATAGCGTCTACAAAATAGGGGATAAGGGGATATTTTTTTTGGCATTTTTATTATTATTTTCTTTTTATTAGTTATGGCAGTGATCAGCTATTTTTATCATAACTGCGACATTATGGCGGACATATTGATGCCGAAATGAGCGGCAACGTGTTCCAGCGTAGTCAACAGGACTGCACAAACCCCCGATGAGGCCGGGCCCACACACAGAAAGTCATCCAGGTAGTGTATGATCTAATTCACTCCCGCGATGGCTCGAACCACCCACTCCATGATGTTGTAATATGTTGGCCAATTTATGTATAATATTGTATTGAAGTGCCATGCTGACCAGAAATTCAGTTGCATTGTCCAACTGAATTTTAACATAGCAAGGGGACAGCTGAAAACCCTTTGATGTGTTAGTCTCATGCAAGTCTACCTAGGGGTGTGAGGTATGGGCTGTTAACCTAATTGAACATTTCAAAGGGTACATTGTTTAAAGGACCATAGAAGAAATATTTATTGATGGTAATTAGACTTGAGGGGGTAACAATGGGATCAAGGAGTGTTTTGGGTTGGCCTAGCGGAGGCTCCCTCCTGTGGGGCTAATTTATCAGGGGGGCTTGTTGATATGCAGGAATGTAGGTATTCCAAGGGCTCAAAAGGGTGTTCAGGTGGTATACACATATCTAAAGGGGACTTGTTGATGTTGATATGCGGGAGTGCAAATTGGGGTGGTTCACGGCTGTTCACGGCTGGGGGTTGTTGTCTGTTTGAAAGACTAAAGCTAATCAAAGTCCCAAATTGAAACAGCCAATCAAATTGCTCAGCCATTCAATATTTAGTGAATATAACACGGCATTCAGTCTATAGTTTGGGGGAGTGAGGCTTGTCTGTGTATGGAGTGAGGCTTGTCTGTGTATGAGGTGAGGCTTGTCTGTGTATGGCTGGGAAGACACAGACCTAGGAGATGGGTTTATGAATTATATTTCCTCTGCCGGATTTCTTTGTCATCTGTGGACTTTGGACTTTGTTCTGTGTTGGAAGTCAATAAAGTGCATCTCTCTGGAAGAATTGGGTTGCTGCGGAAGAGTACTTACATCATCATCCTTATAATAACCACTAATTGATTATCATACCCACTCTACATCATATCACCCAGTGTATATTCATAAACCCGATCACAACACTGGTGCCGTGACCCGGATCCGATCACAACACATGAATGAACTAAACTGCTCAAACAACGCACAAGAAATAGAGCAACCCATAGGCAGGCAGCGGTCTACATATAACTCCTTCTGCCAATGGCAACCTAACACTATCCGGGTGTACCGGAGGAAGTCTAAAAGCCGATTCTGTATCAGCTTTTGCCATACGGGCGCCCTGCCCGTACTTGTGAACCCAAAATACAGCCGCATGAAAAGACGTGTATGATACTGCACACGTTTCCGGGTTAATCGCGTCATTGACCGATCCCCCCTTTGGGAAGGAAAGATGGTGGATTAGCCTAAATTTATCCTTCTTTGGCACAACTCCCAAAGGTGAAACCACCAAATCCGGTAATGGCAAACCAGGGAATGGGCCATCCATGCGGCCCAAAGCCACCTCCTTCCTTAGTTTCTCTGAAACTACGTCCGCATGCTATAAAGCTGAGCGCAGATTGGGAGCCACCGGAGGTGCATCGACCAGGGTTGACGGAATCCTAAACCCCTCTAAAAACCCCATGCTCAACAACCTTACCGCTTCCCTATCCGGTACCTATCGAGAAACGGCTGCATCTTTTCCACTTTAACCGGCGTCGTCCCTCTTACTAACAGACTCCCCGGCACGGCCCTTTCCTTGTTTAAAGCAGCGGGACAATGGGTGCCCACCTCCGCAACCTGAGTATTCGTGTTTGTACTTGCAGGACCCCCCAAACTTGCAGGAGCCCTCGTTATATTGCCAGCACACCCCCTTTTTTCTTGTGGCCGATTGTCCGGGGTTGGATGAGCCACCGGCCCCCCCTGGAAAAAACGGACTTGTTGTCCTCGCCGACGTCATAAGTTGCATCCACAGACTAATATCTTTGTGATCCCACTATAGTGACAGCCGTATTGCCCTCCTCTGCCTGACCCGTTCATCATAGCGCGACCATGCCGTTCCCACGTAGACTCTATGTGCCTCACCCACGGCGTCCAGGTAGCAGAACAGCACCGAACAACGTTCAGGATTCTTCTCACCGATCACATTAGCCATTATGGCGAAAGCCTGGAGCCGATTCTGGAAAGTCTGCAGAATAAGCCTGTATCTCCTCTTCCTCTTTCTTATGATCCTCCTGCTTTACCCTATCTAAATTAAATTTCTCCAGCGGCAGAAGTGCGAATATCTCCACGTACTCACCTTTCTATATTTTCTTCCTCACCTCCGGCTTCAGGTGTGCCCCAAGAGTCCCCTTGAAACACACGTACACCTCACATTTTGCAGCGTCTGCCAACCTGACCAGATCCTGTTTTTTAGCTGCCTCTCCTGCTGTGTCCCCCGTCGCTGTCTTGGGAGACTCCTCCTGTCCTACCACCGCTGATACACCCACCGCAGGAGTTGCCAGCACCGTGGGAGGCGAGGGCACAACCTCTGCAATGGGATTCCCTGCTACTTCGACCCCCCCTTTTCCTGCGCCACCCATACTGTAGCCAGTGATGGGACCCCGCTCATCCCTGGCTCAAACCGTTTTACCAAATCCTTTAAACCTGCCAGAAACCCCTGTAACCCCAGGTCCGCCGTGGCGTGGTCGCTGACCGACGAGGCCAGAGTGGGGGAAACAGGTGGGATCGCCCGCTGTGGGGGGACCTGACTACCAGGCTTAATCCCACCACACGCCTCCGACCCAGCATCCCCCACAATATACATTTGAGAAAAAACTGACTTACCAGGCTGCCTAGGAAGAGTCCCACCAGCCGATGGTCCCGCCTCCATCACCGCTGGATGTCTTTGCGGCACTTCATCATCCGACAGTGACAGCTCACCCTCAGATCGATCGCCCACCATTTCTTCAGCTCCTGCTGACAGCCCTCTGGGGAATTCATGCCTGGATGCCGAAGGTCCGCGCTGATCTCTGCCACGCCTCCGCGCGCCGACTTCTTGGATGCTTTTCCTGGGCCTGTGCCACCTGCACCGCTCTGTCGGCCTGTTTCTCTCCTCTCCTCTGGCTCTATCCTCTGCCCCACAACTGCTTGGGGTCCGCCGGCTGCAGATGGAAAAGGCCCATTTGTCGCTGTGAATCGCATCCCACACCAGAGCCCCGCCCCGCTGCACTAACGCCAGGGGTCTCCCTCCACGTGTCTGGCCTAGTGGGGGATGCAGATCTGCCAGCAGTTCCACTAGCCACGCTCCTGCCATGCTGGGGATTCCTCACAGGACCCCCCCGCTGTGCGCACTGCTGATCGTTTCGCAGGGGGCCTTGAAGGGGCCCTCAAGAGACTCCCGCGTTGCCCCTGAGCCCTGGGGGGAGTCCGGAGAGAAGTGCTCCTGCGGCCATGACCGCCGAGCTTGTGCGAATTCTCTCCGCGCTATATTCAGTTCTGGGGATCCCTTTCCTAATGCCGATGTAAGCCGTCCCTGCAGCCATCCATCCCCCCTTGTCACGGCTTACGCCCTAAGCCTGTCCAGCAAAGCCTCTACCTAAGCCATAGTCCTGCAGCTCCTCACAGCTTGCTCCCAATGATACCACTGAGCTGGGGAGGGACACACGTGCTGCTTCATGCAGCTAGCTCTTCCCCCCTGCCTAACCCACCAATCTCCTAATCTTTTACATAAACTCTATTCTCCCTGTGTCCTGCTTAACCCTGTCATGCCCGGGCTTCTCTTTATACAAGCCTTCTATTAGTACTGTTTGTTAAAATGTTTAAGGTGGTAACTCTACAGTACAGCCTGATACTTAGTTTTCTTTCATACCAAGTCTTGTCAAAATGAACATGGACCTCAGTTTCAGTCCCCACTAAGCTTGCTGCCCTCATATTTAATATACTGGGCAGAAACGTTGAACAATTTTCTGTTTCAGCCCAGTTGTAGAAATTTTGCTGCCCAGTTTTCTGATTGTGAATCTACTTCTTTGTGTGCATCTGCCCCTTCAGTGTTACATATTCTGTCTTCTGTGTTGATGGCAGTGCCTTCTGAACTTGTTTCAGGTTCTCATGTGTATGAACCAGCTACTTCTGTGTTTGAGACAGTTCTTTCACCATTTGGATCTTTCTTTTCTAAATATGAACCAGCTTCTCACGTATGCAAGTCTGCAACTTCTCTTGTGAAAGCCTCTGTTTCAGACATCTCAAGTCTCCCGGAAGGTGCGGGAGGCTCCCGCATTTCTTTGGCGGCTTCCGCACACCTGCAAGCACCTCCCAATCTCCCAGGAATGATTGGTGCGGCGGGGATAGGGCCGGTGCTCCGAGGCAGACTAGGCAGCCGCCTAGGGCGCCTGGCCACTGTCCTCAGAGCTTGCATTTGCAACTATACTATACACCAGGCAGCCGCTCTGACCCTCTGACATGTGTGAAGCAGGGCAGTGCCCCCGCCCCCCCCCCGGCCTCCACTCTGACATCAGTGATATTATGTGTGTCCACACTGTGCAGAACAACTCCCCCCACCGCTCTTCACCTTTGACATGTTTTCCAGTGGATTCACACCCCCAGCCGGCTTTCTGCTCTGCGCCTCTGACTCGGAGCGGAGATCGTTCTGACAGTGACATGTGTCCTATGTCCAGCACTCCCCCCCGATGCTCTCTGCTCTTCACTCTTTGCTCTGACATGTGTGTGTCCAGCACCTCCCCCCGCTCAAGGACGCTCTCCTGGGCTGGCCGTGTCACACTGGAGTGGAGCGGAGTAAATCATGGGACAGTCTCGTAGCGTCCCGCCTTGCGGTGGCTCTCTGGGCTTGGGGACAGGTGGAGCCTGGAAGAGGCATGGACAGTAGCAGGTACAGGCGTACACAGCAGAATTGTAGATTGGTGTGAGCGAGAAACTGTTGCTGTCTTGATAATGAGATTGTGTATATATTGACAATGACATGCAGTTTGCAAATGTTGTGTGTATATGTATTTATATTCACTGATGACTGATCTGCCAAAATGCCAAGTATGTACCAAGGCCCCCCCCCGAGGCTGCATTGATTGGCAGTGGTGAAGCGGAATTGATAGGCACAGCTGAGACTGTATTTGATGGACACAGGTGAAACTATTTGATGGGCACAGGTGAGACTGTATTTGATGGGCACAGGTGAGACTGTATTTTATGGGCACAGGTGAAGCGGCATTAATGGGCACAGGTGAGACTTTCCACAATTAGCTGGTCTAGCAAATTGTTGCATGCAAAATAGTAGCAGTCATTAAAAAGGTGGGGTGTACATGGGCAGGGCAAAGAGGTGGAGCCTAGGGTGTCAAAAATCTTTGCACCAGTTCTGGGCGGGGGATTAGCTGTGATCACCGATCTCCTTTTGTATAGATTTTTAGCTGACAGCCGCTTCTCCTTCTCTCCCTCCCGCGGCTATCAGCTAAAAAGCTATACACGGAGATCACAATCACAGCTGTCCCTCCACTGATCATCCTCAGCTGCTCTGTGTGCTCCTCCCGGGCCCCCTTCATGTCCTTTTCCGCCCCCGCTCTCCTCTGGCCCCCTCCATGTACTTCTCCACCCCTGTTCTCCTCCGGCCCCCTCCATGTAATTCTCCACCCCCCGTTCTCCTCCGGCCCCCTCCATGTTCTTCTCCGCACCCCAGTTCTCCTCCGACCCCCCTCGTCCCCCGCAGCCAGCTCCCCTCCTCTCCCACCAGCTGTGGAGGGGAACTAGTTAATGGACACAGCGAGCGAGATCGCTCCTGTGTCCTGTGATAAATGAGCAGAGTAAACTGTGTTTACTCTGCTCTGTTTATGAATGGACTGGAGCCTCTGTCTCCTGTTCATTTATCTTTAGTGCTGAGAAAGGGACTGGGGAATGTGTGTCCTCAGTCCCTTTGTCTGTGTCAAAGGGGAGATGTCAGAGGTCTGTTTAGACCACTGACATCTCACCAAAGCCCCCCCCCAAAAAGAAAATTGTAAAAAAAATTCTAAAAAAATGAAAAAGTGTAAGAAAATAAAATAAAAAAACTACTGACACCACTCTCCCCTGCCCTACCAACTCTGTCCACTGCCCCAACCCCCTCCCTACAAAAAACATAGTGAAAAAAATGTAAAACAAATTAAATTGTTGAAAAAAATCAATTATCAAAAATAAAAACTACTGACACCGCCCACATACCATCCACTCCCACCCCCTTCCACAGACGCACTGCGAAAAAATATTAAGAAATGATTTAAATAATATTTTGCCGCGGGGGGCGTTTGCGGGCGCAAAGCACCACCTCCCTGAAATGAGTTTGCCACCTCCCTGAAATGAGTTTCTGCAGGTTGGAATGACTGCTGTTTAGGAGACAGTCTGTTCCAAACCTGAAGGTTTTATCTAGACTTGTATCTGCAGAGATACTCTCGCTGGAGACCCTGCCAAAGACTCTCTCACCTTTGAACCTGCCAGAGATGCTTTTGTTTGAGACCCTGTCAGAGATGCGATCTCCCAAAAAACTATGAGAGACTCTCTTGGCTGAAACCCTGCCAGAAACACTCTTGCCCAAGACACATGTTCTTTGATGAAGTCAACAGATGAAGCACGTTGGCACGTTCTGTAGTGAAAGAAAGAATGAGGCTGAATTCACCACATGAAGACCGGGTAAGACGTTTACTAAGCGGGAGACCGGAGGAAGGTTGATTATCGCTGGGACATATTATGAGTAGCCTTGATTCTTTCATGTTTGTGAGTTTATGGACTGTAATAAATACTTTTTTTGTAACAGGATTACTCTATTTGTCATTGAAGAGTATGTACAAAGTTTATTGAGACTTATGTGAACAAGGGCACTGTGGAATGTTATTACTTTCATCACTGGTGTGGTGCTTTTGGACTTTACTATTTGGAGAAAAAAATTCCTTTAAAATCTGTGGACACTTATTTGCTTATTCTACCAGAGGGCTGCTTCATATTAACTATTTGGTGAATGTGAACTCTGTTTTTTGTAAAGCGGCAGAGGGAATCACGATTTCACATTTTATGTATCATTATTTATGTATTTTTTATATTTGTTATATTATATTTGGACGCTTTATATTGTCACAATTTAGCCTGCAGTTTTCCTGCCTGTGTAGTTTCTTCTCTCTTTGCTCCAGGGTTTCTCCTAGTCCTCTGATTTCTCACATGTGTTATTGGCTTCTGCACTCACCTATGGGCATCGCCTGCTATTCTCTGGGTTTATATTTCCTTCCCCTCCATCACTTCCTGGCCCGTCTCCCAGTTTGCTTCCCTGTATATACATACACGTGCTCAGTCCAGCCTGCGTTCCCTGAACAGCTTCACAGTTATCTGAGCTCCCGTACACTTACTACTTTGTGTATCCTGTCTGACTACCTGTGTACCGATCCCGGCTTCGTCTACTACCTGCTTGCCTGCCACCTGCCTTGATCTCAGCTTGTCTCCTGGTTTACCCTTCAGTCTTCTGCTGTTTTATTCTGCACACGCTAAGGGCTCTCCACATTCTCTGCTGGATGGACCTGGGGGCCACAACCTGGTTATAGCTTGCTGCAAGGCCATCCCCACCATCAGGGGCCCTGGTGAAGAGGCAGGCTTGGGCTTAGACTCCACACTCTCGGGAATCCTGAGTTGGTGAACTACAAGGGCTTACTATCACAGACTCCTGACAGTTTGCTCAGCCATGAGCTCCTCAGACACACCACAGCCTCTTCTGGAACAATATTTAGTGTTTGGCACAGAGAGTTGATGTCCAGCTGGTCTATAAAGAGCGAATCATGCGGTGTCTTTAAGAACTTTCCTCTCGGTTGGACCAGCTGCCTCCACCACCTCGCTTTTCCGGTGATCCAAAAGCTTGTCGGGGCTTCCTCAATCAGTACTCAATCCATTTCAAGCTAGGAGCCACCATTTCACTACTGATCTTTCCAAGGAAGTGTACATGATGTCACTCCTTTCCAGAGATTCTTTTGCTTCCACTTCACCACTGTGGGAGCGTTAAGATCTTATGATTTCCAGTCTTCCTTTCTTCTAGCAAGCTTTCCATAAGACCTTCGATGTGCAAGGAGATATCCTTCCTGATTCTTTCTAAGTCCTCTAGTTTCATTATTTTTGAACTTCCTTGGTTGCAAAAAAATTTGCCCTACCTAGATTGGAACTCTGGTCAGGTGTTGTCATGGGGGATGCAATGCCATTAGACTTGTCTCCCACCTATCTCTGTACCAAAGACAGCAGGGCCCAGGTTGGCACATGACAGGGCCCCCCGCAATGGACCCCTCCGGAGGCCTAGCGAGGCTTTTTGGAAAAGGTGGCCTGAATGTTCCGAATAAGGGAATGAGCATGTAGATATTTAGCAGGAACCCAAGATCTACCAGCCACAGGGTATCCCTTCCAGTGTACTAGGTACTGTACACCTCGGCCCTGCCTTTTTGAATACAGGATCTTAGATACCTCAAACTCAAGCTGCCCATCCATGAGAACAGGAGGAGGTAGTTGTTTAGGGTCTTGAGTACAGGTTGAAGACTGCCTTCTTTAGTAGAGAAATGTGAAAAACTGGATGTATCCGGAGGGAAGGTGGAGGTTTCAGGCAATAAGAGACTGGCCCAAGGCGAAAGATGATCCTGTAGGGACCGATAAAATATGGACCCAACTTTGAAGAAGTTGCTTCAGTCTCACATATTTAGCAGACAACCATGCTTTGTCTCCTACTGCATATGGAGGTATATGGTGCCTTCATTTGTCAGATTAGTATTTATATTTTCCTGCTGCTTTTTGTAGAAGCAGGCAAATCTTCCTCCAGTGTATTAAGATGTCTTTTACATGTAGGTCTGCTGCCAGTACTCCAGAAGAAGGCTACAGTGTGGGGAAAGTGTGTGGATGATAGCCTAGAGCTGCATAAAAAGGTGTGGAATGCAGGGCACTACACTTTTTTCCTTGAGTTAATGGCCAGTTCAGCCAAAGGCAGATATTCAGACCAATTGGATTGTAAAGAATTGACATAATGCCGAGAACAGACAATGCTTCCGCTGTGGATACTCCAGGAAGTGGCACAAAGTGACACATCTTAGAAAAACGGTCCACTATGACCCAGATTGCAGACATACTGGCAGACTTGGGTAGGTCGTAATAAAGTCCATGGTTGGGTGAGTCCAAGGCTGTTGAGGTATGGGGAGTGATTGTAGCAGGCCAATGGGTAGAGTGTGACGAGTCTTATTTGCGTACATGTTGGGCAGGCGGCTACATAATCCAAAACATCCTTCTTTAACCCTTGCCACCAAACATGACACTGTAAAGTTTTTGAAGTGAATGTGACACCAGGGTGGAAAATGGCTGGGGCATTGCAGAGCTCAAAGGGCATAACCAGGTACTCATAATGTCCATTGCGAGTATTGAATGCCGTCTTCCACTCATCCCCCTCCCTTATATGGATCAGGTTATAGGCCCCAGGTTATAGGTCTAATTTAGTGAAGAGGATGGATCCTTTAAGGGCATCAAACAATTCTAGGATAAGGGGCAGAGGATAAGATTCCTTTATGGTGACTTGGTTTAACCCTCGATAGTCAATGCATGGACGAAGTCCGCCATCTTTCGTTTAAAAAAAAAGAATCCTACCCTTACTGGAGAAGAAGAGGGATGGATGAAACCTCTCTGTAAGTTATCTTGAATGTATTCTTCCCTAGATCCTTGTTCTGGCTGTGACAACAGATATGTCTTTTAATTTGGAAGAGCAGCCCTCTGAATCAGGTTAATAGCACATTCAAATGCTTGGTGTTGGGGGTAGATCCTCTGCTTTCTTAATACAAAAGACACTCGCAAAGCCATGGTATTCCTGTGGGTGGTACAGACACAGAAGCTAACGAGCTGCAAGGTGGTCTTTTGGGACGGTGTATGCAGTTGTGGTGACAGTATGTGCCCCAGAGGTTAATACCCCATTAAGCCAGTCAAACAAAGGGTTGTGTAGTTGCAACCACAGAAACCCAAAGAATACAGGCAGGAACAGTGAGTCTATAAAAGATAGGAGAATTTCCTCCTTTTAAAGAGGACACCAACCTGTAGGGTGACTGTGGTGGTCTTGAATTCCACAATGCCTTTGCCCAAAGGTTGCCTGTTCACAGTGGTGATGTTCAGAGTTCTAGGTTTGGGGAAAGGAAAATTGTTCTCCTTAGCAAAAGTCTGATCCAGAAAGATATTTACTGCTCCAGAATCCACAAAAGCCACACAGGACACAAGGTTTGAGGCAAGATGGAGGGTTATGGGTACCGTGAGCTTGGTTTTGGAGGAAGGATTTGTAAGGTCTAACCCAGCTCCTCTCTTTTTACTGGATGGTTTGGGCAAGCAAAAAACAGGTGTCCTTTCAGTCCACAATAAAGACAGGCCCAGGGAGAATCTACTTTGCTTCACCATTTCAGTCAGATGAAGACAGCTGACGCCCATAGGCTCTGCAGGTGTCATGGACTCAGCAACAGTTTCAGATCTGGAGTCAGGCAGCGTTTGGAAGTTAGGAGCCAACCAATACAATGGCCGAGGTAGCTTACGAGTCCGTGACTTCTCCTGACACCTTTAATGGTAGCGAACATCCAGATGAACACACAGCTCAATGTACTTTATAAGATCATCTGAAAGATCCCTATACACCAGTTCATCCTTGATGCGATCAGTGAGCCCCTTGCGAAACGCTGCACAAAGAGCACCAGCATGCCAGTTTGTCTCAGCAGCCAGTATATGAAACTCAACTGTATTTTGAGCAACAGTTCTGGTACCTTGCTGTATACAGTATCTAAGAGTGAACATTCAGCAGGTGAAACCCTGCCAGGTTTATCAAAAACAGTCTGAATTGTTGACAGGAACTTATCCACATTCTGCAGCAAAGGATCATTGCGTTGTTGGTAAGGAGAAACCCATGCCAGTGCCTTCCCCTTTAACAATGAGATGATAAAGGTCATCTCATGGCAGAAGCTGTACTGAATGTCTCAGGGTATCAGGATTTAGCAGCTGGGAGACCAGATACATGTAGCTACACACAGAAAACTGGGACCAAGCAGGGCTTATATTTTTACAGTGAAACAAGAGACAAGCACACACCAGCAAACAATAAACATGAACAAAGCCCAGTGACAAAATACCTAATAAACCTAGCAGAGACTATATACAAAATATATACACAATTAAGAGCAAAGGTAATAGGGAATACCAGGGAGGAAGGGGGAATCGAGACTGGGTAGAGGAACCAAGAGCAGGAGTAAGCAACAGGGTACAGGATGCAGAGTTCTGCGCTCTGACGTCACTTCCCTGTGTTTGTCTCGTGGAGGTCGGGCAGCGCTGACTGAGACTTCCTGTCTCTGCAGCTATTGGCCGTGGGCTCCGCCCGCCCCCAGAGACACTGTCCCTGATTGGCACTGACTCCCCTATAGTTTTATACAGAGACAGAAGTGTCAGCAATGGGAGTACCGTGCGAGAAGGTTTAGTTTTGTTCATTCCCTTTCAGTATTAAACGTTTTAATTAACCAGTATTGTATTATTCAATTGTTGAATAATGTGAGGTCTGTTTAATAACATCCAACAAGTTAATCACACACCATGAATGCAAATGAATGATGCTTCACACCTGCTATGTTCAGCTAGGTGTGATCAGGTGACCCCATTGACCCAATGGGGAAGGCCGTTTGACAGCACATACAATTTGCTTTCTTGAATGTTTTTCTCATAAATATAAGGCAACTTGGAGGGGATGCTGTATGCCCCAGTAGACGATCCATTGATCGAAACGCGTCGGTGGCTTTCAGCATCCTTCTTGTTGCCCATCTTTGTTTTTATACCTTGTGATCACATTTTATTGTTACCTGATTTTTTTAGCAATAAAAATCCCACTTTGCTCATCTACACTATGTGGAGCCTGTTTATTTTTTCTCCACATATCAACTGAGAGATCAAACCAGCATCCACTTCAATTTTTTACGTGACGCACTGTGCCCTCTGATTCGCACCTTGGCCATCCTTTGGGAGGATCCATCTGGCCACCCCGGGAGATCCACAACAGAGTTTGACCCAGAAGGTTCGCAGAGCTGTGATGTCCGCTTTCAGGCCCTGAGAGGCAACCCGCTCGAGTGACTCCCTGTCGCTGACAAGGGAGTCCAATGTATCTGGTAAGAGTTTCTTACACACCATCTTTACCCAGTCACATGTAGTTGTGGGATACAGCTTTGGGATGATCTGACGATTTACCTGTGTTTGAGCATTTGCCGTTTCACATCTACACATCATTTCCAGTGGGACAATCCACGCATATTTGGTTTTTTATTCACTCACTGGACTTCACTCATTTTTATTGAGAGACTTATAAGTTTTATTATTGCTGTGTTCACCATTTATGGACATTTGTTTTTACAGCTGTTTTCTTGATTGAAGACTTTTTGCACAATTTATGCGCTACATTTTACTTTTACAGGATGCAAGATAAGCTCAGGAGGAGCAGGATACACAAGAACAGGGTGAAAAGATATAAAGCAAATATACCTGTCTGCAAAAAAGCAGCTAGCACAGCAATAGATCAATTGCAAAGAATGAAAACATGTGAACAGTAAGTGCAGTGCTCAGAATAAATCTCAGAATAAACTGAAAAATATATATAAAGTGCACATAAATGATGGAGGAAGAAACTCAAACAACATGTATATGCAGGTAATGCGTATAGACACTAAATATACATGTATAATAAACCAAAAAATTGATACGGTATATTATATGACATTTAAAATATGAGTAAATGGTGTCCAATAAAGTGAAGGAAAAAAAATTATTTTAAAAATAAATTATAGTCCTTAGTGTTTGGACAGGTGAACCAAACAATAAATTGTAGATATCCAAAACGAGGTTCAAAATAACTTGACACTTGAACTAGATAACGATGTGACAAAGGAAAACGTACCCAAACTTGATAAGTGATCCACCACCAGAGAGTCAAAAGGCTTAACGGAGCAATTGAACCCAAATGAGTGTACACCCAATGGGTCAATCAGGCTTGTAGGGCCACCCACCCAGGGGGAAACTGTCACAGAGGAGACGAATTCCAAACAGAAGACCAACTCCAACAATGGACCTCAATGGGATAAGTAATGGACAGAGAGCCACATGGATAGTTGCTCCAACAGAACAGATTTATGAAAAGGAAGAAGAAGTAGGCACGTAGTGTAATCCCATTTAAATAAGAAGTAATGTATTCAATAAAAAAGAGTAAATGCACTCACATTTTAGTAGATAAAGTGCTTTGGAATAAACCAGTGACTTCAGCAGAGCGACCCAACGCGTTTCATTTTAAAAGACATCATCTGGAGTGCTCTTCTGCTGTAGGCACTCTACTAATATAATAAAAAGGTACCTGGGTAATGAGCCACAGCCCCATGGTGTCAATTGTGTGGATTAGCATCCACTTCCTGAAACAGACAAAATGGCATCACGGCTTGCACTCCAAGCCTCATTCTGAAAGAGCAGGAACTGGAAGTGACATCACTTCCGGGAACAGACAGGATATCATCACCTCATGTGTTCCAAGCCTTGTTTTGGAGAGGCCAGAACAGGAAACTATATCACTTTCAGGAACAAGCAAACCAGCGCTGCCAAATGCTCTCCAAGCCTCACTGTGAAGAGGTTGGGAGCAGAAACAGCATCATTAAATAAAAAAAAAAAACATATATTAAATGGAGAGCATGAGCCACAAACCAGAAAGGACCTCACTAAAAAGATCAAGTTCACATGTACACAGGAACAGGGATCTGGCAGCAAGGATAGCTACTAGAGTTGCCCCACCTCATTCCTTTAAACCCAAATACATATGAATTGCACAGGTTTTGAGGCTAATTAAATGCAGATAAGGCACCAAGTGAGTTTAATTACCACCTTAATCAGCCACAGAACCTGTGTAATTCATATGTGCTCGAGTTTAAAGGGATAAGGTGGCAACCATAATAGCTACCAAAACAGTGATGCAAGGTGTGTTAGTAGGAGCAGCCTTATATAGCTCCCTGGCATCTGAAACTAGTTAGAGTTGATCACTGAAGCCTACTGGCTTCTGGGAGACACCTGTTGGTGGACACTGGAACTGCAGCAATCAGCCCAGCGCATCACAGTGACAAAAGCAGGTGAACTCAGTCCTAACAGCCCCCCTTAAGGTGTAGCCTCTGCACACTCCATCGTGCCCCACCACCGGGGTCTTGAAGATAGCCTGGGTACCCCACTACCAGGTTCTTGAGGCTGAGTACCCCGCTGCCAGGGTCCAAAAACTGGCTGGGTTCTCTGCTGGTCAGATCCCTAAGGAGGCACAACACCGAAAGCTTACCATTCTTTAAAGCAGCATGTGTCCCAATGCTGGGACACTGAAAGCAGCCTGAAAGCTTAACACTAGAGTTCTTGGTCCATGCAGGTACCCTGATACCGGGTTGTCCCATCAAAACTGGACCTTCTCCATTTCTGTTTCTAGGAACTGCTCCACTTTTTTCCTGCCACTCATGTCTACCCAGGCTACTTGGGTCCAAAAATGCACCAGGGATCGCAGAGATAACACCTGGGTCAGACCAAGGTTCATTTGGAACTCTGCCCTTCCCCAGAGGACCTCTACTACTGGGGATATGATAGTAGACACAGCTCTCATGTTCAGAGTGGATATCTGGACCTCCTGGCCTGGGCACAGCAGGATAAGCTGGCTGTGAAAATAACTCAGGACAGACAACAATAGAGATCTTAACCCAGACTGACAACCCATTTAAGCTACATAACAATGAAACTTCAGAAGCCTCAGACACATCAGCAGGTGGGAGCTTAACCCAGTCAACAGAGTCCGGTTTAGCAGCAAGTAGTGAATCAACATAGTCTGGCTGGGCAGCAGTCCGGGAATCAGTATAGTCCAGCTAGGCAGTGGCCTAGGAATCAGCATAGTCCAGCTGGGCAGTGGCCTGGGAATCGGCCCGGGAATCAGCATAGTCCAGCTGGGCAGCGGCCCGGGAATCAGCATAGCCAGTTGGGCAGCAGCCCGGGAATCAGCATAGCCCAGTTGGGCAGCGGCCCGGAAATCAGCATAGTCCGGCTGGGCAGCGACCTGGAAATCAGCATAGTCTGACTGGGCAGTGATCTGCGAATCGGTAAAGTCCAGCTGGGCAGCGGCCTGGGAATCAGCATAGTCCAGCTGGGCAGTGGCCTGGGAATCAACATAGTCCAGCTGAGCAAAGGCCTGGGAATCAGCATAGTCTGGCTGGGCAACGACCTGGAAATCAGCATAGTCTGACTGGGCAGTGACCTGCGAATCAGTATAGTCTGGCTGGGCAGCGATCCGGGAATAAGCATAGTCTGGCTGGGCTGCAGCCGGGAATCTGCATAGTCTGGCTAGGTGGTTGGCAGCAGATCTTGGAAGCAGGCTTGGCAGAAGACAGAGGTTTACCAGAGACAAGCTTGGCCGCGGACAGCAGGTCACCAACAGCAGGCTTGGCAGCGGATGGCAGGTCAGCAGCAGCAGGCTTAGCAGCAGGCGGCAGGTCAGCAGCAGCAGGCTTGGCAGTGGATGGCAGGTCAGCAGCGGCAGGCTGAACCCCATCGGCAAGCATAGAGGCAGGCTGATCCCCTTCGGCAAGCATAGAGGCAGGCTGATCCCCATCAGCAAGCATAGAGGCAGGCTGATCCCCACTGGCAAGCATGGAGGAAGGCTGAACCCCATCAGCAGGCAACATGGAAACAGGTTGGACCCCATCAACAGGCAGCATGGAGGAGGAATGGGCTCCTCAGCAGGCAGCATGGAAGAGAAATGGACCCCAAGAACAAGCAGCATGGAGGAGGAATGGACACCATCAGCAAGCAACATGAAGGAGGAATGGAGACCATCAGCAGGCTGGATAATGGTTGAGGCAACAGTGGATAGTGGCAGGATTGTGTGAGCAGGAGAAAACTTCTGTTTTTTTTTTTTTTGCATAGATACTGGTGTCCTGCAAGTAGTTGTATAGTGCTGACTACAGTGTACTGCTGATGGAAATGTAGTTACAGTACTGGGGAGCATAGAGGAAGGAGCAACAGAAATGGATGAAGAGGTCTGAGAGGTTGCTATGGGCAAAGGTACTACAGGGGGAGCCTTCATTAGATTACTTGCAGGGGAAGTGTGGTTACTGATAGCAGGGTACTGATCTAAAGGAGGCAGGGAACACTCAGTAGCAGCTATAGTTGCTTGGTATTGAAGGAAGAGGAGATTCTTGGTGCTTACTTAGAAGCAGATCTGAATTTATGCGAATCATATGAACCTGGGGTTAGTATTTCTGACCAAGCCTCTAGCAGTTTGTCTTTCCTTTGCTCAGATTGCTTAAAGCGGAGGTTCACACAAAAATTGAACCTCCGCTATTCGGAACCCTCCCCTCCTGTAGGGATGAGTTTCGAGTTTGAGTCGAACTCATGTTCGACTCGAACATTGGCTGTTCGCCAGTTCGCTGAACAGCGAACAATTTGGGGTGTTCTCGGCAAATTCGAAAGCCGCGGAACACCCTTTAAAAGTCTATGGGATAAATCAAAAGTGCTAATTTTAAAGGCTTATATGCAAGTTATTGTCATAAAAAGTGTTTGGGGACCTGGGTCCTGCCCCCAGAGGACATGGATCAATGCAAAAAAAGTTTTAAAAATGGCCGTTTTTTTAGGAGCAGTGATTTTAATAATGCTTAAAGTGAAACAATAAAAGTGTAATATCCCTTTAAATTTCATACCTGGGAGGTGTCTATAGTATGCCTGTAAAGGGGCGCATGTTTCCCGTGTTTAGAACAGTCTGACAGCAAAATGACATTTCAATGGAAAAAAAGTCATTTAAAACTACTCGCGGCTATTAATGAATTGCCGGTCCGACAATACACATAAAAGTTCATTGATAAAAACGGCATGGGAATTCCTCACAGGGGAACCCCGAACCAAATTTAAAAAAAAATGACGTGGGGGTCCCTCTAAATTCCATACCAGGCCCTTCAGGTCTGGTATGGATTTTAAGGGGAACCCCGTGCCAAAATTTTTTAAAAAAATGGCGTGGGGCCCCCCTAAAAATCCATACCAGACCCTTATCCGAGCACGCAACCTGGCAGGCCGCAGGAAAAGAGGGGAGGATGAGAGAGCGCCCCCCCTCCTGAACCGTACCAGGCCACGTGCCCTCAACATTGGGAGGGTGCTTTGGGGTAGCCCCCCAAAACACCTTGTCCCCATGTTGATGGGGAAAAGGGCCCCATCCCCACAACCCTTGCGGGGGTCTGCGGGTGGGGGGCTTATCGGAATCTGGAAGCCCCCTTTAACAAGGGGACCCCCAGATCCCGGCCCTCCCCCCTGTGTGAAATGGTAAGGGCCTACCATTTCACAAAAAAGTGTCAAAAATGTTAAAAATGACAAGAGACAGTTTTTGACAATTCCTTTATTTAAATGCTTCTTCTTTCTTCTATCTTCTTTCTTCTATCTCCCTTCGGTTTCTTCCTCCATCTTCTTCTTCTTCTGGTTCTTCCTCCGGTGTTCTCGTCCGGCATCTCCTCCGTGGCACCGGCGTCTTCTTCCCTTCGTCTTCTGGGCCGCTCCGCATTCGACCGTGATAGGAGGTTCCCGCTGTGTGATGCTTCTCCTCTTCTGACGGTTCTTAAATAACGTAGGGTGGGGCCACCCTGTGACCCCGCCCCCCTCTGACACACAGGGACTTCCCTGTGGCATTCCCTGTGACGTCAGAGGGGGGCGGACAGGAAAGTCACCGTGTGTCAGAGGAGGGCGGGGTCATCGGGTGGCCCCACCCTCCGTTATTTAAGAACTTTCAGAAGAGGAGAAGCGTCACACAGCGGGAGCCCCCCATCATGGTCGGATGCGGAGTGACCCAGAAGACAGAAGACGCCCGCGCCGCGGAGGAAGATGCCGGACGAGAACACCAGAGGAAGAACCAGAAGAACCAGAAGAAGAAGATGGAGGAAGAAACCGAAGGGAGATAGAAGAAAGAAGATAGAAGATAGAAGAAAGAAGAAGCATTCAAATAAAGGAATTGTCAAAAACTGTCTCTTGTCATTTTTAACATTTTTGACACTTTTTTTGTGAAATGGTAGGGGTAGTACCCCCTTACCATTTCACACAGGGGGAGGGCCGGGATCTGGGGGTCCCCTTGTTAAAGGGGGCCTCCAGGTTCCGATAAGTCCCCCGCCTGCCGACCCCCACAACCACAAGGGTTGTGGGGATGAGGCCCTTGTCCTCATCAACATGGGGACAAGGTGTTTTGGGGGGCTACCCCAAAGCACCCTCCCAACGTTGAGGGCATGTGGCCTGGTACGCTTCAGGAAGGGGGGCGCTCTCTCATCCCCCCCTCTTTTCCTGAGGCCTGCCAGGTTGCGCGCTCGGATAAGGGTCTGGTATGGATTTTTGGGGAGACCCCACGCCATTTTTTTACAAAATTTTGGCACAGGGTTCCCCTTAAAATCCATACCAGACCTGAAGGGCCTGGTATGGAATTTAGGGGGACACCCCCACGTCATTTTTTTAAAAATTTTGGCTCGGAGTTCCCCTGTGGGGAATTCCCATGCCGTTTTTATCAATGAACTTATATGTGTATTGTCGGACCGGCAATTCATTAATAGCCGCGAGTAGTTTTAAATGACTTTTTTCCTTTGAAATGTCATTTTTCTGTCAGACTGTTCTAAACATGGGAAACATGCGCCCCTTTACAGGTATACTATAGACACCTCCCAGGTACAAAATTTAAAGGGATATTACACTTTTATTGTTTCACTTTAAGCATTATTAAAATCACTGCTCCTGAAAAAACGGCCGTTTTTAAAACTTTTTTTGCATTGACCCAGGTCCCCAAACACTATTTATGACAATAACTTGCATATAAGCCTTTAAAATTAGCACTTTTGATTTTTCACGTTCGTGTCCCATAGACTTTAACGGTGTTCGCACAAATTTTTTGCCTGTTCGTATGTTCTGCTGCGAACCGAACCAGGGGGTGTTCGGCTTATCCCTAGTGTCTACACGTATTTCATTAACTTGTCTTTGAAGTGATTGTTAAAGGTAGAGCAGAGCCTACGAGGACTGGACGACAAGGTAATAATCCAGAGAGACAAAGTAGGTTTGTTTGACAGCAGTAGTCAATAGTCAATCAAGAGCATGGCAATGTCTCTTGAGATTTCTGGTGTCGTCAGTTTGCCAGGGCTGTATAGGATGGAGCCTGATTCTGCAAGTAGTTAGAGGAGCAAGTGCGTCAAGTGAGAATGAGAGTGAACTGTTGTAGACAGAGGTGACCAGGTCAGGTCAGGACAGGACGGGGAGAGATTTTTTCAAAGAGTTGGAGAGTAGCAGAATAGAGAAGAGAAGCGTTCAAGTGGCGAAGGTTTCTACCAGTAATTGTTTGCTGCTTGAAGGGATAGGTGATTGGAGACAAGGATAATGTGAAACTGATGAGGTTGTGATCGGAGAAGAGAAAGTTGGTGAGGTTGCCAGGAGTGCAGAGATGGGAGATGGGAAGGTCGCGGTTATTGCCATCAGAGTGGGTGGAAGTGTGTGTTCATTGTGTTAGGCCACCATGGGAGAGGGCAGCAGGAGAAGCTAAGTCGGAATATTGAAGCCAGGTTTCAGTTATGGCAAGTATGTTAAAGCAATGGGAGATGAAATGGTCATGTACAGATGTGAGCTTGTTACAGATAGAGTGGGCATCGCAGAGGACACATGAGATCCAGGGGCTGGTTTTGGAAGCAGGGCAATAGAATATACACTGAATGGATTGCGGCTGTTGCCAGAGGGGGAAGGATGTCGGATATGGGGTTTGCAGTTAGAAAATGGAGGTTTAAGAGAAATGTCCCCAGAGATTAGAAGGAGGAGGGTGAGGAAAGTTAAATGGGAGTGGGATGTGTATGAGCGCACATATCTCACTGTCTTGGTGTTTAGGTCAGCACTCAGCATGTGGGTTCAGTATTTGCAAGAGGTGATGGGTGCAGTAGTAAAGAGAGGGTAGGAGTGAGCGTGATGTGTGTAGCTGTGGGGTAGAGAGGAGGGGTAGAGTAAGGACAATTTAAAGACATAGAACACCAATGTGAGAAGGAAGAGGAGAGGGAGCATGTTAGTGGGAAGGGAGTGGGAACCACATAAGCTCAGGAGCAGGATACACATAAACAAGGATCTGGCAGCAAGGATGGCTATCAAAACAGTGACGCAAGGTGTGTTAGTAGGAGCAGCCTTATATAGCCACCTAAATAAAATAAGGAAATGGGGTAAGTGGCGCTTCCTATACTTGGGGGAATGTGCTCCCTGTTTAAAAACAAAGGTGTGCTCCCCACATATTAAATACCTGCATCAACAAAAAAATATACATATATATAATATGTTGGCATACACCTATGGTGTAAAACCAAGCAATTCAAATGGTGAAAAAAATGTCTCAAAAAATGAATAAATATATAATATGCATAACTTAATGACCGTTTTGTCAATTGGTATTATACCAGGGGTGGTAGGCATGTATAGATAAAGGTGGATGGTCTTCTGTCCCAGATCAGAACGT
The DNA here is from genome assembly GCA_037952925.1 of Lithobates clamitans. Classification (NCBI taxonomy): domain Eukaryota; kingdom Metazoa; phylum Chordata; class Amphibia; order Anura; family Ranidae; genus Lithobates; species Lithobates clamitans. Next base: position 612,965 of record JBBGZY010001537.1, read on the forward strand.
CTGCATGGGTCATGCGCTCAACAAATCCTCCATCATTATATCCAGGAAGTGGTTCGCCGACTCCTTATGGTCAAGTCCTCATAGGAAGAGGCAGGGCTCCCATAGTGTAGTATTTTAAAAAACTTTTATTAAAAATAAATCTAAAAACAAAATCTTCCCACCAAAAGGGAACAAGCTAGAAAAAACACACTACAACGTATGGTCAATGCGGTATACAGGCAAAGACCGGCTCACAGCGTGCGCCTCAGCTGCGCTCCAGGCTCCCTGTCACCATACCAGATATGACGTAAGTGCGTAGCTCCGACTTACGCGTTTTGTCATAGACATTCTCAAAGGCGTCAACATCGTACTACGTCTCGCAGCTTATGAGGCGAGCGGCCATGCAGGATCCTCCCCCTCTTACTTCCGCAAACAGCACACATGGGTGCCCGGGGTGAGCCAGACCCTCCCTCATTAGCAATCCAACATACAGTCAGGGGGAAACCAATAAGAATAAGACTGCCCACCTATGAGTGGCCCAGCCCCCGCTATATGTCAAAAAGACCAATGCATCTCCGCTCGCCCTTACATGTATAAAGCAGACATATTAAAAGCGTAAGTATTAGGCATCCTAAATCACTTTTTGGCGAATATACAAAATATAAAGACACCCACAAAGAATATATTACCTGACAATGACCAGCGAGCCCCAAACGTATAACCAGGTACAAGCCTGCCTGTACTAATGCCGTGGCCTTATCCTAGAATGCATCCCTGTGGTGAGATGCAACACTACACCTACAGGGGCAGAGGGGTAATGTATACAAAGCCAGATATTACCCTGTAAATCACGGGCTCACAGGTAATATGATTCCCTAAATGACTAACTGCGCACAAGGATTCATAATTGTGTAAAAATTCAGAGGATATATACTTACAAAATATAACAAAAATGAATTATAAAAAACAAGGAAGTGAAAAATGAATTAACATAAAATGTATAATATGCAAAAATGGTACCTGACTTTCCCATCATATTGTCAGGTACAACCTACCCGATACACTCCTATGGGTAGCTATCTATTGGTAAGCCAACACCTCTGTCCTCTGAGGAGAATATATATATGCGCAAACCCAGATACTATAATGTAAACCTTGTGTACTCAAATATAGAAGGGTTGTTGGCACGAGATTATGTCATTATGTTAGAATGGACTTCCTATGGCGTTCTACAAAGAGGTGCAATACCACCTTTCAGGGGGGAGGGGGGGTGCAGATACCTGTCAAAGACAGGTATTTGCACCCACTTCCGGCATAGACTCCCATGGGAGTCTATGCCTCTTCCCGTCCTGACCGCGCTGTCTGCTGGGAACACACAGCTCCCAGCAGAGAGCGGGGACCACTAGGGACGCACAGCGCGACTCGCGCATGCGCAGTAGGGAACCGGGAAGTGAAGCCGCAACGCTTCACTTCCAGATTCCCTCACCTAGGATGGCGGCGGCAGCTGCCGAGAACCGCGCGGGTTCTCGGCGTCCCCTGCCGACATCGCTGGACCCTGGGACAGGTAAGTGGCAAGGTATTAAAAGTCAGCAGCTGCAGTGTTTGTAGCTGCTGGCTTTTAATTTTTTTTTTGGCGGTGTGGGTGAACCCCCGCTTTAATACTAAGCTCTATGGGTTGTCTAGGAAACAGTTGAGCTCTATTTCTAGGTTGAGGCCCTTAGGGGCAAGGGACCCCAATTGGTATATCCACACTGTCTCATTCCTGGAGATGAGTGTATGTTTGTTACCCCCTCTCCAGTGATCCTTAACATGATCAATGCCATAGAAGATAAGCCCAGTAGGATCCCTATGGTGTACTTCAGCAAAGTGCCTGGATAAATTATGCTTAGGGAACCCTTTCCTGATATTGTTAATATGCTCCCGTATTCTCACAAAAAGGGGGCGGGTAGTTCTTCCCACGTATTGGAGATGGCATGGACATTCGATGATGTAGGTAACATGGGTACTCTGGCATGTTATTAGTTGTTTTATCTGGTATGGTTTATGGTCCACTGTAGATTTAAATACTTCCTTTTTTCTTGGTTGTGGTTTACTAACCCTGCAGGGTAGGCATCTACGGCATCTATAAAACACTTTCATGTCTGAGAAGATTTTAATTCGTTGAGGGGGATCGATAACGTTGTGTACAAGGTGGTTGCGAAGAGTAGGCGCTTTCCTATACACAAATTTTGGTTTCCCAGGGAGGATTTTGGATAGAACACAGTCCTCTTTCAGGATGGGCCAGTATTTCTTAATGATGCGTTCAACATCCTTATATTGGTTGTTAAACCCTGTAATAAACGCTATTTCCATTTGTTCATCCTTCATCCTGCTTTTATTATTAAGTAGAGCGTTTCTGTCCATATTCATAATCTCTAGTTTAAGCTTAGTCAGGTTATCCCTTGCATATCCCTTCTCCTGGAATCTATGGATTAGGATATCAGCCTGTACCTCAAAATCCTCAAGTGAGTTACAGTTCCTGCGTATCCGTAATAGTTGGTCCTTTGGGATGTTACATTTCCACGAATGCCTCGTACACACAGTCGGATTTTCCGACGGAAAATGTGTGATAGAACCCTGTTGTCGGAAATTCCTACCGTGTGTAGGCTCCATCACACATTTTCCATCGGATTTTCTGACACACAAAGTTTGAGAGCAGGATATAAAATTTTCCGACAACAAAATCCGATCGTGTGTACACAAATCCGATGGACAAAGTGCCACGCATGCTCAGAATAAATAAAGAGATGAAAGCTATTGGCCACTGCCCCGTTTATAGTCCCGACGTACGTGTTTTACGTCACCGCGTTCAGAATGATCGGATTTTCCGACAACTTTGTGTGACCGTGTGTATGCAAGACAAGTTTGAGCCAACATCCGTCGGAAAAAATCCTAGGATTTTGTTGTTGGAATGTGCGAACAAAGTCTGACCGTGTGTACGGGGCATTAGGATGGTGGCAGCTAGAAGTAGGTATGTTACAGAGAAATGCAAAAAACACTGCGCTCTAGTGAAGAAACCAAATTAAATAGATAACAGCTGCTGCATACATTGTGACAAACAATAAGTAACCAATGGAAGAAAAAAATGCAGCGCTAAGATAAGTGAGATGTTTGGTGTGCCCAAACCTTATAAGTGAATAGTGCACATATTAATTAGACAAAAATTCACAAATCTGAATATAAATAAATGACAAATGTGTGATAAGTCCACATAGAACCGGGAAATTAATCCAAATTAAAAAATAAAAGGCCTCCAAAAAAATTTTTTTTTGTGTGTGAATGGTGTGCTTCCGCAGATGGTGAAACAAAGTCAATGGTGAACACTGTTGATCCGTGACTCTGAACCAACATCAAGGTGTAGGACATGAAGGGATAAACATCAAACAGTAGAGAAGAATGGGTACTCTTACCGACTGGCGTGGACTCCCCTGTCTTATGACATGGAGTCAATAAAACATTGAGCCCCCCTGAGGCTTAAAAACGAACTCCGAAAGGCTGGGACCTCTGCCGCTCTCCTCGATTTCCTGGGAGTTGTGAAGGAATATCCGGAGGGCCAGAAACGACCAGATATCTTGAAAAAAAGATATCTTTTTGGGTGGATCGATCCCATTCGGGGCTATTTGCCCCTGAATGGAGCGTGCACCCCTAAAGATTACTGCGGCCCGTTCAGGAAGTGCCGGGCCCAGCAGTCTATCGTTAAGGAGTACTTTCCAATGTTTCTTAAAAATATTTTTAACTTGTTTAGACTGTATAGAGTGGGTGGTAGTAAAAGCCCACTTGACTAGAGTCAGAGGTGTTTTTGGGACGCTCCGTCAATAGGGCCGTTCTGTCGACCTCCAAGACTGCATTGATCTCTCTATCCAAAATATCTAGTTGGTAACCTTTTTCAAGAAATCTATTCTTGAGTAACTGTGATTGGGCCAAAAAATCTGATGTTCTGCTACAGTTACGACGTAACCTGAGAAATTGACCACGTGGTATGGCTTTGAGCCATTGTTCTTGATGGCAACTCTCGACCAGAATGTAACCATTCCGGTCGGTAGGTTTAAAGTAGGTAGCAATAAAAAGTAGTAGCAATAAAAATCCCTGGTTTATCTGCACCATGCGGAAGTTTTCATTTTCTCTTTGCATACTACCCTGATGAGAAAGTCTACATTCCGCCAACCATTCCTATCATGAGATTCGGATTCAGCTGGCCTTCCTGTTCCCTCTGGATGACAACTTGATGTCCATCGGATGACACCTATCTGGTCGTTTCTGGCCCTCCGGATATTCCTTCACCACTCCCAGGAAATCGAGGAGAGCAGCAGAGGTCCCAGCCTTTCGGAGTTCGTTTTTAAGCCTCAGTGGGGCTCAATGTTTTATTGACTCCATGTCATAAGACAGGGGAGTCCACACCAGTCGGTAAGAGTACCCATTCTTCTCTACTGTTTGATGTTTATCCCTTGATGTCCTACACCTTGATGTTGGTTCAGAGTCACGGATCAACAGTGTTCACCATTGACTTTGTTCCACCATCTGCGGAAGCACACCATCCACACAGAAAAAAAAATTTTTTTGGAGGCTTTTTATTTTTTAATTTGGAATAATCTCCCGGTTCTATGTGGACTTATCACACATTTGTCATTTATTTATATTCAGATTTGTGAATTTTTGTCTCATTAATATGTGCACTATTCACTTATAAGGTTTGGGCACACCAAACATCTCACTTATCTTAGCGCTGCATTTTTTTCTTCCAGAAGTATTTATGTACCCGTTACGATCGGTGGCCTTAAAGAAGGTACGGGTACATAAAGATTCCCCTGATTTGAAGATTTCCAAATCTAGATAGTCTATCTTTTGAGGGTTCCATTTTCCCGTAAATGTAATCCCATATCTGTTCTTTTTTTAAATCAAAAAAAGGTTTTATTGAACTTTCACATATAGTCCAGCAATAATCACTCTTCATGTTGCATTTACAGTTACATCAGTAATATCAAATAGGTTCACGGTCATGTATACAGTACTTATACCACCTGATTTGTCAATCTGTTGCAAATTTCCAAACATCCATAATACAGCTTTCCCTGTTTTGGCTATCACCACCCATGTTATTTTATGCTATGCATTCCATTTTGCTCCCCTTCATCTGGTTTAAAGAGATTGCAGGAGTCTAGACATCACCAACTCTCTTGGACTCAGTCCCGGTGTGTCCAGCCATTTTGACCAAATACGTTCAAACCTGTTTGGGCATCCCCTGTGTTGGTATATTAGCTTTTCCTTGATAAGGGTCTGTCCCATATGTTCCACCCAGGAGCCCCTGGTGGGTGGCATTGTGGATTTCCACCCCATTAGGATAAGTTTCCTGGCCTGAAATAGAGCCCTGGAGAAAGCGACCCTATCCATCTCCTCCGGGATCTCCTCCTCCAGGATTCCCAGCAAGCAACACTTAGGGTCAGTGGGAACCTTTGTCTGAAATACTCCGTTGAGCGTGTCCAGCACCCCATTCCAGTAGCGGTGGAGCTTCGGGCAGCGCCATAGTAGGTGAATGAGGTCTCCATCGTGCTGCTGACAGCGGGAGCATAGAGGGCTTGTCGCCCTGCCCATCTTGTGTAACTTCTTAGGGGTGTAATGTACTCTCAACACTATGAACAATTGGGAGACCTTTTGTGCTACATTAAGGGAGCAATTGGGTATGGCTTGAAGAGCCTCCTCCCAATGCTCATCTGTGATTTGGCCAAGGTCCCTCTCCCAGGCAGGAGCCGCCTTACATGGGTAAGCCCGTAGGTGTCTTACCAGCAACATCTGGTAGCATTGGGATATGATTCCTTTGGTTTCCTTACTAGACTGTAACACATGGAATACCGGAGTGGGTGACAATATCCACTCAACGGCAGTCCCCTGCGCAGCCACCGCGTGTCGCAACTGAAGGTATGGGTAAAGCATATTATTCGGTAAATTGGAATTGGCTTGTAGTTCTGTGAAAGGGAGCAGTTTACCGTTCCCGAATATTTGAGAGAGTAGTTTTACCCCGTACTTGCACCATCTAGACTTTTGGTTTAGTTTTCCCAGTTCACTATAGGAACGGTTGTCCCATATTGGACTGAAATCCGTGAACCCCTGCACCCCCTGGATTTGTCTAACTTTATTCCATATTTTCTGTACCAGCGACAGGGTTGGGGCCTTTTTGTTGGATTTCGCAAATAGCTGGGCCTCAAGACCCACAGGGATAGCCTCTGCTCCAGAGGCAATCAGCATCAACCGCGCTGCTGAGCCCTGTGGCTCCGGAGCCATGGAACCAACCAACTGCTGCAACTGGGACGCTATGTAGTACAACCAGGGGTTGGGAACCGCCAACCCCCCGTTGTCCTTAGACTGCTGCAACTGTTCTAGTCCAATTCTGGGATGTTTATTGTTCCATAGCAGTTTACGAAAAAGGGTATTTACTATTCTAAAGATTTTTAGGGGGATTACTACCGGCGTATTGTGCAGGAAATATAATAATTGGGGCATAAGAATCATCTTAATTAAATTGGCTCTGCCTGCCAGGGACATTTTTAAGTTATTCTATGTGTTTATTTTATCACGAAAGCGTGAAAGCAGGGGGTATATGTTTATGGAACAGTAGTCTCCAATCCTGGGCGCTATTTGTATGCCCAGATATTTGAAACTAGTGACCAGAGGAATGGGGCAATGATCAGGAAGCGCAACCCCATGGTCCCCATCCAGCATCATCAGGGCTGACTTAGACCAGTTGATGGTTAGCCCGGAGTAGCGACCAAACAGTTTTATTATTGACATGGCCTCTGACAGTGAATTGCTCGGGTTTCCCAGGAAAAGTAACATGTCGTCTGCGTACAACATTATCTTTTCATGCAGTGTCCCGTAATGGAACCCTTGAATCCGGTCGCTATCTCTTATAAGGGCTGCTAAGGGCTCTATCGCGATCGCAAAGAGCAGTGGGGACAGAGGACAGCCTTGCCTCGTCCCCCTGCCCAGAGCAAAGGCATGCGAGACTCTATCTGACATTATCCCATATCTGTTCACATTCAAATCTTCAAAGAATTTTTCAAATGTATCAGGTGTGCCATCCAATAGTATAATTAAATCATCGATGTACCTCCTATACATTTTAAATTGAGGGATATTCCTACTATAAACATGCTCCTCCTGCCACATGTTCATAAACAAGTTCGCTACACTAGGAGCGTAGCGAGCCCCCATAGCGACACCTTTTGTTTGCACAAAGTACTCCTTGTTATACCAGAAATAGTTACATTCCATTGCTAGTTTTAAACCCTCAAGGATGTAGTTGATCTGCTGTTGTTTCATCCCTGTATTTTCATGTAACGCCTTCTCCACTCCAAGTAATCCATCTTTTTGTACAATGCTAGTATACAGCGAGTTGACATCTATTGTTGCCAACAGCCAGTTTTCAGCCCCCTTAATTTCTTGGAGTTCTTGGAAGAGCTATAGACTATCATGTAGGTATGATTTACCCTGCTGTACCAATGGTTTCAGATATTTGTCCAGATATTCTCCTAATCGTGAAAAAACCGAGTTGATCCCATGTATAATGGGCCTACCAGGCGGCTTATCCAATCTTTTGTGGATCTTCGGTGTGTAATATATGACTGAAGCCTTAGTGGAGTTCGAGACCAGGTACTCAGCTTCTTTTAGGTTTAATATTCTCATATCCTTCCCTTTCTCGACATACCTCTTCAATTTTTTCTCATATTTCTTCTTTGGGTTTTCTTTCAGCTTTCTATACGTATTCTCAACTTGTAATAGATTGTCCATCTCTTCTTGGTAATCCTTTTTATTCAAAATTACTAATCCTCCCCCCTTGTCCGCAGGGCGTATAACTACCTCGTGTCGATTGCCTATCTCCTTAATGGTCTTCCATATATTTTTGCCTTTTTTATCTTTTCTTTCCAGATTCCTCAGATCCTCTTCAACCATTTTCTTAAATGCAGCCAAGCATTGACTCTCTGGCGTCTTAGGATTAAAGATAGAGTTATTTCGAAGATTAGTTTGAATATACTCTGGGTTAGCTGTGGTCCTATTGTCTGTATTTAGGGCAAAATGTTTCTTTAAATTGAGTTTCCTCATTAACTTTTGGAGTTCAATGTAGGCCTCAAACTTATCTAAAATCTTATCTGGGGCAAATTTTAATCCTAAGTCCAGAACCTTGAGATCTTCATCAGTGAACATAGCATTGCTTAAATTGTAAATGCCTTTTCCTAATACACTCTTCTTCTTTTTCTTCCTACCTCCTCTCCTTCCTCTTGTCTGCTTCTTCTTTCCGGGTTTCTTTGTGCTAGTCCCATCTCTCTTCCTTGGCTGTGGTCCCAGCCACTGTTGGGATTCATCCTCTCTCCATATCCCTGATTGCCAATTGGAATTTGGTCTTCCATCTTTCTCCGTTGGCCTCCTCTTTGAGACCCGCCTCTGTTCCCATTCTGTCCTCTCCATCCAGGGATCCTGTAGGGGACACGGGCCTTGTCTCGTTGTCCCTCCCTGGGAAAATCCTTCTCCTCCCTAAAGTTTCTCCCATATGGGGAGTAAATATCTGGGTTTGCGCATATATATATTCTCCTCAGAGGACAGAGGTGTTGGCTTACCAATAGATAGCTACCCATAGGAGTGTATCGGGTAGAGTGTACCTGACAACATGATGAGAAAGTCAAGTACCATTTTTGCATATTATACATTTTATGTTAATTCATTTTTTTCCTCCTTGTTTTATATAATTAATTTTTGTTATATTTTGTAAGTATATATCCTCTGCATTTTTACACAATTATGAATCCTTGTGCGCAGTTAGTCACTTAGGGTATCATATTACCTGTGAGCCCGAGATATACAGGGTAATATCTGGCTTTGCATACATTACCTGGTTCTACGTTTGGGGCTCGCTGGTCTTTGTCAGGTAATATATTCTTTGTGGGCGTCTTTATATTTTGTATATTCACCTATAGTGATTTAGGATGCCTAATACTTACGCTTTTAATATGTCTGCTTTATATGTGTAAGGGCGAGCGGAGATGCATTGGTCTTTTGATATATGGCGGGGGCTGGGCCACTGATAGGTGGGCGGTCTTATTCTTATTGGTTTCCCCCTGACTGTATGTTGGATTGTTAATTAGGGAGGGTCTGGCTCACCCCGGGGGAGGGGGAGGATCCTGCATGGCCGCTCGCCTCATAAGCTGTGAGACGTAGTACGATGTTGACGCCTTTGATAACGTCTATGACGAAACGCATAAGTCGAAGCTACGCACTTACGTCATATACGGTATGGTGACAGGGAATCTGGAGCGCAGCTGAGGCGCACACTGTGAGCCAGTCTTTCCCTGTATACCGCATTGACCATATGTTGTAGTGTGTTTTTTCTAGCTTGTTCCCTTTTGGTGGGAAGATTTTGTTTTTAGATTTATTTTAAATAAAAGTTTTTTAAACTACTACACTATGGGAGCCCTGTCACTTCCTATGAGGATTTGACCATAAGGAGCCGGCGAACCACTTCCTGGATATGATGATGGAGGATGGGTTGAGCGGATGACCCCTGCGGACGTTCTGATCTGGGACAGAAGAGCATCCACCTTTATCTATACATGCCTATCACCCCTGCAGGGGTATCAGGAGCAGTCACCTGATTTTGATCAAGCACAAGAGTCACTTGATTGTCTGAACACGTCACCATTTTGGAGCTTCACCAAAAATAATAATTATTTTTTTTTATTTTTTATTGCTCTTTTGGGACACTTTATCACCTGGACTTGTTTTGACACATTTTTTTCACATACATGTTTGTCATAATTTTTGATGACAGTTGGGAACTATTCACTTTTTATTGCACAATTGGTTTATAACCTTTATCTCTCTGTTATAATTATATATTACCTTTTTATATTTCTTTATTAGTTTATTTTGGATCACTTGCCTATATAATACCAATTGACATAACGGTCATTAAGTTATGCATATTATATATTTATTCATTTTTTGAAACATTTTTTTCACCATTTGAATTGCTTGGTTTTACACCATAGGCCTATGCCAACATATTATATATATGTATATTTTTTTGTTGATGCAAGTATCTAATATGTGGGGAGCACACCTGTGTGTTTAAACAGGGAGCACATTCCCCCAAGTATAGGGAGCGCCACTTACCCCATTTCCTTATTTTATTTATTTATTAGCTCCTTAGGGAGTCTATCAGGGGAGGCTGCATACCTTTTTGTCCTAAGCGCTGATTTTTTTTCTATTTTTTATATAGCTACCTGGCAGCTGAAACTAGGTGGAGCTGATCACTGAAGCCTGCCCAGTCCTAACACAGGGCTATTGCAGAAGTGCAGACGGCAAATGTTTAGAAAACCTCTGCAGTACTTCTCAGTATCACCTCCAAATTTTTTAGGCAGAGGAAGTTTGGGAGGTACTGAAGAGATGGCTTAGACTGGAGCAGGAGTCTGAACTGGTTTGGAGGATGCCGGGAGCATGGATTTAATCAAAGCAGACAGTTCATCATGTTTAGCATCTAGAAGATGCACATCATAATTATCAAGCAAATGTTCCTGATGCGTAATAGCCTTAACCACCTCAGCTGGGTCCAAAGAGAGTATTCCAGGAAACAGGCAGTGATCTAGTCCAGAAGTTCAGTAACTCAGCAATATGCCACACACCCAGAGAAACAGATCCAACAAACAGGCGTAGTCCACAGGAAGTACTGCAATTTGAGCTGATCTGATTGTGGATTGATTGCAGCTGGAAGGCATGTGTGGCTAGCGAGTACTATGGAAGGTGTATGCTACACGACTCAGGTTCTCCAGTGGCAGAGGGAACAGAGCCGCAGCCCAAAGACAGCAGGACCCAAATTCAGTCTCAAGTACATGACAATAGAGGTCTCAATGCCATCATCATTAGGAATCTGTACTCATTACGATTGATATCTGAACTCTTTGACAGGCTTCCGGATGCTCTAATTTTCACAAAGTTAGACCTCTGTGAAGCATACAATCTGATTAGGATTTGGGAGGGGGATGAGTGGAAGACAGCTTTCAACACCAGAGACGGGTATTATGAGTATCTTGTAAGGCCTTTTGGCTTGTGTAATGCTCCAGCTGTTTTCCAGAACTTTGTTAATTACATTTTCTCTGATCTCTTATATATTTGTGTCACTGTGTATCTGGACAACATACTCATTTTTTACCCAGATTTAAACACTTATCGCCATGTATGTACGGTTCTTTTATGTCTTTGGGATCTCTGCCTGTACGCAAAGTTGAAGTGCCTCTTCGAGCAAACCAAGGTTCCTTTCCTTGGCTACATAGTCATGGCTAAAGGGCTGCTTATAGATACAGCCAAGCTCTAGGCCATCTCCAACTGGACTCAGCCATCTGGCCCCAAAGCAATGCAGCGCTTTTTTGGGGTTTACCAATTTCTATCGCCAATTAATTCCTGGTTATTCCAGGAATCACTTGGCGATAGAAATTGGTATCCAAATCACTTCTTTGACCCAGAAGGGTGCTGATGCCAGAGCCTGGCTTCCTTAGGCAGTCAAGGCTTTCCACAAACCTTTCTCTCAGCATCTATTCTCATATGTCCTGGCATCTATTGGAGGGATCTCCACATCATATCCTGATTTATACCGATCCCAAAGAATCTCTAGTACCAGCAATCTGCCCGACATTTGAATCTCAGTCAAGTGTGATGGGCTCTTTTATGCCAGGATTAAACTTTGACATCACCTTTTGGCTTAGTTCCAAAAATGCCCACACTTATCGCTTGTCCAGAACATTTGACATTGATATTGCTAATTCTGAGTGTCATGTTGAACCGGAACCCATTTGTCATAAATCAGATGTGATCAGAACTGCGTGGACTGCACAAAGTGAACCAGACGTATGTAGGTGAAGAAAGTGATAATTTATTAAGAAACGTGAATAATATATAAATGCAACCACCTCCAATATCACACAGTGCACAACAAACCAATATCAAACAAGACCCACAAATAACAATAATCAGACGAGTATATACAGCCAAAAGGGAATACCAGAATCGTAGTCTCAGCCAGGCCAGGGTCATAACATGAGATCAGCAGAAGGGGGACAAGGAGCAAGATAATCAGGGAGAGGGTGGAAGGGATCAGGCTGCAGGGCAGGGATCCAGGGATACAGGGATACAGGACAGGCAGGAACAGGTACAAAAAGGTTCAGGATCATAGTCAGGTTCAGGATACAGGGATCAGTTTCAGGATACAGGGATCACGTTCAGGATCAAAGCTAACAGGTCAGGGCACAAGGACGACACCAAGGCAAGGTGTGTGTGAACTTGCCGGGTATTTATACCATTACCTGCTATCAGGGTGTCAGGGCTGGCTCATCCCTTCCTTCTCTGAGCTGGCCGCTCAGCTGTCGGCTAAATGCCAGCTCTCATCTGTCTCCACAGTTAACCAGCTGTTGTGGATCTGCTCGTCAGTCCTGCCTACTTAAAGATCTCCAGCTCACTGGGCCCCTTACTATCGGTTTTTGCAAAAATAAATTAGAAATGCCTGACTCGGAAAGATATAGATTGATACAAATTACTCATTTCCTTTGTACCATATGGCCCGATACCTCTGAACCCCTTAATCTAACTGCCTATGAGACGTGGTGCTCCAACATAAAGGATCAGAAGGGGGGTATCTCCATTATCTACATCTCGCTTGCCAGTAATGACAGCAAGCCTCCCTACGCCCGAAGGTGGGAACAAGACCTGGCAGTTGAGTGGGACTTGAATGACTGGTACCAAGGCTTTCACAGATCATTCAAGGGCATCTTGAACACCTCCCTTATGGAAGCAAGTATTAAAATTATCACATGTTGGTACTGAGTGCCTTCCACCCTGGCCAAAATATTCCCAAATTCATCCCCATTGTGCTTCAGAGGATGCGGCCATGAGGGGTCATTATTCCATGTTTGGTGGACGTGCCCACGACTCCGGAACTTCTGGAACAGCTTTTTTCACATAATACGGAAAATCACAGGATTGGCTGTCCCACAGGTTCCGGAAATAGCACTTCTCAACGCCCAAGTAGATGACATCCCCAAACACAAACAATCCTTGATCTTTTACATGCTTTTAGGTGCAAAAATCACTATTGCCAGGCACTGGAAAAGACACTCGGTGCCAATAATCGCGATGAAACGTAAGATATCCTGGATCATAGCCCAGGGAAAGATTGTTAGCAAGTTGCTTGACAAAACCCACAAATTAGAACTGTTTTGTAAGCCCTGGGCTACATACGTAGGGATACCGATACTTCCAGTTTAGCGGATGTCCCCGAATAATCCAGCATAATCTAGGTGATCTTCCTTTCCTTACCTCCTACTGATACTATTCTTCTTTTCGTTGCTCACTTTTCTTTTTTTCCCCTCTCTCTTTCCTTCTCTCTTCTACTTAACATGGAGATGAAGGATCTCTACTGGTTCACTAGATACAGGTGCAAGTTGTCCGAGATTTTGTATTTTCTTTCTTTCTTTTTTAAAAAAAATTTCAATTGCACTATTGAATGCAGAGGCTGGGGCCGGAATGTGTGGATCCCAGAGACATTCGCCCAATAACATTCTGACCTGATTGTTTAATTTGTGACTTCGTTTAGCACCATAACCATCATTATGAAACCTAAAGGGCAGATCAGGGCAGACTTGATTCTCCCATTCTTGCGACCATTCTATAATCTAGAGGATGTATCCGGGTACGTCATCTCCACAGTGAGTTCCCCTTGGGGTGGAGAGACGTCCTTACCTGGTTACTCAACCTTTTCTTTTGTTCCATTGTTCAGGAATGTTTGCCCGCTGCTATCGGTCAGCGGGCTCAAACAATCTAGTCTCTCTGGTCGCCCTTGGACCCTGAATTTATCTTTAATCTATCTAATACCTCTGCTATGCTTTGCTTTGTTCAAACACTTCTAGATTTGTTTGCTGAATACCTGTATCACCTCAAATTTTCACCTGACAGAGCGTACCTATTATTGTATGTAACCTGTATTTTTATATACAATTAAACCAATAAATATATTGAAAATAAGATCTTTAGCTCACTTCATTCCTGCCTTCGCCTTAGTCATATCACAAGAAACCATCTCTTGCATTCCTGTTTAAAGACTGGCTTTGCTGACATCCTTTCTGGCACCTTATCCTGCTTGCTGTTCCTCTACTTGGATCCCTGACTTCTGGCCTGGCTGATTACCCGAATTGGTTACTGAACTCTGGCTTGACTGATTACCCGATCTGGTAACTGAACTCTGGCTATGCTTTGACTACGCTTACTCTATTTGCCTTTTTATTTTTATTAATAAACAAGTGTGATTTTACTGTTCTTCTGTCTCGGTCTGGTTCATGGTTTCTGACAGTAGGCGAAGGCCATGAATTCAGAAGATACAGTCAATTCACTTGTTGGTAATATTTTTTCCACATTGGATGAGCAAGATCACCACATGGATCAGTTTGCCATGGCGTTACAAACGCTCCTGAGTCGCACGGCTCACCTGGAATCCCCCACTGTGGCTGCTCCGGTACAACCTGAGTTGCAGGCCATCCCTGCTGCTGCGCCAGTCTCTGTGCAGGCACCCACCTTGAGTATTACCTCTATAAGAGGTATGTCTGGTTCCGCCCTGCTTTCCCAGTGATTTGGGGGTGATCCAGTTCAATGCAGAGGGTTTCTCAACCAAGTTGAGATATACTATGAGATGCTGCCCCAGGCGTTTCCCATGGACAGAAACAAAGTAGGATTTGTGATATCTTTGCTTTCTGAGAGAGCCTTGGCCTGGGCTAACCCTCTATGGGAGACGTAAAAACCTGTTGTCTTGAGTTACCCTGAGTTTGTAGCCTCCTTTGAAGGGTATTTGACGTTCCCACATGCTCCGCTTCTGTCAAGTGCCTCATATCCATCAAACAGAGTACGAGAACTGTTGCCGACTACGCCATTGAGTTAAGCACTCTGGCAGCAGAGGTTGCTTGGAACAATAAGGCCCTCGTGGCTGCTTTTTCTCATGGTCTCTCGGATTCCATCAAGGATGAGATAGCAGCCCGAGATATACCCACTGAGCTGGAGAGCTTGATCTCGTTTGCCATCCTCATTGATTCCAGACTCAGAGAAAGACTTTCTTTTAAGGAGCGCTTGCGGAAACCTCCTTTACGTTTTCCTCCAAGCTTTGCCGTCCCACCCGTGCCTCCCTCACCTCCCATGCCTCCTGGTACCAAGTCGGTCAGTGAAGATGAACCCATGCACTTGGGCTTCACGCGTCTCTCTGCGGATGAGAGAGCCTTTAGGAGGAGGGAGAGATTGTGCCTTTATTGTGTCCAGGCAGGTCTTTTTTTGAACTCTTATCCTACTCGTCCTGGGAACACCCGAACCTTGAGGTCCTGTCATGGACAGACCTTAGGTGGTGTTGTGTCGTCCCCAGTTATCCAGAAGCATAAGCCCCTGGTTTCAGTCACCCTTTCTTGGGCTAAGTCGTCTATCGAGATACAGGCTCTAATCAACTCTGGGGCTGCAGACCTGTTCATTGACGCTGCCTTTGTATCAAAGCACTCGATTCCCCTGCAGCTGCGTGACACTCCACTTGCCATTAAGGCTCTTGACGGGAGACCTCTACAGCCTGCACATGTGACTCATGAGACGGTTCCGTTGTCCATGACCGTAGGGGCTCTTCACCATGAGATAATCCAATTCCAAGTGATTTCCTTTCATAAGTTTCTGCTGATTATTGGTTATCCTTGGTTACAGAGGCACAACCCCTCTTTTGATTGGTTCCATGCTGAGGTTCTCTCCTGGTCACCACAATGCAGTGAAATATGCTTCCGGAAGGTAGCCAAGGTCCTGTGTACCTCTTCACTCTCCTCCCTGCCAGAGGAGTACCGCGATTTTAGCGATGTCTTTGACAAAGGTCAAGCCGGTAGTTTGCCTCCACACCGGCCGTATGATTGCGCAATTAACCTTCAACCTGGTGCCACACCCCCTCGTGGCCGGGTTTACCCTTTGTCGGTCTTGGAGGATAAAGCCATGGAGAAGTATGTTGCAGACGCACTTTCTCGGGGTTTCATTTGAAAATCCTCGTCTCCTGCTGGTGCTGGTTTCTTTTTTGTGAAGAAGAGGAGCAGTGAACTGAGACCTTGTATTGATTATAGGGGTCTCAATCGCTTCACGATTAAGAATGCCTACCCGATCCCGTTGATTACAGAGTTATTTGACCGCCTCAAGGGAGCAACGGTTTTCACTAAGCTTGATCTGAGAAGGGCTTACAATCTCGTGAGGATTAAGGAGGACAACAAGTGGAAAACTGCGTTTAATACCAGAACAGGCCATTATGAGTATCTCGTAATGCCTTTTGGCCTTTGTAACGCCCCGGCAGTTTTCCAGAAATTTATTAACGATGTCCTCTGAGATTTGTTGCAATTACGTGTGGTGGTTTATCTCGATGATATCCTCATATTTTCCAAGTCCCTGGAGAGCCACCACACAGATGTCTGTCGTGTCCTTCAGAAATTAAGAGAGAACAATTGCTATGGTAAACTGGAGAAGTGTGAGTTCCATCAGGTTAACAGGTTAAATTCCTGGGCTATGTCATTTCCACTGCTGGTTTTTCGATGGACCCAGAGAAACCGCCGGCAGTCCTACAGTGGCCTCGACCCGTGGGGTTACGTCCTCTGCAGCGTTTCACCCACAGTCTAATGGGGCCGCAGAACGAGCCAATCAGTCCTTGGAGCAATTCCTACATTGTTATATTTCTGACCCTCACAGCAATTGGTCAGACCTATTGCCATGGGCAGAGTTTACTCACAACAGTGCCTTGAATTCTGCCTCCCGATTGTCTCTGTTTATGGCAAATTATGGTTTCCAACCTTCCATGTTGCCTGACTCGTTTGTTCCGCAGAGTATTCCTGCACTAGAGGAGCATCTCCGTGGTCTTCGTTCCACTTGGGCACAAGTCCAGGAGCTTTGCATCATGCTAATGATAGGTACAGACTCCATGCTGACCGCAGACGCCTGCCTGCACCTTCCTACCAGGTTGGGGACAGGGTCTGGCTGTCATCTCGCAACCTCCAACTTCGTGTGCCCTCACTGAAGTTTGCACCTCGGTTTATTGGGCCTTTTCCGTATCCTTTGCAGGATTAACCTAGTGGCTTACGCATTGGACCTTCCTCCTAGTATGCGCATCTCAAATGTGTTTCATGTCTCCTTATTGAAACTGTTGGTCTGCAACCGCTTTACCACCTCAGTGCCACGTCCTCACCCTATACAGGTTGAGAACCATGAGGGGTATGAGGTACAATCCATTGTTGACTCCCATAGGTTCCGTAGGCGCATAGAGTACCTGGTGCATTGGAAGTTGGCACGGTCCAGAGGAACGCTCCTGGGTCTCATCCTCGGACGTACATGCACCTGCCCTCCTCCGTGATTTCCATAGATGTTTTCCCCTCAAGACCGGTGATCCTCCGAGGGGGAGGGGTCATTGGGGGGGTACTGTCAGGGCTGGCTCAGGCCTTCCTTCTCTGAGCTGGTCGCTCAGCTGTCAGCTAATTGCCAGTTCTCATCTCTCTCCACAGTTAACCAGCTGTTGTGGATTTGCTCGTCAGTCCCGCCTATTTAAAGATCTCCAGTTCACTTCATTCCTGCCTTCGCCTTGGTCACATCACAAGAAACCATCTCCTGCATTCCTGTTTAAAGACTGGCTTTGCTGACATCCCTTCTGGCTCCTTATCCTGCTTGCTGTTCCTCTACTTGGATCCCTGACTTCTGGCCTGGCTGATTACCTGATCTGGTTACTGAACGCTGACTTGGCTGACTACCCGATCCGGTTACTGGACTCTGGCTATGCTTTGACTACGCTTACTCTATTTACCTTTTTATTTTTATTAATAAACAAGTGTAACTTTACTGTACTTCTGTCTCGGTCTGGATCATGGTTTCTGACACAGGCTCAGGTGATGCCTGACTGCAGGAGGTGATATCTGCTCCATACTGCCAGGATCTACCGGCTGGTGGACTCCAGTACTGTGGTCCAAAGATCACATAACACCAGCAGGGGACAGCTCTTATTACAGTTCCAAACTGCCAGGAGACACCTGCTGGTGGACATCAGTACTGCACGCCAAATATCAGATAGTATTACCAGCGGGTGAAACCTTTCCTGACACCATTATTCCTGCCAATCATATCCTTGCCCTCACCCATCTTTACTCTTCAAGTATTTTGTTCAGAAAGACCTTTGTGGTACCCGCCCTTCGTTCCAAGCTTTTGAAATGAAATTAATCCTGTCACTTTCAAGCTCAATCTCCCTTTACATTTAAGGATCCCTAATTTCTTTCATGTTCCTCTCCTGAGACCTGTATAGGTTTTTCAATCTTTTTGGTGGTCCTTCTTCAGCAGCCAATACCACAGATCAGTATTAAACCAAGCAAATCTTGGATTCTAGATACAGATCCACCATTGCCACACCAGAGAACTATACATGACCACCCGCTACAGATAATGTTATCATCAAGAGATCCACAGCGGCTCTGGAGTTCCTCCACGCTTGATATCACCGAGGGATCACCTCTCCTCAGCAACTTTATCCACCGCTCCTCTCACCAAAATGAAGGTGTACTCACAGGTATTACATACAGGAATCAAATAAAAAACAAGGCGGATTCAACATAGTGTAAAACCTTTAACTTTTATTACAATACACAACTAGGAATTCCTACTCACAAGGTTCTACACCTTACACCAAGAGATAATCGCAGTTAAAACCTCTTGAGAACATCTATGTGACGAAACTTGTCAGGCGGTTACTGGAAGTGACATCATCACACAAACTACACTCGGAAGTGACGTCTCTGTACCACCGGGATTAAGCAGGGAGCAATCATTGAGTGTGGTACGTGTGGAAGGAATATGAATGACTTGCAGGGACTATTTTAATGGATTTTAAGAGGTTTTAACTGTGATTACTCCTAGTTGCAAGGTGTAACACCTTACAATGTGAATAGGAATTCCTTGTTGTGTATTGTAATAAAAGTTAAAGGTTTTACACTATGGCAAATCCTGCCTGTTTTTTATATGCTTCCTGTATGTGATAACTGGAGTGGAGGAACTCCAGAGTCTCTGTGGATCTCTTGATGATAACATGCATTACATGACTTGCCTGTAGCAGGTAGTCATGTATACTTGGTAAGTTCTCTGGTGTGGCAGTGGTGGATCACTGTAATACTTTGTTGAAGATCTCCAACACTGTTTTAAAGAATATTTGCACAGCACTATAACACTTTTTGGTGTTTGTTATGCGCTTATAAGAGACTACTATATTGCACGGACACTTTTTAGAGTTTTCTTTTTACTTCAATAATTTTTATTGCAGAAGTAGTGTTCAACATACAACAACGTCAAAGGCACTTAGATTGCCCACGCAGGGGCTAGAATTGTCGCATAAAAGACAAAAAACAACAAAAGGAAATACAACATAAACCGAGGGGGGTACCCTTCTGATTAACAGTCACAGAAGTGCTAAATGCATATGTAATTTGGGGTAACCCCCTATAAGTGTAGGGATAACCAGGACAAAATGCTTTAACTCTGCGTTAAAATCATCTGGAGCCTCTCTTGGCTATCAAAAAAAGGGGGGCTGAGAGCCTAGGTTAAAGTAAAAGAACAGAGGGAAGAAAGATAAAGAGGGGGAGAATAAGAGAAGATGGGGAAGGGGGAGAAGGGAAAAGGAGGGGGGGACCCAGGGCCATCTGGGAAACCAGTCAGAGACGATCTATACTAGCTAGAGGGAGTTCGGGAAAGGCATACTCCAGCCATGGCTCCCAAACTTTAAGGAACTTGGCGTGCGTGCCTTTGAGAATACTAGACATTCGTTCGTTGACCATCATGGACGTCAAGTGGTTTTTTACTTCCTGAAAGGGGACTGTGGTTTTTTTTCCATGCTTGAGCAATCATCCTTTTGGCCGCTATGAAGAGATAGGTTGCCAGTCTCTGCTGACGAGCAAACAAACCCGGTATGGGGCAATGTAAAAGAAAAAAATTTGGCCTCCTTACGGACGTTTAAATGGACAGGGAAAACAACAGGCCAAACACTCTGGACCAGAAACCCACTATTCGGGGGCAGGTCCTCCAGGTGTGAATTACATCCCCACGATGGCCACATCCATGGAAGCAGCGATCGCTAGAGGTTGGGTTGGCATGAGCAATATGTGCTGGAACCCAATACCACCGCAATA
The DNA here is from genome assembly GCA_037952925.1 of Lithobates clamitans. Lineage (NCBI taxonomy): Eukaryota > Metazoa > Chordata > Amphibia > Anura > Ranidae > Lithobates > Lithobates clamitans. The sequence goes on from JBBGZY010001537.1 coordinate 633,217, forward strand.
GCACTTTGTATGCTGCCTCCCGGATAGCAGTATTAAAGGAACATTTAGCTACAGAAGACCAGGCCCTGCTCCAATCCGCCGGATCGATCTCATGTCCCAAATCCCGCTCCCACTGAGACACATAGGAGAGCGAGGTGTTCAACTATTCAAAGCTGCGTAGAGGGTGGAGATAAGGCCCGGGGAACCCGGGGCGTGAAGACAGATATGTTCAAAAGCAGAGATCTGGAATGGGTAGGAGGAGGTACATTGGAGCGTAGCTATCCAGTGCTGGATCTGAAGAAAGCGGAAGAATTCTGCCTGGGGAGCGTCATGATATTCGCGGAATGCAGACCACGTTGTCGAAGTACGTGTAGTTAGCAGGTGGCGTACCTGGGTAAGGCTCCGTGAGGTCCACCAAGCAAACGCCTGAGGCTGGTTGAGACCCGGGGGGAACAATGGGTTATTTGTAATAGGCAGCAGGGGCAGGAAGGGGGACATAAGGGAGCTCGAGTATCTAACTGAGTCCCTCAACTTTAAGCTGTGTAACATGAGAGGACTCAATGAAGTTGGTCGAAGTTTCTGGGGGAGCCAAGAAGTGCTTGTAAAGAGAGGGGGGCACAATTAGGGAGCTCCAGAAGTACCCATAGAGGAACATTGGAGGAAGCATGGTGTAGTGATAATTGGGAGATCTGAGATGCCAGATAGTACTTAGAGACATGGGGGACTCCCAAACCGCTTAGCAGTCTATATGTAAAAAGGGGGTGGCCTTAGAAATTCTAGGGCATTTATTAGCCCAGATAAAGCTCATGATTCTGCTCTGGAGTAGGCGGATAAAATGTGGAGGGACTCGTACTGGTAGAGTATGGAAAAAGTACAGAAATTTTGGTAAACCAGGTAAACCAGACCCAACCAGGGCAGGTGTGGGAATTGCCAAGTCTGCAGAAGAGTGGTCAAGGATCTCAGTAGGGGATAGTAATTAGCTGAGAATAGGGAAGAGTAAGTGGGGGTCAGCCGGATTCCCAGATATTCATTATAGGTGGTTGTCCAACGAAAAGGTAAATGGGACTGCAGGATTTCTACCAAGTCAGGGTTCAGGGAAACATTTAGAGCTACAAATTTCTCCAAGTTGATATGAAGGCCCAAGATGCATGAGAAATGTGTCAAGAGGCGTAACAAGTTGGGGAGGGTAGTAAGGGGATTTGTCAGGGTCAGAAGAGCGTCGTCAGCAAAGAGGCTTAGCTTGAACTCATGTCCTGCATAGGGGATTCCTGTCACGTTCCTGTCTGCGCGAAGTGCGAGTGCTAAGGGTTCCAAAGCCAGGAGGAACAAGGCTGGGGAAAGGGGGCACCCCTGCCTCGTGCCCCTATGGATAGCAAAGGGTGCTGAAAAGTACCCTGCATATTTGACCGTGGCTGTAGGGGCTGAGTATAGAGCCTGTATCCAAGTCAGCAGGGGTTCCCCAAAACCCCAAAGAGAGAGCACAAATTGCAAGTATTCCCATGACAAAGTGTTGAAGGCTTTATAAATATCTAGGGAGTGAAGGAATTTTACGATGCTGCATAAGATGAATAAGATGAACCACCTTGCGGACATTATCGCCAGCCTGCCTCCCTGGGACAAAACCTACCTGATCCCTGTGGATCAGGTGGCCTATATATTGATTAATTCGGGCGCTCAGGATTTAACCTGGGATCTTTAGGTCATCATTCAGAAGCAATATCGGTCGGAAGGCCTAGGGTTCACTAGCATCCTCTGGCTTCTTAGGGACTATTGCGATGTGGGCCCTTAAAGCATCAGGAGAGGGCAAGGAGCCTTGGTTTAGAGCATTAAAATAGTTAGCAAGGGGAGGCGCTAACAACGCAGAGAACATCTTATAATGAAGCCCGGAGAAGCCGTCTGGGCCGTGAGCCTTAGAGGGCCTCAGGAACTTGATTGCCCGGAGGACTTCAGCTTCGGAGATGTTTGCGTTGAGGGCATCATATGTGCCACCAGGAAGCGAAGGAAGATTTCGGTCCTGAAAGAATTGTTCCGCTTGTTGTAAAGGAAAAGGACCTGGTTTAGTGTAAAGCGAAGAAAGAAACTCAGAGAATCTAGATAGAATTTTCTCAGGATTAGAGGTAAGGCCCCCAGTGCTCGTCCGAAGTTGAACAGGCCTACACGCTTAACCCACCAAATTCAGTTTCTTGGCCAGCATAGGACCTGGTTTATCTGCACAGGTATAATACCTGTGCTTAGACCACTGTAGGCCCTTTTCAGCTCGGGACGTGGAGAGAAGGTCAAGCTCTGTCGCCAGGGTGTCACAAGCTTTTCTATGGCCGTGGGACGTATCTTCCAAAGTGCATCAGCGGCCGTCAGGAGCGACTGTAATTCCGTGATGCGACGGCCTCTGTCCCGTTTACATGCTGAAGCAAGTTGAATGACACGCCCCTGAACCGTGGCCTTATGGGCTTCCCATAGGGACACGGCTGAAGCAACCGAGCCGACGTTGTCAGCAAAGTACGCTTGTATGAATGATTGGATTTGTAGATTCGTAGCCTGGGTGGATAAAAGGGATTTATTAATTCGCCATAAAAAGGGGCACTTAGCAGGGCCCGAGAGAGAGACAAGAAAGACCAAGGGGTCATGATCCGACCATGGCGAGGAAAGAATAGATATTTTACGGACCAGTGGAAGATGATGTATCTGCATAAAAACGTCGTGGTCAATCCTGCAAAAACTGTCATGGGGGTTGGAGTAAAAGGTAAAATCCCGATCTGTAGGGTGGAGTTCCCTCCAGACATCTATTAAACCAAAAGTTTGAAGGACTGCACACGTCTGAGCCTCATAAGAGGAGTCGTGAGAGGGGGTAGACCCCTGAGCATATTGTCTGTCTAAGGTCGAGTTGAGGGTGATATTGGAGTCACCCATAAGAAGGAGTAGGCCCTTGGTGCTGAGAAACTACCTTACAGAGATGGGAGAGGAACCTGTGCTGAAACTGGTTAGGTGCGTCATAAGAGACAATTGTTATCTCTTGGTCCGATAATGTCCCCTGTAAGAGTAGATAGCGGCCGGTAGGATCAGCAAGCTCCAATGCACAATTGAAAGGAAGATTGCGTTTGAAGGCGATCAGGACACCTCCATGTTTTCCAGCAGCTGAGGCAGTATAAAACAGAGGAAAACGTGTAGAGAGGAACCTAGGGGTGGAGGACTGCGCAAACCTGGTCTCCTGTAGGCATACTATATCTACTCATTGAGATTTAAAATGGTGGAACACTTTGTATCGCTTGATGGACGAATTAAAGCCATGAATGTTTTGTGAGTGTATTTTCAGTTGGGGGGTGGCCATAGTGTCGAGGAGTGAGAGTGCACGTCAACAGAGAAAGGTTCAACAGGTTCCCTAGATGGTGATTGGCTGACATCCCGATGGGCCCCCGGGACCCAAGGAGAAAGCGGAAAAAGGGTGGGAGGAAGAAAAGGGAAAAAAAGAAAGAGAGAAGACTGGAGAGAAAAGAGCAAATAGTAGTAACAAGAAGGGACCACCAAGTAGGTGGAGTGCATCCCGACAATGTGGAACGTCCAGGGGGATAACTCCCCCACCGGACACATGGCTGCAAATGTAACACATAATATAGCAACCGTGGAGATAGGGTTAGAAGGTACTAGAAGTAGCAGGGAGCCAGGATTCAGCCCAACCTGCTATAAGGGGGGAAGGGGAGGGGGGAAGAGGGGAGTGGGAAGAGGGGAAGGAGGGGAGAGGGAAGGGAGGGGGGAGAGGTGAGAAAAAAAAGGGGGGGTGGGAATATGCACCGTAGGTGGGGAAGGGGACCCCTAAAGCAGAAAAAAAGGGGGGGGGACATGCATCACAATTATGAGAAGGGCCACGTAGGGCAGTAGATCAGAAACTATAAATTCAAACAATAAGCTCTCTATGAAAGAAGTCGGGGGGGGGGGCACAGTGAAGGCGCCACAACCCCCACCCCCCCAAGGTTACCTGCAGGACCCTAGAGACCATAAAAGGAAATATACTTGGGCACAATATGCGGAAAATGGTATATATAAAGCAGGGAAGGCCTCCACATCCCCACCAGCACGAATGGGACCGGCGGATGCAGGGAGGCCACCCCAAGGGTCAGTCCAGGATGGCAAAAACATGTAGAAAACAATGGCATAGCAATTCAGTCTTATGAACAATAGAACAACAAATTTCACATCATTAACCCATAATGGGCCCCAGGGGGATGCCATATAAAATAGGGGTACTATGAATTCGAACAGTAGACTCTCTAAGAAAGAAATCGGAAGGGGGGGCACAGCGAAGGCGCCGCAGCCCCCACCCCCCCAGGTCAACTGCAGGAGCCTAGAGACCACAAAAGGAGGTGTAGCCAAGCACAACATGTGTAAAAAGTAACATGTAGAGCAGGGCAGGCCTCCACACCACCGCCAGCACGAAAAGTACCAGCGGAGGCAGGGAGGACAGCCCAAGGGTCAGTCTAGGATGGCATAAACATGTGGAAAACAATGGCGTAGCAATTCAATCCTAAGAAACCAATGAGCAATAGAACAACTGACTTCACGTCATTAACCAATAATGGGCCTCCAGGGGAGGCCATGTGAAATAGGGGACAACAATTGTGCCGTTTGATTAAGGGGAAGAGACCTCCAGTTAAGGTAAGGACCTGCAGGAACAGTTAGGGGCACTATAAAAAGTTCCACAGTAGTTGATAGATAAAAAAAAGGGGGGAGGGATTAGAGCAAGCAACAGTAACTTGCACGGGGTCCAGTGAAATAGGCACAGTCAATGTCCATGGACTAGGCCTCTTTGGTAAGGGTAAGAAGCTCCTCAGGGGACCACGTAAGTCCACATAGTCACTCAGGAGGAGTCTCAAGAAAATGCAGCCCATATCGCTGAAGTCATCTAGGGCAGTGGTCATCAACCCTGTCCTTAGGGCCCACTATCAGGTTTGCAAGTTAACTAAAATGCATCACAGGTGATATAATTTGCTGCTCAGTGATTGCAGTATTCTAGTTTGCATCTCCCCAATGTAATACATAAAACCTGGCCTGTTAGTGGGCCCTGAGGACAGGGTTGATGACCACTGATCACTGACCACTGATCTAGGGCAAAAAAAAAAAAATTTAATGGAACATAGCAACCAGGGGGAGGGGAGGAACCCAAATGGCAATGGTTAATCACAAGATGGCTACACAGCCAGATCCACAAGGGTAGAAGGCAGGGTCAGGAGGTTTGACTCCTAAGCGTGAACCATGGGGACCCTCCAGAAGGACCTTCAGCCCGGAGAAGAACTCGAAGGACCATGATGGGGAGGGGAGCGGTGGCAGGATCTCTTGCGGGCAGAAGATTTCTCCCAAAGGTGGCCAAGCTGGTTTGGGGCCCGTTGAGAGCCCGGGGCTGTGTCGGGCCAGGGCCAGTAACTCCAGAGGGAAGAAGATGTAGGGCTTCTAGCGTCGCCTGGGCCTCCTCAGGGGTGCTAACAGAATGGCTCTTGTTCTTGAAGTCAAAGGACAGATGAAAGGGAAAGCCCCAGGCGTATTTAATGTGGTTGTTCAGCAGGACTGTAGTGAATGGCTTCATCTGACGCCTCTTCTGGAGAGTGATTCGAGAAAGGTCAGAGAAAAGCTGGTTATGGTGTCCCTGGAAGCACAGCTCTGGTTTGTTTCTGGCCGCCATCAGGAGGGTTTCCTTTGTGCGATAATACGTAAACTTTATGATGATGTCCCTTGGGGGACCCTCCTGCCTCTTTGGCTCCAGGGCCTGATGGATGCGATCAAACTCGAGGCAGTCAATAGGGGTGGCGGGCACCAATTCCTGTGGAGGTGGAGGTAAGATCCGTGATGACCTCTGGGATACCCCGCAAGCGGAGGTTCCCACGGCGGGCACGGTTTTCAAAATCCTCGAGCCGCAGCAGGGTTGATGACAGCTCTTTTTTGAGGTCAGATAAATCCTGCTCATGATTTTCTACGACAGTAATGGCCGCATCCATCTTGTCCTCTAGTTCATTAGTGCGGCTCCCCAGCTAGGGATGAGCCGAACACCCCCCGGTTCGATTCGCACCAGAACCTGTGAACGGACCGAAAATTTGCGCAAACTTTAGAACCCCATTGAAGTCTATGGGACTCGAACGTTCAAAATCAAAAGTGCTAATTTTAAAGGCTTATTTGCATGATATTGCCCTAAAAAGGGTTTGGGGACCCGGGTCCTGCCCCAGGGGACATGTATCAATGCAAAAAAAAGTTTTAAAAACTGCCTTTTTTTCAGAAGCAGTGATTTTAATGATGCTTAAAGTGAAAAAAAAAGTGAAATATTCCTTTAAATATCGTACCTTGGGGGTGTCTATAGTATGCCTGTAAAGTGGCACGTGTTTCCCATGCTTAGAGCAGTCCCTGAACAAAATGACATTTTTAAAGGAATAAAAGTCATTTAAAACGGCTTGCGGCTTTAATGTAATGTCGGGTCCTGGAAATATGGATGAGAATCATTGAGACAAACGGCATGGGTAGCCCCCCCAGTCCATTACCAGGCCCTTTGGGTCTTGTATGGATATTAAGGGGAACCCCGCACCCAAATTAAGAAAAGTAAAGGCGTGGGGCCTCCAGGCCCTATATACTCTGAACAGCAGTATACAGGCAGTGCAAACAAGACAGGGACTGTAGGTTTGTTGTTAAGTAGAATCTGTTTGTAATTTTGAACTGGTACATTTTAAAAATGTAGCTCCAGCTAAAAAATCTATTTTAAGCTTTTTGGAAAACATAGGGAAGGGTTATCACCCCTGTAACATTTGTTTTGCTGTCTGTGCACCTCTTAAGAAGATTTCACCTCAGGGCGTGGCCTGGCTCAGGATGTGATTGGACGTGTTCCTGTGTAGCTCCGGTCTCTCCCTGTACAATCCTGCTCCATCCTGATCATCCATTGTCAGCACCTGATTTCTTTTTTGCCTAATCCCTTCTGGTGTGTCTTCTACATCATTGGAGGGCATTTTGGTTGATGGGAAAATGGCGTACGAAGAAACAACCTCCGGTAAAGATGAGCATCGCCACACGCTCCTGCCAAGATGGCCGCCGCCATACTGTCCACGGGCCCAGCTCATCTCCAGCCTCTACTCCGGATCTCTTCGGTGACGGCCTGGACGGATCCCCACCACCCTCCCCCGAGATTCCGGACCCTGCAGCCATCCCTTCGGTAACGACCCCGGGCTCGGCGGTCGCGGATGGCGCCAAGGAGCCTACCCTGGCAGATGTCCTGGCCATCATCAAGGTAAACCATGCGGACCTGGTGGGGAAGGTGGATGGGCTTAAGATAGACTTAACTATTATGCGGCAAGATGTGCACAAGCTGCGTGGCCGGGTTACCGAGACCGAACAACGTATCAGTGATTTGGAGGACACTATTGCTCCCATTTTACCTAGACTCAATACATATGGGGGAAAGATTACAACTTTGGGGGACAAGGTCGATGACCTTGAAAACTGCCTACGCAGGAACAACCTGCGCCTGGTCGGACTTCCAGAGCGGGTGGAGGGGTCTGACCCTGTAGCTTTCCTAGAGAGCTGGCTTGAGCAAGAGTTTGGCCGAGAACAGTTATCCCCCTGTTTTGTGATCGAGAGGGCCCACTGAGTCCCCGGGCGCCCCCTACCAGAAGGTCACCCCCCACGTACGATGGTGATTCGTCTCCTTAATTACAGAGACCGCGACTCCATCTTGGGGGCTGCCAGGCGGAAAGGAAGTCTCCGCATTAATAATGCCGTGGTGTCACTCTTTCCAGACTACTCAGCGACAGTCCGCAACCGTAGAGCCAGCTATCAACGGATCAAGCAGAAGCTCCGGGAGCAAGATATTCAGTATTCCATGCTATTTCCTGCCACCCTTCGGGTCACATATCAAGGGAAAGCTCATTTCTTTCAATCCCCACATGATGCCATGTCCTGGTGGGAAGCAATACCCCGCCCTCCCAACCCTCCTGCCTGAAGCGGATCCCCACATTTTGATGGCTCCATAAGCTTTACCAGAAGTTTCCTCTCTTCTCTGGGATCTCCTTGCCTGCATTATTATTTTTTTCTTTCCCCCCCCCCTTTTTTTGCTTTATTGGTTATGATGAAGTTTTTGTTTCATTACTGACATATGCTGACCTTGGAGGAGCCTACTTGTCTCCGGAGGGAGAGTACCAAGCCCCGATTTATAACCGGGCCCGAGCTGCCTTGGGCTCAGTCCCCTTATTTTATTTTATTTTGAAACATTATAATTGACCAATGACTTTTTTGTTGCTCTTGAGCTTATATTTTTTTTCCTGCCTCCTGTTCCGGGCCATGCGCCCCAGGCATGGTACAAGTTTAGGGTATAGGCCAACTCCCCTTTTTTGGAGCTGGGCAGAGGAATTAATACCCCTGTTGGGTATTGAATGTGATAATGTCTGTTGTTGTATGATTGTATGTGTGGTGTGTGCATGGTTGAATGAATGTCTGGCACTGCGACCCTTAATTTTATACGTGGCCGTGACCGGGGGAGGGATTCTTTTTCAGATCTCCCCCTGACCCGTATGCACCCATACTATTAACTCCATGTCTAACGTAACTGTTTGCTCGTGGAATGTCCGCGGGCTGAATTCTAAATTTAAAAGAGCATCCATCTTTGCGGCCCTGAAACATAGTAACACATTCACAGGATTTTTACTGTATATATATATGGTTAAAATGCACGATGAGTGGTGTACGGTACGGCCACTCTAATCTATACAGTTTCTTTGGATTAGTGTAATTTATATATGTAATTGTATCGACTATTTTCCATAACTTGTTTTTCATTACATGAATAATTCCAGCCTGTAAAACAGTTTTTATTGAATTGTGCAATCTATGTATGTATTTACATCATTTACTTCCTATAACCTGCTTCTCATTATATGAGAAATCCCAGCCGGTAATACTGTCAGTCAGCGGTGTTTTTCCCAAAAATTGTGATCTAAATGTTTTCTATCTATGTATGGCTACTTGTGCCTTCAATATTCCTACTAGCGATCTGCGGTTTACCCGGCACACAAAGCCGCCTGAGCGTTTCTGGCTCTTGGCGGCGTTGTGTGAGGACACAGTGTTGCTGACACTGTCCTCCATCTTGCGACCCCGGCGGGCATGCGCAGTCCGCCGGGGAAGCCAGACGTGCCGGCGGGTGTAGTGGGCATGGCCGCGCCTCATCGCGGATGCCTTCGCATGCGCGATGGGGGCCTGGCGGCGTTCGCTCCACCCGGGGGGCCACTCTGAGCGCGTCTGTCCCTGCTCTACCACAATCAGCTGTTGGTAATCACATCAGCAGCTGATTGGTAGGGAGGGCTTTATATACTGTCACACAGCCCAGACCGAGCGTCCACTCTTGTGTGCAGGACGCTGTCGGTCTGAGCTGATGTCAAACAAGTGTATACTATAAGTGAGTATCCTCAATACATTATCTATTATTTTCATTGAACCCACATGCTGCCTTTGTTATTCCAAATAAACACACTATCTATGCCTCTATTTTATCTTTATTCTTATGCTGCTTTATTTACACAAGTGTATCGCTGCAGCTGTGAGAGACTTTCTATAGCTGCAGCCGAGATCCTCTGCTCCCTTTCTCCTCTGTTCCCCTCTTTTTCTTTGTCTTTTTCTTTTTCTTTTTTCTTTTCCCTTTCTTTTTCCCACCCCACTCTCCCCTTTCTCTTTCCCCCCCCCTCCCCCGTTTTTCGTTTTTCCTTTTTCTTCTCTCTTTTTTCCCCCTTCCTTCCCCCCCCCCTCCCCGTTTTTTCATTTTTCTTTTTTTCTTTTTTCTCTTTTCTTTTTTCTTTTCTTTCCCCCTGTCCCCCCCCTCCCCCCCTTTTTTCACCAATCTGATTAACATTTAATCAACCACTACTATCCTACCTAGGACAATCCAGACATATCTGGATTACATTAACCCCTTAGATAAATATATATCCTTTATTGTCAATAACCCCTAATTGGATAAATTATTTATTTATCTAACTATATCCTTATATCTTCCCCCTTCCCCCTTCTGTACCATTTTCTTTCAGCCACCCATGATACATAACTTACACCAGTTACTCTCATTACTTTCTCCTAAATCCCCTACATTAGCCGGATCAGGTATGTTGTACCCCCATTACTATAAAACTCCTTTTATTCTTACAAACAAGTAACACCCTAAACCATTGATCGGTTACTACATACTTCTACATTTCTACATTTTACAGGACCTGCATCTGGCCTCAGTGGAACCTCAGATCCAAAACTTCTCTATGTCCCACATATGTGGGCTTCTTCCTCTAGTCTATGAGGAATCAAACCTATCCACACACCTTTACCTAGTCATCTGTACTTGCTACACATGAAATACTAAGACTTTGGGTATGACAATCAACCCGTACTGATCACAATTGGGAAACACGCTGGATGGGCAGACAGTGTCAGCACCTCTGTTTTTAACTCCTTGTTTGGAATGCAAAGCCAGTCTACATATTACCAATGTGAGTGTAATGTAATGTAAACATGATATGTACCTTTATCTGTAAAGCCTAATATGTACACATATTCATGATCTCTTTGTTAAACACATTATTTCCAATTTAGAAACCCTTGCTATAACTCACATCCACCCCTGAAGAAGGAGGTTAAATATCTCCGAAACCCGTCGGGTGCAAATACATTGGTATCAATATCCAACATATGTATAAATGCATAAATCGCATTCCTTTTACTGTTTGCTATAGTCATATTGTTGTGGATGTTTTTAAGATGTTTCTGAAATGAATAAATGATTTTTCTATACATTACAAATTTCCTTCTATATCTATATATACGTGCCTTTAAAGTCCACCACTAGGGGAACTTCCTTTTTGCTTGATGATTTAGCTATTGGACGTGGCACAATTTGCAGTCAATAAGCCGACTAATAATCCCTGTTTGAAACATAGTAAACCACATATCCTGTGCCTTCAGGAGACTCATTTAATGGGGGCCAAGGTGATGGTGCTCAAAAAACACTGGGTAGCCAACCAATATCACTCTACCTACTCAAATATGCCCGGGGCGTAGCTATATTAATCCGTAAGGGATTGCCCTTCGTGTGTCACCAAGTTGTCCTAGATCCCAAGGGGCAGTATGTTATTTTACATGTATCGATACATGGCACACCCCTTATTCTGGTGGCGGTGTATTTCCCTCCTCCGGTCACGGCTGCAATGTTTTCTGGTCTTGATATTCAGTTTGCAAACCTGCCTAGCTGTCCTATGCTTATCCTTGGGGATTTCAACTCGGTCTTGCAACCTGACCTAGATAGATTAAAACCTTTCAAGTCCGAGTCTGGGTTGCTCCGTGCGTGGTGTAATACCTATGGATATGTGGATTTGTGGCGCTGAAAATTTCCAGAGGCCAAAGTGTACTCCTGCCAGTCTAGGTCCTATGCAGCCCTTTCAAGAATTGATTTTGCTCTCGCCACAAAGGATTTCTTACCGGTTGTTCAATCCATAGCGTATCTCTCCCAGACGGAATCTGACCATTCTATGATACAGGTGGGTCTGACCATAGGCCATAGACCGGGGTTTCAAACTTGGAGACTCAGCCCTCTTTGGATCTCTACTCCGGAGATAGCTGAGGGCATTCCGACTGACATGACTATTTATTGGTCCCTTAACACTGACTCTGCTCCCGTGGGTCCTGTTTGGGACGCCTTTAAGGCTGTGGTAAGGGGTTCCTATGTTTCTAGAATCAAGAGCTACAGATCTGCCGGAAGGAGGACACAGGATGAGCTTCGAAGGGTTTTGGAGGAGGCCCGCGCCCGTCATGCGGGTGCCCCCTCCTCTGAAACCAGAGGGGTGTTGACGGAGGCCCACCGGGCGCTGCAGTTGCGCTTAGTAGACTTGACCAGGAAGCAACAGTTGTACCTCTCAGCTCGTATACACGAGCATGGTTGGAAAAATGGCAGGCTCCTGGCATATTTTGCGCACGCGGTCTGTCAGGGAGCCACGATTGCTGCAATTCACTTACCTGATGGATCGATTACATCCAACGCATTGACTATTAATAAAACCTTTGCGGACTTTTATGCCACATTATATAGGGGCACGGAAATCCCTCCAGAAACAGACTTTATGGGCTTCTTTGAATCCCTTGACCTCCCGGTACTCAACACCTCTCAGCAATCCCTCCTAGACAAACCCATCACGCTGGAGGAGGTCACCAAGGCCATAAGCCTCCTTCCCTCTAATAAAACTCCGGGCCTGGATGGGCTTCCTTCGGAGTGGTACCAAGCGCATGCAGAGGTACTGGCTCCTAGGCTCCTCAAACTGTTTCAGGACTCCCTTAAGTTAGGGAAGCTTCCTGAATCTTTAAACGAAGCACTTATTGTGGTTATACCCAAACCCGGTAAGGATAGTAAATATTGCGAATCCTACAGGCCTATTTCACTCCTGAATGGTGATGTAAAGATCTTAGCAAAAATTCTCGCCCTTAGACTTCAATTGGTCATCCTGGCCCTTATACCGCCAGATCAATCCGGTTTTATGCCTGGCAGGAGTACATTTGATAATATCCGAAGGTTATACCTACATGTTCATGAGGCAGCACGTGCGGGGCGACCTGGGCTAGTTCTGTCCCTAGATATACTAAAAGCTTTTGATACTGTGAGTTGGCCTTTCCTATAGGAAGCTATGGCACGGATGGGTATTGGCCCAACTTTTATTCACTGGGTCCGCTTATTATATGCAAACCCGAGAGCTAGGGTTCGCACAAACATGGATATCTCTGCATCATTTTCCTTAGGACGGGGTACTCGGCAGGGGTGCCCTCTCTCTCCCCTGCTGTTCGCAATAGCCATTGAGCCATTGGCTCTGGCTGTGCGGCAGACGGCCGAGATTGGGGGCATCCACTCGGGCCCGTTAGAGGAAAAAATCTCTTTATACGCAGATGATGCCCTGGTATATCTAGATGGAAGGGAAAGCTCTTTTAATAAATTAATGCAGGTGGTGGAGGAGTTTGGTGCAGTCTCGGGACTCCGGGTGGGCTGGGAAAAATCGCAGGCCTTGGCTATCGGTCCCCCTTCTCCCTACAACTATCTGCAGAGGTCATGTATTCAACTGACGCCCTCCCTTAAGTACCTTGGTATCCAGATACATGCCGACCTTCCTAGGTACGAGGAACTTAATGTCACCCCTATAGTCCAACAGATGACGGAGAAATTCCGTACCTGGTCGTCATTGCCCCTTAATTTAATTGGTCGCATAAATATATTTAAAATGATCTTTCTACCAAAATTTCTCTATAGCTTTAGGGCCTCCCCGGTTTTCCTCACCAAAAAATTATTTGCAAAACTTGACTCTGCCCTGTTTACTTTTATTTGGAATGGTAGCCAACCTCGTATAGCCAAATCCTCATTACAAGCGGCCAAGCCTGTAGGCGGATTGGCTTGCCCAAACTTAAGGAACTATTTTCTCGCTTCCCAGCTCACCTATATCCATGATTGGTTGCACTCTGATCCCCAAACTCCTTCCACGGCTTTTCTATTATCTTTATTTGCATCCCCTACCTCCTTGAAGGATGAACTACATAGGTAAAAAAAAACGGGCGGTTCCAGATTTTCTCCCGTTGAGGTTTGCTTTATGACCTGGAGGGAAGGGGGAAAGATACTGACACAATCCCAAGTCGATATTTCGCCACAGACTCCCCTGTGGCGGAATCCGAATATTCCTGAGCTCTATGGTCATCCAGATTCGGCGTGGTGGGCCCGTTTTGGGATCACACATCTCTCTCATATTTTTGAGGAGAATACACTACTGCCCTTTAGACTTAAATATGGCATCGAAAATAAATTCTTCTTTATATACCTTTTATTGCGACATGCCCTCAAGACACAATTTGGCTCATTGACCATAGAGCTTAAGGAATCCTCCATGGAGGACCTTCTGTCATTTCCAGAAATAAACAAACTTGTGACGACCTTTTATGGGTGCCTTCAGGTGATGGGCGCGGATCCTTTTCAGAACTCTCAATGTAAATGGCAAATTATTATGCCTGAGCTTTCTGAAGAGGACTGGGAGGAGGCAGTGGAAATATGCTTTCAGGATATCATCAGTACGGCTGATGTCCTGATACAATTTAAGTTTATACATCACTTACAGTATACACCCGCTAGGTTGGTTACAATGGGACTGGGTCGAGATATTGCATGTGCTAGATGTAAAAGGATTGCTGCCGATTTCTTTCATATGTTTTGGACATGTCCTGGACTTACAGTATTCTGGAAAGATGTATTCTCTTTTTTCAACCGTAAGCTACATATACCGCTGCCGCAAACTCCGGAGGTCGGACTTCTGGGGGTACTAAATGATATTGTTCCTCACACTCATGTTAGAATGTTGATACGTATCTTATTGTTTTATGCACGTAAGACAATTTTATTGCATTGGAAAGATACTGACCCCCCCTCAGCCCAAGCCTTCTTCCGTATTGTTCATGGGACCCTCCCAAAATTTAAGTTGATATATAAGAGTAGGGCATGCCCTAAGAAGTTCACCGAGATCTGGCAGCCATGGCTGGATGTTTCAAAGGACTTCTGGGGGGATGTCCTCTCTTCACAGTTATCTCAGTGAGGAGATGAGAGGATGTGTTTTTAGCAAACATTACTTGATATATATATTAATGTGGATGGAAATTTGCATACGCTCTAATAAGAGTTTATTCCACAAGGCGTGCCGGAATTATGCTGTATTAATGGGGGTCGTGGGTGACAGATGTGTGTATGGGTGTGTGTATGAATGGTGTGACTTTGTTCTGGTTGGGGTATTACTGTTTTATACAGCTGTACTACTTCATGATTTCTGCTATATCATCATTAATCTAAATGTCTATGACATACATGTATGTAGAGCAGTCTGTATTATTGGTTCTTTTATTATTTCATTGTTTTTGTATTATTTTCATTATAAAAATCGAAAAATAAACACCTTTAAAAAAAAAAAAAAAAGAAGATTTCACCTTACTTTCTGTCCCAATGACAAATGTTTTTTGACAATTTGGGGTTTTTAGTGAAACAAGGATTGTTGATAACGCATCAGTGGAGAGGAGACACGTTTTTCCCATATTAACTCTAACGCCCTGTACACACGATCGGACATTCCGACAACAAAATCCATGGATTTTTTCCAAAGGATGTTGGCTCAAACTTGTTTTGCATACACATGGTTGCACAAAGTTGTCATAATTTCCGATCGCCAAGAATGCGGTGACGTATACCACGTACGACGAGACTAGACAAGGGCAGTTCTGAACCAAGCGCGGCACCCTTTGGGCTCCTTTTGCTAATCTCATGTTAGTAAAAGTTTGGGGAGAGACGATTCGCGCTTTTTCAGACTCGTGGTTTCCAGATCGTTTTCTGCAGTTCAGTTTGTGCTTGTGGGTTTGTATCTGCTCTTCAGTGCGTGCAGTCAGTTCGTATTGGATTATTCAGTGCGTTCTTGTCCGCTCGTTGCTGTTTTTCAGGTCGCTCTTCACAGGCCTTGCTGTTCTTCAGTGCGTTCTGTTACTTCTTTCTGAGCAGCCGACCGTTTTCTAGCCATGTTGCGTGTAGGTACCCCTCGTAGAGTTCGTGCTGTGTGGGGGCTTGGTGTTGGGGTCCTTACCTTGACACAAGTCCAGTCCATGAACAGGGTGGGGAGGAGTTCATGGACCAAGAATTGGTTGCTCCAGTGTGACCAGTTCTGTCACATGCCTTTGCTCCGTGAGATCCGTGAGAATAATCCTGATGATTTCAGGAACTTTCTCAAGATGACGGACCCCGTATTTCACCGTTTGTTGGCTTTGCTGACCCCCTATATCAGCAGGCAGGATACCTGCATGAGGCAAGCCATCACTCCGGAGCAGAGGCTAGTCGCCACCCTGCGGTACTTGGCGACGGGGAGAAGCCTGCAGGATCTTAAGTTCTCGACAGGCATCTTCCCCCAGGCTCTGGGGATCATTATCCCGGAGACCTGTTCTGCCATCATCCAGGTCCTGCAGAAGGATTATATTAAGGTAAGATTTATCCTTTAATATCACATTTTATTGTATTTAATGTTTGATAATATATTGTATTTCTTTCCTCATTCCCCAATTACCATGATTGGAATATGCTGTGAATGTCCCCTTTGTCCTCATGCATGCTGGATTTTTATGTACTTATTTTTTTTGTCCTTCATGCATATTTGCCTTCACTTACCTCCCCAGCATGCTCTCCTGGCCCTATATTCACCTCATGTAGTCACTGAACAGTGTATTTTGTCAGCTCCATAGTAGTGCTTTACCCCAAACACCCCCTAAAATGTTTTAAAATGTGATTTGTGCTTTAAATTCAGGCAGAGTGCCAGAGGCTATTTTTTTTGGGGTCCCCAAATCATTTGGAACCCTCCCTCCCCCCAACTGTTAAGTCAGCTGATACCAATTCTCTATCTATCCTCAATCATCTATCTGCTGACTTTGCAAAAACCCATACCCACTATACCCATCTCTTTTGTGGTTAGATGTATGGATGAATTCCCCAAAGCATGTAGTGCAAGGGCCTGCCTGTATACTTTCAAATGGTACTGTTTAAAGTTTTTGTATACTATTATTATCTTGATAGGTAATAGCAGAATGTCCAAATGTGCTAAAATGTGTACAATATGTGTTTATATCTTTGTATTATGACACTTCTTACCTGTCCAGTGGGCTGTCAATAGTGTAAGTAAGGAGGGGCTGGCCAAAGTAATACACATTATTTAGGCATTCATCTCTCAATGAAGTAAAGAGGGTTACCTGTCCAAAAGATCTTACCCCCCCTAAAATGTTAGAAATGGCCCATTAAAGGGGGGGGGGGGGGGGATCTGATAGGTGGACCTTCTACCTTGCTCTTACAAAACTCCATAAAATAAATGTTATACTGATGTTGGCCAAGAATGTTTGTGTCTAATCTGCTTTCTCTGTTTAGGTGCAAAATGATTCATTTTTTTCTCTTGTTTGACTCCACAGTTTCCTTCCACGCCACAGGAATGGCAGACTGTGACCTCCCACTTTGCCCAGCGGTGGGACTTTCCTAACTGCAGAGGGGCAATTAATGGGAAACACGTCCACATTGTCCCACCACCCAACTCGGGGTCATACGATTACAACTATAAGGGGTTCAATAGTATTGTGATGTTGGCGGTGGTGTCGGCTACTTATGAGTTCCTGTATGTGGACGTGGGGAAGAATGGCCAGATGTCCGATGGTGAACACAGAGAGGGAGACCAACTTATTTAGGAGAGAAGCCGTGCCACGTCCAATAGTACATAAACACAAGGAAAGGGTTCCCCTAGGTGGACTTTTCCGGCACTTGCATGATAGAAAAAATTAGAAATAGAAGCTATAATACATCATAAAAGGGCATAAATTTTATTCAATTAGGAAAATACAAATATTAAAAACAAAGTGGATATCATCAGTAACAAAGTAGTACTAATAGGTAAATACATGGAACAGTCAAGCAATAAGCAATAGTGAAAGTAAACCTCTTTTCAAGCCCGAAGGTGGAGTCATCGCCCAGATGGAGTTCTACAGGTGTCTCCAGGATGGCAGCTTGGACTTGCCACCTCCAGAAGAGAATGTGGAAGGACTCCCATTCGTCTTCATTGCTGATGAAGCGTTTGCGCTGGGGGACCATCTTATGCGGCCATTTCCTATGAGGACCCTCACCCTGGACCAGAGGGTTTTTAATTACCAGCTGGCCAGAGCCAGAAGAGTGGTGGAGAACACATTTCGAATTATGGCCAGCCGGTTCCGCCTATTTCTTACACCCATATACATGGCGGAGTACAAACTGAATCATACCATCCTGGCATGCTGTGTTCTACACAACTTTTTAAGGCAAAATTCTGCCAACTATGCTGCCTCAGTTGGGCCTGAGGCCGGAATTCAGAATGAACCAACCCTGACGGCGCTTGAAAGTGGCTGTCCTGGCTTGCCCCCCCTGAGTGCCCGTGAGGTCCGTCTTAGATACCTTGATTACTTTGCGGGTAGGGGGGGCATCAATATGCCAGACAATGTCAGAAACATTTTTAAAATAAAAAATCATTTTAACTACTAAAATCTTGGGTGACATTTACTGCTTGAGTTTCTTTTAACTGACCCTGACAGAAATGTGTTGAGTCCTGAAAATGGCGTGATTGCGTAACATTACAAAGCACTGTTGGGTGTTATTTACTAAAGGCAAAGACACTTTGCACTACAAGTGCACTTGAAACTGCACTGAAACTGCACTTGTAGTAGATCTTCCCTTAGGAAATAACCCCCATTGTCACAGAAAACACCAATTTGAGCACAACACAAGTTTTGGAGCGTTGAAACAATAATCCACACATTCTTGATTATCAATCTTTTTAATACCAGCACAATCACATGTGCATTTAGAAAAGGTTTTTAAAACAAACCAACATGTTTGTTGTATAACAATTTTTTGTGCTACCTGCCATCACGGGGGATCAAGGGACGTGTTTTGGGGGTGCAACCCCTTCCTCACAGCTACTTTATTATTGAAGAAGGGGTTGCACCCCCAAAACTCCTACATTGATCTCCTGTGATGGCAGATAGCACATGCTGACACACTGTGTGCATCTTCAAAATTTGGCTTTTCTCAAATCTGTCAAAAAAGATGAGAAATTTTGAGATTACAAAAAGCACCAAAGAGGGAAGGGATTTGGAGGTGTTTCAAACTTGCCCTAAAACATCAATGACGTTCTTCATTTTTTTTTTTTGAACATCATTGATGTTTTTCTGGATGTTTTCCAAGTCCCTATTACACCTCATGATCTCACCGATCAGGATCTGTGCACTTTCACTGGTGAAATGCCCTGGATCCACAACATCATGATCACCTAAAAAGATAAACAAAAACACACCATGTATTATAAATATGCCGGCATCCATCTCTTACCTGAGCCTGTGGTCGCAGACACTCACCTGTTGTGGTGACAATTTCCACCACATCTCCTTCCTCCTCCTCCTCCTGTTGTCTTTGGTGGGTCTCCACTTCTTCCTGAGGTGGGGGGTCTGTGGTCTCCTCGGATAAGGGGTGTCCTCCGAGTCTTTTCTCCCCTATGTAAAAAAAAATAGGTTTACTTAACAGATATTTGATGACATAAATAGGAATATGAAACATTGCTTGGAAGTGGGGTACAATTGTCTGTTTTGGCAGAGTTCCAAGATGAAGAAACATTTTTGTCCTTTGTCAAGCTTGAATACTTACCTGTTTTGTGCAAGCTTTACAGATGGAGTCACCCCTATAGTATACACTGGAGCACTTGTGTGGGACCCCCTAATAAAAAGGGTGTTCTTGTGTCCCACACTAGTGCTCCAGCGTCCAGATGTGAAAACTGCTGCTGAGTGTCCTCTCCTTACACAGAATCTAGTTTGCATTACATTCTAGTTACAAACCCATCTACACAACAAAATTATTTTAAGAGAAGTAGGCCATAAAAAATGTATTCAAATGCATATGACCAAAAAAATTGTGTTTTCTAGGCCGAACGAACAATGTTTCATACGAATGAACAATGTGCCCATGAACATAAAAGTTGCCATTTTAAACTGTACAACAGTAAAAAAAAAGCACATGGAGCAGCACAAATGTAATAAAAATAAAGAATAGGAACACAGCACAACTACTTGTTACCAGTTTTGACACACAAAGAACTGAAACATACCTGAAAACCCTGCAGCCCTTATCCCTGATCATCGATTCATAGGAAGCAAGCCAGTTCTCAATTAAAGGGCAACTCTGGCCAACAATTAACAACAGGGCCGGTGGCAGCACTCTCCTGATCCTTCTGTACTGCTCGTGCTCCCTTAATTTGAGGTCCGACCACCGCTTTCTGAGCTGATCCTTGGATCGTCATACCCCAAAATTCCAGTGCAGACTCTTGACCACTTTTGCCATGATCTTGGCCTTTTGGACATTGGGGTTGGGGTAAGGTCCATACTTCTCGTCATAGTCAGCCTTCTTCAGGATGTCGACCATCTCCACCATCTCCACAAAGGACATATTTGATGCCTTAAATCGTCTCCTTCTGGATTGGGACCTTTCAGGCTCCAGGCTTTCCTCCTCCTCGTTGGTGTAATTATCAGACACCTGCTCTGTCTCCGCCATGTGCTCTTCCCCACTGCGACAAATGAGAAGGGGCGGGGAATAGACTAGAAAGAACGTCAGGGGCGGGTGGAGTTTTACGCATGCGCAGTGTCTATAAAGCGTAACACGCTTGCGTAGTACGTACGATCTGTGAGTGGAGGAAGGAGTATCGGAGTATTGGGCCTATATTGCTTCTAGATTGAGGCCTGTATTTGGACAAGTTTATAAGACTTAAGGCTGACATTAGGGTTTGTCTTGTGTTGTGTCTTGCAGTTAAAAGGGATATCTTGAAGGATCATGACTTTATGCCAATCTTCATAGATATGTTCAGGGAGCTGCCCTGTCTGTGGCAGATAAATCACCCTGATTATAAAAACCAAACAAAGAGGAAGGCAGCGCTGGATAATTTGCTGCAATTTGTGAAGTCAGTGATCCCCACGGCAGACATCACCTGTTTGAAGATCCTAATTGGTGGCCTGAGGAGCACTTCTCTAAAGGAGCACAAGAAGGTCCAGGATTCCCTGAGATCAGGAGCTGCAGATGACATTAATGTCCCCAGGCTGTGGTACTATGACAGACTGCATTTTTGGGCAGGCCCAGACTGAACCCAGGCCAGCACTCTCCACTCTTCCTTCCACGCTTCCTTCCCCCCCAGCTGAGGCTTCTGACGCCCAACCTGGGCCTTCCAGGCAGCAACATGTGGAGGAGCCCAGCTTGAGCCAGGTATAGCATTCTTCTAAATATTGCAGGTTGTCCAATCAATGATGTTAAATATATGTGAGTTTGGAGTACTAATTTATGATTGTGATTGATGAAAAACTAAAACCATGTCCCCTTTTCATACACAGGGAAGTCTCAGCCAGGAGGTGGCCGGGCCAAGTAGGCTGCCCAATACCCAGGTCCCTCCCCTCTGCCTTCAAAGACAAAATGTCAGGAAGAGGAGTAACCTGGAGGAGGCTGCCATAGGCCTATTTTGGAAGGCTACTGAGGCCCTCAGAACACCCCACAGTGTGGAGGAGGACTTTGCTGCCATAACTGTATGCAAAATGATGCAGATGGAGGAGTGCCAATGACTCCTATGTGAATTTTTAATTTTGGAAGCTCTAAATAAGGGGTTGAGGGGCCAAATCACATGTGCAACCCGCATTTGTCAGCTCACCTATAGTCCTCCTCCTCCTCCAGGTCCTCCTCCTTCTCCTCCAGGTCATACTCCTCCTCCTGCCACACCTCCAACACCAGAGCCACAGTGTGGAAGGATGCGTCTAAGGAAGACCAGAGAGTGATGACCTGGGTTCAGTCTGGTCTGGCAAAATATGCAGCCTCTTGTAGTACCACAGCCTGGAGACATACATGTCATCTGCTGCTTTCAGGATCTCTTGGACTTCTGGACCAGACTGCACTCCCTTATATATGGACTCTTCAGGCAACCAATTTTGCTGTAAAATAATTGATGTGTGCCCTGGGGGTCAAAGGCTTCGCCAATATATGATGTTTATCCAGCGTTGCCTCCCTTTGTTTGGTTCTGAGCCCTTAATAAAGGAATTTTTGTTTCAATTATACTCGCCTATGTGTGTTTTCCTTCAAAAAGGACAGTTCGTTTGTGAGGAGGGAGGTACATTTCAAAAATACAATGTGAAATTAACAAAGGACACCAACACCAAGCAATCTCCTTGAGATTAAATAATACAAGATAATAATAGTGTTGTGGTAACTTGACACACAAAATACACACAAAAATATTCTGGAGTAAAAAAAAAAATAAAAACAAAAAAAGATCAGCCTTGAAAAAAGACAAACCAAAAAAATAATAATATATATATTTTTTGTCAGATGTGACAAATCAAAATATATTGAGGGAATCACGATAAATAATAAAGAAAGAAGTTTGTGAGAAGTCTGTGTGAATATGAGCAGCAAAACTACTTCATTCTTCTAGCATTATAAAGAAGAAGAGAGTGCGCTGTATTAAACTATTTTAAACATTAAATACGTATAAAATAGATTGATGCGCTCTGATAAATAATTCAATCAATGTGAATAAAATAAAATTTGTGCTAAAAGACAAATGTGATCAGGTATAAATAAAATTAAAACTGCCAGGTCGCTAAATGTAAAATCGCAAAAATAAATGTGAAAAAATATGTGCAACTCTAATCAAACAATGTACAAGTCCACTAAAAAATTGTGTTGAGGCATGTGCGATTTCTCCAGAGTGAGAAATACAAAGATTAATATATTGAAATTGTGTACAAATATACTATAAATGCACTTAAAAATTATAAACTAAAGAATGATCGATCCAATTGGTGCCAATGAAAAATGGGGTGAAAGTTACTAAATAAATAAATAATTAATTGGATATATTCCCTGTGATGAGTGCTAAACAATAATAAACTTATAAAGGTGCGATATATATACAATTGGTAAATATAAATAAATAAATAATGCCAGTAAGGTGCGATTGAGTATAGATGATTTAGTTCATGAGATGGGATTAGTAATAGACAACAGTTTAATCCTCAGTAACCTGGGATACCTGGATTCCTGCAGTACTTGTTTGTTCACACTATAGGTTATTTCTTCCACAGCCACAATAACTAGTAATTTTTTCAGTATCAGATGATTTATGTAAAACAAATAGAGATAAAATAATTCCGCACTATTGCTACAAAGAAAGTCCACAAGCAAAACAGCGCAGTGATAAACTCACGTGTGCCCGATTTGTTTAAGGCATGCAGATAAGCAGATAGGCAAATCTCAGCTGGCCATTACGGACGAGGCTTGTTATACAAGCTGCTGCTGTTTGATACAATGTATTCGGCAGACTACATCCTAGGCTCCTCCCACGCATTGCGTCACTGACACAGGACTTTCTCAAGGCCCGTGTCAGTGACGCAATGCGTGGGAGGAGCCTATCTGCTTATTTGCATGCCTTAAACAAATCGGGCACATGTGAGTTTATCACTGTGCTGTTTTGCCTATCTGCTTATCTGCATAAGAGAATATGAAAACACTGCGCTCTAATAGCAAAAATAAAATATATGTGAGCCAGCAGCTGCATACATTGTGACAAACAATAACTGGTAAATGGGAAAAAATGCAGCGCTAAGAAGTAATAGGAAGTTAGGGTGTAGTGAAACAATTAAATAAGAGATGCTGTACTGAACAGTAAAGCATATGTGCAAAAACCATAAGTGAAATGAAATGAACAAACACACTATAAAGTGTCCACATATGGTAAATGGATGATTCCAAGCTCAAATTATTAAGAGGAACTGGTATGGACCAAAAAATGATGTGAAACTAGAAAATAAAGTCAATGGTGCACGGTGTGGATCTGTGACTGAGTCAACAACGGGGTACAGAACTTCCGTAGCTGTAAACCAACATCTCGATATGGGGCATCAGAATGAAAACATCAGGAAGTAAGATAAGATGGGTACTCTTACCAGATGACGTGGACTCCACTGTCATATGACATGGAGTCAATGGTGCATGGAGCCAAACCTAGGCTGGAAAACGATATCCGGAACAGTGGAACCTCTGTCTCACTTCTCGACTTCTGTCTCACTTCAGGAAGGGCCGCCAACTGGATATGAGCCAATAGACCTCAAGGATGTGTTCCAAGGAGAAGCCGGGGACAGATTTGATCCAGACCCCGTGATGGAAGTAGGGCTACTGGAAGGCAGTTTCTTGCATCGGGATAATATGCAAATAAAAAATAAAAAGCTTCTGCATAGTGCAGGTAAACCAGGGATTTTTATTTCTAAAAATACCATACAAAAAATGGATAAAAGTGATCACAATTAAAATAAAATCTAAGCTGCGTAGGGAAGGGGAGATCGACCGACGCGTTTCGACCAAGGGGGTCTTCAACAGGGCCCCTGTTGAAGACCCCCCTTGGTCGAAACGCGTCGGGCGATCTCCCCTTCCTTAAGCTGCTTAGATTTTGTAGCAATATTGCGCAATGATTTTTCTCTCTATTTGTTTTACATAAATCATCTGATACTGAGAAAATTACTAGTTATTGTGGCTGTGGAAGAAATAACCTATAGTGTGAACAAACAAGTACTGCAGGAATCCAGGTATCCCAAGTTACTGAGGATTGAACTGTTGTTTATTACTAATCCCATCTCATGAACTAAATCATCTATACTCAATCGCACCTTACAGGCATTATTTATTTATTTATTTATATTTACCAATTGTATATATATCGCACCTTTATAAGTTTATTATTTATCTATTTTCAGCATCATGGAGTGTTTAGTAGCACTTATCACAGGGAATATATCCAATTAATTATTTATTTATTTAGTAACTTTCACCCCATTTTTCATTGGCACCAATTGGATCGATCATTCTTTAGTTTATAATTTTTAAGTGCATTTATAGTATATTTGTACACAATTTCAATATATTAATCTTTGCATTTCTCACTCTGGAGAAATCGCTAATGCCTCAACACAATTTTCAGTGGACTTGCACATTGTTTGATTAGAGTTGCACATATTTTTTCACATTTATTTTTGCGATTTTACATTTTAGCGACCTGGCAGTTTTCATTTTATTTATACCTGATCACATTTGTCTTTTAGCACAAATTTTATTTTATTCACATTGATTGAATTATTTATCAGAGCGCATCAATCTATTTTATACGTATTTAATTTTTATGGGTTTCTGATCACTGTGTAATTGATAGCAGCTTGATTTCATATTTTTCAATCAAACAACTATTATCAATCACTTAATTAGAATTTAATCGCACGTGCATTCACATATTTTAATTTACACTCATCTGATTTTATATGTCACGGTGAGGACATTATTGCGCTTGGTGTTTTGTCTATTTATTTTAAACATTGCAGCCTGACGAAAGTGCTCTATCCATTCCGAACGCTAATTTTACCAGACTGAGCTGTTCCGTCTCGGAATTTCTTCTGAGCATGCGTGGCACTTTGTGCGTCGGAATTGGCCATACACGGTTGGAATTGACGCGATCGGATTTTGTTGTCGGAAAATTTTATAGCCTGCTCTCAAACTTTGTGTTTCGGAAAATCCGATGGAAAATGTCCGATGGAGCCCACACACGGTCGGAATTTCCGACAACAAGCTCCGATCGCACATTTTCCGTCGGAAAGTCCGACCGTGTGTGTAGGGCATAAACAGGAGAGAGTTTTCCTTCCTAGGGTAGATTTCATCTCACTTCCTGTTGTCTCCTTCTCCTTCTCCGTCTCTGCAAGTAGGAGTAGTTTGTAAGTTGGATGTTTGAAAGTAGGGGCCTGCCCTATATACTCTGCAGAAATTGGGGCCTTAGGTGGTGCTGGTGCCACGATACTGTAAGTCCTAACAGTTACTCTTGGTGGGCGAAGAAACGGGCCCTGTTGCGAAATATTAGATCAAGAATTGTGATTAAATGCACCTGTTGAACAGGGGCAGAAAAATTGGGCCTTTGGTGGTGGTGGTGCTGGTGCCACAACACTGTAAGTCCTCACAGTTACTCTTGGTGGGCGCAGAAACGGGACCTGCTGTGAAATATTAGATCAAGAATTGTAATTCTAACAGGGGTAACAGGGGCAGAAAAATTGGGCCTTAGGCACTGGTGCCACAACACTGCAACCCCTCACAGATACTCTAGTTGGAGCGCAGGAACGAGCCCTGCTGCAAAGTATTGCATCAAAAATTGTAATTATAGGCACCTGTTAAACAGGGGCTGAAAAATTGGGCCTTAGGCACTGGTGGTGGCGCCCAGAACCAAAAATATTCTTACAAGCTATCAGCATGATCATTGAGGAGGAAGAGGATAGTCACTCAGCATAACAGGATAGTCACTCAGCATCAGCATAGGCAGTCTTAAAGGGATCTGACATTTCAAAAAAAATTATTCGGTTACATCAGCATCAGGTGCTTGGTAGCTGGTGGTGATCCAAGACTGATTCATTTTTATGAAGGTCAGTCGATCGACCGAGTCGGTGGACAGGCTCACCCTGTGATCGGTTACAAAGCCTTCAGTAGCACTGAATGTGCGTTCCAAAAGAACGCTGGATGCAGGACAGGCCAGTAGCTCAATTGCATACTGTGCAAGCTCTGGCCAGTAATCCATCCTCAAGACCCAGTAACCCAGAGGATTTTCGGTGGGAAAGGTGTCCAAGTCAAATCTTGCCCCTAGGTATTCCTTCACCATGTAAAACAGACACTGGCGATGGTTGCTGGAACCATTTATACCTTGGGGCTGCGGACTAAAAATTTGTCTGAACACATCGGTCAGACGGTCATCTTCTCCACGGCTCCTTCTTTGACTGACCGAAGCCTCAGCAGCACGTTGTCCAGGAACAGGAGTTTGTAACCTCCCAGTCTCTGCACAGACCTTTCTGCAAGGCCTCCCGAAGATGTTTCATCCTCTGCTCCCTCTGCGACGGCAAGATAAGGTCCGCAACCTTACCCTTGTAACGTGCATCAAGGAGGGTTGCCAGACAGTAACGATCCTTCTCCTTGATACCACGAATACGAGGATCCTTCCGCAGGCTTTGCAGGATCAGGGAGGCCATGCAGCGTAGGTTTGCTGAGGCATTCGGTCCGGAGTCCTCTGGGGGCCTCCACTAAGGACGACATGATCCGCAGCCACCTCCTCCCAGCCACGTACAAGTCCATGGGCTTCTTGGGACTGTAAATGATCCCTTGAAGACTGATGCTGATGCTGAGTGCCAGGCTCCATCATAGCATTTTGGAGGCGTGGTGGCAGAACAACCTCCAACACTACTGCACCTTGTCCTGCATCCTTCCCAGCTGCCAGAAGAGTCACCCAATGCACCCTGAAAGATAGGTAACGTCCCTGTCCATGCCTGCTGGACCATGAGTCAACGGTAATATGCACCTTACCGCTGACTGCCCTGTCCAGCCAGGCCAAGACATTGCCTTCCACATGACGGTAGAGAGCCGGAATCGCCTTCCGTGAGACAAAATGGCGTTTGGGAACCTGCCACTGAGGAACCGCACATTCCACAAACTCACGGAAGGTGGGGCAGAGTCTACCAACTGAAAAGGCAGCAGTTGAAGTGCTAGCAATTTAGCCAAGCTAGCATTCAACCGCTGGGCATGTGGATGGCTGGGAGCAAACTTCTTTCGGCGGTGCAGCAGCTGGGGCAGGGAAATTTGCAGATTGCCGGCAAGTACTTGGCTGTGACACACCTAATTCTACACCTTCATTCCTCTCAGCGCAGGTCTCAGAGAGTGCTGCTGTGCTCTAAGGAAGAGGTGACATTTCCCTCGAAATGCGTCAGCTAGCAGTGTCCCCCGTGAGTCACTCTGTGACCTCTGATGGGTCCACTCATTCCAGACTACATGCTGCTATTTGAAGATTTGTTTTACTATGGGATCTTCTACAACTGTTTGCAAGTAGTTCCTTTTTACCATTGCTTTGATACATTTTTACTCAAAGGATAATACACATGGCTGGTGCGCCCCTTTTTTTCTTTCTCGTTGTCTGCTAGGATTCCCCATCCTTGAGGGCAGCAATGCCTGTGGTTATACATTGCCTGTCTGGTCATCCACTTGTGCACAGGAGCGTTGTTTATTCACTACAGGGCTCAGAGAGGACTGAAGGTATAGTGGGGTTGGTGATCCCAGCTGATGAGGAGCAAGGAGAGGTCCTCTTTGTTCTTTGGTGTGGGTCTTTTAGGTCTGCTTGCCAACGAACTGCATGGCAGGTCAACATATGTCTGGTCAAGCATGTGGTGCCCAAGCAGGTGATGTTTTGGCCACGCGAGATACGCTTGAGACATGTTGCAAATAGCAGCAGTGGGATCTGATGCACTCGTTTCAAAAAAGGCCCACACCAAAGAACTTTTGGAATAATGCGCAGAGACAGCAGCGCCCTGCACATGCGGAGCTCTGCGGTGTGATGCAGTCGGTGTGCTGCCCTTAAGCTGGCCCCTGGAGGGCATCCTGCCTCGTTGGTGATGTGCCTCCTCCTCCTCCTGCTCTCTCCTATCAGGCACCCACGTGGAGTCAGTGATCATCCCCTCCCTCCTCATCACTGGAGCAAAGCTGGTAGTATGCTGCAGCTGGGGGAACATGACTGCCAGCTTGCTGTCCTTCTTGGGCTTTGCCAGACAACGTACCCTGAGCCTAGGTGAGAAAGAATGAGGAGGATGAGGATGGCTTGGTCATCCACTCTACCAAGTCTTCCGCATGTTGCGGCTCAACACGGCCAGCTGCCGAAAAAAAGGACAAGCATGTCCCACGGCCATGTGCTGATGAGGATGCACCGTGTCCAGGACCAGCACTGTTGCCTCTAGACACAGAGCCTGCTTGCCCTCTTTTATTGGCTTGTGACTGTCTGCCTCTCCTTGTTGGCCTTCCAGACATACTAATTGCCTGCACTGCAGTGAGATGTAGCTGCACAAAACTGGGATGTATATACAGTGGGGACGGAAAGTATTCAGAACCCCTTAAATTTTTCACTCTTTGTTATATTGCAGCCATTTGCTAAAATCATTTAAGTTCATTTTTTTTCCTCATTAATGTACACACAGCACCCCATATTGACAGAAAAACACAGAACTGTTGACATTTTTGCAGATTTATTAAAAAAGAAAAACTGAAATATCACATGGTCCTAAGTATTCAGACCCTTTGCTGTGACACTCTTATATTTAACTCAGGTGCTGTCCATTTCTTCTGATCATCCTTGAGATGGTTCTACGCCTTCATTTGAGTCCAGCTGTGTTTGATTATACTGATTGGACTTGATTAGGAAAGCCACACACCTGTCTATATAGTCTATATAGGACCTTACAGCTCACAGTGCATGTCAGAGCAAAAGAGAATCATGAGGTCAAAAGGAACTGCCTGAAGAGCTCACAGACAGAATTGTGGCAAGGCACAGATCTGGCCAAGGTTACAAAAACATTTCTGCTGCACTTAAAGTTCCTAAGAGCATAGTGGCCTCCATAAACCTTAAATGGAAGATGTTTGGGATGACCAGAACCCTTCCTAGAGCTGGGCATCCGGGCAAACTGAGCTATCGGGGGAGAAGAGCCTTGGTGTGAGAGGTAAAAAAGAACCCAAAGATCACTGTGGCTGAGTTCCAGAGATGCAGTCGGGAGATGGGAGAAAGTTGTAGAAAGTCAACCATCACTGCAGCCCTCCACCAGTCGGGGCTTTATGGCAGAGTGGCCCGACAGAAGCCTCTACTCAGTGCAAGACACATGAAAGCCCGCATGGAGTTTGCTAAAAAAAACCTGAAGGACTCCAAGATGGTGAGAAATAAGATTCTCTGGTCTGATGAGACCAAGATAGAACTTGGCCTTAATTCTAAGCTGTATGTGTGGAGAAAACCAGGCAGTGCTCATCACCTGTCCAAGGGACAGGACGACTGGTTGCAACCAAGGGAAAGATGAATGCGGCCAAGTACAGGGATATCCTGGACGAAAACCTTCTCCAGAGCGCTCAGGACCTCAGACTGGGCCAAAGGTTTACCTTCCAACAAGACAAGGACCCTAAGCACACAGCTAAAATAATGAAGGAGTGGCTTCTTAACAACTCCGTGACTGATCTTGGATGGCCCAGCCAGAGCCCTGACTTAAACCAAATTGAGCATCTCTGGAGAGACCTAAAAATGGCTTTCCACCAACGTTTACCATCCAACCTGACAGAACTGGAGAGGATCTGCAAGGAAGAATGGCAGAGGATCCCCAAATCCAGGTGTGAAAAACTTGTTGCATCTTTCCCAAAAAGACTCATGGCTGTATTAGATAAAAAGGGTGATTCTACTAAATACCGAGCAAAGGGTCTGAATACTTAGGACTATGTGATATTTTAGTTTTTCTTTTTTAATAAATTTGCAAAAATGTCAACAATTCTGTGTTTTTCTGTCAATATGGGGTGCTGTGTGTACATTAACGAGGAAAAAAATTAACTTAAATAATTTTATCAAATGGCTGCAATATAACAAAGAGTGAAAAATTTAAGGGGGTCTGAATAATTTCCGTCCCCACTGTATATAGTGATTGTACAGCAGCTAGCAGAATGCCTGCCTGTGTTATTAATAGGATCAGAAGAAGCACACCAGCATTTGTCTTCAGGTAGCTGTAGGTGCAACTGTGCAGGGTACACAGTACACTAACTGTAAATACTTCAAGAGCCTGCCTGTGCTATTAATAGGATCAGAAGAAGAACACAAGCACTTATCTTCAGATAGCTCTACTCTAGGTGCAACTGTGCCAGGCATGCTCAGAATAAATTCCGAGACAGAACTGCTCGGTCTGGTAAAATTAGCGTTCGTAATGGATATAGCACTTTCGTCATGCTGCAATGTTTTTTTAAATAGTTTAATGCAGCGCACTCTCTTCTTCTTTATAATGCTAGAAGAATGAAGTTGTTTTGCTGCTCATATTCACATAGAGTTCTCACAAACTTATTTCTTTATTATTTATCGTAATTTCATGAATATAATATTTTTATTTGTCACATCTACCGAAAAAAACCTTTTTTTTTATGTTTTTAGATTAAGTTGTTTTTTTTTGTTTTTTAAAATCCTGATCTCGTGATATTTTTTTTTTCTTTTTACTCCAGAATAGTTTTGGGTGTGTTTTGTCTGTCAAGTTACCACAACACGATTATTATCTTGTATTATTTAATCTCAAGGAGATTGTTTGGTGTCTCTTGTTAATTTCACGTTGTATTTTTGAAATGTACCTGCCTCCTCACAAACAAACTGTCCTTTTTGAAGGAAAACACACATAGGCGAGTATAATAGAAATAAAAATACCTTTATTAAGGGGTCATAACCAAACAAAGAGAGAGGCAACGCTAGATAAACTGCAGAAATTGGTGAAGCCTTTGGCCCCCAGGGCACACATCAACTATTTTACTGGAAAATTGGTGTCCTGACGAGTCCATATATAAGGTAGTACAATTTGGTCCAGAAGTCCAAGAGATCATGAACAGCAGCAGATGACATACATGTCCCCAGGCTGTGGTCATACAAGAGCCTGTATCTTTTGCCAGACCAGACTGAACCCAGGTCATTACTCTCTGGTCTTCCTTAGACGCTTCCTTCCAGGCTGTGGCTCTGGTGTTGGAGATGTGGCAGGAGGAGGAGGAGGACCTGGAGGAGGAGGACCATGGTAGAGATCACAAACGTGGCTTTGGCTTGTGAGTTTGCCCCTCAACCCCTTATTTAGTGCTTGGAAGATGATATCCCCACATAAGAGGCCTTGGCCCTCCTCCATTTCCAGCATTTTGCAGGCTGTTATGTATGCAAAGTCATCTTGAACACTGTGGGGGGTTCTGAGGGCCGCAGTAGCCTTCCAAAATAGGCCAATTGCTGCCTTCTTCATGTTCCTCCTCTTACTGACACTTTTTGGTTGAAGGCGGAGGGGAGGGACCTGGGTATCGGGCAGGCTACTGGGCCCGGCCACCTCCTGGCTGAGACTTTCCTGTGTATGAAAAAGGGACATCGTTTTAGTTTTTGGTTCATCAATCACAATCAAAAATAAGGAATCCAAACTAACATAGATTTAACATCATTAATTTGACCAACAGAAAATATTTTGAAGAATGCTATACCTGACTCAAGCTGGGCTCCTCCACATGTTGCTGCCTGGAAAGCCCAGGTTGGGCGTTTGAAACCTCAGCTGGGGGGGAAGGAAGCGTGGAAGGAAGAGTGGAGAGTGCTGGCCTGGGTTCAGTCTGACCTGCCAGAAAATGCAGTCTGTCATAGTACCACAGCCTGGGGACATAAATGTCATCTGCAGCTCCTGATCTCTGGGAATCCTGGACCTTCTTGCGCTCCCTTAGAGAAGTGCTCCTCATGCCACCAATTAGGGCCTTCAAATAGGTGATGTCTGCCGTGGGGATCACCGGCTTCACAAATTCCAGCATTTTATCCAGCGCTGCCTTCCTCTTTGTTTGATTCTTATAATGTGGGTGGTTTACCTGCCACAGACAGGGCAGCTCCCTGAACATATCAATGAATATGGGGATAAAGTTCTGATCATTCAATATATCCATTTTCTCTGCAAGGCACAACACAAGACAAACCCTGTCAGGCTAAAGTCTCCTAATCTTGTCCCAATATAGGCCTCAATCTCTAAGCAGTATAGGCCCAACTTTAAATGTTACCTTCGTTATCACGATCGGCGCTTCCTATACTCCTTCCTCCGCTCACAGATCGTACGTACGACGCACACGTGTTACGCTTTATATACACTGCACATGCGTGAAACTCCGTTGGCCCCTGACGTTCTTTCTAGTCTATTCCCCGCCCCTTCTTGTTCGGCACAGTGGGGAAGAGCACATGGCGGAGACAGAGCAGGTGTGTGCTAATTACAGCAATGAGGAGGAGGAGAAGCCGGAGCTAGAAACGTCACGATTCCAGATGAGATTTAAGGCATCAAATATGTCTTTTGTGGAGATGGTGGAGCTGGTCGACATTTTGAAGAGGGTCGACTATGACGGGAAGTATGGACCTTACCCCAACCCCAATGTCAGAAAGGCCAAGATCATGGCAAAAGTTGTAAAGAGTCTGCACCGTAATTTTGGGGTACGTCGATCCAAGGATCAACTCAGGAAGTGGTGGTCGGACCTCAAAATCAGGGAGCATGATCAGTATAGAAGGATCAGGAGAGTGCTGCAAAAAAGTAAGTAGTTGTCCTGTGTTCCTAGTCGTTATCTTTAGAATGTTCGTGCTGCTCCGTGTGCTCTTCTTTAATGTAGTACAGTTTAAAATGGCAACTTTCATGTTCATGGACACATTATTCGTTCGTAGAAAACATTGTTCGTTCGGCCAATAAGACACCATGTTTTGTCCAGATGCATTTCAATACATTTTTTCTGGCCTACTACTTCTCTTAAAATAGTTTTGTTGTCTAGATGGGTTAGTAACTAGAATGAAATGCAAACTAGATTCTGTGTAAGGAGAGGACACTCAGCAGCTGTTTACACATCTGGATGCTGGAGCACTAGTGTGGGACACAAGAACACCCTTTTTATTAGGGGGCCCACGCAGGTGCTCCAGTGTATACTATAGGGGTGTCTCCATCTGTGAAGCTTGTACAACACAGGTAAGTATTCGATATTTCTTCATCTTGCAACTCTGCCAAAATAAACAATTGTACCCCACTTCCATGCAATGTTTCATATTCCTATTTCTGGCCTCAAATATCTGTGCTAAGTATACCTTTTTTTTTTTTACATAGGAGAGAAAAGACTCGGAGGACACCACTCTTCAGAGGAGACAACAGACCCCCCACCTCACGAAGAAGTGGAAATCCCCCAAACTCAAGTAGAGGAGGAGGAGGGAGAGGTTGTGGAAATGGATGCCGGCATATTTATAATACATGATGTTTTTGTTTTTTATATATTTTTAGGTGATCGTGATGTTGTGGAAGAAGGTCATTTCACCAGTGAACGTGCCCAGATCCTGATCGGGGAGATCATGGGGTGTAATAGGGACTTGGAAAACATCAAGCAAAACCTCAATGATGTTCAAAACAAAATGAAGAACATCATTGATGTTTTAGGGAGAATTTTAAAGCCCTAGAAATGCCTAACTTATTTGTGCTTTGTGTTTTTGTTTTTCTGACAATTTTTTAAAAATATTATGACATATTATAGAAAAGCCAAATTTTTAAGATGCACACAGTGTGTCAACATGTGCTATCTGCCATCACGGTAAATCAATGTACGGGTTTTGTGGGTGCAACCCCATTCTCAATAATAAAGTAGCTGAGAGGAAGGGGTTGCACCCACAAAACACGTCCATTGATCCCCCATGATGGCAGCTAGCACATGTTGATATTCAGCAATTTGTGTGCATCTTCAAAATTTGGCTTTTCCAGGGGTGACTTCACCCCATCTGCTGAACGCAATATCACACGCAGTTTATAAATACTCATGTCTGATATTGCCTTCACTTTCTATAAAAGTTGAACATTGTAAGTTCCAGAGTTGTGTATTTCTTTTTGGTTTTAAACATGCCTGTTTTACCTTTACATTTCTACTTTTTAATGTGACCTAAAAAATTGTTATACAACAAACATGTTGGTTTGTTCTAAAAACCTTTTATAAATGCACATTTGATTGTGCTTTGATTAAAAAGATTGAGAATCAACAATGTGTGGCTTCTTCTTTCAATGCTCAAAAGCATTTTTTTTAGTAAAGTTTGTGTTTTCAGTGAAAATGGGGGTTATTTACTAAAGACAAATCAACTTTGCACTACAAGTGCAGTTTCAGTGCAGTCTCAAGTGCACTTGTAGTGCAAAGTGTAATTTCCTTTAGTAAATAACACCCAACAGTGCTTTATAATTTTACACAATCACGCCATTTTCAGGGATCCCCAAATTTCAGTCATGGTCAGCTAAAAGAAAGACAAGCAGTAAATCTAAGCAAATATTTGTTCAGTTTAAATTATATTTTTATTTAAAAAATATCTCAGACGTTGTCTGGCATATCGATGGCTCCCCTACCCGCAAAGTATTCCATGTATCTTAGACGGACCTCACGGGCACTCTGGGGGGGCAAGCCAGGACGGCCAGCTATAAGCGCTGTCAGATTTGGTTCATTCATATTAATTCCAGCTTCAGGTCCAACTGAGCCAGCATAGTTCACAGAATTTCTCCATAAAAAGTTGTGGATAACACAGCAAGCCAGGATGATGTTATTGAGTTTATATTCTGCCATGTGTATTGGTGTAAGAAATAGGTGGAACCGGCTGGCCATTATTCCAAACGTGTTCTCCACCACTCTTCTGGCTCTGGCCAGCCGGTAATTAAAAACCCTCTGGTCTGGGGTGAGGGTCCTCATAGGGAATGGCCGCATAAGATGGTCCCCCAGCGCAAACGCTTCATCTGCAACAAAGACAAATGGGAGTCTTCCGCATTGTCTTCTGGAGGTAGCAAGCCCAAGCTGCCATTCTGGAGACACCTGTAGAACTCCGTGTGGGCGATAACTCCACCATCTGACATCCAGCCATTCTTCCCCACGTCCACATACAGGAACTTGTAAGTAGCCGACACCACCGCCAACATCACAATACTATTGAACCCCTTGTAGTTGTAATAGTATGACCCCAAGTTGGGTGGTGGGACGATATGGACGTGTTTCCCATCAATTGCCCCTCTGCAGTTAGGAAAGTCCCACCGCTGGGCAAAGTGGGATGCCACAGTCTGCCATTCCTGTGGGTTGGAAGGAAACTGTGGAGTCAAACAAGAAAAATTGATTATTCATTTTGCACATAAACATTGAAAGCAGATTAGACACAAACATTCCTGGCCAACATCAGTATAACATTTATTTTAGGGAGTATTTAAAGACAAAGGTATAAAGGTATAAGGTCCACCTATCAGATTCCCCCCCTCTCATGGGCCATTTAAAAAAATTTAGGGGTGGGAGATGTTTTGGACAGGTAACCCTCTCCACTTCATTGAGAGATGAATGCCTAAATAATGTGTATTACTTTGGCCAGCCCCTCCTTACTTTACACTATTAGCAGCCCACTGGACAGGTAAGAAGTGTCATAATACAAAGATATAAATACACACTGTACAAATTGAAGCACATTTTTACATTCTGATATTACCTATCAAGATAATAATAGGATACAAAAACTTTAAACAGTACCATTTGGAAGTATTCAGGCAGGCCCTTGCACTACATGCTTTGGTGAATTCATCCAGAAATCTGACCACAAAAGAGGTGGGTATAGTGTGTATGGGTTTGGCAAAGTCAGCAGATAGAGGATTGGTATCGGAGTTAGCAGTTGGGGGGAGGGAGGGTTCCAAATTAGTTTGGGACCCAAAAAAAAAAAGCCTCTGGCACTCTGCCAGAAATTAAAGCACACATCACAATTTCACAGATTTTAGGGTGTATTTAGGGTAAAGTGCTACTATGGAGCTGACAAAATACATTGTTAAGTGACTAGACGAGGTGGATATAGGCCCAGGAGAGCATGCTGGGGAGGTAAGTGAAGGCAAATATGTATATAGGACAAAAAAAATAAAATAAAATAAAATCCAGCATGCATGAGGACAAAGGGGACATTCACAGCATATTACAATCATGGTAATTAGGGAATGAGGAAAGAAATACATTACATTAGCAAACATTAAATACAATAAAATGTGATGTTAAAGGATAAAAATCTTACCTTAATATACTCCTTCTGCAGGACCTGGATGATGGCAGAACAGGTCTCCAGGATAATGATCCCCAGAGCCTGGGGGGAGATGCCTGTCAAGAACTTGAGGTCCTGCAGGCTTCCCCACGTCGCCAAGTACCGTAGGGTGGCGACTAGCCTCTTCTCCGGAGTGATGGCTTGCCTCATGCAGGTATCCTGCCTGCTGATATAAGGGGTCAGCAAAGCCAACAAACGGTGAAATACGGGGTCCGTCATCCTGAGAAAGTTCCTGAAATCGTCAGGATTATTCTCACGGATCTCACGGAGCAAAGGCATGTGGCAGAATTGGTCACGCTGGAGCAACCAATTCTTGGTCCATGAACTTCTCCTCGCCCAGTTCATGGACTGGGCTTGTGTCAAAGTAAGGACCCCAACACCAAGCCCCCTCACAGCATAAACTCTACGATGAGTACGTACACGCAACATGGCTAGAAAACGGTCGGCTGGTCAGAACGAAGTAACAGAACGCACTGAAGAACAGCAAGACCTGTGAAGAGCGACCTGAAAATCAGTAACGAACGGACAAGAACACAATGACAAGTCAAAGGGAACTCGCTGCACACACTGAAGACCAGATACAAACCCACAAGCACAAACTGAACAGCAGAAATACGATCTAAAAACCACGAGTCTGAAAAAGCGCGAATCGTCTCTCGCCAAACTTTTACTAACACAAGATTAGCAAAAGGAGCCCAAAGAGTGCCGCGCTTGGTACTGAACTGCCCTTTTATAATCTCGTCGTACGCGGTGTACGTCACCGCGTTCTTGGCGTTTGGAATTTCTGTCAACTTTGTGCGACCATGTGTATGCAAAACAAGTTTGAGCCAACATCCGTCAGAAAAAAATCCATGGATTTTGTTGTCGGAATGTCCGATCAATGTCCGACTGTGTGTACAGGGCATATCTATATCTCTCCGCCACCGCAACACACTACACAAGTCAGCCACGCCTTTAGTGTGGGGCGTGTACTAAGCCCCCTGAGCCCTAATTGGACAAAGCCACCCTGGGCGAGCGCGAACGGTCGAACAGGCGATTTTCGAGTCGAACATGGGTTCGACTTGAACTCGAAGCTCATCCCTATCCCCAGCTCACAGATCTCTTTTGTGAGATGGGAGGAAAGCTTAGAGGTGGCTGCAGACAACTCTGTCTTCAGCATGGATTTAAAACGTCCCAGCAGCTCAGCATCTCTCAGTGGGGGAGGCTGCGGTGGCAAAGAACCCCCTGCCTGGCTGTCCACATCTGAGAAGAGGTCCGCCTCACCTGTTAGAAGGGGCGGGAGGAGTTCCAAACTCGAGGCCAGGGCTTCAGGAGAGTCCGCTGGCGGAGAGGCCGCATCTTCCGGGGCGTTTAGCGTGGAGTTGGTGGCGTTTGCAGCACCGGTTGTTCTCCCCATCGGTGCGAAAGACGGTGTGGAGGTGAAGGGTAGACCAGTGTTTCTCAACTCCAGTCCTCAAGGCGCCCCAACAGGTCATGTTTTCAGGCTCTCCATTACTTTGCACAGGTGATTTGATCAGTTTCACTGCCTTAGTAATTACCACAGCTGTTTAATCTGAAGGAAATCCTGAAAACCTGACCTGTTGGGGCGCCTTGAGGACTGGAGTTGAGAAACACTGGGGTAGACAGGGTGGGCGGAAAGGACTCCACGGGCTGTCAGGAAAACGGCCGATGTGACCGGCGGGTGAGGAGCGAGATTACCACGTGGCCATCTTGGATCGCTGTTCGCGAGCACCCCCCTCTTTTTAGAGTTTTTTCATATATTTTTTTGTAGTTTTTGTGGTTTTATGTGAAATACATATTTGCACTTTTTATCTATAGAAGCACACCAGTAATAGGTAGCAGGTCAGCGCTATATAACTCAGAGTGTGGTTGTGTAATTACCTTTTAAAGGGATTGATATACAGCTACTTTATCTGTTTATAACATCCCAGCGCTGGTGACAAATACTTACTTTTATTTCTAATCGACTGGAAGAGATATGACAGAGTGGTGTTGAATTTCTTCTACTGATGTTTCTGCCCCTCGTTTGGTGAAACGTTTTCATCAAAAGTTTTCCATCAAGCGTGGCCCTAAACAGCTGGGGAGGCCTCCCGGGAAGGGGGGGAGTTACTGTCATGATTTAGGCTGCATACACACTGATATACGCTTGTAAGATGCCAAAAAAGAGGTCTGAAAAACACCCAACAAGCAAAATCGCATTCATTTCAATGGCACCTGTTCACATCTGAGCGTTTTGTCACCTGAAGCAAAACACCTGAAAAACACCCTAAGCTCAAAAAAGAACACAAGCTTCCTGGGCCAGATTACAAGCGTTTTTCTGCCTTTTACATTGGTGACCTGAACAAAATTGCAGCAAAAACATGGCAAAATCACGGTTAAAAAATGCGGCAAAATCGCAGTAAAAATGCGCAGCTTTGAAATACTCAGGTGTGAATGCAGCCTAAGGCCCCTTTCACACTACTGTGACTTCAAAGTCGCACAATTTTAACACGATTCGTGGCTGCCATTTTGCCGCAATTTCGGGGAATGCCTGTGCAACTCGTATCAAATTTGGACCAAAGTAGTGCAGGGACTACTTTGAAGTAGGCACGACTTGAAGTCATACTAATAAGAATGGTTGTCATTGGAAATCATGGGGAATGACTTGTCATGCTACTTTGCAGTCCAAAATCGTGGGACAAGTCATACAAGTGTGAAAGGGGCCTAAGCCTACGGTTTTACTGCCTGTATAATTCCATACTTCCTTGCTGCAGTATTTCATCTAGTCTTCTAATTCCTTGCATTGTGTTGTTGGCCTCTGCTCTCACTTATGGGCGTCATCTGCCATTCTCTAGGTTTATATTTCCTTTCCTTCCATCACTTCTCTCTCTCTCTCTCTCTCTCTCTCTCTCTCTCTCTCTCTCTCTATATATATATATATATATATACATACATATACTCACACACACACACACACACACATGTGCTCAGTCCAGCTTGCATTGCCTGAGCAACTTCACAGTTCCCTGAGCTCCCGTCCACTTAATACTTTGTGTATCCTGTCTAACTACCTCTGTACCAATCCTGGCTTCATCTACTGTATATGCTTACCTGCTGCCCGCCCTGACCTTGGCTTGTCTCCTGGTTTACCCTTCAGTCTTTTGTTGTTGTACTATGCACATCCTAAGGGGTCTCTGCAATCTCAGCTGGGCGTACCTGGGGACTGCGACCTGGTTCCAGCTTGCTGCAAGGTCATTCCCACTATCAGGGGCTCTGGTGAAGAAGCAGGCTGGGGCTTGGATTCCACACCCTGGGAAACACTGAGTTGGCAAACTACAAGGGCTCATTATCACAGACTTCTGACATACTCTCACCAGCCACTTTATTTACCTGTTCAATTGCTTAGTAACACAAATTGATTACTAATCAGCCAAACACATGGCAGCAATTCAATGCATTTAGGCATCTAGATGTGTTAAAGACAACTTGCTGAAGTTCAAATAGAGCTTCAGAATGGGGAAGAAAGGGGATTTAAGTGACTTTGAACGTAGCATGGTTGTTGGTGCCAGACAGGCTGGTGTGAGTATTTTAATAACTGCTGATCTACTGGGATTTTCACGCACAACCATCTCTAGGGTTTACAGAGAATGGTCCAAAAAAGAGAGAATATCCAATGAGCGGCAGTTGTGTGGACGAAAATGCCTTATTAATGTTAGAGTTCAGAGAAGAATGGGCAGATTGGTTTGAGGTAATAGAAAGGCAACAGTAACTCAAATAACCACTCATTACAACCAAGGTATGCAGAATACCATCTCTGAACACACAACACATTGAACCTTGAAGCAGATGGGCTACAACAGCAGAAGACTACATCGGGTGCCACTCCTGTCAGCTAAGAACAGGAAATTGAGGCCACAATTCGAACAGGCTCAACAAAATTGGACAATAGAAGATTGGAAAATCGTTGCCTGGTCTGATGAGTCTCTATTTTAGCTGCAACATTCAAATGGTAGGGTCAGAATTTGGCATAAACAACATGAAAGCATGGATCCATCCTGCCTTGTTTAAACAGTTCAGGTGGCTGGTGGTGGTGTAATGGTGTGGGGGATATTTTCTTGGCACACTTTGGGCTCCTTTGTACCAATTGAGCATCATTTAAATGATACGGTATTGTTGCTGACCATTGCCCATCCCCAAACCTGGCTACTTCAAGCAGGATAATGCACCATGTCACAAAGCTCAAATCATCTCAAACTGGTTTCTTGAACATGACAAAGAGATCACTGTACTCCATTGGCCTCCACAGGCATCAGATCTCAATTCAAAAGAGCACCTTTGGAATGTCGGGGAATGGGAGATTCGCATCATGGATGTGCAGCTTACAAATCTGCAGCAACTGCATGATGCTATCATGTCAATATGGACCACAATCTCTGAGGAATGTTTCCAACACCTTGCCATGAATTTATGTCATGAAGATTTAAGGCAGTTCTGAAGATAAATAAGTATCCAACCCAGTACTAGTAAAGTGTACCTAATAAAGTGGCTGGTGAGTGCATATTTGGTCTAGTCTATCGTTGTTGTTTTGTGGTGTTTCCTCCCTTCCGTTGGCTACTTATGAGCTGTGTCCATTGACCTCTTGTTGGAACATACTTGTCTGATCCCTAATCAGCTTCTGTGTGTACAGCTCCTGTCTTGTCACTTGTGAATATGTTTTTACTTGTTCCCATCTAGCTCCTGTCTAGGTTCATTGCACTTGTCTGGTCTGTTTGTTGTCCTAGCCTTGCTTTTATCTTGTGCTTGTTAGTTTCTTTTGAGCCAGTATTGTATCCTTGTATTAAGTATACTTGTATTGTCCTTGATAGTCTGCCTGTTTGTCCATTTCTGTTGTGTTGTGTGGGATTCCACACAACACAACAGGGCTGGGTGACATCAGTGGTTGGTAAGGATGCAGCAGTGCAAGCAGCTTCTGCTTCCTTAACAACCATTGACAGCTGGACTAGTGGTGGCATTCTTGGCCAAATATGGCAATGTGGTCATATTTAGGCAACAATATAACCTTCTCCATTCCCCGCCCATTTGCTTACGTAGCCTCAGTGGATTCATGACCATGTAAGTGAATAGGCTAGATTACATCACTGATTGGAAAGGACACAGCGGCTAGTGCTTCCTTTGCAACCATTGGCAACTGTGTGTGACAGCCACTATGACAGCAAGTGTTTGGTCCAAACTAACGTTTGGATTGAACATTATGCTTATCCCTATTAGTGAACTTGTTAGTCCTTTTTGTAAATGTAACACTAATGTCAGCCTGTCAACTGGTGTAGCAGGGCACAAGATAGTTGACATTTTTTCCAGGCCTGCTATTGACAAAAATATATATTTCCACAGGCCGTTTTGAAGATGGTTCAGATTTAAGAGGAATTAAACCCATCAATTTGAATTTTGCAAAACTGTTACATTCAAGGCAGACCATGAAAAATAACAGTCACAACTGGGTGTCCTCTCAACCAAACTGTCAAGCCATCAAATTGCTGGTGTCATAACTAAGGATGAGCCCCGGCGTGTTCGCACACCCCATGTGCAGAGCCCGCCAGGAAGTCGGCACTGCTCTGCGCTAATCACAGGCAGTGAGACATTGTCCTGATGCAAGGCTGCAGAGATCGGGAAATGTCTCACTGCCTGTGATTAGCGCAGCGCAGTGCCGACTTCCTGGCGGGCTCTGCACATGGGGTGTGCGAACACACTGGAGCTCATCCTTATGCCCCGTACACACGGACGGACTTTGTTCGGACATTCCGACAACAAAATCCTAGGATTTTTTCCGTCGGATGTTGGCTCAAACTTGTCTTACATACACACGGTCACACAAAGTTGTCGGAAAATCCGATCGTTCTAAACGCGGTGACGTAAAACACGTACGTCGGGACTATAAACGGGGCAGTGGCCAATAGCTTTCATCTCTTTATTTATTCTGAGCATGCGTGGCACTTTGTCCGTCAGATTTGTGTACACACAATCGGAATTTCCGACAACGAATTTTGTTGTCGGAAAATTTTATCTCCTGCTGTCCAACTTTGTGTGTCGGAAAATCCGATGGAAAATGTCCGATGGAGCCCACACACGGTCGGAATTTCCGACAACACGCTCCGATCGGACATTTTCCATCGGAAAATCCGACCGTGTGTACAGGGCATTAGTCATAACTGATGACATGTGTAGCAATGCAACATGGATACTGCAGATGAAACAGAGGCTAAAATGGGCATTTCTCTGGCTGTAAAGAATAGGAGGGTCTAGTTATGCTTTAAATCTCTGGCTGTAAAAAATAGGAGGGTCTAGTTATGCTTT
The DNA here is from genome assembly GCA_037952925.1 of Lithobates clamitans. Lineage (NCBI taxonomy): Eukaryota > Metazoa > Chordata > Amphibia > Anura > Ranidae > Lithobates > Lithobates clamitans. The sequence goes on from JBBGZY010001537.1 coordinate 675,837, forward strand.
AAATCCTTTAGTGATGTTGGACTAATATGTAAGGTAGGGATTAAATAAACAAGAGGACAGCACTTCTGAAATGGTTTATTATTAATAATGCTTGCAAATCCTAAAAATGCACAGAAGAACCAAGACAACACCTATATGGGGTAAATTAAACCAATTACACCAACATTTTTGCTATGCCTATTAACACAGCATATGCTTTGAAGATTTACAATACTGGTAGATCCTAATTCTTGGTTTTAATTGTATTTCTTTGCAGACCCCTGACAAAATGTTTCCTTAAATACTCACAGCTGCAAACTCTCAGTGGAACAATATTCGGGGGATATTACACAATGTTGTGTGATTGGAAGTAGCCAGCCATCTGGAATTTGGAGCTACTGGCATGCTTTAACATATTACATAACTGGCATGAGTAAATAAAAAAATATTATGAGAAGATGTTATAACAGTCAGAGCCAGTTTAGACATCCAGACTACCCCAATTGTGCTCCCTGCGAGAGATTAGTATCAAATGGCAAGACTATCAGGCATATCAGACTAAGGCCTTGTACACGCAATCTGATTGTTGGCAGGGGATTGTGTGATGACAGACTTTTGCCTAAAATCCAACCGTTAGTACTCTCCTTCAGATAATTATTGTCCAACTTTCGGCCAACAAATGTTGGATGGCAGGCTAGTAAATTTTTCGTCAGACAACGGTCTGTTGTCAGATTTTCATATCGTCTGTACACAAGTCCGTCACACAAAAGTACAAACATGCATGTTCAGAAGCAAAGACGAGCCGGAAGCGGTTGGTCTTGTAAACTTTTGTGACGTGGCAAATTGTGAAATGTCGAAATGCAGCACACATTCTCTTCTTCTTTAATGGGATAATAATGAAGCTTCTTTGCTGGTGATACTGATGGAGTTATGGCAAACGTATTTGAAACTGCTTTTTTTTCTAGTGATATCAAGAATAATATTATTATGCTTGTTGTTTTATTTTTTGGGCAAGTTACCACACCACCATTATCCCGTAGTTTTTAAGATCAAAGGTGTCCCTTGTTAATTTTACATTGTATTTTTGAAAATGTAACTGCCTACTCCCAAACTGTCATTTGAAGTAAAACACATAGCCAAGTATTATTCTACATAATTTTTTTATTGTGCATTAAAAAAAGAAAACAAATGGAGGCGCATGCGCAAAGCCATCAGGACAGACATGCAAGCTTGAGGCTCCGCTCCGCTTGGGGGATCTATTGGTCGCTAACAGCTGACTCCGGCAGCGGCGCCACCACTCATCTCCCGCTCGGCTGATACACAGGGACAAGCCTGGACCGCACGATATGAACCGCGGGGTCCACCGATCCATAACTAAGCCCAAAACTATCAGGGATGTCCTAGCGCGGGCCCCCACTAAGATGGGGACGGCCTCCTCCTCACAACACCGCTCTCCCTGCTCAGTAAAACAGAGTCTCATACATGGTGAGTCAGACACAGACCTGGGAACCACCCCCCTATCTGCCTATTCTGACTCACCTCCAGCTGCCTTGCTCCTACAACATCTGATCATATAACAGACAAGCTGTCCAGGGAAATTAGGGAACTTGGACACAGAACGGCTGAATTGGAACAGAGAACAGACAAGCTAGATGTGCTCACCCATAACCACTCTGAAGAGATAGAGGCTCTCAAGGATGAAAACCTCACACTTCACACATGCCTGGAGGACTTCGAGGACAGAGCTAGACGATCAAACATCTGGATCGTGGTCTCCCTGAATCCATAGTAGATGTACAATCTACAGCCACAGCCCTTTTCCAGGAGCTAGCCCCAGCCATTACAATCAAATGCTTGGAGATGGACAGGGTTCACCGTGCCCTGACACCCCGACAATCAGAAGGCCCGCCACGGGACATCATAGCGAAACTACACTTCTTTCGCACTAAAGAACAACTTTTGTCCGTGGCCCGCAACAAAGAAGCACTTGTGTTTCGGGCTCACCCTTATCAGCTTTTCCAAGACCTCTCCCCACTCACTATCGCTAAGAGGAGAGCATTGAAACCACATCTCCAAGTTCTGCAACAGCACCGTGTCATCTATAGGTGGGGCTTCCCGTTCTCCGTGTGCTTCACATACCAAAGCCGTGACTACACATGCAGATCTCCTGAAGACCTCCAAGCTACCCTGCGACATCTCCATGTCTCATACACAAATGCACCATCGGAAAACTCTACTCAACGCCGATCAGCCTCCTGTTCACCCCAGAAGACGCAGAACACCGCACAAGCTCAGGACCAAGCCAACTCACACAAACGTGGATGGTTTGCCTCCCCAGACCCACAAAAGCTGGACTTAATGGAATAAACCCACTCCTTTGTATATATGGCGATCGCACCATCTGACACCTTCAGGTCATAGATCCTGATGTTTTCCTAATGGACACTGGTCCCCCCACACAGGGCCTACCTGTTGGTATATGAACTACCTTGCACCTCTCTGCCTGCTGCGTGTCTCAGAAAATCATACAAGTTCCAAACCTCACACGCTACAATCACTCTATGCTAAGTGATAGGCGATCTTTGTCTAATATGTTTGTTTGAAAATGGTATCCTAAGACCCCTTGGAGCCTAAAGCTTCTGGAACCCCCCCCCCATGCTCACAAAGTGTAGCACTAGACAATCTAATCCCCTTAAACCTGATTGGCACTCCAGCTCCAAGGGCTCCTATCCACTATTCAAAACATGTTTCTTGTATCATTTTCTGAAATACGATTTCATTTACTTGCAAGTTACAGTCGTTCTAGTTCATTACTAGATTTCATTTGAGCCCCTGTTGATGTTGTTAAACCAGTTGAGGCACTTGAAGCAACCCCCTATGCGGGTTTCCCCCTAAGAAATTCAGTTGAGCCATTTAACCCCTAGCGGCAGTCACTGCGCCCCACCTCCTAGACCATGGATTCCGCTTTAGATTTGCGCCATGGCAATGCTCCTGTCCCCTAGGCTCGTGACGTAGCACTAGCCTTGGGGACAACTTCTACCCATGTTGTTACAACCTTAAGTTGTTGTCATTTGTTACTACTTATAGTATACTGCAAGTTATTTCTTTTTTCTCTTCTTGCCTGCCCCCCCTTTCCCCTCACCTCCACCCCTTTGGATGTTGCCTAGTAAACTCCAACCCTAGACGCAATCATAATGATAATACATGCCTAGCCTCAGAATGGAACCCCTAAATATACTTGCACTCAATATACAAGGGCTAAACTCTCCGCACAAACGGACCAAAGCCTTTAAATCTTTTTCCACCACCAAGGCGCATGTCGTGTGCCTTCAAGAGACTAATTTCACTCCCCGTTCCACACCTAAATTCTTCCACCGAGCATACCCACAAGTGTATACAGCTTCAGCCAACTCCAAAAGTTGAGGCGTTCTTATTGCCTTCCACTGCTCCACTCCCTTTACACCCCTGGCTGAAATCAAGGACCCGGAAGGCCGCTATCTCCTTGTATCAGGAAAATTGCTTGATTCTGAAGTAACTGTGGTTTCCTACTATGCACTAAATTCTAAACCCCTACCATTTCTTTCCCATTTACTAGGGGTAGTTGATTCTCACAAACGGGGCACACTCCTCCTCTGCGGGGACTCAAACCAATCCCTATACCCCTTCCTAGACAAATCTCCCCAATCCCACCTTCCTAGATCTACGAAACTCATCTTCCAACACCTCTTGCATCGCCATTCCCTAGTAGATTCCTGGCGTGAGCAAAACCCAGCCAGATGTCAATACACATTTTATTCCCATCCTCACAAAACGCTCTCACGTATCGACCATATCTTCCTCACCGCGGGTACCACACCCCTGCTCCTCTCCTCAGCTATTCTTCCTATATCCTAGTCAGACCATAGTGCGGTTATCACAACCCTATCCTCCCTAGTCCCCTCCACAAAGGATTTCTCTTGGTACATTAATGACAATATTCTATCCCACCCATCACATCGCCTAAAGATAGAAACAGCACTCAAGGAATACATATCCATCAACTCTACTCCCGACATCTCCCCCCTCACACTATAGGAAGCCCACAAGCCAGTTATTAGGGGAACTTGCATTTGTCAGACGTTCCTCCTGAACAAAGAAAAATGCCTCACTCAACAGTGTTTAGAAACATCTTTTAACAATGCCCACTTGAAATTCTTTGCCGATCCCTCAGCATTGAATCGCCAAACCTTAGACAAAGCTAGGCTTGAACTCGACCTATTCTTGACGGAAGCAGCAGAAAAGGCCCTACGCTGTTCACAACACAAATATTATACCAAGGCCAACAAACCTGACACCTTCCTAGCTCTATCCCTCCGACGTCTCGACCACACCAATAAACCAATCAGACTGAAGCTATCCCCGAACATTTATACTAGCAACCTGGTCAAAATCCTCCAAGTATTTAGCAAACGCTTCGCCACCCTCTACTTAGGTGAAGATAATTTTGATTGCATTCAAGCCGAATCCCTTCTCTCAAATACCATTTTACCCTCTCTCTCATCCCTACAGCGCGCAAATCCTCAGAAACCAATCGAAATAGAGGAGGTTTTACTGGCCATAAAATCCTTGAAAACCCATAAACGCCCAGGCCCTGACGGGTTCTCAGCCACCTATTTTAAACAGTTTTTGGACCTCCTCACCCTGATACTAGTCAAGGCAATTAATGCCATCCTTGCTGGTCGCACATTCTGCCCTGAAACTCTGACAGCTGCCAACTCTATTCTCCCAAAACCACAGACAGATGACTCATCTTGGTCAAAATACCGACCCATTTCCCTCCACAACCTAGACATCAAATTGTTGGCCAAAATCCTAGTTACTAGACTCAACAACACCATCGACTCCTTAATACATAGAGACCAAGTAGGCTTCATCCCGACTTAACAGGCAGGGGACAACATCTGCCGCGCAATTCTCTTGACACATTTAGCATGCAAGCGCAATATTCCCCTATGACTCTTGTCTTTGGACATAAGAAAGGCATTTGATACGGTCTCCTGGCCCTACCTACAATTTATACTTAAACGATGGGGTTTTGGCTCCCATTTCCTTTCCTGGATATCGGCTCTGTATGCTGACCCCACAGCCTTTGTCCTCTATATGGTGCACAAATCTGAGACCTTTCAGATCAAAAGAGGCACACGGCAGGGTTGTCCACTCTCACCACTCCTTTTCGCCCTAGTTATCATACTCCTAGTCCAGTTAATTTGTGATAACCATGATATTAAAGGACTGGAAGTCGATGGCCATCATCATAAATTGTGTCTGTTTGCAGACGATGTCCTACTCTTCAAGTCATCTCCACTGACCTCCACACCCAACTTACCTAAACTTCTGACAGACTTTGGCCAAATCTCTGGCCTACAAGTCAATCTGACAAAGTCCAAAGCGCTGAACATCTCTATCCCTACTTCCGACCTGACACATTTACAAACCTCCCTTGGTTTATCCGTGACATCACATACCTAGGAATTAAGCTTACAGCTAACCCATCAGACCTTTACTCGGCCAACTATCCCCCGATGCTTTCTCACCTCACCAGCCTCCTCACTAGGGATGAGCCGAACACCCCCCGGTTCGGTTCGCACCAGAACCCGCGAACGGACCGCAAGTTCGCACGAACGTTAGAACCCCATTGACGTCTATGGGACTCGAACGTTCGAAATCAAAAGTGCTCATTTTAAAGGCTAATTTGCATGGTATTGTCCTAAAAAGGGTTTGGGGACCCGGGTCCTACCCCAGGGGACATGTATCAATGCAAAAAAAACTTTTAAAAACGGCCGTTTTTTTGGGAGCAGTGATTTTAATGATGCTTAAAGTAAAAAAAAAAAAGTGAAATATTCCTTTAAATATCGTACCTGGGGGGTGTCTATAGTATGCCTGTAAAGTGACGCGTGTTTCCCATGTTTAGAACAGTCCCTGCACCAAATGTCATTTTTAAAGGAAAAAATCTCATTTAAAACTGCTTGCGGGTTTAATGTCATGTCGGGTCATGGCAATATGGATGAAAATCAGTGAGACAAACGGCATGGGTACCCCCCAGTCCATTACCAGGCCCTTTGGGTCTTGTATGGATATTAAGGGGAACCCCGCACCCAAATTAAAATAAGGAAAGGTCCCTATATACTCTGAACAGCAGTATTCAGGCGGTGCAAACAAGACAGGGACTGTAGGTTTGTTGTTAAGTAGAATCTGTTTGTAATTTTGAACATTTTTAATGTGTTTAGCTCCAGCCAAAAAATCTTTTCTAAGCTTTTTGGAAAACATAGGGAAGGGTTATCACCCCTGTGACATTTGTTTTGCGTCTTTCCTCCTCTTCAGAAGATTTCACCTCACTTTTTTGTCCCAATGAAAAATGTTTTTGGAAAATTTGGGTTTTTTTGTGGAACAAGGATTGGAAAGCATCAGTGGAAAGGAGAAATTGTTTTCCCATATTAACTCTTACAGGAGAGAATTTCCCTTCCTTAGGGGTAGATTTCATCTCACTTCCTGTTGTCTCCTTCCGTTTGCAAGTAGGAGTCGTTTGTAAGTTAGATGTTTGAAAGTAGGGTCCTGCCCTATATACTCAGCAGAAATTTGGGCCTTAGGTGTTGCTGTGGCCAAAACACTGTAAGCCCTCACAGGGCCCTGCTGTGAAATATTAGATCAAGAATTGTAATTACATGCCCCTGTTGAACAGGAGCTGAAAAATTAGGCCTTAGGCACTGGTGCTGGTGCCACAACACTGCAACCCCTCACAGACACTCTAGTTGGAACGCAGGAACGAGCCCTGCTGCAAAGTATTGCATCAAAAATTGTAATTACACGCCCCTGTTAGACAGGGGCAGAAAAATTGGGTCTTAGGCACTGGTGCTGGTGCCACAACACTGCAACCCCTCACAGACACTCTAGTTGAAACGCAGGAACAAGCCCTGCTGCAAAGTATTGCATCAAAAATTGTAATTACACGCCCCTGTTAGACAGGGGCTGAAAAATTGGGTCTTAGGCACTGGTGCTGGTGCCACAACACTGCAACCCCTCACAGACACTCTAGTTGGAATGCAGGAACGAGCCCTGCTGCAAAGTATTACATCAAAAATTGTAATTACACGCCCCTGTTAAACAGGGGCTGAAAAATTGTGCCTTAGGCACTGGTGGTGGCGCCCAGAACCAAAAATGTTCTTACAAGCTATCAGCGTGATGATTGAGGAGGAAGAGGATAATTACTCAGGGATAGTCACTCAGCATCAGCATAGGCAGTCTTTGAAGGGATCTGAGATTTCAAAAAAAATTATTCGGTTACATCTGCATCAGGTGCTTGGTAGCTGGTGGTGATCCAAGACTGATTCATTTTTATGAAGGTCAGCCGATCGACCGAGTCGGTGGACAGACGCACCCTGTGATCGGTTACCACGCCTCCAGCAGCACTGAATGTGCGTTCCGAAAGAACGCTGGATGCAGGACAGGCCAGTAGCTCAATTGCATACTGTGCAAGCTCTGGCCAGTGATCCATCCTCAAGACCCAGTAACCCAGAGGATTTTCGGTGGGAAAGGTGTCCAAGTCTGATCTTGCCCCTAGGTATTCCTGCACCATGTAAAACAGACGCTGGCGATGGTTGCTGGAACCGATCATACCTTGGGGCTGCGGACCAAAAAATTGTCTGAACGCATCGGTCAGACGGCCACCTTCTCCACCGCTCCTTCTTTGACTGACCGAAGCCTCAGCAACACGTTGTCCAGAAACAGGAGTTTGTAACCTCCCAGTCTCTGGGAACGCGTTGCACAGACCTTTCTGCAAGGCCTCCCGAAGATGTTTCATCCTCTGCTCCCTCTGCGATGGCAAGATAAGGTCCGCAACCTTACCCTTGTAACGTGGATCAAGGAGGGTTGCCAGCCAGTATTGGTCCTTCTCCTTGATACCACGAATACGAGGATCCTTACGCAGGCTTTGCAGGATCAGGGAGGCCATGCAGCGTAGGTTTGCTGAGGCATTCGGTCCGGAGTCCTCTGGGTCACTAAGGACAACAACGTCCGCAGCCACCTCCTCCCAGCCACGTACAAGTCCATGTGTTCCTTGGGACTGATCCCTTAAAGACTGCTGATGCTGAGTGCCAGGCTCCACCTCCATACTGACACAATCTTCCTCCTCCTCCTCCTCCTCCTCCTCGTCCTCTTCCTGTGTGATCGGCGGGCACGCAGGAACACTGTCTGGATAAAGGGGGCCTTGAGAGCTAAGGAAGTCCTCCTCTTCCTGCCTCTGTTCTGCCTCAAGTGCCCTGTCCATTATTCCACGCAGCGTGTGCTCCAACAGGTGGACAAGGGGGACAGTGTCACTGATGCATGCACTGTCAGTGCTCACCATCCTCGTGGCCTCCTCGAATGGTGACAGGACAGTGCATGCATCCCTGATCATGGCCCACTGGCGTGGGGAAAAAAAACCAAGGTCCCCTGACCCTGTCCTGGTGCCATAGTCGCACAGGTACTCATTGATGGCCCTCTGCTGCGTGTGCAGCCGCTGCAGCATGGCCAACGTCGAGTTCCACCTGGTGGGCATGTCACAGATTAGGCGGTTCTTGGGCAGGTTAAACTCCTTTTGGAGGTCCGTCAGCCGAGCACTGGCATTATATGACCGGCGGAAATGCACACAGACTTTCCTGGCCTGCCTCAGGACATCCTGTAAGCCCGGGTACCTGCCCAAGAACCGCTGCACCACCAAGTTAAGGACGTGAGCCAAACAGGGCACATGGGTCAGTTGTCCCTGTCGGAGGGCAGAGAGGAGGTTGGTGCCATTGTCGCAAACCACCATTCCTGCCTTAAGTTGGCGTGGCGTCAACCACCTCTGAACCTGCCCCTGCAGAGCTGACAGAACCTCTGCCCCAGTGTGGCTCCTGTCCCCCAAGCACACCAGCTCAAGCACCGCATGGCATCTTTTGGCCTGCGTACTTGCGTAGCCCCTTGAACGCCTACGGAGCACCGCTGGTTCCGAGGAAGAGGCCATGGAGGAAGAAGAAGAGGAGGGGGTGGAGGAGAGAGGTGTGTCACAATCAGCATTTTGGAGGCGTGGTGGCGGAACAACCTCCAACACTACTGCACCTTGTCCTGCATCCTTCCCAGCTGCCAGCAGAGTCACCCAATGCGCCGTGAAACTTAAGTAACGTCCCTGTCCATGCCTGCTGGACCATGAGTCAGCGGTAATATGCACCTTACCGCTGACCGCCCTGTCCAGCGAGGCATGGACATTGCCTTCCACATGCCGGTAGAGAGCCGGAATCGCCTTCCGTGAGAAAAAGTGGCGTTTGGGTACCTGCCACTGAGGAACCGCACATTCCACAAACTCACGGAAGGGGGCAGAGTCTACCAACTGAAAAGGCAGCAGTTGAAGTGCTAGCAATTTTGCCAAGCTAGCATTCAACCGCTGGGCATGTGGATGGCTGGGAGCAAACTTCTTTCGGCGGTGCAGCAGCTGGGGCAGGGAAATTTGCCTGGTACAATCTGACGTCGGTGTACCAAAAGCAGATTGCCCATAAGTACTTGGCTGTGACACACCTAATTCTACACCTTCATTCCTCTCACTGCAGGTCGCAGAGAGGACTGAAGGTCTAGTGGGGTTGGAAATCTCAGCTGATGAGGAGCAAGGAGAGATCGTCTTTGTTCTTTGGTGTGGGTCTTTTAGATACGCTTGCCAACGAACTGCATGGCAGGTCAACATATGTCTGGTCAAGCATGTGGTACCCAAGCGGGAGATGTTTTGGCCACGCGAGATACGCTTGAGACATATGTTGCAAATAGCAGCGGTGCAATCTGATGCACTCGTCTCAAAAAAGGCCCACACCAAAGAACTTTTTGAATAACGCGCAGAGACTGCAGCGCCCTGCACATGTGGAGCTTTGGGGTGTGATGCAGTCAATGTGCTGCCCTTAGGCTGGCCCCTGGAGGGCATCCTGCCTAGTTGGTGATGTGCCACCTCCTCCTCCTCCTCCTCCTCCTCCTCCTCTCTCCTATCAGGCACCCACGTTGAGTCAGTGACCTCATCATCCCCTCCCTCCTCATCACTGGAGCAAACCTGGCAGTATGCTGCAGCAGGGGGAGCATGACTGCCAGATTGCTGTCCTTCTTGGGCACCCCCTCTGTCCGTGCTCATGTTACTGCCTTCATTGAGCTCAGTATCATCATCAGAGCCTTCCAAATGCTGGGCATCCTCCTGGAGCATGTACCCAACACTGTGGTCAAACAGTTCGAGGGAATCCTCATGAGGACATGGTGGAGCTAGGGAAGGAGTCACTGATGACATTGAGCTGAGGGAAGAGGCCGCTGCTTTGCCAGACAAAGCACCCTGGGCATGGGTGAGAGAGGATGAGGAGGATGAGGACGGCTTGGTCATCCACTCGACCAAGTCTTCCGCATGTTGCGGCTCAACACGGCCAGCTGCCGAAAAAAAGGCCAAGCGTGTCCCATGGCCACGTGCTGATGAGGATGCACCGTCTCCACGACCAGCACTAGACACAGAGCCTGCTTGCCCTCTCTTATTGGCTTGTGACTGTCTGCCTCTCCTTCTTGGCCTTCCAGACATACTAATGGCCTGTAGCTGCACTAAGCTGGGATAGAACACCTGTAATTTTCTTCAGGTAGCTTTATATACTGTAACCAGACAAGCCTGCCTGTCAGTAGGAAGATAACAGGAACGGATCTAGCTGAACACTGTGAGCAGGACGTACTGCACTAAATGTATATAGCAGGAACGGATCTAGCTGAACACTGTGAGCAGGACGCACTGCACTGAATGTAAATACCAGGAACGGATCTAGCTGAACACTGTGAGCAGGACGCACTGCACTGAATGTAAATAGCAAGAACGGATCTAGCTGAACACTGTGAGCAGGACGCACTGCACTGAATGTAAATAGTCTAGCTGCCTGACCGTGGTACTAATAGGATCAAAAAGAACACCTGTAATTTTCTTAAGGTAGCTTTATATACTGTAACCAGACAAGCCTGCCTGTCAGTAGGAAGATAACAGGAACGGATCTAGCTGAACACTGTGAGCAGGACACACTGTACTAAATGTAAATAGTCTAGCTGCCTGACCGTGGTACTAATAGGATCAAAAAGAACACCTGTAATTTTCTTCAGGTAGCTTTATATACTGTAACCAGACAAGCCTGCCTGTCAGTAGGAAGATAACAGGAACGGATCTAGCTGAACACTGTGAGCAGGACGTACTGCACTAAATGTATATAGCAGGAACGGATCTAGCTGAACACTGTGAGCAGGACGCACTGCACTGAATGTAAATAGCAGGAACGGATCTAGCTGAACACTGTGAGCAGGACGCACTGCACTAAATGTAAATAGCAGGAACGGATCTAGCTGAACACTGTGAGCAGGACGCACTGCACTGAATGTAAATAGCAGGAACGGATCTAGCTGAACACTGTGAGCAGGACGCACTGCACTGAATGTAAATAGCAGGAACGGATCTAGCTGAACACTGTGAGCAGGACGCACTGCACTGAATGTAAACAGCAGGAACGGATGTAGCTGAACACTGTGAGCAGGACGCACTGCACTGAATGTAAATAGCAGGAACGGATCTAGCTGAACACTGTGAGCAGGACGCACTGCACTGAATGTAAATAGCAGGAACGGATCTAGCTGAACACTGTGAGCAGGACGCACTGCACTAAATGTAAATACCAGGAACGGATCTAGCTGAACACTGTGAGCAGGACGCACTGCACTGAATGTAAATAGCAGGAACGGATCTAGCTGAACACTGTGAGCAGGACGCACTGCACTAAATGTAAATACCAGGAACGGATCTAGCTGAACACTGTGAGCAGGACGCACTGCACTGAATGTAAATAGCAGGAACGGATCTAGCTGAACACTGTGAGCAGGACGCACTGCACTAAATGTAAATACCAGGAACGGATCTAGCTGAACACTGTGAGCAGGACGCACTGCACTGAATGTAAATACCAGGAACGGATCTAGCTGAACACTGTGAGCAGGACGCACTGCACTGAATGTAAATAGTCTAGCTGCCTGACCGTGGTACTAATAGGATCAAAAAGAACACCTGTAATTTTCTTAAGGTAGCTTTATATACTGTAACCAGACAAGCCTGCCTGTCAGTAGGAAGATAACAGGAACGGATCTAGCTGAACACTGTGAGCAGGACACACTGTACTAAATGTAAATAGTCTAGCTGCCTGACCGTGGTACTAATAGGATCAAAAAGAACACCTGTAATTTTCTTAAGGTAGCTTTATATACTGTAACCAGACAAGCCTGCCTGTCAGTAGGAAGATAACAGGAACGGATCTAGCTGAACACTGTGAGCAGGACACACTGTACTAAATGTAAATAGTCTAGCTGCCTGACCGTGGTACTAATAGGATCAAAAAGAACACCTGTAATTTTCTTAAGGTAGCTTTATATACTGTAACCAGACAAGCCTGCCTGTCAGTAGGAAGATAACAGGAACGGATCTAGCTGAACACTGTGAGCAGGACACACTGTACTAAATGTAAATAGTCTAGCTGCCTGACCGTGGTACTAATAGGATCAAAAAGAACACCTGTAATTTTCTTCAGGTAGCTTTATATACTGTAACCAGACAAGCCTGCCTGTCAGTAGGAAGATAACAGGAACGGATCTAGCTGAACACTGTGAGCAGGACGTACTGCACTAAATGTATATAGCAGGAACGGATCTAGCTGAACACTGTGAGCAGGACGCACTGCACTGAATGTAAATAGCAGGAACGGATCTAGCTGAACACTGTGAGCAGGACGCACTGCACTGAATGTAAATAGCAGGAACGGATCTAGCTGAACACTGTGAGCAGGACGCACTGCACTGAATGTAAATAGCAGGAACGGATCTAGCTGAACACTGTGAGCAGGACGCACTGCACTGAATGTAAATAGCAGGAACGGATCTAGCTGAACACTGTGAGCAGGACGCACTGCACTGAATGTAAATAGCAGGAACGGATCTAGCTGAACACTGTGAGCAGGACGCACTGCACTGAATGTAAATAGCAGGAACGGATCTAGCTGAACACTGTGAGCAGGACGCACTGCACTGAATGTAAACAGCAGGAACGGATGTAGCTAAACACTGTGAGCAGGACGCACTGCACTGAATGTAAATAGCAGGAACGGATCTAGCTGAACACTGTGAGCAGGACGCACTGCACTGAATGTAAATAGCAGGAACGGATGTAGCTGAACACTGTGAGCAGGACGCACTGCACTAAATGTAAATACCAGGAACGGATCTAGCTGAACACTGTGAGCAGGACGCACTGCACTGAATGTAAATAGCAGGAACGGATCTAGCTGAACACTGTGAGCAGGACGCACTGCACTAAATGTAAATACCAGGAACGGATCTAGCTGAACACTGTGAGCAGGACGCACTGCACTGAATGTAAATAGCAGGAACGGATCTAGCTGAACACTGTGAGCAGGACGCACTGCACTGAATGTAAATAGCAGGAACGGATCTAGCTGAACACTGTGAGCAGGACGCACTGCACTGAATGTAAATAGCAGGAACGGATCTAGCTGAACACTGTGAGCAGGACGCACTGCACTGAATGTAAATAGCAGGAACGGATCTAGCTGAACACTGTGAGCAGGACGCACTGCACTGAATGTAAATAGCAGGAACGGATCTAGCTGAACACTGTGAGCAGGACACACTGCACTAAATGTAAATAGTCTAGATAGAAGATAACAGGAACGGATCTAGCTAAACTGAATACAGTGTATATATATATATGCAACACCTGGGATGCATATATATACACAATACACTGTAAGTGCAGCTAACTGACTGACTGTTCTGCCTAATCTATCTAACTCAAATCAAATGACACTGTCTCTCTCTCTCTCTATCTCTCAGCACACCGGAACACACACTACACAGGGCCGCCGTGCAGGCGGCCTTATATAGTGTGGGGTGTGTACTAAATCCCCTGAGCCATAATTGGCCAAAGCCACCCTGGCTTTGGCCAATTACAGCTCTCTCTACTGACGGCGCTGTGATTGGCCAAGCATGCGGGTCATAGTGCATGCTTGGCCAATCATCAGCCAGCAATGCACTGCGATGCCGCAGTGAATTATGGGCCGTGACGCGCCACACGAATTTGGCGCGAACGGCCCATATCGTTCGCAATTCGACGGACGGTCGAACAGCCGATGTTCGAGTCGAACATGGGTTCGACTCGAACACGAAGCTCATCCCTACTCCTCACCAAATGGTCTCACCTCCCACTCGCCTGGATGGGTAGAATTACCGCAGTCAAAATGACGATCCTCCCTAAAATATTATATCTATTCCGAGTTCTACCCATCCCGGTTCCAGGCTACTATCTCCGCATATTACAGAGACGTACATCTTCCTATATCTGGCACACCATTAGACCCCGTATTCCACATTCTACCCTCTACCCACCGAAGATCAGGGGGGCCTAGGCCTTCCACACTTCACAAAGTACTACTATGCTGCTCAACTAGCCCAACTGCCAAAGTACCACTCCACCACTGAAATACCGCTTTGGGTGGCCCTAGAATCTGTTGAATGCATCCCCCTCTCAGGCGCAAACCTCATCTGGCTACACCCATCCGATCGCCGCACAATACATAACCCGGTTATACGCCACTCACTTTCTCTCTGGGACCGTCTTAAATCCAAGCACTCACTTCAATCTACTCATAACCCTATGCTCTCCTTCCTACGCAACCCTTCATTCTACCCGGCCTGGACCTCGCCACCTTTCTTTCACAAATGGTCCTCCACTAACCTCATCCGAGCACAATAATTTATAACCTCTAATGGCATAAAGCCCTTTCCAACCCTCAGGGAATCATACGACATCCCAAACCCAGAAATCTTCAGATACCTCCAGATAAAGCACTTCTTCACATCCTTAATTCCCAAAGATTCCTTTTCCCTCCCCATGTCCTTCTTTGAACATGCCTGCAATAGCGACCCACACAGCAGAGACATGATCTCAACCCTCTACGCCCAATTGCTTAACACAGGACCCTCTCCTATCACTTCCTACACCTCTAAATGGGAAAAAGATTTGGAAATCACATTAGATGATGTGGACTGGCACCACATTTGGAAGGCCACAAAGTCCTCTTCCCAAAACATTGTGGCGTTGGGAACCAATTACAAAGTCCTGACCTGTTGGTATTTGGTCCCAGCCAGGATAGCCAAATATGTTCCTCACTACCCCTCCACTTGCTTCCGGGGGAACAAGGGAACTTCCACCATATTTGGTGGTCATGCCCAATTGCACAAACCTTCTGGTCCAACCTGTTTAACATACTCTCCACTCTCTTCGAAACAACTCTACAACCTCACCCAACCATAGCACTTTTAAATCTTAAACCACCAAACGCCAATTTAAACTTCTCTTGCAGGTCACAACACACACAAAAACTTCCAGCCTCTGTGTCCTTGCGGTCAAAAACAAGGTCACACAAGCGATGATCCACGCAAAAATTAGAGGCAATCGTATCTGATAAGGCAGCCAAATGTCCCCTTGGGTGACACATTTTCTCCCACCCAATTTTGATGAATCCCTTTTACTTCCATAAGAGGCATCCTCACAAACGTATCTCTAGACCAACCTGCCTGATACTAGCTAACAAAACCTAGGCCCTCACATCTACCCTCACCCTCTCCACTCTCCCCCACCGTGTCTCCCCACCAATCTTCTCCTTCTCCCCTCTTTACCCCATTCTCTCTTCTAAATATCCTACCTCCCCATTCCTGTAGGTAATTTTACTTGTTTCTCTAGTTGAACCTATCGCCAGGTCAATCTTTCTGCATGGTTTAACCTTCAAAGTATGTTTCTCTTATTATACAGTTGCTTTACAGTTAACAACAGTATTCTATACACATCAGCTTATTGGTTCTCTGGGATTTCATCCCTAGACTGAACAACCTTCTCCTTGCTTGCTGACGCTGGCTTTTCTAATGTTCCTACCACAAGTTTAGCCCATACTTGGACATTGGTTTGTCTTCACTCCACCACACACATTTCTATGCACTTAGTCATCCTCACAAAACTTCTGACATCTCAGGTGGGATGAGTTGTCCTCCTCCCCGTGACACAGTGAGTCCCCAATTGGGGTGTCTGGGGTCGCTAGACGATGACCCCACCTTCTGCTTAACTCTCAGGATAGACTACATTGAGCCCACATGTTTCCTACAATGGTTTTGCCAATCATACACATTCTTGTGAACCTGTTTATAATGATCCAATGTATAGCTAACACCGTTTCTCTTCTGTATTGTCGTTACTGAAACTTTAATAAAAACATTGAACAAGAAAAAAAGAAAACAAATTAATGTAGAGGTGCCAACTACCATCCAAATATAAAGAACTTAAAGTGGATGTAAACCCAATGTCATCCTTTCTAAACTACTGCCATAGGGGTTATCTATAGGGATATAAATGCCTCCTTCATGTATCTTTACCTGTCAAATGTCTCCCCTCTGTCTGTTATGAGAACCCAAAAACTGCAGATTCTGTGGGTGGGTCTGTTGTCTGGAGCTCGGTGGGTGGAGTCGTGATGTCAGTAGACTGCCCGCCCACCTCTACACTCCCCTTGTCAATATGCATTTTCTCCTGTGTATTTCTTACACTGAACTTCTGCTATGAATTCTAACATCCAGTGAAAAGACAGGAAAGTAACCACATGACTTCAGCTTGCCAAATCATGCTGAGGTGTGGAACAGCCAATCCTTGCAGAGCTTCTGAAGAAAGGAGTGGGGGTGGGAATTAAAAAATAATGCATGTCTTAGGCTAGTGCATGAGATATGTAAATCACCTGTCACTCACAGCAAGGGGGAGGATTTGACAAAGTGTTTCTCTGTTTGTCAAGTTTTATCTCACTGAACAATAAAAGAGGATTGCTCAGAGCTGGATTAACTCTTTGTGGCAAGACTGGGCTCAAATGATAGGAAATCTTATACTCTACATTATGAGATCAAAAAAAAAAAAAAAAACATTTTCGGGTTTACATCCACTTTAACCAAAAAATGCATTCTATGCATACAAAAATATAGAAAATATAACAAATAAAATCATTATTCAACAAAACAAAAAAAAATTAGTAAAGGGGGTAGGGGTGCAAATCCTCACATCAGCGGCCTTGTTGGGGGTCCTGTGGCTGGTATTGCCTCTGGCCGCCATACTGCTGTGGTGGGTGGGTTGGCTGTGGAGGTGGTGGATGTGGGGCCACAAAATCACACAGGTGTGTGTTTTCAGCAATTTAGCCCCTCACCCCCTTGTTGAGGAGCTGCAGGATGAGTTCCTCACACCTGCTCCTTTGCTCACCGTCCATCTGCCTTAATTTATTGGCAGTCAGCATGGCAAATCCCTTAGCCTCATCTGGGTCTGTCCGGATGGCAGTAGTGGCCTGGTTGAGGAAGGCAGCTGAGGCCTCCTCCAGATTCCTGCTCTTCCTGGCCCTTTTAGCAGGAGGGCGCAGGGGGAGGATCTGTGACTCCATCTGTCTGCTGACTGCTGGCTCCTCCAGACTGACACTTTCCTGTTTATGAAAATGGGACATAATTAGAATCTTTTTTAGGGTTTGGTCATCACACACAATTTTGATCTCCTCACTGTTGCAAATTGAATGTTGTGAAATAGAAAAGACTATCATTCTGACCCCATCATTTTTCATTCTTGTTCAAATCATTTTTGGTCACTACTGTCTATTGCTACGGAAACCACCTTGTTAAGGCAGAAATATTTGAACAATGATGTCTGGTTATCATCATTGTATTTTTGGATACAAATATGTTCAACAATGCTATACCTGGGTCAAACTGGGCTCCTCCACATCTTCATCCTGTGCAGCAGGACCTGTATGGACCTGTTTTGCTTGCGTCTATCTAGCAAGGTTACTCTGTGGTATAAGCAAGGAAGCTGAGATTTCTGCAGTGTGTAAATTGTGCTTTTACTATACAAAGATGCTGTACATACAAAACTATTACAACCTTAGGAATACAATACAAGACTGACAGATATCAATAACAAGCAAAATGCCTAGCAAACTAAACAGCCTATGGTCTATAATAGTACAAATACACTTAAAGGTTACTTATCTTCTGTTACTGTATGTTCGTGATCACAATTGGCAACGATTTTTCGGGAGCATCAGGCACTGTTCTTGTATCATGAGTGGCGGCTTCTGATCTTCAAAGCATGATGGTGTGTGTGTCTGTGTCTCCCTACTCACCCCTTTTATGTGTCAGGCTGTTTGCTATAGTTATCAAACAACAGAAAACATGCCTGTTTACTGTAGCTGTAGAAACAATGGACTGTTGAAAACTGTATCTACGTACAAAAATGGTATCTACGTACCATTGTCTACTCAAACCAAGACAGTAATTTAACAGCCATTCTTTCAGTTTGAAAGCTGAAAGAATCCCAAACAAGTAATGTCTTACTTGTTTACTGTAGCTATCGAGTCAATAGCCTGATATCTACCCCCATTGTATAAAACAGCATTTGTTTGAGAAGTCTACTGAAGCCAAAAACTGACAAAATCTCTATGACCAACCCCTATTGTGTAATGTTATGTCCCATGTATCAAGTCTGATTAATAAAAAAAAAATCATATTGTAACAAACGCAACACAGGACCTCAGGAGCTGTGGCCTCAGCAAATGTCGAAGGGAGCATAGACAGCGGTGGCCTGGGTTCTGTCTGGTCGGTCAAAAACCGCAGGCTGTGGTAATACCACAGCCTGGGGTCATACAGGTCATCTGCTCCTGCTCCAGATCTCTCTGAGTCAAGGACCTTATTGAGCTCATTTTAAAAGTACTCCTCAGGTTGGAAATTTTGTTCTTGACATAGTTGATGTCTGCCCTGGGGTACAAAGGCTTCACCAACTCGAGCAGTTTCTCCAAAACTGCCTTCCTCTATATTTTATTGGAGTAATCTCGACTCTTGACCTTCAGAGGCAGGGCAGCTCCCGGTACAGGTCAATAAATTGTGGTAAAAAATCAGGCACTGTAAATGTATCCCTCATGATAAATGATATGTTGCCTGCAAGACAAAAAAGACAAACCATAATGTCTGGCTTAAAGCGGGGTTCCATCCAAATTTTGAACATTATCTCTATGCATTCTCTTCCTTGCCTAGATGCTGACATGCTGTGTAAAAAAATTTAAATCGCTGTAATTACCTTTTTTTTTTCTAATCTTCTTAGCACTTCCTGGTTTTCCTCCCATGGGAGTAGGTGTGTTTCTAGCCTCTCCCAGACCTCCCACAGTCCCCTGGGAGCTAGTCTCAGGCTTCCCAGCATGCATTGTGCAACAGCGTCATCACAACATCTCGGTGAATGCTGGGAGCACAGCATTCACCGCATCCAGGAAATACATGCTTATGGGCTTCTAATGCCCACAATGAAGATGGAAACCGCCTTCAGTGAATTTTATAAGTTATTCTTTACAACGAAATCGGACACAGGCGGACTTATTACACAGAACATGTGAGTAGATAATCATGAGAAGAAAAGTTTGTGAATGAACTCCCAAAAAAAAAAAGGATAGATAGGTGGACCCCCGCTTTAACTCATAAACTGGTCCCAATATAGGCTTCAATCTAAGCGGTATAGGCCACTACCCACCTATGCCCCAAATTTCAATTGTCCCTTTGTTTTATGGCTCCTTTTGTGTGTTGGCGATGATGATCGTTCATCCTCTACTCCAAGATCGTTTCTACAGCCGTTCCATCGACCGTGTGTTCTGGCTTTATATACGCTGCGCAAATGCGTGAAACTCCGCTCTCAGTGCGTCATGATGCTGGGGCGTGACCATCTCTCTTCTGCATGTGACACACACAGCAGAACATTTGTGAGGGACAACATGGCGGATTTGGCGGATTGCAGGCAGACCTACAGTGGTGGAGCTCATAGGAGGCACAAAGCAACCCCCATGAGGAAAGGTGAGATGGTGGAGATGGTGCGCATCCTAGAGAAGCATGATTACAACTGCAAGCTGCGCAATTACGAAAGGCCCAACAGCCGAAAGGACATAATTTTGCTCCTGTTTTTGGACATTTCTTTAATTTGGGATCAAATTTATCTTCTTTCAACAGGGAGGCACCAAAAAAGGAGGCTATAGCCAAGCCACCACAAGGGACGAAGGGAGGCTACCCCCGCTCGGGCCCCAACAGGGGAGGCAACAAGGCCATCTTCCCCACAAAAACGTAAGTGCCAACTTCAAACACACTCATTTAGCCGACAGGGATGTTTCTAGTGCAGAACTTAAGGGGTCAAGAACACTTTCTGGTTGCTGCCTGGCTCATCAGTGCCCATTAATGCAGCCTTACCAGTGTAGACATGGGTAGAGGAGAGACCCCGGGGATCACAGTCACACAGAGTCACGCCTGCTAGGATGATCATCATATATCCCCTATCCCATAGGAGACAAGAGGGCTGGGGGGCAACTGCTGTACTTCTTCAATGATGCCACTTGTCCAGTGTTTGCCCTCTGTAAAATGACATTACCTTCCCTTTTCTATGCATTTTTCACATTAAAACAACCAAAGTGCAGCTTTTTGGAGTCCACTAGTCAGGAGTAAACATTGACATCAGACCAAGTGCAAGGTTGGTCAACTAATGTAGCAAAATGGATGCTAGAAACAGATGGGACTTGGGGTGGCTTAATGGTGTATTGTTTCTTTTTAGAGGAAAGTGAGTGTGGTGAACTCACCTAGGATGTTTGTTTCGAGCCATGGGATCTGACTCCTGGACCCAGCAAAGACCTTGCCATTGTGGACTTCAAATCCCCTGACGCGAGTCACACTGAGGGCCAAAGTGACCCAGAAGAGGAAGAAAGTATTCGGGAGCCTCTTGTTTGCGCAAATAAGTATTCTTGGAATCTGCCTTCAAATGTGTTTGTTTAGATGTCCAAACAAAACACCCACTCCACACATTAGCAAAGTATGTAGTGCCTTAACATTAGCATTGAGAAGGAAGAGGTGGAAGGAGCTGGCAGTGTTGCTAGGTCCCAGAGTTTTGGAGACCCAGGCACCAGGGCCAAGATTTCAAAGTAGTTGCAGTGAGTACATTCCTAGTAGTGTAGGTGTCTGAAGGGCAAGCAGGTTGCAAGCAACTAGGGATGAGCTTGATGTTCGACATGAACATCGGGTGTTCGCCCGTTCGCCGAATATCAAACAATATGGGGCATTCGCGGGAAATTTGAACGCCCCATAGTGAGAAAAAAGAGGGGTTGAATCGCGCTAGAATGGATTGGTGATCATACACATCATTACCAAACCAAATAATTAGAACTGAGTGAAGAGTTCCCCTTTAGTGCATTCATAATGAAATTCAAAACACATATCAAATTAATAATCGATCCAAAATGAAAAAGTTCAAAATAATGAATAAGAGTCCATATACAAAAAATGGGTCACCCAAGTGATATAAAAGTATATGAAAGAAACTCGAAAAGGTTCCAAAAAACATGAGTTCTTGCTGTGAGAAAAGAAAAAATGTGCTTGTTCCACCACCGTAAAATAAGACTGGCCGCTTACCAGAAACTCATGATCCCCCCCGTTACAGAGGATCAGAGAGAGCTGTTCATCAATACTGATTCGAACCACGACCAATGGATTAAAGGCCTTATACCGAGATGAGACATCAAAGACTTTGGGATCAAGCTATCGATGTTCACACTGACAGGTACTCAGACATCAGCCCACAGCATTACGGATATGGTCATGAAAGGAAAAAAGGCTCCATATAGTGTAAAATCGTTGACTTTATTTGAATAAGTAATAGTTAATCTCACATGTTAGTAGACATAGTAGGCATGTAGTGCAGTCTGGAGTGCCGGCCGGAAGCTCACAGACAGCCCGTCCTACTGGAAACAACAGCAGCAATGGGAGGTGACGAGAACACGTCGCTCTGCCCTACGCGGCGTTTCGTGATAGAGTCACGTCATCCAGGGTTACTATATTATATACTGTATACAGTCAGCCTAGATATATATATATATATATATATATATATACACACAGTCAGTCTAGTATATATACACTATGCTATATATATATATATATATATATATATATATATATATATATACTCTGCTGCATCCAGTCAGTGTAGCCTAGAGATCTACATTCTACAGTGCATTTGGTGGGGTACTATTTCTAATCTACTTCAGGCATTGTATTTGATATATATATATATATACACACACATACACAGACAGTTTGACGCTTGTCCTTTTTTCCTGCTGCTGGCCGTGTTATTGAGCCAGAACATGCAGAAGAGTGGGTGGAGTGGATAACAAAGCAGTCCTCATCCTCCTCATCCTCTGTCACCCAGGCTCAGAGTAGTTTGTCTTCCAATGCAGCTGCCAAAGTAGCCTATTCCACCAGCTCCTTATCCGCAGTCACTCCTTCCATAGCCCCACCATCATGCACGGAGGAGTCCCCCGAACTATTTGACCACAGTGTCGGGTACATGCTGATGGAGGATGCGCAGCGATTAGAAAGCTCCGATGTTGGTTCCCAGGTGGAGGAAGGGAGTAACGTGAGCCTAGAGAGAGGGGGTGCCCAAGAAGGACTAGAAACTGGCAGTCATGTTCCCCCAGCTACAGCATACTGCCAAGTTTGCTCCAGTGACCAAGGAGGGAGGGGATGATGAGGACACTGACTCTACATGGGTGCCTGATAGAAGAGAGGAGGAGGAGGAGGCACAACCCCAATGAGGCAGGATGTCCTCTAGGGGGCAGCTTAAGGGCAGCCACCCTACTGCATCACACCGCAGAGCTCCGCAGGTGCAGGGCGCTGCTGACTCCCTGCTGATTTTGAAAAGTTCCTTGGTGTGGACCTTTTTTGACACATGTGCAGCAGATTGCACCGTTGCTGTTTGCAACCTATGTCTGAAGCGGATAAAGCATGGCCAGAACAGCAGCCGCTTGAGCACCACATGCTTGACCAGACATATGACCGACCTCCCATGCAGTCTGTTGGCAACAGCACTTGAAAGACCCACATCAAAGAAAAAGGTGGACTTCTCGTTGCTCCTTATCTGGGATCTCCAACCCCATTGTACCTCCAGTCCTCTCAAAAACCTGCACTGAGAGGAATGAAGGTATAGCAATAGGTGTACCAAGTACTTGCCCCCAATCTACTATCAGTACACCTCCATCTGATTTTAGCAGGCAAATTTCCCTACCCCAGTTGCTAAACCGAAAAAAGAAATTCGGTCCCAGCCATCCACATGCTCAGCGTCTGAATGCTAGCTTGGCCAAATTGCTAGCACTGCAATTGCTGCCTTTTCAGCTGGTAGACTCTGTCCTCTTCCATGAATTTCTTGAATGTGCTGTACTTAGTGGCAGGTTCCAAAACGCCATTTCTTTTCACAGAAGGTAATTCTGGCTCTCTACCGGCATGTGGAAGGCAATGTTTTGGCCTCGATGGACAGGGCGTTCAGCAGTAAGGTGCACATTACGCTGACTCATGGTCCAGCAGGCATGGGCAGGGATGTTACCTTTCCTTCACGGCGCACTGGGTAAATCTGCTGGCAGCTGGGAAGGATGCAGGACAGGGTTCAGTATTGTTGGAGCTTGTTCAGCCACCACGCCTCCAAAATGCTAGTGATCATTCTGCCACAGCTCTCTCCTCCACTCCCTCCTCTTCTTCCTCTATGGCCTCTTCTTTCTGATTTCTCCTCTGAACCAGCGGTGCTCCGTAAGCAGTCAAGGGCCTACGCAAGCACTCAGGCTAAAAGATGCCATGCGGTGCTTGAATTGGTCTGCTTAGGGGACAGGAGCCACACTTGGGTAGAGATTCTGTCAGCTCTGTAGGGGCAGGCTCAGAGGTGGTTAACACCATGCCAGCTTCAGACAGGAATGGTTGTATGCAACAATGGCACCAACCTTCTCTCCGCCCTCCGACAGGGACACTTGACCCATGTCCCATGTTTGGCACACATCCTGAATTTAGTGGTGCAGCGGTTCTTGAGCAGGTCCCCAGGATCTCCTGAGGCAGGCCAGAAAAGTCTGTGGTCATTTCTGCCGGTCATACAATGCCAGTGCTTGGCTGGCTGACATTCAAAGGGAATGCAACCTGCCAACCAACCGCCTCATTTGTGACATGTCCACCAGGTGGAACTCAATGTTGGCAATGCTGAAGCGGCTGCACTCGCAGCAGAGGGCCATCAATGAGTATCTGTGTGAGTATGGCACCAGGACAGGGTCAGAGGAGCTTGGCTTTTTTTCGCCACGCCAGTGGCTACTGATCAAGTGTGCATGCACTGTCACCATTTGAGGAGGCCATGAGGATGGTGAGCAGCGACAATGCATGCATCAGTGATACCATCCCTCTTGTCTTCCTGTTGGAGCACACGCTTCGTGGAATAATGGACAGGGCACTTAAGGCAGAACAGCGGGAGGAAGAGGAGGACTTCCTTAGCTCTCAAGGCCCCCTTTATCCAGATAGCATTAAAGGCTTGTATGCAAGTCCTGCCAAACACACAGGAAGAAGAGGAGGAGGATTGGGTTAGCATGGATGTAGAGGATAACACTCAGCAGCAGTCTTTAAGCGATGGTTTTCAGTCCCCAGAAACCCAAGAAGTTGTACGTGTTTGGGAGGAGGTAGTTTCTGACAACGTCATCCTCAGTGACCCAGAGGACTCACAATCGAATGCATCTGCAAACTTACGCTGCATGGCCTCCCTGATTCTGAAAAGCCTACAAAAGGACCCTAGGATTCGTGGTATCAAGGAGAGGGATCATTACTGGCTGGCAACCCTTCTTGGATAAGGTTGCAGAATTCATCCCGCCTTCGCAGAGGGAGCAGAGGAAGAAACATCTTCAGGAGGCCATTAATAAAGGTTTGTGCAATGCATTTCCAGACCCTGGGATGTTACAATTTCCTGGTGTTGGACAACGTGTTGCTGAGGCTTCAGTCAGTCAGAGGAAGAGCGGTGGAGAAGGTGGCCGGCTGACCGATGCCTTTAGACAATTTTTTAGTCCTCAGCACCAAGGTCTGATAGGTTCAAGCAACCATTGCCAACATCTGCATTACATGATGCAGGAATATCTTGGGGTAAGAGCAGACTTGGAGACCTTTCCAACAGACCATCGACTGTGTTACTGGATCTTGAGGATGGACCACTGGCCAGAACTTGCTCAATATGCAATTGAGTTACTGGCCTGTCCTGCATTCAGTGTTCTTTCTGAATGCACATTCAGTGCTGCTGGAGGGTTTGTAACGGATCATAGAGTGCGCCTGTCCACAAACTCCGTTGATAGCCTCACAATCAAAAAAACAAATCAGTCTTGGATCAACAGCAGCTATCAAGCACCTGATGCTGATGTAACTGATTGATTTGTCTATGGATGTGGGATCCCTTGAAGACTACCTATGCTGAGTGACTATCCTATTCCTCCTCAATCTTGATGATGCTAGCTGACCAACAATATTTTTGGTTTAGGGCACCACCACCACTGCCTAAGGCCCAATTTTTCTGCCCCTGTTTACCAGGAGATAAAGCATGGCCAGAACAGCAGCCGCTTGAGCACCACATGCTTGACCAGACATATGACCGACCTCCCATGCAGTCTGTTGGCAACAGCACTTGAAAGACCCACATCAAAGAAAAAGGTGGACTTCTCGTTGCTCCTTATCTGGGATCTCCAACCCCATTGTACCTCCAGTCCTCTCAAAAACCTGCACTGAGAGGAATGAAGGTATAGCAATAGGTGTACCAAGTACTTGCCCCCAATCTACTATCAGTACACCTCCATCTGATTTTAGCAGGCAAATTTCCCTACCCCAGTTGCTAAACCGAAAAAAGAAATTCGGTCCCAGCCATCCACATGCTCAGCGTCTGAATGCTAGCTTGGCCAAATTGCTAGCACTGCAATTGCTGCCTTTTCAGCTGGTAGACTCTGCCCTCTTCCATGAATTTCTTGAATGTGCTGTACTTAGTGGCAGGTTCCAAAACGCCATTTCTTTTCACAGAAGGCGATTCTGGCTCTCTACCGGCATGTGGAAGGCAATGTTTTGGCCTCGATGGACAGGGCGTTCAGCAGTAAGGTGCACATTACGCTGACTCATGGTCCAGCAGGCATGGGCAGGGATGTTACCTTTCCTTCACGGCGCACTGGGTAAATCTGCTGGCAGCTGGGAAGGATGCAGGACAGGGTTCAGTATTGTTGGAGCTTGTTCAGCCACCACGCCTCCAAAATGCTAGTGATCATTCTGCCACAGCTCTCTCCTCCACTCCCTCCTCTTCTTCCTCTATGGCCTCTTCTTTCTGATTTCTCCTCTGAACCAGCGGTGCTCCGTAAGCAGTCAAGGGCCTACGCAAGCACTCAGGCTAAAAGATGCCATGCGGTGCTTGAATTGGTCTGCTTAGGGGACAGGAGCCACACTTGGGTAGAGATTCTGTCAGCTCTGTAGGGGCAGGCTCAGAGGTGGTTAACACCATGCCAGCTTCAGACAGGAATGGTTGTATGCAACAATGGCACCAACCTTCTCTCCGCCCTCCGACAGGGACACTTGACCCATGTCCCATGTTTGGCACACATCCTGAATTTAGTGGTGCAGCGGTTCTTGAGCAGGTCCCCAGGATCTCCTGAGGCAGGCCAGAAAAGTCTGTGGTCATTTCTGCCGGTCATACAATGCCAGTGCTTGGCTGGCTGACATTCAAAGGGAATGCAACCTGCCAACCAACCGCCTCATTTGTGACATGTCCACCAGGTGGAACTCAATGTTGGCAATGCTGAAGCGGCTGCACTCGCAGCAGAGGGCCATCAATGAGTATCTGTGTGAGTATGGCACCAGGACAGGGTCAGAGGAGCTTGGCTTTTTTTCGCCACGCCAGTGGCTACTGATCAAGTGTGCATGCACTGTCACCATTTGAGGAGGCCATGAGGATGGTGAGCAGCGACAATGCATGCATCAGTGATACCATCCCTCTTGTCTTCCTGTTGGAGCACACGCTTCGTGGAATAATGGACAGGGCACTTAAGGCAGAACAGCGGGAGGAAGAGGAGGACTTCCTTAGCTCTCAAGGCCCCCTTTATCCAGATAGCATTAAAGGCTTGTATGCAAGTCCTGCCAAACACACAGGAAGAAGAGGAGGAGGATTGGGTTAGCATGGATGTAGAGGATAACACTCAGCAGCAGTCTTTAAGCGATGGTTTTCAGTCCCCAGAAACCCAAGGAGTTGTACGTGTTTGGGAGGAGGTAGTTTCTGACAACGTCATCCTCAGTGACCCAGAGGACTCACAATCGAATGCATCTGCAAACTTACGCTGCATGGCCTCCCTGATTCTGAAAAGCCTGCAAAAGGACCCTAGGATTCGTGGTATCAAGGAGAGGGATCATTACTGGCTGGCAACCCTTCTTGGATAAGGTTGCAGAATTCATCCCGCCTTCGCAGAGGGAGCAGAGGAAGAAACATCTTCAGGAGGCCATTAATAAAGGTTTGTGCAATGCATTTCCAGACCCTGGGATGTTACAATTTCCTGGTGTTGGACAACGTGTTGCTGAGGCTTCAGTCAGTCAGAGGAAGAGCGGTGGAGAAGGTGGCCGGCTGACCGATGCCTTTAGACAATTTTTTAGTCCTCAGCACCAAGGTCTGATAGGTTCAAGCAACCATTGCCAACATCTGCATTACATGATGCAGGAATATCTTGGGGTAAGAGCAGACTTGGAGACCTTTCCAACAGACCATCGACTGTGTTACTGGATCTTGAGGATGGACCACTGGCCAGAACTTGCTCAATATGCAATTGAGTTACTGGCCTGTCCTGCATTCAGTGTTCTTTCTGAATGCACATTCAGTGCTGCTGGAGGGTTTGTAACGGATCATAGAGTGCGCCTGTCCACAAACTCCGTTGATAGCCTCACAATCAAAAAAACAAATCAGTCTTGGATCAACAGCAGCTATCAAGCACCTGATGCTGATGTAACTGATTGATTTGTCTATGGATGTGGGATCCCTTGAAGACTACCTATGCTGAGTGACTATCCTATTCCTCCTCAATCTTGATGATGCTAGCTGACCAACAATATTTTTGGTTTAGGGCACCACCACCACTGCCTAAGGCCCAATTTTTCTGCCCCTGTTTACCAGGAGCATGTAATTACAATTTTTGATCAGATATTTCATAGCAGGGCCCGTTCCTGCGCCCAACAAGCGTAACTGTGAGGGGTTACAGTGTTCTGGCACCACCAACACCTAAGGCCCAATTTTCTGCAGAGTATTTAGGGCAGGCTGTATAGTATATATACTTCTGTTCAGAGTATATAGTGCCTGGGGGCCCCCCACGCCATTTTTTTTTTAATTTGGGTGTGGGTTCCCCTTAATATGCCTACCAGACCCAAAGATCCTTGTAATGGGCTGGGGGGACCCATGCCATTTTTCTCATTGATTTTCATGTATATTACCAGGACCCGACAATACATTACAGCCGCAAGCAGTTTTAAATGACTTTTTTTCCTTTAGAAATGTCATTTTGTTGTGGTATTGTTCTAAACACGGGAAAACTGCGCCACTTTACAGGTATACTATAGACACCCCCCAGGCACGATACATCTCCCCAAACACTTTTTAGGGCAAAAACTTGCATACAAGCCTTTAAAATTAGAACCTTTGATTTTTCCCGTTCGTGTCCCATAGACTTTAACGGTGTTCGCATATTCGAGCAAACTTTTTGGCATGTTCGGATGTTCTGGTGCGAACCGAACCGGGTTGTTCAGCTCATTTTTAGAAGCAGCAATAGACTGGGAAGGTAAGTATTTATGGAATTTGACTAGTAACTTGACCATAAACTTAATATGTAGGGCCTCAGCCACTTAACCATTGTTCCATTGATACTTTTTACTCTTCTCTCTTTTTTTTTTTTTTTTTTTTTTTTTTTTTTTTTTTTTTTTTTTTCTTTTTTATTGCTACTTCAGCTTTTACAATGAGAGGGTTTAAATCACCATATTAGGTCATTTCTTCCCATTATAACTTCACATCATGGTAGCAGAAATAGTATTCTTATTACCTTTAAGATAAATAAAAGAAAAAGAGCTTTATTATGACACTCCAATATAAACTCCAACTATCCTTAACCCCATTAGAATTATTTTAATTACTTAGTCCCTTCCCCCCTCCCACCCAGATTCACCCCCCCAATTTCCCTTCCCACCCTAATTACCCAGCGATATCAACTCTAGTATTTGCAACCTCATATAAACTTTTCCGCATACAACCATGTTTTTTTATAGGCTAACCATTTCGCCCATTTTGTTCCCTCCCGGGCTTCCTCTACCTCTACCGAGAGATCCTCGTCATCGCCAGCCTCAAGAATAAAGATTTCGTTGACTCTAATCAACCATTCTCGAATACCTGGACCTGCCATCTCCTGCCACTTTTTGGGTATTAAACTTTTAGCCGTGTTTAGGAGAATAGGCATCAGGGAGGCATTGTACTTGCTCGTCCGACCCTCCGTCCCATGAAACAAGCAAATCCAAGGATCTTCTCTGATCACTGACCCCGTTATCTCGTGTATTATCTTAAGGACTTCTTGCCAAAATTTTTTGACAGTTGGACATTCCCACCAAAGGTGAGCCATCGATCCCCTGGCGGGACATCCCCTCCAGCAGTTACCAGAGACCTCTCCCTGCATCTTGTTTAGCCTATCTGGTGTCATGTACCATCTGGCCAAACATTTAAAATTTGATTCAATTGTGCTCACATCAACTGCCGACTTGTGTGTCGCATTAAAGATATTTAGCCATGATACGTCGCTTGGTAATGTACCCAACTCAGACTCCCATTTATTGCAGTATAACGGTTTGGTATCAACGCCTTCATCCCGCACTATTTGATATAATTCTTTTATTTTAATTTTATTTTTCAAAAATAATTTCTCAATAGGTCTGAGATTCTCCTTGTCCCTGATTGATCCTGGTAAACTTTTAATAAAGGAGGCCAACTGATTGTACCTCCATATATCTATGTTCTTTAGGTCATTTAGCAGAGACAACTCCTGAAAAGAAATGATTTTACCCTTTCTTGTGATATCTAATAACTGTAAATCGTGGTTCCCTATCCAATTCCCTCCTACCTCTTTTAATCCTGGTGGAAAAAACTTATTTTCCTTCAAATATATGAAGGGTGAGTTGAATTCCCATGCCTTCTGTCTGTGTAATTGATCCCAAACCCTGAAAGTGTACCGTGTTATTATATGTGTATTTGGACTTAGTTCCCTAACCTGTGGAGGGTTCCAAATTAAATGACTTATATTTGTGTTCAAATCTCTTTCTAATTTCTCCCACCTTTTCCCTATTGATTCTTTACCCCAAACTAACATTCGTGAGAGGACTATTGCTCTGTGATACATCTTGAAGTCTGGAAGAGCCAGACCACCCTGTGTTTTGTCCCTGCACATGACCCCAAAGGCAATCCGTGGCCTCTTATTTTTCCAGATAAACTTGGAAATGATATTATTCAAAGTTCTAAAAAAGGATGGTGCTAACGGAATTGGCAATAACTGCATTTTGTATAGGATTTTCGGGGCTAGAGTCATTTTAACAAAATTGACTCGGCCAAACCAAGATAAAGGGAAGTACATACTTTTCTTTGTTTCTTGCTTAATTTCTTCAAGGAGGGGTATAAAGTTCAATTGATATAATTTCCTAAGAGATTTTGTTAATACTATTCCTAAGTAGTCTATCTTTTCCCGCCACGGAAATTGGAAGTATTCTTTAAGTTTAATTATCTCTTGTTTCTTTATACTAATATTTAAAGCTGCTGATTTACTAAGGTTCACTTTATAATTTGACAATTCCCCGTATCTCCTCAGCGTAGCCAGGAGATTCGGGAGTGAGATCCTTGGGTTGGCTAGATAAAATAGTACATCATCGGCGAACGCCGAGAGCTTGTGTTCATCGCCTTCCACTATACATCCACGTATATCTGGGTTTTTCCTGATTACCGCTAATAGGGGTTCTAAAGTTAGGGAAAACAGAAGAGGGGACAGGGGACATCCCTGTCTAGTTCCGTTTTCCATCCTAACTTCTCCTGAAAGTATACCGTTCACTTTGACTAATGCAGATGGGGCTTTGTAAAGAGCCATGATCCAATTTACCATGGTGTCGCCCAGTCCAATCGCCCTCAAAGTCTTTATCATGAACCCCCAGTCTACTCTGTCGAAGGCTTTCTCTGCATCCAACGACAGTAGCAGACCGGGGGTCCCTTTCGCTTTCATCGCCCCCATAATCAATAGTGATCTCACACCATTATCCCTCCCCTCTCTGCCTGGAACAAAGCCAGTCTGGTCGGGGTGTATCCAGTATGACATTTTATCCTTTAGCCTATTAGCTATAACCTTGGCGTATAACTTTGTATCGGTGTTGAGTAAGGCGATCGGCCTATAGCTCGAACACAATGAGCTATCTTTCGCCTCCTTAGGTATTAATGCAATCGATGCCATCAGTGCTCCTTCGCAGAATTCCTCCTGACTTCCTATCTTATTCCAGATCTGACAGAGCTTGGGGGTCAGAGTATCTTTGAATTTTTTATAAAAATAATTAGTGAAGCCATCGAGTCCCGGGCTTTTCCCAGAGGGAGAAGCCTTCAAAGCTCGCTCAATCTCCTCCACCGTAATGGGTTCTTCTAATTCTTTTGCCTCATTATCCGTGAGGCTTGGTAGACCTGCCTCTCTTAAAAATTCATCAGATTTTTCTTCCTTACCCAGAATACTGGCTTCACTATGCCTGATTTTATATAGGGCTGAGAAATATTTTTGAAACTCTGCAGCTATATCGCTAGAGGTATATTTAAATATCCCTTTTTTGTTTTGAATCCTCTCTATAAAATTCGTGTCCCTTTTTTTTTTAACAACTAATGCCAGGTGTTTCCCTATTTTGTTGCCCCACCTAAATCTGTTTTTTGCGCCCTTATACAATATGCGTTTTGATTCCAATTCTATTAAATCTTTTAGTTCTTCTCTTTTGTGAACTAACTGCATTAGGGATAGGTTATGGCCCCCATTGGCCGATTTGTGTATTTGTTCCAGCTGATGTATTTCATCAATTAGCTCCACCCTTCTCTTCTTCCCTTCTTTTTTCTCCTTGGCTTCCAAAGAGATCAGTATGCCCCTTATATAAGCTTTCAACGCCTCCCACAGAACTGAACCTGAAACCTCTCCAGTGTCATTTATCTTGAGGAAGCCCGTTATTTCCTCCTGTATCTTACTGTAAATGGTTGGATTATCTATTAGTTTATCGTCTAGTTGCCATGAGAATGGTGATCTCCGGAATCCCGGAGTCACCACCCTCATCGATACCGGCGCGTGGTCAGAGAGTGTAGCCACTCTTATCTCCGTCTCTTTAACACAATCTAATAACCTATGGTCTACCAAAAAGTAATCGAGGCGGGAGTAGGACCCATGTACAGAGGAAAAAAAAAGTGTAATCTCTGCTTTTTGCATGTTGAACCCTCCAGACATCTAGCAAGTGGCAGTTATGCAGTTTCTGACTAATTTTTTTTGATAGTCTCCCACTCATTCTCTGGTTACCGACTGTGCTATCCATCACAGGGTCTAGACAAAGGTTCAAATCACCGGCCATTATCACCTGTCCTGTCCTGAAATCTGCCAACTTGTTTAAAATGCATAGCAAAAATTTTGCTGGGTTATTATTTGGGCAGTAGATATTCACCAGAGTAAAAACCCTTTCTCCTATTTTAATTTTCAGAAAAAGATAGCGACCGTCCCTATCCTCACATCTTTCTAATACTGTGAACCTAGTCCTTTTTGAGAACCCAATTGCAACCCCTTTGGCTCTCTTAATAGGGGAGTCGCTATAAAACCAGTTGGGGAAGCATTTAGAGAATAATCTAATGTGAGAGTCTTGTGAAAAGTGGGTCTCTTGAAGGAACACTACATCTGCCTTAAGTTGTTCTAGTTCTCGCAAAACTTTATGTCGTTTAAGGGGAGAATTTAGTCCCTTAACATTATAAGTTAAACATGTAAACTCTGTCATTTGATTGTACATAATGCTGCAAGCTAGATTCACAACTTGTATTTATCTGCCGGGCCCTCCCCCTCACTCTACCTCCCCAACCCCCCTCCACCCCAGTCCCCCCACCCACCATCCCCCCCCATACTCCCCCCATCCCCCCCCCCCTCCCCCCCTGCCCAAAACCAGCAGTGTGTCTACTGCCCAGAGATATTGCTTCTCTCGACATGCGACCGGCCACCCCCTTGGGGTGCGACTCCAATGGCGGATCGCCTCGGTCGCCATGCCCCCCCCCCCCCAGTCCGAGAGGAAAGAGGGGGGGGGGGGGCACCGCGAGCGGGCGCCCATACAGCCGCCCGTCCCCACCTCAGGCGTCCCCCCCCTCCCACCCACGCACCCCCCCAACCCAACCCCCCAACCCCCCCCCCCCACAAATTCCAGATATCTAACCCACAGCCGTGCTTTGCACCCATTATTTGAATATGTTTGGAACAGGGATATTTAAATCTTTGCAGAAATCCTGCATATTGTCTATATGTTTCAGTCTGCTTGTTCTACCCGCTTTCACTACAATCAGTGAGGTTGGGAAACCCCAACTATATTTCATGTTAGCTTTTCTCAATTCTTCCAGGAGGGGTCGCAACTGCCTTCTCCAGGCCAAAGTCTCAGCTGAAATGTCCGCATAGAACTGGATTTCAACCCCCTCGAATTTAACTGGTTGTGCTTTCCTGAGATTACTCCATATTTTTGCTTTATCTTCGTAATGGTGGAACCTTATAATTATATCCCTGGGTTTATCCTCGCTAACACTTGGGGGTTTCCTTAATCTGTGAACCCTGTCGATCTTCAGTTCGTCGTCTGGATTTCGGCCCAGAATCGGGTTGAAGATAGCTTTCATTTTAGTCTGCAAATCTTCATCCCGTTGTTCAGGGAGGGCACGCAGCCTCAAGTTTTGTCTGCGATTCTGGTTTTCTTGCGCTTCTAGTTTGTAACACATGTCTCGTTGGGCTAGTTGTAAGTCTTTTACCTGTTGTTTTAGGCTGATTATTTCTCTGTTCTGCTTATCTGAGGCCTCTTCTGCTGATTCTACCCGCTTCAGTAAATGGCCCATGTCAGTTCTGACGTTGTGAATTTCTGTTTTAATAACCACTTCCAGTTTGGCGAACATTTCTAGGAGCTCTATCTTGGTTAGTGGTGATTCCATACTGGGGTCTTCCATCATAATTGGGGTTCCACTTTCTCCCCTAGATGATCCCCCGACCGCCCCTTGGCTTTTCGTTTTTTCTTTCTTTTTTTCTTTCCCACTTTGCTGGTTGTTATCGTGAGCGGGGTTTTTTGGGCTTCCCTGACTTGCCTCCTTCAGGTATTTCTGAATAGAGCTAGTGTTCAGGCTCTCTCTAGGCTGCTTCCCCTCCACTCCCCTTTGAGGGCGCCCTCGCATGTTTGTTATCCTCTATCTCTACTCCACCCCCCTCCACCCGCCCCCACCAACCCCACCCGCCGCACCACCCACTATCAGATCCCTTATATCTATTCTCCTCAATGTAATCTTCAGCAGGAAGGAGAGGGGGGGGGGGGGCCAAAACAAGGAGACAAGGAGACAGGAGGCGAGACCGTCCCACAGTCCCCTCTTTATCCCTTTTTTTTTTTTTTTTTTTTTTTACACAGAAACAGAGGTCACAATATATGCAGTCTCTCCTGGATTGATACCTAGCAGCTGTATGGTTCCACCATTACATGTTTGCAGGGTTCTTTCCTGATCCACAATTTTATGCAATATAGTAATGTTACATTTACTTGCCTGAGTTCACCAGGGATCCCTCATTAGCTTACCAACTCAGCCACAGAATGGGCCTTGCGTCCCTGAAAATTGTGGGTGCTTTTGCGATTGTTGAATGTGTTGTAGTCCTACCATGCATCACGCATTCCTTCATCTGGGTTTCCAAGGATTATTGGTGTAACAATGTGGGGAGGGGAGGCACCGAAATGCGAGGCCGTCCGGGATCCCTGAAAGAAGCCGGTGCGTTCCCACAACAGTGCAAGGAGGGCCGGGGGGGACGCGTGGAGGCGAAAGCACCGCGGGGGGTCCAGGCGGTCCGAGGCGTGCTGACCAACGCCGCCGCCACTGCTCTGTATGCGGCGCGCTGTCAGCTCCACCTCGCAAGCAGCCTCGATCGTCAGAGCCGCACAGCCGCCCGCTTCCTCGGCTCCGCCATCAGGCCCCTCCCCCACTACGTGCGCATCACGTCACAGCCTGTCATGAGCTGAAGCGTACCGTTCTGATACTTTTTACTCTTCTTACTAGGTCATGATTTTCCACAATGTACTATTGGCAGAATGAGTGCAGATATGTTGCATTGTTTGAAGGATCTGGAGCAAATCAAGGAGGCTGCCACTTCTTTACAGCAAAGAATCCGAGATTTTGTGGACATGCTTGCCAAATTTTAATTTCCTCTTGCCTGGTCTGAAGTTTCTTGTTCCACTTGTTGGCTCCTGTTTGCCCTTTAAATATTTACCATATTTTTATGACATTAGGGACAGAACTCAGTGTTTCTCCACTCCACTCTTCTATCTTCTAGGTGCACCACCAGGTCCTGTTTTCTGAATTTTCCTCAGTGTAAAAACGACAAATTACCCAAGAGAATTACAAGAAACAGTACGACAAGAGGAGGAGAAACCCTGTCTTTAAGGTTGGAGACAAAGTATGGCTCTCTTCGATGAATCTTATGCCGTGTACACAGGGGCGGACTTTTTGACCGGACTGGTCCGACGGGACAAATCCGTCGGACAATCCGACCGTGTGTGGGCTTCATCGGAAAATTCTTAGAAACCAGCAGACATATTCACGTCCCTAGACTTTTGCAGAGGTTTCGAGCCCGATACACCAAAAAATGGGCCCGATTAGGCATCCGGAGGCTGCCCCTTGGGGGGGACACTGTCAGGGAAAAGGCCGTAGGACGGGCAATCCTGCCAGTATCCATCATGGTCACACCGGGTGAATCCCTGTGCGCATGCGCACACATAGGTGCGCAACAACGGACGAACGCAGGTGCGCAACAGACTATTCTCCTGTCTCCACACGGTGTTTGCCCCCTGGCCTGGCTTCCTGGTTTATCCTGCTGTACCTCATCTCGGACTGATCCTGCTGTATATGACCCCTGGCCTGGCTACTGACTCTGTTCCTGGTTTGCTCTACTGCTCCATAACCTGGGATCTCTCCTCGCACGGTTGCCCTATCAGCTTATCCAGCGCACCCCAGCTACCCAGCAGCAGTACTTGGCAATCCGTGCTCCTTTGGGCACCGTACTCCCTGTCTCATTCCCAGGGGTACGTTGCACTTAGCCGCAAGGGGTGCCCTCTCTGCAATCCAGCCTCACACCCAGGACTTGACACATTTGTAAAATAAATGTTGTAGTTGTATTAAATCAAAGAATAGTATGGCATACAACCTACTATTGACAATACAGTCAAAAGTAACTATCGATAAACAAGGTAATACAGCAAAAGAATAATGCAACACAATACAGTACACAATACAGTAGAATAATACAGCAAATGAATAACGCAAAACAACACACCCACCCATCCTGCAGGACTGAAGATGGAAGATATAAATAATAGCTGAGGCTGGGAGATTGAGTGAAAAGGAGTAACAAAAACACAAGGCTAACTCACTTTTAGACTTTCAATCAGAAGAAACTAAGTATAAGCTTCAGGAAGGTTGTCAAAGCTACCACCCACCACTAAACCATAAGTAAATGCTGGATTCATCTGCCGGCTAGTTGGGACCCATAAGTTGGTGCGCAACAAGGGATGCAGTCTCCTCAAGAAGTAAACTGAATAATCTCTACAGATGGTAAAGTAGTCAGAAGAGTTCCCCTTTAATAGATGAAGTTGGTGTGGAAAATCATTTTAAGATTATTGAATAATAAGAAAAAGTTACTTTAGTAAGGGGGGGGGGGGGGAATTGTTGGATGTATGTCCCTTTAACCACTTCAATACTGGCCACTTTCTCCCCTTCCTACCCAGGCCAATTTTCACCTATCAGGCTGTCACACTTTGAATGAGAATTGTGTGGTCATGCAACACTGTACCCAAATTAAACTATTATATATTTTTTTAACACAAATATAGTTTGCTTTTGGTGGTATTTAATCACCACTGGGGTTTTTATTTTTTGTGCTACAAATGAAAAAATGCGTTTTTCTTAGTTTCGGTTATAAAATTTTGCAAATAAGTAATCTCTCTTCATAAATTTTGACCTAAATGTATATTGCTACGTTTCTTTGGTAAAAATAACCCAAATCAGTGTATATTATATGGTCTGTGTGAGAGTTATAGAGTCCACAAGTTATGGTAGCAATCATTGAAACTTGACCACACCTGATGTGCTGACGACCTATCGAATTTCTTGAGGCACTAACATGTCAAGACAGTACAAATATTCCCCAAATTACCCCTTTTTGGAAAGTACAAGGTAATTAGTAAGAGGCATGACACATTTTTTAAAGTTGTAATTTTTTTTCCACAATTCTTTGAAAAATTAAGGAATTATTATTATAAATTATTTTTTTCACAAAAATGTCATAGTTACATAGTAGGTGAGGTTGAAAAAAGTCCATCAAGTCCAGCCTATGTGTGTGTGATTACATGCTAGTATTACATTGTATATCCCTGTATGTTGTGGTTGTTTCGGGTGCTTATCTAATAGTTTTTTGAAACTATCGATGCTCCCCGCTGAAACCAACGCTCTTACAGTAAAGAACCTTCTATGCAGTTTAGGTTAACCCTCTTTTCTTCTAATTTTAATGCGTGGCCAGGTGTCTTATTAAACTCCCTTTTGTTTTATCCCTATTGTGGGGTCACCAGTATGGTATTTGTAAATTGAAATCATGTCCCCTCTCAAGCGTCTCTTCTCTAGAGATAATAAGTTCAGTGCTCGTAACTTTTCTTCATAACTAATGTACTCCAGTCCCTTTTATTAGTTTTGTTGCCCTTCTCTGTACTTGCTCCATTTCCAGCACATCATTAGCAGTAATCAGCATGGATTCATGAAGAATCGTTCTTGCCAAACCAATCTATTAACCTTCTACGAGGAGGTGAGCTGCCATTTAAATAAAGGGAGGCCCATAGACGTAGTGTACCTGGTTTTGCAAAAGCATTTGATACAGTTCCCCATAAAGGTTTACTGTACAAAGTAAGGTCCATTGGCATGGACCCTAGGGTGAGTACATGGATTGAAAACTGGCTACAAGGGCGAGTTCAGAGGGTAGTGATAAATGGGGAGTACTCAGAATGGTCAGGAGTAGAAAGTGGGGTCCCCCAGGGTTCTGTGCTGGGACCAATCCTATTTAATTTGTTCATAAATGACCTATAGGATGGTGTAAACAGTTCAATCTCAGTATTTGCGGATACTAAGCTAAGCAGGGCAATAACTTCTGATTCCAAACCAGGAAGACGAGAGGATCCAGGCAGACTAGCGTGGACCGCACGGAGGGAAATTACATCCCCTGGAGGGCTGACCTTGCTATAGGGAGGACAGGGAGGACAGGAAGCAAGGCTATACACTCGGAGCATACAGCTCCTTCTACTGGCCTGACACATAATGTGCAGTAACAGCTTATATGTGATCTGGCCGTGGCCGAGAAACTAGAAGAACCAGTAGACCAGGGGCACATGTAAACACAGTTTTTGAATGGTTACAGATTCAAAACACAAATATTAATGCAAATATAAGTTAATAAATGAGTCTCAAGTAAAAAAAGCCCACGTGGCTCGATACAGCTCTCCTACACACGTCCTTCTAGCAGCTAAGCCTCTCTCTCCCTTTTCTTGTTCCTGGGCTTTTACTTTTAACCACCCCCTGGCAATTGTATCCTGAGTTGTGTAGTTTGCTCTTAGCTAAACTGTAGGGAAAAGTTCAGCTTCCAGTATACAAGTCCTAGTGATCTTGCACTCTTGTGCAGCGCTGGTATTTTTGCCTTTTAATGCCATGTAATGTTAAACAATAAATAATAAAAGGTTGCGCTAATATTGATGAAACATAATAAATAATTTACAATGAAGAAAAATTCATATGTTGATCATGAAATCAATATGCAAGACTTAATAGAAAAAAGGAAGAAGTCCATAAGATAAACCATCGGTGAAGGGTTGTGAAAAAAGTCCATAAAATAAAACATCAATTCAGTGTTGTAAAAATTCAAATCACCAACAATAAACGTAAAAGTCCAAGTGATGAAAATAAAAATCTGTGATAACAAAGGAGGGTCCACCACCAGGTATGGAAGGGGTTACTCCTTACCAAAAGGCCATGATCCCCCACCACAGAGGATCACAGCAAGCAGAGGTCGTCTCGTCAGCATCAACTCCAACGCCCCGGGGCATCGATACCAGATACATTGGACTCCCTTGTCAGCGACAGGGAATCACTCGAGCAGATTGCCTCTCAAGGCCTGGAAGCGGACATCACGACTCAGGGAACCTTCTGTATCCAACTTTACATGGATCTCCCGGGGCCGCCAGGTAGGTTCTCACACAGGATGGTCAAGGTACGGATCCGAAGAGACGGTGCGTCACACTTGAAACTGGAGTAGAAACTGGATTTTCTCTCAGAGGGTATGTGGAGAAAAAATAAACAGGCTCCACATAGTGTAGATAAGCACGGTGGGTTTTTTATTGCTAAAAAGCCTGGTTACAATAAAAATGTGATCACAAAGTATAAAAACAAAAATGGGCAACAAGGAGGATGCTGAAAGCGCCCGACGCGTTTTGATCAATGGCATATGCCCCAGTAGATGATCCATTGATCAAAACGCGTCAGGCGCTTTCAGTTGTTGTTAACACGCACCCACGACTTTCCCCTGATTTTAAGGGGAAAAAAGTGCGTGTTATACGCCGATAAATACGGTATTTTTTTTACCTACAGGTAAGCCTTATTATAGGCTTACCTGTAGGTAAAAGTTTAAAAAAAAGTTATACAACCGCTTGAAGTATGAGCTTGAGGCCTGCTTGAACTCGGTCTATTTGAATGAGACCCCTCTGCGGAACTGCAGGTCTGTCATGTACCAGATAAGACCAGAACTGTGTGGACTGCAACAGAGGAAACCCAGACGTGTATAAGTGAAAATATAAATGATTTATTAAAGATAAATGAATAAATATAACACAACCACCTCCAATATCACTCAGTGCACCATAACCAATACAAAACAGAACCCCACAAATAATAATAACAGAACAAGTATATACAAGTAAGGGAAATACCGAGATCGGGCACATCAGGCTGGAAGGTGGGCACATCAGACTGGAAGGTGGGCACATCAGGCTGGAAGGCGGGCACATCAGGCTGGAAAGCGGGCTCATCAGGCTGAAGAGTGGGCACTGGCACCTCCGGCTGGAACCCTGGCCCCTCAGGATGGAACACTGGCCCCTCAGGTTGGAACACTGGCCCCTCAGGCTGGAACACCTCCGGCTGGAACACTGGCCCCTCAGGCTGGAACACTGGCCCCACAGGCTGGAACACCTCCGGCTGGAACACTGGCCCCTCAAGCTGGAACACTGACCCCTCAGGCTGAAACACTGACCCCTCAGGCTGGAACACCTCCGGTTGGAACACTGGCCCCTCAGGCTGGAACACCTCCGGCTGGAACACTGGCCCCTCAGGCTGGAACACTGACCCTTCAGGCTGGAACACTGACCCCTCAGGCAACAAACCCCCATATACTACCTAATAAAGGTTTTAACCCCTTGATTGCCCCCTAGTTAACCCTTTCCCCAGTGATCACCGTATAACTGTTACGGGTGACGCTGGCTAGTTAGTTTATTTTTTATAGTGTCAGGGCACCCACCGTTTATTACCTAATAAAGGTTTAGCCCCCTGATCACCCGGCGGTGATATAACTTAGAGGGTTCCCAAAAATGCAGTGTTAGCGGGATCAGCCCAGATACCTGCTAGCACCTGCGTTTTGCCCCTCCGCCCGGCCCAGCCCAGCCCACCCAAGTGCAGTATCAATCGATCACTGTCACTTACAAAACACTAAACACATAACTGCAGCGTTTTATGTCCTCCTTTATGTCCTCTCGAGTACCCCTACCCAAGGAACCCCCCAAAAAAGATGTTGTGTCTGCAGCAAGCGCGGATATAGGCGTGACACCCGCTATTATTGTCCCTCCTGTCCTGACAATCCTGGTCTTTGCATTGGTGAATGTTTTGAATGCTACCATACACTAGTTGAGTATTAGCGTAGGGTACAGCATTGCACAGACTAGGCACACTAACACAGGGTCTCCCAAGATGCCATCGCATTTTGAGAGACCCGAACCTGGAACCGGTTACAGTTATAAAAGTTACAGTTACAAATAAAAGTGTAAAAAAAAAAAAAATAAAAAACACAAAAAAAATATATAAAAAAAAAAAAAAATAGTTGTCGTTTTATTGTTCTCTCTCTCTATTCTCTCCCTGTTGTTCTGCTCTTTTTTACTGTATTCTATTCTGCAATGTGTTATTGTTATTATGTTTTATCATGTTTGCTTTTCAGATATGCAATTTTTTTATACTTTACAGTTTACTGTGTTTTATTGTTAACCTTTTTTTTGTCTTCAGGTACGCCATTCACGACTTTGAGTGCTTATACCAGAATGATGCCTGCAGGTTTAGGTATCATCTTGGTATCATTCTTTTCAGCCAGCGGTCGGCTTTCATGTAAAAGCAATCCTAGCAGCTAATTAGCCTCTAGACTGCTTTTACAATCAGTGGGAGGGAATGCCCCCCCCACCGTCTTCCATGTTTTTCTCTGGCTCTCCTGTCTCAACAGGGAACCTGAGAATGCAGCCGGGCATTCAGCCAGCTGACCATAGAGCTGACCAGAGTGGCTCCAAACATCTCTATGGCCTAAGAAACCGGAAGCTACGAGCATTTCATGACTTCGATTTCGCCTGATGTAAACAGCGCCATTGGGAAATTGGGAAAGCATTTTATCACACTGATCTTGGTGTGGTCAGATGCTTTGAGGGCAGAGGAGAGATCTAGGGTCTAATAGACCCCAATTTTTTCAAATAAGAGTACCTGTCACTACCTATTGCTATCATAGGGGATATTTAAATTCCCTGAGATAACAATAAAAATGATTAAAAAAAAATAAAAATGAAAGGAACAGTTTATAAATAAGATAAAAAAGCAAAAAAATAATAAAGAAAAAAAAATTAAAAAAAAAAAAAAAAAAAGCACCCCTGTCCCCCCCTGCTCTCACGCAAAGGCGAATGCAAGCGTCAGTCTGGCGTCAAATGTAAACAGCAATTGCACCATGCATGTGAGGTATCACCGCGAAGGTCAGATCGAGGGCAGTAATTTTAGCAGTAGACCTCCTCTGTAAATCTAAAGTGGTAACCTGTAAAGGCTTTTAAAAATGTATCTAGTTTGTCACCACTACACGTTTGTGCGCAATTTTAAAGAATGTCATGTTTGGTATCCATGTACTCGGCCTAAGATCATCTTTTTTATTTCATCAAACATTTGGGCAATATAGTGTGTTTTAGTGCATTAAAATTAAAAAAAGTGTGTTTTTTCCCAAAAAAACGTTTGAAAAATCGCTGCGCAAATACTGTGTGAAAAAACCCACCATTTTAATCTGTATGGCATTTGCTTTAAAAAATATATAATGTTTGGGGGTTCAAAGTAATTTTCTTGCAAAAAAAAATAATAATTTTTTCATGTAAACAAAAAGTGTCAGAAAGGGTTTTGTCTTCA
The DNA here is from genome assembly GCA_037952925.1 of Lithobates clamitans. Lineage (NCBI taxonomy): Eukaryota > Metazoa > Chordata > Amphibia > Anura > Ranidae > Lithobates > Lithobates clamitans. The sequence continues at coordinate 718,609 of JBBGZY010001537.1, forward strand.
AGTGGTTAGAAGAGTGGGTGATGTGTGACATAAGCTTCTAAATGTTGTGCATAGAATGCCAGGACAGTTCAAACCCCCCCCAAATGACCCCATTTTGGAAAGTAGACACCCCAAGCTATTTGCTGAGAGGCATTTCGAGTCCATGGAATACTTTATATTGTGCCACAAGTTTCGGGAAAAAGACAAAATTTTTTTTGCACAAAGTTGTCACTAAATGATATATTGCTCAAACATCCCATGGGAATATGTGAAATTACACCCCAAAATACAATCTGTTGCTTCTCCTGAGTACGGAGATACCACATGTGTGAGACTTTTTGGGAGCCTAGCCGCGTACGGGACCCCGAAAACCAAGCACCTTAGGCTTTCTAAGGGCGTAAATTTTTGATTTCACTCTTCACTGCCTATCACAGTTTCGGAGGCCATGGAATGCCCAGGTGGCACAACCCCCCCCCCCCCCCAAATGACCCTATTTTGGAAAGTAGACACCCCAAGCTATTTGCTGAGAGGTATAGTGAGTATTTTGCAGACCTCACTTTTTGTCACAAAGTTTTGAAAATTGAAAAAAGAAAAAAAAAATGTTTTTCTTGTCTTTCTTCATTTTCAAAAACAAATGAGAGCTGCAAAATACTCACCATGCCTCTCAGCAAATAGGTTGGGGTGTCTACTTTCCAAAATGGGGTCTTTTGGCGGGGGGTTGTGCCACCTGGGCATTCCATGGCCTCCGAAACTGTGATAGGCAGTGAAGAGTGAAATCAAAAATTTACACCCTTAGAAAGCCTGAAGGCGGTGCTTGGTTTTTGGGTCCCGTACGCGGCTAGGTTTCAAAAAAGTCCCACACATGTGGTATCCCCATACTCAGGAGAAGCAGATAAATGTATTTTGGGGTGCAATTCCACATATGCCCATGGCCTGTGTGAGCAATTTATCATTTAGTGACAACTTTGTGCAAAAAAAAAAAAATAATTGTCACTTTCCCGCAACTTGTGTCAAAATATAAAATATTCCATGGACTCAAAATGCCTCTCAGCAAATAGCTTGGGGTGTCTACTTTCCAAAATGGGGTCATTTGGGGGGTTTGTGCCATCTGGGCATTTTATGGCCTTCAAAAATGTGATAGGTAGTGAGGAGTGAAATCAAAAATTTACGCTCTTAGAAATCCTGAAGGCAGTGATTGGTTTTCGGGGTCCCGTACGCGGCTAGGCTACCAAAAAGTCCCACACATGTGGTATCCCCGTACTCAGGAGAATCAGAAGAATGTATTTTGGGGTGCAATTCCACATATGCCCATGGCCTGTGTGAGCAATATATCATTTAGTGACAACTTTTTGTAATTTTTTTGTCATTATTCAATCACTTTGACAAAAATAAATAATATTCAATGGGCTCAACATGCCTCTCAGCAATTTCCTTGGGGTGTCTACTTTCCAAAATGGGGTCTTTTGGCGGGGGGTTGTGCCACCTGGGCATTCCATGGCCTCCGAAACTGTGATAGGCAGTGAAGAGTGAAATCAAAAATTTACACCCTTAGAAAGCCTGAAGGCGGTGCTTGGTTTTTGGGTCCCGTACGCGGCTAGGTTTCAAAAAAGTCCCACACATGTGGTATCCCCATACTCAGGAGAAGCAGATAAATGTATTTTGGGGTGCAATTCCACATATGCCCATGGCCTGTGTGAGCAATTTATCATTTAGTGACAACTTTGTGCAAAAAAAAAAAATAATTGTCACTTTCCCGCAACTTGTGTCAAAATATAAAATATTCCATGGACTCAAAATGCCTCTCAGCAAATAGCTTGGGGTGTCTACTTTCCAAAATGGGGTCATTTGGGGGGTTTGTGCCATCTGGGCATTTTATGGCCTTCAAAAATGTGATAGGTAGTGAGGAGTGAAATCAAAAATTTACGCTCTTAGAAATCCTGAAGGCAGTGATTGGTTTTCGGGGTCCCGTACGCGGCTAGGCTACCAAAAAGTCCCACACATGTGGTATCCCCGTACTCAGGAGAATCAGAAGAATGTATTTTGGGGTGCAATTCCACATATGCCCATGGCCTATGTGAGCAATATATCATTTAGTGACAACTTTTTGTAATTTTTTTGTCATTATTCAATCACTTTGACAAAAATAAATAATATTCAATGGGCTCAACATGCCTCTCAGCAATTTCCTTGGGGTGTCTACTTTCCAAAATGGGGTTATTTGGTTTTGTACTGCCCTGCCATTTTAGCACCTCAAGAAATTACATAGGCAGTCATAAACTGAAAGCTGTGTAAATTCTAGAAAATGTACCCTAGTTCTTAGACGCTATAACTTTTGCGCAAACCAATAAATATACGCTTATTGACATTTTTTTTACTAAAGACATGTGGCCGAATACATTTTGGCCTAAATGTAAGACTAAAATTGAGTTAATTGGATTTTTTTAATAACAAAAATTAGAAAATATCATTTTTTTTCTAAATTTTTCCGTTTTTAGCGCAAAAAATAAAAACCACAGAGGTGATCAAATACCATCAAAAGAAAGCTCTATTTTTGGGAAGAAAAAAGACGCAAATTTCATTTGGGTACAGCATTGCATGACCGCGCAATTAGCAGTTAAAGCGACGCAGTGCCAAATTGTAAAAAGTGCTCTGGTCAGGAAGGGGGTAAATCCTTTTGGGGCTGAAGTGGTTAAGTGGCATTGTTCATTCTGAGCATTAGTCCCACTTGGAGACGAACTTGCAGGGGATTATCTAAGAAATCTTTATAACTTAATAAGTTGTGAAAGTTCACTGCATTGTCACATTACGTTTGTGTGGCAGTGCAGCCATTGTAATTACTTTTCATACCAGTCTCAGTAAAATTACATTCTGGTTAAATTCAATGTGTGGAGGTGTTGTTAATTTTCCTGCGGGTGAAGCTACGGATACCCAGGAACTGGTAAAAGGTACATTATTGTATATTGTGAGAGTGTCCTTAAGTGTTAAGCATCACATCAACACTACACCACAGCTGTGTTAAGCGGGTTGAACAAATTATAGGGGGTAAGGTTAGCAGAGTACAGGCCCAATCAAATATCAGCAGCTCCTTCAGGGGTCAGTGCTACACTTGTATAGATACTTATGATGAACATAGTTGCTGAACACTGCCATCTTGAGGTAAAAATAAAGATTTCCATTACAGTTAACAATAAACAGTGTTACACCTCTCTGAGGCTGTCAGCTCCCGAGGAATCTGACAGGCTTAGACAGGCATGCTGGCAGATGTCTATCTGGAGAGCTGCAAGAACTGGCAGGAGAGAGCCTGAGGAGTTGATTAGTACAATGGGGAAGCTCAGTTCTAGCAAGAGAGCATTGCCCAGGAGACATCCCAATGTTCTCTAGCCACTCTACTACCCAGCCAAGTTTGTACTGTGTTTGCGCTTTCATGCTGCAAACCCCAGGAGCTGTGCAGCTATTTTTCAGTCCAGGTCAGGATCTGCAGAATTCCCCTCTGTACTGATCTCAGGCTCTCTCCTTCTAGTCACAGTGCTTTTCATAGTGCATATGAGGAGGTGTTATATTGTCTCCTCACTGCCTCATTTAACACTATAATGCTGCACTACTGTGCTGCAATCATTACTGCGGGATGTGAACAACCCAGTCCGGCTGTTATTTTAAAGTTCAATTGGGTGACCAGGGGGCAGTAAAACTGCAGCTCAGCCACTGATTTTTTATCAACCACCCATCTGTAAGAGACCTATTTCAAAAGCAGTTGTACCTATTATTCCTAGCAACAGATGTTTGTTTTCTACTGTATATGTTTACAGACCTTCCTAGGTCCAAAATAATATCGTGCAGAATTGTGCACAAAAGTCACAGTTTTTCATATGGCCCCTGGGTATAGCATTTTTTACTTTTTCTGGGATGGCCTTTTTTAGGATCCATAGATCTTATAATAGACACACATAGTAGAAATGCCACGTTTAATCATGTGAGTGGACCCTCGCAAATAGATCTTTGCTTTATTGCAGAAACTCTTTTACCTGTTGTCGTGCTACTGATGTTGTCCCTGTTACCTTTCCTTTATTTCTTCCACCTACTGTTTAAGGAAGGGGATCTACTGCTACTGAGAGGGCCTCTCTATTTTTCTGGTGCTTCATTTAGAAACAAACCTACTTTTTACTGTAGGAACTAGGACAAGCACTCAATCTCCAGGGTGAAAAGTGCTATCATTAGTAGATATATTATAAATACAACTTTGGCCCTCCTGTGTTTGCTGAGTGTGTTTGGTGGTGAGGGCAACAGGCAGTAAGTATTTATTGTTTGCTTTACATAGAGGCATTTGTTTCATGATTTTAAAAATAGCAACAGAGTTGGCCTAATGTTTTCTTATGCATTCCTATTCTCCAGAACAAAGTAATACAATCTAGCACCAGACCCATTTATATGGATCCACCATGATTCAGACATCCCAACCTGCCAAAACTCATTTGCAAGGAGGTGGCAAACTCATTTTAGGGAGGTGGCGCGGCACTGCGCTGTGTTTCGTGACCCCCCCCCCCCCCCCATTTAACACAACTAGAGGATGATTGAATGAAATTAAATCAGTATACACAGGTTTACTTCGTCTGAGAGATATTAAAGGAACACTCTAACCACCATGACCACTTCAGTGATTTCAAGTGATCAAGGTGGTAGGAGTCAGTATGGGGATGTTATGAATATACAAAGGTGGTCTAATGATTTGGATTCTGTCTAACAGGGAGGGCTACACAGAGATCAAAATTTGGCTAATCCCTGCTAAACTGAATTTTAATCTGTGTGTACCCAGCTTTACCTAATTCCTTGATTCCAGTGGCTTCTTCCAGCGCCGACTGGTTCCACACAGCGCCTGTGTATGTTTTACTGACTATGATCACACCCCAGCCCCCTTATCATACCATACAGGGTTAATGTTCCTGTATGGTGTGATGAGGTTTGGGTGGAGGAAGAGAACACTGCAGCTGGTTGTAGCATGGAAACAGGTAAGAGAAAGAGTCTATTCTCCCCCTTCCTTCCCTCTCCCCACACACTGCAGGATTGGACATATTTTTTTCTTTTTAAATTCCTGGAGTTGGGCTGTATTATGGCACCACATCCTTTGCTGTTATTGCTCAAATTCATGAATATGTTCGGAATATACTGGGACTTTTCAGGTGCTACAGAGATATTCCACATACACAATCCATTAAAGAATGATTTTGTGAAATGCATCCACCTGAAAAGTCCCAGTATATTCCTAACATATTCAGGAATTTCACTTTCACTTTCACCATACCTGTCCTGCTACAGGGCAAGTCTACAGCACACATTTCACACATTTGCATACCTCCCAACTTTTTGAGATGGGAATGAGGGACACCCATAAGCAAAAGTAGGCAGGCATAGGACACACACCTTGCCATGTCCCCTTGAAGGAGAAACTCTTTATAAAATGTTTGAGGTAGTATAAGAAATCAACATAACACTGATCACTGCGAACAACTTTAGAGGCCTCCAGTCGGAAACCCCTGACTCGGAGGCGGTACCCTCACATTCGCAATGACCTAACCTTTTAACCCCTTCCAGGTTACCCCCTTGTGACCTGGAAGTACTTAATCAACCCCCATCCTTCCATGGATGGGTACCAAACAACTCCCATCCCATGGATGGGTACCATCAAACAACCCCCATCCCATGGATGGGTACCACCTTATCCATACCTGCACCTAATAATTACTTAATTCCATCAACCCAACACTGCCACAGCACAAAAGGGGTAAGCCCTTTCCCTTGCGAGCACCTCCATACCCGCAGCCCTCGCTGTATCCCATCCTGTAGACCCAGGGACCACAAATCCGTCCCCACCTCATCAAGATGAACCCCATCACTCCTCAAATACCTCCAAGTATCCACCTCGAACTCCCTGTGGCGAATGGCTAAGCCCCCATTTTTTATCACAAACCTGCTAACTTCTTTGTTGACCTTTATTCTAGCCCTATCTACCTATCTACCAAGCCCACCGCCATGACAACCTACCCACCATATCTGACCACACTATTACCATACCTGGATAGGCCGCACATAGACGTAAAAAATTGCATTTTACATCCCTGATAAGGTCCCTCATAGATCTCATTCCCATGTCATTTCTCCCCACATGTAATAGCAACACAACTGGTGCCCTGTCCAGGCAGGAAAACCTGTACACTTCCCCCAACACCCTGTTCCAGAGCCTGATAGAATTCTGTAAATATTCCACATCCCCATGCAAAAGCCCCCCTTGTACCTTCTTAGATGGACTGACCAGCTCCCCTACACGCAAAGCCCCAAAGAAGGCCAGCGCAAATGCAGCCTGAAATAACAAACGTTCATGGGATGATCGGCAGACTCTTTCCAAACTATCATACAAAACATAAAGCATCTCAAAGGAGCCTGGGCGCCTACCATCCCTCTTCTTGTGCGCCTTCTTGTACCCTTTAACTGGCTGTCTCAACCAAAACTCTTTCATGTGATCCTTTTGCCCTTGCCACTTAAAAAGAAAGGCCAAACCTGCCAACTCACGATCGATGGCAGCTGCCGAGATACCCCTATCTATTCCACGAGTAACAAAATAGAGTACCGCCTGTGCAACTTCCGGACCCCGCGAGGGTATGCCCAGCTCTCTCAAGCAGGCAAACCAATCCCTCCATACCTTTGAGTAGGCAGTCCAAGTACCCGTACTCACTGATTGTTTTATCCACTTTGCTGTGGTCCCAAAGCAATGTTCCACATCCACTCGGGACAGGCGACCCCATGTTGTTCCGCTTCTGGTGCCAAGTTCCTGAACTTGTCCCACTGAAAACGAGACAAAGCATCAGCCAAAGTGTTGTCAATCCCAGGTAAATGCACAGCATATATGAATGCATTCACTTGTAGGCAGCGTAGAACCAGATGTCGCAAAAGTCTGAACACCAGCACTGATGCTGCTGTCAGCCGATTAACCACCTGTACCACGCCCATATTATCGCAATGAAAACGGACCTTCAGGTTGCGAAGATTCCCCCCAAATTTCCATGGCCACCACAATTGGAAACAATTCCAATAGAACCAGATTCCTCAGAAACCCTGCCTCTTGCCAAGCTAAGGGCCATCTGGCGGCACACCATTGTCCCTTGCAGAACGCCCCAAAGCCCGTGGAACCTGCTGCGTCCGTAAACAGCTCCAGGTCCCAGTTACTGATGGGACCTGGCATCCAAAGAGCCCGCCTGTTAAAGGATTCTAGGAACTCCTGCCACACTTGCAAATCCTCCCTGTGCTCCCTGCCGAGACTCACAAAGTGTGCAGGTGCCCGGACCCCCGCGGTGGCTGCCGCCAACTGACGGCAAAAGATCCTACCCATCGGGATTATGTGGCAAGCCAAACTCAGCTGGCGTAACTGCAATTTGCGTACTCCAATGGTCCCACGAACCTCCTCCTTCAATTTTTCCAGCTTGTCTCAAAAATTAGCTGAATGTTTCAAAGAGGGCACATGAGATGGAGCATCCCATAGGCAAGCAACGATCCACATAGTAGGCCCCGTTCCACGTACAACCCAGCAGCCGAAAGCTTTCTGGGTGTACCGGCAATAGCCTGAAAGCCGACTCGATATCTGCCTTCACCATCAAGGCCCCCTGTCCATACCTCCTAACCCAAGACACTGCCGCATCAAAGGAGGTGTACGTCACCGCGCACTCTTCAGGTGCAATGGAATCGATGACCGAACCACCCTTCGGAAATGAAAGGTGGTGGATAAGTCTGAACTTGTTGGGCTCTTTCTTGGGCACTACTCCCAACGGAGAGACCACCAAGTCTGGTGGAGGCGACTCTTTGAAAGGGCCTGCCATGCGCCCCAGCATAACTTCCTTACCCAACTTGTCGGAAACCACCACTGGGTGCAGCAGTGCTGACCTCAAATTCTTTGCCTCAGGTGGGACTGTAGCTAGAGAACAAGGTATTCTGAAGCCACTAGTAAAGCCATTTTCCAATATGGTCGCCACTGCCCAGTCAGGGTACCTACTGAGAAAAGGAAGCATCCTTTCCACCCGAACTGGAGTCATCCCTCTTACTCGCAGAATCTCCGGCACGTCCTTTCCCTTTCTTGAAGCACTTTGACAGTGCATGAAATCCACCGCAGCCCAAACACAAATGCTTGAAACGACAATTGGACCCAAACTTGCATACGCCCTCGTTGAACTGCCAACAAAAGCCCCATCTTTTGTCGGTCGATTGTCCTGGAGCTGACGAACCCCCGACCCCTGCCTGAAAAAACTGATTCGGGGCCTGCGCCACAGTCATCAACTTCATCCACAAACTTACAGTATGTCCTTATGATCCCAGTGTAGAGTCGGGCGTACGGCCATCCATTGTCTAAACTGTTCATTGTACCGCAGCCAAGCCGTGCCTCCATAAGTCCTGTGTGCTCCTAGGGCAGTGATGGTGAACCTTGGCACTCCAGATGTTTTGGAACTACATTTCCCATGATACTCATCCACACTGCAGAGTGCATGAGCATCATGGGGAATGTAGTTCCAAAACATCTGGGGTGCCAAGGTTCGCCATCACTGTCCTAGTGAATGCTTTCTAACTGTGTGGGGGATGGACTGACTAGACGAAAAAAGACATCTGTGTTCCTGATTAGCAGGAACACAAGATCTCTCTCTTCCTCTGTGACAGAACAGCGGTCTGCCTTGTTTACATAGGCAGACCACCGTTCTGCCTCTCCTACAAAGGATCGGCGGGTCCCGGCGGCCGCCGGACCTGCTGATTGGCTCCTGATGTGCGCAATCACAGCGGGAGCACGGCTCACACGCACGCTCCAAAGCCGACACCAGCAATCACGTACAGGTACTGGATTTTGCGCTTAAGAGCCGCCCTGCCGCAGTAAATGTACATGGGACAGTCCTTAGGTTAAGGCAGTGGTTCTCAACTCCAGTCCTCAGGACCCACCAACAGGCCAGGTTTGCAAGATAGCTGAAATACATCACAGGTGATATCACTTGCTGCTCAGTGATTGCAGTATTCTAGTCTGCATCTCCCCAAGGTAATTCTTAAAATCTGGCCTGTTGGTGGGTCCCGAGGACTGGAGTTGAGAACCACTGGGTTAAGGTAACCACTTATCCACTGTAATGCCTATTGGCCAACCACAAAAATATGATTACTGCCATGTTCAGGTGCAGAAAATCCTGTTGATTCCTAGAATCCTAGCCAGAATCCTAACCAGTTAAGCTACACAAGTTTATTCCCAAACTTGATGCATAGGGGTTGATTTACTATAAGCAAATTAGTGTTCATGTTGCTGTTCAATTTGCAAGGGAATTTTCACTATGCAACCGAATATTCCCTTACCGTAGTAAACAAGGTGAAGCTCTGCTGATTTACATCATCCAACTTTTTATGTATGTGAGTTATTTCTTACAAAACAAAAACTATATTCACCTACTGATTCTGTAGGCACATTTTTTATTTAAAAAAAATAACAAACATGTTATACTGTTATACATGGGGACTGCTCTGTGCAATGGCTTTGCACAAAGCAGTCCCCATCATCCTCTTCTCGGGTACCCCGCTGGTGCTCCTGGCTCCTCTCTTCTGCCGAGTGCCCTCATAGCAAGCAAGGTTTTACCTCCTTCAAGACCAGAGCATTTTTAGCTATTCAGCACTGTGCTACTTTAAGTGGCAATTGCTCATCCATGCAACATTGTATGCAAATGAAATTTATATAATATTTTTCACACAAATAGAGCTTTCTTTTGGTGGTATTTAATCATTGACTTTTTTATTTTTTGCTATATAAATGAAAAAAATACCAAACATTTTGAAAAAATCCCCACATTTTTCTTAGTTATAAAATTTTGCAATTAATCTTTCATCATACATTTAGACTAAAATGGAGTCCGCCACATTTCTTTGGCAAAAATGCCCCAAATCAATTTAATATTATTTAGTCTGTGTGAAAGAAAGTTATAGAGTCTACAATATGATATATACTGTATATAAATATATATATATATATATATATATATATATATATATATATATATATATATATATATATATATATATATATATATATTGTGGCAGAGCATTGGCCCTGCCAGAGTCTAGCAGGAGGTTGTGACCCAGAATTCTCAACCGGATGGGTTGAGGTCTTCCAGGGAGCTTGTGACATGAAGAGGAAACTGGCTTTTCAGTTTCCTCAGTGTTTTCTTAACCACTTAAGGACCAGCCTCGTTTTGGATTTTAGGTGTTTACATGTTTAAGACAGTTTTTTTTTGCTAGAAAATTACTTAGAACCCCCAAACATTATACATAGTTGTTCTTCTAACACCCTAGAGAATAAAATGGCAGTCGTTGCAATACTTTTTTTTGCACCGTATTTGCTCAGCGGTCTTAAAAGCGCACTTTTTTTGGAAAAAATTCACTTTTTTGAATAAAAAAATAAGACAACAGTAAAGTTAGCCCAATTTTTTTTAATATTGTGATATATAATGTTACGCCAAGTAAATTGATACCCAACATGTCACGCTTCAAAATTGCGCCCGCTCGTGGAATGGCGTCAAACTTTTACCCTCAAAAATCTCCATTGGCGACGTTTAAAAAATTCTACAGATTGCATATTTTGCAGTACAGAGGAGGTCTAGGGCTAGAATTATTGCTCTCACTCTACCGGTCGCGGCGATACCTCACATGTGTGGTTTGACCACCGTTTTCATATGCGGGCTCTACTCGCGTATGCGTTCGCTTCTGCGCGCAAGCTCGTTGGGACAGGGGTTTTTTTTTTTTTTTAATTTATTTTTATTATTTATTTTACAATATTTTATTTATTTTTACACTGTTTTTTTAAAAAAAAATGTGTCACTTTTATTCCTATTACAAGGAATTTAAACATCCCTTGTAATAGAAAAAAGCATGACAGGACCTCTTAAATATGAGATCTGGGGTCAAAAAGACCTCAGATCTCATATTTACACTAAAATGCAATAAAAAAAAAGTCATTTAAAAAAATGTGCCTTTAAGAGGCGTGGACGGAAGTGACGTTTTGACGTCGCTTCCGCCCAGCAGTGTCATGGAGACGAGTGGGCGCCATCTTAGCCTCACTCGTCTCCAGGCACAGGACAGAGATGGATGCGATCGCCTCCGCTGCTGCCGACGGCTCCGGTAAGCAAGGGAGGGCACCGGATCGCGGCGGGAGGGGGGCCCTCTCCCGCCACCATTAAAAGTGATCTCGCGGTGAATCCGCCGCAGGGACCACTTTTATCTGAAAGCCGGCCGCTGCACGAAAACGGGGATATGGCAGCTAGCTGCTGCCATAACAATGCAATACCCCTTCAAAGTTTGGACATACATCGTCGTGCGGCGGTCGGCAAATGGTTAAGTTGATTTTGGGACCTGGAGCCTGGAGATTTCAAAGTGATCCGGGTGGGATGAAACCTCCAATCCTGGGTCCAGGTATTCAGAACAGCCAGTATACTACTCAGTTGTGTGCTAGGCTTTTAGTAATAACCTGACCATGGTTCTGGGCTCTACCCCGGCAGACAGGAGGTCTGGTCTAGGAGTCAGGAGAGCTCCACGTGGGAGCCATTGCAGCAAGAGGCTGCTAGCTGTTTGCACCAAGTTGGTTAGTGAACAGTCTGTAGGAGACAGACAAGGGCATGGAATGTAAGGACAGAGCAGCAGTGCAAGAGAGAGCCAAAAGGGCTAAATGTTATTTACAGTATGTTGATGGGAAAAGAAATTGCTGAAAACCCCTGCGAGAGAAACCCATGTTTTGTGTTTACTGGACTTTCTTTTAACCACTTACGGACCAACCGTCGTCGTTATACATCAGCACATTGAAGAGAGGTATCGTAGTTATGGCAGCAGCTAGCTACCATAACCCCGGTATCCTCTTCTTCAGCAGGCGGTCAGCTTTCAGATAAAAGTGGTCTCTGCGGCGGATTCCCTGCAAGATCACTTTTATCGGTGGCGGGAGAGGGCTCCCTCGCTGCCGCTTACCGGAGCTGTCGGTAGGAGGCGGAGGGCAGATCGGGTCCTCTTCCATGTGTGGTATGGAGATGAGTGAGGGGAAGATGGCCCCCACCCGTCTCCATACCATTTCAGGGCGGAAGCAACGACAAAACGTCACTTTCTACCCAAAGCTCTTAAAGAGACATATTTTTTTTTTCAAATGACATTGAATTTTTTTTTAATTTGTGCCAATCGTGTTGGTGTTCTATACCACCTGGCCATAAACTTATATGACATTTCTTGTGTGTTTATTGAGGTATAATGTGTTGCCTCCAATAACTTCTTGTCCTGTGAGGAGGTAAACATATCATTTAGTTGTTTTTCCCATTCCCTAATAAAATAGGGAATTGGGCTATTTTCGCCACTAAGTACAATCTTATACATTCTCGACAACAAATGATAAGTCTCTGAAGTTTTCACACACATCTTCTTAAATATAGTAAGAGAACTCAAAGGTCTTAATTGGTTCTTTAATTTCCCAAAGAAATTAGATATTTGACAATATTGCCACCTTGCCATAGGTATGTTCCCCAGGGATGCCACCACCTCCTCAAAGGGAGATTGGGTTCCCTGCGGGGCATACCGGGCACTGATTGTATTCCCCTCCGATCCCCACGAGTCCCATGCCCCTGCCTCTTCTCCTGGGGGGAACCAAGGATACCATCCTAATGCTCAAGGGGCATATTTGCCGGTTTTATTCATTCTGTCACACACCAATAAACAGCCCCGTGTTATTGGGGAAGTCCACCTTGCAAGACCTCTTGATGCCGTTGGTATCCAAGGTGCCGCTTCTAAGTTTCTACCTGCCATTGTTTTTTCTAATGGGACCCAAGCCTTACTTGTGTTATCATGGCACCAATTTAGAATACATACTAGTGACATTGCTCTATAATACATGGCCATATCTGGGAGCCCAATTCCTCCTTCTCCTTTACTTCTGCATAATATATCATATGCTATTCTGGGGCTTTTATCCTTCCATACAAAGGATACAAAAGCTTTGCATATCTGTTTGAAAAAGTTCTGAGGGAGTAGAATAGGAATAGTGTATAAGACATACATTTTTCTAGGTATTATGTTAATTTTTTGTGTATTAACTCTACCAAACCATGTTAGGGAGCAGCTTCTCCATCTCTGCAAGTCTGTCATTATCTTTACCAATAAAGCACCATAATTAAGTTTGTACAGTAATTTCTTATTTGATGTAATGTGTACTCCTAAATAATATAGAGAATCTGCCTTCCCTACAAAAGGATATGTGTGTTGCAGAGATGTAGCTACTGCTGATGAAACATGGCTTGGTAGTATCACTGACTTCTCATAATTTATTTTAAAGTTGGATAATTTACTGTATTTCTGTACTTCATCCATCAGAACAGGTATTGATTCCAGGGGTTTTTATAGATAGAATATGCTGAAACTTTGTGTTCCTCTGTACCAACCCCCCCCCCAACTATTTTCATTATTTCCCCTGACCCTACAGAGGAGGGGCTCCAGAGTCAAGGCAAACAATAATGGGGAAAGGGAGCACCCCTGCCTTGTACCGTTATGCATGTTAAAATAATCTGAAAGGGTTCTGTTCACTCTTACTCTGGCCCTTGGTCTCCCATACAAGGCCGATACCCATCCTCTCATCCTCTCCCCCAGACCTACTCCCTTCAGTACCTCCATCATAAACCCCCAGTTCACTCTGTCAAATGCTTTTTCTGTATTCATTGACAGAGCTATCCTTGGAATTTTATCAGGTCCATTTTCCATCCAATGGAGGATATGGAGGGCCCGAATAGTGTTGTCTCTTGTTTCGCGACCCCTCATAAACCCTGTCTGATCATAATGGACTAATTGGACTATATGGTCCTGTAATCGGAGGGCTAAGATTTTTGCTGATAATTTAATATCTGAGTAATGGAGTGAGATGTAATTAGCGCAATATTTCCGGTCTTTCCAAGTTTCGGAAGCACCGTCACATAGGCTAATAGCGCTTCTGTAGATAGAGGATTTAATGCCGTGATTTTATTAAAATAGCTACATACAGGGTATACCAAAATTGTATTGAATTTCTTATAATATGTGTTTGTTAGGCCATCTGGTCCCAGACTCTTTCCCATTGGCAGATTTTCTATTGCTTTATTTATCTCCTCAATTGTAATTGGGCACTCTAGCTTCTCAATAACTATGTTAGACAAAGTTGGCATGGCAGTGGTCTTAAGATATTCTTTAATCTCCCCCGCCTGCCTCCCCCCCTCCAATCTTATGGCAGTTGTCTGTATATTATAAAGATCTGTATAAAACTGGTGGAATTCCCAATTCCCCCGCTATAGAGTTTGTATCTACTATCAGTTTATCAATACTTGAGATACTATGTACGTGGCTCGAGTCTTGTTGTTTTTTTAATTGATTGGCCAACAGTCGGCCACATTTGTTCCCTTGATCGTAGAAACGGTGAGCAAAATATCTGTGCTTTTCTTTGGGTTTTTGATTCAAGCATCTAGAGATCTTTATTCTCAACATCTCCAGGCGTCTGGTTGCATGTTGATCAGGGTTTACTTTATGTTTTTTCTCCAGCTCCTGTATTTCTTTCAATAAGTCCTCAATTTCCATCCATTTTTTTTTTTTTTACTCGTGTGCCATGTGCTATTAATTCCCCTCTAATAACCGCTTATGGGCTTCCCAAACTATCTGTTCTCAGACTTCCCCTGGGATGTTTATTTCAAAATATTCCACCATTTTTTTTTATATCTTCTGCTAGATGTCTGTCATCCAATAGTGTTTCATTTAATCTCCACGTCCTCTCCCTATATTCTATAGATACCGGAGAAAAAGTTATTGGATAGGGGCATGATCTGATATTGTTATAGGCTCAATAGTAGCTGATCTCAATAGATTCAGATAGTACTGAACCAAACAAATAAGATCAAGCCGTGAATAAACTTTATAGGTTTTAGAATAATAACTATAATCTTTTTTTTCTGCATGTGTTATCCGCCAGCTATCTACCAAGCGGAGGGATCTAAAAAGCTGTTTCACATGTTTGATTGCCCTAAAGGACAATGGGCCTTTCCCCGTTGAGGTAGCGATTCTAGGGTCTAATGTCACATTAAAGTCTCCCCCTAAGACCATAAATCCTTCCCTAAATTTTTCTAGGAGCCTGATGGTTTGGACAAAAAGTCCACCATATAGGTATTCGGGGCATATATAGTGGCAAATGTATATCGATGTCCATTCAGTGTACCTTTAACAAATACAAATCTCCCTTCCGGGTCCACTTGTTCTACCATGGGGGTGCCCTAAGGGGCATGTTCTCCCAAAGGCTATCGTCACCCCCCTTGCCCTTACAATAGGTGAAACTGAATGGAACCACTGGTTATATGGATATTGGGGAATTCGAGGTAGCGATTCTTCTGTAAAATGCATCTCTTGTATAAATACCACATCTGCCATATAATGGCATAATTCCTGCCACAGATGCCCCTTTTGTGGGGAGAACACAAGCCCCTCACATTATAGGATACAATTTTCATTGAACTAGACATTATTTATATCTTAGGTGGACATTTGGTTTTCCTAAGTCATTGCCGTGTGTCTCAGTTTTCCCCTTCTAGGTGCATCTATAAGACATACCAAATATACAACAAAAACACAATAAAAGTGAAAACCTTCTTACTACAATACACCATTCTACCTAAAGAATTGTACCAACTAAAAGGAGGACAGGTCCGTGTGGTTTCTGTAGTCCCCACTCCGGTACCTTCCTTCCCTCTGCCTTCATGCAGATTATTTAGCCCCTTACATAGGGACCTGCCTAATTGAAAAATAATATATCCCATGGACAGAAAAACAGAAAAAAGGAAAAAAGAAGAAAAAAAGAAAAAACAAGAGAAGAAAAAAGAAAAAAAGAGCAAACCAGTAAAAACACACATATATCTGGTACATGTGAGGGGTCAAATAGCCCCCGGGCATAGTTTCAGTCCAATTATTTTTCTTGTATGGCTTCTATAGCGATGACAGAGGAGGGAAAAAAAAGGCCCCAAAGAAAAAAGGGGCGATGAGGTAAACGTATAAGGCTTATGGCCCGTTACCCCCCCCAAAAAAAGGGGGGTGATGAGGTATACCCCCCCCAAAAAAAAAAATAGGAGAAAGGGAGAAAGTTATTTCTTAATCTTTCAGTTTATTGCATTGATCCATGCATTAAAGATTCATTCTTCTCTGCGCAGACCCTGTGCTGTATTTTAATAGGGACTCGTGACCAGGTTCTGGGCTCTGCAGAGTGGATTTTATAGTTGCCACTACTTGGGGTAGTTCCTGTATTTCTAAAAAATCTTTTTAAATCTTCCTTAGTACAAAGCACTGCCATTTTGCCGTGTCATGAGGCTGTCAAATGAAAAGGAAACCCCCAGCGATATTTAATATCTGCTGATCTCAGGGCCTCCAACAATAGTCTTACAGTTCGGCGCTGCATCAGCCTGCGTCGTGATATATCAGGGAACAAAGATATTTGGGCTCCTTTAATTTCAATCATGGGTGTTTCCCATGCATTTTTCATAATCGCCTCTTTCACAGAGTATTTGTGCATCTTACAAACCACATCGCTCGGTCTATCCTTATTATGTTGGGCCTGGGCATAAGGTGTAACACAATGTACTCTGTCCACTTCCAAAGCGTCTTGCTCTGTTCCCCCCAAAACTTGCTGAAATAAGCCTTGTACAGTAACTATTAGATTTACTAGTATGATATGCTTCAGGGAGACCGCGTATGCGTATGTTTTGTCTACATTCCCTGTTTTCAAAATCATTCAACTGATCCATCTAAAAGTTAATCGCCTCCTCCTGACATTTGGTGTTATCCTGTACATCCGCCACAGCCTGTATAATTTCTTCTTGTTTTTTTCTACTTTTCCACTCTATGTCCCAATGCTGTCGTATCTTCCTTTATCTCTTCTATTACCTATTTAAATGACTGTTCCACTGCTGCTATCAATTGTTGGATATCTGCTTTTGTGGGAAGCGCTCTTATATGTTCTTTGATATCCCAATCCAATTTGATTAACTGAATATCTTCCCCAGGGTGTTCAATGCGCCCTGTTCTTTCCCAGGTGGAGTATTACCTCTGGATTTTGTTGTTGCCTGGGTTAAGTGGGTTAACTCTTTATTCCCCTTATCCCCTCCAGCTGTCTCTCCTTCTCTCTGCTCAGGACTATAAAGCCTGTGCTCACTATTTCCATCTTCAATGGTCATCAGGGGGCTATAGCCATGCCCTATGAGGGTCTCTCCACAAGCCACCGTAACACCCCCCCCTAATTCCATCCACTATGCCTCCGCTGTCCTCAGGGGTCTGATGGGGGCTATAGCCACGATCGAAAGGTTAAAGATCTTCTGCCAGCTTCTGCCATCCCACCACCCGGTACCTGGTAGCCACGTCCATGTGCAGATAATCTCCGGGCTTCTGCCTGTGATCCACCTCGCGACATTGGGGATTCTCGTCCCGGCGTTGTTTGACCTCCCTTTGTCTCAGTATTCCCTCGCTTCCTCTCCTCCTTTGGTTTGGGCGTCTGTGATCTCCACTCTGTGCAGTGAGATACGCTCTCAGCCCACCTGCAGAGTTTCTGCTACCACCTCCCCCTGGCTGGAGCGCCACTCATCTGCGAGTTGTCATCTCTCGCTCCTTGAATTGTGGCAAACACGTCTCCCCTTCTCCTCCTCTGCTGCTCTGCTAGTCCCGATCACTCAGCTGATTGCTCTGCTAATTGCCATTTGCTGTGTAATTACCCAGGGGCATGAGACACATTCACATAGCTTGTCCACTCCTCATCTCCCCTCTGACTGGTTAACTGACCATGGTTTTGATAGTTCTGTGTATTACTGCAAGTTTAACGCCGTATATTTCATTGCATTGCATTACTTCAAGTTTAACGCCATATAGTTCTGTGCGTTACTGCAAGCTTAATGCTGTATTTTTCATTGCGTTACTGCAAGTTTAACGCCATATATTTCATTGCGTTACTGCAAGCTTAATGTGGTATGTTTCATTGCGTTACTGCAAGTTTAACGCCATATATTTCATTGCGTTACTGCAAGCTTAATGTGGTATATTTCATTGCGTTACTGCAAGTTTAATGTCATATAGTTCTGTGCGTTACTGCAAGTTTAACCCCGTATATTTCATTGCGTTACTGCAAGTTTAACGCCGTATATTTCATTGCGTTACTGCAAGTTTAACGCCATATAGTTCTGTGCGTTACTGCAAATTTAACACAGTATATTTCATTGCATTACTGCAAGTTTAACGCCGTATAGTTCTATGCGTTACTGCAAGTTTAACGTTGTATACTTAATTGCATACTGCAAGTTTAACTCTGTATATTTCATTGTGTTACTGCAAGCTTAACGCCATATAGTTCTGCACGTTACTGCAAGTTTAATGCAGTATATTTCATTACGTTACTGCGAGGTTAACACCATATAGTTTTGTGAGTTACTGCACAATTGGTGCAGTATATTGCAGTATATTATAGTGTATCCGTGGAGCGTGTCTGTGTAATGAATACTCAAATTAAAGTGCACCAAACAGCACTTTCCATTGTTTAAAGTACATCCACGGACACATTTACACATCTTTATTACATTTTGTTACTAAGCACCCCCCACTCCCCCTATCATGTCTGGGAGGACAGCAAGGAGAGGCAGATATTCCCATGGCATTGTAAGGGGGCCAGCAGCATATGTGTCCACAGGCTAAGGTGGATGTGGTCAGTCCTCAGGCAGGGCATCATTTCCTCTGTTTAGTGATGTTGCCCGTGCTATCCAGCTGCAGCATGCAGAGGAGGTTATGGACTGGCTTACTAAACCATCCTCCTCATTCTCCGTCACCCAAGCAGAGACTAGTGCACAGTCCCCTGCAGCTGCCAGAGTGGCAAAACCTGCCTTCTTGTCCACAGCTATTTCTACCATAGTCTCAGGATCAGGCATGGAGGAGTCAGCGGAATTATTTGAACACAGCGTCAGCCACTTGCTCCTTGATGATGCACAGCCAATACTCGATTCAGATGCTGGTTCTGAGGTTGAGGGAGGCAGGAACATACAGAGAGGGGAGAACACTGGTACACAAATTGGCATTCATGTTCCCCCAGCCACAGCGTATTGCCAAGTTGTTTTCAGTGGTAATGAGGATGGAGGAGATGATAATGATGAGGTCACTGACTCGACTTGGGTGCCGGATAGAGCAGAAGAGGAAAGTGAGGGTGAGGCACAACCCCAACGAGGCTGCCATCATGGAAGATTAGAGAGCATCCACCCTATTCCATCACATTGTAGAGCTGTTATCTCCCGGCCCACTTCCCACAGCTCAGCTGTCTGGACCATTTTTAGTACATGTGCAGCCAATCGCACTGTTGCTATTTGCAAACTTTATCTCAAGCACATCAAACGTGGCAAAAACACCACCCATTTGGGTACCACATGCTTGACAAGGCATTTAACCTCCCACCACTCAGCCCGTTGGCAAGAGCACCTGAAAGCCACACAAAAGGGGCACAAATCTGTCCCTCCTCCTTACTCACCTCAGTCTGTCCCTGCTATACCTCATTACCTCTCAGCAGCCTCCACTGACAGGGATAATGGTATAGCGCTAGGTGTCCCAGGTCCTTGCAGCACACCACCAGCTGTAGACTATAGCCAGCAAATTTCTCTGCCCCATCTGCTGCAGTGGAAAAAAAAATACAGTCCCTGTCAAACAGGTGTGGAAAAATTGTTCTTTGGGTGTTAATTGTGCTCATGAAACCTACACCAAAAACATTCTTCCAGATGAAATCAACACCCACAACACTAGGCAGCCTAGAAGTCCTGCAGAGATTCCACATCCCAAAATCACTTATTCAGCAAAATTGGCATCAGGGGCTACATAGCTGCTGGCAGGACTGATTCATAAAAGTCAGACGGTCCAAAGAGTCTGTGGACATGCACATTCTATTTGCACCAATTTTGACCTTTTCATTATTAAACCCTTATTTTGAAAAGTGTTAACCTTGTCTCTAAAGCTCTTAATGCAAGCTATAAATGAAACTGACTCCTTGAAGAGCGCTACTGTTTTACAGTAAGGCCTTTGAGCATACCTGTCTGTGGTGGCAGTGTGTGTTACAGACACTTATTCTAAAATCATAATTGTTATTGCTAAATTGGATGGAAGTTCTGACCCTTCCTAATCAAAGGTCGGTGGTGGCAGTTAAAGGGTTAATTTCTTAATTAGCCCAGTGACAATCGCTATTAGGCTTCTGGCACCTAGATTGTGGTCCCGCAAGCTGGGAAATCTTTGTGCTGGGCTCAGCTGAGAGTGGTATTGTTACGCAAGTGACAGCGTGGTGTGAGGTTGGCCGGCCCTTCATCACGAGTTAGAGAGGAGGGCAGGGATCTGACACCCGCGTTTGTCACATATGCAGGGGGTTACACATGCAGGAGTTTCTTCCAAAGAAGTGGGGTTCTTTAAATATGTAAGTGGCACTTCCGCTCTTGCATCATCCATCTGAACGTTTCTTCTCTCTCTTCACAAGTAAATCTGCGTTTATATTTCCATCTACCTTAAACTGAACATTGACTGACTGCTCAAATGTATATTTGGTTACCAAAATTATGGGTTCCCTTATCTCTACAATTTTGACCTTTTGGTCCTCTTGCAGTTTGATTGTGGTGTGAAAAGTTCTGCTCTGCTAGCTGTGTGCCTGATATTACCTTCTGATTGATTAATTGCCAGATTCCATCCACACCCAACACAGCATAAAACAAGGCCTTCTTTATGGGGGAACACGTACAGGGGGTTGCACATGCAGGGGTTTCTTCCAAAGAAGTGAGGTTCTTTAAAAAAGTGCCACTTCAGCGACTTGCACAAAGCAAACATCAACAGCAGACTACTTTACAAAACACAAAACTGCAGATTACCTCATTTCCAAATCATCTCACCTTCCTCTCTGAAACATGCACTCTTTACCTCTCCTTTTCACAATTGCAGCCTGTCTGGTCAAATCTCTCTTTTCTTCACCCCTCTTCTCCACCCCACATTTTGTACATATCACCCTCACTTCTCCCCTTTCCCTATTACTGCACTCATCACCTCTTTCTAACTCTAAGCCCATATGCTAACAACCCCCCCCCCCCCCCCCAGGATGCTGAAGCATGTCCCCTCATACAAATCAAATTCTCATATTACCTCCCTTACTCTTCTGCTTCGCCTAACCTCTGGAGATATTTCCCCAAACCCTGGGCCTCCTTTATTTAACTGTACCCAACACACCCATCACCCCACACCCTCTGGCAGTAGTCACATACTGCATGGGCGGCACAGTGGTGTAGTGGGTAGCACTCTTTCCTAGCAGTAAAAAGGGTTGCTGGTTCGAATCCCAAACATGACACTACCTGCCTGGAGTTTGCATGTTCTCCCTGTGCCTGCGTGGGTTTCCTTCGGGTACTCCGGTTTCCTCCCACACTCCAAAGACATGCTGGTAGGTTAATTGTCTTCTGTCTAAATTGGCCCTGGTATATGAATGCACGTTAGGCTTGTTGAGGGTAGGGACCGATGTGAATGTACAATGTATATGTAAAAGCGCTGCGTAAATTGACGGCGCTATACAAGTACCTTACATAATAATAATCTACACATTTTAGTCTCTATTCCTCTTTTCAAAACCAGCCTCCCCTTCTTCTGTGCCTTTTGAAATGCCCGCTCTGTCTACAACAAACTCACCGCTGTTCATGACCCTTTTATCACTAATTCCTTTAATCTACTTGCTGTCACCAAAACCTGGCTCCATGAATCTGCTTCCCTCTCCCACGGTGGCCTTCTCTGGACTCACTCCCCTAGGCCTAATGGACGCAAGGGAGGTGGAATGGGATTCCTCCTATCCCCACAGAGCAGCTTCCAGGTTCTTCACTCCCCTCCCTCTCTTTCCCTCTCATCATTTGAAGCTCACTGTATATGTCTATTCTCTCCAACTTCCCTAAGAATTGCTGTGATCTACCAGCCCCCTGGCCCATTATCGACTTTCCTTGATGAGTTTTCTGCCTGGCTACCCTACTTTCTCTCTTCTGAAATTCCCACAAAGGAAAGATTTTTCTAGGTTGAGAATCCAACCTAGGTGTTCCAGATACTTGACTGTGGTCCTCAAGTTCCCGTTCAAAGAGGCTACCGACCGGTCTCTAAAGAGCAGGTCGTCTAGGTATGCTATGACAGTTATACCCTGGGCCCTTAATCTGGCCAGAGGAGGAGCCAAGATCTTTGTAAACACTCAAGGTGCAGTGGCTATCCCGAAAGGCAGAGCCACAAACTGGAAATGGCACCCTCCTATCTCGAAGCGTATAAACTTCTGATGAGCAGGAAAAATGGGCACATGCAGATATGCATCTCTGATGTCTATCGATGCCAGAAATTCTCTTCCCTGCAGGATGGAGACTACTGTCCGAATTGATTCCATGCGGAAGGACCGAATCCTTAGGAATCGATTCAGATCTCTTAGATCCAGAATGGGTCTGACACCCCCATTTGGCTTTTGGACCGTAAAAAGGTTGGAATAAAAGCCCAATCCTTGATCCTTCGTGGGAACCACCATAATGACCTCTTGCGACAAAAGTCGCTCTAGCGCTAGAAGGAGCGACTGCTTTTTCTCTGGATCTCTGGGGACACTTGATCTGAGGAAACGAGGAGAGGGAAATTCTTGGAACTTCAGCTTGTACCCTAAGGTTACCGTGGAGATTACCCATCTGTCCTGGAAGTCCTCCTGCCAGAGCTTTGAGAACTGTAGCAGTCTTCCCCCCACTCGAGCGAGCGGGGGCGCCCCTTCATAAAGAGGCCTTAGTGTCTTGTCTAGTAGACTTCTTCCCCCAGGACTTCTTTTGTCCCTGGGGTTGACTCTTGTTTCTTGACCCAGATGGAGGAGGCCATCGTGACTGCCTGGAGGCTGATGCCCCTGGTGCTGGGGAAAGAGTCCATTTGAAAGAGGGACGCTTACTCTTTTTCTTAACAGGTAAGAGAATGCTTTTCTTACAAGAGATCCTTTGGATATATTTATCCAAGTCTTCTCCAAACAACCTTGCACCATGAAATGGAAACCCAGCCAGAAGCTTCTTCCATGGTGCTTCAGCTGACCAATTTCTCAACCATAAGAATCTACATATATGCACCAACCCAAGTGAAAGACGAGAGGTTTGGATGATAGAATCTCTGATGGCATCAACAACAAAACATAAGGCTGCTGGAAGGTTAGCCAACCCCTGGGCCTGCTGTTCAGGTAGAACTTTGATGACCTGTTTAACATGGTCTCTTAAGTATTGAGAGACTCCAATCGCTGCTACTGCAGGTTGAGCCACTGAACCTGCTAAGAAGAAAACATCCTTCAACAGGGACTCCATCTTTTTACCCACAGGATCCCTGAGCATCTGCGCATTGTCTACAGGACAAGTCAGATTTTTATTTATGGAGGAGATGGCGGCGTCAACAGCCGGTATTCCCCACATTTTTATAAACTTTTCTTCCATAGGATAAAGTGTTGAAAACTTTTTCGGTGGAAAAAAACGTTTATCTGGGTGATCCCACTCCTTTTCAAGTAAATTATGAACAGGAAAAGCATGTGATGTTTGAGGAGGTTTCAGTGACCCCAAAGAAGAAGAGGGTTCTTTAACTGATTCAGATATGGGCAACTTAAATGTGGAGCGGACCAATCCAGCACGGATCTGTGCTAAGACCTTCTCCTCCTGGGAAGCCGAAGAGGGTCCCTCTCCACCTGATTCCTCTGAAGAGGAATCATCCACCCCATCCCGATCCTCTGAAAGGGATTCTTCTCCCCTATCTAAGAGCTCCTCTGCCTGAGGGTCCTGGGAAACAGAGGAAGGCCTAGTGCATTTTCTTCCACTGAGTGAAGATGTGATCACGGCCAATAATATTTCCTCTAATCCATTAATGGTTGAGGAAAAAAACTCCTGTGTAATGTATACAGGGGCTGAAGTGCCAGAAGCAGGTGTAGCCCCTGACCCCAACGGCTCTCCCTGGCTAGTCGTCCCTGGCCCCTTAGGGGGAGGAGGATGCTGCAGAAAGGGGGTCCTCAGAACCTGAAGGAGATCCCCTAGAGCCTCTGGTTCTTGGGGTATTTGAACATCTTCTACCCATAGTGCAAAGCAACAAGGTGGAGGTATCACAAAATGAACACTGACTGCTGAGCGATGTAGTCCGGCAAAAGCCCTGCTACTAAATGCCCAGTCTAGTGTTAAGTTAGTAAATGCTGCCTAGGAGAATGCCTGTGTCCCACCTTACATGCAACCGTCAGCTCTGTGTCCCTCCAAAGGCTGTGTGCACCTGTAAAGTGTGCCTCTTATAGCCATGCAGCCGGCAATGTGGGCGTCTGAGCACGCTGAGGCCTTGCTGATGCTCCGCTCCCCCACTCTACCGCCCTCCCCCCATTTAGTAAAAAGCGCACACTTCCCGCGCGAGCCGACCCTCCTGTTTTGACAAGCATGGAGGAAAAGGCTGGCGGTGGGGAAGGAAGGACAGAGGCCGGCAGTGATGGGGCCTGCATATGGCAATGGCGGGGGCGGCGATAGTGCGGTATACTACCGCCTTACAGACCACCTGCGGCCCCCCCTATTCTTGGGGGGAATCACCCGGAGGAGAGCCCCCCATCCCATCCTACCTGGAGCTCGGCTGGAGGAGCTGTGAAGCGTGAAACACTGAGACAGACATCAGCATGAGAAGGTATGTGCTCTTGGCAGCCCCCGGTGGCGACAATAGGCATAGCATGCATTTACTTTAAAGGAGAAACCTACTAGAACTAAAAAATTCTGTGAAATCTCCCTTACCTTATCCAGCCGCAGGGTTCTGTTATACAGACCCAATCTTCACCTCTCACGGTGGGCTCCGTTTGGAAAAACCTTCAGAGACTGGGGCCCCCTACGGATAGGGGGATCCACAGTTCTGGGCCTGTAAAGCAACCGGACAGAAATAAGGCTAGAAAAACCATTTTCTGAAATGCGGGGTCCAGCTCTCTAAAAAGAGGAAGCGTTACAGGTAAAATCTCGTTTCTTCGGACACAAGGCCCGGGTACCATCCAATTCGGCCTAGAAAGGACACTTTGAAATGGATCCAGTTCACCTGGCTTGCCCCAGTATAGGATATAGGATATTCCCTTTGGAGTTCAGCACAGGACATCTTTACACGTCCAACACCTAAGACACTGGCGTAAAAACTGAGGTATCCCTGTAAGGGGAGGGATTATATAGGGGGTTGAACTTCCTGGTTAGGGTGTGCCAGTGTCCAATCACCTAGTGATACCTATATAACCCATCAGTAATTACTGAGGTTCTGTGTCCCGTGATGTATAAGAAAGAAATACTATTCTTTCCTCCACACTGCCAAGCAGACTTATTTTACCATTCTTATTAACACCTTCTCATCCAGTCCCCGTCAACTCATCTCTACCTTCAACTCTCTACTTTGTCCTCCACTGCCTCCACCCACTAACTTACACACTGACCAGGAGATTGCTAATCGCTTTAAAAACGAGATTGATACAATTTGCAATGAAATCTTCACTCTACAGGTATCTCCCCCAGTTAAGACACCATGTCAACAAAGACAATTGACACTCCCCTTATTTAAACCTGCTACTTTAAACAAAGTTGCTAAACTCCTTTCTAACGCCCACCTAACCACCTGTCCCCTGGACCCTATTCCCTCTCAAATACTACGGTCACGTCTGACTCTATCCTACACTCTCAAACCCACATCTTCAATCTCTCGCTCTCTTCTGGCATCTACCTCAATGCTCTAAAACACGCATTGGTCAACCCCATACTTAAAAAGCCATCCTTGGACCCTACCAATCTTAACAATCTACACCCTATCTCCCTGCTCCCCTTTTCCTCTAAACTCCTTGAATGCCTGGTTTACAACCAACTGAGTGACCACCTCACTAAGAATAACCTTTTTGATCCCCTTCAATCTGGATTTCGCCCTCAACACTCCACAGAAACTGCTCTTTTAAAACTCACAAATGACCTACTAACCACAAAAACCAACGGACTCTGTATTCTTACTTCCGGACCTTTCAGCTGCCTTTGATACAGTTGACCACCCCCTCCTCCTCAAAATACTTTACTCCCTCAGTCTCTGTGACTGTGCT
Organism: Lithobates clamitans; assembly: GCA_037952925.1. Lineage (NCBI taxonomy): Eukaryota > Metazoa > Chordata > Amphibia > Anura > Ranidae > Lithobates > Lithobates clamitans. The sequence continues at coordinate 744,764 of JBBGZY010001537.1, forward strand.
CTTCAGTGGCTCTCATCCTACCTATCCCAACGCACCTTCAGTGTAACTTACAATTCTATTTCCTCCTCTCCTATTCCCTTCTTTGTCGGGTTCCCCAAGGTTCTGTTCTTGGACCTCTCCTATTTTCAATCTACACCTCCTCCCTGGGTCAGTTTATTGCCTCCTACGGCTTTCAATATCATTTCTACGTTGACAACACCCAAATCTATCTCTCCACCCCTCAACTTACTCCATCAGTCTCCTCACGCATCACTAACTTACTAACAGACATATCTGTCTGGATGTCACACCACTTCCTCAAACTCAACTTGTCCAAAACTGAGCTCATAATATTTCCTCCCCCACGTGCCTCTTCCCCTGACTTGTCTGTCAAGAGCAATGGCACAACCATCCACCCATCCCCACATGTCAGGGTGCTAGATGTTATCCTGGACTCTGAAATCTCCTTTTGGCCCCACATCCAATCACTCTCCAAAGCTTGCCGCCTCAACTTCCACCACATCTCTAAACTACGTCCCTTTCTAACCAATAAAACCACAAAGCTCTTGATTCACTCCCTGGTTATCTCTCGCCTCGACTACTGCAACTCCCTCCTCATTGGCTTACCTTTAAATAGACTATCCCCCCTTCAGTCCATCATGAATGCTGCTGCCAGACTCATCCACCTTACAAACTGCTTAGTGTCTGCCTACCCTCTCTGCCAATCCCTCCATTGGCTGCCACTCGCCCAACAAATTAAATTCAAAATACTAACAATAAGTTACAAAGCCATCCACAACTCTGCCCCTACATCATTAGCCTAGTTTCAAAATACCAACCTAATCGTCCTCTTCGTTCCTCCCAAGACCTCCTGCTCTCTAGCTCCCTTATAACCTCCTCCCATATTCGCTTCCAGGACTTCTCCCAAGCCTCTCCCATCCTCTGGAATTCCCTACCCCAATCTGTCAGACTGTCTCCAAATCTATCCACTTTTAGGGGATCCCTGAAAACTTTTCTCTTCAGAAAAGCCTATCCTCCCTCCACCTAACAACTGCACTTCTATTTTCTTCATCAGCTCATCCCCCACATCCTATTACCCTTTTGTATCACTTGACCTTCCCTCCTAGACTGTAAGCTCTAACGAGTAGGGCCCTCTGATTCCTCCTGTATTATATTGTATTTTAATTGTACTATCTGCCCTAATGTTGTAAAGTGCTGCGCAAACTGTCGGCGCTATATAAATCCTGTATAATAATATTAATATTTCTATTATCAGTAACAAAACCTCCAGCAGCACTGAATGCCCGTTCAGAAAAAACGCTGGATGCAGGGCAGCCCAGCAACTCAATAGCGTACTGGGCAAGTTCTGTCCAGTGGTCTATTCTCATGACCCAGTAAGTCAGTGCATCGTTGTCTGGAAAGCTCTCCATCTCTGTTTTTGCCTCTAGATAATTGTCCACCATGTGATGCAGACGCTGCCGATGGGATGTGGAAGCTGATAGCCCTGGGCGGCAAGGACTAAATAAATTCAGAAATGCATCACTTAGGCTCACTTCACCGCTCCTCTCTTGCTCTCTTGATCAACAGAAGCCTCAAAACTATGTTTTCCATGACACTGTAACCTACCAGAGTCGGGAAAAGCAGCTTCTCTTTAAGGTGTCCTCGAGCTTTTATCTTCTGCACTTTCTGTGGGGACGGGATGAGTTCTGAGACTTTCCCCTTATAATGGTGGTCAAGGAGGGTTACCAATAGGGATGAGCCGAACACCCCCCGGTTCGGTTCGCACCAGAACCCGTGAACGGACCGAAAGTTCGCACGAACGTTAGAACCCCATTGACGTCTATGGGACTCGAACGTTCGAAATCAAAAGTGCTCATTTTAAAGGCTAATTTGCATGGTATTGTCCTAAAAAGGGTTTGGGGACCCGGGTCCTACCCCAGGGGACATGTATCAATGCAAAAAAAACTTTTAAAAACGGACGTTTTTTCGGGAGCAGTGATTTTAATGATGCTTAAAGTAAAAAAAAAAAAAGTGAAATATTCCTTTAAATATCGTACCTGGGGGGTGTCTATAGTATGCCTGTAAAGTGACGCGTGTTTCCCATGTTTAGAACAGTCCCTGCACCAAATGTCATTTTTAAAGGAAAAAATCACATTTAAAACTGCTTGCGGGTTTAATGTCATGTCGGGTCATGGCAATATGGATGAAAATCAGTGAGACAAACGGCATGGGTACCCCCCAGTCCATTACCAGGCCCTTTGGGTCCTGTATGGATATTAAGGGGAACCCCGCACCCAAATTAAAATAAGGAAAGGTGTGGGGCCACCAGGCCCTATATACTCTGAACAGCAGTATACAGGTGGTGCAAACAAGACAGGGACTGTAGGTTTGTTGTTAAGTAGAATCTGTTTGTAATTTTGAACATTTTTAACGTGTTTAGCTCCAGCCAAAAAATCTTTTCTAAGCTTTTTGGAAAACATAGGGAAGGGTTATCACCCCTGTGACATTTGTTTTGCTGTCTTTCCTCCTCTTCAGAAGATTTCACCTCACTTTTTTGTCCCAATGAAAAATGTTTTTTGAAAATTTGGGTTTTTTTGTGGAACAAGGATTGGAAAGCATCAGTGGAAAGGAGAAATTGTTTTCCCATATTAACTCTTACAGGAGAGAATTTCCCTTCCTAGGGGTAGATTTCATCTCACTTCCTGTTGTCTCCTTCCGTTTGCAAGTAGGAGTCGTTTGTAAGTTAGATGTTTGAAAGTAGGGTCCTGCCCTATATACTCAGCAGAAATTTGGGCCTTAGGTGTTGCTGTGGCCACAACACTGTAAGCCCTCACAGGGCCCTGCTGTGAAATATTAGATCAAGAATTGTAATTACATGCCCCTGTTGAACAGGAGCTGAAAAATTAGGCCTTAGGCACTGGTGCTGGTGCCACAACACTGCAACCCCTCACAGACACTCTAGTTGGAACGCAGGAACGAGCCCTGCTGCAAAGTATTGCTTCAAAAATTGTAATTACACGCCCCTGTTAGACAGGGGCAGAAAAATTGGGCCTTAGGCACTGGTGCTGGTGCCACAACACTGCAACCCCTCACAGACACTCTAGTTGGAACGCAGGAACGAGCCCTGCTGCAAAGTATTGCATCAAAAATTGTAATTACACGCCCCTGTTAGACAGGGGCAGAAAAATTGGGCCTTAGGCACTGGTGCTGGTGCCACAACACTGCAACCCCTCACAGACACTCTAGTTGGAACGCAGGAAAGAGCCCTGCTGGAAAGTATTGCATCAAAAATTGTAATTACACGCCCCTGTTAGACAGGGGCAGAAAAATTGGGCCTTAGGCACTGGTGCTGGTGCCACAACACTGCAACCCCTCACAGACACTCTAGTTGGAACGCAGGAACGAGCCCTGCTGCAAAGTATTGCATCAAAAATTGTAATTACACGCCCCTGTTAAACAGGGGCTGAAAAATTGTGCCTTAGGCACTGGTGGTGGCGCCCAGAACCAAAAATGTTCTTACAAGCTATCAGCGTGATGATTGAGGAGGAAGAGGATAATTACTCAGGGATAGTCACTCAGCATCAGCATAGGCAGTCTTTGAAGGGATCTGAGATTTCAAAAAAAATTATTCGGTTACATCAGCATCAGGTGCTTGGTAGCTGGTGGTGATCCAAGACTGATTCATTTTTATGAAGGTCAGCCGATCGACCGAGTCGGTGGACAGACGCACCCTGTGATCGGTTACCACGCCTCCAGCAGCACTGAATGTGCGTTCCGAAAGAACGCTGGATGCAGGACAGGCCAGTAGCTCAATTGCATACTGTGGAAGCTCTGGCCAGTGATCCATCCTCAAGACCCAGTAACCCAGAGGATTTTCGGTGGGAAAGGTGTCCAAGTCTGATCTTGCCCCTAGGTATTCCTGCACCATGTAAAACAGACGCTGGCGATGGTTGCTAGAACCGATCATACCTTGCGGCTGCCGACCAAAAAATTGTCTGAACGCATCGGTCAGACGGCCACCTTCTCCACCGCTCCTTCTTTGACTGACCGAAGCCTCAGCAACACGTTGTCCAGAAACAGGAGTTTGTAACCTCCCAGTCTCTGGGAACGCGTTGCACAGACCTTTCTGCAAGGCCTCCCGAAGATGTTTCATCCTCTGCTCCCTCTGCGATGGCAAGATAAGGTCCGCAACCTTACCCTTGTAACGTGGATCAAGGAGGGTTGCCAGCCAGTATTGGTCCTTCTCCTTGATACCACGAATACGAGGATCCTTACGCAGGCTTTGCAGGATCAGGGAGGCCATGCAGCGTAGGTTTGCTGAGGCATTCAGTCCGGAGTCCTCTGGGTCACTAAGGACAACAACGTCCGCAGCCACCTCCTCCCAGCCACGTACAAGTCCATGTGTTCCTTGGGACTGATCCCTTAAAGACTGCTGCTGATGCTGAGTGCCAGGCTCCACCTCCATACTGACACAATCTTCCTCCTCCTCCTCCTCCTCCTCGTCCTCTTCCTGTGTGATCGGCGGGCACGCAGGAACACTGTCTGGATAAAGGGGGCCTTGAGAGCTAAGGAAGTCCTCCTCTTCCTGCCTCTGTTCTGCCTCAAGTGCCCTGTCCATTATTCCACGCAGCGTGTGCTCCAACAGGTGGACAAGGGGGACAGTGTCACTGATGCATGCACTGTCAGTGCTCACCATCCTCGTGGCCTCCTCGAATGGTGACAGGACAGTGCATGCATCCCTGATCATGGCCCACTGGCATGGGGAAAAAAAACCAAGCTCCCCTGACCCTGTCCTGGTGCCATAGTCGCACAGGTACTCATTGATGGCCCTCTGCTGCGTGTGCAGCCGCTGCAGCATGGCCAACGTTGAGTTCCACCTGGTGGGCATGTCACAGATTAGGCGGTTCTTGGGCAGGTTAAACTCCTTTTGGAGGTCCGTCAGCCGAGCACTGGCATTATATGACCGGCGGAAATGCACACAGACTTTCCTGGCCTGCCTCAGGACATCCTGTAAGCCCGGGTACCTGCCCAAGAACCGCTGCACCACCAAGTTAAGGACGTGAGCCAAACAGGGCACATGGGTCATTTGTCCCTGTCGGAGGGCAGAGAGGAGGTTGGTGCCATTGTCGCAAACCACCATTCCTGCCTTAAGTTGGCGTGGCGTCAACCACCTCTGAACCTGCCCCTGCAGAGCTGACAGAACCTCTGCCCCAGTGTGGCTCCTGTCCCCCAAGCACACCAGCTCAAGCACCGCATGGCATCTTTTGGTCTGCGTACTTGCGTAGCCCCTTGAACGCCTACGGAGCACCGCTGGTTCCGAGGAAGAGGCCATGGAGGAAGAAGAAGAGGAGGGGGTGGAGGAGAGAGGTGTGTCACAATCAGCATTTTGGAGGCGTGGTGGCGGAACAACCTCCAACACTACTGCACCTTGTCCTGCATCCTTCCCAGCTGCCAGCAGAGTCACCCAATGCGCCGTGAAACTTAGGTAACGTCCCTGTCCATGCCTGCTGGACCATGAGTCAGCGGTAATATGCACCTTACCGCTGACCGCCCTGTCCAGCGAGGCATGGACATTGCCTTCCACATGCCGGTAGAGAGCCGGAATCGCCTTCCGTGAGAAAAAGTGGCGTTTGGGTACCTGCCACTGAGGAACTGCACATTTCACAAACTCACGGAAGGGGGCAGAGTCTACCAACTGAAAAGGCAGCAGTTGAAGTTCTAGCAATTTTGCCAAGCTAGCATTCAACCGCTGGGCATGTGGATGGCTGGGAGCAAACTTCTTTCGGCGGTGCAGCAGCTGGGGCAGGGAAATTTGCCTGGTACAATCTGACGTCGGTGTACCAAAAGCAGATTGCCCACAAGTACTTGGCTGTGACACACCTAATTCTACACCTTCATTCTTCTCAGTGCAGGTCTCAGAGAGGACTGAAGGTCTAGTGGGGTTGGAAATCTCAGCTGATGAGGAGCAAGGAGAGATCGTCTTTGTTCTTTGGTGTGGGTCTTTTAGATACGCTTGCCAACGAACTGCATGGCAGGTCAACATATGTCTGGTCAAGCATGTGGTACCCAAGCGGGAGATGTTTTGGCCACGCGAGATACGCTTGAGACATATGTTGCAAATAGCAGCGGTGCGATCTGATGCACTCGTCTCAAAAAAGGCCCACACCAAAGAACTTTTTGAATAACGCGCAGAGACTGCAGCGCCCTGCACATGTGGAGCTTTGGGGTGTGATGCAGTCAATGTGCTGCCCTTAGGCTGGCCCCTGGAGGGCATCCTGCCTCGTTGGTGATGTGCCGCCTCCTCCTCCTCCTCCTCCTCCTCTCTCCTATCAGGCACCCACGTTGAGTCAGTGACCTCATCATCCCCTCCCTCCTCATCACTGGAGCAAACCTGGCAGTATGCTGCAGCAGGGGGAGCATGACTGCCAGATTGCTGTCCTTCTTGGGCACCCCCTCTGTCCGTGCTCATGTTACTGCCTTCATCGAGCTCAGTATCATCATCAGAGCCTTCCAAACGCTGGGCATCCTCCTGGAGCATGTACCCAACACTGTGGTCAAACAGTTCGAGGGAATCCTCATGAGGACATGGTGGAGCTAGGGAAGGAGTCACTGATGACATTGAGCTGAGGGAAGAGGCCGCTGCTTTGCCAGACAAAGCACCCTGGGCATGGGTGAGAGAGGATGAGGAGGATGAGGACGGCTTGGTCATCCACTCGACCAAGTCTTCCGCATGTTGCGGCTCAACACGGCCAGCTGCCGAAAAAAAGGCCAAGCGTGTCCCATGGCCACGTGCTGATGAGGATGCACCGTCTCCACGACCAGCACTAGACACAGAGCCTGCTTGCCCTCTCTTATTGGCTTGTGACTGTCTGCCTCTCCTTCTTGGCCTTCCAGACATACTAATGGCCTGTAGCTGCACTAAGCTGGGATAGAACACCTGTAATTTTCTTCAGGTAGCTTTATATACTGTAACCAGACAAGCCTGCCTGTCAGTAGGAAGATAACAGGAACGGATCTAGCTGAACACTGTGAGCAGGACGCACTGCACTAAATGTAAATAGTCTAGCTGCCTGACCGTGGTACTAATAGGATTAAATAGAACACCTGTAATTTTCTTCAGGTAGCTTTATATACTGTAACCAGACAAGCCTGCCTGTCAGTAGGAAGATAACAGGAACGGATCTAGCTGAACACTGTGAGCAGGACGCACTGCACTAAATGTAAATAGTCTAGCTGCCTGACCGTGGTACTAATAGGATCAAATAGAACACCTGTAATTTTCTTCAGGTAGCTTTATATACTGTAACCAGACAAGCCTGCCTGTCAGTAGGAAGATAACAGGAACAGATCTAGCTGAACACTGTGAGAAGGACGCACTGCACTAAATGTAAATAGTCTAGAAGATAACAGGAATGGATCTAGCTGAGCACTGTGAGCAGGACGCACTGCACTAAATGTAAATAGTCTAGAAGATAACAGGAACGGATCTAGCTGAACACTGTGAGCAGGACGCACTGCACTAAATGTAAATAGTCTAGAAGATAACAGGAACGGATCTAGCTGAACACTGTGAGCAGGACGCACTGCACTAAATGTAAATAGTCTAGAAGATAACAGGAACGGATCTAGCTGAACACTGTGAGCAGGACGCACTGCACTAAATGTAAATAGCAGGAACGGATCTAGCTGAACACTGTGAGCAGGACGCACTGCACTAAATGTAAATAGCAGGAACGGATCTAGCTGAACACTGTGAGCAGGACGCACTGCACTAAATGTAAATAGCAGGAACGGATCTAGCTGAACACTGTGAGCTGGACGCACTGCACTAAATGTAAATAGCAGGAACGGATCTAGCTGAACACTGTGAGCAGGACGCACTGCACTAAATGTAAATAACAGGAACGGATCTAGCTGAACACTGTGAGCAGGACCCACTGCACTAAATGTAAATAACAGGAACGGATCTAGCTGAACACTGTGAGCAGGACGCACTGCACTAAATGTAAATAGTCTAGAAGATAACAGGAACGGATCTAGCTGAACACTGTGAGCAGGACGCACTGCACTAAATGTAAATAGTCTAGATAGAAGATAACAGGAATGGATCTAGCTAAACTGAATACAGTGTATATATATATATGCAACACCTGGGATGCATATATATACACAATACACTGTAAGTGCAGCTAACTGACTGACTGTTCTGCCTAATCTATCTAACTCAAATCAAATGACACTGTCTCTCTCTCTCTCTATCTCTCAGCACACCGGAACACACACTACACAGGGCCGGCGTGCAGGCAGCCTTATATAGTGTGGGGTGTGTACTAAATCCCCTGAGCCATAATTGGCCAAAGCCACCCTGGCTTTGGCCAATTACAGCTCTCTCTACTGACGGCGCTGTGATTGGCCAAGCATGCGGGTCATAGTGCATGCTTGGCCAATCATCAGCCAGCAATGCACTGCGATGCCGCAGTGAATTATGGGCCGTGACGCGCCACACGAATTTGGCGCGAACGGCCCATATCGTTCGCAATTCGGCGAACGACCAAACAACCGATGTTCGAGTCGAACATGGGTTCGACTCGAACACGAAGCTCATCCCTAGTTACCAACCAATAGTGATCCTTTCCCTTAAAGCGGTGTTCACCCGCAAATTTTTTTTATTAAAGTCAGCAGCTACAAACACTGTAACTGCTGACTTTTAAAGGACACTTACCTGTCCATTGAACACACAATGTCGGCCCCCCAAGGCCGATCCGTCCATTGGATCGGGTGCAGGTGCCAAAATTCTAATTAAGGGAAACAGGCAGTGGAGACTTGACTTGACTTCACTGCCCAATTCCTACTGCGCATGCGCGAGTCTCGCAGCGCTTTGTGAATGGCCGGCTGTCTTCTGGGACTCACACATGTCCCAGAAGACATCGGGAGGGCTCGCCGAAGAAGAGGATATGACGTCCTGTGCTGCGGACCAGATGGATCGGAAGTACAGGCTGTACTTCATAAAAAGGTAAGTTAGAAGAATTTTTTTTTTTTTTAACTAGCCAAAAATAAGAGGTGGTCTTTCATTTAAGACCACCTTTTAAAAGTGGGTGGAACTCCGCTTTAACACCACGTATTTATGTGTTCTTTTGCAGGCTTTGAAAAATGAGGGAGCCCATGCACCGCAAATTTGTGGAGGCATGAGAAGCAGACTCCTCGGGGGTCACTGAGGATTACAGTATCTGGAACTGCCTCCTCCCAGCCAAGTACTACTCCCAAGGGTTTTGGGGATGGAAAACCATCTCTTACTGTTTGACGTATGTCTTCCTCTGCTTCAATGCCTCCAAAACTGCCAGAATCCTCCTCCTCTCTCTCCTCTTGTGTGTTCTGTGGCATAGGAACAATGGTGTCTGCATAAAGTGGGCCTTGAGAGGAAAGGAAGTCCTCCTCTTCATCCTGCTACTCTGCCTCGAGTGCCCTATCCATAATGCCATGCAGAGTTTACTCCAGCAGGAACACAACAGGGATTGTGTCACTGATGCATGCATTGTCACGGCTCACCATTCTTGTGGCCTCCTCAAATGGTGACAGTACAGTGCATGCATCCTTTATGAGCAGCCTTTGGCATGGGGGAAAAAAGCCTAAGCCTGTCATTGTACCATACTCACACAGCCCTCTGCTGCATGTGCAGCCGCTGCAGCATTTCTAAAGTTGAGTTCCACCTGGAATGAAGCGGTTTATGGGCAGGTGGAATTCCCACTGAATTTCAGCCAACTGAGCACTGGCTGTGTATGATCACCTAAAATGGCTACAGACTCTTCTGGCCTGCTTTAGTAGATCTTCCAACCCTGGTTACCTACTTAGGAAATGCTGCACCACCAAATTGAGGACATGTGCCAAGAATGGCACATGTGTCAACTTTCCCTGTCTAAGGACCAAAAGGAGGTTTGTGCCATTATTACACACCACCATTCATGGCTCCAGCTGGTGTGATGTGAATCACCTCTGGGCCTGCCCCTGCAGAGCTGCTAGAATCTCTGCTCTGGTGTGGTTCCTGTCCCCTAGACACACCAGCTGAAGCACGGCATGGCACCTTTTAGCCTGACTCATTGAATAGCCCTTTGAACGCTTAGGGGGTACTTGAGGTTCATAGGACAATTCAGCAGAGGAGGGCATGGAGGAGGAAGAGGAGGGGGTAGAGGTGGATTGGGGGAACGGTTCATCGATTCAAAGCATGTCCAACAGCATACACTGCAGGTGATTGCTGGCTGTGCAGAGAGCCGTGAATAGCTGCGGTCACTGGCGACCTGTCTTTATAGTGAATGAGGCCAGCAGCTGCACCTAACCACTAAGTGCCACAGCAGGAATCTCTGATACCTGCTGCTACTATTCACACGGCCCTAATCGCCAGTGTGAATGTAGTCTTATAGTTTCTCCTTAAGTATCGTTAGGTGAACAGTTCGGGCTGAGCAAAAGTTCGACCCAAACATCGCCTATTTGGCGAACACATGAATTTGTGGGGAGCTTGGTGGGATGCACAGTGTATTCTATGCCCTGCTTGGGGAAAGTTTTGCGAATGAGTAGGAGGTACCCCTACTCATTCACCAAAAAAGTGTTAATAAGAAAAAAAACACAGTTTTTGACAATTGCTTTATTAAAAATAAAAAAAACAGTGTCCCCCCGAAGTAAATCAATTGTCAATCATGACAATCTGCCATTTGACAATCCTTATACAAGTAAGGGGCGGGGCCACCTGATGACATCACCTGGTAGCTGCCCCCCATGTTGAAGTCATGTGGCCTGGTATAGTTCAGGGGGGGCGCTCTGTCGTCCCCTCCCTTTTGTAGCCTGCTGGGCTGCATGCTCAGATTAGGGTCTGGTATGGACTTTTTTTGGGACCAGAGGTGGCGATGGCGGCAGCGTGACTGACGATGGATCTACATGGGGAATAAAAACAAGGAGAGGGGCGCCTCTGAGTATGTATCATAAAATCAATTTATTAAACAGCAATATCCACTCACATGGAGGCAAGAAGAGTTGTGTTCTGGTCTGTTAGCTGGGCTGAAGAGATGCTGTGGGACTACAGGTCACAGCAGTTCCTGTAAGGCTGGCTCCACATCGAATCCAGAGAGGGAAGGGTGGGATGGCTCAGCACAGTGCGGTCTCCTTCAGCAATCCAGTCTGGTTCATATCCATAAATGAAGAGATGATAATCCTGCACACATTGCATTGATTGCTGCCCTTCTATAAATGCTCCATAATGTCCATTTTGGAATCGAGTTACATTGGTTAAAATTAGAGATCCGTCAGCTGCAGCCTTTAGCGGTCCATTATACTGATCTTCTTTAATTAGAACAGGTTTGCCTGGCTCTGTTACTGCAATAAACCTTCCATTATCCCAACCCCATTGCACCCAGGTGATGGTAGTGTTGGCACCGTAACCAGCAGGCAGAGTGACTTCTCCTCCCGGTACACTAAGTACACGTCTAATTTCTCCACATGATTTGTCTTTTCCTTTAATAAAGAGTTGATAACGCTGCACACATTGCCTTGATGTCTGGCTTTCTATAAGTGCTTCATACTTTCCTTCACCGTGTTCAGAGACATTGAATATATATAAGGATCCATCATATTCAGCTTCCAGTTAATGTAAAAAGGACACTGGCAGGGAAGGGGTTAATACTAGGGGGCAATAAAGGGGTTAGGTGGGTTAAGTTTGTTCCCTGGGTGTGTTCTAATTGTAGGGGGGATAGGCTTACTGGAACACAACAGAAATCACTGTTCCTGACCATTGGGAACAGTAGATCTCTGTCATGTTATCTGGCAGAACAGGGAATCGCCTTGTTTACATAGACAGTTTCCCATTCTGCCTCTCCTCACTGCTCCTTTAAAAATTATCTATTTAAAAAAAAAATTGCATTGGCAGTAACTGGGCCCCTATATTCTTTTTATGGCCAATAACTTGCATATAGGCCTTCAAAATGGGGATTTTTGATTTTTAAGTTCGTGTTCCATAGGCTTCAATGGGGTACAGAGTTGCTATGTTAGGGAGTTCTGGTGTGAACCGAACCGGGGGGGGGGGGGGGTGTTCGGCCTATCTCTATTCTAAAGGCTTAAGGTTTTTTTTCCCTTACTGCATTCTCTATATTAAGGTAAAAAACCTTAGTATATATTCTATTTGAGCAGAATTTTATTTTGCAAATATTTTGATACACATCTTTACCATTTAATTTCTCACTATTAGCTCTATGTTGGAAACCCTTCAGTCTGGATGTGGTTTCCTACATTCCCGTTTAATTCCTAATAAATTGCTCAGTGATCCCATTGCTGCTGCTGAATATAAGGGTCACTTCTCACTGCTCATTATTCTGAATATAAATGCTGCCTTTGGAATACTTTACTATCATAGCCTCATTCAAACACTTAGCTCTCGAGACCTTAGGGAACCACTGTTTTATTACTTTCCTTGCAGGTTCTGCCTCTTGTCTTGCTCTGAGTGCTCTGGGGACCATTGTTATACTCATTTCTTTTTTCCTTTTCACATTTCTGTTATTGGGAGCCTAATCTCACATGATGGCTTACTGCTTCATCTCCCTAGGAATGATGAGTGAACAGCTGTATCAATAGTGGATCTGTATCACCTATACTTGCCTGCAATGGACCTCATGCAATAATGTTAAAGAGTAACTTATATTGACCATGCCAGAATTAAAACTCATCAGGTACAAATAACGTACTATATTTTTTATAATACTTTTAATATACAAATACTTACCAGCCGATGGAGTCAACCTCTGTGTCCCCCACAGCTGATTTGTTACAGCATGGGGTATCCCCAGCACTACCATCTTGGATTTTAGAGCCAGTCTAACTCTGCTTCGCAGTGGAGAGCTGGCTGTGATTCATCAATGTCTTAGCCGACTCAACACTGCACATGGCAAGATTGAGCAGTGCAGTTAGCCTTGTCCTGCAGCTTACTGGGATGTGTGACATTGTCCGAGAAAGCAGTAAGTGAAGGAGGAAAAAGACAGTTGAGGCAAGGTCATCCCCACCTAGGAGAGGAATGAGGAAGTGGCAGAGGGTATTGAGAAAAAAAGTACTCATTCCACCCAGGGCCGTCTTTAACGCGGGAGAAAAGGGGCAGCTGCCCAGGGCCCAGTCATTGTTGAGGGGCCCAAAGCAGCTGCCCCTTGAGCTTCTTGTCACGGGGAGGCCTGGAATGGTGGCAGTGGGAGCAGGGAGAAGCGAGAGAGAAGAGCAACAGGCGAAGCATACCTGACACAGCAGTGCCACACAGAGCCTGGACTTGTTCAACCTCCTCTCCACCTCCAGCTCTGACTGTGGCCCTCGAGAGCAGGCGGATCGGGGCCCCTGGAGGACCGGTGGACTAGCCAGGGACTGCTACCTGCCCTCCTCTCCACCCCCAGCACTAACAGCGGGCCCCCAGGGCAAGCTGATTGGGGGGCCCCGGAGGACTGGCAGGAGGTGCAGGCAGCCAGGGACTGCTACCTGCCTTCTTCTCCACCCCAACTTTGACAGCGGGCCCTGAGAGCAAGCGGATCGAGGGCCCTCGGAGGATCGGTGGGAGGCGCAAGTGGCAAGGGACTGCTACCTGCCCTCCTCTCCACTCCCAACTTTGACAGTGGGCCCCGGGAGCAGGTGGATCGGGGCCCCCGGAAGACCGGTGGGAGGTGCAGGCAGCCAGGGACTGCTACCTGTCCTTCTCTCCACCCCCAACTTTGACTGTGGGCCCTGAGAGCAAGCGGATTGGGGCCCCTCGAGAAACGGTGGGAGGTGCAGGCTGCCAGGGACTGCTACCTGGCCCCTCTGCACCCCCAACTTTGACTGCGGGCCCTGAGAGCAGGCGAATCGGGGCTCCTGGAGGATTGGCGGCAAGCGCAGGCAGCCAGGGACTGCTACCTGCCCTCCTCTCCACCCCCAACTTTGACTGCGGGCCCCAAGGGCAGGCAGATCGGGGGCCCATGGAGGACCAGTGGGAGGCGTAGGCAGGGACTGCTACCCACCTGGGACAGTTGCTAAAAGGAGCATGGAAGGTACTGGGCATCACACACACCTACCACAGACAGGGGGTGCACAGGAGGCACTGCAGACAGGGCTAGGGGTCTCTATCTCTCAACCCCTCTCTCTCTGACCCCTCTCTCACTCCCTCTCTCTCTCTGACCCCCTCTGACCCCCCTCTCTCTCTGACCCCTCTCTGAGCCCCCTCTTTCTCTCTCACCACCCTCTCTGACCCCTTTCTCTCTCACCCCTATCTCTGACCCCTCTTTCTCTCACTCTCCTCTCTGACCCCTCTCTCTCTCTCTCTCTCTGACCCCCTCTTTCTCTCACCCCCCTCTCTGACCCCCCCCCTCTCTCTCTCTCTCTCTCTCTGACCCCCCTCTCTCTCACCCCCTCTCTCTCTCTTACCCCCTCTCTGACCCTTCTCTCTCTCTCACTTCCCTCTCTAACCCCTCTCTTTCACCCCCCCTCTCTCTCACCCCCCTCTCTGACCCCCCTCTCTCTCTCTCTCTCTCTTTCTCTCCCTCTCTCTCTCTCTCTCTCTCTCACCCCCTCTCTGAGTCCTCTCTCTCACCCACTCTGTGACCCCTCTCTCTCATCCCCCTCTCTGATCCCTCTCTCTCACCCCCTCCTCTCTGACCCTTCTCTGTCTCTCAACCCCCTCTCTGACCCCTCTCTTTCACCCCCCTCTCTGACCCTCTCTCTCTCTCTCTCTCTCTCTCTCTCTCTCTCTCTCACCCCCTCTCTCTCACTCTCATCCCCCTCTCTCTCTCTCACCCCCTCTCTCTCTCACCCCTCTCTCTCTCACCCAGTTTAGCTGCTATTTATTGTATTAATAGCAGAGTGAGTGCAGCGCTAGATATGGTTTGAAACTGATTGTTATATCAATACGTGATAAAGAATTGAATGATCAATATATTAATAAACAATAAATTCATTGAAAAAAAATTATTATGTAAAAAACAAAAAAACTAAATTTTCCAAAAAAGAAGAAAAGATATTTAAAAAAGAAAAGAGAAAACTAAAGCAATGTCCCATTCAAATAATGATCAGTGAAAAAGTCCGTGCAAAGTTAACCTCCAGAGGGGAAAAGATGAATTGCAGGAAAAAAAAAAAAAGTTGTGACACCAATCTTCCCAAAAATCAAACGTGTAGTCAGGTCAACACCCGAGTGTAAGATAGCCTGCTTACCAAAAACCCGTGACTGCTGATAACAGTCTCACCCTGCACAGGGAATTGACGCTCTCCCCAAAACCAATATAGCATTCGGAACAGCTGTTGATGTTCTATTGTTGCTCAAACAAAAACTCCCATAGTGCAGTATATTAATTCAAATAATTTAATAAAAGAATAGTTTGCACTTACAGGAATGAAGTATGGTAACAAGCGGTTGTGTCATATGAGAGCCGCGGCGTCTCTATTAGCTTCTCTCTATTTCCTATGTTGTTCGTCTCACTACGGTCGCGGAAGGGTAATATGTAGTGTTGTCCCGATACCGATACTAGTATCGGTATCGGCACCGATACCGAGCATTTGCCCAAGTACTTGTACTCGGGCAAATGCTCCCGATGCTTCCCCCGATACCTGGAAGTCAGCTGTGATCGGCGCGTGGGGGATTTACAAGATTCCCCCCCAGCGGCTTTCAGCTGCTTTAGTGACATACAGCGGTGATCGCTCACCGCTGACTGTCACTGCATCCTCCTCCATGCCCCCTCCTTTCCTCTGTCCCCCTCCGCTGTCCCCCTCCGTTCCCATCTCCTTTTCTGTCCCCCTCCGCTGTCCCCTTCGTTCCTCTCTCCTTCTCTGTGCCTCTCCGCTGTCCCCTCCATTCCTCTCTCCTTCTCTGTGCCTCTCCGCTGTCCCCCTACATTCCTCTCTCCTTTTCTGTCCCCCTCCGCTGTCCCCTCCGTTCTGCTGTGCCTCTCCGCTGTCCCCTCCGTTCCCCTCTCCTTCTCTGTCCCCCTCCGTTCTCCCCCTCCGTTCCGCCGTCCTCCTCCTCCTTCCTTTGTGAATGGACAGAGTCAGCTGACTCTGTCCATTCACATAACTGAAACATTGTAATCTCCTGTGATTACGATGTGTCAGTTTATGAATGGAGAGGAGCCGCTGAGGCTGCACAGAAAGGGACTGGGGAATCTCTATCCTCTGTCTCTTTCTCTGTCTCAAGGGGGAGATATCAGAGGTCTGTTAAGACTCCTGATATTTCACCAAAGCCCCCCAACAGGGCTGATTAAAAAAAACAAACAAAAAAAAACACATATTGCAATAAAGATAAAAGAAAAATATTGTAAAAAATAAAAATTGTAAATTAAAAAAAAAACAAAACACACACACATACACCGTTCACCCCCTCCCCCCCCCCCCCCAAAAAAAAAGCACTGTTAAAAAAAAACTGTCACGTGACATAAAAAAAAAGTATCGGTATTCGGTATCGGCGAATACTTGTAAAAAGTATCGGTACTTGTACTCGGTCCTAAAAAAGTGGTATCGGGACAACCCTAGTAATATGTATAGAAATGTATTCAGCCACATGTCTTCTTGATGTCAGGTGGCCATTGTACCTTAGACAAACTGCTGAGAAGCTAATAGAGACGCCGCGGCTCTCATATGTCACAGCCGCTTGTTACCATACTTTGTTCCTGTAAGTGCAAACTCTTCTTTTATTAAATTATTTGAATTGATATACTGCACTATGGAAGTTTTTGTTTTCTATCTTTGAGCAACAATAGAACATCAATGGCTGTTCCGGATGCCATATTGGTTTTGGGGAGACCGTTAATTCCCTGTGCTGGGTGAGACTGTTATCAGCAGTCACGGCTTTTTGGTAAGCAGGCTACCTTACACTTGGGTATTGACCTGAATACACGTTTGATGTTTGGGAAGATTGGTGTCACAACTTTTTTTTTTCCTGCAATTCATCTTTTCCCCTCTGGAGGTTAACTTTGCACAGACTTTTTCACTGATCATTATTTGAATGGGACGTTGCTGTAGTTTTCTCTTTTCTTTTTTAAATATTTTTTCTCTTTTTTGGAAATTTTTTGTTTTTTGTTTTTTACATAATAATTTATTCAATTAATTTATTGTTTATTAATATATTGATCATTCAGTTCTTTATCAAGTATTCATATAACAATCAATTTCACACCATATCTAGCGCTGCACTCACTCTGCTATTTAAATAAAAATACCCCCAAAAGTCAATGGGACTTTAACGGCAACGTTGAGAATTTTGTAAAAACAAATTTATTGATATAAACAAAACTATACAAAAACAGCAATATGTATAGAAGACAAAAAAATATACAAATTATTAGACCATTAAAAATATTGGTATGAAATGGTAGTGATACTTGTAAAGTCTTCAACACGGCCCTACGCGTTTCAGGACTTGGTAAGGCGTCCCTTCATCAGGGAAAGTTTGTGGAGAAGAATCACACCAAACGTATCAAAATTGGAGTCCCACTGCCGGAATCGTTGCGACAACTACGCCAGAAAAAACATCACCCCAATGTCCAAACAGAGACTGAGGTGGACAACTGTTTTTTGTATTGAACTTTAGGTGCTGGCTGCTTTTTTTTTTGTTTTCATATATTCACTTTAGCTACTAATTATCATCTAGCGCAGCATTAGCCTTAGGGCTTTTTTTCTTTAATGCTATTTATTGTATGTTTTAATGCAGGTGGAAAGCAAAATTGCATGCAGGGGGGCCCAAAGAAAATGTTTGCCCAGGGTCCAGTCAATATTAAAGACGGCCCTGACTCCACCCCCCTTCCAAATGAAAATGCTGCAACTAAGGTACTAAAGTAGAGGCCATGAAAGCCTGCTTTAATCACTTCCTGGCCTACCACTGCACATATGTGGCCAGGCGGGACAAGCGTCATTCTGGGAGGACACACCCATGTGTTCTCGTACTTCTGAGGCTTGTGAGTTGCCTCGAGACCACTATTACTATTATGATCTCTGTGATTGATTTTCAAGATGTGCTTGAATTAGAGTTTGTAAAGTTGTAGAATTATAAATGTATCTCTAGAGTAAAGCCTTTTTTTAATGGATGCTAATAGTCTGCTAGCCTTGCTTGCTAAAGCTCGGCTTTGCATGCTATTGCTGTTTGTGATCTACTAGGACCTCAAGATCCTTTTTTATCCCTGATTCTTCCAGAGGTTCTTCCATAGGGAGTAACTTGCATTTATATTTTTAGCTCCCAAGTGCATGACATTTTTCAGCATTAAACCTCATTTACAATATAGTTTCCCATTCCTCTATTTTTTCAAGGTCTTCTTGTAAAGTTGATATATCCTGTTTTACTCTGCTTTGCTTTGTATCATAAGCAAGCACTGAGATTTAATTATTTGTTCCAACCTCTATATCGTTTATGAACAAGTTAAACAGAATTTATTCCAGGACAGAGTCCTCTTTTATATTTTACCAAATTCAAAGGCAAACAAACAACAATGCATGTGCAATATGATATTTCCCATTGAAAATGGGGGATATGAAATTGATGAAAAATGTTTAAAACAATGAGAACTCATCTTTGACTTTATAGAGGTGTTGAGTGCAACAGTATTAGCTCTGATTTCCTTATCAGAATCAGGATTAACCAGTTCAAATATAATGTGTTCCACATGGGTATATTTATTATAACACTCGCTATACAGAAACACTTACTAGAATAAGGATGTAACACGCATATAGTACAATACAGCTCACCACCTCACCGGGTGAGATGAATGTCACTAAGCTCCAATCCCCCCCTACATGTGTATTGAAAAATGATAGGTTTCCTCAGCAGGAGTAAGTGTTTCTGTATAGCGGGGTGTTATAATAAATATACCTATGCGGTACACACTATGTTTGGCTTTTTTTCTTTTTATGTGATCCGTTGAGAGTTGTGAGCATCGGATTATTTATGACAAAATACGTGAGATAAGGATTGGAGCCATTGTTTTTGGTGAGACACCAGCCTGCTGCTTCTATTTTTCAAATGGAGCGAGGTGAGGATGAGATCCATTATTCCATCTAATTAAAGGATAGGGAGTGGAGCTGCCTGGTCTGGCAGTGAGGAGATATTGACCTTTTTTTCTTTTACACTGAGGTGAGCAGGCAATTTAACTGATAGAGGATTGACACAGTGGGGGTTATTTACTAAAAGCAAATCCACTTTGAACTACAAGTGCAAACTACAAGTGCAAAGTGCACTTGAAATTGCACTGAAAGCGCACTTGGAAGTGCAGTCGCTGTAGATCCGAGTGGGACATGCAAGGAGAATAAAAAACAGCATTTTAGCTTTCACATGATTGGATAATAAAATCAGCAGAGCTTCCCCTCATTTCAGATCTACCCCTCAGATTTACAGCGACTGTACTTCCAAGTGCACTTTCAGTGCAATTTCAAGTGCACTTTGCACTTGTAGTTTGCACTTGTAGGCCAAAGTGGATTTGCCTTTCATAAATAACCTCATTGTTTCTTTCACTGGTTGCTGAATTATCTACTGCTGAACTATTTACAGAGGAATTTATTCACAGAGACTTTTTAGTAATATTTTATTTATTATTTTTTTCACTTGTTTTGATTTTAATGTTGATTATTTTTGCTGCGCTACACTGATTTATATTTTTAAAGTCTAGTGTCTCTTTCGCAGATATTGGATAGAAGTAACAGGTGTGAAAAAATTGGGCTTTGGGTGTTGGTGGTGCCTTCACACTGTAACCCTATAGAAGAACTCTTGATGAAAGCAAGAATTGGCCTTGCTGTAAAAAATAGAAATTTGATGCCCCTGTCAAACATCTACGGAGAAATTAATCTTTGGGTGTTGTTGGTGCCTCAACCCCATAACCTTCTAGAGATGCTCTTGATGAAAACAAGAATTGGCCTTGCTGTAAACAATTAAAATTTGATGCCCCTGTCACACAATTGTGGAAAAATTGGCCTTAGGGTGTAGGTGGTGCATTCACCCCGTAACCTTCTAGAGGCAGAATATGCCACTCTGGCAGGTGTGGTGGTCTGTTCACTAGTGTCAGCTTGTCATAGAGGATGAGGAGGATGGGGATGGTTTAGTAAGTCAGTCCACCACCTCCTCTGCAGGCTGTGGATGGATAGCATGGGCAACATCACTAAACAGAGACAAATTTGCCCTGCCTAAGGACGGACAACGTCCACCTTTGACTGTGGAAACACACACTGCTGGCCCCCTCATAGTGGCATGGGAATGTCTGCCTCTCCTTGTTGGCCTCCCACCAGACATGATGGGGGGGGGGTTATTACCCAAATTTAATAAAAACTGGGAAATGTGTGATTGGATTCACATTACTGAATGAAAAGTGGTGTTTGGTGCACTTTAAATTGAGGACTGATGCTCAGAGAAATTTAAAAACTATAAAAAAACAAAAAAGGGGGAGCACCAACGTTGCAGTCAGAAAGACTGTGGCTGCCAGTTTTAAAAAAAGGACTAAATATACAGCACTAAATGTTATGTAATACTATGTTAAACACTGCACTACACTGACACTACACTATACTCACACACTATACTCACACTGCACTATACTGGCACTACAGGGCCACCATCAGGGGGGTACAGGCAGTACTGTTGGCCTGAACGTCCCAAAGGTCTCGCCTCCGCCGCCTGTGACTAGCAACCCCTCCTTCGCCCGCTATAGAGGAGGAGAAAGGTGCATACAAGCCTGAGCCACCATTCACTAGCACTCGCTCTGCTTCCATCCCTGCTGAGGCAGAGCCTGCTGGCTGCTGCTGCTAGGTTAGTTTGCAATATGATCATAGGCTGGGATTCGGGCAGGGGGTGTGGTCAGTTTGTCAGCGGTGAACGTGGACCCAGCCCTATCGGGTGCATGCAGATACAAGAGATCAGCATGGAGGACAAGTCACTAAAAGTTAGTGTGTGCTGCTGTGCCCCCTGTGCTGTAAATTTGGACTTTATTTAATCTCCTTCTCCTTGGATGAGACACCAGAGGCTGACAAGCTGGCACGATTGAGGTGCATTGTGAAAATGGATGAGGATGACTCTGGGTGGGGATGAGAGTTACATTGTGGAGAGCCCCTTCACTATGTAACTCTCATCCCCACCCAGAGTCATCCTCATCCATTTTTCAATGTTACATCATCCTCACCCCCACCCATAATCATCCCTCCAGTCTCCACAATGTATCCCCATCCATCCATGCTAAGCATCATCCATCCCTCCAGTCTCTACAATGTATCCCTTAGATCTAACAGATTGCTGAAAAACTCATCTCTAGTGATTTCATAGTTTTCTCTAAGTTTCTGTGTTGGTTTTATTGTGCATCTACATGGTCAGGGGCATGGTGTATCTGTTGATTCAGCGATAACAGAGTGCTCAGAGCCTTGTCTAGACATTTTTTAAGTTTTTCAAAAAATGTTTACTGTCTCTTTATGAAGATGAACAGCAGCTAGACAGGTGGGATAACACAGTCCAATGCAGAGAAACAGATTTCAACATTCACAGGTGAAGTGCAGTAAGCTTGTGTAACCATGTGGTAAACAGCAAAGTGCAGCGCTAAAAATACATATATGATATAAGAAAAGTGAAATCCCACCAAGTGACAATGACATCAATCAGTGAACATAAATTGTCAAATCAAACAATGATAAACAAAAAAGCATAAATCGCAAATGCATGTGAGCTGAAAAAGATTTTTGAAAAAAGTCCAAAAGATATATTTAATTCACAGGTAGATAAAAAGCACCCATCCAGGAAAGATGTGACAAAAGTGCCAGTAGATGATCCACCAAGAAGTGTGTAAGTAGAATCTGCTTACCGGACGGCGATGACTGCTATTACGGCAGTCTCGCCCAGCATAGGGATTAAGGTCTCCCAAAACCAGGGGTACAATGCAGGACCAGTAGCTTTAACAATCGATCATTACCGGAAATACAAAACAGAACACTTCCATAGCGTAATACCGTATGATAAAAGGGGTTTTTATTAAAATGAAGGAATAACACTTACAATTTTGCAGAAAATATGCAGCATAAGGGATATCAGACAGAGCGGCAGTGTCTTCGTGTACCACGATTTACTTCCTGTACTCGCAAGCCCATCTGAGAGCGTGATGACTTCACCGTCGTAGGCTCCTCCCTACGCGTTTTGTCACGATAGGACGTCGTCTGGGGATTGGCCGGGTGACAGGTCGTCATGCTTGGGCATATAAATACATAGAAAGCGCCATTTTAACTGTTGGCAGATGTAATGTATGTAATGGGAATGAATCCGGAAGGGCCATATTAACTTCTGGCCGTTAGTAATAAACCTATGTATAATCAGGAAGTGAAAAAAGGGGAGATCGCCATCTTGTGGAAATAAAGGATATTTACGGATGGAGCTCTGCACAGGAAGGAATAGGGGCACAGCCGATACACTTACCGCAACCAGATAAACAAAAGTCAACCCATGTCTGATCCCTAAAAAGGACTAAACATGAGTTAAGCCAATCTACAAAGAAAATGAAACCATCTTAGATAGTAATTTAGACATAAAATAATTGCATAATCTCAGTTATAGATAAAATAAAACTTATAAAATAAAATAGAATAAAATAAACGCAGAAGGTGATACACCGCTTCATGCATTGTTTATAAAGCAATTTATATCCCATTCCACGTTTAACCCTTGTGGTCTGGAGGATGCCATGTCAAAGATCCATCTGGTCTCAAGTCTAGAGATGGATCTGACCATGTTATTTCCTCTCCAGTGGGGACGTATTCTGTCAATAGCTAAAAAAAGGGTGCCTTTTAATTTTTTGTTGTGGTACTTGGCATAGTGCCTAGAGAGGTTATGTTTTGTGAATCCTCGCTTGATATTAGCAACATGTTCAGAAAGACGCACGTGTAATTCACGTTAAGTGCGTCCAATATACTGCTTTGAGCAAGGACACTGGATTAGGTAAACAACATACTGGGTAGAGCATGTTATAAAGGACTCTATTTTGTATATCTTATCTGTGACTGTCGAACTAAAAGTTTCACATTTTCTACCTCTGAAGGAATGGATCTGGCAGATTTTGCATCTGCGACAGGGAAAGAAACCTTTCATGTTTTGAAAGAAAGAGATTGTTCGCGGGGGATCAACCACATTTGAAGCCACACTGTGTCTTAGGGAGGGAGCCCCCCTATAGATCAAAACAGGTTTATCAGGAATGACTGTACGGAGTATTGGATCATTCTTAAGGATGCTCCAATGTTTACGGAAAATTCTTTTGATAGAATAATGCTGATTGGAATAGCCCGTAATCATGGACCACTCAAATTAATTGGTAGGCCCCGGATTACGTTCTCTATCTCTGTTCAGCATCAGGGACCTATCCATAATAGCAACTTTGTTAATAATGGTGTCAATGTCACTCCCCAAATAGCCTTTGT
The DNA here is from genome assembly GCA_037952925.1 of Lithobates clamitans. Classification (NCBI taxonomy): domain Eukaryota; kingdom Metazoa; phylum Chordata; class Amphibia; order Anura; family Ranidae; genus Lithobates; species Lithobates clamitans. The sequence goes on from JBBGZY010001537.1 coordinate 768,143, forward strand.
CCAAAAATCGTTGTTTTAATAACAAAGCTTGTGAATGGTAGTCTGAAATGTCGGTGCAATTGCGTCTTATACGTTGAAATTGGCTTTGAGGGACAGAATTCAGCCATGATGGGTGGTGGCAACTGGAGAGTGGTATATATGCGTTCCGATCCATCTCTTTGAAATGTGTATTGGTGGTTAGATACCCATTGACAACCATGATGTTTAGGTCAAGAAAATGAATTTTCGATTGACTGGCTTCAAACTGCAAAGAAATGCCCCTATTGTTGGAATTAAGTTTGGAGAAGAAATTGTGAAGAGATGGTATATCTCCGTCCCACACAAGGAGGACATCATTGATATATCTTCTCCATAGGCGCAGTTCTTTGGGGGTATTGGTGTCTATGACTTCTTTTTCCCACCTGGCCATAAATAAATTGGCCAGGCTGGGCGCAAACTTGGCGCCCATAGCCACACCACATGTTTGCAAGAAGAAGTCAGCCCCAAACCAGAAATAGTTATGGCTTGTAGCGAAGTTGAGAAGTGCCATAATAAATTGTTTCTGTATTAATGTTAATGATGGGTCTTGATCAAGATAATAATTGACTGCCTCAAAACCTTGTTGGTGGGAAATGATAGTGTAGAGAGAGGCCACATCCGCCGTAGCTAAGATGTAGCCATCTCTCCACTCAAAACTTTCAAGTAAATTGATAACTTGAGTAGTGTCTTTCAGATATGAGGGAGTCAAAACTACTAGGGGTTGAAGGAAATTATCCACATACCTCCCGATTCTTGCCGTGATGTTATCAATTTACTTGAAAGTTTTGAGTGGAGAGATGGCTACATCTTAGCCACGACGGATGTGGCCTCTCTCTACACTATCATTTGCCACCAACAAGGTTTTGAGGCAGTCAATTATTATCTTGATCAATCATTAACATTAATACAGAAACAATTTATTATGGCACTTCTCAACTTCACTACAAGCCATAACTATTTCTGGTTTGGGGGTGACTTCGTAACAGACGGAACAATATTAGAATACGCGGCATCCCTGAAACCATTGAGCATAAAGATCTGGCAGGGGCTGTAACCTCTATCTTTAATCAAATACTTCAGCAACCCAAAGACACTCATATTGAACTGGATAGAGTACATAGGACCTCCGGTCCCCGCAATCCAGACTCTGCTTATGTCCGTGACACCCTGGGTATAGTTTTTTTTATAAGGTGAAAGAAAACATCATGCGAGTGGCAAGCACCCAGGACTCCATCAGGCTAAATGACACCCCTGTCATGCTACTCCCGGACCTCTCCCGCCAAACACTAGCCATGAGTCGCTCTTTGAAACCCCTTACCTCAATATGTTGTGGAATCTCATATTAGCCAATGTATTTCATATTGTATATATTGATTTGCATATATTTATTGATAATTATTATTATTATTATTTATATTATTATATAGTAGTGGTTTTATCAATATTATTATTCAATAAGTAAAGCAACAATTGTTAATCTTTAACAATGTATACTGTGTTTTCCAGATTTAGAAAGTCTTCATTTTTAAGTGTTGAACTTTAAATGACCTCTGCTTTATGACAAGTACTTGTAAACAGGTGTTCTCGAAAATGTATTAAGTCTACTGGATGAAAGTTCATTAGAATAGATTCAAGTTATGAAGAATTTTCTCAGACAGATAAGAAAACAGGTGGTTAAAATAATTAGGTGGAATACAGGAAAGTTATGTACAGAACATTAATTAAGTTTGACAGGGTCAAACAAAGGTCTGCTTGTGCCCTCATTAAAACTGTTAAAATACATGCATATAGTGAAACATATAAAACATCTGGTGGGGTTATTGAAAGTTAATTGTCTCAAAGTTATAAATCTGCAAATCCTTGAAGCTAGTATCAAGATAAGGAGAGTCTGATAACACAGCTGGTTGCCAGACTGTCTCTATACAGGTGTTTTTAATTGGACAAAACCAGTTATAAATCACTTTAATGAACATATAGGAATTTTGGGAATAATTAAGTTTATCTGGTTGTAGAACAGGTGTCAGATTTATGGTTGGTTACTTTGATGTAGATCTTAGCGACCAATCATATGTAAGAGATAAGTTGAGATAAGACTTGTAAAAGTGTATATAAATGCAAGCTCTGCAATTGTTAGACAGACAAGTCAGATAGGAGCTCATAAGGCTGAACTCTATGTATGCTGCCCTATTGCACGGGTCATAGAGGTCAGAACCAATGGGCAAGTATCTGTCCACAACTTGTCTCCTCGTACGAGTCAGAGAAGACTTCTTAACTTGTTCCAGAATGTGGTCTCAGGTGAATTTCCCTCAAGAACTTGGTCGAGCTGGAATCCAGAACTCTGTGAGGGGACCAGACCACCGGCAGATCAGGCTGGTCCCTATCAGGTGAGAGGTTCCCAAGAATTGGCAGTAAAGACCCATTCTGGTTCAAGGTGAGAACACTTCACAATCTTTTCAATTTGGTTAGAGGATAAGAATATTTATATCTAATATGCATGCATTGTAAGAAACTGTATACATTAGACCTGTATATTGTAATATTTTGAACATAAACCTGTATGTTATCAGCTGTTAATAAACCTGCATTGCTGAAGTTCTGCCTGGTTCGATACTTTACTATTCTACTTCATTTGGTGGCCCGTACGGGGACAGCATAACCTCAACTCCGATCTTGCCTAACTCCATGCTGGTGAGGCACTGAGCTCAACACAATTTTGCGCAATTTATATCAGGTTAGCAGACACCTATTATTAGTTCTGCATTGTGTTGTGCCGTGTTTTGCTAGCGCTAGGAGGGGCGGGTGGTTGTTGTTGGGGTATCGCTGTCCACCAGGCAGATCTTTGTGATGGCAGGTTGGGTTTTCTCCACTGTGGGTGCCTTAAAGTACATTGTACAGGATGAGATACCCTGGGTAGAAAATGTATTTATTTATTTATTTATTTTTTTTTAATTTTTTTTTTCTCTTTTCTCTTTTTCTTTTCTTTCAATTCTTTCTTTTCCGAAGGGGTACCCCTGTAGAGGGTTAATTACTCTCTATGTAAACCTAGGCGTAACATGCATGTTGTTTACCTGGACTGCAAAAATTAGTCAGGATGAAGTTTTGGGGACTTAAAGACCCCTGGAGAACTTGCGTAACATGCATGTTGTTTACCTGGACTGCAAAAATTAGTCAGGATGAAGTTTTGGGGACTTAAAGACCCCTGGAGAACTTGCGTAACATGCATGTTGATTCCCTGGACTGCGAATTTAAGTCTGGATGAGGTTTTGGGGACTTAAAGACCCCTGGAGAACTTGCGTAACATGCATGTTGTTTACCTTGACTGCAAAATTTTGTCTGGATGAGGTTTTGGGGACTTAAAGACCCCTGGAGAACTTGCGTAACATGCATGTTGGTTTCCTGGATTGGTAATCAATCAGGAGAAGGCTTTGGGGTTATCAGATCCCTGGAAAGCCTAAGTTAAAAAAACTGAAACAGTACTGATATGTAGCTACTAGTAGAAAAAGTACCTTTGTGGTGTAAAATAATACTCATGAGTTTAGAAGGTTGATGTCAGGAAAGGTAAGTCCTGACAGGTAAATAAGGTGAAGGTTTTGGAGCTCCATTTGTTAACAAAGTTAAAAGGTATGTATCGTCTTTGTGCTATAAGTGTATGTGTTTATATGTATCTGTTATAACGGTCTGTGTACTAACTGAGTTAAGATCAGGTTGAGACATTCCTGATCGCCGTGGCAAGCAGGGCTTGGCGGTTTTTCGTGTCTTAAGACAAGCATTTTGGTAAGGAGACGTATGCGCGTACGGTGCCTATTGGCTTTACTCTGAGCACTGCTGTCCATAAGTAATTACTAACTAAGCTGTCAGTTTTAATATTCTGTGAATATTTGTATATTTATATATAGTCAGGAATTTGTGTTCATATGTCTGCATACTTTGCTAGGTGGGGTGACTGTGTATTGCTATATAGAAAACAGAAGATAATGACATTTTGTTAATGAATGTTCACAAATGTAATTTAATTTATTTGTAATGTTTGTAGACTGTTAGGGAATATTGTATGTGTGAGGGAGACTGATCATCTCCCAAATTAGGTTAGAATAAGTCTGTAGTGGTTGTAAAAACGTTGGTGTGAAAGGACCCTGTGTGTTAGTTCTATGAGTGAATTGTAAGAAGTATGTAACTGATGCTGAATTCTGCATAGTGTATGATGCATAGGGAAATGGTATGTATCTTCCATACAAATACAATTAGAACTTTCTGTGTCATATCTTTGATTTTGTGACACTTGTTATTAGTATTTGTTAGGAGGATTTATATTTATATGAGTTAAATGTGTGTGTGTGTGATTTTTTTTGTATGAGGTGTGAAATGAATCCCTAAGTGAATGATTGTATGTGTCTTTCGTGGAGAGGCTAGGGATTGATACATCTATGGTGACTGATTGACTTTAGCATCAAAGTTCTAAATGTTATTGGCAGTGAGTGAGTGTGTGTGTTGAAGGCACGATTCATTATTTTTTTTTATATTCTTTAAACATGTACCTCAGCTAGATAGCGCCATGAATGAGCTGAGGGAGTTAGAAGTTATTTAAACTGTAGAAAAAAGAAAGTTGTTTGTTTTAAGTAATTTACGACACAAAGTTCACCCATATTTTTTTTGTATCCAGCATGCTGCTTCTAGAAAGAAAATATCTGTAGATAAATTCAATGCTGCTAACGTAATTCATGTCATGCTTAAAAAGATTTTACAGTTGTAGGTTTTTCATGTTAGACAAGATAATGTATTTCTTTCAGTATGAGCGTAGAAAGTTTAGCCACCATTTTAGAAATAGCTGTCTGCACGTATGAAAAAAGAAAAAAAAAAAATCATTAAATCATTCTGTACTAAGATGAAAGAGGCACAATTAGGGGAGTTATGTCTGGTGCCTTTAGACAGACACTGGATGACCTGACCATAAAAATAAATAAATAAATACATTCTTATTCTTAAACATTTGTTGATTTTTTTTTAGAATATAAACTGTAGATTATAATAGGTATTTTGTCTTTTACATTATGGACTGTAGTAGTGAATGGTGCATTTTATTTTTAGTGTATCACTCTTGTAAGTGGGGTGCTTATTCTACCTTGTAGCTTTTGTTGTTTATTTTGTCATGTCCCTATCTTATTGTACAGTATTATGTATACTGTCATCTTTATATATTTGCCTATTTAGTAGTATTCACAAAGATAGCAATGGGATTTATTTATTTGGTAAAAGGGAACTCCAAATTTATTTTTGTTTCTTATTTTCTAAAAAGAATAGTGAAGAGTGATGCATAGTAACAACAGTGCTACCATCTTATTATATGTGCTATATGTAGCACATACAGGGGGGTGAATTAGATAATTAGAGTCTTAATTTTTAGCTTGTAAGCTCTGGTGAGCAAGGTCCCTTATTGGTATTGGCTAGAACTTATTTTGTCCTACCTGATTACAATATTTAGTAATTATCAGGTTGATTATTAGTTTGCCTAAATAAATAATTTGTTTCTTTATTTCAGGAGCAGCCAGCACGTTTTCATATGTAAAGTTATACTTTGTAAAATTTCTCTCCTTTTGATTTTTTATTATTTAAGTTCCTAGTTATGCTACTACAGGTGGCAAAGTCAGTTTTTTGATTAGGGTCACTCTGCATTAATATGATCTAATTAACAATAAAATTTGTATATAATTATTCTTAAGGAAGGGACATAGTAATGCACATTTTCTTGACCTCTTTAGATTTAACAGACTGTGCAAGTGACAATGTCATTTTATTTTGATTTCTTTTTAATTATGAACAATCACAATGTAGTTTCACAAAATGTAGTTCTTCAAGTCTATTTTGTGTGCCTGTATATAGACTTTATTGCAATGAAAGAACAAAGCTGTAGATATAGATATACTTTAATAAATGTCTGCTCCTTTTTAAAGTAAATCACAGTTTTTCATATGGTCATGAAAATGTACGAGACAACAGCTAAGTGTCTGATGTGGGAAATTTTTCCCAGGATTGGAGTGTATACAGCACTGATATCAGATAATTGTACCCAATTTTATGAAAAATCAGTTCCATTTTGCTCTATGCTTGGCATAGACGATAGAACCTTTAGTCCACACTCATATTCATTGGTGGATAGGTTGTATGGGCTGTTGTAGACAAAATGAAATACAAATTGCTGGGCCATATGAAACTTTGGATAGATTTGTCACTAAGTTTAGGAGTTCTAGAGGCAAATGATAGTTGCTTAGACTTCATTCTGTACAGTGGGAGATAAAATGTTCATGTGTTTAAAGTAATTAACCAAATTGTTGTAGTTTTGTTTCTAAACAGATCCTTGTTTTAGATATGATCTCTTGTTCCAGTCAAAGCCACTAAAGGAATGTATGTCAGTAACCCTAGATGACTACAAGTACATTAAAGATCATAAAAGGAAGTGGAAGAATTCACAATTCAAGTGTCAGTTTAAATCCACATTTGTGACAGTGACATTTTCCATTTCTATAGTAGTCAAAGTCTGACTGAGATTACCAAGAGTGTTATTCACACAAGTGCAAGTGGAATACATACAAGAGACTGTTGCAGACAAAGACATTGGAAGTATTTCAGTAATGGACAATGCTAATTAATTATATGTGATACTTTGTATGTAGAGACTTACTGTTGTTTTGTTTGTTATATATGTTATAAGTATTATTCTTGTGAACACCTTAAGGTGGAACTTTGGTCAGAAAATTAATTCCTGCTGGGTTACTTGAGGCTGACCCCTTTTGCAGGTGTAGCTATGAAGCACAGTAAAAAATAAGTGCCTATACTGTTTACAATCCACTGTTCTACCCTGCTCTACACAGGCTCAGTTGTGCTCTATTTTTGCACTGATTAAAATCTAGAGGCCAGTCTGCTGGCAGCCTGAAATTCTACTGCTGCTCAAAGGTTCTGGGTTTCAGTAAAATGGTAGCATAATAATTAATGTGGAATGTATTTTTCTTGCTAATGAACCTTATTTTATCACATTTTTGTGAGTAAAGTTCCACTTTGAGTAAATGTTCAATCATTATAAACAAATAGTTTTATTATTTTTTGCTTAAAAAAAAAAAAAAAGTGGAGAGGTGTAATGTAATGAGTATGACATTATCGCTAAAGACTGTATGCTATTGATGCTTTATAGGATATGTTATGATATTTGTCTTGATATTGTTTTATAATTCATGTTTTAAGACATAGGAGAGGTAGGCTACTGACTTAGACAGTATAGCAGTGACTGACAGAAGAGACCCATGCTGACTGTTATTGTATAACATTCTGCAGTATAGTATGTGCAGAAATGGACAAAAAGTGAAATGGTTTTGGGTTTAGCAAACTTTGTGGGAAGACTACAAAATTAAAACTAATGAAATTTCTGGACTGACTATATTGACAGTATGACATGAGCAGGGTAATAGTGACTGATAGTTGGAGTCAAGATTAAGAAATGATAAAAATTTTACAATTATTGTATGGGAAATAGTATAGGTTGGGAAATGTAAAAAGAATAGTCTATATAAAATACTTTGTAGTGAAAACATGTACTTCAAGGGATTTATAATAATAAATATTAATATTGTAAGAGTATTGTATTAAAACTATATAGATACATGTATATTATTTTAGCGGATGTTGTAGAAATAAAAGGAACACACTAAATTACTAAATTAAGTTATTAAATAAAATAAGAGTGTAAGAGCCATTGCTTTGTAGGTTGCCCTGAAGTGCTTGCCAGAGACCTATTGTATCCTGACACTGACTTTATTTTTATTTTTATTTTTTATAACTATATTTTTGAAGTGTATTTTATATCCAGACAAATATCGGGTGATCGCAGAAGACATGATGCAACTTGTTACAAATGTTAATTGCTACAAAGGAAGGATTTCATGCATAAAAGGAGGAACTGGAACATCTGAGACTTGTACCTTTGCAGAACAGGTATGCACTGAACTTGTGTCTTACAGCATCCAAAGCAGCTTGTGCTATGATACTGGACCAGCAAATGATGATGAAGGAGATCTCTCCAGACACATCAAGCACTTGGCTAAGCTGAAAAGACCTATGCAGGAAAAGGCAGAGCCTTATGGGACTGAGTCTGCTGAATGCTCCTTGAGACCACATACTTGGCTTTCATTCACTAACTGAACGGATTGTTCCTCTTCCCTGTTATCCTTGATGTGATGTTGCTGAGTAACTGTTGCCTGTTGCAAGTAGTTTGTGGCAAGAATGATCACAATGCCACTGAGACTGACAACTATGTTTTCCGTGCCACATATGGAGAAGGACTTTGCAGCTACAGAAGAAGATGCAGTGTTTTTGATTGGACTGATTTATTTATTTATTGCAGCTACAGTAGAAGATGCAGTGTGTTTTTGATTGGACTGATTTATTTATTTATTGCAGCTACAGAAGAAGATGCAGTGTGTTTTTGATTGGACTGATTTATTTATTTTTTATTTTTTGGACTGATTTATTTTTATTTTTTTGGACAATTTATGTGATCAGTGTTGGGTGCATGGGGTCTCTGAGGAGCATGGTGGGTGATCTGTATTGTAATTGCTGTGAGGCTTGTGTGAAGCCTCAACAGGGGGGAAATGTTGTGGAATCTCATATTAGCCAATGTATTTCATATTGTATATATTGATTTGCATATATTTATTGATAATTATTATTATTATTATTTATATTATTATATAGTAGTGGTTTTATCAATATTATTATTCAATAAGTAAAGCAACAATTGTTAATCTTTAACAATGTATACTGTGTTTTCCAGATTTAGAAAGTCTTCATTTTTAAGTGTTGAACTTTAAATGACCTCTGCTTTATGACAAGTACTTGTAAACAGGTGTTCTCGAAAATGTATTAAGTCTACTGGATGAAAGTTCATTAGAATAGATTCAAGTTATGAAGAATTTTCTCAGACAGATAAGAAAACAGGTGGTTAAAATAATTAGGTGGAATACAGGAAAGTTATGTACAGAACATTAATTAAGTTTGACAGGGTCAAACAAAGGTCTGCTTGTGCCCTCATTAAAACTGTTAAAATACATGCATATAGTGAAACATATAAAACATCTGGTGGGGTTATTGAAAGTTAATTGTCTCAAAGTTATAAATCTGCAAATCCTTGAAGCTAGTATCAAGATAAGGAGAGTCTGATAACACAGCTGGTTGCCAGACTGTCTCTATACAGGTGTTTTTAATTGGACAAAACCAGTTATAAATCACTTTAATGAACATATAGGAATTTTGGGAATAATTAAGTTTATCTGGTTGTAGAACAGGTGTCAGATTTATGGTTGGTTACTTTGATGTAGATCTTAGCGACCAATCATATGTAAGAGATAAGTTGAGATAAGACTTGTAAAAGTGTATATAAATGCAAGCTCTGCAATTGTTAGACAGACAAGTCAGATAGGAGCTCATAAGGCTGAACTCTATGTATGCTGCCCTATTGCACGGGTCATAGAGGTCAGAACCAATGGGCAAGTATCTGTCCACAACTTGTCTCCTCGTACGAGTCAGAGAAGACTTCTTAACTTGTTCCAGAATGTGGTCTCAGGTGAATTTCCCTCAAGAACTTGGTCGAGCTGGAATCCAGAACTCTGTGAGGGGACCAGACCACCGGCAGATCAGGCTGGTCCCTATCAGGTGAGAGGTTCCCAAGAATTGGCAGTAAAGACCCATTCTGGTTCAAGGTGAGAACACTTCACAATCTTTTCAATTTGGTTAGAGGATAAGAATATTTATATCTAATATGCATGCATTGTAAGAAACTGTATACATTAGACCTGTATATTGTAATATTTTGAACATAAACCTGTATGTTATCAGCTGTTAATAAACCTGCATTGCTGAAGTTCTGCCTGGTTCGATACTTTACTATTCTACTTCAAATACTGCAGGAGAGACAAATCAGATACCAATGGCGCTTTCCATTTCAACTGCGAGTTCAGCACGAGGGCAAGACGGCCATCTTTTGTACCTTAGGAGACTTACCGCGATTCCTGAGCACCCTGGAACTTCCACAGGTTTCCCTACCTGACTGGCCTCTCCCAACTACCACACCTGGTCTTCCATTCAGCACGCAATGGCAGAAGACCGGCAGGCAGAAGCGCCCCAGATCCTCACCTCATAAATCACCAGATGGCTGATGCTCCCCTATGAAACAGGGGGATACCTGTTACCACACTTTTTTTTTCTCTCCTTCATCTCGCTTTAACACAAGAGACGAATTCATTTTTGGACCTCCAGATCTACCAACACCACATTGTTTACAGACGATGCGCACAAGTTTTTCTAAGCCTTTCCTCAGCTTTTTGTTGTAGCGCATCCTCTTATACATGCCAGCTTTTTCTTTAACATTTTTTCTTTTTTTTTCTCGTTCCTCATGTTTAAAGTTAACGGTTGTTGGTGCGGGATGGGGGAGGGGGGGACTGGCTGTGACAAGGGAAATATATACTTGTTTTGGTACTGCTGATGATAAACCTTAATTTACTATAATTACGATGATACACTGGTGCCTTCCTTCCACACTAGGCTTTATTCTAGTCTCCCCAGAATATAGGGGGATTGTGCCCCCTCCCCCCCCCCGCCAATGTGACTCCCTGTGCGCTGTTTGAGTACACGGAGGACTCACGTGCTTCATGAGGCATACTGTAAGTGGTGCGGAAGAAAGGCAGACGTGTCATACTAGGGCCACTACGTTACGCCCATGACCAGAGATGTTTGTGAGCATTGTCCTCAGGTTAATCGTGCTTTCTGTACGGTCGGGATCCCGGGGCCGGGGGGCGCATCGTGCGCTTACCACGTTTGAACCCCACTTAGGACCAATAGTGCTTATTACTGCACTGTTTATGTTATTTAGTGTTTTCTATCTAGTTAACATACGATTACACCCCATGATTTGTTTTAGGTTACCACTCCGTGGTTTTAACCTCCCTTCCCACCTCTGTTTCTCAAGGTGGCTCTTTCTGCCTTTATGGTGGATGTGTTTTGTTTTTTCATGTCTGAGACGGTTCCTGTCCACCTTCCTTGCTCTTCTTATTCCTTATAACTCCATTCCTTCTTTACCCATCCTCCGTTACTTTCCCCTCTTTTTCCCTCTCCCCCCAAGCAGGGCAGGTCCTGGGTCACGTAGGGGTCATTAGAATTCTGACGGGAGATCTTAGGCTTGTCTCCGCCCCATTGCTCTTATGCCTCCACTAGATCACATTACCTTAGCCTCCTATAACTGCAGAGGTTTTAACACCCCAGAGAAAAGGAGCCAAGTGTTATATCATTTCCACAAAGCCAAAACTCAAATCTTGCTACTTCAAGAAACACATTTTAAGGGCTCGGCCATCCCAATCTTGAATAACCCCCACTTCCATAAATGGTTCCATAGCACTAATCCACTTACTAAATCCAAAGGAGTGTCTATAGCTTTCCACAAATCCTTCCACCCCGAAATATTAGACACCTTGATAGACACTGAGGGTCGCATTATCTTTCTTAAACTAAAATCTGACCTCTCTATTTTTACAGTTGCTAATGTATACGGACCAAACCAAGACCAAGGGAGTTTTTTCTCCATGCTTATAGACAAACTAATCTTGTTTGGGGGCCCCTGTTTTATTGTAGGAGGAGACCTCAACGTGACCTTCTCGCCAGCCGTGGACACCTCCTCGGGTAAGTCAGCTATATCACACTCCACCCTCACACATATCAAATCGCTCTCTCCCCTAAGCCCAATTAGTGGATGTCTGGCGGGTTCAACACCCATTCGAGAGAGATTACAGCTGTTATTCGGTCGCCCACAACTCATATAGTCGCATTGACTATTTCCTAGTATCCCAATCCCTACTTGATGTCCCTATACAAGCTTCCCTGGGTAACATTCTTTGGTCAGATCACGCCCCCGCCCATTTAAGCTTAGCCCACCCACCTAAAGCACACAAAACATTTTCCTGGCGTCTAAATGACAATTTACTAAAAGACCGCCTTTGTGTGACAGATATCCAGCAAGCAATTCGAAACTTTGTTCATGACCACCGTTCAGATGACACTAACCCTCTCACCCAGTGGGAAGCCCTGAAATGTGTGTTATGGGGAATTTTCATCCAACATGGCGCTCGATTAAAGAAGGCCAGATCGGCCGACATCGTCAAACTACTATCTTCTATTCACACCTTAGAAAGCACACATAAGAAAGACCTTGCACATAGTACCTTTGTGGATCTCTCCAACGCCCGCAGAGACTTACTCCGCATCCTTGATGCAAACACTCTTATAGCCAGAGACAAAGGACGAAATCGTCACTACATGCTAGCTAATAAATGAGGACAGCACCTAGCTAAGGTTCTACACCCTCGTCCCCCTAGACACCCCATACCGTTCATTTGCAACACAAACCAACAAAAGATCAGAACCCCTAGGGGCATTGCTGATGCTTTCCAACATTATTATTCTCAACTTTATAACCTCCCCACACGACCTCAACAATCCCCACGACAAGACTCACATCTGTCTGACATGGAAAATTATATTTCAGAATCGGCCCTCCCACGAATAGATCTCCTCACTTCCATGGCTTTAGAGGAAGTCCTGACATCTTCAGACTTCCTACTGGCTATTAAAGGCTTGAAATCCGGTAAATGCCCGGGGCCTGACGGTTTCTCACCCAGATTTTACAAATTATTTGCCCACTCATTAGCCCCACTTCTCACAGCGGCGTTTAACTATCTAGACGGCGATCATCCCCTCTCCAAATCCCTTTTGTCTGCCACTATCTCAGTAATACCTAAAACCGGGAAAGACCCTTCTCAATGTACTAGTTATAGACCTATTTCCCTCCTTAATGTAGACGTTAAACTCTTTGCCAAGATCCTAGCCAACCGCCTCTCACCCCTTTTACCTTCCATTGTACACAGAGATCAAGTAGGCTTTGTCCCTGGTAAGGAGGCCAGGGACAATACCACAAAAACGATCCACCTAATCTCTTACATCCGCAAACACAACCTGAAGGCCTGCATCCTCTCCTTCGAGGCCGAAAAGGCGTTTGACCGGGTTAACTGGCAATTTCTACGCCTTTCTCTAGAACAGATCGGACTCGGCCCTTCATTTATATCTAAGGTGATGGCGCTCTATTCTCATCCCACAGCCTCTGTACTGGTCAATGGTTCTGCATCCACCCCATTGGTGATATCCAATGGAACAAGGCAGGGTTGCCCGTTGTCTCCCTTGCTCTTTGTTCTAGTGATGGAGCACTTGGCTACGGCCATTAGGCAAAACAATAACATTATGGGAATACCGACGCCATCATCTGAAGTTAAACTCTCACTTTATGCAGATGACCTCCTTGTCTACATTCAACAACCCCATACCTCCCTACCCTCCTTAATGCAGGAGTTTCGCAGATTTGGAGACTTAAGTAATTTTAAGCTCAATATGTCTAAGACAGAAGCCCTCAATATATCCCTAACTCCCTCTACCCTCACACAATTACGGACCAATTTCCCATTTCAATGGGGAGCAAGGGGCATTTCCTACCTTGGAGTCACCATCCCATCCAACCTAGCCGATCTTTATAACCTCAACTACCCTCCTCTCCTATCCCGAATCCGGAAAGAATTAGATACATGGAATCAGACCCCACTACCTTGGTTCGGCCGTATCAATACATTAAAAATGGATACACTCCCTAAACTGCTATACGTTTTCCAGACAATTCCGATACTTATCCCCCAGCGCTTCTTTACTTCTCTACGCTCCATGTCTATACGCTTTGTCTGGCAGCAGGGGATGTCCCGAATCCGACATGCCCTGCTGACATACCCTAAAACCCGGGGTGGGGTTGGCCTCCCAGACTTTGAAATGTACCACAGGGCTGCAGTCCTATCTAGGATCCTCGAGTGGTTCCCTCGCCCGTTCCCCAAGGGATCCACTACCATAGAACAGGACCTCTCCACTTCCGACCTTCGAGCTCTGCTCTGGGGTTATGGTCAAGGGCTTTCCACCCTTGCTAATTGCTCCCCATTAACAACCGCAGCACTACACCTGTGGTATAGAAAGGGATTATTGCCAATACTATCCACTGACCCCTTGCCGCTTACTTCGCTCTTTGATCATCCAGATCTTCCCCAGGGTATGGGCTCTAACTCAGTGGGCCCTTATTCACGAGATACCTGACCTACAGCCAACTCATTCATACACCCTAACACGGGTACGCCAGTTCTCCCGGGAGACAGAGGTAATTGGCTCACAGCCTTACGCATCTCCTCCTTCTGCTCTGACCTATTCTCTTCCACCCACACCCATAGACCCCTAACGGAATACGAGCAGCTGTGTTCTCTCTCGGAAACACCCAGGCATCTACTATCCACCATCTACAAATTATTACACTCACTGACTCACGATCAACTACCACCTTACACGAGGAGATGGGCCATTGACCTAGGCAAAGAACTTTCACCAGATGACTGGCAAAAGTCTTTTCACTTTACACACAAGTCCTCCATCTCTTGCCATACACAAGAGAAAAATTTTAAGCTCTTGGCACGGTGGTACAGGGACCCCCAATCGTTACACAAAATTTTCCCCTCTACTGCCACGACTTGTTGGAGATGTGGAGATCCAGAGGGCAGTTATCTCCACATATGGTGGAACTGCAACGTCATCCAGCCACTATGGTCACAGGTTTTTGCCGTAGCCTCTACGATAAACCCACGATGCCCACGCCTGAAGTGGCGCTGCTGTCCATGCTACCAGGCTCAATTCCCTCTCAGAAACGAACCCTACTTCGTTTCTTCCTATCAGCAGCTAGACAACTCATACCACTTTACTGGAAGACTACTACTACCCCACCGCTGTCCTCATGGGTCTCCATTGTTAATGATATCATGCGAATGGAGGAGATGATCGTCTTAGACAATGACACCTACGATAAATTCAAAACTATGTGGCTAATATGGATTGATTACGCCGCCTCAAATGCTCTGAAAAATCTGCTAAAGCCACCTGACTAAATAGATTCCATCCAGAGCTCCCAATGCTTTGCCCCAGGACCTGCCAGCTCGACTTGACCCTCCTACCCTTAACTGTTCCCCACCTTCCTCCCTCTCCTCCTCTCCTCTCTCTTTTTCTTCTTTTCACCATTCTCTCTCTCCTCTTTCTTTTATGAATAATAAGCAGACGTTGAAATTAACGAATTGCAGCTGTTCTGTAACATGATTTATATATTATTCATGGGATGGAAACTGAATCAAACTGATATATATTCATTCTTATGTACCCCGCTCTTTATATGTATAGTTTGTGCACAGGCGAATTGATTTCTACCATGACAATTGCTATATGGTATGTTTTGCCAATGTTAAATGGCTTTGTATAACCCTGCAAACTTAATAAGGCTACATGGAAATTGATCCTCTAGCGGGACTTTTAAAGGGAACACCTACTCATGGGTCATAAAGAGTATGGAGGATATAGAAATTGTATGATAAAGTGTTTATTGATAGTATAGATATTTAAAGGGATCTGTGGTACATAGGGGTACATATGCAGCATACGTAATACATACAAAAAGATAGCAATACAAGTGCAAACAATTCACAATCATGGAACTCCAATACACATGGAACACACATGGAGTACCCGACGCGTTTCGAGATATATACTCTTCCTCAGGGGTATCAGATTGGAATCGGCAAGCAAAGGGTATGTCTATAAATTAAGAAAACAGTAGTAAACCAATTGTAAGGGTATTGTAAACAAAATATATAAACATAAAGAAGGTAATGGTTGGAATACAAGTATACAATATATATATGGAGAAAAACAGTAAATTACTGACCATAAAGTATTGCTTGGAGGGCATGTGTCTAATGCTGCATCCATATTAAAAAAAAGGGGGAGATAAAGGGGTCTGAAAGGGACGTAACACCACTGAACATAAAGGTGTGTCCTGGTCCTGGTCCACAACCCGCAAGGCTTGTGTGCCCACCACGGCGCGGCCGCCAGGAAAAAAGTTCCCCAACAGAGGGCGTCAGAAAAGACCACCAGTGGTAGAAATGATCCTGGGAGACCCCTCCTCACATTCGATTTTTCCGGGTAGCAAATACCCACGATTCCTCGCCAGGTGCCCAGTTGGTCTATCCAACCACACTTATCCACACCATATCACCGCAAGTACGGTTTCACACTGTCACTATGACTAATTATACCCACCCAAATTGGGACAGTGTAATGTCAGGACACTACAGGAATTTCACACAGAAAGAAAAAATTGACTCTGAACTATTTGCCACTTTCTCCGAATTGAGAAAACTACTGGAGAAACAATCTCTTAATCACTGGCACATTCATTCCTTCCAACAATACCTTACCAATCATATCAATCCCTTTGGCCTAAGGATCCAGATTTTCCCCACGATGGAGAACATCGGATCCAAGTTCAAAAAGGAGTGGGAGGATAACCTCTCCACATGCTCCAATAAGATGATGTCACTCCTTATAGATGAATACAAGACCATCATTACACAAATAAACAGAGAACTGGAACCCCTTTACACCAAACTATCTACCCTGAAGACTCATGCCCAATACAACCAACAAGATAAAGAACTCAATGAGCATCTAGAACGGTTTAACCGTGATATTTTAATAAAAAAAGAAAACAAATTCCTTAGGGACTCAAAGGCCTTCCAGGAACTTAAAGCCTATCACTGGAAGAGCCCTTACCCCAGAAACAGACCTTATCCCAAAACCAAATATAACACTCAGGATCCAGGTTTCTCTGATGCATCCTCTGTATCCACTTCCTCCCGCAAACCATTCTACCACAATAAGTCAAGGAAAAATAAGAGAGACTCACAAGGTAACAGTTCCCAGGAAAAATCACACAAAATACGCATCACAGAACCCATGCTAGACAGACATGACACCCCCATACCTCACAGTAATCCCACCCCCTCTTCCAGTTTTCAATCTGAAACTAACACCCTGCTTCCTAGGATTGTATCTTCAGGTACCAAGGCACCACCATTACAAGTCCACCCTGACAATTGCAGCGGTGGACTTCCTCCGAACTTCGAACTACTATGACTCTTGGATCAGGTAAGGACTGAATCCCCCCTTACCATCGATTCCACCACAGACAACCTCAATGTCAATAACTTGTCATCCTACCCTCTATCAGACATACAGACAAAAGTTCTAGCCAAAGGTTTGAGCTTTTGTCCCAACCAGAACTTAGACCAATTCGAGGTTATCAAAGACATTCAACTTTTCGCCAGAAAGTTAATACTTAAACAAATGTACACAAAAGAGACACCCAGTAAACCCAATTTTGAGCAACATGAACTCAAAGCTCTTGACGCCCTTGTTGAACTCCTTGAGGAGAACGACACACCAGATTTAATTGACCGTATTGATTTGGAACAGTTGCTTGGCCGCTTCGATCAATCAGACCTCCCTCCTCCCCCACCATGCACACTCAAAAACAAATCTGACAAATTTCCCAGCCTCAATACCAACTCCAATGTTGCCGCCTTTGTCAAACTCGCCACCAGGGATATATGCAGAATCAAATCCCCAGACTCTAGAAAGGACAACTTGACGAGACCCGAATGTGAGGCTCTCCGCTTACTCAAGGACCACCCCACTATAACCATTAAACCCTCCGACAAAGGAGGGAACATTGTGGTTATGGACAACGAGCTGTACATCAACATGTGCACTCAAATACTTGACAACCATGACTGGTATTGCAAGATACCGGCAATCAAACTTGAAAGATATCACAGAGAGTTTTACAGCTTGATTGACCACGCCTACAGTGAGGGCGTTATCAACAAAGCTGAATGGGACTTCTTACGCACCCCACACCCACGTACCCCCACATTTTATGCCCTACCCAAGGTACATAAAAGTCTCACATGCCCACCCGGGAGACCCATCATTTCAGGCAATGGCTCCCTCACTGAACGACTCAGCCAATTCATAGATGGATACCTACGCCCCCATGTCCTTAAACTCCCCAGCTACATCCGGGATACTCCACATCTCCTACAGAACATTGATGGCCTCTGCGTCCCTCCCGAGTCAACACTCGTGGCAGTGGATGTGGAGGCCCTCTACAGCTCCATACCACATGACAAAGGTCTTTCCTGCATACGACATATTCTCTCCCTCAACAGCCAGTACAACCACAAGACCAACGAGTTCTTACTAGCAGCACTCGAATTCACTCTCACCCACAACTTTTTCACATTCAATGGCTCCCACTACCTCCAGGTGCAGGACGTTGCGATGGGGACCTCATGTGCCCCGTCGTACGCCAACCTGTACCTGGGGGAGTGGGAGCACATGGTACAGGAATCTGTGCACTTCGCCCCATACATGGAAAATGTCGTCATGTGGTACCGCTACATTGACGATATTCTCCTAGTGTGGAACGGGCCCACATCTCTACTACCTGCACTCCTTTACTCACTCAACAATAATGACTTTAACCTATCATTTACCATGACCTGGGACCATAAGTCAATCACATTCCTTGATGTCACCATCTACAAGGATAGTGAGGGCTCCCTCAGTACCAGTCTATTCAGAAAATCCTCAGCAGGCAACTCCATACTTCATGCCAGTAGTTTTCACCCCCAGCCACTCATTGCTTCCATTCCATACAGTCAGTACCTCCGCACCAGAAGAAACTGTACTGATGATACAACTTTCATCAAAGAAGCCAAAATCTTACAAACACGATTACGCGCCAGAGGTTATTCCAATTCCTGCCTCAAAAAAGCGTATAGGAGAGTTTGGGCCAGAACACGTAATGACATACTATATAATCCTTCAACCAAAAATCCCAAATCCCAACCAATCTCCATCATCACAAGGTTCTCCAACCAACACGTGGCCATCAAGAAAGTCATATCCAAGTATTGGCACATGCTCACCATGGATCCATCCATTGGCCCCTTTGTACCCCCTACACCAGCATTTACTTACAGGCGAGCTGGTTCTCTCCGAGACCAACTGGTCTGTAGTGAGTTCAAAGGCAGTGGTAAACACGACCCATGCAAAAACAAAGGCACTTTCACGTGTGGCGGATGCAACTACTGCAGGTTTCTTAACACTTCTAAACACATCACCCTGCCCAATGGCGAACTTTTCAAACCCAGACACTACGCCAATTGCAAAACATGTGGGGTAGTTTATCTACTCACATGTGAATGCACATGTTTCTACATAGGGAAAACCATCCAAGAATTCTGGCGCAGGGCTTACAGACACATTACAGCCATGCAAACCTGCAACCCGAACTTACCTTTGGGTCGCCATGTCACAAACATACACGAGGGCATCTGTCCAAAATTTTGGTTCATTATCCTTGATCGTGTACACATCGGTATACGAGGAGGAGATATGAACAAAACACTTTTGCAATTAGAACAGAGGTGGATTTTTAGACTCAGAGCCACCCAACCCCCAGGGTTAAATACATGTATATCCTTCAGACCATTCCTGGAGGGCTTCTCATCAGGGGGCTCCGAATGGGAACCCGATGAGATCCCCTCCTAAAAAAGATCTTGAAGAAAGGGAAAAGGGAAAAAAAAAAAAAAAAGAAATCTTGAGAAAAAGATTTTTTTTTTGGCATACATCCCTTTATATATATATATGTATATATTTTTGGCCACTCCCCCCCTTTCCCTTCCCAGTTACCACAATCACACTCATTCATTGTTCATTTATCCCTTTGTACACAGTTGTATATCCTGTATATAGCATATGTCCTTGCCCCTTGGATTTATACCCACAAGGATACACTATGCATTTTATTTTATTATTATATATTGTATTTTATGTATTTATTGGCTCTTCATTATCCACCATCCTCATCTTTTCCTGCCTACAATCATCTCTCTCTTTATTCATTTCATTCATATTTATTTTTATTTTTCTTCTTTTATTTTTCTTTCACATTTCTCTTTTCCATATCCTGGCCAATTTTTTCACTCTGCTCTTTCTTTCCCTGTATGCATTCCTGTGTGTAGCTCCTGACATTCCACCCACGGCTTGGTCTGTCCTGTCCCTCCTCTCCACACCACACGTGCCGCCGGATCTCTTTCCCCACTCGGCGCGGGGGGGCCACCTGACGCAGCTATGTTGCTGCAGGTGGCGTTCTTGTAACCAGGAGATGCTGGATCGCAACCCGGTCCGGCCTCTCCCGACTTCCGCGCCGCGGGCCTTCGGCGCAGATCTCGGTCCCGCTCTGCCCCGTGCGGCATACGTCATTACGCCGGGGGATACACGTCACCGCACCCGGAGGCTTGTACATACTCCGGGTGGCGGTGTCCAATGGGGCCGGCGCGTGCGCCCCAGGCTCGGGGGGCGTCTACCTTCCCACCTATTGGCCGCGCCCGCGACCAATCACAGGCGCGACCACGCCATATGAACGGGCACTCATTCCTCCACAATCCCACGGCGTCCTCAGCTGCAGCACGCCGATCCCCACTACATCCAGCCCACACTCGGGACCCCACAAGGTAAGACAACAACTTTTGGCGTCCGCCTCCCCAGGGACTTGCTTAGCTCACTCTCCTTCCTAATCGTTGCAGACTGGACCCTGCAAGTTCCCCCTGGTCTGGCATCTTCTGTCCATCATCCCACCTCTGCATTGATCTGGACCATCCTCTGGCCGGCATCACTCTATCCCCCCTGCTTGCAGCACCAGGGACCCCCCGATCCTGGGGGTCACCCAGCTGGGGTAATACACCCAGCCACCCCGGACCCAGGCCTAGAGGCACCACTGCTTACAACTCCCCCAGCCTCCCGCCAATATACCACTGACGGGCTTACTCAGGTACTTCTTGTTGTCACTACCTTTTATTGGGTTACTATGCCCCTGGGGTCCCCTTGCACTATTAACAACAACCATGTACACCTCCTTGCCCCCTCATTACCCCACCCTTTCTCCCATCTTTTGCTCCCTACAGATTGGAGCCTCCCAGGATCATTTCTACCACTGGTGGTCTTTTCTGACGCCCTCTGTTGGGGAACTTTTTTCCTGGCGGCCGCGCCGTGGTGGGCACACAAGCCTTGCGGGTTTTGGACCAGGACCAGGACACACCTTTATGTTCAGCGGTGTTACGTCCCTTTCAGACCCCTTTATCTCCCCCTTTTTTTTAATATGGATGCAGCATTAGACACATGCCCTCCAAGCAATACTTTATGGTCAGTAATTTACTGTTTTTCTCCATATATATATTGTATACTTGTATTCCAACCATTACCTTCTTTATGTTTATATATTTTGTTTACAATACCCTTACAATTGGTTTACTACTGTTTTCTTAACCACTTCAGCCCCGGAAGGATTTACCCCCTTCCTGACCAGAGCACTTTTTACAATTCGGCACTGCGTCGCTTTAACTGCTAATTGCGCGGTCATGCAATGCTCTACCCAAACGAAATTTGCGTCCTTTTCTTCCCACAAATAGAGCTTTCTTTTGATGATATTTGATCACCTCTGCCGTTTTTATTTTTTGCGCTATAAACGGAAAAAGACTGAAAATTTTGAAAAAAAATGATATTTTCTACTTTTTGTTATAAAAAAAATCCAATAAACTAAATTTTAGTCATACATTTAGGCCAAAATGTATTCGGCCACATGTCTTTGGTAAAAAAAATGTCAATAAGCGTATATTTATTGGTTTGCGCAAAAGTTATAGCGTCTACAAACTAGGGTACATTTTCTGGAATTTACACAGCTTTTAGTTTCTGACTGCCTATGTCATTTCTTGAGGTGCTAAAATGGCAGGGCAGTACAAAACCCCCCCAAATGACCCCATTTTGGAAAGTAGACACCCCAAGGAAATTGCTGAGAGGCATGTTGAGCCCATTGAATATTTATTTTTTTTGTCCCAAGTGATTGCATAATGACAAAAAAAAGAAAAAAAAAAAAAATTACAAAAAGTTGTCACTAAATGATATATTGCTCACACAGGCCATGGGCATATCTGGAATTGCACCCCAAAATACATTCAGCTGCTTCTCCTGAGTACGGGGATACCACATGTGTGGCACTTTTTGGGAGCCTAGCCGCGTACGGGGCCCCGAAAACCCAGCACCACCTTCAGGATTTCTAAGGGCATACATTTTTGATTTTACTCCTCACTACCTATCACAGTTTTGAAGGCCATAAAATGCCAAGATGGCACAAAACCCCCCCAAATGACCCCATTTTGGAAAGTAGACACCCCAAGCTATTTGCTGAGAGGCATGGTGAGTAGTTTGCAGCTGTCATTTGTTTTTGAAAATGAAGAAAGACCAGAAAAAAAATTTTTTTTTTTCTTTTTTCAATTTTCAAAACTTTGTGACAAAAAGTGAGGTCTGCAAAATACTCACTATACCTCTCAGCAAATAGCTTGGGGTGTCTACTTTCCAAAATGGGGTCATTTGGGGGGGGGTTTGTGCCACCTGGGCATTCCATGGCCTCCGAAACTGTGATAGGTAGTGAGGAGTGAAATCAAAAATTTACGGCCTTAGAAAGCCTGAAGGCGGTGCTTGGTTTTCGGGGTCCCGTGCGCGGCTAGGCTCCCAAAAAGTCCCACACATGTGGTATCCCCGTACTCAGGAGAAGCAACAGAATTTATTTTGGGGTGTAATTTCACATATTCCCATGGCATGTTTGAGCAATATAACATTTAGTGACAACTTTGTGCAAAAAAAAAAAAAAAAATTGTCTCTTTCCCGCAACTTGTGTCACAATATAAAATATTCCATGGACTCGACATGCCTCTCAGCAAATAGCTTGGGGTGTCTACTTTCCAAAATGGGGTCATTTGGGGGGGGGGTTGAACTGTCCTGGCATTTTATGCACAACATTTAGAAGCTTATGTCACACATCACCCACTCTTCTAACCACTTGAAGACAAAGCCCTTTCTGACACTTTTTGATTACATGAAAAAATTTTTTTTTTTTGCAAGAAAATTACTTTGAACCCCCAAACATTATATATTATTTTAAAGCAATTGCCCTACAGATTAAAATGGTGGGTGTTTCATTTTTTTTTTTCACACAGTATTTGCGCAGCGATTTTCAAACGCATTTTTTGGGGAAAAAACACACTTTTTTAAATTTTAATGCACTAAAACACACTATATTGCCCAAATGTTTGATGAAATAAAAAAGATGATCTTAGGCCGAGTACATGGATACCAAACATGACATGCTTTAAAATTGCGCACAAACGTGCAGTGGCAACAAAATTACTACATTTTTAAAAGCCTTTAAAAGCCTTTACAGGTTACCACTTTAGATTTACAGAGGAGGTCTACTGCTAAAATTACTGCCCTCGATCTGACCTTCGCGGTGATACCTCACATGCATGGTGCAATTGCTGTTTACATTTGACGCCAGACCGCCGCTTGCGTTCGCCTTAGCGCGAGAGCAGGGGGCGACAGGGGTGCTTTTTTTTCTTTATTTTTTTTCTTTATTTTTTTTTGCTTTTTTATCTTATTTTTAAACTGTTCCTTTCATTTTTTTTTTTTTTAAATCATTTTTATTGTTATCTCAGGGAATGTAAATATCCCCTATGATAGCAATAGGTAGTGACAGGTACTCTTTTCTGAAAAAATTGGGGTCTATTAGACCCTAGATCTCTCCTCTGCCCTCAAAGCATCTGACCACACCAAGATCGGTGTGATAAAATGCTTCCCCAATTTCCCAATGGCGCTATTTACATCCGGCGAAATCTAAGTCATAAAATGCTCGTAGCTTCCGGTTTCTTAGGCCATAGAGATGTTTGGAGCCACTCTGGTCTCTGATCAGCTCTATGGTCAGCTGGCTGAATCACCGGCTGCATTCTCAGGTTCCCTGTTGAGACAGGAGAGCCAGAGAAAAACACGGAAGACGGTGGGGGGGGGGGCATTCCCTCCCACTGCTTGTAAAAGCAGTCTAGAGGCTAATTAGCCGCTAGGATTGCTTTTACATGAAAGCCGACCGCTGGCTAAAAAGAATGATACCAAGATGATACCTAAACCTGCAGGCATCATTCTGGTATAACCACTCAAAGTCGTGAATGGCGTACCTGAAGACAAAAAAATGGTTAACAATAAAGCACAGTAAACGGTAAAGTATAAATAATTACATACCTGAAAAACAAACATGATAAAACATAATAACAATAACAATAACAATAAAACATTGCAGAATAGAATACAGTAAAAAAGAGCAGAACAATAGAGAGAGAATAGAGAGAGAGAGAACAATAAAACGACAACTATTTTTTTTAATTTTTGTTTGTGTTTTTTTTTTTTTTTACACTTTTTTTTTGTAACTGTAACTTTTATAACTGTAACCGGTTCCAGGTTCGAGTCTCTCAAAATGCGGTGGCATCTTGGGAGACCCTGTGAAAGTGTGCCTAGTCTGTGCAATGCTGTACGCTACGCTAATACTCAACTAGTGCATGGTAGCGTTCAAAACATTCACCAAGTGTTACTGCAGTGCTGGTTTGACTACGACCGGGGTGTACTACGCCGCTGGTGCTTGCCAGTTCACCAAAACGCTACAAAGAAAAGTGTCAGTGATCGATCGATACTGCACTTGGGTGGGCTGGACTGGGCTGGGCCGGGCGGAGGGGCAAAACGCAGGTGCTAGCAGGTATCTGGGCTGATCCCGCTAACACTGCGTTTTTGGGAACCCTAAACTGCTGGGGACGCTAGTATAGATCTGATCGGATCAGATATTGATGCGTTCAGATACTATACCACTAAGGGAGGTGTACGGTGCGTGTACGGTGCGTGCGTGGGTGTTCGCGGTACTGGCACTAATCTGACGCTGCCTAGGGCGACGCATATCACCGCCGGGCGATCAGGGGGCTAAACCTTTATTCGGTAATAAACGGCGGGTGCCCTGACACTATAAAAAATAAACGAACTAACCAGCATCACCCGTAACGGTTATACGGTGATCAGTGGTGAAAGGGTTAACTAGGGGGCCATCAAGGGGTTAAAACATTTATTAGATAGTATATGGGGGTCCCTGTCGCTATAAAACGCTGACGGCGAACCTAAATATTTACGTCCCTAACTAGCGTCACCAGCGACACTAATACTGCGATCAGAAAAATGATCGCTTAGCGACACTGGCGACAGGGGGTGATCAAGGGGTTAAAACTTTATTAGGGGGGTAAGGGGGGTACCCTAGACCTACAGGGGGCTAAACCTTTATTCGGTAATAAACGGCGGGTGCCCTGACACTATAAAAAATAAACGAACTAACCAGCGTCACCCGTAACGGTTATACGGTGATCAGTGTTGAAAGGGTTAACTAGGGGGCCATCAAGGGGTTAAAACATTTATTAGGTAGTATATGGGGGTCCCTGACGCTATAAAACACTGACGGCGAACCTAAATATTTACGTCCCTAACTACCGTCACCAGCGACACTAATACAGCGATCAGAAAAATGATCGCTTAGCGACACTGGTGAGGAGGGGTGATCAAGGGGTTAAAACTTTATTAGGGGGGGTAAGGGGGGTACCCTAGACCTACAGGGGGGTAATACTAACTGTCCCACCACTGCTAACTGTCACAAACTGACACTATGCAGTAATCAGGAAAAAAAAAACCTGCTTGGTGTCAGTTTGTGACAGGGGGGGGGTGATTGGGGGGGGATCGGGGGGCGATCGGGGGGGGATCGGGGGTGTAATATATGCCTGGCATGTTCTACTGTGTTGTGTGTGAGTGTTGGTGCACTTACATGTCATCTCTCCTCGGCGCTGGAACGGAAACTGCCAGACCGAGGAGAGATGACATCACATCCTCTGCCTCTGTGTACTATACAGAGGCAGGGGATGTTTCTCATTGGCTGGGAGTGATCGCGAGGGGGGGGCCACGATCGGATGGCCTCCCCCTCATCTGTCATCGCTCCCAACCAAATGCCGACCGCAGCTGGCACCGGGGGGGGGGTCCGATCGGACCCCCCACCCGCGGGAAGGCAATCACGTTTCAGGTACGTGATTTTGCCTGCCCGTGCCGCTCTGCTCACGTATATAGGCGTGAGGCGGTCGGCAAGTGGTTAATTTATAGACATACCCTTTGCTTGCCGATTCCAATCTGATACCCCTGAGGAAGAGTATATATCTCGAAACGCGTCGGGTACTCCCCGCATATGTGTTCCATGTGTATTGGAGTTCCATGATTGTGAATTGTTTGCACTTGTATTGCTATCTTTTTGTATGTATTACGTATGCTGCATATGTACCCCTATGTACCACAGATCCCTTTAAATATCTATACTATCAATAAACACTTTATCATACAATTTCTATATCCTCCATACTCTTTATGACCCATGAGTAGGTGTTCCCTTTAAAAGTCCCGCTAGAGGATCAATTTCCATGTAGCCAGTTTAACTTGGGATGTGGGTTCATCCTACCTTTTAGACCAACCCAGCACCTAACCCCTCCTGCAAACTTAATAAAAACATATTTGACTCTAAATTACTATCTAAGATGGTTTCATTTTCTTTGTAGATTGGCTTAACTCATGTTTAGTCCTTTTTGGGGATCAGACATGGGTTGACTTTTGTTTATCTGGTTGCGGTAAGTGTATCGGCTGTGCCCCTATTCCTTCCTGTGCAGAGCTCCATCCGTAAATATCCTTTATTTCCACAAGATGGTGATCTCCCCTTTTTTCACTTCCTGATTATACATAGGTTTATTACTAAGGGCCAGAAGTTAATATGGCCTTTCCGGATTCATTCCCATTACATATATTACATCTGCCAACAGTTAAAATGGTGCTTTCTATGTATTTATATGCCCAAGCGTGACGACCTGTCACCCGGCCAATCCCCAGACGACGTCCTATCGTGACAAAACGCGTAGGGAGGAGCCTACGACGGTGACGTCATCACGCTCTCGGATGGGCTTGCGAGTACAGGAAGTGAATCGCGGTACACGGAGACAACGCCGCTCTGTCTGATATCCCTTATGCTGCATATTTTCTGCAAAATTGTAAGTGTGATTCCTTCATTTTAATAAAAACCCCTTTTATCATACGGTATTACGCTATGGAAGTGTTCTGTTTTGTATTTCCGGTAATGATCGATTGTTAAAGCTACTGGTCCTGCATTGTACCCCTGGTTTTGGGAGACCTTAATCCCTATGCTGGGCGAGACTGCCGTAATAGCAGTCATCGCCGTCCGGTAAGCAGATTCTACTTACACACTTCTTGGTGGATCATCTACTGGCACTTTTGTCACATCTTTCCTGGATGGGTGCTTTCTATCTACCTGTGGATTAAATATATCTTTTTGGACTTTTTTTCAAAAATCCTTTTCAGCTCACATGCATTTGCGATTTATGCTTTTTTGTTTATCATTGTTTGATTTGACAATTTATGTTCACTGATTGATGTCATTGTCACTTGGTGGGATTTCACTTTTTCTTATATCATATATGTATTTTTAGCGCTACACTTTGCTGTTTACCATACTTTTAGGAGTCAGATACTGGACTTTTAGGGTGCTGGCAGCTTGTTTTCTCCTATTTTTTGCTTTTTGAGATCCGAGCACAGCTTTTACCCTGTTTTGGGTTTTCTATATTGTGTAACCATGTGCTTTCACAAGATGGCAGATGACACTGAGCTTGATTGCAAAATGGACACACACATATACACAGCAGGCTGTAGGAATTCTAACATGTTTTTACTATTCAGACTCCAACTGTTGTATTAGGTACTGAGACCTCTATGCCTGGCCTGTATAAGCAGATACAATCCATGCTGACAGTCTTTATCAGATAGCTAAACTCACCAAATATCTTTTCATATCCACAAAGATCTTTATTGAATGCAACAGATTATAGACAGATGTGGCAGATGATTAAAAAGATGGAATTTGCAAGTCAAAACATGGTAATGCATTCCCAGATGCAAGCATATTACATGAGGCCTTGAGACAAGTGGCCATCTCTTCTTATACAGACAATGTGAGAGGAAGGGGAAAAGATCACAAAAATGGGAGGAAATACAGGACAGGATGGGGCAATAACCAAAATAACCACAAGATGGCAGTATATTAACCAACTATGCAGAGACCAAATAAATAATGGCTTAAAGCGTTTGTTAACCCCCCAAAAAAAACAGATCCTGTTCCCTTAAAGCATGTTATGCAGCACACTGCTTGTGCTGTGTCATTTGGACCCCCATATCACTTGAAATACTTGGCTGATCCTGCCTAGCTATGCCCTCCCCTCTGCAAACAGACCACGATAGTCATGGTAGCTGAGCCCCTGACATTGTGGTTCGTTTGTGTGCCTCCATCATTCACAGCCTGCTATCTGTCTCCTTTGTCCTTCTCCCCCCTCCTCCCTCCATCCCTCTGTCTGTCTCTGCTCGTACAATGTGCCCCTCCACCCCCCGCTCCTGCTGCTCTAACTGCTCTCTTATTTTCTATTACATCATTCCATCCTCTCTGCACCATTATAATAGGATTTTATTACAGCTTACCTGTAAAATCCTTTTCTTGGAGTACATCATGGGACACAGAGCCTTAAGTAATTACTTAATGGGTTATGGGCCACCTTCAGGTGTTGACACTTGTATACCCAATCATGGAAGTTCACTCCCTATATAACCCCTCCTCCTTCCAGGAACACATCAGTTTTTGTAGCAAAGCAATATACTTAAATCCCAAAAGAGGGGAGGGACCTCTGTGTCCCATGATGTAATCCAAGAAAAGGATTTTACAGGTAAGGTGTAATAAAAATCCTATTTTCTTTATCGTACATCATGGGACACAGGGCCTTAAGTAGTTACTTAATGGGACGTCCCATAGCAATGCTACTTGAGGGGAGGGAGAGACAGCCCACAGGTTACCCCCAGACTTGAGGACTTATACTGCTGCCTGCAGCATACTGCGCCCAAAGGCGATATCCTCATACCTCCATACATCCACCTGATAACATTTTTGTGAATGTATGCACTGAAGACCAAGTTGCGGCCTTACAGATCAGAGCTATGGAGGCCTGGTGACGCACTGTCCAAGAAGCAATAAGCGCTCTGGTAGAGTGCACCTTAACTTGAAATGGGGGAATCTTACCCCTTAATTATAAGTTTGAATTATAACTTGCCGAATCCACTTAGCGACAGTGGATTTCGACGCTGCCTGTCCTTTCTTAGGACCCTCTGGCAGAATAAATAAGACATCAGTCTTACAAATCTGAGCAGTTGTCTTTAAATAGATTTTCACTGCTCTCACCACATCAAGACAATGTAGTGACTTTTCTTCCCTGGAACATGGTTTTGGAAAAAAAACAATGGCAGGACAATATCTTGATATTGGCATATCTTGCTAATTCTTAAACCCTCCTTGCTGAGGATATAGCAACCAAAAATACCAACTTCCTTGTCAGGACTAAAGGAATATGCTGTATCGGTTCAAATGGCTGTTTTTGTAACACTGACAAAACTAAATTCAAGTCCCAAGGGTTTAAAGGTGTTTAACTGGTCAGATTAATCTGCATCACCCTTTGCATAAATCCCCGGACTAAAGAATGTGTCACAAGCTTCTTTGAAATAGGATCGATAAGGCTGAGACTTGGCCCTTAATAGTACTCAGGGCCAATTTCATCTCTACGCCTATTTGTAAAAAGGCAAGAATTCTGCCTTTGATATATCTCCGAGGGTGCCAACCCTTGGATTCACACCAGGAAACATAAGTCATCCAGACGCTATAATATATAGTTCTGGAAGCTGGTTTCCTTGCATTAATCAAAGTAGAGATAACTGACCCGGAAAGCCAACGTTTCTTCAGAATGTGGGTTTGAATAGCCAGGCCGTTAAGGCCCCTGTGAGAACAGGTCTGGCCTTAGTGGAAGGGACCACGGACCCTCCACTGCCATGTTTATGACTTCTGCATACCATGCCCTTCTGGGGCCATGCTGGTGCTGCCAGAATTTCCGTTTTTTCTTTCCAGCTTGATCCTGCAAAGAAGTCGAGGCAGCAATTGAATAGGGGGAAATGCATAGATCAGTGAGAACTGATCCCACGGTATCGCCAACGCATCTGTTCTGCATGCGAATGGATCCTTTGTTCTGGACACAAAGTTGACTAACTTTATGTTGAACTGGACACTAGAAGATCTACGTCCAGAGTCCCCCATCTTTGACAAACAACCCGAACATATGTCGGGGTGAAGAAACCATTCCCCTGGGAATAATCTGCTGGCGACTTAAGTAGTCCGCGTGCCAATTTTCTATGAAGACTGCCGATAGGCACGGAATATTTCTTTCTGCCCAAGTTAGAATATGGTTCACCTCTCTCTGCGCTGAGAGATTCTTGGTGTCCCCTTTGGTGATTGTTATAGGCCACAGCCGTGGCATTGACGGATTGAATACTGTCAGGAAAATTCCACTAACCTGAAAATCCAGGCTTTCAGAGCCAGACGCACTGCCCGAATCTCTAGGATGTTGATGGGAAAGGCTCTTTCAGTTCTTGAACACTGTCCTTGGACAGTTGTTTTCTCTGTCGTTACCACTTTCCAGATCAGTGGACTGAAAGATTTAACTTTTAGCAGATTCTTTAGAAACCACCAATTGAGGCTTTGGGACACCCTTGGAGACAGCCACATTGGCAAGTCCAAAGCTTGGATCGTTTTGTTCCAAGCAAATAGAATACTGTTTTGCAACAGTCTCAAATGGAACTGGGCATAGGGAACTGCTTCAAATGAAGCCACCATCCTTTTTAACAACCTCATGCAAAGGCAAATGGAGGGATCTCCTTTTGACCTGATCATCCGCACCAACTCTCTTATGGAGTTGTCTTTTGCCTGGGCAAGAACACCCTTCTTCTGGGCTGTATCTATGATCAGACCCAAATACTCCAGCTTTTTTAGCGGTTTTAAGGGAGACTTCACTAGGTTGCGAACGCAACCCAGACTTTTCCATGTAACTGGTTGTAATGCGTACACCTTACTCCGAACACCGATTGGTCTGTTAGCAATAGATCATCTAGGTATGCCAAGACTTTTTAAGCCCTGTGCCCTTGACCTGGCTAGAGGTGGGGCTAGCACTTTTGTGAACACTCAGGGTGCTGTAGCTGGCACGAAGGGCAAGGCTATAAACTGAAATGCTGCTGTTCTACTTCGAACCGCAGAAACCTTTGATAAGTGGGAAATATATGGACATGCAGATATGCATCCCTGATGCCAATAGACGCCAGAAGTTTTCCTCCTTGTAGGATAGAAACTACTGACCTGATCGACTCCATAGAAAGGAGCAGATATTCAGGAACTGATTTAGATTCTTTTAGATCTAGAATGGATCTTTTGAATTTCTGCGTGGATCTGTATATGTACAGGAAACGCATGTAAATGGCAGTGAAGGTTTTAAGAAACCTAAGAAAAAACAGAACTATCAGCTGACTCTACTAGAGGTAGCTTGAAAGAGGCACGAACCATCTCTGTAAGAGATTTGTACCAGCAATATCTCAGATTGCGAGGCTGAAAAAAGGTTCAACTCCAGCTGTCTCCTCCACAGAGGAGTAATTGGTTTGCCTTTCTTCCTGATCACCTGAGGGTAACCCCTCATCCTCTACCCACTGTTTCCTGGATAAGGGATCTAAGGTGGGGCAGGGGATCTAACACTCTTCCTATCTTTGGATAGCGCATGCAGTTAAAGTCGCTAATTTTCCTTCTAGGCCCTGCAGGGCAGAGGAAAAACGCATTTTCAATCATGTATATAGGGGCTGAATGTTTTTCTCCTCTAGAGTCTGATGGTGGAGGCCATCGCCACTGCCTAGAGGTAGCTGCCTCTGGTGCAGGTGAAGGAGTCTGTTTTAAATAAAAGGAAGTTTATACCTTTTTTTGGGCAAAAGAATACCTTTCCTGCTAGAAATCATTTGGATGTATTTGACCAAATTCTCCCCAAATAGTCGCTCCCCACGAAAGGGGAAACTAGTCAGAAGCCTTTTTATCAAGATGCTTCGGGTGACCAACCCTTTAACCACAGGGTCCTACGCATTTGTTTTAGCACAAGCGCAAGGCGGGACGCTTGGTGGATAGAGTCTTTTTATGACGTCTATGGCAAAACATAGCGCCTTTGGTAGTTCGGCTACTCATGGGCCTCTTGTGCAGGGACCTCCTTAAGGGCCTCTTGAACTGGTCCTTTAGGGACTGACAGATGCCTATTGGAGCGACTGCAGGCTGAGAGTGGCACCTGCCAGGAAAAATCGTATTTTATCAAAAAAAAACTTCTTATCTTTAAGCATTTGTGCATTGTCTACTGGACAAGTTAAGTTTTTATTGTTGCTGGAAATCGCAGCGCCTATTTCTGGTACTTTCCATCTTTTGTGAATTTCTCCTCCATGGGACAGAGAACTGAGAAACTCTTTGGAGGGAAAAAATGCTTATTTGGATGCTCCAATTAACCACTTGCCAACCGCCTCACGCCTATATACGTGAGCAGGTCGGCACGGGCAGGCAAAATCACGTACCTAGTACGTGATGCCTTCCCGCGGGCGGGGGGTCCGATCGGACCCCCCCCGGTGCCCTGAGTGGTCGGCTCTCGTTCGCGGGCGATTAGGGGTCAGGGGGAGGCCATCCATTGATGGCCACCCCCTCCCGATCGTTCCCACGAATCAAATGCTTCCTCTCCCTCTGTAATGTAAACAGAGGGAGAGGAAGTGATGTCATCTCTCCTGGAGCCGGTCTTTTTGATCCGACGCCGAGGAGAGAAGACATCCAAGTAAGTGCACCAACACCACACGCTCAGTAGAACACGCCAGGCACACTTTTCACCCCCCTGTCACCCCCCGATCACCCCCCGATCACCCCCCTGTACCCACTGTCACTCTGACACCAATAGCAGTTTTTTTTTTTTTTTTTGCATTGGTGTCAGTTTGTCAGTTATAAGTGTTAGGGCTGTTAGGGTAGCCCCCTTTAGGTCTAGGGTACCCCCCCTTAGGTCCAGGGTACCCCCTAACCCCCCCTAATAAAAGTTAACCCCTTGATTACCCCCCGTCACCAGTGTCGCTAAGCGATCGTTTTTCTGATCGCTGTATTAGTGACACAGGTGACGCTAGTTTAGGGAGGTAAGTATATAGGTTCGCTGTCAGTGTTTTATAGCGACAGGGACCCCCATATACTACCTGCTAAAGGTTTTAACCCCCTGATTGCCCCCTAGTTAACCCTTTCACCAGCGATCACCGTATAAGTGTTACGGGTGACGCTGGTTAGATAGTTTGTTTTTTGTAGTTTATTACAGTTTATTACAGTTTATTATAGTTTTAGGGCACCCGCCGTTTATTACCTTATAAAGGTTTAACCCCCTAATTGCCCGGCGGTGATAGAAGTTAAGTTTTTAGGATCAGATAAGGTCTGCGTCGCCCCAGGCAGCGTCAGGTTAGCGCCAGTACCGCTAAAACCCACGCACGCAGCATACACCTCCCTTAGTGCTATAGTATCTGAACGGATCGATATCTGATCCGATCAGATCTATACTCCCCAGCAGTTTAGGGTTTCCTGAAACGCAGTGTTAGCGGGATCAGCCCAGATACCTGCTAGCACCTGCGTTTTGCTCCTCGGCCCAGCCCAGCCCAGCCCACCCAAGTGCAGTATCGATCGATTACTGACACTTACAAAACACTAAGCACACATAACTGCAGCGGTCGCAGAGTCCGGCCTGATCCCTGCGATCGCTAACAGTTTTTTGGTAGCGTTTTGAATCAGTCGCTGACAGTCGGGAGCTTTTTTGCCTGTGAGTCTCACTAGTGTACCCCTAAATTTAGAGGCCAAAATGGCAAATCGAAGGTACACTAGTGAAGAGGCCTACAGGATTCTGAGCATGACAGATAGTGAAGAGGAAGTCACTCATCTGTCAAGTTCAGGCTCAGAATACGATCCTGTAGAGGACAGCGGCTCCATGACAGATAGCTCTGACGACGGAGTTGTGGTCCCTGCTAAGGTCAGGCGTACCAGACCCCGAACTTATGCTGTCCTTGAAGTGCAAGAACCGCAGGGCTCTCGTAGGGAGCAGAGAGGTACTAGTGCCGCTACTCCTTCTGGTGAACTGGCAAGCACCAGCGGCCTAGTACACCCTGGTCGTACATCCAGCACTGCAGTATCACGTGGTGACGTGGCGAGTCCCATAAGTGCAGTTCAAGCTGGCGAGGTGGCAAGCACTAGTAGTGTCCCGCTGCCACCAAGAAGACGAACACAGGCCCGTCGTGCCCATAGTGCCCTTCCTGCTGCATTGGCCAATCCGAATTGGGTACCCACCACTTCTGCAGCACCCGTACTTCCCCCTTTCACTGGCCAACCCGGAATTCAGGTGGAAACAGTTGACTTTATGCCACTGGATTTTTATTCGCTGTTTTTCACCGAAGATCTCTATAGATCTATTGTGGACCAAAGCAATTTATACGCTGGTCAATACATCGCCACTATGCCCCAGTCCACCCTTGCCAGAGATTGGAGACCAATTACGGTCTCCGAATTTAAGATCTTTCTGGGCCTTTCCCTCCTCATGGGGTTGAATAAAAAGAGTGAGTTGCGGTCATATTGGTCCACTGACCCAATTTACCATTCACCCTTGTTCTCTGCTTCCATGGCCAGGGCACGATACGAGCAGATTTTGCGGTTCATGCACTTCAACGACAATGAACTCTGTCGTCCTCGTGGAGACCCTGAATACGATCGGCTCTACAAAATTCGGCCCCTCGTAAACCACTTCAACCAACGTTTTGCAGACTTGTTTACCCGCCATCAAGTTGTCTGCGTTGATGAGTCCCTGGTTAAATTTTCTGGCCGCTTGTCATTCAAACAGTACCTTCCCAGCAAGCGTGCCAGATACGGGGTCAAGATGTATAAGCTCTGTGACAGGGCCACAGGCTATACATGTAGATTTATGGTTTACGAGGGCAAAGATAGTCACGTAGAGCCGACAAACTGCCCTGACTACATAGGAAGCGCTGGCAAGATAGTGTGGGACTTGGTGTCACCCTTATTCGGAAAGGGGTACCACTTGTACGTGGACAATTATTATACGAGCGTGCCACTTTTTAGCCACCTTTTTGATCATCAGATTGGAGCATGTGGCACCGTGCGACCTAATCGCCGGGGCTTTCCCCAGCGGCTTGTAGATTCCCGTCTTAGGCTGGGGGAGAGAGCCTGCTTGAAGTATAATAATTTGCTCGCTATGAAGTGGAGGGATAAGAAGAATGTTTTCGTTCTCACCTCCCTTCATACAGACACGATGGTCCAAATTCCTACGGCGACTGGTGTTGTGGAGAAACCCCTCTGTGTCCACGAATATAACCTTAATATGGGAGGGGTGGACCTCAACGACCAGTTGTTGGCGCCGTACCTAATTGCCCGTAAGGCCAGACGCTGGTACAAAAAAGTGTCTGTTTATTTATTTCAATTGGCTTTGCTGAATGCTTATGTGCTATACAGAGCTTCAGGACGGACTGGATCCTTCCTTAAATTCCAGGAAGAGATCGTCAGAGCCCTTCTGTTTCCAGACGGTGCTCCACCTCACCATCCCCAACCAAATGCAGTAAGCCGGCTGCATGAGAGGCATTTTCTTTATGCCCTCCCGAGTACCCCTACCCAACGAACCCCCCAAAAAAGATGTCGTGTCTGCAGCAAGTGCGGATTTAGGCGTGACACCCGATATTATTGTCCCCTCTGTCCTGGCAATCCTGGTCTTTGCATTGGTGAATGTTTTGAACGCTACCACACACTAGTGGAGTATTAGCGTAGGGTACAGCACTGCAGAGACTAGGCACACTTCCACAGGGTCTCCCAAGATGCTGTCGCATTTTGAGAGACCCAAACCTGGTACCAGTTAAAAAAGTTAAAGTTACAAAAAAAAGTGTAAAAAAAACAAAAAAGAGTAAAAAAAAGAAAAAAACACAAAAAAAATATAAAATAAAAAAACCAAAAATAGTTGTTGTTTTATTGTTCTCTCTCTATTCTCTCTCTATTCTGCATTCTATACTGCAATGTTTTATTGTTATGTTTTTATCATGTTTGCTTTATAGGTATGCAATTTTTTTATACTTTGTTTTTTTTATTGTTAACCACCTTTGTGTTTTCAGGTACGCCATTCAGCTGCAGAGCGGATTTATTTATCTTGACAGCAACAGCGTTTGCTCCCACGATACATAAAGCCGCGACTCCAGCGCTGTCGGAGGTGATTTCACCACCACAGTTACATACTTCAGCATATATGCCGAAGCGTGGGGGCAGCAGTGGGTGGAGGAGCGATTTGCTCCTGCCTTTTGCGGGAGGATGCCCCCATGCTTCGGCATATATATATTTTTAGGTAGGCACAGGTTGCGTTAAATGTTTTATTTTTTACTATGTTTTTTTTTGTATTTTGCTTTGCAGGTATGGTAAGTAATACTGTTATACTGTAATGTTACTTTGTTTTTTTGTTAACCATCATTTGCTTAGCAGGTACGCCATTCAGTTGCAGCACGGATTTATTTATCTTGACAGCAACAGCGTTTGCTCCCACGATACATAAAGCCGTGACTCCAGCGCTGTCGGAGGTGATTTCACCACCACAGTTACATACTTCAGCATATATGCCGAAGCGTGGGGGCAGCAGTGGGTGGAGGAGCGATTTGCTCCTGCCTTTTGCGGGAGGATGCCCCCATGCTTCGGCATATATATACGGTGCATGTATGCCCATCATTAGAAGTGGGTGGATGAAGGGAGGTATTCTAATGGTGGGCATACCCACCGATCAATATCTTTTTTTCGTTCAGCCCACAGGCTGCATGAAAAAAAAGTTTACAATGTATGCCCAACAAGGACCAGCAACGTACTGGTATGTTGCTGGACTTTGAGTGGTTATACCAGAATGATGCCTGCAGGTTTAGGTATCATCTTGGTATCATTCTTTTCAGCCAGTGGTCGGCTTTCTTGTAAAAGCAATCCTAGCGGCTAATTAGCCTCTAGACTGCTTTTACAAGCAGTGGGAGGGAATGCCCCCCCCCCACACCGTCGTCCATGTTTTTCTCTGGCTCTCCTGTCCCAACAGGGAACTTGAGAATGCAGCCGGTGATTCAGCCAGCTGACCATAGAGCTGATTAGAGACCAGAATGGCTCCAAACATCTCTATGGCCTAAGAAACTGGAAGCTACAAGCATTTCATGACTTAGATTTCGCCGGATGTAAACAGCGCCATTGGGAAATTGGGAAAGCATTTTATCACACCGATCTTGGTGTGGTCAGATGCTTTGAGGGCAGAGGAGAGATCTAGGGTCTAATAGACCCCAATTTTTTCTAAAAAGAGTACCTGTCACTACCTATTGCTATCATGGGGGATATTTACATTCCCTGAGATAACAATAAAAATGATAAAAAAAAAATAAAAATGAAAGGAACAGTTTAAAAATAAGATAAAAAAGCAAAAAAAATAATTAAAAAAAAAAAAAAAAAAAAAGCACCCCTGCCCCCCCCTGCTCTCGCACAAAGGCGAACGCAAGCGTCGGTCTGGCGTCAAATGTAAACAGCAATTGCACCATGCATGTGAGGTATCACCGCGAAGGTCAGATCGAGGGCAGTAATTTTAGCAGTGGACCTCCTCTGTAAATCTAAAGTGGTAACCTGTAAAGGCTTTTAAAGGCTTTTAAAAATGTATTTAGTTTGTCGCCACTGCACGTTTGTGCGCAATTTTAAAGCATGTCATGTTTGGTATCCATGTACTCGGCCTAAGATCATCTTTTTTATTTCATCAAACATTTTGACAAAATAGTGTGTTTTAGTGTATTAAAATTTAAAAAAGTGTGTTTTTTCCCCAAAAAATGCGTTTGAAAAATTGCTGCGCAAATACTGTGTGAAAAAAAAAATTAAACACCCACCATTTTAATCTGTAGGGCATTTGCTTTAAAAAAATATATAATGTTTGGGGGTTCAAAGTAATTTTTTTGCAAAAAAAAATTTTTTTTTCATGTAAACAATAAGTGTCAGAAAGGGCTTTGCCTTCAAGTGGTTAGAAGAGTGGTCGATGTGTGACATAAGCTTCTAAATGTTGTGCATAAAATGCCAGGACAGTTCAAAACCCCCCCAAATGACCCCATTTTGAAAAGTAGACACCCCAAGCTATTTGCTGAGAGGCATGTCGAGTCCATTGAATATTTTATATTGTGACACAAGTTGCGGGAAAAAGACAAATTTTTTTTTTTTTTTTTTTTTTTTTTTGCACAAAGTTGTCACTAAATGATATATTGCTCAAACATGCCATGGGAATATGTGAAATTACACCCCAAAATACATTCTGTTGCTTCTCCTGAGTACGGGGATACCACATGTGTGAGACTTTTTGGGAGCCTAGCCGCGTACGGGACCCCGAAAACCAAGCCCCGCCTTCAGGCTTTCTAAGGGCGTAAATTTTTGATTTCACTCTTCACTGCCTATCACAGTTTCGGAGGCCATGGAATGCCCAGATGGCACAACCCCCCCCCCCCAAATGACCCCATTTTGGAAAATAGACACCCAAAGCTATTTGCTGAGAGGTATAGTGAGTATTTTGCAGACCTCACTTTTTTTCACAAAGTTTTGAAAATTAAAAAAAGAAAAAACAAATACGTTTTTCTTGCCTTTCTTCATTTTCAAAAACAAATGAGAGCTGCAAAATACTCACCATGCCTCTCAGCAAATAGCTTGGGGTGTCTACTTTCCAAAATGGGGTCATTTGGGGGGGGTTTGTGCCATCTTGGCATTTTATGGCCTTCAAAAGTGTGATAGGTAGTGAGGAGTAAAATCAAAAATGTATGCCCTTAGAAATCCTGAAGGCGGTGCTTGGTTTTCGGGGCCCCGTACGCGGCTAGGCTCCCAAAAAGTCCCACACATGTGGTATCCCCGTACTCAGGAGAAGCAGCAGAATATATTTTGGGGTGTAATTCCACATATGCCCGTGGCATGTTTGAACAATATATCATTTAGTGACAACTTTGTGCAAAAAAAAAAAAATTGTCACATTCCCGCAACTTGTGTCAAAATATAAAATATTCCATGGACTCAACATGCCTCTCAGCAAATAGCTTGGGGTGTCTACTTTCCAAAATGGGGTCAATTGGGGGGGTTTGTGCCATCTGGGCATTTTATGGCCTTCAAAAATGTGATAGGTAGTGGGGAGTGAAATTACAACTTTACAACCTTAGAAATCCTGAAGGCGGTGCTGGGTTTTCGGGGCCCCGTACGCAGCTAGGCTCCCAAAAAGTCCCACACATGTGGTATCCCCATACTCAGGAGAATCAGCAGAATGTATTTTGGGGTGCAATTCCACATATGCCCATGGCCTGTGTGAGCAATATATCATTTAGTGACAACTTTGTGCAAAAAAAAAAAAAATTCTCACATTCCCGCAACTTGTGTCAAAAAATAAAATATTCCATGGACTCAACATGCCTCTCAGCAAATAGCTTGGGGTGTCTACTTTCCAAAATTGGGTCATTTGGGGGGGGGTTTGTGCCATCTTGGCATTTTATGGCCTTCAAAACTGTGATAGGTAGTGAGAAGTGAAATCAAAAATTTATGCCCTTAGAAATCCTGAAGGCGGTGCTTGGTTTTCGGGGCCCCGTACGCGGCTAGGCTCCCAAAAAGTCCCACACATGTGGTATCCCCGTACTCAGGAGAAGCAGCAGAATATATTTTGGGGTGCAATTCCACATATGCCCATGGCATGTTTGAGGAATATATCATTTAGTGACAACTTTGTGCAAAAAAAAAAAAAAAAAAATTGTCACTTTCCAGCAACTTGTGTCAAAATATAAAATATTCCATGGACTCAACATGCCTCTCAGCAAATAGCTTGGGGTGTCTACTTTCCAAAATGGGGTCATTTGGGGGGGTTTTGTGCCATCTTGGCATTTTATGGCCTTCAAAACTCTGATAGGTAGTGAGGAGTGAAATGAAAAATTTATGCCCTTAGAAATCCTAAAGGCGGTGATTGGTTTTCGGGGCCCCGTACGCGGCTAGGCTCCCAAAAAGTCCCACACATGTGGTATCCCCATACTCAGGAGAAGCAGCTAAATGTATTTTGGGGTACAATTCCACATATGCCCATGGCCTGTGTGAGCAATATATCATTTAGTGACAACTTTGTGCAAAAAAAAAAAAAATTGTCACATTCCCACAACTTGTGTCAAAAAATAAAATATTCCATGGACTCAACATACCTCTCAGCAAATAGCTTGGGGTGTCTACTTTCCAAAATGGGGTCATTTGGGGGTGTTTTGTGCCATCTTGGCATTTTATGGCCTTCAAAACTGTGATAGGTAGTGAGGAGTGTAATCAAAAATCTATGCCCTTAGAAATCCTGAAGGCGGTGCTTGGTTTTCGGGGCCCCATACGCGGCTAGGCTCCCAAAAAGTCCCACACATGTGGTATCCCCGTACTCAGGAGAAGCAGCTGAATGTATTTTGGGGTGCAATTCCACATATGCCCATGGCCTGTGTGAGCAATATATCATTTAGTGACAACTTTTTGTAAATTTTTTTTTTTTTTTTTTTTGTCATTATTCAATCACCTGGGACAAAAAAAATAAATATTCAATGGGTTCAACATGCCTCTCAGCAATTTCCTTGGGGTGTCTACTTTCCAAAATGGGGTCATTTGGGGGGGTTTTGTACTGCCCTGCCATTTTAGCACCTCAAGAAATGACATAGGCAGTCATAAACTAAAAGCTGTGTAAATTCCAGAAAAAGTACCCTAGTTTGTAGGCGCTATAACTTTTGCGCAAACCAATAAATATACGCTTATTGACTTTTTTTTTACCAAAGACATGTGGCCGAATACATTTTGGCCTAAATGTATGACTAAAATTGAGTTTATTGGATTTTTTTTATAACAAAAAGTAGAAAATATCATTTTTTTTCAAAATTTTCGGTCTTTTTCCGTTTATAGCGCAAAAAATAAAAATGGCAGAGGTGATCAAATACCATCAAAAGAAAGCTCTATTTGTGGGAAGAAAAGGACGCAAATTTCGTTTGGGTACACCATTGCATGACCGCGCAATTAGCAGTTAAAGCGACGCAGTGCCAAATTGTAAAAAGTGCTCTGGTCAGGAAGGGGGTAAATCCTTCCGGGGCTGAAGTGGTTAAGCATAAAGAAGCTTTTCTAGTAATGCATGAAAAGGCTATAAAGGTTTTAAAGAACCCAAGGAAGGGACCGAACTTTCAGCTGACTCTGTTAGCATGAAAGTGGAATGAACCATCTCCGTAAGAGTTTGTACCATCAATCTCTCAGATTGCGAGGTTGCATAAGGTTCATCAATTGTTTCCTCCGCAGAGGAAAAATCGGCTTATTTTTCTACGTGATGGCCTGAGGGTAATACCTCATCCTGTGCCCACTGTTCCCTTGGTAAAGGGTTTGAGGTGGGAAAGGGGGATCTAGTACACTTCCTATCCCCTCGGATGGAGGATGCGATTAAGCCCTGCAGTGCAGAGGAGAATGCATCTTCAGTCACATATACAGGGGCTGAAGTGTGAACAGCAGTTGCATCACCAATCGGTTCCAAAACTCACCCTGGTTTGCCATATCAGGTATCTCCGGAGAGGATGGCAGTGTGGAGGCATGACCGGAGTTCCCAGCGCCTGGGGGTGGAACTTTTGGTGCCTTAGTAGTAACCTTGGAAGTCATAGTGCTAAGCACAAAAACAGAGGTACTCTAATAGAATGTACTATTTGCAAAGTAGAAAAAAACAATAGCAGCATAAAGATTAATCTGATGCTAAACCACAATGTCTTTTGCTGTACTGGAAATGCCTGTGTGCACCCCTCATGTGTTCCAGCGCTCCTGTGTCCTGTGGCAAATTCCTTATTCAGCTGCTCTGGTAAACACTTTTAGTGATAACACACGGCGCCGACTGCTTTAGCCACGCCCCTTCCATCAACCCGCCCTCCTCTTTGTTCCAAAAGAAAAACCTCAGCTCGCGCGCACAGACGTCACAGCCTTCGGGTCTGAGACACAGACTCGAAGGAGGAGAGGAGACTACAGCCGCCATGCGGCATTTCTGTGCTATCCCTTGAGAGAGGCTGGCTTCCTTGCATTATAAAGCAAGTAAAAAACATAACAAATGTTTACTAGAAAAGACACCCCACATCCCTCGAGAGGGGGGGGGGGCGGGCGGGCGAGGGGTTCTTTAACAGTTTGAAGCTTACTATGTCTAACTGCTCAAAGATTTACAGGGGGTAATGTAGCTTTGACTGTACATGTACCCCCAGTCCCTCAGTTTCCCTACTTGGGGGGAGAGGAGATAAGAACCCCCTCCTGCTGCTTAGGACATACCACGCTGTTGTAGCTGGACACAGAGCTGCTGAAAGGGTATGAGCAAAAAATTGGTCTGGTTGATGGTTCAACACCCCTAGGCTAGACACCTCATCCCAACATAGATAGATACAGCAAGGAAAAATAAGGGGATTTTTGCGGTGCCAAGTACAAGAAAACAGAGAGAATTTACTTTCATCAGTTAAAATGAAACAAAGTTTTATTACATAACATAGTTAA
The DNA here is from genome assembly GCA_037952925.1 of Lithobates clamitans. NCBI lineage: Eukaryota > Metazoa > Chordata > Amphibia > Anura > Ranidae > Lithobates > Lithobates clamitans. The sequence continues at coordinate 810,717 of JBBGZY010001537.1, forward strand.
AAGAACATGCCGTTTTAAAGCAATGTAGAATTACAGGCATTTGGTGGTCATAAATGGAGAGATAATTTGCAGATCACAATTAGAGATATTGCACACTAGCCCGATATGTTGCGCTGTTAGCTTCCTCAGGGGATGTGCAAAGCTTAATTGAAACCACTAAACAAATGAGAAAAAGGTTATAACATAGAACTTACAATCAGAATATAGGTACAGAGTATTTAGGCAAAGTATGGGCTTGGTTGCAAAAATAGAGCATGGATATGAACACTTACCCAAATGACTGATAGCACCCGCAAACTACCAGGCTGGACCCCAGACAGAACCCCAAGGGACCCGATCCATAAGAATGAGTCAGGCGTGGCCATAGAGGGCAGATAGGGGGACACTAGAGGACAGTGAGGGTTCGTAAAGTTAGACTAATAGAAAGGTAAATGTATGAATTTGAAAAAAGAGAGGACAATCGTCTCTTAGAGTAAATACTCACAAAAGTATATGTTTGTTTGTCTAGTAGTCCATGAAGGAGATGCACTTAATTGAATCTGAAATGGGACTCTGTGGGCTAGGCTGCAAAAGGCAGACTGGAAAAATAAATAATAAAAATCTGTATAAATCTATACTTGAGGTATTTTTTGGTGAGGGTAAGGCAGAAAAAGTGACCAAAAAGAGAAACTTGCAGAAAAAAAACACAGATTGAAGGAGCCATAGGATATAGGAGGGGAGAAAAAACCCCACAGTAAGTGCCCTTATAATGAAGGGAGGGAGCGTTGGTGGTCGAAGGTGTCATTAGGAGTGGAAGGCCAGTGAATAAAAAGAAGATAGGAAACAAAGGCTGAGGAAAAGAATTTGCAGTTTTAGGTGTCCCAATTAGACTATGTAGTAGCTTACCAGTTAAGAAATCGCCACAGTGTAGATGTGTCTGGCTGAAATGACAGTCAGATCAGCCGGTTTAAATCTCCTCTCCGACGAGCCGGCATGTGAAGTCGCCGGCTCGAGGCGGACGTAGAAACGCCTGTGCGCTACACTACCCAGGAGGCTGCGCGAAGAGGGAGGGGCCAGGCACGTCCAAGAGAGGGACTTGCATGGAACAACCCCAACCCCGTTGCTGCTCTCCTGGGTGTGCAGAGATCGTGAAGGGGGAATGTGATCCAAGGTGGCCGAAGCCAGCCTGGGATCAGAGGTGTACCCGGCGCTGCCAGGCGTGAATGAGGGCCTGCTACAAGATGGATAGGGCAAGCCCTGGGCATCCGTATGGCCCGCTGAAGACATTTCCCAGGATCGAAACAAATGGGAAACAAAAGTCGGGGGCCAGCACTAATGAGCCGGGGGAAGGGTGGAATAGAACAGAAGTAGGGATAACGGAGCGGGACCACAAGACTGCTCCGGCCAGCCAAGTGTTCAATGTTGCAACCAAGTTCATTTACAGTAAATATACATGAAAAACAAACAAAAGATAATGAATAATAATAAGCAATAACATAAGTTGTTTAACAAAGATAATAAATATAATAAATGGGACACAAAATAGTAAATAAGGTTCAAATAGGTGGATATGCATCATGATCAATTTATATGTACAGATAAATATCTAATGCAATGGGAAAATAGAAAAAAAAAATTAGCTGGAGGGGAGGGGACAAAAAAAGGGGGAGAGAGGGGAGCAAAGGAAAGAGGGAAAGGAGGGAAAGGAGGGAAAAAAAGGAAAAAAAAAGGGGAGAAAATTATAATACAAACATGGGACGCAACCTAAATGGGGGGAGGGACCAATAAATAGCATTCATTGGGACTAAAGAAAAGACTTGAATCTAAGGCTTTCGTTGAAGCCAGGAAAAGATGTAGCTTACGGTTAGTCATATATCCACCGAGCCTCTAGCTGTAGCAGGGTGCGATCAATGCTGCCACCGCGAGAGTCTGGGGGGATATGTTCAAGTGCCAAAAATTTAACCACGTGCGGATTGAAATTATGATATATGTCAACATGCCAGCTGATGGCAGTATCCATTTTGTTTTTCTTTATAGGTTTAATATGGTCTCGTATACGTTTGAAAAATTGTCTTTTTTTTGCCTATATAAAAGCCACTGCACAGGCACTGGGCAAAGTATATAATGCCCGGTGTCTGGCAGGTGACCCTAGACTGGATAAAATGCCATCTGCCATTAGGAAGCTTGAATTTTGTTTTTGCATCAACATATTCACATACATTGCATGCACCACAAGGAAAGGTACCACAGGTAGTGTGTTTTGAAGGAGGTTGTGTGGTTTCGAAGTGACTTCGAACCAATCGGTCCCTTAGAGAAGGAGCTCGTCTAAAGGTGATTTCAAGAATATTTTTTATGTATTTACTTGCAGTAGGGTCTGCAGATAGAAGTGGCCAGAATCTCGTTAATATGCGTCTAAATTGTTGGTGTTGGCATTAAAATTGAGTGATGACTCTTACAGTATCAGATTTTTTAGCCCGTTTACTAGAGAAAATCAAAGAGTTTCTATTTTCTGAATTTGCTTGGTTAAAAGCTTTTTTAAGACATGCATGGCTATAACCCCTAACTATCAATCTACTGTATAGGTCCCTAGCTGCACTTCTGAAGTCGGAGTCCTTACTGCAGTTATGTTTAAGCCTTAGGTACTGACTATAGGGGATACTTCTGATTAGGGAAGTGGGGCGCGAGCTTTGGGCATGGAGAATGGTATTTCCCGCTGAGGGCTTTCTATAAAGAGTCGAGTCAAGTTTGCCTTCTGCATTTATGGAGATGACCAAGTCCAGGAAACTGATGCTGTTCTGATGTTCTGACTACAGTGCATAGTAGATTTTAGATTAAAGTTATTGATTGAAATAATTTGTAAAAATCTGTTCAGTTCGGTCTGGGTTCCGGACCAGAAAATAAGGACATCGTCTATAAAACGGTACCAAGCCAAAATTCTGTCATGGAGATGACTCAGATCCTCCCTGCTAAGGACCAGCTTCTCCCACTCCCCCAGGTACAGGTTCGCATATGAGGGGGCACACTTGGTCCCCATTGCGACACCCTGTACCTGGAGGTAGTGGGAGGAATTGAAGATAAACACATTGTGTTTCAAAATGTAATCTAATAGATCGAGTACAAAAACATTGTATTTGGCGAAGGATGGACCCCTCTCATTTAAATGTTGTTGTATCACTTTAATTCCTAAGTTGTGTGCTTAAAGGGTATGTGTATTCTTACTCCCTCTAGAAGAGACTTTAAGGCATTACAAGATTAGTATGAAAGAAAAGCCATAGGTGCACTTTGCAGTTCATAAGCTTTTCTCTTACCTTTTCCTCGCTGCAGGATACTGCTGTAAACAGACAGATCCAAACTTCACCCATCACGGCGGGCAGCTTAGTTAAACCTTCAAAGACAGGGTGACTTTTAATAAAGGTTCCACTCCTTTTGACCTGTATAGCACCCCTCGGGACAACTTTAGGTAATGTAGCAAGACCAGAAAGAGTCCTGGTTCCTAGGGTCCAGTTCTCAAAGAGAAGCATTACAGGCAAAACCTTGTTCTTCTATGCAAGGCCCGGGTACCATCCTGTGGCTGCAGTGGAGTGGATTGATCTGGTTGTGGAGGTTTTTTAAATCCAGCATTTAACCCCTCCTGGAGCTCCTCAGAGCACATCTTCACTCGTGACCAACACCTTAGACACTCGCAAAAAAATGTATGTGCTCCTGGAAGGAGGAGGGGTTATATAGGGAGTGAACTTCCTTGATTGGGTATACCAGTGTCAACACCTGAAGGTGAAGGCCCCAGATGAAGGCTCATTAGCCGAAACATGTTGGGTGGACCCCTTACGATTACCGCGACTGATCTTTTTTGAGCTGTGTTACGATCTCCTATCATGTGAGTGTTTTTTTTACTATTTTAATAAATCGATGTTTTTAAACGATATCATGCCATGTGAGCTTTATTTCTCTCATGGTATTTAAAACATCCGGTTGGCCTGTTGGAACGTTTGGGGACGTTTGAAGCTGTGGTGAGACCCCTCCCCCCATTTGAAGCCGAGGATATCTGACGATTCATCCTGCCAGTCCTGGTGGCTAATTAAGCTTGCTTAGACTTGTAAGACGTAGGTCTTTTCAAGTCACCTGTTTCCGGTAAGCCTCTCTTGATGCTTTGGTGATGGTCCCGCCACCTATCTAGACCCTCCATTCATCTGTGGTTTTCTATCTATCCATCTGCCAGAAGCTATTCATTTTGCTCTAGAGGAAGCTTGGGAGTTTCATTTCTCAATATCCAATCCTCAGAGACTCTTGGTGGTGGTTTTCTATTTCCACTAGGAATACAATTGTCAACGTTTATGGACTTTATTGGTTGATTTGTCACCTTATTTATGACCTTTTCATGGTCACTACACTGTTTTTGTATCACTTGTTTATTATATTCACTATATCCCAAATGTTATTTTGAAGCACCCAGTATACTTTTGATTTCATTCACTGTATTTCATATGTAATTCTGAAGTACTTAGTCTATTATCTAGCCCTTAAGGGATGGCTAGAATTTAGTTCACTGTTTAGTTTTGTAAAGATCTTATATCATTCATGCACATACCGCTACACTATATATATAATATACTGATATTTCCCCGAAGATCACTGCTGTTTATTTTGGAAGGTTTGATGTTATATAGCCTCACTTTCCACTCTTGCTGAGAAGTATCCACTAACAAGTCAGAGTCCCAGCCACTGTCTTAAAGCTCATCTGCCAATGCAAATATAACTTCAAACCTTCCTGCCAGATTCCCTCTGATTCCTAGATAGGCTTTAGGTTTCCATGTCATGTGACAATCTCCGCCTTGGCTCCTCCCTCAGGACCAGTGAATATTATAAAAGAAAAGTATTAGTGTACTTCCAGGATTCTCCTTGTTTTCCTCATACCTCATGGTCAGTAAATGGTGGTCAAACGTCCCTTACCTCTGCAGTCGGCAGCTTCCAGCTGGGTTCAAGCCTCTCCCAGGTGCAGTCCCTATTCTTGGGCAGCTAAATGCGCTAATAAGATAGGGAGTCCTTTCTGTGGGACAGCAGTTGTCTCTTAACTAAGAGCTCCTATCTGCATTCATATACTGGCATTTGCTCAAGCCTGCAGCAAAGAAAGCAGCTATATCTATTTTTCACTAATGCCACGTAACACGATCGGAAATGCCGCCAGCAAAACTCAGATGAGAGCTTTTTGACAGAAAATGCTACCGTGTGTATGCTCCATCGGTCTTTTGCCAGCCAGCAAAAGATTGAAAGCATGTTCTCTATTTTTCAGTCGGGAAAAGTTCCTATCCGAAAATGCGCAAAAAATCACGCATGCTCAGAATCAAGTACGAAAGGGAAGCGCTCGTTCTGGTAAAACGAGCGTTCGTAATGGAGATAGAACATTCGTCACGCTGTCAATTTTTGGATCTTTTAATGCAGCGCATTCTTTAGTTCTTTATAATGCTAGAAGAATGAATTTGTTTTGCTGCTGATATTCACACAGAGTTCTCACAAACTTATTTCTTTATTATTTCTTGTGATCTCCTAAATAATCTTTTTTTTTTTTAAAGCCATATCTCCATAATAATGTTTAGAATTATTTTTTATAGTCATCTTTTTTTTTTAAATCAAGATCTCCTGTTTTTTGGATTATTTTTAAATTATTTTCTAGTGATCTCCATAATTTTTTTTTTTGTGTGTCAAGTTTCCACAACATTATTATCTTGTATTTTTAAAGCCAAAGGAGGTTGGTTGTTGTCCCTTGTTAATTTGACATTTTATTTTTGAAATGTACCTGCCTACTCACAAACAAACTGTCCTTTTTGAAGAAAAACACATAGGCAAGTATTTTCATATAAAAAAATCTACATTTATTCTGGCTTATAACAAAATAAAGAGGAAGGCAATGCTGGAGAAACTGCTTGAATTCGCGCAGCCTTTGTACCCTAGGGCACACATCAACTCTTTGTAAATAAAAATTGGTAGCCTAAGAAGTCCATATAATAGGGAGTACAATCTTGTCCAGGACTCCTAGAGATCATGAACAGCAGCAGATGACATATATGTCCCCAGGCTGTGGTACTACCACAGCCTGCATCTTCTGTCATACCAGACTGAACCCAGGCCATCACTTTCTTGCCTTCAGTGCAGCCTTCCCTCCACACTTCCCTGCAGCCTTCCCTGCAGCCTTCCTTGGAGGCTGTGGCTCTGGAGGTGGACTTGTGGCAGGAGGAGGTGGATGGGCAAGCGCACATAAGTGCATGTTCCCACTAACTTGGCTCCATAACCCCTTCTGAAGGGACAGAAAAATAAGATTCTCACACATTAAGCGTTGGCCCTCCTCCATTTGCTGCAATTTTGCAGCTACATAGCAGCCATAGGCCTCTTCAGCATCAGGGGGTGTTTTCAGGGCCGCATTAGCCTCCTTAATGAGGCCCAGTGCTTCCTCCTCCACGTTACTCCCCTTCCTGGCCCTTTTTGTTGTAAGGCGGAGGGGAGGCACCAGGGATTGGGTGAGGCTACTGGGCCTGGCCACCTCCTGGCTGACACTTACCCCTGCCTCCTCCTGGCTGACACTTACCCCCGCCTCCTCCTGGCTGACACTTACCCCCGCCTCCTCCTGGATGCCACATTCCAGAGCCTTGTCCTGGCTGAGGTCTTCCTGTGTATGAAAAAGGGACATAGTTTTAGTTTTTGGTTCATCAATCACACACAATTTTCAGCTCATGACTGTTGCAAATTGAATGTTAATAAATAGAAAAGACTATCATTCTGAGCCCAGCATTTTTCATTCTTGTCCCAATCATTTTTGGCCCCTACTGTCTATTGATATGTAAAACACTTTTTGTTCAATCATTCATTTGTTAGCAATAATAACATCTAGTTAACAACAATAATTTTTGGACAATAAATATGTTCAAAAATACTATACCTGGCTCCAGCTGGGCTCCTCAACTTCTTTCAGGATGGAAGGGCCAGGTTGGTCCTCGGAAGCCTCAGCTGGGGTTGAGGGAAGGGTGGATGGAAGTGTAGGAAGTGATCTCCTGGCTTCAATCTGGTCTTCCAGAAACCGCATCCTGTTGTAGTACCACAGACTGGGTACATACACATCCTTTGCTGCTGCACCTGATTTCATGGAAGCCTGGACCTTATTAAGCTCCTTTCTATTTTTACTTCTCACGCTACCAATTTTCTTATCCACAAACTCGATGTCGGGGACCTGCGTCTTCACAAATTGCAGCAGTTTCTCCAGCGATGCCTTCCTAGCTGGTTTATTTCGATATAAGGGGTTTTTAACCTCCCACAAATTTCTCATATCCCTGTATCTGTCTATGAACTGGCCCGTGAATTCAGGGTCTTTGAATTGTTTCATGTTTACTGCAAGACAAAACACAAGACAAAAACACTAATGTCAGGCTAAACTCTCCTAATCTTATCCCAATATAGGCCTCAATCTTGAATCAGTATAGGCCACTGATGTCCCAAGTTAAAATGTTACTTTCGTTATAACGCTCGGCGCTTCCTCCACTCACAGATCGTATGTACGACACACGCGTGTTAGCTTTATATACACTTCCTCATGCGTGAAACTCTGCCCTTGTCGCCCGCCCCTGACGTTCTTTCTCGAATACTCCCCACCCCTTCTCTTTCGTCGCAGTGGGAGAGGAACATAGAGGAGACACAGCAGGTGCGTAATAGCAGTAACGAGGAGGAGGAAATGAATCGTCCCCATTTCGCAAGAGATTTAAGGCCTCAAATATGGCCTTTATAAAGATGGTGGAGATGGTGGACATTTTGAAGAGGGACGACTTTGACGGGAAGTATGGACCGTACCTAAACCCAAATGTGAGAAAGGCCAAGATCATGACTAAAGTTGTAAAGAGTCTGCACAGGAATTTTGGGGTACGACGATCCAAGGAGCAATTGAGGAAACGCTGGTCAGACCTGAAAATGAGGGAGCAGGATCAGTACAGAAGGATCAAGAAAGTGCTTCTAAAAGTACTTGTCGTGTGTTCATATTATTAGTATTACTTGCATGCTGCTCCATGTGCTTTTCTTTACTGTTGTACAGTGTAAAATGGCTACTTTTATGTTCATGGGCACAGTAATCAGTCGTAGGAAACATCCTTCATTTGCCAACTAAATACGATGTTTTGGGCAGATACAGGGTTAACTACATTTGGTCATGCTAATTTGTATTAAAAGAAGTTTAGGACACTGTTGTCTAGATGTGTTTGAAACTAGAAAGAATTGCAAACTTGATTCAGTGTAATGTAAGCAGAGGACACTCAGCAGCTGTTTACACATCTGGACTCAGGAGCACTAGTGTGCATCAGGGGGGTACAGGCAATACTGTTGTAAGGAGCCCGAGCATTCCAAGGGACCGGCTGGCCAGGCCTCCTTCCAGCAGCAAACAAAATTAAACTTTCATCTGCGGAAAGATTGTGGAATGAGCTGAAGGAGACTAATTACCTCAAGCTGTTTACATTGCAAACAGCTAATAAACTATTGCCACCTCTAAACAGCTATTAGCAAACGCTATCTGAAACCACAGTGGAATATGACACGACAAAGGAGGAGGGAACAGGATGCAGAAATGGAGAAAGCATTAAAAATGAATGAGGAGTCTTATATAGTAGGGCCAGACAAAAAACAACCCATGAAAAGCCAGAAAGAGCAGAAAAAAGGGCCTATAGGAAACCTAGCTAATCAAGGAATAGACTCTCTCAACCAAGCAAAATCCATTGTGAAAGAAAACAGTGAACTAATGGTAAATCTGGACATAATGGAAAACTTGCAGATGGAGCACGAAACAGTACAGACATCACAGATCCCACGAGTCTCATGGGGATTAGAGGGGAGATCGGTCGTAAATACGTCTGTGGTAACAGTAACAGATTCCAGTGGATGTACGGAGACACCAGATTATGAGATGAACAGACAAGAAATAGATGTAACAAAAATAAATAAAGATGTAAATATATGGCAGAACACCCCCACCCCCCCTGTAATGGTGGAACCAACCTTGAGAGATGTTCTTATGGCAGTACAGGCCTGTAATAATTCACTGTTATCATTAACAAATCAGATGTCAGAACTAAAAGGAGACATCGCAACTATGAGACATGAGAATCAGAAAATATGTGAACGAACTACTGCGGTGGAAACAAGAGTAGGAGAATTGGAGGACTCAATACCGATGATAAAAAAGTATATACATCTGATAAAAACACAAATAAGGGATCAAACTCAAAGAATGGAAGGAATGGAGAATAGACAAAGACGCAATAATGTCCGTATACTAGGTCTACCGGAACAAGAAGAAGGCCAATCAGCTGTTATATTTTTTGAAAAATGGTTAATGGACATTTTTGGGGTGGAGGGCTTCTCAAAAACGTTTGCAATAGAACGAGCACATGGTATAACAAGTCGTGCCCCCTCCGCTGGAGGAAGACCTAGGCCAATTATTATTAGATTATTAAATTGCCAAGATAGAGATAATATACTGTCTAAAGCAAGACAGAGAGGCAGTACTGAGTATAAGGGCAACAAAGTGTCCTTCTACCCAGACTTCTCGGTAGAAGTACAGAAGCAGAGGGCAAAATTTACGGAAGTTAAACGGCGCTTATTTGCACTAAAGATTAAATATGCAATGTTGTTTCCGGCAAAACTACGTATTAGAGATCGGGATGGAGTTCAGTTTTTTGATACACCAGACGCAGTTAATACGTGGCTGGATAGGAGGCAGGAGTAGTCTGGGCATAAGGATCGAAGAATAGATGAGAAGAGTCGGGTGAGAGGGAGATTTTTTTTTTTTTCATTCCCATGGAGGGAGGGGGGGGTCATACTCCTCCTCCCCCACCTGGGTAGATATATGGTACGGATGTAACGTTGGAAATGGCTACAGTGGGCCCCCTGTATGGGTCCTGTGTGGACAAGAAGCATGTTGGTGTAGCTGATCCCTCTCCCCCCTTTGGGGAGGGACTCTCAGCTTGGAATGGTAGTGTCCAGATACAGATTGAAGTGAGATGGGAGGGGGGATGGAAGTAGTAGGATTGTACGTTGTGAAGGAGGTTGGGGGGGAGGGGGGAGGAGGGGTGTGTCTGGGTTTTTTTTTTTTTATTATTGTTTCTTCCTTTTTTCTTTTCTCTCACTTTTCTCCTCCTCCTCGTCATCTGCCCCTCTTGGCCCCTTCTCTCTCTCCCTCTCCTACCCTTCGGGGATTTCTGCTATGCCCCAAAAAATTCTTATTCTCTATTTGTATTCTTGTCTTCTTTTGATGCAAGATGACAAGTGAAATCAAAGTGATGTCATGGAATTTCAGAGGATTGGGGGATAGTAGAAAGAGATGTGCGGTAAAAGAACTGAATTTTTTTAATTGAATTCTATAATCTCGCAATAGTCTGCCTACAGGAGACACATAAGGGGAATGAAGATGACAAAATGTTTCGTACATTTAAATATAAATATGAAATTTCATGCTACATATTCTACATACTCCCGTGGTGTGAGTATTTTGATTTCGAAAGCTATTGGGTTTACCTGTAAGCAGTGTATTAAAGATCCGGCTGGTCGATATTTGATGCTATTATGCTCCATAAATGATAGAATAATCTTCTTGGTGAATGTGTATATTCCCCCTCCATATAAAGATGACGTATTAAAAAAGGTTTTTGAAAAAATGGCACAACTGCCTGATGTTCCAACAGTGATAATTGGGGACTTTAATAATGTACTAAATGAAGAGTTGGACAGGCAAAGTAACAAAAACAGTAATGGGAGGGGAAAGGCCACAAGATGGGCCAGCCAGATACAAGAGATGGGTCTATCAGATATATGGAGAGTAAGATTCCCGGTTAGTAAAGAATACTCATGCTATTCAAGTACATATGGATCACTATCCAGAATTGACATGGCCTTGGGAAATGGTAATTTTCTCCCATTAGTAAAAATAATTCAGTACGAAGCATGGGGAATCTCGGACCACTCTCCATTAACTGTGACTTTGGAGTGGACAGAACACTTGATCCGGCCAATGTGGAAAGTCAATCCACAGTGGCTATCCTTGATCCCAGAGAGTAGTCAAATAAAACAACTGCTAATGGGCTTTTTTGGAGATAGTAAGGGCTCAACTTCAGCGAGGATGGTGTGGGATACAATGAGAGCATACCTTAGAGGCCTAATAATTAAAGAAATATCTAAAATCAAATTAGCCACAAGACAGCGGGAGGAAGAGTTAACCCAGAGAGTTAAGCAAACAGAACAAGAATACACATCAGAACCCAATAGGGAGAAATTTGGAGCATGGCAGGACGTGCAGAATCTATATAAAAATCTGGTTTTAACTAAGGCAGAGAATTAATAGATTCTCGCAGAACCAAAAGCACTACGAAATGGGGGAACAGGTGGGTCATATGTTAGCAATGATAACACGGAACCAGGAAGGCTCATCCACTATAGCTGCCATTGAAGACAGAAAGGGGATAGTAAAGTATGATACAGAGGGCATCCAAAAGATATTTGTAGATTTCTATTCACAGTTGTATGAATCTGAAAACTTAAATGTAAGGGAAAAGACTGAACAATTCTTAGATAATCTAACTATGCCCAAGCTGACCTCAATAGAAAGGGAATCCTTGGATATTCCTATAACTATGGCAGAGCTGGAGGAAGCGGTGGGACAAATTCAAAACAACAAAGCTCCAGGCATTGATGGAATCCCCGTGGAGATATATAAACTATACGGTCAGATCTTGATCCCAGAACTCCTCGAAGTACTCAATGAAGCATATGTCACACGGGAACTCCCTAAATCAATGATGGAAACAATAATAATCATAATTCTAAAACCGGATAAAGATCCACTAAAGCCCGGTTCTTATCGCCCAATATCTCTCCTTACATCTGATGTTAAAATACTAGCTAAGGTCTTAGCAAATAGGTTATCTAGACACATTGATACTTTGATCCATAGTGATCAAACAGGTTTCATCCCCTCCAGATCAGCAGCAACAAATATTCGCAGGCTCTTTTTGAATCTGCAATTGCCGATGGACAACGGGGGAGCTGGTGCCATTCTGTCATTGGATGCCCAGAAGGCATTTGACATGGTAGAATGGGAGTATCTATGGATGGTACTGATTGCCTTTGGTATAGGTCCAGGCTTTATAACCTGGCTAAAATTATTATATAAAGATCCTAGGGCAAGGCTGCGGATCAATGACACTATGTCACCAGCTTTCCCGTTATCCCAGGGAACTAGACAAGGCTGCCCTCTATCCCCGTTGCTGTTTGCATTGGCGGTGGAACCATTGGCCGCCGCGATTAGACAGTCTTCGTGGATAGAGGGATTCCGACGTGCAGGAAGAGAGGACAAAATAGCCCTATATGCAGATGATGCCTTAATCTTTCTCAGCGACCCCACAAAATCCTTAGAGGAACTCATGACACTTGTATCTGCATTTGGACAGTTTTCTGGGTTTCGCATTAACTGGGAGAAGTCGGTATTGATGCCACTATATAAAGCAAAAATTTCATTACCAGACTGTGCAAAACAAATTCAAACAAAACATAAAATTAAGTATTTAGGGATCCAGGTAACTCTAAAAGTGGGGGACTATGTGGACCTTAACCTTAGACCACTATTGACTAGGCTTAAAGATAAATGTCGGACCTGGTGCAAACTCCCATTAACTGTGATTGGCAGAGCCAATCTTATAAAGATGATTTGGGCCCCACATATATTGTACATTTTTCATAACTGCCTGATGTGGATAGCCGCATTTTGGTTTAAAAGGATAGAATCGCTTTTTTGCGAACTCATTTGGAAGAAAAAATACGCACATATTAAATTAACAACCTTAATGCTGGCTAAAGATGAGGGGGAACTCTCTATCCCACATCCAAAAAATTATTTTTTTGCTTCACAAACCCAGCAATTTTTTGGCTGGACAGGAGTAGATGTGAATGATCCCACACAGGGGTTATTACTTCCACTGGGTAAGGGATATTCACTGATGTCCCTATTTGAGACAAAAACCTTTCAAAAAGATAAGAAATTCATGACAGGTGAGCTATTCAAAAAGGTATGGCTAGCAATAAAAAAGATTACTAGCATTACAGGTTATACTTCCTATACACCAATATGGAATAACGCAAACTATGAGGAAGTGCAGAGATTGGAGGGATTTGGGCTTTGGCAAACTCAGGGGCTGAGATATGTGGAACAACTGTTTTGGAACGATAAGATAAAATCATTTGCGCAAATATCGGAGGAATTCGGGATTCCAAGACAGAGGTTCTTTCAGTATCTCCAGCTTAGACATGCTTTTCATGTCCAGGCCCGTACATCTGTATTTAAGTTTAATGTCTCCAAAATAACAATATTGTTGAAGAAAAGGGATCAAAAGAAGGGACTTATCTCTAAAATATATGAGATATTGCAGTGTAAATTTAAGGAAGCGCTAGTGGTGCCGGCCAGGGCGCAGTGGGAATGAGACCTGGGAGCACTGACTAACGCTCAGTGGTCGGAGGTCTTGTCTGCGATCCCAAAGGTATCTCTGTCAGCTACTCAAAACTTAACACAACTTTTTATTACACATAGATCATACTATACCCCTGAAAAACTATTTAAGTGGAAACGCAGGGAATCCCCCTTATGCCCCCGGTGTAGTGGTGCACCGGCTAATCTAATACACATGTTGTGGAAATGCCCCAAACTCCATCGTTATTGGCAGGATATAATTAAAAACATAAATAGCCCATTAGGTATAGATATTTCACTAGACCCAAATTTATGTTTATTAAATATAGTGGAGGAACCAAATATTTCAAAACATACCCATATCGCAATGTCGAGAGGCTTGTTTCAGGCACGAAAGCTAATAGCTCAGAAGTGGATATCTATATACCCCCCAACGGTCGAAGAATGGAGAACACAAATAAAAGAAACCATAATAAAGGAGGAATTTATTTATACACATAGAGGGAGCCAAGATAAATTTGATGCCATCTGGAAAAGCTGGGTAGAGGCCTGGGACAATGAAAATAAAAGATGAATCAATATGAGAGAGGGACAATAGTGGGAGAAGATGGGAGGATGGGGGGGGGCTTTTGGGGTCGAGGGGGAGGGGGAGAGATACAGTAGAGGGGAGGAAATCTATTTTTTTGGGGGGGGGTTTCGCTCCTTTTTTTTTTTTTTTTTGCTTTTAGTTTTTGTTTTGTGTGGGGGTTTTTTTGGGGTGGGTGAATGTTAGAAGCAAGATTATGTATCTGGAATAAAATGTATGGATAAATGTATAACTTGTACTGCTATGAAAAGAATAAAAAAGTACTGAATCCAAAAAAAAACTTTCATCTGCAGGCAGCCACTGACCCGCGCAATAGAGAAACAGAAAGAAGCATACAACCCTGAGCCGCCGCCATCTTTCACTAGCACCCCCGGCAGGTGATCGAGGCCAGCACTTGCTCTGCTTCCTTCCCTGCTGAGGCGGAGCATGCTGGCTGGCGCTAGGTTAGTGTGCAATCTGATTGGCCGAGACTCGGGCAGGGAGTGTGGTCAGTTAGTCAGTAGTGAAAGTGGACCCAGCCTTCTCAGGTGCATGCAGATACAAGAGAGCAGCAAGGAGGGTAAGTCACAGAGTTAGTGTGTGCTGCTGCTTGTGCCCCCCATGCTGTAGATTTGGACTCACTCACTTATTCCTTGGATGGGACACGGTCACCTGAGGCTGACAAGCTGGCATGATAGAGTTGCATGGATGAGGATGGAGTTGCATTGTGAAATCATCATCCTCATCCATTTTCACAATGCAACTCCATCATCCTCATCCCCACCCAGCATCATCCACCCCTCTAGTATGCCCATCCCCACCCAGCATCATCCATCCATCCCTCTAATATCCTCATCCCCACCCAGCATCATCCATCCCTCTAGTATGTCCATCTCCGCCCAGCATCATCCATCCCTCTAGTATGCCCATCCCCACCCAGCATCATCCATCCCTCTAGTATGCCCATCCCCACCCAGCATCATCCATCCCTCTAGTATGCCCATCCCTCTAGTATGCCCATCCCCGCCCAGCATCATCCATCCCTCTAGTATGCTCATCCCTGCCCAGCATCATCCATACCTCTAGTATGCCCATCCCCGCCCAGAATTATCCATCCCTCTAGTATGCCCATCCCCGCCCAGCATCATCCATCCCTTTTAATATGCCCATCCCCGCCCAGCATCATCCATCATTGCATGATGCAAAGCCTCCTGGACTTGTGTCCAGGTGGAGCGAAGACCACGGAGATGCTCCTCTAGCACAGGAATACTCTGCGGAACAAACGAGTCAGGCAACATGGACGGTTGGAAACCATAATTCACCATAAACGGAGACAATCAGGAAGCAGAATTCAAGGCACTGTTGTGAGCAAACTCTGCCCATGGTAATAGGTCTGACCAGTTGTGATGGTCATAAATATAGCAATGTAGGAATTGCTCCAAGGACTGATTGGCTCGTTCTGCGGCCCAATTAGGCTGCAGGTGATACGCAGAGGAGAAAGCAAGCTGAAATCCCAGCTGTGCACAAAAGGCTCGTCAGAACCGGAACACAAACTGACTACTCCTGTCCGAAACAATCACCTTGGGTAGCCCATGTAAGCGAAAGATCTCCCGAGCAAAAATGGAAGCCAGTTTCTTAGAAGTGGGCAACTTCTTAAGTGGAATACAATGACACATTTTTAAGAACTGGTCAACCACCATAAGGATAACTGTGTTGCCTTGGGAGTTGGGCAACTCCACAATGAAATCCATAGACAGATGGGTCCAGGGCCTCTCTCCATTGGGTATGGGTTGTAGGAGGCCCACTGGAAGGTGTCGTGGAGTCTTACTCTGAGCACACACGGAACAGGCAGCTATGAAGGCAGTTACATCAGCACATAGACTAGGCCACCAGAATTGTTGGGAAATGGCCCAAACGAGTTGATTCTTACAAGGGTGGCCAGCTGCCTTGGGAGAATGGTAAGTCTGGAGCATGGCAGTATGGAGACAGTCTGGGACAAAGCAGCGGTCACAGGGTTTCTCAGGAGGAGCATCAACCTGAGCAGCAAGAATTTTCTTACCCAAAGGAGAAGTAAGACTGGTGCGAACCGAAGCCAGAATACGATCAGGAGGAATCATAGGAACCAGAACCGACTCCAACTTGGAAGTGGAGGAAAATTGCCGTGACAAGAAAAGAGCCCATCGCGCACTTCTGGGAGAGAGAAGTTTAGCCTCAGACAAGAATGTGAGATTCTTATGGTCAGTAAGAATGAGAACCGGCACAGTGGTACCTTCGAGGAAATTTCTCCATTCTTTCAGGGCTAAAATGATTGCCAACAGCTCTCTGTCACCAATCTTGTAATTGCACTCGGCAGGTGACAATTTCTTGGAAAAGTAGCCACAAGGATGCATAGCACTCTCAGAGGTAGGATGTTGAGACAGAAGGGCACCAACACCAGTCTCAGAAGCATCAACCTCAAGGATAAAAGGTAACGTAGGATCAGGATGTGCCAACACAGAAGCAGAAACAAAGGCAGCTTTGAGACTTTCAAAGGCCTTAATGGACTCCGGAGACCAACTCTGTGGGTTACCATTCTTTCTGGTCATATCGGTCAGGGGCTTGACCAGAGACGAGAAGTTACGAATAAACTTCCGATAAGATTTGGCAAAACCCAGGAAACGCTCCAGAGGATTTAACCCCACGGGTCAAGGCCACTGTAGGACTGCCGAAAGTTTTTCTGGGTCCATCGAAAAACCAGCAGTGGAAATGACATAGCCCAGAAATTTAACCTATTCCCAATGGAACTCACACTTCTCCAGTTTACAATAGAGATCGTTCTCTCTTAATTTCTGAAGCAAACGACAGACATCTGTGTGGTGGCTCTCCAGGGACTTGGAAAATATGAGGATATCATCGAGATAAACCACCACATATAACTGCAACAAATCTCCGGGGACATCGTTTATAAATTTCTGGAAAACGTCCGGGGCGTTACAAAGGCCAAAAGGCATTACGAGATACTCATAATGGCCTGTTCTGGTATTAAACGCAATTTTCCACTCGTCGCCATCCCTTATCCTCACGAGATTGTAAGCCCCTCTTAGATCAAGCTTAGTGAAAACCGTTGCTCCCTTGAGGCTGTCAAATAACTCTGTAATCAACGGGATCGGGTAGGCATTCTTAATCGTGAAACGATTGAGACCCCTATAATCAATACAAGGTCTCAGTTCACCGCACCTCTTCTTCACAAAGAAGAAACCAGCACCAGTAGGAGACGAGGATTTGTGTATCAAACCCCAAGAAAGTGAGTCTGCAACATACTCCTCCATGGCTTTATCCTCCAAGACCGACAAAGGGTAAACCCGGCCACGAGGGGGAGTGGCACCAGGTTGAAGGTCAATTGCGCAATCATACGGCCGTTGTGGAGGCAAACTACCAACTTGACCTTTGTCAAAGACATCGCTAGCAGGGAGGAGAGTGAAGAGGTACACAGGACCTTGGCTACCTTCCAGAAGCATGTTTCACTGCATTGTTGTGACCAGGAGAGAACCTCAGCATGGAGCCAATCAAAAGAGGGGTTGTGCCTCTGTAACCAAGGATAGCCAATAACCAGCGGAAACTTAGGAGAGGAAATCACCTTGAATTGGATTATCTCACGGTGAAGAGCCCCTACGGCCATGGACAACGGAACCATCTCATGAGTCACATGGGCAGGCTGTAGAGGTCTCCCGTCAAGAGCCTCAATGGCAAGTGGAGTGTCACGCAGCTGCAGTGGAATCGAGTGCTTTGATACAAAGGCAGCGTCAATGAACAGGCCTGCAGCCCCAGAGTCGATTAGAGCCTGTATCTCGATAGACGACTTAGCCCAAGAAAGGGTGACCGAAACCAGGGGCTTATCCTTCTGGATAACTGGGGACAACACAACACCACCTAAGGTCTGTCTATGACAGGACCTCAAGGTTCGGGTGTTCCCAGGAAGGGTAGGATAAGACTTCAAGAAGTGACCTGCCCGGCCACAATAAAGGCACAATCTCTCCCTCCTCCTAAAGGCTCTCTCATCGGCAGAGAGAAACGTGAAGCCCAAGTGTATGGGTTCACCTTCACTGACCGACTCGGTACCAGGAGGCATGGGAGGTGAGGGAGGCATGGGTGGGACTGCAAAGCTCGGAGGCAAATGTACAGGAGGCTTCCGCAAGCGCTCCTTAAAAGAAAGTCTTTCTCTGAGTCTGGAGTCAATAAAGATGGCAAATGAGATCAAGCTCTCCAGCTCAGTGGGTATATCTCGGGCTGCTATCTCATCCTTGATGGAATCCGAGAGACCATGAGAAAAAGCAGCCATGAGGGCCTCATTGTTCCAAGCAACCTCTGCTGCCAGAGTACGGAACTTAATGGCATAGTCGGCAACAGTTCTCATACTCTGTTTGATGGGCATGAGGAACTTGGCAGCAGAAGCGGAGCGTGCGGGAATGTCAAATAACCTTTTAAAGGAGGCCACAAACTCAGGGTAACTCAAGACAGCAGGTTTTTGCATCTCCCATAGAGGGTTAGCCCAGGCCAAGGCTCTCTAAGAAAGCAAAGATATCTACTTTGCTTCTGTCCATGGGAAACAGCATCTCAAAGTATATCTCAACTTGGTTGAGAAACCCTCTGCATTGAACTGGATCACCGCAAATCGCTGGGGAAGCAGGGCGGAACCAGACATACCTCTTATAGAGGTAATACTCGAGGTGGGTGCCTGTACAGAGACTGGCGCAGCAGCAGGGACTTTCTGAAACTCAGGTTGTACCGGAGCAGCCACAGTGGGGGATTCCAGGTGAGACGTATGACTCAGGAGCATTTGTAACGCCATGGCAAACTGATCCATGCAGTGATCTTGCTCATCCAATCTGGAAAAAATATTACCAACAAGTGGATTGACTGTATCTTCTGAATTCATGGCCTTCACCTACTGTCAGAAACCATGAACCAGACCGAGACAAAAGTACAGTAAAATCTCAATCACTTGTTTATTAATAAAAATAAAAAGGTAAATAGAGTAAGCGTAGTCAAAGCATAGCCAGAGTCCAGTAACCGGATCGGGTAGTCAGCCAAGCCAGAGTTCAGTAACCAGATTGGGTAATCAGCCAAGCCAGCGTTCAGTAACCAGATCGGGTAATCATCCAGGTCAGAAGTCAGGGATCCATGTAGAGGAACAGCAAGCAGGATAATGAGCCAGAAGGGATATCAGCAAAGCCAGTCTTAAAACAGGAACGCAGGAGATGGTTTCTTGTGATGTGACCAAGGCGTAGGCAGGAATGAAGTGAGCTGGAGATCTTTAAGTAGACGGGACTGATGAGCAGATCCACAACAGCTGGTTAACTGTGGAGAGAGATGAGAGCTGGCAATTAGCCAGCAGCTGAGCGGCCAGCTCAGAGAAGGAAGGGCTGAGCCAGCCCTGACACAACCCCAAAACACGTCCATTGATCCCCCATGATGGGAGATAGCACATGTTGACATTAGGCATGGGATCAGGAGGGAAATCCCCAGTTTGACTCCCAATTTGTGTGTATCTTCAAAATTTGGCTTTTACAGTGGGACATCACCGCATCTGATGAAGGCAATATCAACACATTTGTCTAATATTGCCTTCAGTTTTTCAATGTTGAACTTTGTATGTTCCTGAATTGTGTATATTATGTTTTGAAACATGCCTGTTTATGTACTAAAAAAATATTTTCAAGGTAAAACTGTTAAGGATATGATTAAGAGCTCCAATCGAGCCCAAGGTTATCTGCTGCTGTCTCTAATTGGAAAGTGTGGCTATGCATGCATATAAAAGTAAACACTCTGAGACACGCTCAGCACCGTTACTTTTTACACTTCTAATTTATTCAAGGCGGTGCTAATATTTTATACACAAAAATACGTCATTGCTATGTTAGTCTAATAGGTACATCTCATTGGTTAAGATAGAAAAGAAGATGGAGAATCTTCATAATGAGGTTTGGCTGTCCTTGGTTTTATCTTCAGTTCTGCGTTCTTCTGATGTGTGGGATGTAGGGGGTACCCATCTTGAGAAAATATAGGAACAGAACAAACCTGTATACTTATATAATGAGTAAGGAGAAAAATATGTATGCACATAAGAAAATAGACATTTTCAGATTATTATTATTATTATCTACATCACATTCCTTCACAAAACTTTGAAAAAAAAAAGATGTTTTGCAACGCAGATGTGAATGTGCACAGAGTAAAAGGTTTTATACTCAAAGATGTGTGGCTTCTTCTTTCAATGCTCAATACCATTTTTTTTGTATTAAGTTGGTGTTTACAGTGACAATGGGTGTTATTTAATAATGGAAAAACCACTTGGCACTACAAGTGCACTAGGAGAACCTAGGAGACAGCTAAAAGAAACACAAGCAGTAAATCAAAATCAAGATTTGATCAGATTACATTTTTTTTAGTATCTAAAATAATTACAAGTTTGCTGGCATAGCAATGGCCCCCTACCAGTAAAATAATCTACATATTTTTGACGCAATTCACGGGCGCTTTAGGGGGGGCAAACTAGGATGGCCAGTTTCCAGGGCTGTCAGTGGATTTTCTGGAAGTCCGACCTCAGGCCCAACTGAGGCAACATAATTCGGAGCATTTCTCCTCAAAGAGTTGTGAAGTATGCAGCATGCTAGAACTATGTGGTTAAGTTTGTACTCCGCCATATTTATTGCCGTAAGAAATAGGCGGAACCGGCTGGCCATTATGCCAAAGGCATTCTCCACGACTCTTCTGGCTCTGGCCAGATGGTAATTAAAAACCCTCTTCTCCGGGGTGAGGGTCCTCTGGGGGAATGGCCTCATCAGGTGACCACCCAGACCAAATGCTTCATCAGCGATAAAAACAAATGGGAGTCCTTCCACGTTCTCTTCCACAGGTGGCAATCCCAAGCCACCACTCTGGAGATGTTGGTAGAACTCGGTCTGGGCAAAGACTCCACCATCCGACATCCGGCCATTCTTCCCCACGTCCACATAGAGAAACTTGCATGTCGCTGACACAATGGCCATAAACACAATACTATGAAACCCCTTATAGTTAAAATAGTATGACCCCGAGTTGGTTGGTGGGACGATGTGGATGTGCTTCCCATCGATTACCCCTCCGCAGTTGGGAAAGTCCCAACGTTGAGCAAATTGGGAAGCCACAGTCTGCCATTCCTGTGGCGTTGAAGGAAACTGTGGAGTCAAAAAAGAAAAAAAATTATTAGTACTTTTGCACATAACATTGCAAGCAGATTAGACACAAACATTCTTGGCCAACATCAGCATAACATTTATTTTAAGGAGTATTTAAAGACAAAAATATAAGGTCCACTTATCAGATTCCTCACCCCCTCTGATGGCCCATTGGAAACATTTTAAGGGGGGGTTATAAATGAGTTCTGGACCCCAAAAAAAGCCTCTGGCACTCTGCCTGAAATTAAGGACAACAATAACATTTGGACACATTTTAAGGGGGTGTTTAGGGTAAAGCACTACAATGGAGCTGACAAAATACATGGTTAAGTGACTAGGCTACGTGTATATGGGCCCAGGATAGCATGCTGGGGAGGTTAGTGAAGGCAAATATGCATGAAGGACAAAAAAGTAGCATTCAAAGCTTCAAAGCATGAGGACAAAGGGGACATTCACAGCATATTACAATCATGGTAATTAGGGAATGATGAAAGAAATACAATACATTAGAATACATTAAATACATAGAATGTGATGTTAAAGGAGAATACTTACCCTAATATAGTCCTTCTGCAGGACCTGTATGATGGCAGAACAGGTCTCTGGAATAATGATCCCCAGAGCCTGGGGGGAGATGCCTGTAGAGAACTTGAGATCCTGTAGACTTCTCCCCGTCGCCAAGTACTGCAACGTGGCGACTAACCTCTGCTCCGGAGTGATGGCTTGCCGTATGCAGGTGTCCTGCTTCGTAATATAAGGGGACAGCAAAGCTAACAGATGGTGAAAAAGGGGGTCCCTCATCCGGAGAAAATTCCTGAAATCATCAGGGTTATTCTCCTGGATCTCACGCAGCAAAGGCATATGAGAGAATTGGTCACGCTGGTGCAACCAATTCTTGGTCCATGAACTCCTCCCCACCCTGTTTCATGGACTGGGCTTGAGTCAAAGCAAGACCCCCAACACTAAGCCCCTGCACAGCACGAACTCTACGACGGGCTTCAAAACGGTCGGCTGGTCAGAACGAACTAACAGAACGTACTGAAGAACAGAAAGAATATACAGGGAGATCAACCAGCGCAGACCAAAACCTAGCTAAACAGCAGCTGTGACACTGAGGGTTAAATTTACCAAATCCCATATAAACATAAAGAAAAAAGCAGTACAGCGCTTAAAATAAAATTATATAAACTAAATAAAGAGTCCAACATGAACCAATAGTAGACAAATGTCCAGTGATTCCTCCGGTGATTCAGGTGACAAGAACAAACGAATGGTGACTATAGTGACACAAATGGACCTCCACCTTCAGTGACACCAGCTGCTCACCTCAATGGATGGACCCCTGAGTATATCAGTCAGGTCAAAAACAGCTGTTCCCTCACAGGGACAATACCACAGAAAGATAGCAACAGCAGCAGCAGTAGCCTGGAGATGTCAGCTCTCAGTAGTCAGCATACAGGCAGATGATCACATGTAAAAGATTCAAGAAAGGATCTAGTGCTCTCCGTATAATAGTAATAGACCAATTTATTAAAAAATATAAGAAAGACACTCACATTGCAATGCACTGTGCCCCAGTGCGAAGGATATAAGTATAAATGGAGCGGATGTCCCAATGTAAGATGAACGAGCGGAGAGCGCGGGTGACGTCACGATCGTAGCACGTGGATGCCGTACGCGTTACGTCCCTCAAAGTGGGCGGGACTTCATCAGCGGCAACGGCTGAGCGTAGGGACGCCACCTAAATGCAAATCCGCTCTTCCTAATCAACCAATGGGCACGACTGTGTACTTTCCTCTATGATAACCCAATCTGACTGCTCATAGCCAGGAACAGGAAGTGGCTTAATGAGCTCCTCCCGAACTACCAATGAGCTTGAATGCGCCCGTCACTGTGGTAACCAGGGTCAAACAAACAAACCAGGAAGTCACTATCTTCATGAAATAGTCACGGGTATATATATAAAAGCTAATGTTAAAAGACAATGATACATTGCCACAAGAACATAACTAAATAACTAAAAAGGTAAAAAATAAAATATAATGTAAAATGTATAAATTATACACGAATGTATAATTGTAAAGGCAATCAATGTTAACCCCATGCCTCCGCTCAACATCCCGGGTCATCCACTCCATTAATGCAGATTACATAAATTTAGCGAGAATTAAATGAAAAACACAAATTGCATATAAAACATTACATGAGAAACATTAATAAAGAATCTTTAAAACAAAAAAAAAACAAAAAAGTTGCTAACGATCGGAAATAAAACAGTTAACATCAAATTCGACGTTCAACCCCCCTGGAACAAGAACCTTAGTCTCGTGAATCCAGTGAGATTCTCTGCGACTTATTTGGCGCAGAAAGTTGCCCCCCCTCCAATGTTTGTCAACTCTCTCTATACCCCAAAAGCTTAAACCCCTGGGGTTTTGGTTGTGTACCAATTTAAAATGCTTTGAAACGTTGTGTGTTTTTATCCCTTTTTTAATATTGTTGACATGTTCCCCTAGGCGGACATGTAAGGGGCGGGATGTCCTACCAATATACTGTAAGCCACACTCACACTGTACCATATAGACAACCCCAACCGTAGTGCACGTTATGAGTTGATCTATTTTGTATTCTTTACCGGTGGAGGTGGCCTTAAAACTTTTACGTTTTTTGTTGTTACACTTGGAGTGCCTGCAGGCTGTGCACCGCCCACAGGCATAAAATCCTGACAAAAAGGAGAAAAGTCTACTTTCAGAATGTACTGGAGGATCCACTACGCCAGGGGCTAGACGATCACGTAAAGATGGGACCTTTTTATAAATGAACGACGGACGGGGTGGCAACAGGGGACCCAGCACACGGTCCTGTTTGAGAATTGACCAATTTTTTGATACGAGTTTTTCAAATTGCTTGTGCTGGATGTTAAAATTCAGAACCATTTTGAAATTTGAGACCTCTGAACCAGTGTCCTTGATCTTATCGGATATCAGAGTGGTCCTATCCATGGCCATAACCCTCTCAACCTCATCACTTAATAAGTGTTTGTCATATCCTTTGTCTACAAACCTTGATGAAAGTAAGGCAGATTGAGTGAGAAAATCGCTATCTCGTGTACAGTTCCGTCTAAGTCTAACAAATTGTCCCCTGGGGATGTTGCAAAGCCAAGATTTATGGTGACAACTCCCCAGGGGAATATAAGAATTGCGGTCTGTAGGTTTGAGATAGTTACACAATCTGAACCCTTCATCATCTTTCCAGATTTCAAGGTCAAGAAATACTATTTTTTCTTTACTAAAGTTCCATGACAACTGGATATTCTTGGTGTTGTTATCAAGTTTATGGATGAAAGAATCCAAACCGGGTTGATCCCCATCCCAGATCATGATAAGGTCGTCTATGTAACGTTTATAGCACACTAGCTCAGGGGGGTGTTCCCTGAACACTACGTCTTCCTCCCAGTGGGCCATGAACAAGTTGGCCACACTGGGAGCGAAACGAGCGCCCATCGCAACGCCTCTTTTTTGAAGGAAAAATTGGCGGTTGAACCAAAAATAGTTCTTAGCCAAACAAAAGGCCAGACTTTCCAACAAGAATTTTTTATGATTTTCGGGGAGATCTGAGAAAGTGGATAGGGCCCATTGGACAGAGGCAAGGGCATCCTCATGGCCAATTATAGTGTAAAGGGACCCTACGTCAGCTGTGATCAGGATACTAGAAGGAGAGCAGCTGACAGATTCCATAATTTGAATGACATGTTTTGTGTCCTTAAGGAAGGCTTCCGTTTTAAAGACTAAGGGCTGAAGGAAGTGGTCAATATATTGACCCAACCTAGAGGATATGGAATCTATACCATTTACTATGGGCCTCCCTGGAGGATTTGTTAAATCCTTATGGATTTTTGGGAGGCAGTAAATGATGGGGGTTCTACAAAAGAGGGGATCCAAATAGGAAGCCTCCTTCTTATTGAGAACATTGTCCTTTTTACCCTCCTCAATTAGCCAGTGGAGCTCATCCTTATAGGTCAGCATAGGGTCCCTATTCAAAACCTGATAGGTATCACGATCTGCCAGTAGTCTATTAAGTTCTTCCATGTATTTAGACTTGTCTAAGATCACCAGACCCCCTCCTTTATCCGCAGGGCGGATGATGATATCATTCCTTGTTTCCAAGGATTTGATACCTTGCCTAATAGGTAGTGGGTCAACAGCCTTTCTGACTCTCATTTTGTCCAGGTCATTAAGCAACATGTTCTTGAATACTTCAAGATACTTGTTATCAGCATTAAGGGGGTTGAAAGTCGATTTGTTACGTAAATTGGAGTGATGACCTCCTGACATAGTAACCGATCTACTTGAATTAGACAAAAAATACTTTTTCATATTGAGATGTCGGACAAATTTGTGAATATTCACATAAGTGTCAAACTTATTCAAATTCCGAACAGGGGCAAATTTCAGCCCCTTATCCAGAACCCGAATCTCGTTCTCACTTAAAACAGCACTGCTCAAGTTGTATATCCCTGTTCCTAATAAGGTCTTTGTTTTTTGTAGTCGCCTACCCCCTCTAGTTCCTCTCTCTCTTTTCTTTTTCGAGGTGGGCCCGTCATTAATGGGGGCGGGGTCTGTGGTCGATAATTCCACCATTCTCCTGGATTGGGTTGGTAAGGCTGCGACCCTCTCCCCGGTCCATTCTGAGCCCCTAAAAAATCCCCTCCCTCTTTATTGACCTGCTGCAATGGTGCAAATCTGTTAGATAAGGGTAATTGACTCCCATGCATATAATGGGGTGGGTCTCTTCTGCCCTCATTGTTATGAGAATATGAACCATGTTTCTGATAATCCCATCCCCGGGGTGATCCATAATCCTGCTGATAATGCGGATAATCATAGTCCTCTCTACCGGGGATATGTGGGGGGCCCCTTCCTCTGCCTCCACCTCTTTTGGAGTTCCCTCTATTTCCCCGACCCCCTCTAATGGGGGGGCAGGTGGGGGATGACTACGAGAGTTGGGTATGGCAGGGGATGGGCCTGGAGTACTAATTGAATGGTAGGGAATGGTTTGAGAGTTGGTCCCGGATGGATTAGGAGGGGGAGGAGGAGGGGGAGGAGCAGCCTGCCATTTAAAAATATTCCCACTCCTAAAATCATCCGAGTCTCTCATATATTTTTTCTTTTTCTTATTTTGAGCCTCAAGATCCCATTTAGTCAGTTTATTCCCAAGGTCAGTAGATAATTTTAAGAACTCTTCACTGTTTTTGAAGGGTTCTATGGTATTCTTGATGTCGCGAATTTGCGACTCAAGAAGCTCCATTTTTCTCTCTTTACGTAATAGCAATAGCTGTAATAATTCAGAGCCCTTTTTGACAAAGAAATCTCTCCATTCAGTCATAGATGCCTCATCTAAGAGGCCATCATTAGGTGGGATGTCCCACCTTAGCCTCCTAGGGACAAGATTAGAGGAGAGATATTGTCTAAAGGAAGCAATGTCCCACCAGGTTTTCACCTTCTTTTCAAAAATATGATTCAACTTCCTGAAAGAGGAGGTAAGGTCATTGCTTTGTTCTGATAGGGGAGCATGTGAGAAAACCTCATCTAGCTTGATTTCTCGTTTTTCTAGATAATAGAATACATCCATGGTTGCAGCTGAAGTTGTGATAAATTAAACAGGATCAATATACAGGGAGATCAACCAGCGCAGACCAAAACCTAGCTAAACAGCAGCTGTGACACTGAGGGTTAAATTTACCAAATCCCATATAAACATAAAGAAAAAAGCAGTACAGCGCTTAAAATAAAATTATATAAACTAAATAAAGAGTCCAACATGAACCAATAGTAGACAAATGTCCAGTGATTCCTCCGGTGATTCAGGTGACAAGAACAAACGAATGGTGACTATAGTGACACAAATGGACCTCCACCTTCAGTGACACCAGCTGCTCACCTCAATGGATGGACCCCTGAGTATATCAGTCAGGTCAAAAACAGCTGTTCCCTCACAGGGACAATACCACAGAAAGATAGCAACAGCAGCAGCAGTAGCCTGGAGATGTCAGCTCTCAGTAGTCAGCATACAGGCAGATGATCACATGTAAAAGTTTCAAGAAAGGATCTAGTGCTCTCTGTATAATAGTAATAGACCAATTTATTAAAAAATATAAGAAAGACACTCACATTGCAATGCACTGTGCCCCAGTGCGAAGGATATAAGTATAAATGGAGCGGATGTCCCAATGTAAGATGAACGAGCGGAGAGCGCGGGTGACGTCACGATCGTAGCACGTGGATGCCGTACGCGTTACGTCCCTCAAAGTGGGCGGGACTTCATCAGCGGCAACGGCTGAGCGTAGGGACGCCACCTAAATGCAAATCCGCTCTTCCTAATCAACCAATGGGCACGACTGTGTACTTTCCTCTATGATAACCCAATCTGACTGCTCATAGCCAGGAACAGGAAGTGGCTTAATGAGCTCCTCCCGAACTACCAATGAGCTTGAATGCGCCCGTCACTGTGGTAACCAGGGTCAAACAAACAAACCAGGAAGTCACTATCTTCATGAAATAGTCACGGGTATATGCATTAATGGAGTGGATGACCCGGGATGTTGAGCGGAGGCATGGGGTTAACATTGATTGCCTTTACAATTATACATTCGTGTATAATTTATACATTTTACATTATATTTTATTTTTTACCTTTTTAGTTATTTAGTTATGTTCTTGTGGCAATGTATCATTGTCTTTTAACATTAGCTTTTATATATATACCCGTGACTATTTCATGAAGATAGTGACTTCCTGGTTTGTTTGTTTGACCCTGGTTACCACAGTGACGGGCGCATTCAAGCTCATTGGTAGTTCGGGAGGAGCTCATTAAGCCACTTCCTGTTCCTGGCTATGAGCAGTCAGATTGGGTTATCATAGAGGAAAGTACACAGTCATGCCCATTGGTTGATTAGGAAGAGCGGATTTGCATTTAGGTGGCGTCCCTACGCTCAGCCGTTGCCGCTGATGAAGTCCCGCCCACTTTGAGGGACGTAACGCGTACGGCATCCACGTGCTACGATCGTGACGTCACCCGCGCTCTCCGCTCGTTCATCTTACATTGGGACATCCGCTCCATTTATACTTATATCCTTCGCACTGGGGCACAGTGCATTGCAATGTGAGTGTCTTTCTTATATTTTTTAATAAATTGGTCTATTACTATTATACGGAGAGCACTAGATCCTTTCTTGAATCTTTTACATGTGATCATCTGCCTGTATGCTGACTACTGAGAGCTGACATCTCCAGGCTACTGCTGCTGCTGTTGCTATCTTTCTGTGGTATTGTCCCTGTGAGGGAACAGCTGTTTTTGACCTGACTGATATACTCAGGGGTCCATCCATTGAGGTGAGCAGCTGGTGTCACTGAAGGTGGAGGTCCATTTGTTTCACTATAGTCACCATTCGTTTGTTCTTGTCACCTGAATCACCGGAGGAATCACTGGACATTTGTCTACTATTGGTTCATGTTGGACTCTTTATTTAGTTTATATAATTTTATTTTAAGCGCTGTACTGCTTTTTTCTTTATGTTTATATGGGATTTGGTAAATTTAACCCTCAGTGTCACAGCTGCTGTTTAGCTAGGTTTTGGTCTGCGCTGGTTGATCTCCCTGTATATTGATCCTGTTTAATTTATCACAACTTCAGCTGCAACCATGGATGTATTCTATTATCTAGAAAAACGAGAAATCAAGCTAGATGAGGTTTTCTCACATGCTCCCCTATCAGAACAAAGCAATGACCTTACCTCCTCTTTCAGGAAGTTGAATCATATTTTTGAAAAGAAGGTGAAAACCTGGTGGGACATTGCTTCCTTTAGACAATATCTCTCCTCTAATCTTGTCCCTAGGAGGCTAAGGTGGGACATCCCACCTAATGATGGCCTCTTAGATGAGGCATCTATGACTGAATGGAGAGATTTCTTTGTCAAAAAGGGCTCTGAATTATTACAGCTATTGCTATTACGTAAAGAGAGAAAAATGGAGCTTCTTGAGTCGCAAATTCGCGACATCAAGAATACCATAGAACCCTTCAAAAACAGTGAAGAGTTCTTAAAATTATCTACTGACCTTGGGAATAAACTGACTAAATGGGATCTTGAGGCTCAAAATAAGAAAAAGAAAAAATATATGAGAGACTCGGATGATTTTAGGAGTGGGAATATTTTTAAATGGCAGGCTGCTCCTCCCCCTCCTCCTCCCCCTCCTAATCCATCCGGGACCAACTCTCAAACCATTCCCTACCATTCAATTAGTACTCCAGGCCCATCCCCTGCCATACCCAACTCTCGTAGTCATCCCCCACCTGCCCCCCCTATTAGAGGGGGTCGGGGAAATAGAGGGAACTCCAAAAGAGGTGGAGGCAGAGGAAGGGGCCCCCCACATATCCCCGGTAGAGAGGACTATGATTATCCGCATTATCAGCAGGATTATGGATCACCCCGGGGATGGGATTATCAGAAACATGGTTCATATTCTCATAACAATGAGGGCAGAAGAGACCCACCCCATTATATGCATGGGAGTCAATTACCCTTATCTAACAGATTTGCACCATTGCAGCAGGTCAATAAAGAGGGAGGGGATTTTTTAGGGGCTCAGAATGGACCGGGGAGAGGGTCGCAGCCTTACCAACCCAATCCAGGAGAATGGTGGAATTATCGACCACAGACCCCGCCCCCATTAATGACGGGCCCACCTCGAAAAAGAAAAGAGAGAGAGGAACTAGAGGGGGTAGGCGACTACAAAAAACAAAGACCTTATTAGGAACAGGGATATACAACTTGAGCAGTGCTGTTTTAAGTGAGAACGAGATTCGGGTTCTGGATAAGGGGCTGAAATTTGCCCCTGTTCGGAATTTGAATAAGTTTGACACTTATGTGAATATTCACAAATTTGTCCGACATCTCAATATGAAAAAGTATTTTTTGTCTAATTCAAGTAGATCGGTTACTATGTCAGGAGGTCATCACTCCAATTTACGTAACAAATCGACTTTCAACCCCCTTAATGCTGATAACAAGTATCTTGAAGTATTCAAGAACATGTTGCTTAATGACCTGGACAAAATGAGAGTCAGAAAGGCTGTTGACCCACTACCTATTAGGCAAGGTATCAAATCCTTGGAAACAAGGAATGATATCATCATCCGCCCTGCGGATAAAGGAGGGGGTCTGGTGATCTTAGACAAGTCTAAATACATGGAAGAACTTAATAGACTACTGGCAGATCGTGATACCTATCAGGTTTTGAATAGGGACCCTATGCTGACCTATAAGGATGAGCTCCACTGGCTAATTGAGGAGGGTAAAAAGGACAATGTTCTCAATAAGAAGGAGGCTTCCTATTTGGATCCCCTCTTTTGTAGAACCCCCATCATTTACTGCCTCCCAAAAATCCATAAGGATTTAACAAATCCTCCAGGGAGGCCCATAGTAAATGGTATAGATTCCATATCCTCTAGGTTGGGTCAATATATTGACCACTTCCTTCAGCCCTTAGTCTTTAAAACGGAAGCCTTCCTTAAGGACACAAAACATGTCATTCAAATTATGGAATCTGTCAGCTGCTCTCCTTCTAGTATCCTGATCACAGCTGACGTAGGGTCCCTTTACACTATGATTGGCCATGAGGATGCCCTTGCCTCTGTCCAATGGGCCCTATCCACTTTCTCAGATCTCCCCGAAAATCATAAAAAATTCTTGTTGGAAAGTCTGGCCTTTTGTTTGGCTAAGAACTATTTTTGGTTCAACCGCCAATTTTTCCTTCAAAAAAGAGGCGTTGCGATGGGCGCTCGTTTCGCTCCCAGTGTGGCCAACTTGTTCATGGCCCACTGGGAGGAAGACGTAGTGTTCAGGGAACGCCCCCCTGAGCTAGTGTGCTATAAACGTTACATAGACGACCTTATCATGATCTGGGATGGGGATCAACCCGGTTTGGATTCTTTCATCCATAAACTTGATAACAACACCAAGAATATCCAGTTGTCATGGAACTTTAGTAAAGAAAAAATAGTATTTCTTGACCTTGAAATCTGGAAAGATGATGAAGGGTTCAGATTGTGTAACTATCTCAAACCTACAGACCGCAATTCTTATATTCCCCTGGGGAGTTGTCACCATAAATCTTGGCTTTGCAACATCCCCAGGGGACAATTTGTTAGACTTAGACGGAACTGTACACGAGATAGCGATTTTCTCACTCAATCTGCCTTACTTTCATCAAGGTTTGTAGACAAAGGATATGACAAACACTTATTAAGTGATGAGGTTGAGAGGGTTATGGCCATGGATAGGACCACTCTGATATCCGATAAGATCAAGGACACTGGTTCAGAGGTCTCGAATTTCAAAATGGTTCTGAATTTTAACATCCAGCACAAGCAATTTGAAAAACTCGTATCAAAAAATTGGTCAATTCTCAAACAGGACCGTGTGCTGGGTCCCCTGTTGCCACCCCGTCCGTCGTTCATTTATAAAAAGGCCCCATCTTTACGTGATCGTCTAGCCCCTGGCGTAGTGGATCCTCCAGTACATTCTGAAAGTAGACTTTTCTCCTTTTTGTCAGGATTTTATGCCTGTGGGCGGTGCACAGCCTGCAGGCACTCCAAGTGTAACAACAAAAAACGTAAAAGTTTTAAGGCCACCTCCACCGGTAAAGAATACAAAATAGATCAACTCATAACGTGCACTACGGTTGGGGTTGTCTATATGTTACAGTGTGAGTGTGGCTTACAGTATATTGGTAGGACATCCCGCCCCTTACATGTCCGCCTAGGGGAACATGTCAACAATATTAAAAAAGGGATAAAAACACACAACGTTTCAAAGCATTTTAAATTGGTACACAACCAAAACCCCAGGGGTTTAAGCTTTTGGGGTATAGAGAGAGTTGACAAACATTGGAGGGGGGGCAACTTTCTGCGCCAAATAAGTCGCAGAGAATCTCACTGGATTCACGAGACTAAGGTTCTTGTTCCAGGGGGGTTGAACGTCGAATTTGATGTTAACTGTTTTATTTCCGATCGTTAGCAACTTTTTTGTTTTTTTTTTGTTTTAAAGATTCTTTATTAATGTTTCTCATGTAATGTTTTATATGCAATTTGTGTTTTTCATTTAATTCTCGCTAAATTTATGTAATCTGCATTAATGGAGTGGATGACCCGGGATGTTGAGCGGAGGCATGGGGTTAACATTGATTGCCTTTACAATTATACATTCGTGTATAATTTATACATTTTACATTATATTTTATTTTTTACCTTTTTAGTTATTTAGTTATGTTCTTGTGGCAATGTATCATTGTCTTTTAACATTAGCTTTTATATATATACCCGTGACTATTTCATGAAGATAGTGACTTCCTGGTTTGTTTGTTTGACCCTGGTTACCACAGTGACGGGCGCATTCAAGCTCATTGGTAGTTCGGGAGGAGCTCATTAAGCCACTTCCTGTTCCTGGCTATGAGCAGTCAGATTGGGTTATCATAGAGGAAAGTACACAGTCGTGCCCATTGGTTGATTAGGAAGAGCGGATTTGCATTTAGGTGGCGTCCCTACGCTCAGCCGTTGCCGCTGATGAAGTCCCGCCCACTTTGAGGGACGTAACGCGTACGGCATCCACGTGCTACGATCGTGACGTCACCCGCGCTCTCCGCTCGTTCATCTTACATTGGGACATCCGCTCCATTTATACTTATATCCTTCGCGCTGGGGCACAGTGCATTGCAATGTGAGTGTCTTTCTTATATTTTTTAATAAATTGGTCTATTACTATTATACGGAGAGCACTAGATCCTTTCTTGAATCTTTTACATGTGATCATCTGCCTGTATGCTGACTACTGAGAGCTGACATCTCCAGGCTACTGCTGCTGCTGTTGCTATCTTTCTGTGTTATTGTCCCTGTGAGGGAACAGCTGTTTTTGACCTGACTGATATACTCAGGGGTCCATCCATTGAGGTGAGCAGCTGGTGTCACTGAAGGTGGAGGTCCATTTGTGTCACTATAGTCACCATTCGTTTGTTCTTGTCACCTGAATCACCGGAGGAATCACTGGACATTTGTCTACTATTGGTTCATGTTGGACTCTTTATTTAGTTTATATAATTTTATTTTAAGCGCTGTACTGCTTTTTTCTTTATGAAGAACAGAAAGGCCTGTGAAGAGCGAGCTGAAAATCAGAAACGAGTGGACAAGAACGCACTAAAACAGATACAAACTGACTACACGCACTGAAAACCAGATACAAACCCACAAGCACAAACTGAAGAGCAGTAACGGACTGAAAAGCACGAAAGCTGGGGGGCGTGGTCAAGATGGCGACCAGATAGAATTTGTGAGACGGAGCTCCGCACACAGCAGGCCTGCAAATCCGACTATTAAGGGCTAACAGACACCCTGACTATCCCATAGAGCTGAGGCTGAGACCGGGCATGGGAGAGAGAAGATCCAGAGCTTAAGGATAGCGGCGTTCGGCTCCGTGGACGCCGCCGCCGGCTGCTGCACACGTGGGGGAGCTATGCTGGGAGGTGAGAGAGACAGGGCCACACGGCAAGTTCTGCACACAGCAAGCCTGTAATTCCGGTTACCGGGGGCTGACAGACACCCTGACCGTCCCACAGAGCTGAGGCTGAGACCAGGCACGGGAGAGTGAAGCTCCGGAGCGCAGGGATAGCAGCGTTCGGCTCTGCAAACGCCGCCGCCAGCTGCTGCACACGTGGCAAGCTCTGCTGGGAGGTGAGAGGGACAGGGCCGCACAGCGGTTGGACACTATACAACACATCCCGGCTATTGGGTGAATCTTTTCATACCCCAAAATACCTGGCAGGCTGGGACCGAAACTGGGCATGAGAAGGAGGACCTGTGGCGCTCAGAAGAAGAAACACACGGCCCCTAAAACACCACCGCCGGCCCAGGACCCACGTGGAGCAGCGTGCTCAAATATGGCCTCACAGACAGAACACACAGAGACTCAAGCTGAGTCCTACCAGATGGGAACGGATCAGTTTCAGGCACTGATGCAAGCTATCACAGGCTGCCAAGCTACCCTAACTACAAAAATAGAGCAAATACAATCAGAAATGGGCCTAATAAGAAGAGATATGGACAAATACAGAGACAGACTGACGGAGGCTGAACGGAGGGTAGGGGAGAATGAAGATGTAATCCGAGATCACAGTGCCTCCCTTCGCATACTGCAGGTGAAAATGAAAACGCTGGAATCGCATGCGGAGGACCAGGAAAATAGAAATCACAGGAACAACCTGCGTTTGGTGGGACTTCCGGAGGGAGCGGAGGGAAGAGACCTGGAGGCATATACGGAGCACACTTTGCGGTGGAGCGAGCCCACAGAATGCCATCGACTCGGGGCCCACCAGGAACACCTCCACGCACCTTCATATTTCGTATGCTGAACTTTAGAGATAGAGATTTGATCTTGAGGGAAGCAAGGAAGGTGGGGGAGCTGCGCACTGAGAATGCAAAGATCATGCTATTCCCTGCCTGGAAAGGCAGAGGCAACGCAGGACATTTGACCAGGTCAAGGCCATAATGCGTACTAAGGGGCTTAAGTACAGCATGTTATTCCCTGCACGGCTCAGAGTGGTGGATGGTGAAACAACCAAATATTTTACCTCCCCGGTGGAGGCATCCAGATGGCTTGAATCACTGCCACGCAATCATTGATCCGTTGAATGGAGTCCACCACAACTACCCTTCTATCTACCTCGTGATGACCGGTGGTAAGATTTACAGCTCTTTATCTTTGATAATCTCCCCCCTTTCTTTGTAAGCGGCAGACTGTCCGGGAACTATGGATTGCATGAATACTGAGGGGCCTGGCTCTATGATATGGTATTGCTGATCCAGCTAATGCTATGGTGGAGGATTGACACTTGCTTAGCTGGACGGTCCTGTGCCCGGGGGCTGAGGAGGGACGGTTAGGATGTGATGGCCCTGAGGTGTTGAACTGCCTGGTGCGGGTTCTCCCCCCCCCACGATTTTCCAGATGTCAGAGGTCTTGACCGAAGGTTTGGAACTCCAGAACTTTATACCTGCTTTGGGGGCTGACGCTGGGGTTTTGTGCCTGCTTTGGCACTGGTGGGGGGGGGCTGGGGAAATCAGGTACTATCGAATATGTTTTCCTATTATATTGGCCCCAGGGATGACAGAAAGGGGAGAATGCGGGACACACTACCACATATAACAAATTTTTATTCTGCCAATGGAGATAGGTGATGGAGGGAGGGGTTAAGGGTGGAATTCTGCCGTGTGGACTGGCTCTCCAAGATGATTATAAATGATTGCTTCTTTTGTTTAACCAAATTCTTTTTATACAGGTTTAAAGTACCAATGTTTGAAACTAAGATTGTACCGTTAGAGATATCTAAGTGCAAATGGCTACTCTAATGCTGACGGGTTGCTCTGGTCCCCCTGGAAAAGAGAAACCCTTGATGTGGGGGGGTTTCTCCCCTAAATACTATGGTTTTTCCTTTTCACTTTTTTCGGTTCTCTCTTTTCTTTATGTTTTTTTTATTATCAATAACGGCCTGCAGGTGCTGTGAGTAGTGAAGTCTCTGATCTCACGTTAAGAAAATCAGGTCCTAGGTGTGCCAATTGTAACACACTGCCCCCTTAGGAGGTTTCTCCTGTATTTTGGTTGTTATGGGTACTCAAACACCCCGAGGTTCAATTAATGGGGTGTGGGGTGGGATGGGAGGGAAGTTTTGTTTTGTTTGTTCAGTTTATGTTTTTTGTTTTTTGCTTCAATATTCAAGGAAATATTCATACAGATGGTTCTACAATAGCAAGGGCTTAGGTTACATGCTCCAGGCTATCATTCTGGTTACGGCCCATGGGCGGATGATGGGTCCCCTGGCGGGAGGAGATAGGGATGAGAGGGAGTCCCCTATGTGCTCTAAATCTACATGGTTTTCCGGAAGAGATATGTGTTACCTTGTGATATGGCTCAGATGAAAATATTGTCATGGAATGTGAGGGGCCTTAACCATAAATGAATATCTTAAGAAATATACACC
The DNA here is from genome assembly GCA_037952925.1 of Lithobates clamitans. Taxonomy (NCBI): domain Eukaryota; kingdom Metazoa; phylum Chordata; class Amphibia; order Anura; family Ranidae; genus Lithobates; species Lithobates clamitans. Next base: position 847,014 of record JBBGZY010001537.1, read on the forward strand.
CCATATTTGTATTCTTCAGGAGACGCATCTGGTGGGGGGCAGAGTGTTGGGTTTAAAGAGACTGTGGGTGGGACATCACTACCATGCCACCTACACTAATTACGCCAGGGGGGTTAGTATACTGATCCACAGATCCCTCAATTTTGAACCCCTTGATATTCTCATAGACCCAGAAAGCAGGTATGTAATAATACACGCTACTATAGACACGTTGGCCATGGTTGTGGTGGGTGTGTACTTGCCACCACCAGCTAACATCTCCCTGCTGCAGAAGATCACTACCCTAATTGCACAGTTCCCCACAGACAATGTAATCCTCACAGGGGATTTTAATATCCCACCTAACCCTTCTCTGGATAAACTGTCTCCAGACCCAGCTAATGACTCTGCGCTGTCTCGGTGGTCGCAGGTGTTGGGACTGGAGGATGTGTGGCGCTGGAAACATCCAACAGAGCGTATGTACACATGTCACTCATCCTCCTATAACACGTTATCACGTATAGACCTTCTTTATGCCAGTTCACCCATGCTTCCCAAAGTTATAAGTATTGAAACGCTACCGAGGGGAATTTCTGACCACTCCTCGCTGCTATGCACACTGCAAACTTCTACTCCACAAGCAGATACTGGAAATAAAAGGTGGTATAGGGCGCACAGGACTAGCGTAGTCCAAATGATGTCTCTATTAAGGATCGGCAGTCCAAAAATGAACGGGAGAAATGTAGGTAGGAAGGGATGAAAGGATGGTGATCTTCAGCAAAAAGGGCTGCAACTTAAAAGACTTGAAGCAGGGTCTAAAATGACATAAAAACAAACAAAGGCGCCTCTAAGTGCAGAAGATAAACAATTTTAATACCCCAACTGGGTTAAAAACACTTACAAAATAGAAGTAAAAAACAGGCACATCGTGGGTAAGGCTGCATTGGAAGGGGTCACGATCAGAGGAAGCCTTCAGGAGGATGGATGTAGTCACTGTCAGCAGCGGTGTAAAGCACAGGGAACAGCTGTGAAGCCGGCGTCGTCAGCGTGTGAGGGCTGCGAACCCGGAAGTGATGTCATCCGCTGGGTGGCTCTGTGACCAGCCTGAACCGCAAACGAAAGGCCAGAGAGGGGATGTGATGTCATCAGTGAGGGACGCGTTTCAGAACCGTCATTCGTTCCTTTCTCAACCTTCCCAAAAGGAACGAATGACGGTTCTGAAACGCGTCCCTCACTGATGACATCACATCCCCTCTCTGGCCTTTCGTTTGCGGTTCAGGCTGGTCACAGAGCCACCCAGCGGATGACATCACTTCCGGGTTCGCAGCCCTCACACGCTGACGACGCCGGCTTCACAGCTGTTCCCTGTGCTTTACACCGCTGCTGACAGTGACTACATCCATCCTCCTGAAGGCTTCCTCTGATCGTGACCCCTTCCAATGCAGCCTTACCCACGATGTGCCTGTTTTTTACTTCTATTTTGTAAGTGTTTTTAACCCAGTTGGGGTATTAAAATTGTTTATCTTCTGCACTTAGAGGCGCCTTTGTTTGTTTTTATGTCCACAAGCAGATAGAATATGGCGACTTTCTCGATTTTGGATTGAACATCCTACTATAGAAATTGAGATGGTCAAAGGGATAAAACAATTCTGGTTAACTAACGCCGGTTCCTCCACTCCAGGGACAGTATGAGATACTTTTAAAGCCTACATCAGAGGTTGCTATATGTCATCCATAGCTACAGAACGTAGGAACAATAAGATGCTATTAGAAGAGGCAGAGACCAAGGCCCGTGACTTAGAGACAAGGTATACCCTTACCTCTAACCCTATTATAGCGCAGGATATGAAGGTTGCCTACCGGGAGGTAATGCTACTAAGGGTGAGCAAGGCGAACAAACGCCATTTGGCCCAAACTCAAAGAATATTTGAGCAAGGGGAAAAGACAGGTAGGCTTTTGGCCTGGTTGGCCAAGGAGCAATCCCCGGTTTCCACAATAGCTCGTATCCGCAAGAATGACGGGACCCTAGTGTCAGACCCTGTGAAGATCAATGCCTGCTTTGCTGAGTATTACTCGTCCCTATACTCCTCTAGGACACAATACTCATTGAAGGAGCTCTCGGATTTCCTAGACGAAGTACCGCTCCTGACCCTCACAGCTGCAGCACGAGAGGGCCTTGATGCTCCAATAACCTTGGAGGAGGTCCAACGGGCTCTAAGCTCCTTACAAACGGGGAAGACACCGGGATTAGACGGCCTACCCCCTGAATTCTATAAACAGTATATGGGTGAGGTAGCTCTTAGGATGCATGCAATGTTTACAGAGACCCTACGAACTGGGGAGCTGCCACTATCCATGGCACAAGCCATCATAGTGGTTCTACCCAAACGGGGAAAAGACCCCCAATTATGCCCCTTATATAGACCCATATCTTTGCTTAATTCTGATGCGAAGATTTTGACTAAGATTCTGGCCCAGCGGTTAAATGAAATAATACTTACTGTAATTCATGAAGACCAATCAGGTTTCATGCCTGGTAAAGGCACGGACATAAACATTCGAAGGTTGTATGCTGTCCTGGCCTCTGGGGAGGAGGATGCTCGGAACGAAATTGTGGCCTCTCTTGATGCGGAGAAGGCCTTCGACTCTGTGGAGTGGGGCTACCTTTGGGAGGTCCTCTGCAGGTTCGGGTTTGGTCCGGTCTTTATCTCCTGGGCCAGGATGGTATACAAGGCCCCCACGGCCAGAGTTCTCACAGGCACGGTACTCTCTCCGACCTTTCCCTTGGGTAGGGGAACTAGACAGGGGTGCCCGCTCTTGCCGGGTATTTTTGCCCTGGCGATAGAGCCTATGGCCGCCCTTCTCCGGGCCACACCTGAGGTCAGGGGGATTATGAGAGGTCCTATACAAGAAAAGGTGTCGTTATACGCTAACGACACCTTACTCTACCTTAAAGATGATGGTACTTCCCTACAAGAGGCTCCCTCGGTAATTAATAGGTTTGGGAGATTCTCTGGCATATGTATCAACTGGGGAAAGTCGGTCCTGTTCCCTCTGCAGGCTGGGTCTACTCCCTTACAGATGGATGGACAATTGAGTAGGATTCCCCAGTTTAGATACCTAGGGGTAGAAATTCACAAGACTTTAAAAAATATATCAGCCTTAACTTAAATGTAGGAAAAAAGGGCAAGAAGCGCCAATCTAAGTGCAGTATCATAAAGATTTTATTAAAATGTATAAAAACAACAGCCAAATGGCTACTCACAGGAACAAGATGAATACAGGCAAAGGGCATATAGCTGGTCCAGGGACATCTTCCTTAGATGTTAGCGGGGGTACATAGTGCAGGTTCCGGTTAAGATGATGTCAGCACTAAGGTGTGCGGATGGTCTGTGGGGTCTCTGCTGTGGGTGCTGAGCTGCGCGGGAGATGGGAAGATCCGAGTGTCTGCAAGGAGAGCCGGCGTCTACTGGGCCAGGACCGTGGCAGGAAACAGGAACCGGATGGGAATCAGCGTGGAACGCAAACACTGTACCAGGAATCAGAGAACGGAGGTGACGTATGGACGTGTCAGATGACGCGTTTCAATGCTTCCGCATTTTCTTCAGATCTAGCGGGCTAGAAGAGCAAGTGTCCTTTATATGGAAACTGTGGAATCGGTTGCTAGGCAACAACATAAACAGAGCACAACGTACTAAAGGAATGAGAGAAGTAGATGGAGTATAAGAAATGAGTTCGGTGCACCAAGCAAAGGAAAAAAATAATAAAGAGTAAAAAGGGGGAATAGTGGAGAATATGAATGAATATATGTAAAAAAATGTATAGAAAAGAAAAAATAAATAAATAAAAATGAAAAATGGAAAATAATAAAAAATAGAAAGTGATGAAAATATATAATGAAATAATAAGTAGAAAATAATAAGTAAAAAATAGTAATAATGATAAAAATAATAATGTTAAAAAAGATAATAATATTAATAAAGAATAGAAAAATAAAAGAATATATATAACAAATAAAAAATTAATTATTGAAAAAATGAAAAAATGAAAAAAGAAAATTAAAATGAACATAAAAATAAAGTCAGAAAGAAAAGGAAAAATAATAAAAAATAAAAAACAATATAGGTAAACTGTTTTTTTGAAACGTATATGTGGCATAAATATAAAGAATATATATATATATATAAAATATATATATGTATAAAAATATATGTATGAAAAATATATATGTAAAAACATATATATATGGCTGTCGCACCCATGAAATTATGAGAAATTATTATGAAAAATGATTATGAAAAATTATAAATCCTAAAAAATCTAAAATAATTGTTAGAATGGATATTTATGGAAAAGTGTATATATATATATAAAAAAGTATATATATATAAAAACTGTCAAAAATGGGAGTTTAACTAGAAAATTGGCATAAGTGAGTATAACTATAAACTGATTGGGTATGCAGAAAAACCCATGCTTAAAAAAAAGGGAAATGAAGGAATTGGGGCAGAGAGAAAAAAACAAATATAAATAATAAAGGTTGGGTATGACTATGGGAAAGCCTGAGGGAGGGAACAGTGGAAAATATGACAATGGATAATAAGAAAGGGAAGAAGGTAAGGAAAAGGGTATGAACCTACAAAAAATCATGTACAGTATATATTTCTCAGACAGTTCAAATGATGCTAATCAACCCTTACACACAGAAACATATTATATTAAATTACTGTATTGATCTCTATATCTTCGTTGAGACCATTAGGTGCCATACTGTTTAAGGTAAATATCCAGAAAGTTTCTTGCCTACAGAGGCGTTGGAATCTTTCGGCAGGGGTAAAATGGTCTGATATAGATTTAATGACCCACACATTTAAATCTGTAATGTTTTGTTGATGATGGGTGGTAAAATGACAAGCAGTACTATATAAAGGATTGTTCGCCTGTACTGCTCTTCTGTGTTCTCCAAACCTGGCATGCAGAGTCCTAATGGTTCTGCCTACATACAGCAGCCCACAGGGAAAAGAGATGCAATATATGACGTAGATGGTAGAGCAATTAAAAAAGGATTTTAGGGTATATTGATTACCATTAGTGTTGAAAGTTTTTTTTGCCATGTGTTACATGGAAACAGGTTAGGCATAATGCTTTCTTGCACCGGTACATGCCTACTAGTGGAATGAGGGTAAGTTGTTTGGATATAAGAGATTTTTTCTGAAGTGGGATTTTGCTTGGAGCAATTTTAGTCTTCACGTTGGGGGCCCTGCGATAAGTAAATTGGGAAACAGTGGGTAAGGAAGGTGCTAAATGGGGGTCCTGAGCTACAATCGGCCAGTGTTTTTTTATGATCCGTTCCATTCTTTTATGACTAGCATGGAACTGGGTAATGAATCTGGTGGTGGATTCTGTTTTCTGAGTCTTGGGATTAGGTAGGGTGTCTGTCAGATAAAAGGAGGCAGCTTCATTAATGGTACTAGAGGGATAACCTTTATCTACAAATTTTTTGGAGAGAGTGGTACAGTGAGAGCTATAGTCTTCTAATCTAGTGCAATTTCTCCTGAGCCGATAGAACTGGCTCTTGGGTATGTTGTTCACCCACCTAGGATGATGGCAACTAGAAAAATGCAAAAATGAATTTCCGGCTGTTTGGTTTGGTATAATTCTTGGTGGCGATCTGGTTGTTGATATGGAATAATTCTAGATCTAAAAAACAGATCGATTCTCAATCCATAGTTGATGTAAATGATAAGCCAAATGAATTGTTATTACAGTGGGTAATGAAGTCTTGCACGGAACTGGGGGGACCGTCCCAGGTGATAATGATGTCATCTATATAACGACCGTAGAAGACCAGGTGTGCAGAGAAGGGGTTATTTTCCCAGATGTACCTGGTCTCCCACAGTCCCATAGTCAGGTTAGCATAGCTGGGTGCAAAGTTTGCACCCATAGCTGTCCCCTGTTACTGTAGATAGAACTGGCCATCAAACGTAAAATAATTGTGTTATAAACAAAATTTAGTGGCAGAAATAATAAATTCAATCTGGGATGGATTCAGAAGGGGATTAGAGTGGAGGTAATGTGAGATGGCTTGGAGCCCTACTTGATGAGGTATGGAAGTATAGAGTGAACAAATGTCCAAGGAGACCCACAAGTAAGAAGACTCCCATCTATAGGGATGTAAAAGGTCGATCAGATGGGTGCCGTCCTTTATGTAAGATGGAAGGGACTGAGCCAGTGGCTGTAAAAACTGATCTATGTATAGTGAGTAGCTGGTGGTGATGCTGTTCATAGATGCTACTATGGCCGGGTGGTTTATTGGGATCTTTATGTATCTTGGGCAAATGATAAAGGTAGGGGACCTGGAAAAACGGTGTTAGAAAAAATGCTGCCTATAGTTTGGTGAGGATTCCCTGTCCTAATGCTTGTGTGACTAGAATCTTGGACTCTTCGATGAATTTAGCTAATGGGTCTGTTTTCAGTTTCTAGTAAGTTTGAGTATCAGATAAGAGACGGTAAGTTTCCTGGAGGTAATCAGATCTATTTTGTAGCACAATCCCTCCCCCTTTATCGGCAGATTTAATAATGATATCCATATTAGTACTGAGGGATTTTAATGCTGTGAGTTCCTGAGGATTAAGATTACAAATGGAATGTTGGGTTTTGGAAGATTCAGAGGAACAAAGGCCTAAGAGGTCCTTGTACACAACTTGATAGAAGGTTGTTAGGAAGGGGCCTTTGGATTGGGTGGGGTTGAATATGGATTTAGGTCTAAAGGAAGTGTGTTGAATTGGTAGAGTGGGCTGGGAGTATTGGGACCATGCTATCAGGTCATCATCCTCATTAATATTCCATAGTTCACATAAATCTAGAATAGCTTGTTGGTCAGCTGAATTGTCCAACGGGAGGTGCAGGTCATCCGACATGGTGGTAACTGTTATTGGAGTTTTTTTGTCTTTAATATTGAAATGTCTTTTAAGTGTGAGGTCACAAATAAATTTGTTTAAGTCCTTGAATAAGGTGAATGGATTGGGAAAAGTGGTAGGGGCGAAATTGAGGCCACGGGATAACAAGGAAGTTTCATGTTCATTAAGTGTATAGGAGGATAAATTGAAAATTTTTATAGTTTCCGCACTTTTTGTGGGCGGAGTAGCTCTAGATTTACGGTGCCTGCCTCTTCTACTTTTTTTCTTTTTGATTGAGATGGAGTTAGGCTGGATAAGGGGGTCTGAACTAAAAAAGGCGAAGTGGATATGTCAAGGGAGAGATGCTCAACCATCCTAGTATCTTTCATGGGGTCTTGGTTAATGGTGAATGAGCAAGTGAGATCAGTGGAAGATAGATCAGGGTTGGCAGAAACAAGGTCAGCACAAATGGTGGCGGAAGGTTTGAGGGAAAGGTGTAAATTGGGGGGAGAATGGGAACAAGATCCAGAGGGATGGGATAGAGACTGATTAGTATGACCAACCACAGATGGAGCGAGCAGTAAATGGTCAACTATAACAGGACTAAGAGAGGCCGGAGGGCAGAATGTGGATATTGATGCCAAATTGGTACTAGGAGGAATCAAATCATTTTTGGGGGGTGAGGCCTGAATATGTTCAATGCTGGATGGGGTACTGGACTGGGGTGGGGGTAGTGGGGGTAACTTAAACCCTGTGGTCAACTACCTATCCCAAAGATGTAACACATGGAAATCTTTACCACTAACCCCGGTTGGCCGTGTCAACTTAATTAAAATGTCAGTACTACCCAAGTTTACATACCTATTCCGACAAACCCCGATCCCCATACCGATGACCTTCTTTCGACACTTAGATAGTATTATTACTTCATTCACTTGGAATGGGAAAACTCCTAGAATAGCCAGGGCAACATTACAACTACCAGGGATCTTGGGGGGTCTGGCCTAAAATACTATTGGGCGGCGGTATTGGTGACAGTAAAATGGTGGTTCTCAGAAGAACCGGCCAACCCTGCCTCCTCCGTGGAGGCGGCGCTGCTCGGCTCCTATAAGGAGTTGAGAAACTTGGTGCATAGAGGCCCCAGATCAAATCTGAATGTGACCTGCCCCATGAGAACAACCCTTAAGGTATGGGATACTGTTCATACACAGCTTTCGGGACCTAGTGACTGGTCCCCAGCAACTCCCTTATGGGGCAACCCCCGTCTGCCTCATTTCCACTCCATCCCCGACCCAGTTGTGTAGGCCAGACATGGAGTCACAACCCTTGGGGATATAGTTACCCAGGGACAACTAATCTCCTTTTATGCTCTAAAAAGAGAAAAGGATCTGCCGAACCATATGTTCTTTAGGTTCCTTCAGGTGAGGCATGCGTTTCGATCCCAGTTCCCCAGTCCGCTGACTTTGGAGGAGACACCGGTGGAAAGTGAACTCAAAAACCAAGGCAGTGGGAAAACACTGTCTACTATCTATAATTTGCTTGCTACTCGAGACACATCTAAAGTCTCCCAGCTATGCGAGCGATGGAGGTTGGATATTCCGGAGTTGGCGGATGGGGACTGGGAAGAGGGAATTCAGCAATATCTGCCCTTGGCAATTTCAGCAAGGGATATGTTTATGCAACTGAAATTCTTACATCGGGCATACTACTCTCCAACACGCCTGGCAAGAATTTACCCTGATAGAACAGCGAGGTGCCCTAGATGTAACTCAGAAGAGGCCGATTTTTTTCATATGGTCTGGTCCTGCCCTGGAGTGATGGAATTTTGGAATAGTATACTTACTGATATTAACTCTATAGAGGGAATGCAAGTCTCATATAGCCCAATACCTCTTCTGTTGGGTATCTGCGATTTTCTAGAAGTCACATGGGGAAAGAAACTATTTATCTTCTATACCACACTATATGCTAGGAAAGCAATCCTATTGCAGTGGAATCAATCCCAACCACCCACCAAACAGCTCTGGCAATCCCTGATAAATAAGGCGTTACCACTATATAAAATGACATATATGTGAAGAAATTGTCCCAAAAAATTTGAGAAGATTTGGGCAGCATGGGTGAAGGCAAAACACCTGACTATTGAATGAGAGGGTGGGTTGGGGCCCACTATGTTTGGCGCTGGCCTGCCCCCCCCCCCCCCCCCCAGCTGTGGGTCTCCAAGTCTCTTCTTAATTATGAGTACGATTGGGGTGGAATACCCCAGGTTGGTTGGTGGGATCCCTTACACTTACACCTTATATTAATACCCTTAATGAGTGTATTTGTATCATCTTCTGAAATGGATAAATGTAGATGTTGTTGAATCTCTCCTATGCTAAGTCATGCAAATGATCTATGTATGTCATCTGTATTCAAGTCTAACCCGAAGTGAATTGTTTGTTTTGTGAAAATCTAAATAAACTTTTTTGTTAAAAAAAAAAAAAAAGAAAAGCACGAAACCTGAAAAGCGCGAATCGTCTCTCACCAAACTTCTACTAACACGAGATAAACATGAGATTAGCGGAAGGAGCCCAAAGGGTGGCGCACTGGGTATTGAAACTCCGTTTTCTAGTCCCGTCGTACGTGTTGTACGTCACCTCGTTCTTGACGGTCGGAATTTGGTGTGACCGTGTGTATGCATGGCAAGCTTAAGTGGAATTCCGTCGGAAAAACATCCAAGTTTTTTCGGACGGAAATTCCGATCGTGTGTACGCGGCATTAGCCTTATCCTTCCATTTCTCCCTCCCGTCATCTATTCTCTCTCACTTTCCTTTCCTTGCGGTCTCCTTTTTGCTTTCTTCCTCCCCCACCATCTTTCCCTCCTTGTGGTAAGCTCTCAGACGAGCCTTTCCTAATGGAAGCAACAATAGCGATGAAAGGTGACGCAAGCGCGTCGCTCTTCCCTACGCATTTGGTAATAGAGTTACATCGTCCAGGGGTGCCCCTGGACGACATAACTCTATTACGAAATGCGTAGGGTGGAGCAATGCGCTTGCGTCACCTATCATCGCTATTGTTGCTTCCAGGAGGACGGGTTAGTCTGAGAGCTTACCGGTCGGCGCTCCAGACATACAGGCGCTTTTTCTACTAGAATTATGTGAGTGTAACTTTGTGTTTTTAACATTTAATAAAGTCTTAAAGGTTTTACACTATTGGAGCCTTTTATATCTTTCATGGTGCACTTATCCATTTGCAAGCTGGGGACGTTACGTTGAGATCTGAAGTATATAAGTTCCGTTGGTTTTGTTTTGGATACTACACCACACCATTAACAAATTCAGGATTTGGCTGTATCTGATATGTTCCGGAGGATAGCTTCCAACACAGGCTTTCCCTGATCCTCTGTAGTGGGGAATCATGGGTCTCTGGTAAGCCGCAAACCTATATTCTTTGGTGGTGGATCAGGCACCATTTTTCCCTCTACTATCAAGGTTCCCATAATATTTGGATGGACTCTTTATAATAATTTATCATTCAATTGCATTTTACATGGGTGATATAGTCAATATATGTTTTGAACTCACTTTCACATTTTTCAATTGTTTATTGCACCAATCATTGTTTATCTAATTTTGGTGCTATACATTTTGCACAATTTGCTCACATCAGATGTGATATTCATATATGGACACTTTTACCATATTATTAAGTATATGTATGTTTGTATAATTATTGCTTACATTTAGCGCGATTCTATATTTTTATTATTTGGTTTACACTGTGTATATGTTGCGCAGGAGAATCGCTGCTTCACAGTTCCTTTAAGTCATTATCATACCTTTAGGGTTTGGGTATATATGTTTTTATTTCTATTTAACCAGAGCGCAGTTTCTTTTTCCCTTTTTTTTGCATAAAATAAGCAGTACGCCACCCGAACAAGACCCCTCCAACATTTAAGGTAGGGACCGTCCAGGTGAGTAAAAAAAAAAAAAAAGAGAGCACTTATGCTGGTACGTTATGTATTTCAGCCTTGTATGCCAGAAAAAGTCCAAGCGGACATCAAGGCACACCATCCAGATCAGGATACCATGCAAGCAGCGAGGGTTCATCCGTGAAAATGGTAAAAATGCAGGAGTAGTATGGCACTGCCCTTATGGAGACAAAAAATTTTTTTTCTTCTTTGTAGTGAATGTATTGCCTAGTGTCCTTAAAGAATTGCTTCTAAAACCTGTATGTGTTCAAAGTTGAATAAAACTGTGACTGGCGAATATTTCTATTAAAAATGAAAATACAACAACTGGTGCTCCAATTGTTCAACAAAGATGCAAGGTGCCCTTTAAATTAGGTAATAAAGTAGTTGTGGATATGGATACAATATCATCTAGGTGGAAAGTGTTAAAAACAATACAATACCGCCTAAGTGGAAAGTATTAGAAAATGGTAAAAAAGCAGGAGTAGTATGGCGCTGCCCTTATGGAGACAAAAATATATTTTCTTCTTTGTAGTGAATATATTGCCTAGTGTCCTTATAGAATTGCTTCTAAAAACTGTATGTGTTCAAAAATTGAATAAAACTGTGACTGGTGGCGAATATTTCTATTAGAAGTGAAAATACAATTGGTGCTCCAATTGTTCAACAAAAGGTGCATTGTGCATTTTAAATTAAGTAATAAAGTAGTTATGGATATGGATACAATATCATCTAGGTGGAAAGTGTTAAAAAGAAAAAAAGAAAAAAGGAAAAAAAGGAAAAAAAGGAAAACAGGAAAAATATGGCGCTGCCCTTATGGAGACAAAAAAAAAACCTTTCTTTATAATGACTTTATAATTCCTAAAGTGTGTGTGCCAAAATTGAATAAATATGTGACTGGTGCCAAGTCCTTACTGTTAAAAGTGCAATTGCAACCTAAGGTGCTTCAATTATTCAACAAAAGTGCATAGTGCAGCATCACTAAAGTGACCAGTGTTAAATCATACAAATCCATACAACATTGTGCAAATTATCCATCATAAATAGTGATAGTATTAGTTGGATAGGAAAAGTTCAGTTTATGAAAAAACAAGTTCTTTTTGGAGTATTTTGTAGTGTTCAATCTTTGAGGGTCAAATATCTATAGGAAAGCTTCTTATCCAGGTGCTGGTTTCTTTAATTAGTGCCTTGTCTGCATGCTCTGACAATGCTTCCCCTACAGAAGCCGAAACTATGGATGGAATCCAAGGGTAACCAGAAACATAGATACAAGGAACAGAGAAAGGGAGGAGGAAAATCAACGGGAGGAGAAGACAGATCATACCTACAGACCACCGAAATGGGCAAGAAGAAACAATACAGAGGAAAGAGAGGGGGGACTAAGAAAAAGAAGAAGGGAATATTAGGAAGTGGCATTTTTAATCTAAATGATGTAAGTTTTAATGAAGAAGAAATGAAAGTTTTGGATTTGGGCCTGAAATATGCTCCGGACAAAGAATTGGACAAATTTGAGGTGTATATAGACCTACAAAAATTCGTAAGGAAACTAAATATTAAAAAATTCTTTGCAGTAAAAAGGAAGGAAAAGGACCAATTTAATCAAGAGATTCCCTACTACAAACATTCAAATCTGAAAAACAACTCCATTTTCAACCCCAAAACGCAACAAAATGAAAGTCTAGTAGTCTTCAAAAAAATGGTAGAGAGAGATTTAAGGAAAATCAACCCAAAGAGAAATAAATATACAAAAATTTGGAATACCATTAAAGAAATTGAGAAGAAGAAGACTATAGTTATACGACCGGCCGATAAGGGGGGGGGGCTGGTTATACTTAATAAAAAAGACTACGAAACGGAGATGGAAAGACTACTGAAAACACCAGACACATACAACAAATTAAAAGGGAATCCAAAAGGAGAATATGGGAAAAAATTAAAGGCGTACATCCAAAGAGGAGAAAAAAGAGGAATATTAACAAAAAAAGAATCCACGTACCTAACCCCAGAAACAGCAAAGACCCCAGTGATCTACTATGTGCCTAAGATACACAAAAATCAATCTAACCCACCAGGGAGGCCAATAATTAGTGGCATAGAATCGTTATTCTCAAGATTGGGGGCATACTTAGACGGATTTCTACAACCACTAGTCTCAGAGGGAAAATCATATTTGAAGGACAGCAGACAATTGATTAAGGAATTAATAGATTTTAAAGTAGAACAAGAAGATTTTTTAGTGACCATAGACGTTGACTCCCTGTATACAAACATCAGACAAGATGACGGCCTTAGCAGTGTTGAGTGGGCTCTACATGAGCAAACTGATCTAAAAGGAGAGCAAATTAAATATATCACGGAAGGCTTAAAAATGGTCATGAGCCATAATTATTTTTGGCATAAAGGGGACTACTATACCCAAACCAAGGGAGTAGCCATGGGGGCAAAATATGCCCCGAGCATAGCAAATATTTTTCTCAACAGATGGGAGGAAGAACAAATTTTCAGCATAAGGAGAAAAAACCTGAAACTATACCGTCGATATATAGATGACATAGTCATTGTGTGGAGGGGTACCGAGGGAGAACTACAAGCCTTTTTCGATGAAATCAACTGCAATGCATATGGAATTTCCTTTTCCGGTAGCTGGAACAAACAAAGCATTAACTACCTAGATTTACAGATTTACAAAGAAAATGGAAACCTGAATACAAGGACCTTCTTTAAAAGTACTGACAGGAATGGGTACATCCCAACCAGCAGCTGTCACCATCCACAATGGATAGGAAACATTCCAAAGGGACAACTAATGCGGATACATAGAAACTGTAGCAATGGAAACGATTATGAAGAACAAGCAGATATCATAATTAAGAGGTTTGTTGAAAAAGGCTATAACAAAAGGGAGCTAATAAACCTGAAGGAAAAGGTGAAAAAAATGGACAGAAATACACTAATAGAAGGAAAACCAGCCGGTAACATCAAGAAAAAGGACAAAAACATAGGCATGGCCTTCTTAACGGGCTACAATAGACAATATAAAATCACAGAGTCCATAATCAAGAAACACTGGTCCATTTTACAATCAGATAAAATTCTGAACTCCATATTACCAAAAAAGCCTAGTTTCATCTACAGAAAAGCCCCTCCACTCAGAAATAAATTGGTGCATAACGCTCTGGACCCACCAAAACAGATTAAAATAATAAAAAACCTGAAAGGTTTTTTTAAGTGTGGAAAATGCCTATAAAAGCAGCAAAAAAACTGATAGGAAAATAACAACATTCAGATCAGCAACTAATGGCAAAGAATATAACATAAAAGAGCTCATAACCTGCAACAGTACTCATATGACCTATGTACAGGAATGTCCATGCCATATACCATACGTGGGTCGGACGACAAGACAGCTACACGTTAGAATCAGGGAACACGTAACAAACATCAAAAACGGATATCCTAAACACAGCGTCTCAAGACATTTTAAAGATTATCACAATAAGGACCAGTTATGTATGGTATTCTATGGGATCAATAAAATTAAAGGACATTGGAGAGGTGAGAATAAAAAAATCAAAATCTCACAAAATGAGACCAAATGGATTTTCCTGATGGACACCCTCCAACCGGCAGGAATGAACATAGACGTGGATCTAAACTGTTTTCTCACAAATTTCTAGAAAAAATTTCTTAGCAACTAAAGAATTTTTTTAACAATCAATTATTTTTATTTCTTGTTCCTTGGATTGTCTATTTCTCACTGTCCATGAGACCTGAAACATGCACTTTAACCTCCTAAGAAACTCCCCAATCCCCACTCTAATTCAAAATAAGGCCACTTATGGGCACATATACAGAATGGAATTTAAAGCCCCCAACTATACATAGACTATGGGTAATACACACACCCTCTTCCCTCCCTGCTTCTAATCTTAGTTTTAAAACACACATATAGGACAACCTCTCCAGGTTATATGCAGGTATATAAATATATATATCTAAGACTCACAATGTGTACTTTCATATTTTAACATATTTTAATATATTTTAATTTATTTTATATTTATTTTTAAATTTTTAATATGTTTATAATATCTAATTTTTGACATGTATGTTTAAACCTTAGAACATAGAGTAATAGTGGGACCAGTATGTGCATATACTTTTTTCCAAAAAAACGATTAGCAGTGGCTTGGGGGTGTCACCGACCCGGAAGTCGGCTTAGATTCCAATATGAAGTTGGGGAAGAAAGAATGCGGCCGGGCGTCAAGGGTGACGTTCTTTGCTGACAGCTCTGACTCAACGTTCCCCCACTAACAGTAAAGCGCAGGCGCGCTACCCGGGCTTCGGTCTACAAAATCCCCAAGAAAATGGCCGCCATAAGGACTCAATGGATAGTTCTACTAGGCTTTGGTCTGTAATATCCACAAGAAAATGGCCGCTAACAACCTAATGCACAGTCCTATTAGGCTTCGGTCTTCAAAATCCTAGCAAAAATGGCCGCCGATCCAATTGCACTTATTACTGGCCACACTATTTAAACTCAGGAGGTACAGCAAGATGAACGCCCCAGTAGAAGTCTGACGACGAAACATGCGTAGGGCGGGTTACGAACATCTTGCAGCATCTCTAACAAAGGGAATTCACTAACTTTTGCCATGCTTGATTTGTTCATTTGAAATGTGAGTACATTTGTATATTAAGTTTTAATAAAAGTTCTCTTATGGTTTTATGCGATGGGCATACCTTCTTTCCTTTACATGTAATTACTACACCAGAATACGCAAGTAAAGTTTGGGGGATATCCTTGATTGCTACACAGTGGCAGACACTGTGACCGTGCATACCCCTGCAGGGGAAAGGAGAATCCGGTGAGTGCAAGCATTGTCAGAGCATGCAGACAAGGCACTAATTAAAGAAATAAGCACCTGGATAAGAAGCTTTCCTATAGAGGTGTGACCCTCAAAGATTGAACACTACAAAATACTCCAAAAAGAACTTTTTTTTTCATAAACGGAACTTTTCCTATCCAACTAATACTGGTCACAGTACAAGAGTCACTATTTATGATGGATAATTTGCACAATGTTGTATGGATTTGTATGATTTAACACTGGTCACTTTAGTGATGCTGCACTATGCACTTTTGTTGAATAATTGAAGCACCTTAGGTTGCAATTGCACTTTTAACAGTAAGGACTTTGCACCAGTCACATATTTATTCAATTTTGGCACACACACTTTAGGAATTATAAAGTAAGAGTTTTTTTTTTTTTTTTGCCTCCATAAGGGCAGCGCCATATTATTCCTGTTTTCCTTTTAGATGATATTGTATCCATATTCATAACTACTTTATTACTTAATTTAAAATGCACAATGCATCTTTGTTGAACAATTGGAGCACCAGTTGTTGTATTTTCATTTTTAATAGAAATATTCACCACCAGTCACAGTTTTATTCAACTTTTGAACACATACAGGTTTTAGAAGCATTTCTATAAGGACACTAGGCAATACATTCACTACAAAGAAGAAACATTTTTTTTTGTCTCCATAAGGGCAGCGCCATAATACTCCTGCTTTTTTACCATTTTCTAATACTTTCCACTTAGGTGGTATTGTATGTGTAGAGGCAGCAGCCATATCCATAACTAAAACAATAAATTCATTGCGCGGATTTACCCCATACACCTACTATTCATCCGTGAAAAGACATAGTTCTTCACATTCAACAACTCTCAAATCCCTAAATGCTGAGCATGTGGGGTCATCCCTTTACCAGCCAATTGGTCTGCAAAAGCTGTTTTAGAGTCTATGCAGCAGACAGAGAGTCAGAGGGTTAACAGGTAAGCTGTCCTACTCAAAAGATGGGCAGGGGTTACATAGCGGAACGAGCAACAGTAGTTCCATTGCAGAAATTACATAGTTACATAGTTAGTAAGGTTGAATAAAGACACCAGTCCATCCAGTTCAACCTCAGTGAGTGTCTACAATTGTCCCTATCCCTGTACATTGTGTCTCATTAAGATGCTCATCTATTATATTATAATTTTCTTTAAGGTACCCATATAGTGCTGTCAATTTACGCAGCGCTCCACACATACATCGCACCCTACCCTCAAGGAGCCCACAATCCAAGGTCCCCAACCCACATTCCTATACTAGGGCCAATTTTGAACAGAAGCCAATTAACCGACCAGCATGTCTTTGGAATTAGCTCAATCTCCTCCAGAGAAGTTAACTCTTCCTGGCCTATCCTCGAGAGAATCCTCTCACCACGCAGCAAGTATCCCTCCTGGACATCTGGACGATAGTGGGCAATCTGAGGATACCACAGAAGAGCTTGGCCTTGGATGCCTAGTCATGTCTGTGAATATCAGAGCTTTAAAATATCTCATGGGACACGTGGTTCTGTGGCAGCTGGGAAGCCATAGTTTGCAGATCCCTGCTCTAGTACAATAGTTTCATGGATAATCAAATTGGTTAACAAGGCATACAGGGCTACTGGTCTAGAACCCCCTCTTCAGTTGGGCTGTATGCCACCTGGTTGTTATCTGCCTCTTGGACAGCCAGAGCAGACGTATCCATCAAAACGATCTAAAGGGGAGCATCATGGTCATCCCAACATGCGTTTATGAGACATTACAGAGTAGACCCGGCAGCTTTCTTATCTGTAGAAACTGGCAGACAGGCTATCAGGCCGGCATTTGCCTATTTTTAAATGCTTTTTCAAATAAATCTTTTACTATGCATCATCCCACCCATTTCAGCTAGTTATTTGTCACAGGTATGCTGCCATGGAGGCACCAGCAAAACAGAAAATTGTTTTATACTTACCATAATTTTCTTTTCCTGGCGCCTATCCATGGCAGCATACAATCCCACCCTTGGTATTCTATATTACGTAGAATGCAGGGAGTGCACTAATCCTTTTCTTTTATAATATTCACTGGAGCCAAGACGGAGCTTGTCACAGGTATGCTGCCATGGATAGGCACCAGGAAAGATTTTAGTTTTTTTGCCATATGTGTCCCATTGCTGAGATTTACCTTTACTTCCTATCCCTTAGCCAAACAGGAAATGAGAGGAAATCCCTACAAATTAAGGAAATTCCTTGGGGACCCCCAGGTCACCAGAACTAGTGCCCCCATTGGAAGATTTCCCAGCTATAACTTTTCTGGGGACAACCCAAAATTTGGAGTTTTCTTTTACTTTCACTTTCAATGATCACAGTAAATAGGACAAATAGAGAGGATGAATCTCCTTAACGGGGCCACAGACAGCAATAAAAACTGACAAGTGTTCAGTTTTGGAAAAAATTTGAATGAATCGGGGCATACAAAGGCTTTGAGGCAGTTTCGCAGGCTGGGATCTTACCTTTCTACCTGTCCTGGTTATTTCTCAACAGAAAGCAGTATTTGCATCACTGCAGCCTCCTCTGCAGAAAGTCCCCTATATGCGATCGTTTAACAGTCACGCTCAAGCTGGGATAAATTTGAAACTTTCTGAATTCCTTTAGTTGCATATCAGAATTGATTTAAAAATACAAATTGAAATGAAAGGATTTAATGAAGTACACCTGGAGATGCTATTCTCTAGGGATAAATAGTTCACCACTTGCATATTTTGTTATTCTGTCTCAGCCCCCGGCTGGGTGCTGTTACAGGAATTAAATTAAACAGATGATTGGTGATGCCCCAAAGTAGTAAAGTTTGACCATGACTAGCTCAAACATTTCTACAAAGCCATCTGGACTCAAAGCAAAAAAGTCCTTAAAAAATGAACTGTCTGCAACTACCACTTATGAAAACAGGGCTAAATAATTTATCATATATATTATACATGGGATAAATTTGGTCCTGCTGTTCGGACTACTCTGCTCTTCATTTATCACTGCATTCCTCTGTGCCTCATAATGTTTTTAGTATGGACAGCATACATTTTTAAATTATATTATAGTTTCAGATTGTTATATATGAAAAAAAACGTTTCTGACCTGGTAAATCACCTGTAAGAAGTTCCATCTACATAAGTAAGAAACACATATGTTTGGGTCATGCATGTTTGTCTCTGCTAAAGAGAAGTATAATGTCTAAAAATTGCATGTTTTGAGCTACCATAATTTTTACCGTAAGGTTATTTTTATTACTATTTTTACATTTCTATCAACTTGCTCTTCAGAATTTTTGTATCAAATATAGAAATTTGTGTATTAGCATTGATGGAAAAGAGAGAGAATACACCAGGATTTCTCCAACAACAACAATTCCAGCTGTAAATACAATTTTTGAACAAAGCTGGTCCACACAAACAGATGAGTCTGCTGTGAGTGCTGTATAAACTGTATGTGACATCAGCTACATACAGTATAGAGTGACTTGTTCCAGCCAAGGGACGGGGTGCTCCTATTCCGCTCCCGGAACAAAATTGAGTTGGAGTGCTGCACAGCCATTCACATGAAGCTTTGCATTTTCTGAATGGGTAATAGGCTTCTACTGATTGGCTGAAGTGGAGATTGTGACATCATTACTTGCATTCATTCAAAAAATACAAAGCTTCCTGTGAAGCCTTTACTGAAGTCCCTGTCCCGCTGCCAGAACACAGCAATGTATTTTGTATGTAGCAGTTCATACAGTGCTCCCAGTGGGCAAATCTGTTAGTGAAAGTAATAATTAATTTGGACTAGCTTGGTTCAAACAAACTATTTAAATGTGACTACTAAAGTAAAAATAAAATTATTAAAATAATTAGCATGCTATACTCACCTGCCCTGTGCAATGGTTTTACACATAACAGCCCCAATACTATTCCTCTAGGGCTAGTAATCTTGGCATTTATCTTCTTCGTGTGCCCCCATAGCAAGCCATTTGCTATGGGGGCACACAGTGCCTGCTTGTTTCCAAGCTGTGTGTGTCTATGGAGCCGCGTTCCATAGACACACACAGGGGGTTTAGCCCCATCCCCTGCTTCCTCCTCACTGCATTTAATTGACAGTAGTTGGAGTCAAATAGTATATGTCCCCGTGCTGTGGTGTGCTCAAATGAATTTAAATTAAATTAAGTTTTGACTACTGCAAGAAAAAGGTGTGTACTCCTTTAAGAATTAGTTTGGGAAGTTCCTGTGCTATCTGTGCTCAGTAAAATATATAGAATCATAAAAAATAGTTTACAATATCTACTATATAATCAACAATGTTTGCTATAACAAATGACAAAGCATAATAATAAAAGTTTATATAGTGCTATGATTCTTCAATATCACGATGATTCCTTTAAAGTGCCATCTCTGCAGAAAAAGTTCTTTTGAAAGTGCAATCTGTGCAATAATATATGGCAAAGGTGATGAAAGTACTGTGCTCCCCTTCCTCTTGTGTCCTCCTTCACCAGCTATCAATGTAAAGATCACCTGTATTGGTGAAATAAATCTTTCATAGATGTGTCTTTATCCTCTTCCACACGTTCCCAATAGTTAGATCCCTTTCACACTGGGGCGGTGTGGACGTTAGCAGTAAAACTCTGTTATAGCGGTGCTTTACCGCTGTTATAGCGGTGCATTTTGCCCGCTAGTGGGGCGCTTTTAACCCCCACTAGCGGCCGAAGAAAGGGTTAAAAGCGCCCGTGTGGCGGCGCTTCCGAAGCGCTTTGCAGGCGCTTCAGCAGCGCTGCCCATTCATTTCACCGCTCCCGCACCGCCCCAAAGCTGCTGCTTACAGGACTTTTTTTCCCATCCTGCAAGCGCACCGCCCAAGTGTGAACGTACTCAGGCTTGAGAGGCACTTGAAAGGCGCTTTACAGTCGCTATTTTTAGTGCTAAAATGCCTTAAAAGTGCCCCAGTGTAAAAGGGGTCTTAGACGTACTCATAGGATAAGAAATAGAGCATACATGGCGTGATATTGTTTAAAAAGGTTTTATTATAAAATAATATCCACTCACATGTCGGTCTTTCATGCCAAGCATATAAAACGCTGTGCAATCAACGGTTTGTGTTCCAAAATCCAAGAAATGTTGTCACCAGAAGTCTCCGTGCCTAATGCATTTCACTCCACCCCGGGAGCCTCTGGGGGGGTGGAGTCTGGGGGTGATATGATATTAAATCCGCTTTGTTGGTGTTCAGTGGTTTTACTTACCTAATTAAACATTCCTGCACTGTTCTTTCTCTCCCCATGACATTAGGCTCAGGCTATACTTCTATGGTTGGACAGAGATCACTCTGTCTGACAGGGTTGGCATTCTTTCAGTGCCAGGTAAACACCTGGCACCCTCCTGGTTTGATGCTAAATACCATCCTGCGTCAAATGCATCAAAATTCCAAGACTTTCCAGCAAGATTTGGGACACTTTGCAGTTAAGCATAGAGGTAAAAAAATTACAGAATCGACACATCATCAATGACAGACCTAAGCATTGTTGGAGAATCCAAGAAAGTTACTATCACCTTCTGCAGGAGGTGGAAAATATTCAGTATATACTGTGTATATTGTAGCGGGGTGTAAATGATGGTTTATGCCAGGTTTTGTGAGAAAAAGGCCCACTAAGGATGCAGGTGTGTGCTACATTATATTAGAGCCAAAGATAGAGCTCAGAGCCCCAACCTCCTGAGGGAGGTCAGTCAGTGTGAAGGTAGTCGTGTAAGATGCTGTGCCCAGGTTGGGACAGAGGAAGGCGAAAGCCTGAGAAGAAGTCCTTGTGGGACAGGAGAAGCAAGGAAGCTGTAGAGAATGTCCATGAGGCATAAAGAATGAGACAAACAGCTAGGAAGCTGTAAGGAAGATGCAGAGCTGAAGTCAAGTTTCTGTGCAAAAACTTTTGCCATGATTGATCATGGAAAAAAACTATTTTTTTCGTCATAGTGGTCATATGAAGCCATTTATTGTTTGGCTCTTTTTTACATCATAATGATAAGTTTATATACCTTGGAATGTTTGGCCTTGGTACAGACACACAAGGTGACACACACCCCACATCTGTGGCTTTTTTAATTGCAATTCGTGTCTGTGTATAAATAGTCAGTGAGTTTGTTATCTCTCATGTGGATGCACTCAGCAGGCTAGATACTGAGCCATGGGGAGAAGAAAAGAACTGTCAAAAGGCCTGTGTAACAAGGTAATGGAATTTTATAAAGATGGAAAAGGATATAAAAAATATCAAAAGCTTTGAATATACCAGTCAGTACTGTTCAATGACTAAGAAATATTGCAGCCACCACTGCCAGAAGAATTGTTTGGGATACAAAGAAAAACCCCTAGTATCTTTAGGAGAAATACAGGCTGCTCTGGAAAAAAATGGGGTGGTTGTTTCAAGGAGAACAATATGAAGATACCTGAATAAAAATGAGCTGCGTGGTTGAGTGACCAGAAAGAAACATTTACTG
The DNA here is from genome assembly GCA_037952925.1 of Lithobates clamitans. Taxonomy (NCBI): domain Eukaryota; kingdom Metazoa; phylum Chordata; class Amphibia; order Anura; family Ranidae; genus Lithobates; species Lithobates clamitans. Next base: position 869,211 of record JBBGZY010001537.1, read on the forward strand.
TGCCAATGCCACAGATTACAATATGGCTGACAACACCGTGATACACCTTGCAGCTTCTGGCACACTGTAATCTGGAGTGGTGAGTCCAAAATAAAGCTTTATGGTCATAACCATAAGCACTATGTTTGGAGAGGGGTCAATAAGACCTATAGTGACAAGAATACCATCGCCACTGTGAAGCATGGTGGTGGCTTTCTGATGTTTTGGGGGTGTGTGCGCTCTTAAGGCATATTGCATCTTGTGAAAATTGATGGCAAGATGAGTGCAGCTTGTTATCACAAAATACTAACAGAAAATTTTCATTCTTCTGCACAAAAGCTGCGCATGGGACGTTCTTGGACTTTCCAGCACAAAAATGACCCTAAGCAAAAGGCCAATTTGACCCTCTAGTGGTTACAGCAGAAAAACATGAAGGTTCTGGAGTGGCCATTACAGTCCTGACCTTATTATCATTGAACCACTTTGGGGAGATCAAAATGGTGTGGTTCATGCAAGACGACCAAAGACTTTGCATGACCTGGAGGCATTTTGACATATGACGAATGGGCAGCTATACCACCTGCAAGAATTCGGCTTAATAGAGAACTATTACAAAAGACTGCAAAGTCTACAGCTCTCTATGCCCCCTTTTCTTGGTAGTGCTATTCCCTTCCTCTGGTTGTGGCAGTAGTGTGTAATTGATGTGTCCCAGGTAGCCCCAGCAATTGGGGTCTGTGGGGTTCATGCCCACTCCCCTTGAGTTCATCCTAGGTGGGAGCCTGTGGATTTGGGCAGCAGCAACTTTTCCTTGTTGGTTTTAAAGTCATGCGGCTCCCCACGTAACACATTACAAACATACGGGTTAGTAATATACAGCATGTGCACATATATATGTCTTGTATTATAGGTATCAATACTAGGGATGAGCTTCATGTTCGAGTCGAACGCATGTTCGACTCGAACATCGTGTGTTCGGTCGTTCGCCGAATTACGAACGATATGGGCCGTTCGTGCCAAATTCGAGTGGCGCGTCATGGCCCATAATTCACTGCGGCATCGCAGTGCATTGCTGGCTGATGATTGGCCAAGCATGCACTATGACCCACATGCTTGGCTAATCACAGCGCTGTGTGTACAGAGAGCCATAATTGGCCAAAGTCAAGGAGGCTTTGGCCAATTATGGCTCAGGGTGTTTAGTACACGCCCCACACTATATAAGGCCACCTCCATGGCGGCCTTGTGTAGTGTATTGCGGTGGAGACTGGAGAGAGATAGGTAGACAGAGAGACAGTGTCATTTGATTTAAGTTAGATAGAGTAGGCAGGTCGAGTCAGTTAGCTGCACTTACAGTGTATTGTGTATATATATATGCATCCCAGGTGTTGTGTGTGTGTATATATATATATATATATATATATATATATATATATGTATACACTGTATTCAATGTGTTCGGTCGTTCGCCGAATCATGAACGATATGGGCCGTTCGTTCCAATTTCGAGTGGCGCGTCGTGGCCCATAATTCACTGCGGCATCGCAGTGCATTGCTGGCTGATGATTGGCCAAGCATGCACCATGACCCGCATGCTTGGCTAATCACAGCGCTGTGTGTACAGAGAGGTGTTTTTACAGTATTTCCAGTTACTGTACTGTGTACCCCGCACAGTTGCACTTACAGTATAACTACCTGAAGCCAGGTGCTTGTTGTAGGCTCTTGACGTATTACCAGTTACTGTACTGTGTACCCTGCACAGTTGCACCTACAGTATAACTACCTGAAGCCAGGTGCTTGTGTAGGCTCTTGACGTATTTCCAGTTACTGTACTGTGCACCCTGCACAGCTGCACCTACAGTATAGCTACCCGAAGCCAGGTGCTTGTGTGGGCTTTTGATGCATTTCCAGTTACTGTACTGTGTACCCTGCACAGTTGCACCTACAGTATAACTACCTGAAGCCAGGTGCTTGTGTAGGCTCTTGACGTATTTCCAGTTACTGTACTGTGTACCCTGCACAGTTGCACCTACAGTATAGCTACCTGAAGCCAGGTGCTTGTGTGGGCTCTTGAAGTATTTCCAGTTACTGTACTGTGTACCCTGCACAGTTGCACCTACAGTATAGCTACCTGAAGACAAGTTCAGGTGTTCTCATACTAATAATACTACAGGCAGGCAGTTGATTCTGCTGGCTGCAGTATAATCGGAATATATATACATCCCAGTTTTGTGCAGCTACATCTCACTGCAGGCCAATAGTATGTCTGGAAGGCCAACAAGAATAGGCAGACAGTCACAAGCCAATAAAAGAGGGCAAGCAGGCTCTGTGTCTAGAGGCAACAGTGCTGGTCAGGGACACAGTGCATCCTCATCAGCACGTGGCCGTGGGACACGCTTGGCCTTTTTTTCGGCAGCTGGCCGTGTTGAGCCGCAACATGCAGAAGACTTGGTCGAGTGGATGACCAAGCCGTCCTCATCCTCTCTCACCCAGGCTCAGGGTACTTTGTCTGGCAAAGCAGCTGCCAACGCGGCCTCTTCCCTCGGCTCAATGGCATCAGTGACTCCTTCCCTGGCCCCATCATGTTCTCCTGAGGAGTCCCCCGAACTGTTTGACCACAGTGTTGGGTACATGCTCCAGGAGGATGCCCAGCGTTTTGAAGGCTCCGATGATGGTACTCAGCTAGAGGAAGGCAGTAACGTGAGCCCAGACAGAAGGGGTGCCCAAGAAGGACAGCAATCTGGCAGTCATGTTCCCCCTGCTGCAGCATACTACCAGGTTTGCTCCAGTGATGAGGAGGAAGGGGATGATGAGGTCACTGACTCCACGTGGGTGCCTGATAGGAGAGAGGAGGAGGAGGAGGCACATCACCAACGAGGCAGGATGCCCCCCAGGGGCCAGCCTAAGGGCAGCACACTGACTGCATCACACCACAGAGCTCCGCATGTGCAGGGCACTGCTGTCTCTGCGCGTTTTTTCAAAAGTTCTTTGGTGTGGGCCTTTTTTGAGACGAGTGCATCAGATCCCACCGCTGCTATTTGCAACATATGTCTCAAGCCTAACTCGTGTGGCCAAAACATCTCCTGCTTGGGCACCACATGCTTGACCAGACATATGTTGACCTGCCATGCAGTTCGTTGGCAAGTATACCTAAAAGACCCACACCAAAGAACAAAGAGGACCTCTCCTTGCTCCTCATCAGCTGGGATCTCCAACCCCACTATACCTTCAGTCCTCTCTGAGACCTGCACTGAGAAGAATGAAGGTGTGGAATTAGGTGTGTCACAGCCAAGTACTTGCGGGCAACCTGCTATCGGTACACCAACGTCAAATTGTACCAGGCAAATTTCCCTGCCCCAGCTGCTGCACCGCAGAAAGAAGTTCGCTCCCAGCCATCCACATGCCCAGCGGTTGAATGCTAGCTTGGCAAAATTGCTAGCACTTCAACTGCTACCTTTTCAGTTGGTAGACTCTGCCCCCTTCCGTGAGTTTGTGAAATGTGCGGTTCCTCAGTGGCAGGTTCCTAAACACCACTTTTTCTCATGGAAGGCGATTCTGGTTCTCTACCGGCATGTGGAAGGCAATGTCTTGGCCTTGCTGGACAGGGCGGTCAGCGGTAAGGTGCATATTACCGCTGACTCATGGCCCAGCAGGCATGGACAGGGATGTTACCTAAGTTTCACGGCGCATTGAGTGACTCTGCTGGCAGCTGGGAAGGATGCAGGACAAGGTGCAGTAGTGTTGGAGGTGGTTCCGCCATCAAGCCTCCAAAATGCCACTACTGGTGATTCTGACACACCTCTCTCCTCCACCCCTCCTCTTCTTCTTCCTCCATGGGCTCTTCCTGTGCTTTGTTCTCGGAACCAGCGGTGCTCCGTAGGCGTTCAAGGGGCTACGCAAGTACGCAGGCCAAAAGATGCCATGCGGTGCTTGAGCTGGTGTGCTTGGGGAACAGGAGCCACACTAGGGCAGAGATTCTGTCAGCTCTGCAGGTACAGGTTCAGAGGTGGTTGATGCCACGCCAACTTAAGCCAGGAATGGTGATTTGCGACAATGACACCAACCTCCTCTCCACCCTCCGACAGGGACAACTGACCCATGTGCCCTGTTTGGCTCATGTCCTTAACTTGGTGGTGCAGCGGTTCTTGGGAAGGTACCCGGGCTTACAGGATGTCCTGAGGCAGGCCAGGAAAGCCTGTGTGCATTTCTGCCGGTCATATAATGCCAGTGCTCGGCTGGCAGACCTCCAAAAGGAATTTAACCTGCCCAAGAACCACCTAATCTGTGACATGCCTACCAGGTGGAACTCAACGTTGGCCATGCTGCAGCAGCTGCACATGCAGCAGAGGGCCATCAATGAGTATCTGTGCGACTATGGCATCAGGACAGGGTCAGGGGAGCTTGGTTTTTTTCCCCCATGCCAGTGGTCCATGATCAGGGATGCATTAACTGTCCTGTCACCATTTAAGGAGGCCACGAGGATGGTGAGCAGTGACAGTGCATGCATCAGTGACACTATCCCCCTTGTCCACCTGTTGGAGCACACACTGCATGGAATAATGGACAGGGCACTTGAGGCAGAACAGAGGCAGGAAGAGGAGGACTTCCTTAGCTCTCAAGGCCCTCTTTATCCAGACAGTGTTCCTGCATGCCCGCCGATCATGCAGGAAGAGGACAAGGAGGAGGAGGAGGATTGTGTCAGCATGGAGGTGGAGCCTGGCACTCAATATCAGCAGCAGTCCTTAAGGGATCATTTACAGTCCCAAGAAACCCATGGACTTGTACGTGGCTGGGAGGAGGTGGCTGCGGATCATGTCGTCCTTAGTGACCCAGAGGACTCTGGACTGAATGCCTCAGAAAACCTACGCTGCATGACCTCCCTGATCCTGCAAAGCCTGCGGAAGGATCCTCGTATTCGTGGTATCAAGGAGAGGGATCAATACTGGCTGGCAACAGTCCTTGATCCATGTTACAAGAGTAAGGTTGCAGAACTTATCTTGCCGTCGCAGAGGGAGCAGAGGATGAAACATCTTGCAGAAAGGTCTGTGCAACGCGTTCCCAGAGACTGGGAGGTTACAAACTCCTATTCCTGGGCAACGTGTTGCCGAGGCTTTGGTCAGTCAAAGAAGGAGCGGTGGAGAAGGTGGCCGTCTGACCGATGCATTCAGACAATTTTTTAGTCCGCAGCCCCAAGGTATGATCGGTTCCAGCAACCATCGCCAGCGTCTGTTTTACATGGTGCAGGAATGCCTAGGGGCAAGATCTGACTTGGACACCTTTCCCACCGAAAATCCTCTGGGTTGCTGGGTCTTGAGGATGGATCACTGGCCAGAGTTTGCACAGAATGCAATTGAGCTACTGGCCTGTCCTGCATCCAGCGTTCTTTCTGAGCGCACATTTAGTGCTGCTGGAGGCTTTGTAACCGATCACAGGGTGCGCCTGTCCACCATCTCGGTCGATCGACTGACCTTCATAAAAATGAATCAGTCTTGGTAACACCAAGGTTGGTTGTGGCAACACCAACACCTAAGGCCACAATTTCTGCAGAGTATATAGGGCAGGTCCCTACTTTCAAACATTCAACTTACAAACGACTCCTACTTGCAAACGGAAGGAGACAACAGGAAGTGAGATGAAATCTACCCCTAGGAAGGGAAATTCTCTCCTGTAAGAGTTAATATGGGAAAAACGTTTCTCCTTTCCACTGATGCTTTATCAGCAATCCTTGTTTCACTAAAAACCCCAGATTTTCTAAAAACATTTGTCATTGTGACAGAAAGTGAGGTGAAATCTTCTGAAGAGGAGCACAGACAGCAAAACAAATGTCACAGGAGTGATAACCCTTCCCTATGTTTTCCAAAAAGCTTAAACATAGATTTTTTGGCTGGAGCTACACTTTAAAAATGTACCAGTTCAAAATTACAAACAGATTCTACTTAACAACAAACCTACAGTCCATGTCTTTTTTGCACCGCCTGTATACTGCTGTTCAGAGTATATAGGGCCTGGGGGCCCCACGCCTTTACTTTTTTAAATTTAGGTACGGGGTTCCCCTTAATATCCATACAAGATCCAAAGGGCCTGGTAATGGGCTGGGGGGGGGGGGGTACCCATGCCGTTTGTCTCACTGATTTTCATCCATATTGTTGGGACCCGACATTACATTATAGGCCGCAAGCAGTTTTTTAAATGACTTTTACTCCTTTAAAAATGTCATTTTGTGCAGGGACTGTTCTATGCCCAGGAAACACGCGTCACTTTACAGGCATACTATAGACATCCCCCAGGTACGATATTTAAAGGAATATTTCACTTTTTTTTTTTCACTTTAAGCATCATTAAAATCACTGCTCCCGAAAAAACGTCCGTTTTTGATACATGTCCCCAGGTCCCCAAACCCTTTTTAGGACAATACCATGCAAATGGTAGCCTTTAAAATTAGCACTTTTGATTTCGAACATTCGAGTCCCATAGACTTCAATGGGGTTCTAACGTTCGTGCGAAGTTTGTCCGTTCACAGGTTCTGGTGTGAACCGAACCGGGGGGGGGGTGTTCGGCTTATCCCTAATCAATACAATACTTTTTGAGATTTTTGCATTATAGACAAATGTATTCTGCAATTATTTACCCCTGAAGAACAAAAGAGAAAAGAATGCATTTTGAAACGCGTTGGTATTTGTCTTTATTGCCATGCTGGACAAAACAATGCAGTTTTCCTTATGGAGTAATGTAATTCTGTATATGTGTAGCCGCTTATTTCTGCTTTTACTATTTTATACTGTATCCATATGAATAAAGTTTATTATTTGTGTAAAAAAAAATTGTGTACTCTTTTATGCCCATTAAAAACCAAATTTCTGTGCTTAGGAAAAAGGAGCTGCAGCCCCCCAGCAAAGAACATCACTTCAGTGAGATTCAAAAGACAAGGAAATACTATTACAGGGGAATTGGCGCTGTTCAAAAGTGATAAACATATATTAAATAAAAAAAAAAAAATGATAAATAAACAAATGAAAAATATTCTCTGTGTGATAAATCTAAACTATACACACTAAAGTGCAATAAAGTGCAAAGTGCTAAAGAAATGGTATCTGAGATATATAAGAAATCAATAAAATTCATGAACAATAGATAACAGTGATGTTAATAACACCAAATAACGTGCTGAATAGCTGGATAGCTAAAGGAGCTAATTTAAAATTTAAACAATGTCCCCATGTGAGTCCACAGCAAATCGCTGCAAGTGAATAAACAGCAAAAATAAAAAAAATTAAATTGAAAAAATTGATGTATGGTGTAAAAAATATATATAAAAAATATATATAAAAAATGGTTATAAAAAGTTCAACTGGATATGTGTATATATGCAGCTAAATGCTGAAAAAAATTATGAAAAAAAAAAAAAATATATATATATATATATATATAGTCTGTGAAGAGTATCAGTACATAAACTCAAGAATAATAGTGTGATGATTCTTCAGTGCTCCCCGCCTTCATCTGTAACCCCCACTCGTGCCTGCACTCACCAGAGTGCTTAACCCCTGCAGGGGTAACAGGCCTGTAAGCTGGGATCCAGTAGCGGTGTCCCCTTGTGGTAGATAGCCCTTCGAACGGGTGCCTTAATCTTCCTCTTTACCACAGAAGTCCTTCTGCAGTAGCGGCCCCCAATGGGCCGAATCAAGCATGAGCCAACGGGTGAAGTACTCCACAGAGGATCTGGTATAAAATAAGAGGATACAGTATAAAATAATTGAATTTTATTGATTTCTTATTTCAGATACCATTTCTTTAGCACTTTGCACTTTATTGCACTTTAGTGTGTATGGTTTAGATTTATCACACAGAGAATTATTTTCATTTATTTATTTATCATTTTTTTTATTATTTAATATGTTTTGATCACTTTTGAACAGCGCCAATTCCCCTGTAATAGTATTTCCTTGTCTTTTATGACCATTATAGCTCCATTCAGAGGGTTGGTTTACTGGTTCAGCTAAAATAAGAAACGTGCAATGACTCAAACTGGGGATTCCGTGTGCCCCTTTCACACTGGGGCGGTTTGCAGGTGCTATTGCGCTAATAAAAGCGCCTGCAAACCGACCCGAAACAGCCGCTGCTTTCTCTCCAGTGTGAAAGCTCCGAGGGCTTTCACACTGGAGCGGTGCGCTAGCAGGATGGGAAAAAAAGTCCTGCTAGCAGCATCTGCGGAGCGGTGAAGGAGTGGTGTACACACTGCTCCTTCACCGCTCCTGCCCATTGAAATCAATGGGACAGCGCGACTATACCGCCGGCAAAGCGCCCCTGCAAAGGCGCTTTGCAGTGGTTTTTAACCCTTTTTCGGGCGTTAGCGGGGGGTAAAACCGCCCCCGCTAGCGGCCGAATACTGGCGGTAAAGCGCCGCTAACAATAGCGGCACTTTACCGCCGACGCTGCCCCCGCCCCAGTGTGAAAGGGGCCTAAAGAAAAGCTCATTGCTGGATTAGGAGAGTTACTCGCCAGCAACATCTGCATGAGTAATCAAGATCTTATTACTAGAGGTGGCCCTAACAAGTTTTTTGCCAGTCACTTGAAGGTAGATTATAAATACTACTTATGATACGAACCATTGGGTCTGTGCATACATTTTGAAGTCAGCCATTACCTCTTTGGGGTTTAGCATGTATAGACATAGATATACATTTAGCATGTATAGACATACCAGACTATGACATACCACACTATGACATAAACACTACTGGGGTTGAAAATGGGGGTTACAGGAGTGACAACAGTCACCAGGTTCTGAGCATTTTTGTGATCTTAGAAGATCATCACGCATGCTAATGTTTTATTTAACTAGTTCCACTATTTAAAGAATGTATTGTATGCTCCTGAGTGTAATAAAAGCAGCCTTACGCTAAAAATATACATATATTAGGAACAAGTCATGCAACAGTTGAAACATGCTAGACTGCAATCCCATGCCAAAGCCAGAAAACAAAAATATATACAGCTCAGTTTTTTTCCTTAAACAGCTATAGATGCAGACACTGTTAAGTTTTAGGACTCGAAAAAAATCTTTCTTTGGATTATTTCATTCATTTCATTAGTGCTTAATTTTGCTTTTGGCACTGAATATCCTTAGGAGAAAAGACTTGTGTACAGAACAAATTTCTTGTATAGCAACAGTAAGGACAACTAACTTGAAAACTCCTCAAAGACATGATGTAAATGATGTCACCCTTTACAGCTGAAATAAATTGCTTCCTGGCTGTTATGTAAAGCCAGCCAAAAGTACAAGCGATATTGCCTATTAGAGAAGGATCTCTTTGTTAAACATTTTAGAGTTCATATACGTAGTATGTTTTAGAAATGCTTTGAAATAAAAATATATTTCAAGAAATTTACGTGAATTCCAGATGCAGAGCCATGGTGTTAGGACATTACTTGGCCATAAGACAGGTCACATTTTGGAGACACACCCTGCCAATCTATTCCATAATATGACAAATCATGTATTTCATGTGGAAAGGATTACATGGCAGACAAAATTACAGTATATGACATGTGAACAGAGAGAAAGTGGTGGAATTAAAACATGTGTATGTATGCCACGTCATCCAATGACATTACAGATTGAAGTATTTGAAATCAAACAAGTTATATATTTCAATATGCCTGAAAACACACCTTGTACTTTTTTTTTTAAAACTATTCAAAAATGATTCGATTTAGAAATCTCAACCAAATTTTTTTATTTCGGATTTGTTTAAATTTGGTACTATTATAATTTGGATACATCCAAAATTCTGAAAAATGAAAATTTGTCTGAATTTCAATTCGGAACGAAACGAACCGCACATGTCTACAATAGAGAGGTTCCCACCGACCAGCAGGATAAGTACATGAGCAGGTTACCTTGAAGTATGATGCAAACTCACCCAAGGCGCAGGGTTTGAGCACTAAATAGTCTTTGCCACAGCTCCTGATAGTGGAGATGGGTTTTGCTGTATGCTGGTGCCAGGTTGATGCCCTAAGGATCGCCCCAGCCGTTGTTGAAAAAGCCTGAGTTCGGTAGCTGATTTAACAGGTAGGGAATCAAGCAGAAGCATAGTCAGTAAACAAGCCAAAGATCAGCAACAAGTGTTTGCAGGTTGGGATCCAGGGGAAGTGCAGTTGATGAACAAGCCAACGATCATTAACAAATGGTTGCAGGTTGGGTCAAATGTAAGCATAGTTGAGGAACAAGACAAAAGTTGGTAACGAATGATAGTAAAAATACAGACGGCAGCAGGAGTGAAAGGAGCAAGATATTGGCTGGAGAAGAGCAAAATAATCGGGGAAACAGGAAATGCAGAGACATGACTTAAATCAAGAAGGTTCATGGGAGGAGCAAAGAGTTCAAGGTTCATCAGAAACAAGGTACAAGGTAAGATTGTACAAGGGTAGGGAGCTGTCCAGCATCTCAGGTGGTACCATGAAAATAGCTACATCTAGACACCGCAGAGGTCACAGGTTCAGATCCAGACCCTGACATCATGCCATGTCTGGGGATCTCTGTGCATTATTATTATTATTATTCAGGATTTATATAGCTCCAACACTTTAAGCAGTGTTTTACAATATAAAAGGAGACAATACAGTTACAATACAATAAAATACAAGAGGATTAGGAGGGCCCTGCTCAGAAGAACTTACAATCTAATAGGGTGGGGCAGGTGGTACAAAAGGTTGTAACTGTGGGGAATAAGCTGATGGAAGTGGTAGGAGATTAGTTGGAGACATGACAGGCTTTCCTGAAGAGATGAGTTTTCAGGGATCTCCTAAAGGTAGCAACAGTAGGGGATAGCCGGACCAGTGGAGGTAGCGAGTTCCAGAGGATGGGAGAGGCTCTGCAGAAATCCTGGAGATGAGCATGGGAGGAGATGAGAGAGCTTGAGAGTAAGAGGTCTTGAGAAGAACGGAGAGGATGATTTGGGTGATATTTGGAGACAATATTGGTGATGTAGCTCGGGGCAGATTTGTGAATGGCTTTGTATGTTGTGGTTAGTATTTTGAATTTAATTCGCTGGGTGATTGGGAGCCAGTGTAGGGATTGGAGGAGCGGGTTGGCAGACACTGAGCGGTTGGTAAGGTGGATAAGTCTGGCAGCAGTATTCATGATAGACTGAAGAGGGGATAGCCTATGGAGAGGTAAGCCAATGAGAAGGGAGTTGCAATAGTCAAGGCGGGAGATAACAAGGGAGTGAATGAGGAGCTTGGTGGTTTCATTTGATAAAAAGGGGCGAATTATAGAGATGTTATGGAGGTGAATTCTACAAACTTTTGACAACGATTGGACTTGGGGCTAAAATGACAAGTCAGAGCTAGGATTAGCATTGTTGATTTTGATGGAAAAGTCATGGAGGGGGGGCACGTGCAGGGGGGAATATCAATAGCTCAGTTTTAGAGAAATTTAGTTTAAGGAGGTGGTGCGACATCCATGCTGATATGTCAGTTAGTTAGTAATGCAAGAGGAGAATGAAGGAGTGAGGTGAGTAGAAGACAGATAGATTTGAGTGTCATCGGCGTATAAGTGGTTTTGGAAGGCGTGGGTTATCAAGTGACCAAGGGAGGAGGTGTAGATAGAGAAGGGGACCAAGAACAGAGCGTTGGGGGACACTGAAGGAGTGCTGTGATAGATAGGCAGAGAACCAGGATAGAGCAGAATCTCGGAGACCAAGGGAATGTAGTTTATTGAGAAGGAGTGGGTGATCAACAGTATCAAACGCCGCAGAGAGGTCAAGTAGTAGGAGTGTGGAGTATTGGCTGTTGGTTTTAGCAGTTAGTAAATCGTTAGTGAGTTTTAGTAAGGCAGTTTCCATGGAGTGCTGCGAGCGAAAGCCAGACTGTAATGGGTCAAGAAGGCTATATTCACTGAGGTAGGAGCTAAGACTGTTGTACACTAAGCATTCTAGAAGTTTAGAGGTGAATGGGAGCAATGAGATGGGTCTTAAGTTGTTTAGATTGGTGGGGTCCAGTGAGGGCTTTTTTAAGTATGGGAGTGATCTGCGCATGTTTTAGAGGGGAGGGGAAGGTGCCATTAGAGAGGGAGAGATTGAAGATGTGAGTGAGGGAGCATAGGATAGAAGAAGAGGGTGACCGTAGTAGTTGTGAGGGAACAGGATCCAAGGGACAATTGGTTAGGTGGGCATCTGAGAAAAGTTTTGTAACCTCTTCAGTAGTAGCCAATTCAAAAGAGGAGAGTGTTGAATGTGCTGTCACTTTGAAGTGATTGGCAATCTCTTGGGCAGTGAGTGAGTTAGTGGGTAGAGGGGGTGGGGGACGAAGCAGAGAGTTAAAGGTTGAGAAGAGCCGACAGGGACTGGATGACAAAGTATTAATAAGAGAAACAAAGTGGGCTTGTTTGGCAGCATGGAGGCAGGAATTGTATTTTAGAATGGCAGATTTATATAGGGTGAAGTCTTGCAGGCATTTGGTTTTACGCCACAGTCGTTCAAGAGCACGACAATGTCTCTTGAGATTTCTAGTGTTGGTAGTTTGCCAGGGTTGTAACGGTCGGGGCCTGATTCTGCATGTGGTTAGAGGAGCAAGTGCATCTAGTGGTGATGATGAGAGCAAACTGTTGTATACAGAGGTGGCCAGGTCAGGACAGGACAGGGGAGAGATTATGTCATATAGGTGGTCAGTAGCAGATTAGAGAAAAGAAGGGTTAAGGTGGTGAAAGTTCCAACAAGTAATTGTTTGCTGCTTGGAGGGATGGGTGGTTGGAGGCAAGGATACAGTGAAACTAATGAGGTTGTGATCAGGGAGATTTAAGGTGGTGTTTGTGAGGTTGCCAGGGTTGCAGAGATGGGAGAATACAAGGTCAAGGGTAATACCATTGGAGTGAGTGTAAGTATGTGTCCATTGTGTTAGGTCAAAAGATGAGGTTAAGTCGAGAAGTTTAGTTGTAGTTGGGCTGTTGACAGGAGTGTTGAACAGGAACAGGAACATTGACAGGAATGTTGAAGTCACCAAGAATGATCATGGTTATTTCAGAGGAGAGAAAGTAGGGTAGCCAGGCAGCAAAGTCATCAAGAAAGCGTGATACCGGTCCAGGAGGCCGATAAATTGCTGCAATCCTCAGAGAAATAGGAGAAAACAGACAAATACAGTGAATCTCAAAAGAAGAGAGGGATAGAGAAGGAGGGATAGGAAGGACTTGGAAGGTGCTTTGTGGGGATAGAAGGAATCCAACTCCAACTCCTTTCTGTCTGTTGGGTCTGGGGGAGTGAGTCCAATGGAGGCCACCATGGGAGAGGGCAGCAGGAGAAGCTGAGTCCAAATTTTGAAGCCGGGTTTTGGTTTGGTTATGGCGAGTATGGCAAAGGCATGAGAGATGAAGAGGTCATGGATATGTGGCTTGCACTTGGAAAATGGCGGATTAGAAGAAATGTCACCTGAGACTAGGAGAAGGAGGAGGGAGAGGAAGGCAAGATGGGAGTGGGATGTGCATGAGCGCACGTGTCTAGTGGCCCTGGTGTTTATGTTTATGGAGTAAGGGTGATATGTGCATGCTGCAGGGTAGAGAGGAGGGGTAGAGTAAGGATAATTTGAGGATAGAAGACACTGATGTGAGAAGGAAGAGAATGAGGAGTAGGGATAAGCTTCGCGTTTGAGTCGAACTCATGTTCGACTCGAACATTGGCTGTTCGCCAGTTCACCGAACAGCGAACAATTTGGTGTGTTCGCGGCAAATTCGAATGCCGCGGAACACCCTTTAAAAGTTAAAAGTTTCACTACAAGTAACCTTCTTGCACACCTCCACACTGCTCCACTGACACCAGCAGTGGCCTCCTCTGTCGCACTTACACTTCATTTCACATACACTTCTACGCTTCTCTCTTGTTTGGGGCCTTTTCTCACACACTGACACTCACTCACATTTTGGTTCCATACCTAGTTTTTCCCTCTACATTCACTCCACACCCCTCACATTTGGTTTACTTCACATACCTTCCCTTTTTTGTTTCCACAGTTTTCCTTCCACTCCTTTGGCCTCGTCATTTGTCCCCGCCTGGCGACCTCTGTAGGTGCTTTGGCCATTTTGTTAGCCGTGGCCGACGGTCTCTTGGGGTGTGCTCTCTGCCTCAACCCCGGGGAAGATTTAGTGGACCCAGACCAACATTGCACTCTAATGTATGGGTCATCACCGACCAATGCATTATCTGTGAGTATATTAACAATTCGCATCCCCATTGTTTATCTTCCCCATACCTTTGTTCCTACATTAACACACGTTTATTGTTTTAATGCAGCCAAACTGCATCGGACTCCTGATGATTGGTTTCAAGCCAAGAAAAGCGTAGAGTTAATAACTATTGATGCACATACCAATTTAGTGTACTATGTACTTTTTCTTGCAACTGTACAATCAGTATTTGAATTATGTCTGTAAACATACTATTTTTAACCACTTCAGCCCCGGAAGGTTTTACCCCCTTCCTGACCAGAGCACTTTTTACAATTCGGCACTGCGTCGCTTTAACTGTTAATTGCGCGGTCATGCAATGATGTACCCAAACGAAATTTGCGTCCTTTTCTTCCCACAAATAGAGCTTTCTTTTGATGGTATTTGATCACCTCTGCCGTTTTTATTTTTTGCGCTATAAACGGAAAAAGACCGAAAATTTTGAAAAAAAATGATATTTTCTACTTTTTGTTATAAAAAAAATCCAATAAATTCAATTTTAGTCATACATTTAGGCCAAAATGTATTCGGCCACATGTCTTTGGTAAAAAAAATGTCAATAAGCGTATATTTATTGGTTTGCGCAAAAGTTATAGCGTCTACAAACTAGGGTACATTTTCTGGAATTTACACAGCTTTTATTTTATGACTGCCTATGTCATTTCATGAGGTGCTAAAATGGCAGGGCAGTACAAAACCCCCACAAATGACCCCATTTTGGAAAGTAGACACCCCAAGGAAATTGCTGAGAGGCATGTTGAACCCATTGAATATTTTTTTTTTTGTCCCAAGTGATTGAATAATGACAAAAAAAAAAAAAAAAAAAAAAATTACAAAAAGTTGTCACTAAATGATATATTTCTCACACAGGCCATGCGCATATGTGGAATTGCACCCCAAAATACATTTAGCTGCTTCTCCTGAGTACGGGGATACCACATGTGTCGGACTTTTTGGGAGCCTAGCCGCGTACGGGGCCCCGAAAACCAAGCACCGCCTTCAGGATTTCAAAGGGCATAAATTTTTGATTTCACACCTCACTACCTATCACAGTTTTGAAGGCCATAAAATGCCAAGATGGCACAAAACCCCCCCAAATGACCCCATTTTGGAAAGTAGACACCCCAAGCTATTTGCTGAGAGGCATGTCGAGTCCATGGAATATTTTATTTTTTGACACAAGTTGCGGGAATGTGACAATTTTTTTTTTTTTTGCACAAAGTTGTCACTAAATGATATATTGCTCACACAGGCCATGGGCATATGTGGAATTGCACCCCAAAATACATTTAGCTGCTTCTCCTGAGTACGGGGATACCACATGTGTGGGACTTTTTGGGAGCCTAGCCGCGTACGGGGCCCCGAAAACCAAGCACCACCTTCAGGATTTCAAAGGGCATAAATTTTTGATTTCACACCTCACTACCTATCACAGTTTTGAAGGCCATAAAATGCCAAGATGGCACAAAACCCCCCCAAATGACCCCATTTTGGAAAGTAGACACCCCAAGCTATTTGCTGAGAGGCATGTTGAGTCCATGGAATATTTTATATTTTGACACAAGTTGCGGGAAAGTGACCATTTTTTTTTTTTTTTTTTTTTTTTTTGCACAAAGTTGTCACTAAATGATATATTGCTCAAACATGCCATGGGCAAATGTGGAATTACACCCCAAAATACATTCTGCTGCTTCTCCTGAGTACGGGGATACCACATGTGTGGGACTTTTTGGGAGCCTAACCGCGTATGAGGCCCTGAAAACCAAGCACCGCCTTCAGGATTTCTAAGGGCATAAATTTTTGATTTCACTCCTCACTACCTATCACGGTTTTGAAGGCCATAAAATGCCAAGATGGCACAAAACCCCCCCAAATGACCCCATTTTGGAAAGTAGACACCCCAAGCTATTTGCTGAGAGGCATGTTGAGTCCATGGAATATTTTATTTTTTAACACAAGTTGCGGGAATGTGACAAATTTTTTTTTTTTTGCACAAAATTGTCACTAAATGATATATTGCTCACACAGGCCATGGGCATATGTGGAATTGCACCCCAAAATACATTTAGCTGCTTCTCCTGAGTACGGGGATACCACATGTGTGGGACTTTTTGGGAGCCTAGCCGCGTACGGGGCCCCGAAAACCAAGCACCGCCTTCAGGATTTCTAAGGGCATAAATTCTTGATTTCACTCCTTACTACCTATCACAGTTTTGAAGGCCATAAAATCCCAAGATGGCACAAAACCCCCCCAAATGACCCCATTTTGGAAAGTAGACACCCCAAGCTATTTGCTGAGAGGCATGTTGAGTCCATGGAATATTTTATATTTTGACACAAGTTGCGGGAAAGTGACAATTTTTTTTTTTTTTTTTTTTTTTTTGCACAAAGTTGTCACTAAATGATATATTGCTCAAACATGCCATGGGCATATGTGGAATTACACCCCAAAATACATTCTGCTACTTCTCCTGAGTATGGGGATACCACATGAGTGGCACTTTTTGGGAGCCTAGCTTCATACGGGCCCCAAAATCCAATCACCGCCTTCAGGATTTCTAAGAGCGTTAATTTTTGATTTTACTCCTCACTACCCATCACAGTTTTGAAGGCCATAAAATGCCAAGATAGCACAAAACCCCCCAAAATGACCCCATTTTGGAAAGTAGACACCCCAAGCTATTTGCTGAGAGGCATGGTGAGTATTTTGCAGCTCTCATTTGTTTTTGAAAATGAAGAAAGACAATAAAAACATATTTTTTTTTTCTTTTTTCAATTTTCAAAACTTTGTGACAAAAAGTGAGGTCTGCAAAATACTCACTATACCTCTCAGCAAATAGCTTGGGGTGTCTACTTTCCAAAATGGGGTCATTTGGGGGGGGGTTTGTGCCACCTGGGCATTCCATGGCCTCCGAAACTGTGATAGGCAGTGAAGAGTGAAATCAAAAATTTACGCCCTTAGAAAGCCTGAAGGCGGTGCTTGGTTTTCGGGGTCCCGTGCGCGGCTAGGCTCCCAAAAAGTCTCACACATGTGGTATCCCCGTACTCAGGAGAAGCAGCAGAATGTATTTTGGGGTGTAATTTCACATATTTCCATGGCATGTTTGAGCAATATATCATTTAGTGACAACTTTGTGCAAAAAAAAAAAAAAAAAAAAAAAAATTTGTCTTTTTCCCGCAACTTGTGTCACAATATAAAATATTCCATGGACTCGACATGCCTCTCAGCAAATAGCTTGGGGTGTCTACTTTCCAAAATGGGGTCATTTGGGGGGGTTTTGAACTGTCCTGGCATTTTATGCACAACATTTAGAAGCTTATGTCACACATTACCCACTCTTCTAAGCACTTGAAGACAAAGCCCTTTCTGACACTTGTTGTTTACATAAAAAAATAATTTTTTTTTGCAAGAAAATTACTTTGAACCCCCAAACATTATATATTTTTTTAAAGCAAATGCCCTACAGATTAAAATGGTGGGTGTTTCATTTTTTTTTTTCACACAGTATTTGCGCAGCGATTTTTCAAACGCATTTTTTGGGGAAAAAACACACTTTTTAAAATTTTAATGCACTAAAACACACTATATTGCCCAAATGTTTGATGAAATAAAAAAGATGATCTTAGGCCGAGTACATGGATACCAAACATGACAGGCTTTTAAATTGCGCACAAACGTGCAGTGGTGAAAAACTAAATACATTTTAAAAAGCCTTTAAAAGCCTTTACAGGTTACCACTTTAGATTTACAGAGGAGGTCTACTGCTAAAATTACTGCCCTCGATCTGACCTTCGCGGCGATACCTCACATGCATGGGGCAATTGCTGTTTACATTTGACGCCAGACCGACGCTTGCGTTCGCCTTTGCGCGAGAGCAGGGGGGGACAGGGGTGCTTTTTTTTTTTTTTTTTTTTTTTTATTAATTTTTTGATTTTTTATCTTATTTTTAAACTGTTCCTTTCATTTTTATTTTTTTTTAATCTTTTTTATTGTTATCTCAGGGAATGTAAATATCCCCTATGATAGCAATAGGTAGTGACAGGTACTCTTTTTTGAAAAAATTGGGGTCTATTAGACCCTAGATCTCTCCTCTGCCCTCAAAGTATCTGACCACACCAAGATCGGTGTGATAAAATGCTTTCCCAATTTCCCAATGGCGCCGTTTACATCCGGCGAAATCTAAGTCATGAAATGCTCGTAGCTTCCGGTTTCTTAGGCGATAGAGATGATTGGAGCCATTCTGGTCTCTGATCAGCTCTATGGTCAGCTGGCCGAATCACCGGCTGCATTCTCAGGTTCCCTGTTGGGACAGGAGAGCCAGAGAAAAACATGGAAGACGGTGGGGGGGGGGGGAAATCCCTCCCACTGCTTGTAAAAGCAGTCTAGAGGCTAATTAGCCGCTAGGATTGCTTTTACATGAAAGCCGACCGCTGGCTGAAAAGAATGATACCAAGATGATACCTAAACCTGCAGGCATCATTCTGGTATAACCACTCAAAGTCCAGCAACATACCAGTACGTTGCTGGTCCTTGTATTGTAAACTTTTTTTTCATGCAGCCTGTGGGCTGAACGAAAAAAAGATATTGATCGGTGGGTATGCCCACCATTAGAATACCTCCCTTCATCCGCCCACTTCTAATGATGGGCATACATGCACCATTTATATATGCCGAAGCATGGGGGCATCCTCCCGCAAAAGGCAGGAGCAAATTGCTCCTCCACCCACTACTGCCCCCACGCTTCGGCATATATGCTGAAGTATGGAACTGTGGTGGTGAAATCACCTCCGACAGCGCTGGAGTCACGGCTTTATATATCGTGGGAGCAAACGCTGTTGCTGTCAAGATAAATAAATCCGCGCTGCAACTGAATGGCGTACCTGCTAAGCAAATGATGGTTAACAAAAAAACAAAGTAACATTACAGTATAACAGTATACCTTACCATACCTGCAAAGCAAATACAAAAAAAACATAGTAAAAAATAAAACATTTAACGCAACCTGTGCCTACCTAAAATATATATATGCCGAAGCATGGGGGCATCCTCCCGCAAAAGGCAGGAGCAAATTGCTCCTCCACCCACTACTGCCCCCACGCTTCGGCATATATGCTGAAGTATGGAACTGTGGTGGTGAAATCACCTCCGACAGCGCTGGAGTCACGGCTTTATATATCGTGGGAGCAAACGCTGTTGCTGTCAAGATAAATAAATCCGCGCTGCAACTGAATGGCGTACCTGCTAAGCAAATGATGGTTAACAAAAAAACAAAGTAACATTACAGTATAACAGTATACCTTACCATACCTGCAAAGCAAATACAAAAAAAACATAGTAAAAAATAAAACATTTAACGCAACCTGTGCCTACCTAAAATATATATATGCCGAAGCATGGGGGCATCCTCCCGCAAAAGGCAGGAGCAAATTGCTCCTCCACCCACTACTGCCCCCACGCTTCGGCATATATGCTGAAGTATGGAACTGTGGTGGTGAAATCACCTCCGACAGCGCTGGAGTCACGGCTTTATATATCGTGGGAACAAACGCTGTTGCTGTCAAGATAAATAAATCCGCTCTGCAGCTGAATGGCGTACCTGAAAACAAAAAAGTGGTTAACAATAAAAAAGTATAAAAAAATTGCATACCTATAAAGCAAACATGATAAAAACATAACAATAAAACATTGCAGTATAGAATACAATAAAAAAGAGCAGAACAATAGAGAGAGAATAGAGAGAGAGAACAATAAAACGACAACTATTTTTGGTTTTTTTATTTTATATTTTTTTTGTATTTTTATTTTTTTATTTTTTTTGTATTTTTTTTTTTTTTTTTAACACTTTTTTTAGTAACTTTAACTTTTAACTGTAACTGTACCAGGTTTGGGTCTCTCAAAATGCGATGGCATCTTGGGAGACCCTGTGTTAGTGTGCCTAGTCTGTGCCGTGCTGAACCCTACGCTAATACTCCACTAGTGTATGGTAGCGTTCAAAACATTCACCAATGCATAGACCAGGATTGTCAGGACAGGAGGGACAACAATACCGGGTGTCACGCCTAAATCCGCGCTTGCTGCAGACACGACATCTTTTTTGGGGGGCTCGTTGGGTAGGGGTACTCTGGAGGACATAAGGAAAATGCCTCCCATGCAGCCGGCTTACTGCATTTGGATTGGGAAGGTGAGGTGGAGCACCATCTGGAAACAGAAGGGCTCTGACGATCTCTTCCTGGAATTTAAGGAAGGATCCAGTCCGTCCTGAAGCTCTGTATAGCACATGAGCATTCAGCAAAGCCAATTGAAATAAGTAAACAGACACTTTTTTGTACCAGCGTCTGGCCTTACGGGCAACTAAGTACGGCGCCAACAACTGGTCGTTGAGGTCCACCCCTCCCATATTAAGGTTGTATTCGTGGACACAGAGGGGTTTCTCCACAACACCAGTCGCCGTAGTAATTTGGGTCGTCGTGTCTGCATGAAGGGAGGTAAGAACGAAAACATTCTTATTGTCCCTCCACTTCATAGCGAGCAAATTATTATACTGCAAGCAGGCTCTCTCCCCCAGCCTAAGACGGGACTCTACAAGCCGCTGGGGAAAGCCCCGGCGATTAGGTCGCACGGTGCCACATGCTCCAATCTGATGATCAAACAAGTGACTAAAAAGTGGCACGCTCGTATAATAATTGTCCACGTACAAGTGGTACCCCTTTCCGAATAAGGGTGACACCAAGTCCCACACTATCTTGCCAGCGCTTCCTATGTAGTCAGGGCAGTTTATCGGCTCTACGCGACTATCTTTTCCCTCGTAAACCATAAATCTACATGTATAGCCTGTGGCCCTGTCACAGAGCTTATACATCTTGACCCCGTATCTGGCACGCTTGCTGGGAAGGTACTGTTTGAATGACAAGCGGCCAGAAAACTTAATCAGGGACTCATCAACGCAGACAACTTGATGGGGGGTAAACAAGTCTGCAAAACGTTGGTTGAAGTGGTTTACGAGGGGCCGAATTTTGTAGAGCCGATCGTATGCAGGGTCTCCACGAGGACGACAGAGTTCATTGTCGTTGAAGTGCATGAACCGCAAAATCTGCTCGTATCGTGCCCTGGTCATGGAGGCAGAGAACACGGGCATATGGTGAATTGGGTCAGTGGACCAATATGACCGCAACTCACTCTTTTTGGTTATGCCCATGAGGAGGGAAAGGCCCAGAAAGGTCTTAAATTCGGAGACCGTAATTGGTCTCCAATCTCTGGCAAGGGTGGACTGGGGCATAGTGGCGATGTATTGACCAGCGTACAAATTGCTTTGGTCCACAATAGATCTATAGAGATCTTCGGTGAAAAACAGCGAATAAAAATCCAGTGGCGTAAAGTCAACTGTTTCCACCTGAATTCCGGGTTGGCCAGTGAAAGGGGGAAGTACGGGTGCTGCAGAAGTGGAAGGTTCCCAATTCGGATTGGCGAATGCAGCAGGAAGGGCACTATGGGCACGACGGGCCTGTGTTCGTCTTCTTCTTGGTGGCAGCGGGACACTACTACTGCTTGCCACCTCGCCAGCTTGAACTGCACTTATGGGACTCGCCACGTCACCACGTGATACTGCAGTGCTGGATGTACGACCAGGGTGTACTAGGCCGCTGGTGCTTGCCAGTTCACCAGAAGGAGTAGCGGCACTAGTACTTCTCTGCTCCATACGAGAGCCCTGCGGTTCTTGCACTTCAAGGACAGAAGAAGTTCGGGGTCTGGTACGCC
Source organism: Lithobates clamitans (assembly GCA_037952925.1). Lineage (NCBI taxonomy): Eukaryota > Metazoa > Chordata > Amphibia > Anura > Ranidae > Lithobates > Lithobates clamitans. The sequence continues at coordinate 891,155 of JBBGZY010001537.1, forward strand.
TGACCCTAGCAGGGACCACAACTCCGTCGTCAGAGCTATCTGTCATGGAGCCGCTGTCCTCTACAGGTTCGTATTCTGAGCCTGAACTTGACAGATGAGTGACTTCCTCTTCACTATCTGTCATACTCAGAATCCTGTAGGCCTCTTCACTAGTGTACCTTGGATTTGCCATTTTGGCCTCTAAATTTAGGGGTACACTAGTGAGACTCACAGGCAAAAAAGCTCCTGACTGTTAGCGACTGTATCAAAACGCTACCAAAAAACTGTTAGCGATCGCAGGGATCAGGCCTGACTCTGCGACCGCTGCAGTTATGTGTGCTTAGTGTTTTGTAAGTGTCAGTTATCGATCGATACTGCACTTGGGTGGGCTGGGCTGGGCTGGGCGCAGGGGCAAAACGCAGGTGCTAGCAGGTATCTGGGCTGATCCCGCTAACACTGTGTTTCAGGGAACCCTAAACTGCTGGGGAGTATAGATCTGATCGAATCAGATATCGATCCGTTCAGATACTATAGCACTAAGGGAGGTGTATGCTGCGTGCGTGGGTTTTAGCGGTACTAGCGCTAACCTGACGCTGCCTGGGGCGACGCAGACCTTATCAGATCCTAAAAACTTAACTTCTATCACCGCCGGGCAATTAGGGGGTTAAACCTTTATAAGGTAATAAACGGCGGGTGCCCTAAAACTATAATAAACTATAATAAACTGTAATAAACTATAATAAACTACAAAAAACAAACTATCTAACCAGCGTCACCCGTAACACTTATACGGCGATCGCTGGTGAAAGGGTTAACTAGGGGGCAATCAAGGGGTTAAAACCTTTAGCAGGTAGTATATGGGGGTCCCTGTCGCTATAAAACACTGACAGCAAACCTATATACTCACCTCCCTAACTAGCGTCACCTGTGTCACTAATACAGCGATCAGAAAAACGATCGCTTAGCAACACTGGTGACGGGGGGTAATCAAGGGGTTAACTTTTATTAGGGGGGGTTAGGGGGTACCCTGGACCTAAGGGGGGGGTACCCTAGACCTAAAGGGGGCTAACCTAACAGCCCTAACACTTATAACTGACAAACTGACACCAATGCAAAAAAAAAAAAACACTGCTATTGGTGTCAGAGTGACAGGGGGTACAGGGGGGTGATCGGGGGGTGATCGGGGGGTGACAGGGGGGTGAAAAGTGTGCCTGCGTGTTCTACTGTTAGTGTAGTGTTGGTGCACTTACTTGGATGTCTTCTCTCCTCTGCGCCGGACGAAAAGACCGGCTCGAGGAGAGATGACATCACTTCCTTTCCCTCTGTTTACATTACAGAGGGAAAGGAAGCGTTTTCATTCGCCGGGAGCGATCGGGAGGGGGTGGCCATCAATGGATGGCCTCCCCCTCACCTCCCATCGCCCGCGAACGAGAGCCGACCGTCTATGGCACCGGGGGGGGGTCCGATCGGACCCCCCACCCGCGGGAGGCAGATCACGTATGGGTACGTGATTTTGCCTGCCCGTGCCATTCTGCCGCAGTATATATGCGGTAGGCGGTCGGCAAGTGGTTAACATACTTCATGGTGGCCTTAAACGTGTTCCATTTATGACTGTATTTGGTTTTAGGATCTATGTTATTAAACTTTATACCATCATTTTCGCGCAACATTTTCTGTGGGTATTATTACTATGTACAGGAACCACCCTAGACATCTCACCATAGCATTTTCTTCAATGTGGACACACTCACCAACATGCCTCACACAAAGTCCCGCCTTCATCCTCCATATTTTTTCTGTATCTATTGGGATGGAGGCATGTTGGTGCACTCTGATAAAAGTAAGTGGACAGGTCACAACCCCATTTTTTGTTATCCTTTATTTAAATGTTTCTTCTTTCTTCTATCTCATGTCTTCTTTCTTTTATCTTCGATCCTCCTTCGGTTTCTTCCTCCATCTTCTTCTTCTTCTGGTTCTTCTGCTTCTTCCTCCGGTGTTCTCGTCCGGCATCTCCTCCGCGGCGTCTTTCTATCTTCTTCTCCTCGGGCCGTTTTGCATCCATGATGGCATGGAGGGAGGCTCCCGCTGTGTGACGCTTCTCTTTTCATCTGTTTCTTCATCTTTTCCTCTTCATCTTCTTCTCTTCATCTTCTTGTCTTCATCTTCTTTTCGAGCCGCTCCGCATCCATGATGGCATGGAGGGAGGCTTCCGCTGTGTGACGCTTCTTCTCTTCTGATGGTTCTTAAATAACGGGGGGCGGAGCCATCCGGTGACCCCGCCCCCTCTGATGCACGGGGACTTGACGGGGACTTTCCTGTGGCATTCCCTGTGACGTCAGAAGGGGGCGGGGTCACCCGTTACGTAACCCCGCCCCCTCTGATGTCACAGGGACTGCCACAGGGAAGTCCCCGTCAAGTCCCCGTGCATCAGAGGGGGGTGGGGTCACCAGGTGGCCCCGCCCCCCTGTCATTTAACAACCATCAGAAGAGGAGAAGCATCACACAGCGGGAGCCTCCCTCCATGCCATCATGGATGCGGAGCAGCCCGAGGAGAAGAAGATAAGAAGACGCTATGGAGGAGATGCTGGACGAGAACACCGGAGGAAGAACCAGAAGAACCAGAAAAAGAAGAAGATGGAGGAAGAAACCGAAGGAAGATAGAAGATAGAAGAAAGAAGAAGCATTTAAATAAAGGAATTGTCAAAAACTGTCTCTTGTCATTTTTAACATTTTTGACAGTTTTTTTGTGAAATGGTAGGGGTACTTTTGTACCCCCTTACCATTTCACACAGGGGGGAGGGCCGGGATCTGGGGGTCCCCTTGTTAAAGTAGGCTTCCAGATTCCTATAAGCCCCCCGCCCGCAGACCCCCACAACCACCGGGCAAGGGTTGTTGGGATAAGGCCCTTGTCCCCATCAACATGGGGACAAGGTGTTTTGGGGGGCTACCCCAAAGCACCTTACCAATGTTGAGGGCATGTGGCCTGGTACGGTTCAGGAGGGGGGGCGCTCTCTCGTCCCCCCCTCTTTTCCTGAGACCTGCCAGGTTGCGTGCTCGGATAAGGGTCTGGTATGGATTTTTGGGGGGACCCCGCGCCGTTTTTTTTAAGGGGGACCCCACGCCATCTTTTTTTAAATTTTGGTTCGGGGTTCCCCTGTGGGGAATTCCCATGCCGTTTTTATCAATTAACTTTTATGTGTATTGTCAGACCAGCAATTCATTAATAGTCGCGAGTAGTTTTAAATGACTTTTTTCCTTTGCTGTCAGACTGTTCTAAACATGGGAAACATGCGCCCCTTTACAGGCATACTATAGACACCTCCCAGGTATGAAATTTAAAGGGATATTACACTTTTATTTCACTTTAAGCATTATTAAAATCACTGCTCCCGAAAAAATGGCCATTTTTAAAACTTTTTTTTGCATTGATCCTTGTCCCCTGGGGCAGGACCCAGGTCCCCAAATAATTTATATGACAATAACTTGCATATAAGCCTTTAAAATTAGCACTTTTGATTATTCATGTTCGTGTCCCATAGACTTTAACGGTGTTCGCGTGTTCTGGTGCAAACCGAACAGGGGGGTGTTCGGCTCATCCATAATGAGGAGCATGTTAGTGGATAGAGTGGGAATCTGACTTGATATAAAATACATGTCAAATGCTGATTTGCTTGCAGTCTTGCAGAGTGGAGCCGAGTTCTTGTTGTATCTTCATCTAGCTTTAGTTATCCTGCTTTCGTTAAACTGCGGCGGTGAAATTGCGCATCACTCATGACAGAGCCACTCAGGAAGGAGCCATGTTGTCTGCGCCTTGCCCCTGTCTGCACCACCCCATAGGCTGCTTTAAATTTATAGGGAGACATGCATTTCTTTATTGGTCATCATAGGGTCTGATTTGAGACACCTGAATATGGGAGAAGAGATGGCCAATACCAGACCAGACACAGGCTAGGGTCGTAAAGCTAATTATTTCTCTTGATCACTCAAGCCAAATGGGGTTGAGAATCAATCACCAGTAATGTTGCTATTGTAGTGTGGTTGTTATATAGCTAGCATTAAATATAGAAGTTTAAAGATATGACAGCAGATGACATTTACCAAATATGTTACAGTAATGTCAGTTCAGCAGAGTAGAGTGTACAGATGGATAGACATTAACCAAATATGTTACAGTAATGTCAGTTCAGCAGAGTAGAGCGTACAGATGGATAGACATTTACCTGTAAAAAAGCAGAGAAGACATGATCAGAATTGATAACTGCGGCGCAGAAACTGCGCATCACTCATGACAGAGCCACTCAGGAAAGAGTCATGTTGTCTGCGCCTTGCCCCTGTCTGTGCATGTTTCTCTTTTTTCTTTTTTTTGTTTACAAAAGTTTTATTTGGAAGTTCAAGTAAACAATCATTAAAGTGGAGTTCCACCCAAAAGTGGAACTTCCGCTCATCGGATTCCTCCCCCCCTCCGGTGTCACAGTTGGCACCTTTCGGGGGGAGGGGGCTGCAGATACCTGTCTAAGACAGGTATCTGGACTCACTTCCGGGAATAGACTCCCGCGGGAGTTACGCCCCCTCCCGCACTCCCCCGCTGTCTCCTGGGAAAGACACAGGTCCCAGGAGATAGCGGGGACCATTGAGAAAGCGCAGCGCAACTCGCGCATGCGCAGTAGGGAATCGGGGAGTGAAGCCGCAATGCTTCACTTCCTGATTCCCTCACTGAGAATGGCGGCGGCAGCACCCGAGGATCGAGGGAGGGTTCGGTCTCAGGTGCTGACATCGCTGGACAGGTGAGTGACCTTATTTTAAAAGTCAGCAGCTGTAGTATTTGCAGCTGCTGACATCTAAAAAAAAAAATTTTGCGGGACTCCCGCTTTAAGCATAGTTGTATAAGGCATTTGACAATAATACAAAATGTGTTATTATAAAGGTATATAACATTAAGTTATTAACATAGAAGTAAAATTATTACCGATAAGCTTTTACAGGAATGATATGCGGTATAATGAGTTATGAATATATATGGTTATAGAAATATGACATAATGTCACAATGAAATTTTTAAGTTGGAATCCAATAAGACCATTTTCTTTTGTGGATATGGATTCAGAGAGTTTAAGTAATTCCATTCTATTAATTACTTGTTGCCAGGGTAATTTGTTAGATTTCTAGTTATAGGCTATCATCAATTGTATGTAGCTGCACAAGGAGTGAAATAATCTCATACAGGGAGAGGGAATGTTTGGTATGTTGGCATACAGTAAACATATCTGAGAGGTGGGAGTAATTTTTTGCTTAGAGGAGTTTTCTATTATCTCAATGGCTTTGAGCCAAATGTGATTAAGGTGGTTGCAACTCCAAAATGTGTGTAAGAGAGTACCAGGATCTGAGGATCCCCTAAAACAATTTGGAGAAATGGATGGGTAGTATGTGTGAAGTTTTGAAGGGGTTAGGTACCATCTGGAAAATATTTTTATCGGGGTTTCTCTAAAAGAAATAGCTTTATTACTTTTGCGGAGATTATCCGACATGGAGGTCCAATCGTCGATATTGAGTGAAACATCCATGTCTGTTTCCCAATGAAGCATCTGTGTAGTTTTATCTGGTAATCTAAAATTGTTAAGGTAATTATATAGTCTTGAGATGAGGCCTCTGTCTCTGGGAGATGAGATGCATATTTGTTCAAATGTAGTGTGCGAAGGGTGTGTTGTGAGTGCAAAATATTTGGCGTAAAAGTTTTTAATTAGATGGTAGTGATGGAGTTCAATAATAGATAGACCATGTGTAGCTTGTAATGTAGAGAATGGAGTGAATTCCCATTTTAATTGAAGGGATCTAAGTGTGGTAAGATTTTTATTGATCCAAGGGGAGAAGGATTGTCTATTGTTGTAAGCATATGTAAATCTAGGATCACCCAAAAAGGAGGCTAAAGGGGGAGTGGCAGAAGAGAGTTTGAATATATCTTTATACTTATTCCATAGTTGATAGAATTGAGCAATGATAATGTTGTATTTAATAAGTTTACTATATGAAGTGGTATTAGACCATAATATTCCTTGTAGGTGTAACGGGAAAATCTTCTTTCTAATCAATATTTTTACTTTGTTTCTCTTCAATCCAAAATAAACTTCAAAACTTCTCTCAAAAAGAAACTTTCAAAATGATGTTGTTTATTGACTTATCAGTTTACATTTGCTTTGCATTGGTAAGGGTGCCTCTAAATGGCCTGCTAAAAAAAAAAAAAACAATCTTTTCAATCTCTAACATTATATTGATGCTTTATATTATTAGAGTATGCATCATTCCAACATTTCTACAATTTATAAGCTGCTTGACATGTTTTCTTCAGTAAAAAAACATAATATTAGGCCAAGAAATGGAACTGTAATGGATTCAGCCAAGAATGATGTGTGTGCGAGATTCATAACAATGTGCATCTACTTTCTATGATGTAATATGTTGAATAGCACTCAAGGGCTGACTCACAGTGTTAAAAATGTACATTATAAATAAGTGGTTGATTTTAGAGAAATTCAATAATCCGAGTCAATAGTAAATACAGTTTAATAGAGAGGTATTATGCTAAAATGGTTGGCTAAGATTTAATTTGTATTTTCCATTAAATAACTATTTTTGTTAGAAGTAAAACTGGCAGTTATCAAAGTTTGTCTTGTGCTGAATGACCAAAATCTTAGGTAGAACTGTTTAAAACACACAGATTCAGTATTTACATGCATTGTGACGAAAATCTTGCCTTCCCTTTAAAATGGGGGAAACATTAGTTCCAGCAGACAGCTTTTACAGAGTGCACCTGCTCCTGCAGTTGCACCAATCGATCGGTCGTGTAAAGTCCCAGACCCAAAACACCAAAACAAATGGTACCTGGGGACCTCTTGGGTGAATGGCAAAGCACTGTGCCAAGAGGGGGAGGCTTCTGTGGAACAGATGCATTTCTGTTAGGTGGGATGGTGAATCAAGCTGCATTTTAAGGATCTGCCTGCTTTGATCAGTTTGTGGATAGTTTGATAAGTTACTTCCATTTGTTTTGTTTCAAATGATGCTTTATGCACTGACCTCCTTAGATCCAGTCTATCTGGACAATATAGTTAAGTGGAAACAGTGGTAACACTGCGCTAACCCAGTGTAGAGAACTCAAAGCTGCTCTACACAAAAATTTAACCAATAATCAAAAACGGGCTGGAGTAAAAAATGTATCGCTAAGACAAAACAAAACCAGAATGTATACATATATAAATAAAATTCAGTGACCAGTGGTTGGTGTCCACTGTGACATAAAAAGAAAATTGAGTACTGTCCGTGATACTTTTTTTATTTGCACTAACATACAATTTTTCAGGACAAGCTTTCGGGGTATGTCCCCTTCTTCAAGGGGACATACCCCGAAAGCTTGTCCTGAAAAATTGTATGTTAGTGCAAATAAAAAAAGTATCACGGACAGTACTCAATTTTCTCTGTCACAATTGCACTAATACGGCTACAATCAAATCACATAAAAAGAACAAAGCCAAAGTAAATATAGGTGAGGAAAAGTTCAATAACTCGTGAATATTATCCGCCGTGACATTCGAGATCCGGGATTTCCATCTCCCTCCAGGACAGCCATCCATCCGGATCTCTAAGCCTGTCTGATTCGATGTCGCTGGCATTCGAATCCACCTGTTCTGGTAAGAGTATTTCACCTATTTCTACCTCAAGATTTCCATGTTGGTGAATCACACACTAGAAGATTTTCCACTCATACTGGATTCCATATCTTATTGCACTGTGGGACTTTATCACTTATGTTGCCCATATTTATGTCACAGCGGATAATATTCACGAGGTATTGAACTTTACTCACCTGTATTTACTTTGGCTTTGTTCTTTTTATGTGACAGTGGACACCACCCACTGGTCACTTAATTTTATTTATATATATATACATTCTGGTTTTGTTTTGTCTTAGCGCTACATTTTTTACTCCTGGACAATATAGTTACTTGCTGACTTGGCACCATTAACAAACAGCTTTAAGTGATACTATAGTCTTGTTTTTTTATTTTTTTTAAAAACAAACATGTCATACGTACCTGCTCTGTGCAGTGGTTTTGCACAGAGCAGCTCTGATCCTCCTCTTCTCGGGTCCCTCTTCGGCACACCTCACCTGGCCCCTTCCTCCTGTTAAGTGCCCCCACAGCAAGTAGTTTGCTATGGGGGCACCTGAGCCGAGCTGCTGCTCTGTGTGTCCATTCAGATACGGAGCCGTGGCCCTGCCCCACCCCTTCTCTCTCTTCATTGGCTCACTCACTTTGTTTGACAGCAGCAGGAGCCAATGGCACATCGCTGCTGTCTCAGTCAAAAAGGAGGGAGAGTCCTGGACAGGCGAGTCTCTCGTGAAACATCGCTCGATCTAGAGGGGCTGAGGGGGGTTGCTGCACACAGAAGGCTTTTTATCTTAATGCATAGAATGCATTTTGATAAAAAAACTTCTGCTTTTACAACCACTTTAACTTTTGAAACAGAAGTTGCATCTAATGCAGTTCTACTTCAGACAAATGCAGGATGTTTTTTCAGTCTTTTGAAGTGTAACAAAACATTGCCTTTTCTAAGCCCTGTCTCTTCGAAGAACTAACACTCACTGAGGGAACATGAAAGAAACAGAGAGGGTCTAGCTAGGACTGAATTGTATTTTTCGCTCCATAAGACGCACTTATTTCCTGCCAAAAAATGAGGGGAAATGTCTGTGTGTCTTATGGAGCGCATATTGACCCATTGCCACCTCTACAACCATGTTAGAATAGTCGGGTAGGGGGCACGGCTGCAGGGCAGGCCGCCAACTAGCTGACGCTGTTGCATTCTGGGAGTTGTAGTCCACTCCACGCACTCTCAAGCTCTCAGTTGGTGAGGAAGCAGCGCAGCACGGCCAGGGAACTACAACTCCCAGGATCTTGGAGGCAGGCCGAGCCAGGGAGTCGAGACTTGGGACTAATGTGACTGGCTCGGGCTGCAACTTTGCTTGACCCCGGGACAGGAGCATCACCCCCCCCCCCAGGACTGAAGGAGGCCGTGCAAGGACCTGCTGAGCTGGCACGAGCAGTTGCTATCACTGAGGTAAGAGACCCTGACACCCCCAGGGCCAGCTGGCCCCCACTTCCCATCTATCCCCCCCCATACACCCCATTTACTCTACCCCAGTGTCCACCCTGTAACCTCAAAATAACTCTCAACACCGTGGGTCCTGCTGGGAGCTGGCCATGGTCTGTGGGTCCTGCTGTCCTGTGTGTTCTACTGGCCACTGGCCTGTAGGCAGGACCTACAGGTCAGCAGCCAGCAGGACCCACAGGTCCGCGGCCAGCTCCCAGCAGGACCCACAGCCATTTGGTTCAGAATATTTTTTTTACTTGTTTTCCTCCTGTAGCACCCTCTACCTTTAGGTAAGTGCTAGAATAGGATTTTTCTGGGTTTAAGATATTAGTGTCCCTTTTCTCCTTTCCCCATCCAACTAATTGATATGGGATGCCTTCCCTCCTGGGTTCAGGAGGTATTTTGCAAATTTATTTCTCCACAGCTGAGGACAGCTGTGATTTTAGTGGGGGGTGAATGCAGCACCCTCTACCTTTAGGTAGGTGCTAGAATAGGATTCTGGGTTTAAGATATCAGTGTAGGCAAATTTAGACAGGCATGTACTTTAGGTTAGGCCTGTTTGTTTTAGTTTGAGGCTGGGAGTGTTTAGTATAGTAGTGGGTGTGATCACCTGTGCTCTGACTCAGAGACGCCTCCCCTGCTTTCAGGAAGATTGTTCTGGAACAGAGGTTGGATCTGAAGTTTGAGTGGCAGGCAGCTCATGTGAGGAGGTCTGACCAATTCCCATTCTGTATTGGCAGGGGGCAGGCCTCCCATATAAGCTGGGGTCACATGCTGCTAAGGGATTCTGACGGTGCAGGAAAAAGGAGAATGGAGTTTTAGGTAGCTGCCGCAGGGCGTCCCCACGTGGGGGGAGCGCTAAGCGCGGAGGAGGGCCGGAGGAGCTGCTAGGATGTATTCCTGGATAGAGATCTTCACCATGGAGTTAGTGTCAAACTGCTGTGACCAGGGAACACAGGACTTACTCTTTGGAGACGGTCAGTGAGGAAGAAGCAAAAGAAAAATTGTTGACATTAGTGCAGAATGCTGTGGCCGGGGAATGCCGCTTTTGCAGTTATGGACTGGCTGGGAGCAGTAGTCCGCTTATTTCCGTGTGTTAGATCGTCGGGGAGAGGCACCGAGTATCTCTGGCCTAGTAAAGCACTCTGGTAATATCATCCAAAAGACTGTGTAGCTACCAAACTCACTGAGCCGCCGGGGAGAGGTATTGTATTCCTCTGGCTTACTGATTTGCTGAAGCAACACCATTCAAGAGACTTGACTGCTGAGGTGCAATAAGCCCAGGTCCCATCCGACTTACATGACCACTTAACATACCTTACCCCTTCTTCCCATCCAATAAAAAACCACATACAACCATTAACGTTGGAAAGGGCAAGGCCACAGCTTTATTTTAACTCAAACATACAGCAGATATTTAAACCGTGCCAGTCACAGTTGCACTGTGAGCACTCAAAAATACAAAAATAAAAGGGAGATGAAGGAGGGGCCTGTCCTTACCATAAGTGCCGGACCGGCCGTTAATCTCCCAATTACCAACAGTGCATAAAAAAGGTTGCATATTTGCTGGCAAGGTCACCAAAACCGCAACACGCTGTGACATACCATACATTAGGGCGGGAGGGTGGGCAGCTCTTCCATGCTTCCGTCCGAAAAGGACCATAATCCCCTGGGGTGACGAACTCCTGAGCTCAGGCCCAACCCTTTGTCCCCCCTGTGCCAATCCTGGGATAGCCAAAAATTACTTTAACTCCTCCCTGGCCATGCCCCCATCAGTCAGGGCTCTCTTTCCCTAGAAGGCTCAAGAGGCCTTCATGACTGCTGAGGTGCAATAAGCCCAGGTCCCATCCGACTTACATGACCACTTAACATACCTTACCCCTTCTTCCCATCCAATAAAAAACCACATACAACCATTAACGTTGGAAAGGGCAAGGCCACAGCTTTATTTTAACTCAAACATACAGCAGATATTTAAACCGTGCCAGTCACAGTTGCACTGTGAGCACTCAAAAATACAAAAATAAAAGGGAGATGAAGGAGGGGCCTGTCCTTACCATAAGTGCCGGACCGGCCGTTAATCTCCCAATTACCAACAGTGCATAAAAAAGGTTGCATATTTGCTGGCAAGGTCACCAAAACCGCCACCAGCCAGTCAGTGAACTACTGACGGGCGCCCCACCGCAGCCAGCGCTTGCTCCACCCCCCTCTGAAGTCCCCGGTTGAAAATGTCCATGCCAATCTCATTGAAATGAACACCATCTCTCCTCAGCAAGTCCGTGTTGTTCCCTTCCAGATCTCGGTGACGGACCACAACCCCCCCGATTCTCCGTACAAATTTGGACACTTGCGCATTGACCTTTCTACGGAAATTCTCCAAACAGGGGCCCGGGACTTCCCTTGCCCAAATTGAGCGAGGGACAATTTCTGACCAGACCAAAGTCAGGCTGGTGAACATTGCAAGGCACTGAGCAATGTCGCCCTTCATAGCGGCAATTAGATCCACAGACCGGGTGTAACCAACATCATTTCCGCCGGCGTGGACCACGAGGATGACGTGACCAGACACCCGGGCACGGAGCTGCCAACATTCCGTCAGGACCTGATGCCAACGCAACCCATGCAGGCCCAGCCAGCGGATTCTTGCCACTTCGGATGAAAGTCCCAGATTTGTTCCATAACTGCGAATCTCAGCCCGACGGGCAGCCCAGAAAACAAAGGAATCACCCAGTATCCATATCTGAGCCGGGGAAAAATCTGAAATTTAACACAAAAGGTGAGGGCGAACATACAGCGAGAAACGAGACGACTCCCATCTCCCCAGTCGCTGAAGTTCCGTATCAGAAAATCCCAAACCGGAAGCTGCAGTAGCAGCGCCTATGCGAAACGAATGAGTGGAGAAGTCGCCCGCAGGTAAGCCTAAGGCCTTTAGGCAAAAACGAAAAAACCCTCAAAATTGAAACCAGCTCAGCGAGGATGAGTCGGCATGCACAAAAAAGGTGGGGGATGGAGGGCGCGCGGGAACAAACGGAAAAGCCAAAGAAACCGGGCAAAACGGACCGCCACAGTGGTGAAGCACCACTCGGCGACCCCTGCCAAAACTGTCGGTCTTGGATGAGCGCAACAAAACTGTGACGCTGCGCTCAGCCAAGGAAACGTCCTCCGATCTAATACCCCCGGGGGACGACCTAGATTTTGAAACCAATTCCCCGATGCGAAAAGCCCCAAAAAACGCCCACGAAAAAGCGACCCGAAAAAGCAATGTCTCGAACTCGGATGAGCACACCTCCGGCAACATGGCTAGAATTTTGGATAATATATGAAGGGAAATCGGGCGCCTGGAATCGGGAAGGTGTGTGATGCGTTTCCAGCCTCGCAATATCCGACGTACCGGAAAAGCTTTTGTGACACCTTCCCACCCCAGGAGTTGGAACCAAAAAAGATAGGGCTGACATGGCAGAGGATACGGTGGAACCTGACACGCCCTTTTCTTGTAACTGGACCAGGTAAGCAAATAAAATCAGACGTCTATCATCCGGAGAGAAAACAGAGAAATCACCGCCCGACGCCTGGAACCACTCGTGCCAGACCCGACAATAAGACGCCCACGTCCGCGGAGAAAGCGACGGCCGAAGCAGCTCTAACAATCCCCGGAAACGAGGTTCCATAAGTGGGCCGGACAAGGGAGGCCCTCCAGCGAAGCCGACGGAGCCAAGGAGCGAAAACGAGGAAACTGTTGGCGGGAAAGAGCATCAGCAATGTCGTTAGACACTCCCGGAACGTGTTTTGCCTTAATAAAAATATTAAAATGCAAACATCTTAAAACTAAAAAACGCAACAGCGAAACCACCGGAGGGGAACTGGCCGATTGCTTGTTCACTACCTGCACTACACTCATATTGTCCGACCAGAAGATCACCTGATGGTTGCGCAACTGTTCACCCCAAAGCTCCACCGCTACAATGATCGGAAAGAGCTCCAAAAGAGTGAGATTGCGCAACAAGTCCATGCGGGCCCATAAGGCCGGCCAACATTCTGCAGACCACTCACCCCGAAAGAAAGCACCGAAACCACAGGAGCCTGCCGCATCAGTGTACAGCTCCAGCTGTGAGTTCGGTACCTCCTCCCGCAACCAACACGACTGTCCGTTGTACGACTGCAAAAAAGTTAGCCAAATACCCAGATCAGCCCGCATGGGCTTGGTAATCCGAATGTAGTGGTGAGGGGCCGTAACCCCCTTTGTGGCCCAGGATAAGCGCCTGCAAAATGCTCTCCCCATACGTATGACCCTACAGGCGAATACCAAGTGTCCCAACAAAGATTGTAGCTGTTTTAGCTGCAGTTTCTTTGACCCTTTCGCCAAACGGACCAAGGATAGAAGCTTGGTTAGCTTCTCCCTCGGCAGACGAAAGACCATGTCCACTGTATCGATCTCGATTCCCAGAAAAGACAATACCGTAACCGGACCCTCGGTTTTTTCCGCAGACAGTGGGACGGCAAAGCGCCGACACACCTCCTGAAAAACAGAAAGCAGGCATTGACACTGCGCACTGTCCGCGGGGCCCACGAAAAGGAAATCGTCCAAGTAGTGCAGCAGGGACTGAAAACAAGCCTCCTGGGTGACCACCCATTCAAGGAAGCTACTGAACAACTCAAAGAAATAACATGAAATGGCGCAGCCCATAGGCAGGCACATATCGAAGAAATAGCTTCCTTGAAAGTAGCAACCCAGGAGATGGAAACAGTCCGGGTGAACCGGAAGAAGGCGAAAAGCGGACTCAATGTCCGCTTTAGCCAAAAACGCGGACCGCCCTGCAGCCCTAACGAGGAGAAGAGCCTTGTCAAACGACGCGTAGTGTACCCGAGATTCCTCGCGATCAATCCCGTCGTTAACCGAGGAGCCAGAAGGGTAGGATAAGTGATGAATTAAACGAAATTTACCACTCGCCTTTTTTGGGACCACCCCGAGTGGGGACACCCGCAGGTTGTGAAATGGGGGAAGATCAAAGGGGCCCGCCATGCGCCCCAGTTCCAGCTCCTTTTTGAGCTTATCCGCCACTACCGACTCGAACTCTATAGCTGATTTTAAATTGGAGGACATGGTAGGGGCATCCGACGGGAAAAAGGGGATCCAGAAACCCCTATCAAGGCCATCCTTAAGGATCAGGGCCTCCCTATGAAGGGGGTACCGGTCTAGCCAGGGAAGCATCCCAGAGACGTTCACCGGCGTCCTCCGGCTTAGAAAGGCCAGTCTTGGCCCCCGCTCTGGGAAGCGTCTGCTTTCCCTTTCTAAAACATCGGCTGGCGGGGTGGGCGCCCCCGCAGCTGGAGCACTCGTGCCTGAAACGACAGGCAGAGTACCATTTACAGTGGCTTTCGTTGAATAGCCAGCAGACACCCTTTTTGGACGCGGTCGACGCTCCGGACTGAGGAGCGCCGACCGTGGACTGAAAGGACGAAGGCCTGTGGGGGCACATAAGCAGCAACCACAGGCTACCATCCTGACAGTCAAAGCGCAGCTCTTTTCGCGCCGCCATCTTCTGCCGAAATTGGGTGTCATACTGGAACCAACACTGCCCCCCGTAAACCTTATACGCCCCCCAAATGAGGTCCAGATAACAGAATAATGAAGCCGCCAATTCCGGGAAACGCTCGCAGAGCACTCCCGCATAGGCACAGAAACCCTGCAGCCAGTTCCCGAAAGTTCTAGGAAGCTGTTTTAATTTATCGCCCTGCGCCACGACGTCTACCCGCCGAGATTTGTCAATCGTTTCCCTATCCGGTGGCACTAGCGCCATAAAATCGACGAATTCACGACGCCAAATCCTCTCCTTCGTCTCCTCCGGTATATGGGTACCAGTGGGCGCCACTGCCCATAAGGCCCCCCCTGGAGAGGAGGTAGGATGTGGCGACGCGCCCGAAACCCCCATGCTGGATAGGACCGATTTGACCACCGATGCTATGCGGTCTTCAGGACCCGATACGGAATCATCAGCTGACCTACCCCAAATCAATTCACAATCATACTCACTGATCCTGGGGGGCATCATCGATGATCGATCGACCTCGTCTTCCGGCACGCCTCTGGAGGACTGAAGGCTGATGCGGCCAGCACCGTGAGGATTCACGTGGCCGTGTGCGTTCGGGCCGTCCCGGCCTACGGAGAGATCCAAGGGCGGAGATCCCGCCACCAACTCGGAAGAGTCCCCTTGGCCGGGTGCAGCGACTGTGCAGGTGCAGGAGCGTCTGGGAACTCTGGCCGGCTGACCCGGGGCGGAAGGTGCCGCCAGCCCGGGTCCGGAGCTCGAGTCTCCCGCCCAGCCGGGCGCTGGGAGACTGGCGCGACCCGCCTGGTTTTGCGTGTGGTGGGGGGTAAGCCCCTGTGATGTGGGGGGAGTCACTCGCACACCCTCCGCCCGACTGGGCGCAGGAGGGCGGCCGTAAGCACGGGGTGGAGGGGGAACGAAAACCGTAAAGGGCGATAAGCCCGCACCCGCCCTGGTGGGCGCAGAGGGGGCACCCCTTACCCGTGAAGCGGTGTGGCGTGGCCCAGCCTGGGAATGGAGCCCGTCCCCCGCCCGGACGGGCGCAGAGGGGGACCTGGACCGCAAACAGCCCACTCCAGAGTGCCCAGGGGCCAGTGGAGACCCCGGCCAGGAGGGCCCAGAGGGATCTAGCAGCGGCCAAACCGCATCAGGGGAGGCATTACACCCCACCCAGCCGGGTGCTGAGGGGATCAAACGCTGCGGATCCCCCTGGCTAGCACAGCCGTGGGCCAGCTGATACCCCGCCCAGGAGGGCGCAGGGGGGTACCACCCATGTCTCTCTAATGCCCTGGGGTCATTGGCGGCGTTATTACCCCCCACCCGCATGGGCGCAGGGGGGTGCCAGTCACACTCACAGTGTGACATATCTGTGGCCAGTTCAAAAGCTCCCGCCCGTCTGGGCGCAGGGAGTGAACTGGCCACCAGGGGGAGCTCCGAAGCGCAGCCGACGCCACTTGCGGAGGGATCCGCCGCCTGCTGGGACGCATATGCAGGCGAACGGATTCGATCCCCGACCGCCGCTCTCCTGGAGGAAAGCCTAGCCGAGGCACGGACCGGACGCCCGCCCGCCGCCCCCCCGCCTGCCGGGGGGGCGGAGACAGGTACCACAGCACAAGAGGCCGGGGGATGGAGCGCTGCGGCTCCAGCCCGGCCTCGTGCCCTGCAGTGGGAAGGGGAAGGGGAAGGGGGGGCCGCCGCCGAGCGGGGACTGCGCGACCTAGGCTGCCGAGGGGGTGGGGGCGCAGACCGACGTGGAGAGGGAGAGGGAGAACGCCGAGGGGGGGCACGCCTAGAGCGGGCGGCCGACCCCCGCTTCTTCAGCAGTGAAGACCCGGTCGTTGGAGCAGGAGACGAGGGGAGGGGGAGAGAAGGAGGGGGGCAGTAAGAGGCAGCAGAAGGAGTGGGGCTGAGGCAGGAAGGCGGGCGGGCACGTCTGCGGGCCCTGTGTCCCGCTATCTCAGGGGGGGGGACAGGGGAAGGGGCAGCGGAAGGTGCAGGAGAAGGCACCCCAGGGGATAGGAGGGCAAAGAGCCAGTCAGCCTGACCTCTGAGAGCCAGTTCACGGACCTTAGCCAGGAGGTGGTCCGTGTCCATGGCTGGAGCCACAGGGTCAGGTCCGAGCTCTTCCATGCTTCCGTCCGAAAAGGACCATAATCCCCTGGGGTGACGAACTCCTGAGCTCAGGCCCAACCCTTTGTCCCCCCTGTGCCAATCCTGGGATAGCCAAAAATTACTTTAACTCCTCCCTGGCCATGCCCCCATCAGTCAGGGCTCTCTTTCCCTAGAAGGCTCAAGAGGCCTTCATTATTACAGTAACAAGGTACAGCCAGCAAACTGGGGTTATTCAGAGTGATCCCTTTTTGTCTTACTGGAAGTGATGAGACAGGAATTTAACAGTTTTGCAGCTAAGGATTTATACAAGAGGAGATCGAGGTAGTGATAATCTGCAGGAGTCAGTGCAAAGGATGAAGAGGAGCAATAGTCTGCATTGGAGATATGCAGGAGAACAGACTGTGAATGTTAGAAGTGCATCATTTTCAGGGCTAAAGCTGCTAATCAATGTTCTACAAATGTGATTACAATTCAATAAGTGCTATGGGCATCCCATATCCTCCTTTACCCCAGCCAAGTTGTATCCCACAATAAACGCAACAAAACTACGCAAATGACTGCTCATTGTCTCAGAGGTGATGTATGGGGGTCTGGCAGCAGGGTGATTTGGTGGATTGTTGTCAATAGTGCTAACACCATGGCTACATTTGGAGGTCCCACCGAGATCCGCCTTCACGGTTAACTTGCTGGCCGCTGCCCCTAGCAACCGTTGAAAGCCGGGGGAGACTTTGTCTGTTTTGCCAAGTTTGGGATATTACAAAGAAAGGACTGTGTGTTTGTCTTTAAAACTGACTTTGTTACATGCCGTTGCCCATAGGAACCAAAACCAAGTTTGTTGCCAAGTGTTGTTGCCCATAGCAATCGTCCAGGATCAGCACTGCCATCACGCTTCCTGCACTCAGCTGTACTAATGGACACTCACAACAGCGACAAGCCCTGCAGCTCAGTGACTGTAACCATGTGCTATCACCCGTGGCAACCACTGCGAGCGATCGCGCTCATTGGATTACAAATATGTCCAGTGCTTTGCACAGCGCTGGCATTACCCACTGTTTGCAAAATGTGAATGACTTTATTAATCTTGCCGAACACAGTGGAGAGTGAGGTTGTGGATGTCTACTGTTGCCCCTAGGAACAGAGCCACAAGGGGGTGCCGCTGACGGGGTCTGCATGGTCAGTCCCTTACAGTAGGACATTGCAATGGAGAGACTTTCCTGTGTTAATGGTGACCGCTGAAAAGTTGCCTGCCATCAGTTCCAGTGCCAGTTCCAGTGCTGTGACGCAGTTTCTAAAACTTTTAAACTTGGACAGTGCCTGCAATTCAACAGCGCCTGCCACCAGGTGTCACTCTGGCACACACTGAAAATGAATGCTTACAGTTCCTCGCACGCTCAACCAACAAGTGAGTGGGCGGAGTTGAGCCCCAGCGGAGAGAGCTAAAAAGTATTCAGCGTGCTACACGCCAGACACGAGGCGGAGGAAGATGGCAGAAGGTGGTCGGAGGACACCCGCTATGTAGTGGTCGCCTGATTTGCAGGATCGGGTGCTGGTCGACACCGGCATTCGGCTGGAACTTACCGGAGGACATGCCCTGGGGGTGGTCGAAGGAGTGGAGCGGTTTTACATGTTATGTCCCGGGTGATCCACTAACTCGCTTAGGGCCAGTGCAGCAAGAGACTAAATACTATTCTACAAGCCTGCTCACTGGACTGTGCGTGCCACAACTGCAGGTGACCCGGAAGGCCGGAGAGACAACTGTCACCCAAGTAGTGAAGAAACTTTCACCAGGCTCGTCCATCCCTGAGTTCCGGGACATGAAAGGGGAAGAGGATGTCGGGAAGACCTGTGGCCTGGCCAGAGGCCTGGAGGTTGCATGTGCTAGTGTGCGGCCTCCGATTGATCTCCCTGAAGAGCCGGCTCCAAGTAAGACCCTTGCTGTGCCCATGCAGAAGGAGCCCATGCTGCAGGAGGGGGATCCCTCAGGTGAGCTGGATGAGGTGAGCGAGGGCCGGGTCATAGACTGGGGTTCACCTAGATTGCTGGACGAATTTGGTTCTGTGGAGAAGCTGTTTGCTTGCTCCTCTCCAGAGGAGGCTTCCTCCAGTGATGAGGAGCCATGGTTTACAGAGGACTCTCCATCCACTGAAGCCCCAGCTGAAGTAATGGAGGAACCACAATGCCCAGCACAACCCCCGGATCAATCACACAGACTCTTCACAAGTCCACCCTCTACTACTCAAACCAGAGCACCCACCTACCGTCAATGGGTCAGTAAGGCCTCTGATTCCTGTGTCCTGCCTGGCCAGGGGAAGCCTAAGGAGCTGCCCAGGTTTTCCCGGTTTCAGCGAGAAGTGCAAAGGAGGGTTGCTTTGGAGTGGGGCCTGGACTACCCATATGTCTCATCCCAGATAATGGACATTGTTGAGAACTCCTGGGAGCAGTGGGAGAATGACCTGTTCTGGGGCTATCTGCATGTACCCAAGCCGAAACGGCTGCCCGAAAGTGCTGTTTGGGCCCGTTTCAAGGACATTTATCGGGAGTGGAAGCTTGGGCGTGCCATACACAGAGGCAAGGTCCTAGTGGTTAAAGCAGGTCAGCACACTAGGAGCTACTTGGTGTCAGTCAGTGGGGAGGTGGATAGCCGGAGGAGGTTACCGGACCCACGTTACTACCTGTAGTTGGACTACTGTGCTGTGTAGCCTCAGGCAGGAGTACCCATCAGGTGTGCCAGATTGCAGCAGGGTTTGGGTGGGTTTCCCCAATGACAACAATTACTATTGCAGGGTACAGCCAATGCCTGCCACCCAAGGTGCCTGATAAGAATATAATGGACACTAGGGTGTGCTGTCTCCGCCAAAACCCTTTGCTACTTACTTTTCAAGAAGGACTCCTTTGTTCAGGAGCCAAACGGAAAGTTTACTTGCCCACGGGCATATGTGTTTGATTGTGCCTACCAAGAGGCACCTTTAAATCCCTCCGGCTGGAGTAAACAAGAGAAAATATGTCACTTTTGAAAATTCTGAAAAATGTGTTTTGTTCTGTCACCAGATAAAGGATTGTAACCCCCTTTACCTGGTGACGTGTTATGTACAGTTAAACCCCATACACACTATCAGATTTTCTGCTGATTTTTTCCTTCAGATTTACCAAAACCATATAATATGAGGTCAAACCTTAGGTGTTTCAATGTGTATGCAATCAGGCAGGCCCTTGCACTACATAGTTTTGGTAAATCTGAAGGAAAAAATCAGCAGAAAATCTGATAGTGTGTATGGGGCTTTAGTGTGTACAGATAGTTTGTGTGTTTGTTTGTGTCTTCTTTTAGGAAACCTTGGGATGTGACGGCTGTCCATCTCCACCGTTGGAACAGATGAAGACATGTGGTAGGCAGAGTATTCCTTCCAAGGGAGCAGTGTTCTGGTTCCACTTGTATGTAACATTAGCTGCAGGGATCTGTAGTTAGGATGTATAAAGTGTGCAAATGTATGTTGTAACCTGGGGGACAGGTAGCAGGTACAAAAGCTTCCTGGGATAAGCAGGCTTTCAGGTACAGATACCAGAACAAGTGAACTAGTGACAAACAGTGAAGTGTTTAATGGTGATATTTACAAGTCTATAGAGGTGCTGTATAGTGTTCAAAACAAAACAGACAGAACAAAATAGCCAAACAAAAACCTAGCCGTGTCTCAGCTCTAACTATATACTATTCAGGCCCTAACTACCAGGCTGAGCAAGCCTACCGCTTGTCAGTTTCCACATAAATTTTTGCTCTCACAGACCAGTGTTATATGTGTTTCCCAGGCAGAGAGCAAAGGCTGTCTGCTGAGGTGAGCTTAAATTAACCTGGGGAAGAGGATCAAGACCCGAACTGGATCATGGATCAGAGATTCCTGAATGTGTACGAGAGGAGCCTGGGAGACATATAAACCCCGAACAGGACTTTTCCTGGCTCTCTCTGGGACGCTCTGCCACATACCCCCCCCCCCCCCTTGTTTCAACCCCAGGGTTGGAACACCTGTGGCCCAACAGGAGTGAACACGGGAGAGGGCATCTACATTCCCCATCTCAACACCTGGCCTGTATTTTACAGTGAAGGAGTAATCCTGTAGAGCCAAATACCATCGGTTCACCCGTCTATTAGTCTCCTTCTTTTGGGCCATCTATTTCAGGGGAGCATGGCCAGTTATTAACTCAAACCTAACAAGTAGTACCTTAGCGCGTCCACAGCCCACTTTATGGCTAAACATTCCTTTTCAATGACTGCATACTTTTTCTCATGGTCATTGAGCTTTCTAGTTAGGTACACCACAGGGTGTTCTTCCCCACTGTGTACCTGTGATAGTACTGCCCCGATACAACATCAGACGCATCCGTCTGAACCAAAAAATCTTTTGAGAAATCGGGGGAGTACAGTGCTGGCTGTTCACAAAGAGCCTTCTTCAGGACTTGGAAAGATTCCTCTGCTACTGAGGACCATTTCACCATTACAAAGTCTTTCCCTTTCGTAAAGGGCTGTCAGTGGGGCAGCTGTAGTTGCAAAATTTGGGATAAATCTTCTATAATACCCTGCAATGCCAAGAAAAACCCTGACCTGCTTCTTGTTTGCAGGACATGGATGGCTGGATGGCTTCTATTTTACTCACTTGAGGTTTTATGACACCACAGTGTTTTGCTTGCGTCTATCTAGCAAGGTTACTCTGTGGTATAAGCAAGGAAGCTGAGACTTCTGCAGTGTGTAATTGTGCTTTTACTATACAAAGATGCTGTACATACAAAACTATTACAGTCTTAGGAATACAATACAAGACTGACAGATATCTATGACAAGCAAAATGCCTATCAAATGAACAGCCTATGGTCTATATCAGTACAAATACGCTTAAAGGTTACTTATATTCTGTTACTGTATGTTCGTGATCTCCATTGGCAATGATTCTTCTGGAAATCAGGCACTGTTCTTCTATCATGGGTGGCTTATGATGTTACAGCATGATGGTGTGTGTGTGTGTATCATAAGTCCTTTTATATGTCAGCTTGTTACAAACTCTGTTACCTTAGCAACCGACAAACCTACATCTCAGTAGCTTCAGTTTGTAAGGCACTCTCTTACCTATTTACTGTAGCTATAGAGACAATAGACTGTACAACAATGAAATCTACATTCCCATTGTATCAAACAACATTTGTTTGAAAAAGTCTGTCTCTGTGACACCAGAATGCTATGAATCTTATAGAAAAATTATTATTTATATCAAACGCAACACACATGCCCAATAGTGTAGTCCAAATACTTGGCTTCCTCTACACCAGGGATATGCAATTAGCAGACCTCCAGCTGTTGCAGAACTACAAGTCCCATGAGGCATAGGAAGACAGCCACAAGCATGACACCCAGAGGCAGAGGCATGATGGGACTTGTAGTTTTGCAACAGCTGGAGGTCCGCTAATTGCTTATCCCTGCTCTACACCAATGGCACATTTTTTTGGATTTGCCGTAAAACCTACTTTGAAGAGGGAATCAAGGACAGCCTGGACACGGGGCAAATGAGACTCCCAGTTAGTGCTATGTACCACTATGTCATCTAGATATGCTGCTGCATATCGTCGTGGGGTCTTAGAGTCCTCTCCATGGCCCTCTGAAATGTCGTGGGGGCATTTTGCAACCCAAAAGGCATTTTATTATATTGAAAGGAATCCTCCGGGGTCACAAATGCAGTCTTCTCTTTGGCGCTACCAGTTAGGGGTATTTGCCAATAACCTTTTGTCAAGTCCAAAGTGGTCAGATAGCGAGTCTTGCCAAGTCGGTCTATAAGTTCGTCTACTCTGGGCATTGGGTACGTGTCAAACTTTGTCACTGCATTAAGCTTCCTGAAGTCGTTACAGAACCTCCAAGTGGCATCTGGTTTTGGGACTTACACGATAGGGATAGACCAGTCACTAATGGATTCCTCAATGACATCTAGCTCCAACATTCTTTTAACTTCATCGCTAATGTCCTTTCTCCTCGCTTCAGGAATTCGGTATGGTTTGAGCTTAACACGGACCCCAGGTTCAGTAACAATATCATGCTGAACTGCTGAAGTCATGCCAGGTAACTCTGAAAATTTCTCTCTAATCATTATCAGGAACTCTCCAGCTTCCTGTTTTTGGGAATATGACAGGGTGTCTGGAATCGTGACCTCAGGGATCAGAGGGGACTCAGTACCCTTAGGCGTTACCGGGAGGGACCTCGCAGTTAATGCCAGTCTATTCTTCCAGGGCTTTAACAGGTTTATGTGGTAAATCTGTTCGGGCTTCCTTTTTTCTGGTTGATATACCTTGTAATTGACCTCCCCAACTCTTTCAATTACTTCAAAGGGACCTTGCCACTTAGCCAGAAACTTGCTCTCAACAGTGGGAAATAACACCAGGACCCTGTCACCAGGTGAGAAAACACGAAGTTGGACCCCCCTGTTGTATATCCTCTGTTGAGCTGCTTGGGCCTGCAGTAAGTGTTCTTTTACCATCGGCATGATTGCTGCAATCCTGTCCTGCATTTGAGCAATATGCTCAATGACACTTTTATGGGGTGTCTATTCCCCCTCCCAAGTTTTTTTGGCTATGTCTAACAGTCCCCAAGGGTGTCTCCCATAAAGCAACTCTAATGGAGAGTACCCCATAGAGGACTGGGGAACCTCCCTGATGGCAAACATCAAATATGGTATCAGGAAGTCCCAGTTTTTCCCATCCTTGTCAACAACCTTTTTTAACATGCTCTTTAATGTCTTATTGAAGCGTTCCACCAAGCCATGCGTTTGAGGATGGTACACCGAGGTTCGCAATTGCGTCACCTTAAATAACTTGCACAGCTCCCTAGTTATTCATGACATAAATGGGGTGCCCTGGTCTGTAAGGACTTCTTTAGGGATGCCAACAAGACTGAACATTATAAACAACTCTTTGGTAATGTTTTTAGCAGACGCGGTGCGTAAGGGAACTGCCTCGGGGTAACGGGTAGCATAATCCATGATTACAAGGATATCCTGATGACCCTGGGCAGACTTGGGGAGTGGACCCACAAGGTCCATGGCAATCCTCTCAAAGGACACTTCAATAATTGGCAAGGGCACTAAAGGACTTCGGAAGTGGGGTAGTGGGGCTGACATCTGACACACAGAACAGGATTGACAATAACTCTCAATATCTTTCTGTATCCCGGGCCAGTAAAACCTGCGCAACATCATTTCAGTAGTTTTCTCAACCCCTAAGTGGCCTCCTAGCGAGTGCCCGTGGGCAAGTTCCAACACTACCCGTCTGTATGGCTTAGGGATCACCAACTGTTCAAACACTTCATCAATCTTTTTACATACACGATACAGTAAATCCTCATTGCTGCTGAAATAAGGAAAACAGGGCCTGTCCCCTAGTTAAACAGGTACATCATTAATCACTATTACATTTTCCCAGGCCCTGGCAAGGGTAGGGTCCATTTCTCTGCTCGGTACCAAAATTTTCCTTGTGCACATTAAGGTCAGCAAACTCCAACGTAGGCTCAGATTCAGCAGATGGCTGTCCAGCTCTACTGGTTGTGGGGACTTCCTCAGGCTCCTCCAGCTCTCCTGCTATAACTGAGAAAGGAAAACCCGGGGAGCCCTCAGAGGAGTCCCCTGAACCCACATTGTCAGTAGTGGCCAGGAGTTCTGGCTCTGCCACTGAGTCAGCTACTGTGATCGGGTCGGGACGATCCCACAGTTCCCAAAACTTAGGGAACTCCCCACCAACGATGGCCTCGTGCACCAAGTGGGGCACATATCCGACTTGGATGGGTCACCGTACCTAAGCCAGTTTTAAACTGAACAGTGGCTGTAGGATACTCCCAGGTATCCCCATGTAAACAGATCACAGCAACTTTTTTAGCATGAAAATTCACAGTTTCAACCATCTCAGCTGTAACCAAAGTCACTAGACTTCCAGAGTCCAGCAAGGCCGTAATAGGCTTATTATTAACAGTCATTTGGCAAATGTGTTTTCTCATATTTGGCACTGCAGCGCATGAAACAGCTGCAAACATAGACTGAATTCTAATAGATAGACCACACTGCATTGGTTCATCTGTCAATGGAAAGTTTGCTGCAACATGTCCCAGTTCTTGGCAACGAAAACACCTGATGTTTCCCCAGTTTGGTTTGCTAACAGGTAGTGGCTTCCCTTGTTTGGGATGCTAAACTTCAGTCCTGGCACCCTACTCCTATTTCCTTGCCATGCTGGGTTGCCTGGGGAGACCGTGGCTTTGGATAGAAAGGCCGTGCGGTTGTAGGGGTGGTGACCAGGCTCTCTGCACCCAAGTACCTTTCAGGGAGTTCCACCAGGTTGTCCGCTGAGTTGGGATCTCCTTGACTCACCCACTTCTGCAGGGGAATTGGTAGTGACCTCAGGAACCGGTCCATGACCACACGCCCAGACAGGGACTCTGGCTGTAGCCATTTCCCCTAAGGTGAATTAGGTCGAACATCTGCGATCTTGGGGGCCTCTCGTCTTGGAAGAACCAGCTGTGGACCCGCTGTGCTCGAACTGCCAAGGTGACACCAAGTTGCGCCAGGATTTCCCGCTTGACCTTTTCATAGTCTCCCACTTCTGCTGACTCCAAATCATAGTAGGCTTTCTGCGATTCTCCAGAAAGCAAGGGGGCGACCAGTCCTGCCCACTGGGTTTTAGGCAAACCCTCCCTCTCAGCGGTCCATTCAAACAATATCAGAAAGGCCTCTGGATCATCATTTGCAGTCATCTTAGAAAGAAAGCGACCCACTTGGATGGCTGAGGGCTTGTCCCCAACATCATCAACTTTAGCAGGTGACCACTGTGCTAGCGTCTCCACAACTTCAGTCAAGGTTTTCATATCCGCTTTTGCATCAGTGGCTAGCTGTTCAAACAGCCTCTGCGATTGCTCCTGTACAGCACCAATCTGTTGGCACAGTGCCTTGGTTTGCTCCTGTGCGATAGCATTGGCTTGCTGTTGTGCAGCTTTGCTTGCTGCTGTGCAGCGTTGAATATCACCAATTGTTTTAGGATTTCCTCCATGTTTAGTCACTCTAGGTACTGGCCTTTTAACCAGTTGCCGACCGCCTCATGCAGATATACTGTGATTTCCCCGTAGTTAACCCTTTCACCAGTGATTACCGAATAACTGTTACCGATGGCGCTGGTTAGTTAGTTTGTTTTCTATAGTGTCAGGGACCCACCGTTTTTTACCTAATAAAGGTTTAACCCCCCGATCGCCCGGTGGGTGATATCAGTTAGGTTTTAGGGTCAGATAGAGACAGCATCGCCCCAGGCAGTGTCAGGTTAGTGCCAGCACCGCTAACACCCACGCATGCAGCATACACCTCCCTTAGTGGCACAGTATCTGAACGGATCAATATCTGATCTGATCAGATCTATACTGGCGTCCCCAGCAGTTTAGGGTTCCCAAAAGCGCAATGTTAGCGGGATCAGCCCAGATACCTGTTAGCACCTGCGTTTTGCCCCTCCGCCCAGCCCAGCTCACCCAAGTGCAGTATCGATAGATCACTGTCACTTACAAAACACAACACACATAACTGCAGCATTCGCAGAGTCAGGCCTGATCCCTGCGATCGCTAACAGTTTTTTTGGTAGCGTTTGAATCAGTCGCTAACAGTCAGGAGCTTTTTTTACCTGTGAGTCTCACTAGTGTACCACTAAATTTAGAGCCCAAAATGGCAAGGTACACTAGTGATGAGGCCTACACGTTTCTGAGCATGACAGATAGTAAAGAGGAAGTCACTCATCTGTCAGATTCAGGCTTAGAATACGATCCTGTAGACGACAGCGGCTCCATGACAAATAGCTCTGACGATGGAGTTGTGGTTTCTGCCAAGGTCAGGCGTACCAGACCCCGATCTTCTTCTGCTGTTGAGGTGCAAGAACCGCAGGGCTCTCGTATGGAGCAGAGAAGTACTAGTGCCACTATTCCTTCTGGTGAACTGGCAAGCACCAGCGGCCTAGTACACCCTGATTGTAGTCAAACCAGTACTGTAGTAACATGTAGTGACGTGGTGAGTCCCATAAGTGCAGTTCAAGCTGGTGAGGTGGCAAGCACAAGTAGTGTCCCGCTGCCACCAAGAAGAAGACAAACACAGGCCTGTCGAGCCTATAGTGCCCTTCCTGCTGCATTCGCCAATCCTAATTGGGAACCCACCACTTCTACAGCACCCGTACTTCCCCCATTCATTGGCAAACCCGACATTCAGGTGGAAACAATTGATTTTACATCACTTGATTTTTATTCACTGTTTTTCACCGAAGATCTCTATAGATCTATTGTGGACCAAAGCAATTTGTATGCTGGTCAATACATTGCCACTAATCCCCAGTCCTTCCTTGCCAGAGATTAGAAACCAATTACGGTTTTCGAATTTAAGATCTTTCTGGGCCTATCCCTCCTCATGGGCATAACTAAAAAGAGTGAGTTGCGGTCATATTGGTCCACTGACCCAATTCACCATATGTCCGTGTTCTCTCCCTCCCTGACCAGGGCCCAATACGAGCAGATCTTGCGGTTCATGCATTTCAACAACAATGAACTCTGTCGTCCTTGTGGAGACCCTGGATACGATCGGCTCTACAAAATTCGGCCCCTCGTAAACCACTTCAACCAACCTTTTGCAGACTTGTTTACTCCCCATCACGTTGTCTGTGTTGATGAGTCCATGATTACGTTTTCTGGCCGCTTGTCTTTCAAACAGTGTCTTTCCAGCAAGCGTGCCAGATACGGGGTCAAGATGTATAAGCTCTGTGACAGAGGCACAGGCTATACATGTAGTTTTATAGAAAAAACGCGCTAAAAAATGATATCCAAAATAATTGAAATGATAAAGTCCTATATGGAGGAATGTCCAATCATCACACAATGAATAACGTGAATATTCATATGTTGTTAGGTGAAAGTTCAAAAATTGAAGCAAATCTTATGTGGTGAACTGCTTACCAGAAAGTAAGCCAAACGGGCGAGTGGCTTAAAACCCAGCCTGGGCCTTTAAGGAAAACGATCAAATGAGACAGGATGGGTCACACTCGTCCCGTGTATTCGGATCCGCGAAGGATTACCCAAAAAAATTATTTAAAAAACATAGCGTAATACTGACAAAAAATGTGAAATCAAAAAAAGTAAAATGTACACCACTCACCAAAAACAAAATCATATATAATCATAAAAAATCCAGTGTTGAGAACACATATAGGATCATTAGGTGGGTGACATGCAATCATGCAATAAGGTGTATGATCCCCTTTAGAAAAGTGATGTGTCGACCTTACAGAGAATCTGCTTACCAGATATTAAAACCAAGTTAGCATATACTATCCCAAGGTTGGAAAAGAAGGTGTAGCGAGCCACATAAAAAACCTGCTTACCAGATATTACAACCAAGTGAGCATATAGCTATCCATTAGATGGAAGGTATGGAAAAGAAGGTGTAGAAAACCACATAGAAATCCTCATAAAATTCCTGCTTACCAGATGTCATCTAAGGTGAGCAGATATTCACAGACACAGACCAGACCTCCTGGCAGGAGCAGTGTGCCTCCGTTCTGACATCCTAGCCCCGAGCACAGCAGAGCATAATGTACAAAAAGCAGGCAATAGTGTGATACTGTATCAACTGAAATTTATTCGTATTAAAAATACACTTACAATAAAACCGAAGTAACGAGCAGTGCCGGCCGGCATACAAACAGACTCCCGTCCTCAACGAGACCGCGTGGTGACGTCAGCGCCTCCCTGCCAGACGCGTTTCGTCATAAGGTGACGTTTTCAAACATTTGGGATAGTATATGCTCACTTGGTTTTAATATCTGGTAAGCAGATTCTCTGTAAGGTCTACACATCACTTTTCTAAAGGGGATCATACACCTTATTGCATGATTGCATGTCGCCCACCTAATGATCCTATATGTGTTCTCAACACTGGATTTTTTATGATTATATATGATTTTGTTTTTGGTGAGTGGTGCACATTTTACTTTTTTTGATTTCACATTTTTTGTCAGTATTACGCTATGTTTTTTAAATAATTTTTTTGGGTAATCCTTTGCGGATCTGAATACACGGGACGAGTGTGACCCATCCTGTCTCATTTGATCGTTTTCCTTAAAGGCCCAGGCTTAAAAGCCACTCGCCCGTTTGGCTTACTTTCTGGTAAGCAGTTCACCACATAAGATTTGCTTCAATTTTTGAACTTTCACCTAACAATATATGAATATTCACGTTATTCACTGTGTGATGATTGGACAGTCCTCCATATAGGACTTTATAATTTCAATTAATTTGGATATCATTTTTTAGCGCGGTTTTTCTTTATTTCTTTTCTGTATTGGTGTACCTCACTTATAACCGCAGCTTTACCATACTTTCCAAGCGCAGTGTTTTTTTTTGTTCTGTTTTATATCTACATGTAGTTTTATGGTTTACGAGGGAAAAGATACATAGAGCAGCTGAACTGCCCAGATTACATAGGGAGCGCTGGCAAGATTGTGTGGGACTTGGTGTCACCCTTATTCAGAAAGGGGTACCACATGTACGTGGACAATTATTACACGAGCGTGCCACATTTTAGTCACTTGTTTGATCATCAGATTGGTCCATGTGGCACCGTGCGACCTAATCGCCGGGGCTTTTCCCAGCGGCTTGTAGATTCCCGTCTTAGGGAAGAGAGTCTGCTTCAAGTGTAATAATTTGCTCGCTGTGAAGTGGAGGGATAATAAGAATATTTTCGTTCTTACCTCCCTTCATGCAGACACGACAGTCCAAATTCCTACAGCGACTGGTGTTGTGGAGAAACCCCTCTGTGTCCACGAATATAACCTTAATATGGGAGGGGTGGACCTCAACGACCAGTGGTTGGCGCCGTACCTAGTTGCCCGTAAGGCCAGACGTTGGTATAAAAAAGTGTCTGTATACTTATTTCAATTGGCTTTGCTGAACGCTCATGTGCTATACAGAGCTTCAGGACGGAATGGATCCTTCCTTAAATTCCAGGAAGAGAACGTCAGAGCCCTTCTGTTTCCAGACGGTGCTCCACTTCACCTTCCCAATCTAAATGCAGTAAGCCGGCTGCATGAGAGGCATTTTCTGTATGTCCTCCCGAGTACCCCTACCCAACGAGCCCCCCAAAGAAGATGTCGAGCCTGCAGCAAGCGCAGATATAGGCGTGACACCCGCTATTATTATGCCTCTTGTCCTGACAATCCTGGTCTTTGCATTGGTGAATGTTTTGAACGCTACCATACACTAGTTGAGTATTAGTAGGGTACAACACTGCACAGACTAGGCACACTTTCACAGGGTCTCCCAAGATGCCATCGCATTTTGAGAGACCCGAACCTGGAACCGTTACAGTTACAAAAATAAAAGTGTAAAAAAAAAAAAAAGTAAAAAAAAAAAAATATATAAGATAAGAAAAACAAAAATAGTTGTTGTTTTATTGTACTCTCTCTCTCTCTCTCTCTCTCTCTCTCTCTATTGTTCTGCTCTTTTTTACTGCATTCTATTCTGCAATGTTTTATTGTTGTTATGTTTTATCATGTTTGCTTTTCAGGTATGTAATTTTTTTATACTTTACTGTTTACTGTGTTTTATTGTTAACCATTTTTTTTGTTTTCAGGAACGCCATTCAGCTGCAATTCAGATTTATTTATCTTGACAGCAACAGTGTTTGCTCCCACGATACATAAAGCCGTGACTCCAGCGCTGTAGGAGGGGATTTCACCACCACAGTTAAAAAAAAGAGCATATATGCCGAAGCATGGGGGCAGCAGGGGTGGAGGAGCCATTTGATCCTAACTTTTGCAGGCAGATGCCCCCATGCTAAGGCATATATATTTATATTAGGCACAGATTGTGTTAAAAATGTTTTATTTTTTTTGTAGTTGCTTTGCAGGTATGGTATGTCTTACTGTTATATTGTAATGTTGCTTTGTTTTATTGTTAACCATCATTTGCTTAGCAGGTACGCCATTCAGTTGCAGAGCGGATTTATTTATCTAGACAGCAACAGCGTTTGCTCCCACGATAATATCTGAAACCATGAACCAGACTGAAACAAAAGTACAGTAAAATCACACTTGTTTATTAATAAAAATAAAAAGGTAACTAGAGTAAGCTTGGTCAAAGCATAGCCAGAGTCAAGTAACCGGATCGGGTAGTCAGCCAAGCCAGAGTTCAGTAACCAGATCGGATAATCAGCCAGGCCAGAAGTCAGGGATCCAAGTAGAGGAACAGCAAGCAGGATAATGAGCCAGAAGGGATGTCAGCAAAGCCAGTCTTTAAACAGGAACGCAGGAGATGATTTCTTGTGATGTGACCAAGGCGAAGGCAGAGATGAAGTGAGCTGGACAGCTTTAAGTAGGCAGGTCAGACGAGCAGGATCAGGAACAGCTGATTAACTGTGGAGAGAGATGAAAGCTGGCAATTAGCTGACAGCTGAGTGGCCAGCTCAGAGAAGGAAGGGCTGAGCCAGCCCTGACAGTACCCCCTCCTTAACGACCCCTCCCCCTCAGAGGACCACTGGGCTTGAGGGGAAAACATCTATGGAAATCGCGGAGGAGGGCAGGGGCTTGTACGTCCAAGGATGAGACCCAGGAGCGTTCCTCTGGACCGTACCCCTTCCAATGCACCAGGTACTGTATGCACCCACGGAGCCTACGGGAGTCAACAATGGATTGTACCTCATACTCCTCATGGTTCTCAACCCATATAGGGTGAGGACATGGCACTGAGGTGGTAAATCGGTTGCAGACCAGCGGTTTCAATAAGGAGACATGAAACACATTTGAGATGCGCATACTAGGAGGAAGGTCCAATGCGTAAGCCACTGGGTTAATCCTGCGAAGGATGCGGAAAGGCCCAATAAACCGAGGTGCGAACTTCAGTGAGGGAACACGAAGTTGGAGGTTGCGAGATGACAGCCAGACCCTGTCCCAAACCTGGAAGGAAGGCGCAGGCAGGCGTCTGCGATCAGCATGGAGTCTGTACCTATCGTTAGCATGACGCAAAGCCTCCTGGACTTGTGCCCAAGTGGAATGAAGACCACGGAGATGCTCCTCTAAAGCAGGAATACTCCGCGGATGTCATGGATCTGCCACCTAAGGGTTAACTTAGTCCAGGCTGATTTCAGTGATTGGCAACAGGCTGCCTTATTTAAACACCTCAGCAGCTCTGTGTCCTTGCTGTTTGATCTGCAGCTCTGTGTATGTGTTTCCTGAAGATCTGATATCTGCTCCTGTTTGACCCGGCTTGTTTTGAGACTGTTCCTGTTATCCGCCTGCACCTGACCCTTGGCTTATTTGACGATTCCTTCTGCCTGCTCCTCTTGTACCTTTGTTGCCAGCCTGATTATCGACCCGGCCTGCCTGACGTTTCCAAGACTCTCCTCCAGTCTGCTATACTTACCTACTGCAGCCATCCAACTTCAGTTCCAGTCTGCTCTCCTGTCTGCTGATCCATCCAGTCTGCTCACCTGTCTGCTGATCTATCCAGTCTGCTCACTTGCCTGCTGATCCATCCAGTCTGCTCATCTGCCTGCTGATCCATCCAGTCTGCTCACCTGCCTGCTGATCCATCCAGTCTGCTTACCTGTCTGCTGATCCATCCAGTTTGCTCACCTGTCTGCTGATCCATCCAGTCTGCTCACCTGTGTGTTGATCCATCCAGTCTGCTCACCTGTCTGCTGATCCATCCAGCCTGCTGGTCCTGTCTGCTGTGCCGGCCATCTGACCCATTTGCTGTTGATCCTGCCAGGCACTCATACCATTCTGCACTCCAGTGCCACCTGTCTGCTCTACCAGCGGCCGTGAGTCAGATACGCAAGGGTGGCCTTCCTCTGCACTATCGGGCTCATCAGTCAGGTATGTGAGAACTTGACAGTATCAAACAGCCATGTCTGAGCCCGAGTGAGGAACCTCCCCCATGGAAGAACTGTGCCGACACCTGGGACACAAGCTGTTAAAGATCTACAAGAGGGATATACTCGGCTGGAAGAACGAGTTCAAATTCTGTCATTTCCCACCAACCCTCAAAGCACTACCTCAGCTGGTATCTCATCCGCACCTTCAGTAGTGATGTTACCACCAGAAACAAGGATACCCATGCCCGAAAGATTTGCAGGTGAACGTAGCAAATACAGAGCCTTTCGTAATGCTTGTGAACTCTATTTTGCCCTACAACCCGGCACCTTTTCTCTGGAAGCAACTAAAGTGGGTTTCGTTATCTCCCTGTTGACCGGTGAACCCCAAGTCTGGGCACATCGCCTTCTGGAACAAAAGGCTGAATCATTACACAACCTCACCACATTCTTTGTCGCTATGTCACAACTTTAGGAGGACCCCCAGCAGACTGCCACTGCTGAGGCCGCATTACATGCACTTGAGCAAGGGACTACGTGGCCGAGTTCAGGCGTTGGAGTTCTGATACCAATTGGAACGATGCGGTCCTTCGTTACCAATTTCGGATGGAACTATCTGATCCTCTAAAGGATGAACTGGCACGAGTAGGGATACCCCAATCTCTGGACGAATTTATTATTTTGTCAATTCAGATTGACGGATGTCTAAGAGAACGTCGCTCCGAAAGATCCATAGGTCAATATCGGCCAACTTGGATGCTACCTTAAGTTCCCAGTTTCTCCACCCAGACTCCTTCCGCTCCAGTTGCTCCGCTCCGGATTCCTCCGAGCCCATGTAGTTGGGTTTTCTTCGTCCCTCTCTCACCACGGAGGAACAACAGCGCAGGCAAATCAATAACCTCTGTATGTACTGTGGGGGACCCGGGCATTATGTGAGGTCTTGTCCTGCAAAGATGCATAAGTGCCTTTCAATCTCTTCAATGCATGTTCCTGTCTTACCTAACCAAGCCTCTCACTTTGCTCTCCCCATCATGTTACAGCTCCCAGGAAAGAGTATCCAGGTATCGGTCATAATTGATTCCGGAGCCTGCAGCTGTTTCATAGATTTGACGTTTGCAGCCAAACACCTCATTCCACTTCAACCAAAGACCCAGAGACTAGCCGTACATCTTGCTGATGGCTCTGTCATTAAATCTGGTCCGGTCACACAGGAGACTGTCCCTTTGCTGGCTCCCTTACGCCTGGATGCCATTTAATCACCTCTGTTCCCCATTATCTTAGGTATGCCCTGGCTGCAGGCCCATAATCCCCACATCAACTGGGCCACTGGAGAAATCAAATTTCCTTCAAGTTATTGCCAGCAACATTGCCTGCAAGAGGCCTCAATCAACCCATCACCCTTACTCTGCCTTGACACAGATCCTGAATTACGCCAATCAATCCCAGTGGCATACCACGATTTTCTGGACGTGTTCAGTAAAAAGGGTGCAGAGACCCTTCCTCCCCATAGATCCTATGGCTGCCCTATTGAACTGTTACCAGGGGCTGAGGTCCCCTTCGGAAGGATTTTCCCTTTAACCGAGCTTGAGTTGGGCACGCTGAAAGACTATATTGATGACAACCTTAAGAAAGTATTTATTCACCCATCTACTTCTCCGGCTGGCGCAGGCATCTTCTTTGTTGAAAAGAAGGACCAATTACTACGCCCCTGTGTAGACTATCGAGAATTAATCAAGATTACTGTCAAAAACCGTTACCCACTGCCTCTTGTGCCCGAACTGTTTCATAGACTGGGAACCGCAGTAATCTTCATTAAGCTGGATCTCCGGGAGCATACAACCTAATCCGTATTCGAGAAGGAGATGAGTGGAAGACGGCTTTTCGTACCCAATTCGGGCACTTCGCATACCTAGTCATGCCTTTTGGGTTATGCAACGCGCCAGCCACCTTTCAGCACTTTGTCAATGACATTTTTCGTGACTATCTGGACTTGTACGTCATTGTGTACCTGGATGACATCCTGATTTTCTCCTCCACAGTAGATGACCACCGTAGGCATGTCCGAAATTTGCTAACCCGACTCCGGCAGCATGGCCTCTATGCCAAACCGGAGAAGTGTGAATTTGAACTTCAGTGTATCCAGTTCTTAGGCCTGATAATCTCTGTTGAAGGCATCAAGATGGACCCCCAGAAAGTCACCGCCATCTTAGATTGGCCAGCTCCTGTGGACAAGAAGGGGATTCAGCGCTTCATTGGGTTTGCCAACTTCTACCGGAAGTTTATTAGGGGGTTCTCTGCTATTATTGCCCCCATTACCGAACTAACTAAACAAGGAACCCGATTCCTCTCATCTCCCAAAGCGCAAATTGGCATGTGAAGCCCTCAAAAAACTGTTCACTTCAGCCTCCATCTTGAAGCACCCTGACCCTGCCTTACCGTTTGTTCATGAAGTTGACGCCTCGGAAGTTGCAGTAGGGGCTGTGCTGTCTAAACGGCAAGGAGCTAAAGCCCTACTTTACCCAGTTGCTTTCTTTTCCCGCAAATTATCTACAGCAGAAAGAAATTATGATGTGGGAGACCGTGAGCTTTTGGCCATCAAGGCCGCATTAGAAGAATGGCGTTACTTACTTGAAGGTGCAGCACATCCCATTCTGGTCTATACGGACCACAAGAATTTAGAATATCTGAGAACAGCAAAGAGATTAAAACCACGGCAGGCAAGGTGGGCACTTTTTTTCTCTAGATTCTCATTCCATATAACGTACAGGCCAGGGTCGAAGAATACAAAACCAGATGCACT
This sequence comes from Lithobates clamitans, assembly GCA_037952925.1. Taxonomy (NCBI): domain Eukaryota; kingdom Metazoa; phylum Chordata; class Amphibia; order Anura; family Ranidae; genus Lithobates; species Lithobates clamitans. The sequence goes on from JBBGZY010001537.1 coordinate 926,626, forward strand.
CTCACATATGTTCAACGACTCTGAGAGGTCCACACTTCCAGACACCATCCTTCCCTCAGGAAACTTTCTCATACTACAGGAGAATCTGCTATCCCGAATCAAACAGGCTTCTGCTGACGTTGCTTCGTCTTCTGAAACCAGCTTACAGGCACAGGATGGCCTACTGTGGCATGAAGGTAAAATTGTTGTACCTAAGGACTTAAGTCCTTGGTAGTATTGGAGCTCTGTCATGACCACAAGCTGGCTGGGCACTTCGGTGCCCTGAAGACGGCCAAACTGGTACAACGCACGTTCTGGTGGCCTCAGGTGGTAGATGACTGTAATGCCCTGTACACACGGTCGGATTTTCCGATGGAAAATGTCCGATCGAAGTGTGTTGTCGGAAATTCCGACCGTGTGTGGGCTCCATCGGACATTTTCCATCGGATTTTCCAACACACAAAGTTGGAGAGCAGGAGATAAAATTTTCCGACAACAAAATCCGTTGTGGGAAATTCCGATCGTGTGTACACAAATCTGACGGACAAAGTGCCACGCATGCTCAGAATAAATAAAGAGATGAAAGCTATTGGCCACTGCCCCGTTTATAGTCCCGACGTACGTGTTTTACGTCACCGCGTTTAGAATGATCTGATTTTCTGACAACTTTGTGCGACTGTGTGTAGACAAAACAAGTTTGAGCTAACATCCGTCGGAAAAAATCCTAGGATTTTGTTGTCGGAATGTCCGAACAAAGTCCGACCGTGTGTACGCCCTATAAGAGTTATGTGGCGTCTTGTACTACTTGCTCCCAAAGCAAGAACAGCAAGGTAAAAGCCTGGGGTTTACTGAAGCCATTGCCCGTTCCAGAGAGACCCTGGAAAATGATCTCAATGGACTTCATTGTGGAACTCCCACCGGCAGAGGGTTTTTCTACCATCTTCGTGGTGGTGGACAGGCTGTCCAAAATGGCCCATTTTTTGCCCATGAAAGGAACATCCTCGGCTGTGGAAACTGCAAAAATATTCATCAAAGAAATTGTAAGGCTCCATGGAGTCCCAGCCAGCATTGTGTCTGACCGGGATGTCCAGCTCACCTCCAAGTTTTGGAAAGCTCTGTGTGGGTCCCTTGAGATTTAATTGACCTTCTCCTCCGCATACCACCCTCAGACGAACGGGCAAATGGAAAGAACCAATCAGACCCTGAAGCAGTACCTCCGTTGCTTTTCTTCATTCTCACAAGATGACTGGGTCGCTTTACTCCCCATTGCCGAGTTCGCTTATAATAACTCTTCCCGTTCTGACATCAAACAAACTCCATTTTTTGCTAATTACAGCTATCACCCATCCTTCCTGCCTAGTACCATACCTGAGTGCTCAATCCCTGCAGTCTTTGAAACGATAGATTTCTTCTCTAAAAACAACAAACTATTACAAGAGACCATGACTAAAACACAAAAGTACAATAAAAAGATCTTTGACAGGAAAAAACGAGGAGAACTAATCCTGGAACCCGGCAGCCAGGTATGGTTGTCTACAGTGAACTTGAAAATGGCTTGCCCCTCAAGAAAATTGGGCCCTAAGTTTATGGGCCCCTTCCCTGTAAAGAGAAAGGTCAATGATGTAGCTTATGAGCTGGAATTACCCGATTCACTTAAAGTTCACCCCGTCTTCCGTGTGACTCTTTTGAAACCTGCTGTTCCGAATCCCTTCCCTGAACGCAGTAATGGTCCACCGGAGCCTGTAATAGTCAATGGAGAGGAGGAATTTGAGGTGGAGGCAATCTTGGATTGTAGAAGGAGGTACAATCAGATTCAGTATCTAATTAAATGGAAGGGGTATGGGCCGGAAAATAACTCTTGGGAGCCTGAAAGCAATATTCATGCTAAAGAACTAATGCAATCGTTCAAGAGATCCCATGATGTGAAGTTGGCCCAATTGGGCATCCGGAGGCTGCCCTTTAGGAGGGGGCAATGTCATGGATCTGCCACCTAAGGGTTAACTTAGTCCAGGCTGATTTCAGTGATTGGCAACAGGCTGCCTTATTTAAACACCTCAGCAGCTCTGTGTCCTTGCTGTTTGATCTGCAGCTCTGTGTATGTGTTTCCTGAAGATCTGATATCTGCTCCTGTTTGACCCGGCTTATTTTGAGACTGTTCCTGTTATCCGCCTGCACCTGACCCTTGGCTTGTTTGACGATTCCTTCTGCCTGCTCCTCTTGTACCTTTGTTACCAGCCTGATTATCGACCCGGCCTGCCTGATGTTTCCAAGACTCTCCTCCAGTCTGCTATACTTACCTACTGCAGCCATCCAGCTTCAGTTCCAGTCTGCTCACCTGTCTGCTGATCCATCCAGTCTGCTCACCTGCCTGCTGATCCATCCAGTTTGCTCACCTGTCTGCTGATCCATCCAGTCTGCTCACCTGCCTGCTGATCCATCCAGTCTGCTCACCTGTCTGCTGATCTATCCAGTCTGCTGATCCATCTAGCCTGCTGGTCCTGTCTGCTGTGCCGGCCATCTGACCCATCTGCTGTTGATCCTGCCAGGCACTCATATCATTCTGCACTCCCGTGCCACCTGTCTGCTCTACCAGGGGCCGATACATAAGGGTGGCCTTCCTCTGCACTATCGGGCTCATCAGTCATTTACATGAGAACTTGACAGCGGAACAAACGAGTCAGGCAACATGGAAGGTTGGAAACCATAATTTGCCATAAACGGAGACAATCGGGAGGCAGAATTCAAGGCACTGTTGTGAGCAAACTCTGCCCATGGTAATAGGTCTGACCAGTTATGATGGTTAGAAATATAGCAACGTAGGAATTGCTCCAAGGACTGATTGGCTCGCTCTGCAGCCCCATTAGACTGCGGATGATACGCAGAGGAAAAAGCAGGCTGGATTCCCAACTGTGCACAAAAGGCTCACCAGAACCAGGAGACAAACTGGCTGCCCCTGTCCAAGACAATGACCTTGGGTAGCTCATGTAAGCGAAAGATCTCCCGAGCAAAAATGAAAGCCAGTTCCTTAGAAGTAGGCAATTTCTTAAGTGGAATACAATGACACATCTTTGAGAACCGGTCAACCACCATAAGGATAACAGTGTTGCCTTGGGAGCTGGGTAACTCCACAATGAATTCCATAGACAGGTGGGTCCAGGGCCTCTCTCCATTGGGTATGGGTTGTAGGAGACCCACTGGAAGGTGTCGTGGAGTCTTATGCCCCGTACACACAATCAGATTTTCAGACGGAAAATGTGCGATCGGAGCGTGTTGTCGGAATTTCCGACCATGTGTGGGCTCTATCGGACTTTTTCCATCGGATTTTCCGACACACAAAGTTTGAGAGCAGGCTATAAAATTTTCCGACAACAAAATCTGATCGCGTCAATTCCGACCGTGTGTGGACAATTCCGACGCACAAAGTGCCACGCATGCTCAGAAGAAATTCTGAGACGGAACAGCTCGGTCTGGTAAAATTAGCGTTCGGAATGGATAGAGCACTTTCGTCAGGCTGCAATGTTTAAAATTGTTTATTACAGCACACTCTCTTCTTCTTTATAATGCTAGAAGAATTACCAGTAAGTAGTTTTGCTGCTCATATTCACGCAGACTTCTCACAAACTTCTTTCTTTATTATTTATCGTGATTCCCTCAATATATTTTGATTTGTCACATCTGACCAAAAATCTAGATATTTTTTTTTTGGTTTGTATTTTTTTCAAGCCTGATTTTTTTTTTTACTCCAGAATATTTTTGGGTGTGTTTTGTGTGTCAAGTTACCACAACACCATTATTATCTTGTATTATTTAATATCAAGGAGGTTGCTTGGTGTTGGTGACTCTTGTTAATTTCACATTGTAGTTTACAAATGTACCTGCCTCCTCACAAACAAACTGTCCTTTTCGAAAGAAAACACACATAGGCGAGTATAATTCAACCAAAAAATCCTTTATTAAGGGCTCAGAAACAAACAAATAGGGAGGCAACGCTGGATAAACATCATAAATTGGCGAAGCCTTTGACCCCCAGGGCACACATCAATTATTTTCCTGCAAAATTGGTGGCCTGAGGAGTCCATATCTAAGGGAGTGCAGTCTGGTCCAGAAGTCCCAGAGATCATAAAAGCAGCAGATGACATCTGTGTCCCCACGCTGTGGTACTACAAGAGCATGCATATTTTGCCAGACCAGACTGAACCCAGGTCATCACTCTCTGGTCTTCCTTCCACGCTTCCTTCCCGGCTGTGGCTCTGGTGTTGGAGATGTGGGAGGAGGATGAGTAGGACCTGGAGGAGGAGGACCTGGAGGGTGAGGTGACAAATGTGGGTTGCACATGTGAGTTGGCCCCTCAACCCCTTATTTAGAGCTTCCAAATTTAAAAACTCACATAGGAGTCGTTGGCCCTCCTTCATCTGCATCATTTTGCATGCAGTTATGCCAGCAAAATCCTCCTCCACACTGTGGGGTGTTCTGAGGGCCTCAGTAGCCTTCTAAAATAGGCCTATGGCAGCCTCCTCCAGGTTACTCCTCTTCCTTCCACTTTGTATTTGAAGGCGGAGGGTAGGGACCTGGGTATCGGGCAGCCTGCTTGGCCCGGCCACCTCCTGGCTGAGACTTCCCTTTGTATGAAAAAGGGACATGGTTTAAGTTTTTGCTTCATCAATCACAATCATAAATTAGTACTCCAAAATAACATCTATTTAACACCTTCGATTGGACAACCAGAAATATTTAGAAGAATGCTATACCTGGCTCAAGCTGGGCTCCTCCACATGTTGCTGCCTGGAAGGCCCAGGTTGGGCGTCAGAAGCCTCGGCTGGGGGGGAAGGAAGCGTGGAAGGAAGACTGGAGAGTGCTGGCCTGGGTTCAGTCTGACCTGCCAGAAAATGCAGTCTGTCATAGTACCACAGCCTGGGGACATAAATGTCATCTGCAGCTCCTGATCTCTGGGAATCCTGGACCTTCTTGTGCTCCCTTAGATAAGTGCTCCTCAGGCCACCAATTAGGATCTTCAAATAGGTGATGTCTGCCGTGGGGATCACCGACTTCACAAATTGCATCAACTTATCCAGCGCTGCCTTCCTCTTTGTTTGGTTCTTATAATCAGGGTGGTTTATCTGCCATAGACAAGGCAGCTTCCTGAACATATCTATGAAGATTGGCATAAAGTCATGATCCTTCAAGATATCCGTTTTAACTGCAAGACACAACACAAGACAAACCCTAATGTCTGTCTAAAGTCTTCTAAACTTGTGCAAATACAGGCCTCAATCTAAAAGCAGTATAGGCCCAATGTTAAATCTTACCTTCGCTATCACGATCGGCGCCTCCGTTACTCCTTCCTCCGCTAACAGTGCGTACTATGCACACGTGTTGCGCTTTATAGACACTGCGCATGCGTGAAACTCCGCCCGCCCCTGACGTTCTTTCTAGTCTATTCCCCGTCCCTTCTCGTTCGGCGCAGTGGGGGAAGAGCACATGGCGGAGACAGAGCAGGTGTCTGTTAATTACAGCAACGAGGAGGAGGAGGAAAGCCCGGAGCCTGAAACGTCCCGATCCAGAAGGAGACGATTTAAGACATCAAATATGTCCTTTGTGGAGATGGTGGAGATGGTCGACATCCTGAAGAAGGCAGACTATGACGGGAAGTATGGACCTTACCCCAACCCCAATGTCCGAAAGGCCAAGATCATGGCGAAAGTGGTCAAAAGTCTGCACTGGAATTTCGGGGTACGACGATTGAAAGATCATCTCAGGAAGCGATGGTTGGACCTGAAATTAAGGGAGCACGAGCAGTACAGAAGGATCAGGAGAGTGCTGCAAAAAAGTAGTTGTCCTGTGTTCCTATTCTTTATGTTTATTACGTTCGTGCTGCTCCATGTGCTTTTCTTAACTGTTGTCCAGTTTAAAATGGCAACTTTCATGTTCATGGGCACATTATTCGTGCGGCCTAGAAAACACCATTGTTTTGGCCATATGCATTTGAATACATTTTTTATGGCCTACTTGTCTTAAAATATTTTGGTTGTGTAGATGGGTTTGTAACTAGAATGTAATGCAAACTAGATTCTGTGTAAGGAGAGGACACTCAGCAGCGGTTTTCACATCTGGATCACTAGTGTGGGACACAAGAACACCCTTTTTATTAGGGGCCCACACAGGTGCTCCAGTGTATACTATAGGGGTGTCTCCATCTGTGAAGCTTGTAAAACACAGGTAAGTATTTAAGCTTGACAAAGGACAAAAATATTTTCTCATCTTGGAACTCTGTCAAAAGAGACAATTGTACCCAACTTCCAAGCAATGTTTCATATTTCTATTTCTGCTATGAAATATCTGTGTGCTAAGTATACCTATTTGTTTTTACATAGGGGATAAAAGACTCGGAGGACACCCCTCATCCGAGGAGACCACAGATCCCCCACCTCTGGAAGAAGGGGAAATCCCACAAAGACAACAGGAGGAGGAAGAAGGAGACGTGGTGGAACTAGTCACCACAACAGGTGAGTGTCTGCGACCACAGGCTCAGGTAAGAGATGGATGCCGGCATATTTATAATACATGGTGTGTTTTTGTTTCTATCTATTTAGGTGATCGTGATGTTGTGGATCAAGATCATTTCACCTCTGAAAGTGCACAGATCCTGATCGGGGAGATCATGGGGTGTAATAGGGACTTAGAAAACATCCAGAAAAACATCAATGATGTTCAAAAAAAAAAAAAAAATGAAGAACATCGTTGATGTTTTAGGGAGAGTTTAAAACCCCTCCAAATCCCTTTGGTTTTTTGTGCTTTTTGTGATCTAAAATTTTGTAACATTTTTTGACATATTTGCGAAAAGCCAAATTTTGAAGATGCACACAGTGTGTCAACATATGCTATCTGCCATCACGGGAGATCAATGGACGCGTTTTGGGGGTGCAACCCCTTCCTCAATAATAATGTAGCTGGGAGGAAGGGGTTGCACCCCCAAAACACGTCCCTTGATCCCCCGTGATGGCAGGTAGAACATGTTGACATTCGGCAATTTGTGTGCATCTTCAAAATTTGGCTTTTCCTGGAGTGACTTCACTCCATCTGAACGCAATATCAAACACAGTTTGTAAATACTCATGTCTGATATTGCCTTCAAGTTCTACAAAAGTTGAACTTTGTAAGTTCAAGATTTGTGTCTCTTGTTGGTTTTAAACATGCCAGTTTTATCTTAAATGGACATTTCTACTTTTTCTAATGTGACCCAAAAATTTGTTATACAACAAACATGTTGGTTTGTTTTAAAAAACCTTTTCTAAATGCACATGTGATTGTGCTGGTAATAAAAAGATTGATAATCAAGAATGTGTGGATTATTGTTTAAATGCTCAAAAACTTTTGTTGTGCTCTAATTGGTGTTTTCTGTGACAATGGGGGTTATTTCCTAAGGGAAAATCCACTTTGCACTACAAGTGCAGTTTCAAGTACACTTGTAGTGCAAAGTGTCTTTGCCTTTAGTAAATAACACCCAACAGTGCTTTGTAATGTTACACAATCACGCCATTTTCAGGACTACCCACATTTCAGTCAGGGTCAGTTAAAAGAAACACAAGCAGTAAATGTCACCAAAGATTTTAGTAGTTAAAATTATTTTTTATTTGAAAAAGGTTTCAGACATTGTCTGGCATATTGATGGCCCCCCTACCCGCAAAGTATTCAAGGTATCTTAGACGGACCTCACGGGCACTCAGGGGGGGCAAGCCAGGACGGCCACTTTCAAGCACCATCAGGGTTGGTTCATTCGGAACTGCGGACTCAGGCCCAACTGAGCCAGCATAGTTGGCAGAATGTTGCCATAAAAAGTTGTGTAGAACACAGCACGCCAGGATGATATGATTCAGTTTGTACTCCGCCATGTGTATGGGTGTAAGAAATAGGCGGAACCGGCTAGCCATGATTCCAAATGTGTTCTCCACCACTCTTCTGGCTCTGGCCAGCCGGTAATTAAAAACCCTCTGGTCCGGGGTGAGGGTCCTCATCGGGAATGGCTGCATAAGATGGTCCCCCAGGGCAAACGCTTCATCTGCAACGAAGACGAATGGGAGTCCTTCCGCATTGTCTTCTGGAGGTGGCAAGTCCAAGCTGCCATTCTGGAGACGCCTGTAGAACTCAGTCTGAGTGATGACTCCACCATTGGACATCCAGCCATTCTTCCCCACGTCCACATACAGGAACTCATAAGTAGCCAACACCACTGCCAACATCACAATACTATTGAATCCCTTATAGTTGAAATAGTATGACCCAGAGTTGGGTGGTGGGACGATGTGGACGTGTTTCCCATCAATTGCCCCTCCGCAGTTAGGAAAGTCCCACCGCTGGGCAAAGTGGGAGGCCATAGTCTGCCATTCCTGTGGGTTGGAAGGAAACTGTGGAGTCAAACAAGAAAAAAAAATATTCATTTTGCACATAAACAGGGAAAGCAGATTAGACACAAACATTCTTGGCCAACATCAAGATAACATTTATTTGAGGGAGTTTTTAAAGACCAAGGTATAAGGTACACCTATCAGATTCCCCCTCCCCCCTCTCATGGGCCATTTATAACATTTTAAGGGGGGGGGGGTGTTTTGGACAGGTAACCCTCTCCACTTCATTGAGAGATTAATGCCTAAATAATGTGCATTACTTTGGCCAGCCCCTCGTTAGTTACACTATTGGCATCCCACTGGACAGGTAAGAAGTGTCAGAATACAAAGATATAAACACACATTGTACACATTTGAGCACATTTGGACATTCTGCTATTACCTATCAAAATAATAATAGTATACCAAAACTTGAAACAGTACCATTTGAAAGTATACAGGCAGGCCCTTGCACTACATGCTTTGGGTAATTCATCCATACATCTGACCACAAAAGACAGGGTATAGTGTGTATGGGTTTGGCAAAGTCAGCAGATAGCTGATTGAGGATAGATAGAGAATTGGTATCAGCTAACTTAGCAGTTGGGGGGGAGGGAGGGTTCCAAATGATTTGGGGACCCCCCCAAAAAAGCTTCTGGCACTTTGCCTGAATTTTAAGCACAAATCACATTTTAAAACATTTTAGGGTGTGTTTGGGGTAAAGCACTACTATGGAGCTGATAAAATACATTGTTAAGTGACTACACGAGGTGAATATAGGGCCAGGAGACCATGCTGGGGAGGTAAGTGAAGGCAAATATGTATGAAGGACAAAAAAAAGAATTACATAAAAATCCAGCATGCATGAGAACAAAGGGGACATTCACAGCATATTACAATCATGGTAATTAGGGAATGAGGAAAGAAATACAATATTTTATCAAACATTAAATACAATAAAATGTGATATGAAACGATAAAAATCTTACCTTAATATACTCCTTCTGCAGGACCTGGATGATGGCAGAACAGGTCTCTGGGATAATGATCTCCAGAGCCTGGGGGGGGGGGGGGGGATGCCTGTTGAGAACTTCTAGTCCTGCAGACTTCTCCCCGTCGCCAAGTACCGCAAGGTGGCGACTAGCCTCTGCTCTGGAGTGATGGCTTGCCTCATGTAGGTATCCTGCCTGCTGATATAGGGGGTCAGCAAAGCCAACAAACAGTGAAATATGGGGTCCGTCATCCGGAGAAAGTTTATGAAATCATCAGGATTATTCTCACAGGTCTCACAGAGCAAAGGCATATGACAGAACTGGTCATGCTGGAGCAACCAATTCTTGGTCCATGAACTCCTCCCCACCATGTTCATGGACTGGACTTGTGTCAAGGTAAGGACCCCAACACCAAGCCCCCACACAGCACGAACTCTATGAGGAGTACGTATACGCAACATGGCTAGAAAACGGTCGGCTACTCAGAATGAGGTAACAGAACGCACTGAAGAACAGCAAGGCCTGTGAAGAGTGACCTGAAAAACAGTAACGAACAAACAAGAACACAATGACAGAGTCATGCGTAACTCGCTGCACGCACTGAAGAGCAGATACAAACCCACAAGCACAAACTGAACAGCAGAAAACGATCTGAAAACCACGAGTCTGAAAAAGCGTGAATCGTCTCTCAAACTTTTACTAACAAGAGATTAACAAAAGGAGCCCAAAGGGTGCTGCGCTTGGTTTGGACCTGCCCCTTTCTAGTCTGGTCGTACGTGGTGTACGTGACCGCGTTCTTGGCGATCGGAAATTCCGACAACTTTGTGTGATCGCGTGTATGCAAAACAAGTTTGAGCCAACATCCGTCGGAAAAAATCCATGGATTTTGTTGTCGGAATGTCCGATCAATGTCTGATCGTGTGTACGGGGCATTACTATGAGCACACACGGAACAGGCAGCTACAAAGGCAGTTACATCAGCACGTAGACAAGGCCACCAGAATTGTTTGGAAATGGCCCAAACAAGTTGATTCCTCCCAGGATGGCCAGCTGCCTTGGGAAAATGGTAAGTCTGGAGCACGGCAGTATGGGAGACTCTAGTACAAAGCAACGGTCACAAGGTTTCTCAGGAGGAGCATGGACCTGAGCAGCAAGAATTTTGTCACCCAAAGGAGAAGTAAGACTGGTGCGAACTGAAGAGGAATCACAGGAACCAGAACCGACTCCAACTTGGAAGTGGACGAAAATTGACATGAAAAGGCGTCAGCCCATACATTCCTAGTACCGGGTAAGAATGAGACAATGTAATTGAAACTTGACAAGAAAAGAGCCCATCGCGCCCTTCTGGGAGAGAGGCGCTTAGCCTCAGACAAGAATGTGAGATTCTTATGGTCAGTAAGAATGAGAACCGGCACAGTGGTACCTTTGAGGAGATGTCTCCATTCTTTCAGGGCTAAAATGATCGCCAACAGCTCGCCAACAGCTCTGTCACCAATCTCATAATTGCACTCCGCAGGTGACAATTTCTTGGAAAAGTAGCCACAAGGATGCATAGCACTCTCAGAGGTGGGACATTGAGACAGAAGGGCTCCAACACCAGTCTCAGAAGCATCAACTTCAAAGATAAAAGGTAACATAGGATCAGGGTGTGCCAACACAGGAGCAGAAACAAAGGCAGCCTTGAGACTCTTAAAGACCTTAATGGACTTCGGAGACCAACTCTGTGGGTTACCGTCCTTTCTGGTCATATCAGTCAGGGGCTTGACCAGAAGTTACGAATAAAGTTCCGATAATAGTTGGCAAAACCCAGGAAACGCTGCAAAGGACGTAAACCCACGGGTCGAGGCCACTGTAGGACTGCCAAAAGTTTCTCTGGGTCCATCGAAAAACCAGCAGTGGAAATGACATAGCACAGGAATTTAACCTGTTCACAATAGAACTCGCACTTCTCCAGTTTACAATAGAGATTGTTCTCTTAGTTTCTAAAGCACACGACAGACATCTGTGTGGTGGCTCTCCAGGGACTTGGAGATAAATCAAGATAAACCACCACACATAACTGCAACAAATCTCGGAGGACATCGTTAACAAATAACTCAGTAATAAATGGAATCGGGTAGGCATTCTTAATCGTGAAATGATTGAAACCCCTATAATCAATACAAGTTCTCAGTTCACCGCTCTTCTTCTCTACGAAGAAGAAACCGGCACCATCAGGAGACGAGGATTTGCGGATGAAACCTCGAGAAAGTGCATCTGCAACATTCTCCTCCATGGCTTTATCCTCCAAGACCGACAAAAGGGTAAACCACCAGGTTGAAGGTCAATTGCGCAATCATACGGTATGGAGGCAAACTGCCGGCTTGACCTTTGTCAAAGACATCGCTAAAATCATGGTACTCCTCTGGCAGGGAGGAGAGTGAAGAGGTGCACAGGACCTTGGCTACCTTCCAGAAGCATGTCTCACTGCATTGTGGTGACCAGGAGAGAACCTCAGCACAGAGCCAATCAAAAGAGGGGTTGTGCCTCTGTAACCTCGGATATCCAATAACCAGCGGAAACTTAGGTGAGGAAATAACTTGGAATTGGATTATCTCATGGTGAAGCGTCCCTACGGCCATGGACAACGGAACCGTCTCATGAGTCACATGGGCAGGCTGTAAAGGTCTCCCGTCAAGAGCCTCAATGGCAAGTGGAGTGTCACGCCGCTGCAGCAGAATCGAGTGCTGCGATACGAAGGCAGCATCAATGAACAGGGCTGCAGCCCCAGAGTTGATTAGAGCCTGTATCACGATAGACGACTTAGCCCAAGAAAGGGTGATCGAAACCAGGGGCTTATCCTTCTGGATAACTAGAGACAACACAACGCCACCTAAGGTCTGTCCATGACAGGACCTCAAGGTTCGGGTGTTCCCAGGACGGGTAGGACAAGACTTCAACAAGTGACCTGCCTGGCCACAATAAAGGCACAATCTCTCCCTCCTACTAAAGGCTCCCTCATCCGCAGAGAGACGCGTGAAGCCCAAGTGCATGGGTTCATCTTCACTGACTGACTCGGTTCCAGGAGGCATGGAAGGTGAGGGAGGCACGGGTGGAACTGCAAAGCTCGGAGGCAAACATACAGGAGGCTTCCGCAAGTGCTCCTTAAAAGAAAGTCTTTCTCTGAGTCTGGAGTCCTAGGATGGCAAACGAGATCAAGCTCTCCAGCTCAGTGGGTATATCTCGGGCTGCTATCTCATCCTTGATGGAATCCGAGAGACCATGAGAAAAAGCAGCCACAAGGGCCTCATTGTTCCATGCAACCTCTGCTGCCAGAGTATGGAACTCAATGGCCTAGTCAGCAACATTTCTTGTACTCTGTTTGATGGACATGAGGCACTTGGCAGCAGAAGCGGAGCATACAGGAACGTCAAATACCCTTTTAAAGGAGGCCACAAAATCAGGGTAACTCAAGACAACAGGTTTTTGCGTCTCCCATAGAGGGTTAGCCCAGGCCAAGGCTCTCTCAGAAAGCAAAGGTATCACGAACCTTACATTGCTTCTGTCCTGGGGCAGCATCTCGAAGTATATCTCCACCTGATTGAGAAACCCTCTGCATTGAACTGGATCGCCCCCAAATCGCTGGGGAAGATGAGCGGAACCAGACATACCTCTTATAGAGGTAATACTTGAGGTGGGTGCCTGCACAGTGACTGGCACAGCAGCAGGAACAGCCTGCAACTCAGGTTGTACCGGAGCAGCCACAGTGGGGGATTCCAGGTGAGCCGTGCGACTCAGGAGCGTTTGTAACGCCATGGCAAACTGATCCATGCGGTGATCTTGCTCATCCAATCTGGAAAAAATATTACCAACAAGTGGATTTACTGTATCTTCTGAATTCATGGCCTTCGTCTACTGTCAGAAACCATGAACCAGACTGACAGAAGTACAGTAAAATCACACTTGTTTATTAATAAAAATAAAAAGGTAAATAGAGTAAGCGTAGTCAAAGCATAGCCAGAGTCCAGTAACCGGATTGGGTAGTCAGACAAGCCAGAGTTCAGTAACCAGATCAGGTAATCAGCCAAGTCAGGGATCCAAGTAGAGGAACAGCAAGCAGGATAAGGAGCCAGAAGGGATGTCAGCAAAGCCAGTCTTTAAACAGGAATGCAGGAGATGGTTTCTTGTGATGTGACCAAGGCAAAGGCAGAGATGAAGTGAGCTGGACAGCTTTAAGTAGGCAGGTCAGATAAGCAGGATTAGGAACAGTTTGTTAACTGTGGAGAGAGATGAGAGCTGGCAATTAGCTGACAGCTGAGTGGTCAGCTCAGAGAAGGAAGGGCTGAGCCAGCCCTGAAAGATACATAAAGCCGTGACTCCAGCGCTGTCGGAGGTAATTTCACCACCACAGTTAAAAACAAAATGGTGCATGTATGCCCATCATTAGAAGTGGGTGGATGAAGGGAGGTATTCTAATGGTGGGCATACCCAGCGATGAATCTATTTTTTTTGTTCAGCCCACAGGCTGCATGAAAAAAAAAAAAAATTACAATACATGCCCAACAAGGACCAGCAACATACTCACACCAATCTTGGTGTGGTCAGATGCTTTGAGGGCATAGGAGAGATCTAGGGTCTAATAGACCCCAATTTTTTTTTAAAAAAGAGTACCTGTCACTACCTATTGCAATCATAGGGGGTATTTACATTCCCTGAGATAATAAAAATTATAAAAAATGAAAGGAACAGTTTAAAAAAAAGGTAAAAAAAGCAAAAAAAAAAAAAAAAAAAAAAAAAAAAAAAAAAGCACCCCTGTCCCCCCCCTGCTCTCGCACAAAGGCGAATGCAAGCGTCAGTCTGGCGTCAAATGTATACAGCAATTGTGCCATGCATGTGAGGTATCACCGCGAAGGTCAGATTGAGGACAGTAATTTTAGCCTTTTAGATTTTTTAGACCTCCTCCGTAAATCTAAAGCGGTAACCTGTAAAGGCTTTTAAAAATGCATGTAGTTTGTTGCCATTGCACGTTTGTGCGAAATTTTAAAGCATGTCATGTTTGGTATCCATGTACTCGGCCTAAGTTCATATTTTTTATTTCATCAAACATTTGGGCAATATAGTATAGTGTTTTAGTGCATTAAAATGAAAAAAAAAAAGTGTTTTTTCCCAAAAAAGCATTTGAAAAATTGCTATGCAAATACTGTGCGGGAAAAAAAATAAACACCCACCATTTTAATCTGTAGGGCCTTTGCTTTAAAAAAATATATAATTTTTGGGGGTTCAAAGTAATTTTCCTGCAAAAAAAAATTTTCATGTAAACAAAAAGTGTCAGAAAAGGCTTTGTCTTCAAGTGGTTAGAAGAGTGGGTGATGTGACCCCATTTTGGAAAGTAGACACCCCAAGTTATTTGCTGAGAGGCATGTCGAGTTCATTAAATATTTTATATTGTGACACAAGTTGCGGGAAAAAGACACATTTTTTTTTTTTTTGCACAAAGTTGTCACTAAATGATGTATTGCTCAAACATGCCATGAGAATATGTGAAATTATACCCCAAAATACATTTTGCTGCTTCTCCTGAGTACGGGGATACCACATGTGTGAGACTTTTTGGGAGCCTAGCCGCGCACGGGGCCCCAAACACCAAGCACCGCCTTCAGGCTTTCTAAGGGCGTAAATTTTTTATTTCACTCCTCACTGCCTATCACAGTTTCGGAGGCCATGGAATCCCCATTTGGCACAAACCCCCCAAATGACCCCATTTTGGAAAGTAGACACCCCAAGCTATTTGCTGAGAGGTATGGTGAATATTTTGCAGACCTCGCTTTTTGTCACAAAGTTTTGAAAATTGAAAAAAAAAAATACATTTTTCTTTACTTTCTTCATTTTCAAAAACAAATGAGAGCTGAAAAATACTCACCATGCCTCTCAGCAAATAGCTTGGGGTGTCTACTTTTCAAAATGTGGTCATTTAGGGGGGTTTTGTGCTATCTTGGCATTTTATGGCCTTCGAAACTGTGATAGGTAGTGAGGAGTGAAATCAAAATTTATGCCCTTTAGAACTCCTGAAGGCGGTGCTTGGTTTTCAGGGCCTTGTATGCGGCTAGGCCTCCAAAAAGTCCCACACATGTGGTAACCCCATACCCAGGAGAAGCAGCAAAATGTATTTTGGGGTGCAATTCCACATATAACCATGGCATGTGTGAGCAATATATCATTTAGTGACAACTTTGTGCAAAAAAAAAAAAAAAAAAGTTTGTCATTTCCTGCAACTTGTGGCAAAATATAAAATATTCCATGGACTCAACATGCCTTTCAGAAAATAGCTTGGGGTGTCTACTTTCCAAAATGGGGTCATTTGGGGGGGGGGGGGGTTGTGCCATCTTGGATCTTGGCGTTTTATGGCCTTCAAAACTGTGGTGGGTAGTGAGGAGTGAAAATCAAAAATTTACGCCCTTAGAAATCCTTTAAGGCGGTGCTTGGTTTTCAGCTGTGTAAATTACAGAAAATGTACCCTAGTTTGTAGATGCTATAACTTTTGCGCAAACCAAAAAAATATACACGCTTATTGACATTTTTTTTTACCAAAGACATGTGGCTGAATACATTTTGGCCTAAATGTATGACTAAAATTGAGTTTATTGGATTTTTCTTATAACAAAAAGTAGAATATATCATTATTTTTCAAAATTTTCTTTTTATATCGCAAAAAATAAAAATGGCAGAGGCAATCAAATACCATCAAAAGATGTGGGGAAAAAAAGGACGCATATTTCGTTTGGGTACAATATTGCATGACTACGCAATTACCAGTTAAAGCGACGCAGTGCCAAATTGTAAAAAGTGCTCTGGTCAGGAAGGGGGTAAAACCTTCCGGGGCTGAAGTAGTTAAGTAGTAACTTACTACAGCTGCCCGCATTCTCCACCATATGTAACCTGGGGGACAGGTAGCAGGTACAAAAGCTTCCTGGGATAAGCAGGCTTTCAGGCACAGATATCAGAACAAGTGAAGTAGTGACAAACAGGGAAGTGTTTAATGGTGATATTTACAAGTCTATAGAGGTGCTGTATAGTGTTCAAAACAAAACAAACAGAACAAAATAGCCAAACAAAAGCATAGCCGTTGTCTCGGCTCTAACTATACACTACTCAGGCCCTAACTACCAGGCTGAGCAAGCCTACCGCTTGTCAGTTTCCACATAAACTGCTTAACAGCTTTTTACCAACCTTTTTGCTCTGACAGACCAGCTTTATCTGTGTTTTCCAAGCAGAGAGCAAAGGCTGTCTGCTCAGGTGAGCTTAAATTAGCCTGGGGAAGAGGACCAAGACCTGAACTGGATCACGGATCAGAGATTCCTGAATGTGTACCAGAGGAGCCTGGGAGACGTATAAACCCCGAACAGGACTTTTCCTGGCTCTCTCTGGGACGCTCTGCTACAATGTATATGGTCATAGTGTACATGTTCCATTTTGTACTTTTATACACTGTTTCCCCATCGAAGTTTGTCCTTTTTCTCCTTTTCCCATCCAACTAATTGATATGGGATGCCTTTCCTCCTCGGTTCAGAAGGTATTTTGCAAATTTATTTCTCCACAGCTGAGGACAGCTGTGATTTTAGTGGGGGGTAAATGTAGCACCCTCTACCTTTAGGTAGGTGCTAAAATAGGATTCTGGGTTTAAGATATCAATGTAGGCAAATTTAGACAGGTCTGTACTTTAGGGCCCTTTCACACTGGGGCGGTGTCAGGAACGGTGTCATCTCCGGTTTCTCCTGCTGGTGGCACTATTACATTCAGCACCAAAAGGGTGTAATTCCAGTGGCCACCAGCGGGGGTCTCCCTGCCTGGACTGCAGACTTGCCATCAAGCACACCTGTCATGGTTTTGCTGGACTATATAAACCCGCCCTGAACTAACCTCCAGTGCTTCAGTATTCCTCTGCTAAGCCCTTGTCCCTGCCAGTACCTGCTCTTGTTCCAGCCTGTTCCTGTTTGTTCCTGAACCCCGTTTGTGTATCCTGAATTTGAACCCTGTTTCCTGTTCCCTGCTCCTTGGTCTGCTTCATTATTCCTGGTTTCTGTTCCCTTGTCGCTTTGGCCCATGCCTTATATTTTATTTCATGTTGGTTTCCTTGCTTGTGTATTATATTAGTTAGATAGATAGTTAGGAGGGTTTGGGAGTTTGCTGTGTTTTCACCATTTTCTTGTTTTTGGTTTGCTGTCTTGTTTTCACATGTATCTTTATCATTAATAATAAACATACTTTCTTTATTTACTCGTTTGTCCCTGATTCCTTGGTGCAGCCCAGCGATCTGATCACCTGCATTGGATGTTGTGTATAACATCCCCTGACAGAATACTGAAGCCATACAATCAGATCGGTTGCACCTGGGAATTGGGACCTGAGTCCCAGCTATTGTTGAAATATGGATTTTGAAAGTATTTTGTATTTATCGCTCTTGGCAACTGATGACAGAGACCTTTGTTATCAGACATTGGCTGCATACACTAGGGAACAGTTGTTAGAAGGCATCCGCCTAGCTCATGTTTTTATTGAGCAAGGCAGTTTTTTGTTTGAAGATGTGCAACCATTAATTTGGATCTGTACTGAGTTGGCCCTGTCTAATGTCGCTGAGGGAGGTGATGACTATACACCCCCTTTTAGTGCAGCTCAGGTAGAATCTTTAGTTTGGCTGTTGGAGGATGACTCAGCATTCTTTTTTGAACACTATTCAGCTTGTCCTCAGCAGGTGCTTGCAAAATGCATTGAATCAGTGCAGTCTCTGGTCAGACAAGCCAAGTGCAAACCTGATTCAGTGCAATCATTAATACAGGCCTGGTCAAGTCTGTTGCATTCAGCTTCTGTTAGCTCCAAATATACTTCTCTACCAATGAAATACCAGTACCCTGTTTCCTCCTGTTGCACCTACCCTGCCTTTAACTCCCCTGCTGCTTCTCAACTGCCTCCATCAGCTCCACTAAATCTCCCTTCAAAACCTACTCCCTCTGTCTTGCCATCCTTTCACTCTTCGCTTCTACCAGCTGCATTCCCTACCTACAGCCCTGTACCCACTTATAGATCCCCAGTGGCTAAAAGCAAAAAGAAGCGGAAGTTTTTTCCAACCCATACCATCATGCCAGTATCCAATCCTGCCTCCCCACCAGCTGATCTGTTCCAGCCTGATGTGCCAGCACCTGTGCCCACTGTCCAGTCTGAAGTTCCAGTACCAGCTGCCCGGTTTGAAGTTCCAGTACCTGCTATCCAGTCCGATGTACCTGCTGTTCAGCCTGTTGTGCCAGTACCTGCTGTTCTGCCTGATGTGCCAGCACCTGTGCCCACTGTCCAGTCTGAATGTCCAGTACCAGCTGCCTGGTTTGGAGTTCCAGTACCTGCTATCCAGTCCGATGTACCTGCTGTTCAGCCTGTTGTGCCAGTACCTGCTGTTCTGCCTGATGTGCCAGCACCTGTGCCCACTGTCCAATCTGAAGTTCCAGTACCAGCTGCCCGGTTTGAAGTTCCAGTACCTGCTATCCAGTCCGATGCACCTGCTGTTCAGACTGTTGTGCCAGTACCTGCTGTTCTGCCTGATGTGCCAGCACCTGTGCCCACTGTCCAGTCTGAAGTTCCAGTACCAGCTGCCCAGTTTGAAGTTCCAGTACCTGCTATCCAGTCCGATGCACCTGCTTTTCAGACTGTTGTGCCAGTACCTGCTGTTCTGCCTGATGTGCCAGCACCTGTGCCCACTGTCCAGTCTGAAGTTCCAGTACCAGCTGCCCGGTTTGGAGTTCCAGTACCTGCTATCCAGTCCAATGTACCTGCTGTTCAGCCTGTTGTGCCAGTACCTGCTGTTCTGCCTGATGTGCCAGCACCTGTGCCCACTGACCAGTCTGAAGTTCCAGTACCCGCTGCCCGGTTTGAAGTTCCAGTAACTGCTATCCAGTCCGATGTACCTGCTGTTCAGCCTGCTGTGCCAGTACCTGCTGTTCTGCCTGATGTGCCAGCACCTGTGCCCACTGTCCAGTCTGAAGTTCCAGTACCAGCTGCCCGGTTTGGAGTTCCAGTACCTGCTATCCAGTCCGATGTACCTGCTGTTCAGCCTGTTGTGCCAGTACCTGCTGTTCTGCCTGATGTGCCAGCACCTGTGCCCATTGTCCAGTCTGAAGTTCCAGTACCAGCTGCCCGGTTTGCAGTTCCAGTACCTGCTATCCAGTCCGATGTACCTGCTGTTCTGCCTGATGTGCCAGCACCCGTGCCCACTGTCCAGTCTGCAGTTCCAATACCAGCTGCCCGGTTTGCAGTTCCAGTACCTGCTATCCAGTCCGATGTATCTGCTGTTCTGCCTGTTGTGCCAGTATCTGCTGTTCTGCCTGACGTGCCAGCGCCTGTGCCCACGGCCCAGTCTGAAGTTCCAGTACCGACTATCCAGTCCGATGCACCTGCTGTCCTGCCTGTTGTTCCAGCACCTGCTGTTCTGCCTGATGTGCCAGTGTCTGTGCTTGCTGCCCAGTCTAAAGTTCCAATACCGGCTGCCCGGTTTGAAGTTCCAGTACCTGCTATCCAGTCCGATGTGCCTGCTGTTCAGCTTGTTGTGCCAGCACCTGCTGTTCTGCCTGATGGGCCTACTGCCCAGTCTGAACTTCCAGTACCTGCCGCCTTGTCGAATGTCTCGGTGCCAGCCCTCCAGCCTGATGTCTCGGTGCTAGTGTTCCAGTCTGAGGTGCCAGTGTTCCAGCCGGAAGTACCAGTGCCTGCTCTCCAGCTTGATGAGCCCGCTGCCCAGCTCGATGTGCTTTTGCCTGCTGCCCAGCTCGATGTGCTTTTGCCTGCTGCCCAGCTCGATGTGCTTTTGCCTGCTGCCCAGCTCGATGTGCTTTTGCCTGCTGCCCAGCTTGATGCGGATGTGCCACTGCCCAGCGTGATGTACCTCTGCTTTCTGCTCAGCCTGATGACATGGTGCCTGCTAAACCTGTTCCTGACTGATGGCCATCTTGCCGCTGGGTCAATCCTGTCTGTCGCCTGGCTTAAATGTAATACTCCTGTGTGGTCTGCCTCCGATGGTTTCTTTCTTGTTACCCTGCTAATTTTCATTTCCAGATCCAAACTTCCTGACCCGGGTGGTGGGGTACGTGTCCTATTTTCAGACTCTGATGGCACGTCCCCCAGTGAACTAAAAGACTCTGGCCTTGGAAGTGCGAAGAAGTCCGCAGACTCAGTAGGGAAACATTTTAAGGTGTTTCTGCACCCACCCGGACTGTCGTTCCCAGGGCTGAATGGAGTGTCCGGAGGCCACTCCTTTAGGAGGGGGAACTGTCAGGAACGGTGTCATCTCCGGTTTCTCCTGCTGGTGGCACTATTACATTCAGCACCAAAAGGGTGTAATTCTAGTGGCCACCAGCGGGGGTCTCCCTGCCTGGACTGCAGACTTGCCATCAAGCACACCTGTCATGGTTTTGCTGGACTATATAAACCCGCCCTGAACTAACCTCCAGTGCTTCAGTATTCCTCTGCTAAGCCCTTGTCCCTGCCAGTACCTGCTCTTGTTCCAGCCTGTTCCTGTTTGTTCCTGAACCCCGTTTGGTATCCTGAATTTGAACCCAGTTTCCTGTTCCCTGCTCCTTGGTCTGCTTCATTATTCCTGGTTTCTGTTCCCTTGTCGCTTTGGCCCATGCCTTATATTTTATTTCATGTTGGTTTCCTTGCTTGTGTATTATATTAGTTAGATAGATAGTTAGGTGGGTTTGGGGGTTTTCTGTGTTTTCACCATTTTCTTGTTTTTGGTTTGCTGTCTTGTTTTCACATGTATCTTTATCATTAATAATAAACATACTTTCTTTATTTACTCGTTTGTCCCTGATTCCTTGGTGCAGCCCAGCGATCTGATCACCTGCATTGGATGTTGTGTATAACATCCCCCTGACAGGCGGTTTGCAGGCGCTATTGCGCTAATAATAGCACCTGCAAACCGACCCGAAAGTGCTGCTGCTTTCTCTCCAGTGTGAAAGCCCTAAGGGTTTTCACACTGGAGCGGTGCGCTAGCAGGATGGGAAAAAAAGTCCTACTAGCAGCATCTTCGGAGCGGTGAAGGAGCGGAGTATATACCGCTCCTTCGCCGCTCCTGCCCATTGAAAACAATGGGACAGCGCGGCTATACCGCCGGCAAAGCGCCTCTGCAGAGGCGCTTTGCGGTGGTTTTTAACCCTTTCTCGGCCGCTAGCGGGGGGTAAAACCTCCCCGCTAGCGGCCGAATACCGATGGTAAAGCGCCGCTTACAATAGCGGCGCTTTACCGCTGATACCGCCCGCACCCCAGTGTGAAAGGGCCCTTAGGTTAGGCCTGTTTGTTTTGATTTGAGGCTGGGAGTGTTTAGTATAGTAGTGGGTGTGATCACCTGTGCTCTGACTCAGACGCCTCCCCTGCTTTCAGGAAGATTGTTCTGGAGTAGAGGTTGGACCTGAAGTTTGAGTGGCAGGCAGCTCATGTGAGGAGGTCTGACCAATTCCCATTCTGTATTGGCAGGGGGCAGGCCTCCCATATAAACTGGGGTCACATGCTGCTAAGGGATTCTGATGGTGCAGGAAAAAGGAGAATGGAGTTTTAGGTAGCTGCCGCAGGGCGTCCCCATGTGGGGGGCACGCCAAGCACAGAGGAGGGCTGGAGGAGCTGATAGGATGTATTCCTGTATAAAGATCTTCCCCATGGAGTTAGTGTCAAGCTGCTCTGACCGGGAAACACAGGACTTACACTTTGGAGAAGGTCAGTGAGGAAGAAGCAAAAGGAAAATTGTTGAGAGTAGTGCAGAATGCTGTGTCCGGGGAACGCAGCGTTTGCAGTTATGGACTGGCTGGGAGCAGTAGTCTGCTTATTGCCATGTGCTTAGAATGATAGTCTTTTATATTTGTTAACATTCAATTTGCAACAGTCAGGAGATGAAAATTGTGTGTGATTAATGAAGTAAAAACTAAAACTATGTCCATTTTTCATACACAGGAAGACCTCAGCCAGGTCGAGGCTCTGGAATGTGGCACACAGGAGGAGGCTGTGGAATGTGGCAGCCAGGAGGAGGTGCGGGTTAGTGGCAGCCAGGAGGAGGCAGGGCTAAGTGGCAGCCAGGAGAAGCCTGGGACCAGTAGGAGCCTGACCGAATTGCAGGTCTCTCCCCTTCCAACCAAAAGACCCAGGAAGGGGAGTCACGTGCAGGATTCAGCACTCAGGCTGATTCAGGGGGCTTCTGCGTCCCTCAGAGCCACCCCCACTCCTGAAGAGGCCTTTGCCTACATGGCTACCACCAAACTGTAGGGCATGCAGGAGGGTCAACGCCAGCTGTGTGAGGACCTTCTTTATAAAGTCTTAACTAAGGGGGTGATGGGCGAAATCACACCCAATACCCACGTGATTGAGTTGGAACATCCTCCTCCTCCTCCTCCTCCTGCCACAACTCCACCGCCACAGCGTAGAAGGAAGCATGGAAGGAAGACCAGAGAGTGATGACCCTGGGTTCAGTCTGGTCTGGCAAAAGATGTAGTCTCTTGTATGACCACAGCCTGGGGACACAGATGTCATCTGCTGCTTTCATGATCTCTGGGACTTCTGGACCAGACTGCACTCCCTTAGATATGGACTCCTCAGGCCACCAATTTTGCAGTAAAATAACTGATGTCTGCCCTGGGGGTCAAAGGCTTCACCAATTTCTGCTGTTTCTCCAGCGTTGCCTCCCTCTTTGTTTGTTTGTGAACCCTTAATAAAGGTTTTTTGGTTTCAATTATACTTGCCTATGTGTGTTTTCCTTCAAAAGGGACAGTTTGTTTGTGAGGAGGCAGGTATATTTCAAAAATACAATGTGAAATTAACAAGAGACACCAACACCAAGCAATCTCCTTGAGATTAATAAATAATACAAGATAATAATGGTGTTGTGGTAACTTGACACACAAAACACACACAAAAATATTCTGGATGTTAAATAACTAAAAAAAAAAAAAAAAACTAGATCAGCCTTGAAAAAAATACAAACCAAAAAAAAAAAAAACACATCAGGCTTTAAAAAAAAAAAAAAAAAAACACAAAAAAATTATATAGATTTTTGGTCAGATGTGACAAATCATAATATATTGAGGGAATCACGATAAATAAGAAAATAAGGAGTTTGTGAGAACTCTGTGTGAATATCAGCAGCAAAACTACTTCGTTCTTCCTGCATTATAAAGAGGAAGAGAGTGCGCTGTATTAAACAATTTTAAAGATTGCAGCGTGACGAAAGTGCTCTCTCCATTCCGAACGCTAATTTTACCAGACCGAGCTGTTCCATCTCGGAATTTCTTCTGAGCATGCGTGGCACTTTGTGCGTTGGAATTGTCTACACACGGTCGGAATTGATGAGATCGGATTTTGTTGTAGGAAAATTTTATAGCCTACTATCAAACTTTGTGTGAAAATCTGATGGAAAAAGTCCGATGGAGCCCACACACGGTCGGAATTTCCAACAACACGCTCCGATCGCACATTTTTCGTCGGAAAATCTGACCGTGTGTACGGGGCATAACAGTTTTGCAGCAAAGGATTTATACAAGAGGAGATTGAGGTAGTGATACTCTGCAGGAGTCAGTGCAGAGAAGGAAGAGGAGCAATAGTCTGCAGTGGAGATATGCAGGAGAACAGACTGTGAATGTTATGCCCTGTACACACGACCGGTTTAGCCGTCGGAATAAACTCCAAAGGTTTCTCCGATGGAACACCGACGGAATTCCATTCAAGCGGTCTTGCCTACACACGGTCAATCCAAAGTCCGACCGTCCAGAATGCGGTGACGTACAGCACGTACGACTGGACTAGAAAAAGGAAGTTCAATAGCCAGTAGCCAATAGCTTCCATCTTGTACTTGCTTCAGAGCAAGTGTCGTTTTTGGTCCGTCGGAACAGCATACAGATGAGCGGTTTTTCCGATAGAAATTGGTTCCATCTGAAATATTTAGAGCATGTTCTATTTCTAGGTCCGTCAGAATTTAAAAAAAAAAAAAGTCCGATGAGGCACACACACGATCGGATAAGACGATGAAAAGCTTCTGTCTGACTTTTTCTGTTGGACATTCCGCTCGTGTGTACGCGGCATTAGAAGTTAGAATGTAATTTTCAGGGCTAAAGCTGCTAATCAATGTTCTACAAATGTGATGACAATTTAATAAGTGCTGTGGGCATCCCATATCCTTCTTTACCCCAGCCAAGTTGTATCCCCCAATAAACGCAACAAAACTACGCAAATGACTTCGCATTATCTAAGAGGTGATGTATGGGGTCTGGCAGCAGGGTGATTTGGCGGATTGTCGTTCAGTAGTGCTAACACCATGGCCATACTCCTCTAAAACCTAGGTGCGTCTTATGGTCAGGTGCATCTTATGGAGCGAAAAATATGGTAACTAGCATTAATCAGGAGAGGAGAACAGAAGTTGATACCAAATCACATATTAAGCAAGTTTTAACTGACACCATAAATGCTTGCAAGGCTGCATTTAAAAGTGGGCTCGGAATCCACAATCCATAATCTGTCCACCTCATTCAGCAATGGTATGAAAATAAATAAGTAAAATAAATAATAAATAAATAAAAATACAAATGGATATAAATAAGAACTTTTATTTTTTATTTTTATTTATTTTATTTATTTTATTTTATTTATTTTTTTATGCCATTGCCGAATTTGTTATTTTCCTGTATTTTTTGACCTTTTGGATCATCTAAGTCCACTATTTAATATATTCAATATATTTTTTTATATCCAACACATTTAATATGTCTATTATTTCACACACCACAAGTTCTTCTAGACTCTGTCACATCAATCTTTCCATATCTATTTTACTTTGTTGTTGATCTTTGATGTAATATTCTATGGGACCTTTGCAACCAGATACAGCATTTTTTAGCATTTAGGCTCGATTCACACTGGTGCGATGCGGGAACCCTGCAAATCCACTGCGGGTTCCCGCATCGCACCTGACTCACAAGGCAGTTACACTACCTTATGTGAACCGCTGGGAGTATCAATACAAAGTTAATGACACCCACAGATCAGTTCGCATATCGCAGTGCGAACTATCAGTTCAGACATGAATCAGATCACATGGGTGTGAACACCCATGCGATCCGATTCTGGTGCGGACCAAAAAAAGGGTCCTGTGCGAGTTCGGTTCGAATGTGATGCAAATTCAGCCATACTATCTGTATGGCTGAAATCGCATCGCACAGACATCGCATATGATTTGCACTGCAGTGCGGTGTGAAACACATGCGATATCACACAGCGCACCAGTGTGAATCGAGCCCTATAATCTATTGCTTTTTGACAGTAATTCGATTCACATCCATTTAAGAAGCTACATGACATATCCAGCTTTTCTGTGTTATACTTATAACGGGTTTATTTCAGTTCGCTACATGTGCCTTTTAAATTTGAACTTGAACTTGGCGCAATTACACCTGTGAGTGTTAAAAGTCAATTAGTCCATTCCCCTGGGTGTCATGAGGTCAATCAGCTGCCTCTATAAATTCCCGGAGGTTTCCTCAATCAAACAGGCTGATGAAGAAAGCGTGGATTGCTTCCGAAACGCTTTCCCATTGGTTCTCATGGCGGACGGACTGACAGCTTCTCTCTACACTCCCGCTGGAGATACATACTTTGGATGGATATCCAGGCATGGACTGGCCATCGGGACTACCGGGAGTTTCCCGGTGGGCCGATGGCTCAGTGGGCCAGTCAGTTGCGGTCCTGGAGCCGCTCCTCTCTGACAGTGAGTGATCGCGATTTCACTCCTGTCAGGAGGAGCTGCTTCCATCACTTGCTGGAAAGAGCATTAGGCGTTATGCTCCCTCCAGCCTGCAGGGGAGATGGACAGCCGGCAGACTTTTCTTCCTCTCTCCCCTTATCACTTGTTATCACATGACTGGAGAGAGGAACGAGAAGCTGCCTTCAAAACGGTGAGTACATGTGGGAGGGGGAGGAGAGGGAGGACTCTCTGATGTGAAGGGGACTTCTGATGGGGACACTGATGTGAAGGGGACTTCTGATGGGGACCCTCTGATGTGAAGGGGACTGCTGGTGGGGACTCTGATGTGAAGGGGACTCCTGATGGGGACTCTGATGTGAAGGGACTTCTGATGGGGACTCTCTGATGTGAAGGGGAGTTCTGATGGGGACTCTCTGATGTGAAGGGGACTTCTGATGGGGACTCTGATGTGAAGGGGAGTCTCTGATGTGAAGGGGACTGCTGATGGGGACTCTGATGTGAAGGGGACTGCTGATGGGGACTCTGATGTGAAGGGACTTCTGATGGGGACTTTGATGTGAAGGGGACTTCTGATGGGCACTCTCTGATGTGAAGGGGACTGCTGATGGGGACTCTGATGTGAAGGGGACTGCTGATGGGGACTCTGATGTGAAGGGACTTCTGATGGGGACTCTGATGTGAAGGGGACTTCTGATGGGGACTCTCTGATGTGAAGGGGACTGCTGGTGGGGACTCTCTGATGTGAAGGGGCTTCTGATGGGGATTCTGATGTGAAGGGGCTACTGATGGGGACTCTGATGTGAAGGGGACTTCTGATGGGGACTCTGATGTGAAGGGGACTTCTGATGGGGACTCTGATGTGAAGGGGACTTCTGATGGGGACTCTGATGTGAAGGGGACTTCTGATGGGGACTCTGATGTGAAGGGGACTTCTGATGGGCACTCTCTGATGTGAAGGGACTTCTTATGGGGACTCTGATGTGAAGGGGACTGCTGGTGGGGACTCTGATGTGAAGGGGACTTCTGATGGGGACTCTCTGATGTGAAAGGGACTGCTGGTGGGGACTCTCTGATGTAAAGGGGACTGCTGGTGGGGACTCTGATGTGAAGGGGACTGCTGGTGGGGACTCTGATGTGAAGGGGACTGCTGGTGGGGACTCTGATGTTAAGGGGCTTCTGATGGGGATTCTGATGTGAAGGAGCTACTGATGGGGACTCTGATGTGAAGGGGACTTCTGATGGGGACTTTGATGTGAAGGGGACTTCTGATAGGGACTCTCTGATGTAAGGGGGGCGCTGTTGGGGACATTCAAAATTAAAGTGGGCCTGTCATGGGCCTGCCAAATTTTTGTCCCAGTCCAGCCCTGTGTATATCAGAGCATCGGACGGACCATCACGGCCACAGAGGGCAGCTCGACGCCGGTTCTCTCTGAACAGATTCCAGGCTGATCTCACTCCCTCTATATGGCTTGCCTTCTTCTTTTATGGATAGAGACCATAGCTCCCGGTTTATACTTGGACTTCCCATCCACTACAAATTTTCATCCCCCGCCACACCCACTTATGAGTGCCATTGCTGTTTATATTGATTTTTATCTTTTAATAAATTACACGGTGCCTGATTGGTGCTTTTTTTCCCTTCCCTTAAGCAAGTTTTAGTTGCCCAAAACTGCCCTTTCTTGCCAGTATACATCAAAACAATAGAAATATAATATAGTTCAATACAACAACAGGAACAATACATACAGGTGAGACAGAACACTCCCTGCTTTAAATCTTTAGATTTCACAATAAACCCCATATAAATCCATAAAAGATTACTTTTTTGGACCTAAAAAAACAAGAGAGGGAGAACATGCAAAACATATATAAGTCCAAAAACATCAGCTGAAATCTGGGATGATCTTTGATATTGCAGTCTGATACCTGAAACAGTCCTTGAAGACATTAAAGTGGATCTAAACCCTCACATACAGTGCCTTGAAAAAGTATTCATTCCCCTTGAAATTTTCCACATTTTCTTCTATTACAACCAAAAATGTAAATGTAGGTTATTGGGATTTTAAGTGATAGACCAACACAAAGTCGCACATAATTGTGAAGTGGAAGGAAAATTATAAATGGTTTTCAAAATTGTTTTTACAAATAAATAACTGAAAAGTGTGCCGTGCATTTGTTTTTAGCCCCCTTTACTCTAATACCCCAAACTAAAATCTAGTGGAACCAATTGCCTTCAGAAGTCACCTAATTATTAAATAGAGTCCACCTATGTGTAATTTAATCTCAGTATAAATACAGTTGTTCTGTGAAGCCCTCAGAGGTTTGTGAGAGAACCTTAGTGAACAAACAGCTTCATGAAGGCCAAGGAACACACCAGAAAAGTCAGGGATAAAGTTGTGGAGAAGTTAAAAGCAGGGTTAGTTTATAAAAAAATATCCCAAGCTTTATACATCTCACGGAAAACTCTTCAATCCATCATCCGAAAATGGAAAGAGTATGGCACAACTGCAAACCTACCAAGACATGGCCGTCCACCTAAACTGACAGGCCGGGCAAGGAGAGCATTATTAAGAGAAGCAGCCAAGAGGCTCATGGTAACTGATGGAGCTGCAGAGATCCACACCTCTGGTGGGAGAATCTGTCCACAGGACAACGATTAGGCCTCATTCACACGAGGCAGACTCCGCTTCCACGGAGCCCGCCTCGGTCCGCCAGCTCAGCGGGAGATCAGTCCGTTGATCTCCGCTGAGCCGGCGGATGACAGGTCCCTCTCTGCTCACTGAGCGGGGAGGGGCTTGTCAGGCGCCGCTGCTGCCTATGGAGAGATCGGACGAAAACGGACAGCATGTCCGTTTTCGTCCGATCTCACCCGATCCGCCAGCGACGGATCTGGACGTAGGGCCATCCGTCTGCTTTTAGCAGATCAGACGGGGTCGGATGTCAGTGGACATGTCTCCGCTGACATCCGTCGCTCCATAGGCTAACATGGAGCGCCTGTTCAGGTCCGCCGTCAAAACTGACAGGCGGACCTGAACGGTCCGATCGTGTGAAACGAGCCTAAGTCGTGCACTCCACAAGTCTGGCCTTTATGGAAGAGTGGCAAGAAGAAAGAAAGACATTGTTGAGAGAAAGCCATAAGAATACCCTGAACACCATGTGGCAGGATCATGTTTTGAGGATGCTTTTCTTCAGTAGGGATAGGGAAACTGCTCAGAGTTGATGGGAAGATGGATGGGGCCAAATACAGGGCAATCTTAGAAGAAAACCTGTTAGAGTTTGCAAAAGACTTGAGACTGGGGCGGAGGTTCACCTTCCAGTAGGACAACGACCTTCAACATACAGCCTTAGCTCAAATGGAATGGTTTAGATCAAAGTATATTTGTGTGTTAGAATGGCCCAGTAAAAGTCTAGACCGAAATCCAATTGAGAATCTGTGACAAGACTTGAAAATTGCTGTTCACGGATGCTCTCCATACAATCTGACAGAGTGTGAGCTATTTTGCAAAGAAGAATGGGCAAAAATGTCTCTCTAGATGTGCAAAGCTGTTAGAGACATCCCCAAAAAGACTTGCAGCTGTAATTGCAGCGAAAGGTGGTTCTACAAAGTATTGACTCAGGGGAGCTGAATACAAATACACGCCACACTTTTCACATATTTATTTGTAAAACATTTTGAAAACCATTTATCATTTTCCTTCCACTTCACAATTATGTGCCACTTTGTGTTGGTCTATCACATAAAATCACAATAAAATACATTTACATTTTTGGTTGTAACATGACAAAATGTGGAAAATTTCAAGAAGTGTGAATACTTCCGGTGAAGTGAACAGCCTCAGATGATACACAGAGATGAAACAAATCTCCCTATATAAGTTTTATTTGTGTATCTGCTGTCTTCAGCTTTTTATACTGTTTAGAAAATATAAATCAAGTTAGATTTTTTTTCTTCCTGTTATAGCTGTGGGAGTGTAGTCTTGGCATAGACTGTGTGACAGCTGATTGGAAGAAAGGCACACACTCCCCCCTCCACATAGGCAGAGGAAGGAAGGAATTTGCAGAGCTGTGCTGTGAATAGACAAGCTCTCTGCTAATCTATTTATAGCATCCACCCCGACACAAATTTTCAGCTGCTTTTTTCTCCCGTCTCTGAGAACTTGTCAGAAGTTATCATGCTGATAACAGAGGAACGAAACAGCAGAAAGACACGGGACTCAGGGCTTTGAAGAGAGATAAGTCAACACTACAGATATACAGTGGGGACGGAACGTATTCAGACCCCCTTAAATTTCCCACTCTTTGTTATGTTGCAGCCATTTGCTAAAATGATTTAAGTTCATTTTTTCCTCATTAATGTACACACAGCACCCCACATTAACAGAAAAACACAGAATTGTTGACATTTTTTGCAGATTTATTAAAAAAGAAAAACTGAAATATCACATGGTTCTAAGTATTCAGACCCTTTGCTGTGACACTCATATATTTAACTCAGGTGCTATCCATTTCTTCTAAACATCCTTGAGATGGTTCTACACCTTCATTTGAGTCCAGCTGTGTTTGATTGTACTGATTAGACTTGATTAGGAAAGCCACAAACCTGTCTTTATAAGACCCTACAGCTCACAGTGCATGTCAGAGCAAATGAGAATCATGAGGTCAAAGGAACTGCCTGAAGAGCTTAGAGACAGAATTGTGGCAAGGCACAGATCTGGCCAAGGTTACAAAAACATTTCTGCTGCACTTAAGGTTCCTAAGAGCACATTGGCCTCCATAATCCTTAAATGGAAGACTTTTAGGTCGACCAGAAACCTTCCTAGAGCTGGCCGTCCGGCCAAACTGAGCTATCGGGGGAGAAGAACCATGGGGAGAGAAGTAAAGAAGAATACAAAGATCACTGTGGCTGAGCTCCAGAGATGCAGTCGGGAGATGGGAGAAAGTTGTAGAAAGTCAACCATCATTGCAGCCCTCCACCAGTCGGGGCTTTATAGCAGAGTGGCCCGACGGAAGCCTCTCCTCAGTGCAAGACACATGAAAGCCCGCATGGAGTTTGTTAAAAAACACCTGAAGGACTCCAAAATGGTGAGAAATAAGATTCTTTGGTCTGATGAGACCAAGATAGAACTTTTTGGCCTTAATTCTAAGCGGTATGTGTGGAGAAAACCAGGCAGTGCTCATCACCTGTCCAATACAGTCCCAACAGTGAAGCATGGTGGTGGCAGCATCATGCTGTGGGGGTGTTTTTCATCTGCAGGGACAGGACGACTGGTTGCAATCGAGAGAAAGATGAATGCGGCCAAGTACAGGGATATCCTGGATGAAAACCTTCTCCAGAGTGCTCTGGGCCGAAGGTTTACCTTCCAACAAAACACAGATGACCCTAAGCACACAGCTAAAATAAGAAAGGAGTGGCTTCACAACAACTCCGTGACTGTTCTTGAATGGTCCAGCCAGAGCCCTGACTTAAACCCAATTGAGCATCTCTGGAGAGACCTAAAATGGCTGTCCACCAACGTTTACCATCCAACCTGGCAGAACTGGAGAGGATCTGCAAGAAGGAATGGCAGAGGATCCCCAAATCCAGGTGTGAAAAACATGTTGCATCGTTCCCAAAAAGACTCATGGCTGTATTAGATCAAAAGGGTGCTTCTACTAAATACTGAGCAAAGGGTCTGAATACTTAGGACCATGTGATATTTCAGTTTTTCTTTTTTAATAAATCTGCAAAAATGTCAACAATTCTGTGTTTTTCTGTCAATATGGGGTGCTGTGTGTACATTAAT
Source organism: Lithobates clamitans (assembly GCA_037952925.1). Taxonomy (NCBI): domain Eukaryota; kingdom Metazoa; phylum Chordata; class Amphibia; order Anura; family Ranidae; genus Lithobates; species Lithobates clamitans. The sequence continues at coordinate 958,517 of JBBGZY010001537.1, forward strand.
GAGGAACAAATTAACTTAAATGATTTTAGCAAATGGCTGCAATATAACAAAGAGTGAAAAATTTAAGGGGGTCTGAATACTTTCCGTCAAATTTCATAAATCGGGTTTATATCCACTTTAACCACTTCAGCCCTGGAAGGATTTACCCCCTTAATGACCAGGCCATCTTTTGCAATACGGCACTGTGTTAATTTAACCACTTAGTGACCATCTCCTGTAGATATACGGTGGCAATGTGGCTCTGTCCCGCGAATCGCCATACCCATACGGCGGCTCCTTTAAGAGCCATAGCAGGCGTGCTGCACGGCAGGGGACCCGATGCACGTGGCTGGCAGGCGCAATGGCCGCCAGCCACACGCGATGGCGGGCACGTGAGCCAGAACAGGGATTTGTGTATGTAAACACACAAATCCTCGTTCTGACAGGAGAGAAGAGACAGATCTGCTGTTAGTAATAATTGCGAACTGCGATACGTCTCCTACTCAGTCAGTCCCATCCCCCCACAGTTTGAAACACTCCCTAGGGAACACATTTAACCCCTTGATCACCCCCTAGTGTTGACCCCTTCCCTACCAGTGACATTTATACAGTAATCAGTGCATTTTTATAGCACTGATCGCTGTGTAAATGTCAATGGTCCCAAAAAGTGTGAAAAGTGTCCGATCTGTCTGCTGCAATGTCGCAGTCCCGCTAAAAATCGCAGCTCACCGCCATTACTAGTAAAAAAAAAAATAATAATAATAATAAAATGCCATAAATCTATTTCCTATTTTGTAGATGCTATAACTTTTGTGCAAACCAATCAATATACGCTTATTGCAATTTTTTTACCAAAAATATGTAGAAGAATATATATTGGCCTAAACTGATGAAGAAATTTGTCTCACGACCGCGCAATTGTCAGTTAAAGCGACGCAGTGCCGTATCACAAAAAATGGCCTGGTCATTAAAGGGGCAAATCCTTCTGGCAAATCCTTCTGGGGCTGCAGCGGTTAACTGACAATTGCACGGTCGTGCGACGTTGTACCCAAACAAAATTGATGTCCTTTTTTTTCACAGAGCTTTCTTTTGATGGTATTTGATCACCTCTGCAGTTTTTATTTTTTGCGCTATAAACAAAAAAAAAGCAACAATTTAAAAAAAACAAAACAATATTTTTTACTTTCTACTATAAAACATATCCAATAAAAATATGTAAAAAATCTAATTTATTCATCAATTTAGGCCAATTTGTATTCTGCTACATATTTGTGGTAAAAAAAAAACAGATCTCTCTCTCCCTGTCTGACAGAACGAAGGTCTGCCTTGTTTACATAGGCAGGCCGCCGTTCTGTCATTCCCGAGAACGATCGCAGGTGGTCAGCAGCGCACGCACACCTCAGACCAGAGAGCACGGACAATTTACAGGTATGTTGTTTTGCGCAACCAAGCTGCCCTGCTGCAGTGTATGTGCAGGGGGCGGTCCGGAACTAGTTAAGTCACTTTTCCATGGTTGGCAAAACATGCATATTACTTTTGAGGTAAAAGTTGAAAGGTCTTTCCTGTTGATCTGAAAGAACTGCAAATGATTATGCCCTCAGCAGGTTCTGCTTTCAACCTGAGAGGTAGAGAATTTTCACGTTTGAAGACTGGAGTAGAAGACGGATATATTTTTTGGGTTGCTTACTGCAATACCAAGACGCCAGAGGCATTGTTTGAGCTGTCAGCCATATCTGTTTGGCACTTGGTAGCTGGTTTTGCAGCTCATCTGCAGCCTAGGCCAAGCCTCAGTTGCGGGAAAGAAGAATCAAACTATTTGGGGCTCTTGCTTGGACTCTTTTGCAGTTACCATGTGTAGTTCCATCGACGACAAGACTAACCTAAAATTGCGGATGGTTCACTGTGAGCAACTCTGTGGTATCTACTAAAAAAGATGGTGATTTAGAAAAGCTAGTTGCACAGCCCATAAACTGATGAACATGTCTTGCATGGTCTCAGCATTAGCAGATTCCTGGACAGCTGTTCAATGTTCAGTTTTGTTGCAGTGGAAATGACATGGAATTTAACCTGTTGACGATGAAACTTGCACTTCTCCAGTTTACAATAGAGATTGTTTTCTCTTAGTTTCTGAAGCACACGACAGACATCTGTGTGGTGGCTCTCCAGGGACTTGGCAAATATGAGGACATCATCGAGATAAACCACCTCACATAACTGCAACAAATCTCGGGGGACATCGTTAATAAATTCCTGGAAAACTGCCGGGGCGTTACAAAGGCCAAAAGGCATTACGAGTTACTCATAATGGCCTGTTCTGGTATTAAACGCAGTTTTCCACTCGTCGCCCTCATTAATCCGCACAAGATTGTATGCCCCTCTCAAATCAAGCTTCGTGAAAACCGTTGCTCCCTTGAGGCGGTCAAATAACTCAGTAATCAACGGAATCGGGTAGGCATTCTTAATCGTGAAACGATTGAGACCTCTATAATCAATACAAGGTCTCAGTTCACCGCTCTTCTTCTTCACAAAGAAGAAACCAGCACCAGCAGGAGATGAGGATTTGCGGATGAAACCTTGTGGAAGTGCATCTGCAACATACTCCCCCATAGCCTTAGCCTTATCCTCCAAGACCGACAAAGGGTAAACCTGGCCACGAGGGGGTATGGCACCTGGTTGAAGGTCAATTGCACAATCATAAGGCCGGTGAGGAAGCAAACTACCGCCTTGACCTTTGTCAAAGACATCGCTAAAATAGTGGTACTCCTCTGGCAGGGAGGAGAGTAAAGAGGTGCACAGTACCTTGGCTATCTTCTGGAAGCATGTCTCACTGCATTGTGGTGACCAGGAGAGAACCTCAGCACGGAGTGGGGCTGTGCCTCTGTAACCATGGATAACAAATAACCAGCAGAAACCTAGGTGAGGAAATAACTTGGAATTGGATTATCTCATGGTGAAGAGCCCCTACGGCTATGGACAACAGAACCGTCTCATGAGTCACATGGGCAGGCTGTAGAGGTCTCCGTCAAGAGCCTCAATGGCAAGTGGAGTGTCACGCAGCTGCAGCGGAATCGAGTGCTGCGATACAAAGGCAGCATCAATGAACAAGCCTGCAGCCCCAGAGTGCATTAGAGCCTGTATCTCGATGGACGACTCAGCCCAAGAAAGGGTGACCAAAACCAGGGGCTTATCCTTCTGGATAACTGGAGACGAAACAATGCCACCTAAGGTCTGTCCATGACAGGACCTCAAGGTTCGGGCGTTCCCTGGACGGATAGGACAAGACTTCAAAAAGTGACCTGCCTGGCCACAATAAAGGCACAATCTCTCCCTCCTCCTAAAGGCTCTCTCATCCGCAGAGAGATGCGTGAAGCGCAAGTTCATGGGTTCATCTTCACTGACCAACTCGGTACCAGGAAGCATGGGAGATGAGGGAGGCACGGGAAGGACTGCAGCGCTCGGAGGCAAACGTACAGGAGGCTTCCGCAAGCGCTCCTTAAAAGAGAGGCTTTCTCTGAGTCTGGAGTCAATGAGGATGGCAAACGTGATCAACCTCTCCAGCTCAGTGGGTAAATCTCGGGCTGCTATCTCATCCTTGATGGAATCCGAGAGACCATGAGAAAAAGCAGCCACGAGGGCCTCATTGTTCCAAGCAACCTCTGCTGCCAGAGTACGGAATTCAATGGCGTAGTCGGCAACAGTTCTCGTACTCTGTTTGATGGAAATGAGGCACTTGGCAGCAGAAGCGGAGTGTGTGGGAAAGTCAAATACCCTTTTAAAGGAGGCCACAAAGTCAGGGTAACTAAAGACAACAGGTTTTTGCGTCTCCCATAGTGGGTTTGCCCAGGCCAAGGCTCTCTCAGAAAGCAAAGATATCACGAAACCTACTTTGCTTCTGTCCATGGGAAACGCCTGGGGCAGCATCTCAAAGTAAATCTCAACCTAGTTGCGAAACCCTCTGCATTGAACTGGATTGCCCCCAAATCACTGAGTGAGCGGAGGGGAACCAGACATAACTCTTATAGAGGTAATACTCGAGGCGGGTGCCTGCTGCAGGGACAGCCTGCAACTCAGGTTGTACTGGAGCAGCCACAGTGGGAGTTTCCAGGTGAGCCGTGCGACTCAGGAGCATTTGTAACGCTATGGCAAACTGATCCATGCTGTGATCTTGGTCATCCAATCTGGAAAAAATATTACCAACAAGTGGATTGACTGTATCTTCTGAATTCATGGCCTTCGCCTACTATCAGGAACCATGAATCAGGCGGAGACAGAAGTATAGTTAAATCACACTTGTTTAATAATATAATAATAAGGTAAACAGAGTAAGCGTAGCCAAAACAAGCCAGAGTTCAGTAACCGGATCGGGTAGTCAGCCGAGCAAATGTCAGAGAGCCAGAGATAAAGTAGTAGTACAGCAAGCAGGATCAGGAGCCAGAAGGAATGTCAGCTGAGCAAGTCTTCAACAGGAAAGCAGGAGAAAGTCTCTGTGATGTTCACAAAGGCGAAGGCAGAAATCAAGTGAGCTGGACGACTTTAAGTAGGCAGGACTGACGAGCAGAATCAACAACAGCTGGGTAACTGTGGAGAGAGATGGGAGCTGGCAATTTGCCGACAGAGAAGTCTTGTAATGTCACTGAGATTGAGGTGGCATGTCGTGCTGTGCTGGTGGAATGGTACCTATATGGAATTGCTGCATCCATTGGTAGAAGGGTAGCCCGATATGAGGTGTGCGCTATAAAGAAGAGGAATGTACAGGAAGGGTTATCTGTGCAAATAAAGTACAGTATGCATACTTCTAAGTTGGAGTGCCATCTTACAAATGATTTCACATGACAGTAGCCTCCGCCTGTGTGTGCAGCAATTAGCGAGCACTACGAATGAGTCCCCACTTGGGCACATTAAGCCCTGCCCATATGTTACATAGTTACATAGTAGGTGAGGTTGAAAAAAGACACAAGTCCATCAAGTCCAACCTATGTGTGTGATTATATGTCAGTATTACATTGTATATCCCTGTATGTTATGGTCATTAGCAGGGATAACTGGCTTGTGGCGGCCTTTTTGATCCTTCGATGTCGGCTCTTCCTATCATTGTGAAGCAGAATTCACCAAGCTTTGGATTGTTCACCCACTAATAGGGAACGTGAGCTGGGTTTAGACTGTCGTGAGACAGGTTAGTTTTACCCTACTGATGATGTGTTGTCGCAATAGTAATTCTGCATTAGCATTTGTAAATATGTTAGTTTTACCATGTTGTTTGCAGTAGTTTTTTACAGAATCAACTATATACTGTATGTATTTTGGTTAGGAGTACCACAACTTTAAAAGTCAACTGATATGATATGTCTAATACTAGTTTTCCCTAAAAGCAGTAAGTGTAATGGAAAAATAGGAATTAAAACATATCTAAACCCAAGATCAAAAAATGTATTATATTACAGCTTACCAATCCTTAGATGTGGATTTAGTTTCCTTTTTAAATGCTTTGTTCCCTTCATTGTCACCTATTAATCCTGAAAATAGCAGACGTTCTGCCCAAGGGTGGGTATGTTTACTCCCCCCACTGTATCTATGAAGAGAGCCATGGTTGTTATCTAGGCTGGACTACTCTGTCTGCCATTGTTCAGTTCCAATACATGGCGGCTGATGGGATTAGTAGTGTAATTAAAAAATACATTTTGTGCCTTCAGTGAAGTTCAGAAGAAGTAACAAGGACATCACACCAAAAAGTATTTTCTGTACTTGCTAAAAACGTTCTTGAAAAATGAAAGATAATGCAGCCACCACATCTAAGGACTGGTATGCTGAAATACAATACATTTTTCTTCTTTGGTTAAAATATCTATAAACTATAAAATACAAAATTTCAATTTTGCAATTTTTCCTATCTGTATGTTTAACTCTTGTTGCTTTAATATTGCATTGATTTTCTAAAACTGTTGCAATGCGTATAGTTCACCAAGAGGAGATCTTATTTTTCTCAGCAAAAGTTGTACTTATAACATATGATGGTATATGACAAGGATGTACTAAACATAATATTGGGATAATTGGCTGCAATCATCCCATCATCCTAATATTGTGTTTAGTACGTTCCTATATGACAGGACAACGAACCTAAAGTAAAGCAATAGGACTATACACGTATCTTATATGTGTGTGTGTCTGTATGTGTGTTGCCCTGCAACTGTCCTAAGAAACATGCAGCAATCACATTTGTAGTGTTGTTATCTCTTACTTATACCTTCTCAAGGATCTCTGTGGTTAACCCCTGCCGTGAGAACTTTTTAACCGCTTGCTGCAGCCGGCTGTCATATGACGGCCAGGCGGCGCAGCTCTCGTTCTGGGAGGGCGTCATATGACGCCCTCACCTTCCCTGCCCACCAGGGGGCGCACGTGCGCTGCTGGCGGCAATCGCGCCCCATCGTGTCACTGGGCACTCAATGCGCTTGCCCGGCGGCCGCGATGTCCGCCGGGCGCCCGCGATTGCACGGTAACACGGCAGGACAGTGGATCTGTGTGTGTAAACACACAGATCCACGTCCTGTCAGAGAGGAGAGGAGACCAATGTGTGTTCTCAGTATAGAGCAGTATAGAGCAACACAGATTGGTCTCCTCCCCTTGTGAGTCCCCTCCCCCTTCAGTTAGAAACACTCCCTAGCAACATAATTAACCCCTCGATCACCCCCTAGTGTTAACCCCTTCCCTGCCAGTCACATTTATACAGTAATGAGTGCATTTTTATAGCCCGGATCGCTGTATAAATGTGAATGGTCCCAAAAAAGCATCAAAAGTGTCTGATATGTCTGCCACAATATCGCAGTCATGATAAAAATCACAGATCGCCGCTATTACTAGTAAAAAAAAATAATAATAATAAAAATGCTATAAATCTATCCCCTATTATGTAGACGCTACAACTTTTGCTCAAACCAATCAAAATAAGCTTATTGCGATTTTTTTTTTACCAAAAATATGTAGAAGAATACGTATCGGCCTAAACTGAGGAAAAAATTTGTTAAAAAAAAAAAATTGGATATTTATTATAGCAAAAGGTAAAAAATATTGTGTTTTTTCAAAATTGTCGCTCTTCTTTTGTTTATAGCGCAAAAAATAAAAACCGCAGAGGTGATCAAATACCACTAAAAGAAAGCTCTATTTGTGGGGAAAAAATAATAAAATTTCATATGGGTACAGTGTTGTATGACCGCGCAATTGTCATTCAAAGTGTGACAGCGCTGAAAGCTGAAAAATGGCCTGGGCAGGAAGGGGGTGAAAGTGCACTGTATTGAGATGGTTAAATGTAGTCAGCAATTGTGATAACAACCTCTTTAATACCTTCAAGCAGTGTAACTTGCAGAATCTTTAACAACCCTTCAAAACAGCCAGACCAATGGAAGGGAAAAATTAGAGTAATACATCATACCGACAACAAATACAGGCAGGCAAACATGCAACCTGTAAATATTTGATGAATGGAAAGAGCACGGTACATACTAGTACCTGAAATGTTGCCTGCTCATGGCGCTGCCAATCTTTGGGTGGAAAGGACATGATCTATACTTTATACTTTATAAATCCCTGGTAGGCTGTTATAGGCTGTTATACCTGATGATCCTGCCACGTCTGCGCTCTTTTTTACTGTTTTATGAAGTATACATGCACAAGAACATGCTAGTGAAATTCGACAACTACTGAAATCTACAATCTGGTCTTAAAATGGTCAGTTTATCAAATCTGAACCTAGATTTAGCAGAGCTTTAATTTTGTAAGTAGAATAAAGTAGAGTAAGTAGTAGTAGTAGTAAGTAGAATAAAACTCCTTACATGCTCCTTCTGAGATAAATGTAGTATATCCATAAGACTAGGAAGGGTTAATGTGATTCTGATGTCACGTATGATCTTTGCATGAATAAATAGTGGGTTGACATGCAATAGCAGTCATGTACATGAAAGATGGATATTAACAGGATGAATTCTTGTATTACAGAATGACATTCCTTGCTGTGAGATGTCAAAGAAAAGTTTAAAGAACATCTGGAGGTCAACTGTCAGAGACCTGTAGAATTCCTTAGTGCAATCTTAATGGCAATTTCTTGTTTTCCTTCAAGGAATGGGTGAGGTCCCTTACAAAACCTTTTTTTCGATGACCTAGAAATTCCTACTGCACAGTAAGGCAGCCTCCAGATGTCTCCAGAAAATGCCATGGTAACAAACCAGCCTAATGTTTCAAGTCAAAATGTCACACCCAGTTGTGTATCTGTATTAGTCTGCATGAAACTAGTAATGTTCTCTGAACTGCTGCCCATGCATAAAAATGTTAGCACCTTTTAGTGACCATTACGAGTATTTATAACCAATCAATTACTTTTATGACCCATGGTTTGCCAATATTTATTACCTATCTTGTTACCTTATGTTTGTAAATAGTTAACAATGTCCAAATGTTAACAGACATGTTAAGGTTTTTCTAAACTAATAGTAATCCCCCACCCCGGTCACCCCATGTTTTGAACTAAATTCCTCTAACTGCTCCCAACCTCCTTCTGCACAACAGTGGTGTCCCACTACAGAGTTTAGCTCCTTCATGAAGAAATTTTCTTTAACACTGGTTGCGCCTATATCTTCAGTCTTGGTACATTGCCCTATTTAAGCCTATCTGACCTCAGTGTGCAGGCATGTCCCGCTCTGAAGAGAATTTCTTTGGAGTAAGTAAATACTGTCACACACCTAAATACTTAATGGATGACATCTAGTTAACCGGAGCACCATGTATCATAAACAATTGCATTTTTTCCTATTTTCATGCTTTTTACATCCTCCAATCTCTTTTAAGCCACTTCCTTTTAACATGCAGTCGCTCCAGAGTCGGCTGTAGATCATTGTTCGGGGCGACCTGAATGTGACAGTGGTGAACCATATACTAAGTAATAAACAAATGCATCTAAAAAAATGAATGTGCAATAGATCATGGGCCAGCACAAAGGGACATTACAAAAAAGAAGACACCAACAACAGATAATTTCAAACAAATAATATATTTATTTGGCAATTTAATTAATAGCCACGGTGTTATCCAAAGGGGTAACCTGATAATAACTCAAAATAAAATGAAATATGATGCCATCCTGGCTGAAATACAATAAACAAAATTTAACGGTGTCCATCCAGACAATGCTGGATGATTACTCCCCACCGGCTGAAGCCAGGAGAGAAGCTACTGGCTGAGGCCCCCAACACTGTGGCTGTTTCCATCAAATTTTGCAGGCCCATATTAAATATATATATATATAATGTCCAGACCTATTGCAGATAAATGAACCAAATCAGGGCGAAATAGACCTGGAACAAAAGCCTCCAATTCCAAAATTCCACCAGATGAGACTAGAAAGCTATGAATGGTCCTATTAAGGCCTCTTCTTATCCTATCTATGTAAAATAAGCTACCATAGGGAGACCAAATGGGCCTAGGGATCATCTCAGAGAATGCCAAAATGGCATATGGAAACATAAGCTTAATGGAGTAAAGGTCTCTCATTATTTCGCAGAGCATATCCAATGTCCTGACCTTCCCAATATCATTACCCCATGCATGAATAATTAAAACTTGGGGAGAGGGCCAGATACTGGACAAGTAAATTAAATGGTCTCTAATGTTCCTCCACCTTAAACCCCTAAAGCCCAACCAGAAAACTGAAAATTCTTTATCATGCAGACCTAGATTAGCTGAGTAGGTCCTATTTCCGGCATGTTTAGCAACCCAGAAAACATAGGAATGTCCTACTATCCAGATATTGGTGTTGGGAGAATCTGAAAAATAAAAATTATAACATTAGTAGATCAGGGTGGACATAGATTGTGGACATAGATTTTATACCTATTACTGCCCCTACGGCCTAGTTTCTTCAACATCTCTTCAGAGAAACACAGAGAATCCTCTGTAGTAGCTGCCCCAATCCTAAATGAATGAGATGTAAAACAAAAGCCGGAAAGATTTAATCGTTTCAAACAGGAAGCTAATACAGCTGAAAACTGGTACCTGGTTAGGGTAGACAGGTCCGGGTGAATAAAGAAAGAACCATTAGAAGAAGGCCTAACAGAAAGATATCTGGAAACATTCGAGACTGGACATATTAATGGATTTTTGGAATTGGCAAGTGACACCACTGGCCTTTACCTATGGGCCGGATTTGGACCTGCAGAGGAAAATTTTTAGTAGACTTCCCTCCAAAGAAACGTGAGAAAAAAGAAGATTTTCTATTCACTGCTGTAAACTCCCCAATCCTAAGGGCTCCGAAAAAGGCAATTGAGAAGGAAGCTCTAAAAAACAAGAGCTCAAATTCTGAAAAGCAAACTGTCTTCCGAAATCTTTAAGCACCTGACTAACTTGAAAAAAGGAAGATAATGAAGGCAAACCCTCAAATTTCAGAAAAAATTACACACCTGCTAGAATCTTTTGCACTGAGGCAGGACTGAGTTTAGATTGAATCAAGTTGGACACGAATGCCAGAGAGACATAGGCATTCACCTCCAAAGCATCCAAGCTCATCTCATGACAAAATTAACCCCATCCAGACCAGGAAAGATGATAGCCCACCCATGTCTTCCTTGCTACTGAGTTTTCAAGGTTAGCCATTATCAGTTCCAAATTAAGCCCCAGAGAAAATCTGGGCAAGGGGCATCATATTGATCTGCCGATGGAGCCAACTCCCGAAACTTTGTGAACGCCAAATGAGATAAAGCGTCAGCTATATTATTATGAATTCCTGCTATGTGTTTTTCGCTCTCAGCCAGATATTAAAACGCATGCAGTGCAAAACTAAAAAACGCAGCAATTTAATAACTGGTTCAGATTTCGAGGACAATGTATTAATAGCAAAGAAAACACCCCTGTTATCCGTGTGCACCAGAACTCTGCGGTTCATGAACTGAGCCTTTCAAACCACTATGGATACTATGACTGGGAATAACTCCAAGAGAACAAGGTTCTGTAAAATGTCTTGATGCAACCAATCCGAACGCCATGCAGCAGCGCACCAATGGCTGTTCATAAACGCACCGAAAGCCCGAAGAACCCGCAGCATCTGTGAAGAATTATAACTGATAGTCACTGATGAAATCTTGCTGCCATATGGTTGAACCATTAAAATTACATAAAAAGGAGTCCCACAACAAACAAAAAAACATCTAAATAGTTCAAAAACCCCCCAAAGTGTGCTGACAAAACCCAATGTAAAAATTTGGAAAAGGCTTCAAAATAAAAACAGGATAAATAAAACCCCATAGGCATACATCTGTCAAAATAGAATTGACCTTGTAATTGAAAACCCAATAAATCAAAACCTTGAGGGTGAACTGGGAGCAAACTAAATGCCGATTTGATATCCGTTTTTGCCATCAAAGCTCCGCTACCATACTCCCTTAAAATGACAAGAGCTGCATTGAATGAGAAATATGATACTGGAGCTTCAATATCTGAATCCTCATTATTCAGGGAAGAGTCCAATGGGTAGGAAAGATGATGTATCAAACAAAAACTACCACACTCCTTTTTGGGAGCAATACCCAAAGGGGAGAGCCTAAAATTCGGAAATGGGGGGTGAGGAAAGAGACTAGCTATCCTACCATCCACAATTTCTTTAGATAATTTCTTCTGAACCACATCAGCATGTATATAGGCCGAAATTCCTGATCATGGTACAGCCTGAAACCTTCAATTAGTAGAGCTTCCATCCTGCGATCGGGATATAGCTCTAACTATGGAAGCATTTTTAATAGGCTCATTGGGGTCGAGGCTTTTCCCTCTAGAGTCCCTGGGAATTGACTGGAAAGAGGCTGTGGAAGATCTCCGAAAAGACCTATTGGCTGAATGGTTTCCATTACAGTATGAGCACTCATGCCTATATCTGCAATTGGAGAGGAATTTGCATTGCCCTTCGTTGAAGGTAAAACAAAATCCCTTCCAAAATGTAGTCTGCGGATTAGCCACTATTCTTGGGGTGAATTGAGGCTTTTGTGATAACATGAGATTCAGCCACAGGCCTACATTCTTAGAACCCCCAAATTAAAGAGGGGTGAACGGACAACTTTTTGTGAAAATTCTCATCATAAGTATACCATGCAGTAACCCCAAAATGAAAAGCTTCCGAAATTATGTCCAAATGCTGGAATAAGCCTGAGCATTTACCTGGAAAGCGTTCTCCCATGACAGCCACATAAATGCAAAAGGCCTGTAACCAGTTCTGGAAAGTTTTGGGAATAGCTCTCCTCCTCTCCTCCTCCGTCTGCTCCCCAGCCTGTTTGTGAGATTTAGCTAAAAATTCTTTTGATGCAGGTAATAATGACAATATGTCGATAAATTCACCTTTCCAGATTTTGGCTTTGACTGATTAAGCTAGGTGAAAACCTAAAGGTGACAAGTCACATGGCATTGCCTCTTTAAAAGAATATTCGCCAATCATACCCGCTGGGGGCCTCAAAGGCAGGGAGTGATTACCTTGTATAGAAAAGTCAAGGGGCATTCTAGCGCGGAATGTTATTCCATTATCCGCAATATCACCCTGAATAGCAGACTCAGTGAAACCCTGCCATACATTACCAATATCTGTTAATGAATTGTGAGAATTAACTTTCACTTGTGCACCATAAGAATGTGCCCCTGTAACAGCTGTAGCATTAGTAGACATACCGAAAGCACCAGGTACCTGTGCCGCTACAAACACATTATTATCAGCACCAAAGGACTGTGCCCCTTTAAATTGCTGTAACACATTAGACAACGATGCAATTAACATAGATAGTTCAGAAACAATATTATTAGAACAGGTCTCATCACCAGAAATAACTGCTGTATGCCCACTGCTAGCTGCCCCAAGGGCAGGCTGAGTAGCGCTGTTCTGCCTTATTCTAGGTGCACTCTGCAGCTCAGCATTGCCAGCTTCCTCCTTGGTAGGGATGAGCCGAACACCCCTCGGTTCAGTTCGCAGCACAACAGGCAAAAAATTAGTGCGAACACGTGAACATCGTTAAAGTCTATGGGACTCGAACGTGAAAAATCAAAAGTTCTAATTTTAAAGGCTAATATGCAAGTTATTGTCATAAAAAGTGTTTGGGGACCTGGGTACTGCCACAGGGGACATGTATCACCGATTTTAATAATGCTTAAAGTGAAACAATAAAAGTGAAATATTCCTTTAAATATCGTGCCTGGGGGGTGACTATAGTATGCCTGTAAAGTGGCACATTTATCCCGTGTTTAGAACAGTCCCTGCACAAATTGACAATTGGATTTTGAAAATTTGGGGTTATTAGGGAAACTAGGATTGGCTATAAAGCATCAGTGGAGACACCTTTTTCCCATATTAACTCTTACAGGAGAAAAATTTCCCTTCCTAGGGGTAGATTTCCTCTCACTTCCTGTTGTCTCCCTCCATTTGTAAGTAGGAGTCGTTTGTAAGTCGGATATTTGAAAATAGGGGACCGCCTGTATATATTATACGGCCTGCCCTATACACTCTGGGGAAAATTGGGCCTTAGGTGTTGGTGGTACCAGAACACTGTAAGCCCTCACAGTTACTCTTGGTGGGTGCTGGAACGGGCCCTGCTGTGAAATATATGAAGAATTGTAATTACATGCCCCTGTTAAACGGGCAGAAAAATTGGGCCTTAGGCGGTGGTGGTGGCACAACACTGTAAAGCCTCACAGATACTTTTGTTGAGCGCAGGAACAGGCCCTGCTGTGAAATATTAGAGCAAAAATTTTAATTACATGCCCCTGTTAAACAGGGGCAGAAAAATTGGGCCTTAGGTGGTGGTGGTGGCACAACACTGTAAAGCCTCATAGATACTTTTGTTGAGCGCAGGAACAAGCCCTGCTGTTAAATATTTGATCAGAAATTGTAATTACACGCCCCTGTTAAACAGGGGCAGAAAAATTGGGCCTTAGGCAGTGTTGGTGGTGCCACAACACTGCAACCCCTCCCAGATACTCTTGTTGAGCACAGGAACGAGCCCTGCTGTTAAATATTTGATCAAAAATTGTAATTACATGCCCTTGTTAAACAGGGGCAGAAAAAGTGGTCTTCAAGGGATCCCACATCCATAGAAAAATCAATCGGTTACATCAGCATCAGGTGCTTGGTAGCTGGTGATCCAAGACTGATTCATTTTTATGAATGTAAGCCGAGTCTGTGGACACGCGCACTCTGTGATTGGTTACAAAGCCGCCAGCAGCACTGAATGTGCATTCTGAAGGAACGCTGGATGCAGGACAGGCCAGTAGCTCAATTGCATATTGAGCAAGCTTGAGCAAGCTCTGGCCAGTGGTCCATTGGATGACCCAGTAACCCAGTGGATGTTCTGTTGGAAAGGTCTCCAAGTCTGATCTTGCCCCTAGATATTCCTGCACCATGTAATTCAGATGCTGGCAATGGTTGCTGGAACCGATCAGACCTTGGCACTGAGGACTGAAGAATTGACTGAAGGCATCGGTCAGCCAGCCACCTTCTCCACCGCTCTTCCTGTGACTGAACGAAGCCTCAGCAACATGTTGTCCAGCACCAGGAAATTGTAACCTCCCAGGCTCTGGAAACGCATTGCACAAACCTTTCTGCAAGGCCTGCCGAAGATGTTTCATCCTCTGCTCCCTCTGCAAAGGCTGGATCTGCAACCTTACCTTGTAACGTGGATCAAGAAGGGTTGCCAGCCAGTAATGATCCCTCTCCTTGATACCACGAATCCTAGGGTCCTTTCGCAGGCTTTGCAGGATCAGGGAGGCCATGCAGCATAAGTTTGCAGAGGCATTCGATCTTGAGTCCTCTGGGCCACTAAGGATCACATGATCCTCAAACACCTCCTCCCAGCCACGTACAACTCCATGGGTTTCTGGGGACTGAAAACGGTCCCTTGAAGAATGCTGAGTGGTATCCTCTACCTCCATGCTGACACAATCCTCCTCCTCCTCCTCTTCTTCTTCCTGTGTGATCGGCAGGCCCACAGGAATACTATCTGGATAAAGGGGGCCTTGAAAGGTAAGGAAGTCCTCCTCTTCCTCCCGCTGTTCTGCCTCAAGTGCCCTGTCCATTATTTCACAAAGCGTGTGCTCCAACAGGAAGACAAGAGGGACAGTATCACTGATGCATGCACTGTCACTGCTCACCATCCTCGTGGCTTCCTCAAATGGTGATAGGACAGTGCATGCATCCTTGATCGGTAGCCACTGACGTGGCAAAAAAAAGCCAAGCTCCCCTGACCCTGTTCTGGTGCCATACTCACACAGGTACTCATTGATGGCCCTCTGCTGCACACGTGTCAAAAAAGGCCCACACCAAAGAACTTTTCAAAATATACGGGGAGTTAGCAGCACCCTGCTTAGCTCTGCGGTGTGATGCAATAGGGTGGCTGCCCTTAAGCTGCCCCCTGGAGGGCATCCTGTCGTGTTGGAGATGTGCCTCCTCCTCCTCTCTTCTATCAGGCACCCAAGTAGAGTCAGTGACCTCATCATCCCCTCCCTCCTCGCCACTGGAGCAAACCTGGCAGTATGCTGCAGCTGGGGGAACATGACTGCTAGTTTCTTGACCTTCTTGGGCACCCCTTTCTCTAAGCTCACCTTACTCCCTTCCTCAACCTGGGTACCATCATCAGAGCCTTCAAATCGCTGCACATCCTCCTGCAGCATGTACCCGACACTGTGGTCGAATAGTTAGGGGGACTCCTCTGGGCATGATGGTGGGGCTAGGGAAGGAGTGACTGTAGACATGGAGCCGATGGAATAGGCCGCTTTGGCATCTGCATTGGCAAGCAAACTACTCTGAGCCTGGGTGACGGAGGATGAGGAGGATGAGGACGGCTTTCTTATCCATTCCACCAACTCTTCTGCATGTTGTGGCTCAATAACACTGTAGCTGCAGAAAAAAAGGACAAGCGTGCCCCACGGCCACGTGCTATGAATACTCCGTGTCCACGACCAGCACTGTTGACTGTAGACACAGAGCCTGCTTGCCCTCTTTTAATGGCCTGTGAGCGTCTGCCTCTCCTTGGTGGCCTTCCGGACATGCTGTAAATTTTGTTTAGCAAAACCACACTACACTGTATTGTGTACTGTGTACACCACCAGAAAAGTAGTAACAACTGCACTATGGGTGCACGGTACTGTGTACACCAACAGGAGTGTAATAACAACTATGGGTGTACTGTATTGTGTACACCACCAGAAAAGTAGTAGCAACTGCACTATGGGTGCATGGTACTGTGTACTGTGTACACCGCCTGAAGTATATTAGAAAAAGTACATCAGGAATGGCCTGCAGTCAGATATAGGCTTGGCTACACTGGATGCAGTGTATATATATATATATATATATATATATATATACAAGACTGGCTGTATATATATATTAAATACACTGCAGCTAACTGAATAACCTGCCTGCCTGAAGTATATTAGACAAAATACACCAGGAATGGCCTGCAGTCAGATATAGCTAAACTGGATGCAGTCGATATATATATATATATATATATACAAGACTGTCTGTATATATATATATATTAAATACACTGCAGCTAACTGAATAACCTGCATGCCTGCCTGCTCAATCTAAATAACACTCTCTCTCCGTCCACGCCAACAACACACTAAACGGGGTCGACGTGCAGGCAGCCTAATATAGTGTGGGGCATGAACTTAGTCCCCCTGAGCCATGATTGGCCAAAGGCACCCTGCCTTTGGCCAATTATGGCTCTCTTAGATGAGGGCACTGGGATTGGCCAAAGCATGTAGTCATGGTGCATGCTTTGGCCAATCATTATACATCAATGCACTGCAGTGCATTATGGGGCGTTTCGCAGTGCTCAAATTTGGCACGAACGCCCCACAATGTTCCTTTTCCACGAACGGGCGAACAGCCAATGTTCGCGTTAAACTCATGTTTGAACGAACATAAAGCTCATCCCTACTCCTTGGCTCTCAGCTGTGTAGTAGCAGCAGTTCTCTGCTTCTTCTTTCTTCCCGGCTGTTGCCGAGTCCCGCTCCTGGCCGCTGCTGTCTCATCCTCTTCATTGGCCTCTGGTAGGGCCGCCTCGACAGGCAGAGCTGCGTCTATCCCTCCTTGAGACAGTGTAGCAGCCATTCTTTGCCTCCCTCTCCTTCGGCTCTTTCTAACAGGCAGCATAGGAGGCTCTCTACCTGGTGAATGGCGCTTCATCCCACAGAGCACTGCAGTCACGGTCCGGTCCTAGCGGTCTGTGAATAACGGTCCTCAGCTCCCTTTTATTAGCTCCTTCCGCGTGGGCTTTACACCCACCTAATTAGACCAATAGACTGCTCAATCAATTTGACCAATCCCATGGCTGTTGCTGCCCAGGGAAATCGCTGCAGCCAATGGCAACCTGCAAATAAATAACAAGCAGAAGAAATCTGCAGCCCCTCTTTGTGCTATCCTGTGAGGGCCAAGCATATTGCTATGACCTTTCAATCTCTCAAAGTGCTATGAATTTAAATAACATGAAAGTGTCCATCAATTATTGTGCAAAAGTTGGCAAAAAATAATGCGCTGAAAAACAAAAATCGACTACAAGAGATCAGGAACAGTAGCAGATGACATATATGTCCCCAGGCTGTGGTCATCTTTTGTCAGACTTTTGTCTTTTGTCAGAGCAGACTGAACCCAGGCATCACTTTCTTGTCCTACTTCCACTCTTCTTCCATCATTTTGGATGGCCATGTTGCACGGCACCACACCACCACCGTACAAACCCAGTGAGTTTATTGGTATTTGGGTCGGGGGTTTCACCCCGCTATTCTACATGTTTGTTCACAGACCATCAATTGAACCAATCTCTCTACCCCTAGATTCATCTTGTGTTTGCTCCTGACGAGTGACCTTCTAGTCACGAACGCGTTGAGCTGCCATACGCTTCATTACCAACCAGTACCTTTTCAAACCATGTCTACCCTTTACACCCCCTTTTTGGATCTTGAGGTCATAGTCTGTGCAAGCATTATTATGTATTACCATTTTTTATCCTTACCTTTCTTGGTGAATTTTGGAGGTTTATTGCTTATTATACAATGTGATAATGAATTTGTAACACTCAATGTTTTACATTATTATGCTATTATTGCTATGTATTGTATATTTTATATGTTCTATACTTGACTGTACTTCATGACAATCATTAAAACCCTCCAAATAATTCCACCATTTTTACTTCATCGCTATCATATGCTTTACTCAAAGTCCCACCCCCTTGTCTTTTCCCCTCTTTTCGATATACAATAGGGATGGAAATGTGTGACCTTACCAGGCCACAATTTCAATTAAAGCCCCAAGGGATGGAATATCGGCCTTACCAGGCCAGATGTCCACAAAGTCCCTAAACCCTTGCTTTTGCTGAATTACTTCCACTCTTCCTTGTCCGCTTGCTTCCAGGCTGTGACTGTGATGTTGGAAGTGTGGCAGGAGGTGGAGGAGGAGGAGCAGGATGGTCCAACTCACACAGGTGTGTTTTGGTTATGATTTGGCCCCTCAACCCCCTATTTAGGGTCATTTACATAATTTCCTCACACAGGAGGCATTGGCCCACCTCCATTTCCTGCATTTTGCTGGCAGTCATGCAGGCAAAGTCCTCTTGAAGAGTGGGGGTGGCTCTGAGGGCCGCCTTAGCCTCCTGAATTAGCCCAAGCGCTGCCTCCTGCACATTACTCCCCTTTCTGGGCCTTTTGGTTGGAAGGCAGAGGGGAGGGACCTGGTATTGTGTCAGGCTACTACTGGTCCACCTCCTGGCTGCCACATTCCACAGCCTCCTCCTGACTGCCACATTTCAAGAACATAGTTTTAGTTTTTTGTCAATCACACACAATTTTCAGCTCATGACTGTTGCAAATTGAATGTGAACAAATAGAAAAGACTATCATTCTGACCCCTGCATTTTCCTTATTGTCCCAAACATTTTTGGCCACTACTGTCTATTGATATGTAAAACACTTTATTAAATCAGCAATTAGTGATCAATAATAACATCTAGTTAACATCATTAATTTTATGACCAAATATGTTGAACAATGCTATACCTGACTCGAGTCGGGCTCCTCCACTTCTTCTTCCTGGCTGGAAGGCCCAGGTTGGATGTTGGAAGCCTCAGCTGGGGTGGAAGGAAGCGTGAAGGGAAGGGTTGAGAGGGATTGCCTGACTTCAGTCTGGTCTGTCAGAAAACGCAGTCTGTCATAGTACCACAGCCTGGGGACATAAGTGGCATCTGCTGCTCCTGATCTCATGGATTCCTGGACCTTATTACGGTCCTTATTATAAGTGCTCCTCAGGCCACCAATTTTGGTTTTTAGATAGGTGATGTTTGCTGTGGGGACCACCGGCTTCACCAACTCCAGCAGTTTCTCCCGCGCTGCCTGCCTCTTTTGTTTATGATTATAATGCGGATGTTTCACCTGCCAAAGACAGGGCAGCTCCCTGTACTTTTCTATGAATATGGGGAGGAAGTTGTGGTCATTGAAGCCATCCATTTTCTCTGCAAGACACAACACAAGACAAACCCTAATGTCAGGCTAAACTCTCCTAATCTTGCCCCAATATAGGCCTCAATCTATAAGACCACTGATGCCCCAAGTTCAAATTGTACCTTCATTCTAACGATCGGCACTTCCGATACTCCTTCCTCCGCTCACAAATAGTACGTATGACGCACGCGTGTTACGCTTTCTATACACTGCGCATGCGTGAAACTCTGCCCGCCCCTGACCTTCTTTCTAGTCTATTCGCCGCCCCTTCTCTTTTTGCGCAGTGGGGAGAACACATGGCGGAGAAAGAGCAAGTGCATGAAGACAGCAACAGCAACGACGAAAGCCCGGAGCCACGAACGTCCCAATCCGGAGGAGATTTAAAGCCTCAAATATGTCCTTTGTAGAGATGGTGGAGATGGTGGACATCTTGAAGAGGGCCGGCTATGATGGGAAGCATGGACCTTACCCAAACCCAAATGTGAGAAAGGCCAAGATAATGACTAAAGTTGTGAAGATTCTGCGTCGGAATTTTGGGGTACAGGGATCCAGGGTTTTAACTGAGGAAACGCTGGTCAGACCTGAAATTGAGGGAGCACGATCAGTACAGAAGGATCAAGAGAGTTCTTCAAAAAAGTAAGTTGTTGGGGGGCGTGGCCTGCTGCAGAGCTGAATGGACGTTTGATCTCTCTACTCCAGCGCCGACTGGAGATTACCGCAGAGAAGCACTGCAGCACAGAACGAAACATTTCCCCACACGGACATCAGAGACCAGAGAATCACTCTGCCATGTCCCGAAAGAGAAAAGAATACAGACAACCCAGAAAACTGACGGATTACCTCACACAGCCGCCGAGCCTCCGAATCCAAGATGGCGCCCGCGGCCTGCAATACGGAAATGGCGGCGCATACACAGATCTCCCAGATGCCAATCCATCAGAAATATCCATCCCCAGGGATGGAGCAGCTGACAATACGTCCTCCACAGCCTCCTCTACACAAAACAGCCCGGTGAAATTGCGGATGAGGCTGGATTCTGACCCTCACAACCCGGAGGTGAGTCCTCTAATAACCGATCAACCTTCCTCACTGCCTCAGCCATCCCTATTGCAGCATTCCCCACATCCAACCAACCGGTGCTAGATACCACAATGAAAGAGATGCTCATCTCTCTCCAAAACTCCCTACATGTCACTATATCCTCCATGTTCATGAAATTCTCCTCAGAGATGCATTCCATAGGGAAAAAAGTGTCCCAAATAGACAACCAAGTGGGTGCAATAACAGAAACAGTAAATGATTTGGTGGATGCCCATGAACATACACGCGATGAACACCAGTGGATGAGAGCCAAAATGGCAGACCTGGAAGACAGGTCTCGTCGCAATAATGTGAAAATACGCAGTATACCTGAGAGCATCCTGTCACATGACCTTAATGCATATGCCAGACGGCTAATCTCCACCATGCTTCCTGAGCTGTCCCCCATGGAAACCATTATTGATCGGATCCACCGTTTACCTAAACCGCCTCATCTCCCCGAAGAAGTTCCCCGTGATGTATTACTAAAAATACATTTCTATCACACGAAAGACCATCTATTTAAAGCTAGGCAATTGGGTCAACTCCCAGCACCATACTCCAACCTGCAATTGTTCGCTGACCTGTCGCAGTACACCCGACAGCTCAGACGCCAACTAAATACAGTTACTAAACCTCTCAACAATCATAAAATTCCCTATCAATGGGGATTTCCTACAAGATTAATATTCACTAAAGAGGGGAAAAAACATACCATACACACGGTGGGGGAGGGTCTTCTGTTGCTCCAAACTTGGGGAATCATCCCTGAATCTGTGATCCAAATACAGTCTTATCAGGGCAAAAACAACCCTTCATCATCCAGTAAATCTCACACCATCAAAATCAATGCTCCAAAATGAGTGCTTCCAACACCATATTTAAATACAGTTTTATGTTCCAGCTCGGCGCTACGCTCGTTGCAGCCAATCCACAAACTTTTACCCCAATACAACTCAGCAGCGCTAATTCTAAATCCTGCTGAACCACATCGATACCTTCACCCCTGTTGATTCTGACTTTTTGTTTCCCCCTCCCTCCTCGTTCATAGGTGGGTGACTTGTTTAATATATATATATAACTATTAATTATCTAACCCTCTCGTCCCCTTGAGTGCTACTCCCGAGAACACGCAAAGGACTTCTGTTCCAGCTTCATCGCATCGTATACTCAGCAAATCCCAACTCCCATCTATCTGCTGTATAAAGAATCAGACCTCAACACCTCTAACTTCGACCAACTGTAAGTAAACCAGACACACGTTGCACCAGCTTTCTCACACCAGCCAAAATGCCGAAATTCATGTCACTCAACACCAAAGGTTTAAACCACCCTGCTAAAAGGACCTTACTTTGGCGCACAGCTCATGAATCTCACTGTGAAGTGATATGTATTCAAGAGACACATTTCAAGATTAACGAGGAACCCCACTGCTCCAACAAGAACTTTCCCCATATATATATATAAAGCCTCAGGCCCTCAAAAGAAAAATGGAGTGCTAATAGCGGTCAAAAACATTATATCCTTTACCCTCCATGATAGCCTTGTAGACATTGAGGGGAGATACCTGGCCCTAGACTGCACACTGGACAACACCATATGTACCCTAGTGAACATTTACGCCCCCAACACACGGCAAATCAAATTCCTGCAGAAACTTATGAAAAAAATAAACAAATTCAGACAAGGCCATCTTATAATTTGCGGGGACTTAAACTTAGCACCAGACAACTTTATGGACACCTCCTCCCGAACCAATCGATACATGTCACCAATGGGAACTTTCATAAGGAATATTGATCTGTATGATGTTTGAAGGTGTCACCACACCACCGAACGTGATTACACGTTTTTCTCTCATCGGCACAACTTGTATAGCCGAATCGACTACTTCCTGGTGGACAAATGGTTATTGCCCAATATCACCGAATCGACCATCTCTACATTAACTTGGTCGGACCATGCACCCGTCACTATTACTATCCACACCCTGCCAAAGACAAACACCAAGAGACTATGGAGAGCCAATGCTTCCATTCTACATTCCCCCAAATATACTACTTACCTACGCGAACAACTGGAAGAATTCTTTGCCGTCAACAAAGGATCTGTAACAGACAATGCTACCCTATGGAATGCCCATAAAGCATTCATCAGAGGAATTCTCATACAAATAGGGGCTAGGGAGAAGAGGAAAAGGGGGCAGCTTCTAAACTCCCTCACTTCATCCATCAAAGAGCTAGAAAAAATTAACCAATCTAAAGCAGACCCCGACAAGAAAACAAAGCTTGTACTTCTTAGACAGGAACTAAGATCGTTCCTACTGGAATCATTTTGAAAACTCCCAAAAAAGATTTAGAGCCAAACACTACGTTACGGGCAATAAGGCGGTTAAAGCTATGGCCTTAAAAATTAAGGGATATCACCACAAAACGAAAATCCCCTACCTCTTCCACTCATCTGCCAATACCAAGCTTATCGACCCCCAAGCCATAGCCGATGCTTTCAGTCATTACTACAACACATTATATAATCTAAGAGATGACACCACGACACACCAACCATCTGCCGACGAAGTTAACTTGTTCCTGAGAGAAGTTAAATTACCTACACTCTCTCCAGAACAGCTCGCCACGCTCAATACCCCTTTCACAACACATGAACTGTAGGCCATAATATCAAAATTACCTTCTAATAAATCACCAGGTGCAGGTGGCCTCACAGGAGAATATTACAAAAGTTTCCAGACGACTTTAGCACCCTACCTGACCAACGTATGCAATGATGCTGCCTCCTCTTCCTCTCTCCCTCCTGAAATGCTCAAAGCTCTTATCACCCTACCGAAGCCAGGGAAAGAACCCACATCACCCCAAAACTTCAGACCGATTTCCCTGCTTAACATCGATACAAAGATCTACGCCAAATTAATAGCTACCAGATTAACTGATATAATGCCATCCATGATACACCACGATCAATCCGGCTTCACAGCAGGACGTCAAACGTTTGATGCTACACGAAGGCTCATTGACATTGTACATAATGCAGAGAACACCCGAACGCCTTCTCTGCTTCTATCTTTGGATGCAGAGAAGGTGTTCGACAGAGTCACTAGACTTACCTCCAGGGTGCCCTGTGCAAATTCGGTTTCCAAGGTCGTATACTATCGGCCATTATGGCCTTATATTCGTCCCCATCAGCACAAGTGTATTCAGCTGAAATGCTATCTAAACCATTCCTCATATCTAATGGAACCTGACAGGGATGTCCCCTATCACCGCTTATATTTAACCTAATCATGGAACCGCTTGCCAAACATATCAGATCACATCCACTTATTTCTGGATTCCAGATTGGCCCCATAGAACACAAAATTAATTTATTCGCAGATGATGTGATACTCATGCTGACCAACCCCACTGTTTCCCTGGTTTCGGTACAGACGGTTCTGCAAAGATTTAGTGCCATTTCATATTACAAAGTGAATGTTAGCAAATCATACATATTAGATCTCGGAATGGATGGTATCACCAGCAATATACTTAGAAATATTTATACTTACTCATGGGCAGACACGGGCATATCCTATCTGGGCATTACGATCACTAGATCTGTGAAACAACTCTTCACTACCAACTATGTTGACTTCAAATGCACACTATCCCAAGACTTCAAACTATCCAAATTTGAATTCACATGGACTGGACGACTAGCAGCATTTAAGATGATGCTTCTACCTAAAATCTTATACCTGTTTCGCACTTTACCCATACCTATACCCTGCACATACCTCAGGTCCCTCAAATCCGCCATCAATCACTTCATCTGGCAGGGGAAAAAGGCTAGAAGTGGACATGATAAACTCATTAAACATAGATTGGCCGGTGGGTTAGGTTATATAGACCTAAAAGCCTACCACACAGCAACACTACTGACACAAATGAAAGACTGGCTCTCCATACATCCCACAACCTTATGGGGACACATAGAATCTACCATGATCCAGGGGGGCAATCTTAAGCTTTGGCTGTTCAGCACAGCTGTGAACCCTCCTAACCACAAGTTCCTCGCCCCAACCGTACAGGCCTCCGTTGCTGCGTGGAAAACACTACGCCTCTCTAAATGGTCGCACTTAGCCACTAAAAAACTCCCAATTCCCCTGGAAACATTACGCCTACTAACCCCAGACTTAAACATACCTAGATGGCTCACAGATCAAATAACCCTGACTTAAGATCTCCGTGATAAACTAACTCACAAGACATTTGCACAAATCCAAAAAATTTACAATGCACCTTCCAAAGACTTTCTGGTATATCACAAAATTCATGAATGTGCCTCCTCCTGCCCTCACCTGGAAGGAGCAATACCTACAGACATATGGGACTACTATTATTCCAATAGTAGGAATTGCAAGGTTATTTCCTTAATCTATGCAAAATTACCTGAAAAGAGAATATTCACTAAATCATTGCCTTTCAGGTGATGGGAGGAGGATCTACAACAACAATTTACTGAACAACAATGGCAATCTGCCCTACGTTCTATTTATAAATCCACAAAATGTGCGTCACTCTGGGAATTAACCCAGAAACTAACTTTGAGGTGGTACTTAACACCACAGAAACTAGCTAAATTCCATTTCAATCCCACTCCCAATTGCTGGAGACTCTGCAACCAAACTGGAACCCTTTACCATATATTTTGGTCCTGTCCACACCTGAATAAGCTCTGGTCAGACATATCCAATATTATATCTGAAATTACACAAACACAAAGAAAAAACACCCCGCAATTAGCCATCCTAAACATTGACATTGGTTCTTTTCCACCACACTTCAGGACCACAATTACACATCCAGAAACTGGAAGACCGACAAGGTTCCGACCGTGCTAGATGCGATTACTATGGTACAGACCCATTACACCTATGAGCGCCTAATGGCGAATGAACCACTGACATACTCCAATATTCTTAAACAATGGCTTCCCTGGAAGAATTGGTATGAAAAAATTGTCAACTTTTGAAATAATCAGTGTACTTCACTTTTGCGTTCTCTTCCTTCCTACCTACCCGCCCTCCTTAAGCACCTAGGTGCGAGACGCTGTCTCCCTCCCCCCGACACAGTTTGTGCCCAGATGGGGTGTCTGGGGATGATAGACAGCAATCCCAACCCACGAATAGCATTCATGACTGTTACGACTGTTACTACTGATTCAAACTGTTTATTGATGCTCATGGCATATCTTGCCCTATCTACGTGTAAGATGAACCTCACTGTTACATCTCAATGTATGCCAAAATGAATTACCTACTAAATGTTATATATTAAAATCAATAAAAATGAAAGAATAAATAAATAAAAAAAAATAAGTAAGTTGTTGTCGTGTGTTCCTATTATTATTATTACTTGCATGCTGCTTCATGTGCTTTTCTTTACTGTTGTACAGTTTAAAATGGAAACTTTCAGGTTCGTGGCCACAGTAATTGTTTGTAGTAAACATTGTTCGTTCGCCCACTAATACAATGTTTTTGGCAGATGCAGGTTAACTACATTTGGTCATGCCTATTTGGATTAAAATAAGTTTAGTACATTGTTGTCTAGATGGGTTTGTAACTAGAATGAAATGTCAACTTGATTCAGTGTAAGGAGAGGACACTCACAGCTGTTTACACATCTGGACGCAGGAGCTACTAGTGTGGGACACCAGAACAAACTTTTTAGGGTGTCCCACACAGGTGCTACAGTGGATACTAGGGGTGTCTTCATGTGTGAAAATTGTACAAAAAAGGTAAGTATTCCAGCTTTAGAAAGGGAGAATAAAATGTCTTCAGCTTGAAACTCTACCCAAAAAAGACAATTGTACGACACTTCCAAGCAATGTTTCATATTCTTATTTCTGGACTCAAATATCTGTGTGCTAAGTATACCTTTTTTTTATTCACATAGGGGAGAAAAAACTTGGGACATCTGAGGACACCAGGACCCCACAACCTCCTAAAGAAGGGGAAATACCACCAACACAACCAGAGGATGTGGAGGAAGGAGAGGTTTTGGAAGTTGGAGAAATTGTGTCCACAACAGGTGAGTGTCTGAGACCACAGCTTCAGATAATAGATGTATGCCTGCATATTTGTAATACATGGTGTTTTTTTAATTTAAGGTGATGTGAATGTTGTGGAAGAAGAAACTCATTTCACAAGTGCAAGTGCACAGATCCTCATCAGGGAGATCATGGACTGCCATTGTGATTTACAGAAGATCAAGGAAGACATCAATGATGTTGAAAAAAGGCTGAAAAACATCATTGATGTTTTAGGCCGCATCTAAAAAACACCTAAAGTGTTAATTTTTTTGATATTTTTCACCATTTTTCTAGTATCTTGAAAGCCAAATTTTGAAGATGCACACAGTGTGTCAACATGTGCTATCTGCCATCACGGGATATCAATGTACGCGTTTGGTGGGTGCAACTCCTTCCTCGCAACTAAAGTAGTTGAGAGGAAGGGGTTGCACCCCCGAAACACGTCCATCGATCCCCCATGATGTGAGCTAGCACATGTTGACATTAGGCATGGGATCAGGAGGGAAATCCCCATTTTGACTCTCAATTTGTGTGCATCTTCAAAATTTGGCTTTCCCAGGGGTGACATCACCCCATCTGATGAAGGCAAGATCGACACAGTTTGGACATACTAATGTCTGACCTTGCCTTCATTTTTTCAAAATTGAACTTTGTAAGTTCCTGAGTTGGGTATTGTTTTATGGTTTTAAATGTGCAAAAAAAGGCTATTTGTACTGTCTATACCAAGAATGCTATTCCTAAAATATGTTGGTTTGGTCAAAAACCCTTTTCTAACGCACATGTGAATGTGCACAGAGTAAAAATTTTAAGACTCAACAATGTGTGGCTTCTTCTTTCAATGCTAAATAGCAGTTTTTGGAGTAAGTTGTTGTTTACAGTGACAATGGTTGTTATTTCCTAAAGGCAAATTCACTTTGCACTACAAGTGCGCTTTCAAGTGCACTTTTACAGTGCACTCGGAGTGCAAAGTGGATTTTCCTTTAATAAATAACTCCCACAGTGCTTTATAATTTGCCACAATCATGCCATTTTCTTCATGGTGCTGAAAATGATGAATCTTTTTATCATTAATGCATTACATACATTAACAACAAAAACAAGGTGTGTGTATAGCAGACCCACAACATAATATTTCGCAGAAGAAGAGATTGTCACCTCATGTATCAAATAAATTACGTTTGCACTATTGAAGAAAATGGCCATAAAAAAGGCCATTGGAGAAACTAGGAGACAGCTAAAAGAAACACAGGCAGTAAATCAAATGAAATATGAGTTCAGTATATACCAAAAATATTTATTTAAGTAAAGTTTCACACATTGTCTGGCATATCAATGGCCCCCCTACCCGCAAAGTACTCAAGATACTTCTGTCTAACTTTGCGGGCGCTTTGGGGGGGCAAGCCAGGACAGCCAGGTTCAAGTGTGGTCAAGGTGGTTGGATTTGGAACACCAGCCTCAGTCCCACCTGAGGCCACATAGTTTATAGCATTTTCCGTAGGAAATTGTGGAGAATGCAACAGGCAAGGACAATATGATTCAGTTTATATTCTGCCATATGGATCACTGTCAGAAATAGGCGGAACCAGATGGTCATTATTCCAAAGGCATTTTCAACCACTCTTCTGGCTCTGGCCAGCCGGTAATTAAAAACCCTTTGGTCCGGGGTGAGGGTCCTAATCGCCGCAGAAGATGGTCCCCCGGCGCAAAAGCTTCATCCGTGACAAAGACAAACGGGAGTCCCGCCACATTGTCTTCCGGAGGTGGCAAGCCCAAGCTGCCATTCTGGAGCCGTCTGTAAAACTCCGTCTGGGCGATGACTCCACCATCCGACATCCGTCCATTTTTCCCCACGTCCACATACAGAAAGTCACCGCCACCACCGCCACCAACACTATACTATTAAACCCCTTGTAAATATAACAGTATGTTGGGGGGTGGTACAATCTATTGCCCCTCCACAGTTGGAAAAGTCCCACTGCTGGGCAAACTGGGATGCCACAGTCTGCCATTCCTGTGGCGTTGAAGGAAACTGTGGAGTCAAACAAGAAATTTTTTTTGTAATTTTGCACATAAACTTTGCAAGCAAATTAAACACAAACATTCTTGGCCAACATCAGTATAACATTTATTTGAAGGAGTATTTAAAGACAATTATATAAAGTACGCTTATCAGATTCCTCACCCTCTCTGATGGCCCATTGTAAAAATTATAGGGGGGAGATGTTTTGGACAGGTAACCCTCTCCACTTCCATGAGAGCTGAATACATAAATAATGTGTTTAACTTTGTTCAGCCCCTCCTTACTAAAAAATATGAATACGCACTGTACAAATTGAAGCACGTTTTTTCATTCTGCAATTACCTATCCAGATAATAAGAGAACAAAACTTTAAACAGTACCATTTGAAAGTATTCAGGCAGGCCCTTGGACTACATGCTTTGGTGAATTCATCCATAAATATGACCACACAGGAGGTAGGTATAGTGTGTATGGGTTTGGCAAAGTCAGCAGATAGAGGATTGTATCGGTTGACTTAGCGGTTGGAGGGAGGGAGGGTTTCAAATGAGTTTGGGACCCCCCAAAAAACCTCAGGCACTCTGCATGAATTTAAGGACACAAATAACATTTCTACACATTTTATGGGGTGTTTAGGGTAAAGCATTACTATAGAGCTGACAAAATACATTGTTAAGTGACTAGGCTAGGTGTGTATGGGCCCATGCTGGGGAGGTTATTGAAGACAAATATGCATGAAGGACAAAAAAGGAACTTTAAAAAATTCCAGCATGCATGAAGACAAAGGGGACATTCACAACATATTACAATCATGGCAATTAGGGAATGATGAAAGAAATACAATACATTGTCAAAAATTAAATACATATAATGTGATGTTAAAGGAGAAATCTTACCTTAATATGGTCCTTCTGCAGGACCTGAATTATGGCAGAACAGATCTCTGGAATAATGATCCCCAGAGCCTGGGGGGGAGTTGCCTGTCAAGATGTCCTGCAGACTTCTCCCTGTCGCCAAGTACCGCAACGTGGCAACTAGCCTCTGTTCAGGAGTGATGGCTTGCCACGTACAGGTGTTCTGCTTGGTAATATAAGGGGAAAGCAAAGCCAACAGACGGTGAAAAACAGGGTCCATCATCTGGAGATAATTCCTGAAATCATCAGCATTATTCTCCTGGATCATCTCCCGCAACAAAGGCATGTGCGAGAATTGGTCACGCTGGAGCAACCAATTCTTGGTCCATGAACTCCTCCCCGCCCTGTTCATGGACTGGGCTTGGGTCAAAGTAATAGGAACCCCAACACCAAGCTCCTGCACAGCACGAACTCTATGTTGAGTACGTAACCGCAACATGGCTTTAAATGGTCGGCTAGTCAGAACGAACTAACAGAATGCACTAAAAAACAGAAAGGCCTAAGAAGAGCGAGCAGAAAAATCAGAAAGCGGACAAGAACGCACTGCAAAATCAAATACGTACTATAAAATACACGCACTGAAAACCAGATACGAACCCACAAGCACAAACTGAAGAGCAGTAATGATCTGAAAAGCACGAGGCTGAAAAGCGCCAATCGTCTCGAGATTAGCAGAAGGAGCCCAAAGGGTGGCACACTGGCTATTGAACTTCCCTTATCTAGTGTCGTCGTAAGTGTTGTACGTCACCGCGTTCTTGACGTTCGGGATTTCCAACAAGATTTGTGTGACCGTGTGTATGCAAGACAAGTTTGAGCCAACATCCGTTGGAAAAAATCCATGGATTTTGTTGTCGGAATGTCAGATTGCGTGTACGCGGCATAAGAGCGCCACCGATCTGCTCGGATTGTCCCCAGAGCTGGCATGCGTTCCACTGCCCAGAAAGCTAAAAACCAGAAGTGACGTGCCGTAACCAGGCCTCTACATGTGTCGTCTAATGCCAGACATCTTCAGAAGGCATTACTGCACAGCTCTCTTCAACTGCTTAAATCTCAGAAGGTTAACCCTTTAATCGCTCACAACCACTACTCAGTATACCAGCAATGTTACTCACATGTATATAATTGTAATGCTCCACTTTTTGCATTTATACAGAAATACAACAATAAAAAACTAATAAAATACACAATCCTCCTTTCTACCATCCACTAATTGGACAAAAATAAAGACACTTTTTTTATATACACCTTACTTCTTATCGCTTAATTGGCATACACGATACAATCCAAATCACAACAACAATCATGAAATAAATATATAAGCACACTAATTTTCTAAAAAGCTTTGCATATCCCTAAAACATATATCCCCCTCAAGTAAAAGATAAATAAAACAAAACTAAAATGCATGTCACCTAAAAATGTGAGATAAAACAATTAAGTTAGATATCTATATTTAAAGGGGTTGTAAAGGTAAATTTTTTTTTTTTAAATAACAGAACATGTTATACTTACCTTCACTGTGCAGCTCGTTCTGTACACAGTGGCCCCGAACCTGGTCTTCTGGGGTCCCTCGGCGGCTGTTTCAGCTCCTCCCCGCAAGCATTAACCACCTTAATGCGAGCTCCCTCGCATGGTGGTTAGTGCTTGCGGGCGCGCTCCCGTGATACAGCCGGCGGCTATAGCTGCTCACTGTATCACTCGGCCCCGCCCCCCAGCGCGCCGCATCATTGGATGTGATTGACAGCAGCGCGAGCCAATGGCTGCGCTGCTTCCAATCTATCCACTGTAGCCTATCAGCGGCCAGGGTGAGCGGAGGAATAGATGTCGGGAACAAGAAGCTGACTTTCGAGGCGTCAGGTAAGTAAAACGGGGGGGCTGGGGGCGGCGGTATTGTCAGAAGTTTTTTCACCTTATGGCATAGAATGCATTAAGGTGAAAACATTTTTACCTTTACAACCCCTTTAATCCTGCTGGGTTTAGTGTGTCTAATTCAAAAATCTAGCAGGTTTCATTTTGAGAAATCATTTTTTTAAGATTATTACCTCGCCAATGTTTTTCCACTTTATCTATGCCATAAAAGTTTAAACCTCACAGATCTTTATTATGTACTAATCCAAAATTGTTAGACACACTGTGCTTTTTATAGCCTTTTTTAATATTGTTAATATGTTCATTAATAATAACTGATCATTTTCTAGTTGTCCTCCCTATGTACTGGAGCCTGCATTTACACTCCAGTACGTATGTGACATGCGTACTATCACAGCATATTATTTTTTTCATTTTAAAACTCCATAGTGCACTTCTTGATGTAAATTTTATATTTTTCCTATC
Source organism: Lithobates clamitans (assembly GCA_037952925.1). NCBI lineage: Eukaryota > Metazoa > Chordata > Amphibia > Anura > Ranidae > Lithobates > Lithobates clamitans. Next base: position 990,440 of record JBBGZY010001537.1, read on the forward strand.
CTTATTAGAAATTGATCTCCATGCTAAACATCTTACATCTAAAAAAGCCTTTTTGGTTGAGGAAAGTTACAATTTTTTTCAGAGGATCTGGGATATTATGGACTAATTTGTTCCTTAACCCTGGAGCCCTCCTATAAATAATTTTAGAAGTATTCTCTGTAAAGTTTCATCCCTTAGTAGCATAGACCAATTTTTGTTTACTATTTTTTTATATTGTTTAATAAATCCTGTTATAAAAGACACTTCTCCCCAGTGGGGAAAAGATGGAATTGGAAACACACATACAGACCTCAACCCAATCCATTCAGATACATAAGAAATGGAGAAAACACAGAAAAAGAGGTTGCAGGGGGGGAAGAAATAGCAGCAAAAAAAAAAACTGGATTTATAGGACATGGAATTTTTGATTCAAAGCTTCCAGCCTGTAAAAAAAAAAGTCAGCAGCTACAGTTACTGTAGCTGCTAACTTTTAATATAAGGACACTTACCTGTCCAGGTATCCCACGATGTCGGCACCTCAAGCCAATTCGTCCATTGGCTTCAGATGCTGGCATTGCAAGTAAGGGAAACAGGCAGTGAAGCCTTCAGGCTTCACTGCCAGTTTCCTACTGTGAATGCGCGAGTTGAGATGCGCTTTCAGAATGGTTGTCATCTTCTGGGACACTCACAGGTCCCAAAAGGCAGCGGGGGGAAGAAGGAGGGGCCGGACATGACGTAGATCACCATGCAGCGATTTTACCGGAAAGTAGGAGTGGGTACCTGTCAAAACCAGGTACCTGCACCCCCCAAATAAGTGCCAAATGTGGAAGTAGAGGGTGCAAAAATGTGGGGCTTCCCCTTTTGGGTGGAGCTCCGCTTTAAGTGGTATAGAATTAACCAAGGAAGAATTATCAGCTTTGGACAAAGGTCTTAAATTTGCACCAAACAAAAATCTCGACAAATTTGAAACATACAGCCACGGCCAAGTTTTGAGGAAGACACAAATATTAATTTTCACAAAGTTCCGCTTCTTCAGTTTTTATGATGGCAACTTGCATATACTCCAGAATGTTATAAAGAGTAATCAGATGAATTGCAATTAATTGCAAAGTCCCCCTTTGCCATGAAAATGAACTTAATCCCAAAAAAAACATTTCCACTGCATTTCAGCCCTGCCACAAGAGGACCAGCTGACATGTCAGTGATTCTCCCTTTAACACAAGTGTCAGTGTTGATGAGGACACCACTGGAAATTACTCTGTAATGCCGATTGAGTTAGAATAACAGACTGGAAGCATTAAAAGGAGGGTGGCACTTGAAATCATTGTTCTTCCTCTGTTAACCATGGTTACCTGTAAGGAAACACATGCAGTCAGCATTGCTTTGCACAAAAAGGGATTCACAGCAAGGATATTGCTGCTACTAAGATTGCACCTAAATCAACCATTTATCGTTCATCAAGAACTTCAAGAAAAGAGGTTCAATTGTTGTGAGGAAGGCTTCAGGGTGCCCAAAAAAGTCCAGCAAGGACCAGGACCATCTCCTTGCAGGATCGGGGCACCACCATTGCAGAGCTTGCTCAGGAATGGCAGCAGGCACTCAAGAGTGCAGCTACACACACAGTGTGGCAAAGACTTATGGAGGATGGCCTGGCATTAAGAAGGGCAGCAAAGATGCCACTTTTCTCCAGAAAAACATCAGGAACAGACTGATGTTCTGCAAAAGATACAGGAATTGGACTGCTGAGGACTGGGGTAAAGTTATTTTCTCAGATGAATTCCCTTTTCAATTGTTCGAAACATCTGGAAAAAACCTTGTCTGGAGAATAAAAGGTGAGAGCCACCATCAGTCCTGTGTCATGCCAACAGTAAAGCATCCTGAGACCATTCACATGTGGGGTTGGTTCTGAGCCAAGGGAGTGGGCTCACTCACAATTTTGCCTAAAACACAGCCATGAATAAAGAATGGTACAACAACATTCTTCAAAAGCAACTTCTCTGAACCATCCAAGAACAGTTTGGTGATGAACAATGCCTTTTCCAGCATGATGGAGCACCTTGTCATAAGACAAAAGTGATAACTAAATGGCATGGGAAACAAAACATCTACATTTTGGGTCCATGGCCGGTGTCTTGCCGAGAAAGTTCCCTCGGCGGATAAGTTCCCCCCCTGTACTGCGCAGGCGCAGAGCCTGCGCAGTACGAACTACTATCAGCCGCCGGAGATAGCCGAAGCACAAAATCTACAATCAGCTGTACACGGCGCGTGCGCCCTAGGTCCAGGTTCCTTCCCCACCAACCAAGTGGACTTAGAGGGGGAATAAAAAAGAGGCGAGCGAAGCGAGGCCATGCCCGAAGCGTGGCGAGCGGCCCTCTTACAGGCGCTGTGTACAGCTGATTTTCCCCTATTCATCTTCGGCTATTTCCGCCGGATCCTACTGCGCAGGCGCAGTGCCTGCGCAGTAGAGGGGGGTCCTTATCCGCCGAGCCGAACTTTCTCGGCAGAACACCGGAACAGACCTTAATCCCTTTGAGAACTTTAAGAGCCGGGTGAACAAAAAAACCCCCACAAATTCTGACAAACTCCAAGCATTGATTATGCAAGAATGGGCTGCCATCAGTCAGGATGTGGCCCAGAAGTCGATTGACAGCATGCCAGGGCGAATTGCAGAGATCTTGAAAAAGAAGGGTCAACACTGCAAATATTGACTCTTTGCATAAACCTAATGTAATTTTGTCAATAAAAAAACTTTGACACTTATGAAATGCTTGTAATTATACTTTAGTATACCATAGTAACATCTGATAAAAATATCTAAAAACACTGAAGCAACATTAAAGAAAAATTTTTTTTCCCCATGGGGCTTTAAAACAGCAATGCACATAATGAAAGGAAGTTCTTAATGGATGTATAAAAAGTTTTATCCAATATCATGGTTTGAAGTACAGTATAGAGAATCATCTGGTACAGTAACACACATCTTATTCCCCAGTGCAGTAACAAACACATATTAATACACATAGTTAGGTTACATAATGTTACATAAATAGCAAGCCCCGACGCGTTTCGACCTGTATATGGTCTCTTCAGGGGGACAGTTGGATCTAAAAAAGAATTACATAAATTAAATTCAAATAGATAAATATATATATTATTGTGCATCACTTGGATTAAACCAAGATAATGAGTCTTTACCGCTAAGTGGTGGAATGGGTGTTCTCTAGTCCAGGATATGTGCTGAGGGCCAATGGAAACACCGGAGGGCTCGGGGGGCCACCCTCACTCTCCCAGGAGAGCCAGCCTCAGGGGGCTTACAAGGAGCCACACTTAGCGCACCCCCCGGGAGGGGGGGGGGGGAGGGGGAGGGGAGATGAGGGGGAGGAGCCCACACCTGCAACAGAAACCCAAGAATAGCCATATATTAGTTAGAGGAAGTTTAATAATTAACTTGGTAATGTACTGAGTGTTTCCAATTTGTCTAAGTGGAGACTGGCATTGGATAGGATTTTTACTATGTAAATATATTGAGATGTTAATTCCATCCCATAAATGTAATCGACAAAATTTAATGATCGTGTGATCCAACAATGCAGTGGTATAGTAGGTCTATTATAATGGATAGGTAAATAAAAAGGATGAAATGGGTGAAAAAGAGGGGGAAGGGTGTGTGTTTTTATTAATTTTATTTATTTATTTATTTATTTATTTTTTTTTTTCACACACACCCTTCCCCCTCTTTTTCACCCATTTCATCCTTTTTATTTACCTATCCATTATAATAGACCTACTATACCACTGCATTGTTGGATCACACGATCATTAAATTTTGTCGATTACATTTATGGGATGGAATTAACATCTCAATATATTTACATAGTAAAAATCCTATCCAATGCCAGTCTCCACTTAGACAAATTGGAAACACTCAGTACATTACCAAGTTAATTATTAAATTTCCTCTAACTAATATATGGCTATTCTTGGGTTTCTGTTGCAGGTGTGGGCTCCTCCCCCTCATCTCCCCTCCCCCTCCCCCCCCCCCTCCCGGGGGGTGCGCTAAGTGTGGCTCCTTGTAAGCCCCCTGAGGCTGGCTCTCCTGGGAGAGTGAGGGTGGCCCCCCGAGCCCTCCGGTGTTTCCATTGGCCCTCAGCACATATCCTGGACTAGAGAACACCCATTCCACCACTTAGCGGTAAAGACTCATTATCTTGGTTTAATCCAAGTGATGCACAATAATATATATATTTATCTATTTGAATTTAATTTATGTAATTCTTTTTTAGATCCAACTGTTACCCTGAAGAGACCATATACAGGTCGAAACGCGTCGGGGCTTGCTATTTATGTAACATTATGTAACCTAACTATGTGTATTAATATGTGTTTGTTACTGCACTGGGGAATAAGATGTGTGTTACTGTACCAGATGATTCTCTATACTGTACTTCAAACCATGATATTGGATAAAACTTTTTATACATCCATTAAGAACTTCCTTTCATTATGTGCATTGCTGTTTTAAAGCCCCATGGGGAAAAAAATTTTTTCTTTAATCTAATTTCGGGGTGTGCAGCCTTTCTTGTCTCTTTTTATATGTGTCTTCCTTTTTTAACACTGAAGCAACATACTTTGTGAAAAGTAATATTTGTGTCATTTTCAACACTTTTGGCCACAGCTGTATATTGATTTAAAAAAAATGTGCTGGAAACACTAATATAAAAAATATTTTGAAGGGAGAAAGGATGAGGAAACAATTCAGTGCTTAACCCTAAACCATCAGGACACAAGTTTATAGATTTTTTTTCTAGTATGGTGGAAAAAGATTTTAAAAGGATCAATATTAAGAAAAACCAAGGATATTACATTTTAGGAAGAAAATAGAAGCATTAGAAAAAAGGAAAAACATTTTTTACAGCTGATAAAGAGGGCAGCATTGCCATTTTAGAGGAGATTATGACAATGAAATGAAAATATTGTTAGGAAGTGAGGACACATACAAAATTAGGAGCAGAACCTAGTAATAAAGTAAAAGCCAAACTAAAAAAATATTTTATATAAAAAGAAGCAAGATATTTAATTCCTGAGGCACCGACGGTCCCAATAATTTATCAATACCGAAGATGCATAAAAATATAAAAATTTCATCTAGTAGACTTAAAGTAAGTGGAGTTCATTATTTTCAAAGATAGGAGAACATATTGCCGGATGCTTGCAACCTGTAGTTGAAAAAGGTCATGCATACATCAAAGATAGCAAAAATGTAGCAGAATGTAGTGCCCAGAATGATACAATTTTAGCTACCATAGACGTGGAGTCTTTATATACTAACATTCGACAGGAAGATGGGATAAAAGCAGTGGTATGGGCATTAAGAGAAGATTCCAAGCTTAAAGAGGCCCAGATTAATTTTATTGTAGATCAACTGAAATTGGCAATGTAGAATAATTATTTTTGGTATAACAAACATTTTGAAATCAGATTAAAGGTGTCGCATTGGGCACAAAACATGCTTCTAGCTTTGCCAATTTTTAATTAGGTAGGAAGAAAAAATTTATCGTAAAATATAGCCTGGGCTAAAATTATATAAACGCTTCATAGATGATATTGTGGTAGTTTTGGAGGGATCAATCAGAGATATTTATAAACCATCTGAGTAGTAACAAATATGGAATAAAATTTGCAGCTTATATCAACAGGGAAGAAATCATTTTTTTTAGCTCTTTTGATTTTTAAACAGCATAACAAATTGTTTACAAAAACCTTTTTCAAAGAAACGAACCTTGAATGGGTTTATACCGTATGGTAGCTGTCATCACCAATTATGGTTAAAAAGTGTACCTAAAAATCAGTTTATAGGAATAAGAAGAAACTGTGACTTAGACAAAGACTATGAAAAACAGAGTAAAAAAAAATGGAGAAGACATTTACAGATAAAGGATATTATAGTGAAAATCTAGAAAATGGCCTATCCTACTAAGGGAAGAAACTTTAAAATGAATACTTCCAAAAAAACCTAGGTTTAAGGAACAAATTAGTCCATAATATTGTCTACAAAGACCTTTTTTAAGGTAACAGATCGCAACGGGTATATACCCGTCTCCAGCTGCCACCACCCCAAGGGACAGCTGTTGAGAATTTGGAGGAATTGCCGGAACATTGAAGACTATCAGAACCAAGCCGACACCTTGATAAATAAATTTGTAGACAAGGGGTATCATACTGACCCCTTAGTAAAACTAAAGAAGGAGATACAAGATCTTGATCGGGATTCTTTATTGACAAAAAATAGGAATAGGAGTAAGAACTCTCTGTTGGATGTAGCTTTCATTACAGGCTTCACTAATCAATACCGCTCCATTGAACATATAGTGAGGAAGTACTGGCCCATTTTAAAATCTGATAGGACCTTAGGGAAAATCCTCCCAAGAAAGCCCCGTTTTATCTATAGGAAAGCACCTACCCTCAGAAACCATTTAGTTCATAATGTAATCGACCCCCCTAAAACTATCAAGTTGTTTTCTAATATGAAGGGCTTCTACAGGTGCCAGAAATGTTTGGCTTGTCAGGTCAGTAAGAAACAACCAAAGAAGAGAACCTCCTTTAAATCAAGGAATGGGAATGAGTATGAGATTAGAGAACTGGTCACCTGCAACACTACCCATGTGACTTACGTCATCGAATGTCCATGCCGATTGCAATACGTGGGTAGGACCACCAGACCCCTTCGTGTACGCATTAGGGAACATATTAATAATATTAGAAAGGGGTTCCCTAAGCACAATCTTTCCAGACATTTCGATGAATTTCACAAAAGGGATCCATCTGGTTTGGTTTTTTTATGGCATTGACACCATCAAGGACCACTGGAGGGGGGTAATAAGAAAAATTTGATATCTCAGAACGAAACCAGATGGATATACTGTTTAGATTGTTTGGTACCCAAAGGGCTAAATGTGGAGATTGATTTGAACTGCTTTCTATCTAATTTTTAATACGGATCCCCTCCCCAGTCCCCATACATCTCCCATTTATCTTCCCTCCCTCTCTTTTTGTTGTTTTTCTGTTTTTTGCTTTTTTTTTTGGTATTATTTATACCAAATAAGCCAATATGCACACCTGCTTAATAATACATACATTTATTATGGGACACACCAATCAAATTGGAGATTTTTAATTCACGACAGTATTGTTTTTTAATTTATTTCATCCTATATTTAACATATGCGGTGATGCATCTATTTTTATCTATTTTTATTTTTATCCAAACCGATCCACTTTAGGGGATTCATCACTCTATATACTGCCACTTCTTGTTGTTTTTAATACATACATTTTATATTATATTTTTATTTGAATATTTATATATATATATACATATATATATATATATATATATATATTTTGTCAATTTCATTTTTTATATTTTATATTTTTCTGCTTATATATATTTTTCTTATTATTATATTTTTCTGTTTGTTGATTAAATTGTATACATGGAGGCGCCACCTATGGCATTATTCTATTATCCCCCTAGATGGCGCTTGGTGCAAACCTCTTCACTCCATCATTAGACACTTTTTACATCCGCCCTATGGGTGTGACTGTATGCAAAGTTCCTGATTGGGTATTATGGTGCCTCTATGCACTATATATAGACGTATGGTGTACCAATATGGCCTCAGATGACGGGGCTACGTGGTACACATACGTCTTTTCTGTTTTTTCTCTGAACTTCCAGTTTCTGGTAGGCAGGCTGTGGAACGCACGCCGCTACCACGCTGCTGTTGCGGAAATCGGCTTTAGCCAGCCGGCGGAGCATTGGCAGCTCCTGTTTTTAAATCGGTTTTTAGTATTTACAATAAATTTAGCTTTTGGATTCACACTATGAGGCTCCTTTTTTTCTACATTATATGGATGTCTATCGCTGGGGATTATTAAGAGGATTTCCGTGGTACATAAGAAAAGGGGGAAGATAACGGCACCCGTGTGAAGGACTATCCACCACCAAGAAACATCACTGCTGGATCCTAGCCTACACGCCTATTACCCCTGCAGGGGTTAGGCGCTCTGGTGAGTGAGGGCACAATTGGGGTTGCAGTTGAAGGCGGGGAGCACTTGATGAACAACCACATTAAGAACCTTTTGGATTTTTACATTTGGATTGATGCACAATCGTTTTTCACAGACTGTATTCATTTTTTCCAGGACACAGAGATTTTTTATCATCATATTTACACACAGTATTTTTCATATCACATATTGCAATTTCTTTACCATTTTTTCACTGTGGTTTGTTGTGGATTCACTTGAAAGACTTTTTTACAGGATGTTTTTTGGTGTTTCTAATATCACTGTTAGTTATTTATCTATTTATTTTACATGAATTGTATTTATTTTATATATTTCAGATCACATATTTTCCAGCACTTTGCACTTTATAGCACATCAGTGTATTTGGGTTCATTTCACCTGGAGTACTTATTTTTATATTTATTTGTATTTTTATTTCTAATTTTATTCACTTACATTTACTTTTATTTTTTTTTACTGATTTGCATTATTATTTTAATATTTGTTGAACACTTTTTGAACAGCGCCAATTCCCCCATAATAGGATCTCTTTTGTCTGAAAAAGCACAGTGTGTCTAATCATTTTTGATTAGTACATAATAAAGATCTACAAGATTTAATCTTTTATGGCATAAATAAAGTAGAAAAACATTAGCCTGGTAATAATAAAAAAAAATGATTTCTCAGAATGGGACCAGCTGGATTTTTGAATTAGACACACTAAACCCAGCAGGATTAAATATAGATATCTACCTTACTTGTTTTATCTCAAATTTTTAGGTGACATGCATTTTAGTTTTAACTTTATTTTTTTTACTTGAGGGTTACATATGTTTTAGGGATATGCAAAGCTTTTTAGATAATTAGTGTAATTATTTATTTATTTCATGATTGTTGTTGAGATTTGGATCATATCATGTATGCGGATTAACTGATAAGAAGTACGGTGTATATAAAAATAGTGTTTTTATCTGTCCAATCAGTGAATGGTAGAAAGTAGGATTGTGTATTTTATTAGTTTTTTATTGTTGCAAAAAAAAAATGAAGGATTAAAATTATATAAATGTGAGCAATATTGCCAGTACACTGAGTAGTCATTGCGGTCATATAAAGGGTTCTGAGATTCATGCAGTGTAGGAGAGCCATGCGGTAACACCTTCTGAGGATGTCTAGCATTAGACGACACATGTAGAGCCATGGTTACGGAACGTCACTTCTGATTTTCAGCTTTCTGGGCAGTGGAATGCATGCTGGCTCTGGGGACAATCTGAGCAGAGCATCAGTGCTCTTAGACATACAAGTGATCTGTATAGTGCCTAGAGAGAGCGGCACCTGAATAAGTTTCCAAGTAAGTATGGAGAAAAAGAGCAATGGAGAGCAGTGGTAATGTGGAAGAATCCTGTACTGGCATGTGATACCTAAACCAAGTGCTGTCAGACCTTTTTTTGAATAAAAAAGTCCATTACCTCTGGTGAGTGTGTGGCAGCACTAGGGAGAGCACCTTTATTACATGTGTTAAGCACAGAGTGGCACATGGAGAATATTTATTGAAGCACAGAGACTGTGCATATCCATTTTATTTTTTTCATCACTTTACTTTTTGCTGACTTTTGCACAATAATTGATGTACACTTTCATGTTATATAAATTCATTGCACTTTGAGACATTGATCTATTTGCACATTTTTTTTTAGATGTATTTGTTTATTTGTTGTATTGCTAGGTACTGTATATATATTAGACATGAAATTAAGCTATCTATTTTAAAGCGCTAGTTTTCTCTAAAGAAAAACATATATAGAAGAACAAAGCACTTAGGATGACCGAATATTATTTTAATGAAAGCTATAAATTTAGAAACTATGCGCAAACAAGAAGATCTGGACAGCCGCACTCCAGGAAGTAATAATCCAAGTTTCTTTATTTTAAAATCAGGAACACATCAGATACAGGACATCATAGAAAGAGTGTACAGATCATAGGCTAACGCGTTTCACACTTGTCCAAGTGCTTACTCATAGCTCATAAATTTAGAAAGATTGAAAAATTATTTTTGAAATTACATTAATGTAATCAAGATTATGGGAAGTTTTAGTGATGCGGGATTGCATGAATATGTGAATGTGCATTACAAATGCAATCTCTGAACCTTTTTGGCAAAACCTATGCATTGGAGTGGACACTACATAGCAAAGGCACTTCTTAGTAAATTCTGGAAAGATTTTGAAGTTCCAAAATAAAATTTTAACATTTTAACAGAGAAACAAGCTAGACAATGAACACTAGATACACTAGATATAACGTTGATGATTTCATAGTGCTCTCTGGAGGTATTGTTATAAAGGTAGAATTATGTTTTAAAACCAGACACTTATGCTGACCTACTGGCTTTACGACTGTTGAAATCACTGACCTGGAACATTTCAGGAATAGCAAATCAGGAAAGACATATAGAAGTCAGATCTGCATATTTGTTCTGGGTCAGAGACTCAAAGTATTGGAACCAGAGAGTCAGCACGACATTCGGGCAACTAGCATTTTTACAAAAAAAGGTCAGCAAGGTTTCCTTAAAATTGATGTGTGACATTACTAAGTCATGAGTATTTAAACTGTTGGGATGGTTTGAAATGATTCATACCTCAGGACATGCTTTGGAAATCTTTCCTCTTCATTAGGTCAAGCAATACTGAATATAATGTACATCTTGACCCAGAGATGAAACTGTATCTCTTGAAAGAGCTCATCATTTCCCAATTAAAGGCTATTAAAAGATTCAGGGAAATCTTTATTACAATTATTACTTTTCTCTTACATTATTCATGTTTGCATGAATTAAGGTGAAGTGGACATTAGAAGTAGCTACCAATATAAATACGAAGCTACCTTTTTAAATTAAGACATCTTTCTAGGATAGCTGGAGAGTATGAATTTTTTTATAGCTTTCTTGTTTGTGAAATGACTTAAATCACTGCAAAATGAATTTTAACATTGGGTATTATCCTGATACCTGGAAAAACAGCACTGAGCATTGAATCGTAGTCTGGGTGACGTACAGTCGGTGAGTAGATGTAGCTGTGTCTGAGATTTGTGTGGATTCAATGTCAGTCGTACCATTAGTGGTAAATATTGACTCTCATTGGGTGCAAGTCCAATCCTGCGATCTCAAAGTCCAATCCTGCGATCTCACCGTCCCATCCTGCGATCTCCCCGTCCCATCCTGCGATCTCCCTGTCCAATCCTGCGATCTCCCCGCCTCATCCTGCGATCTCCCAGTCCAATCCTGCGATCTTCCTGTCCAATCCTGCAATCTCACCGTCCCATCCTGCGATCTTCCCGTCCCATCCTGCGATCTCCCCATCCCACCCTGCGATCTCCTCGTCAAATCCTGCGATCTTCCCGTCCAATCCTGCGATCTCCCCGTCCCATCCTGCGATCTCCCCGTCCCATCCTGCGATTTCCCCGTCCCATCCTGCGATCTCCCTGTCCAGCCCCCCGTCCCATCCTGCAATCTCCCCATCCAATCCTGCGATCTCACCATTCCATCCTGTGATCTCCCCGTCCAATCCTGCGATCTCACCGTCCCATCCTGTGATCTCCCCGTCCCATCCTGCGATTTCCCTGTCCAGCCCCCCGTCCCATCCTGCGATCTCCCCGTCTAATCCTGCAATCTCACCGTCCCATCCTGCGATCTCCCTGTCCCATCCTGCGATCTCCCCGTCCAATCCTGCGATCTCACCGTCCCATCCTGCGATCTCCCCGTCCCATCCTGCGATCTCCCCTCCTCATCCTGCGATCTCCCAGTCCAATCCTGCGTTCTTCCTGTCCAATCCTGCAATCTCACCGTCCCATCCTGCGATCTTCCCGTCCCATCCTGCGATCTCCCCATCCCATCCTGCGATCTCCCTGTCCAATCCTGCGATCTTCCCGTCCAATCCTGCGATCTCCCCGTCCCATCCTGCGATCTCCCCGTCCAATACTGCGATCTCACCGTCCCATCCTGCGATCTCCCTGTCCAGCCCCCCGTCCCATCCTGCAATCTCCCCATCCAATCCTGCGATCTCACCATTCCATCCTGTGATCTCCCCGTCCCATCCTGCGATTTCCCTGTCCACCCCCCCGTCCCATCCTGCGATCTCACCGTCTAATCCTGCAATCTCACCGTCCCATCCTGCGATCTCCCTGTCCCATCCTGCGATCTCCCCATCCAATCCTGCGATCTCACCGTCCCATCCTGCGATCTCCCCGTCCCATCCTGAGATCTCCCCGTCCAATCCTGCGATCTCCCCTCCTCATCCTGCGATCTCCCAGTCCAATCCTGCGTTCTTCCTGTCCAATCCTGCAATCTCACCGTCCCATCCTGCGATCTTCCCGTCCCATCCTGCGATCTCCCCATCCCATCCTGCGATCTCCCTGTCCAATCCTGCGATCTTCCCGTCCAATCCTGCGATCTCCCCGTCCCATCCTGCGATCTCCCCGTCCAATACTGCGATCTCACCGTCCCATCCTGCGATCTCCCTGTCCAGCCCCCCGTCCCATCCTGCAATCTCCCTATCCAATCCTGCGATCTCACCATTCCATCCTGTGATCTCCCCGTCCCATCCTGCGATTTCCCTGTCCACCCCCCCGTCCCATCCTGCGATCCCACCGTCTAATCCTGCAATCTCACCGTCCCATCCTGCGATCTCCCCGTCCCATCCTGCGATCTCCCCGCAAATCCTGCGATCTCCCCACCCCATCCTGCGATCTCCCAGTCCAATCCTGCGATCTTCCTGTCCGATCCTGCAATCTCACCGTCCCATCCTGCGATCTCCCCGTCCCATCCTGCGATCTCCCCATCCCATCCTGCGATCTACCTGTCCAATCCTGCGATCTTCCCGTCCAATCCTGCGATCTCCCCGTCCCATCCTGCGATCTCTCCGTCGAATCCTGCGATCTTCCGTTCCCATCCTGCGATCTCCCCGTGCAAACCTGGGATCTCCCCGTCCCATACTACGATCACCCCGTTCCATCCTGCGATCTCTCCGTCCAATCCTGCGATCTCCCCGTCCAATCCTGCAATCTCCCCGTCCAATCCTGCAATCTCCCCGTCCCATCCTGCAATTTCCCCATCCCATCCTGCGATCTCCCCGTCCCATCCTACGATCTCCCCATCCCATCCTGCGATCTCCCTAGCCAGCCCCTGTCCCATCCTGCGATCTCCCCGTCCCATCCTGCGATCTCCCAGTCCAATCCTGCGATCTTCCCGTCCAATTCTGCAATCTCCCCGTCCAATCCTGCGATCTCCCCGTCCAAAACTGCGATCTCTTCGTCCCATCCTGCAATCTCGCCGTCCCTTCCTGTGATCTCCCCGTCCAATCCTGCGATCTCCCTGTCCCATCCTGCGATCTCCCTATCCCATCCTGCGATCTTCTCGTCCCATCCTACAATCTCCCCATCCCATCCTGCGATCTCCCTGTCCACCCCCTGTCCCATGCTGCGATCTCCCTGTCCCAATCTGAATTGCCCTGTTTATGCTTTCTCTCCTGAGCTCTCTGTCCACCACCATTCATCCTGAATCCTGAGATCTTCCTGTCCACCCCCGTCCCATCCTGCGATCTCCCCGTCCCATCCTGCGATCTCCTCGTCCCATCCTGCAATCTCCCCGTCCCATCCTGCAATCTTCCCGTCCCATCCTGCGATCTCCCCATCCCATCCTGCGATCTCCCTGTCCAATCCTGCGATCTTCCCGTCCAATCCTGCGATCTCCCCGTCCCATCCTGCGATCTCCCCATCCAATACTGCGATCTTCCCGTCCAATCCTGCGATCTCCCCGTCCCATCCTGCGATCTCCCAGTCCAATCCTGTGATCTCCCCGTCCAATTCTGCAATCTCCCCGTCCAATCCTGCAATCTCCCCGTCCAAAACTGCGATCAACCCGTCCCATCCTGCGATCTCCCCGTCCCTTCCTGTGATCTCCCCATCCAATCCTGCGATCTCCCTGTCCCATCCTGCGATCTCCCCATCCCATCCTGCGATCTCCTCATCCCATCCTACAATCTCCCTGTCCCATCCTGCGATCTCCCTGTCCACCCCCTGTCCCATCCTGCGATCTCCCTGTCCCAATCTGAATTGCCCTGTTTATGCTTTCTCTCCTGAGCTCTCTGTCCACCACCATTCATCCTGAATCCTGAGATCTTCCTGTCCACCCCCGTCCCATCCTGCAATCTCCCCGTCCCATCCTGCGATCTCCTCGTCCCATCCTGCGATCTCCCCGTCCAATCCTGCAATCTCTCCCATCCCATCCTGCGATGTCCCTGTCCAATCCTGCAATCTCCCCGTCCAATCCTGTGATCTCCCCATCCAATCCTGCAATCTCCCCGTCCCATCCTGCGATCTCCCTGTCCACCCCCGTCCACCCCCCCGTCCCATCCTGCGATCTCCCTGTCCAATCCTGCGATCTTCCCGTCCAATCCTGCGATCTCCCCATCCCATCCTGCGATCTCCCCATCCAATACTGCGATCTTCCCGTCCAATCCTGCGATCTCCCCGTCCCATCCTGGGATCTCCCTGTCCAGCCCCCCGTCCCATCCTGCAATCTCCCCATCCAATACTGCGATCTCACCTTTCCATCCTGTGATCTCCCCGTCCAATCCTGCGATCTCACCGTCCCATCCTGTGATCTCCCCGTCCCATCCTGCGATTTCCCTGTCCACTTCCCCCGTCCCATCCTGCGATCTCCCCGTCTAATCCTGCAATCTCACCGTCCCATCCTGCAATCTCCCTGTCCCATCCTGCGATCTCCCCGTCCAATCCTGCGATCTCCCCGCCCCATCCTGCGATCTCCCTGCCCCATCCAGCGATCTCCCAGTCCAATCCTGCGATCTCCCAGTCCAATCCTGCAATCTCACCGTCCCATCCTGCGATCTCCCGTCCCATCCTGCGATCTCCCCGTCCAATCCTGCGATCTCCCCGTCCAATCCTGTGATCTCACCGTCCCATCCTGCGATCTCCCCATCCCATCCTGCGATCTCCCCGTCCAATCCTGCAATCTCACCGTCCCATCCTGCGATCTCCCCGTCCTATCCTGCGATCTCCCCGTCCAATCCTGCGATCTCCCCACCCCATCCTGCGATCTCCCAGTCCAATCCTGCGATCTTCCTGTCCGATCCTGCAATCTCACCGTCCCATCCTGTGATCTCCCCGTCCCATCCTGCGATCTCCCCATCCCATCCTGCGATCTCCCTGTCCAATCCTGCGATCTTCCCGTCCAATCCTGCGATCTCCCCGTTCCATCCTGCGATCTCCCCGTTCAATCCTGCGATCTTCCCGTCCAATCCTGCGATCTCCCCGTCCCATCCTGCGATCTCCCCGTCCCATCCTGCAATCTCTCCGCCCCATCCTGCGATCTCCCGGTCCAATCCTGCGATCTTCCGTTCCCATCCTGCGATCTCCCCGTCCAAACCTGGGATCTCCCCGTCCCATACTACGATCTCCCCGTCCCATCCTGCGATCTCCCCGTCCAATCCTGCGATCTCCCCGTCCAATCCTGCAATCTCCCCGTCCAATCCTGCAATCTCCCCGTCCAATCCTGCAATCTCCCCGTCCCATCCTGCAATTTCCCCATCCCATCCTGCGATCTCCCCGTCCCATCCTACGATCTCCCCGTCCCATCCTGCGATCTCCCTAGCCAGCCCCTGTCCCATCCTGCTATTTCCCCGTCCCATCCTGCGATCTCCCAGTCCAATCCTGCGATCTTCCCTTCCAATTCTGCAATCTCCCCGTCCAATCCTGCAATCTCCCCGTCCAAAACTGCGATCTCCCCGTCCCATCCTGCGATCTCCCCGTCCCTTCTTGTGATCTCCCCGTCCAATCCTGCGATCTCCCTGTCCCATCCTGCGATCTCCCCATCCCATCCTGCGATCTCCTCGTCCCATCCTACAATCTCCCCGTCCCATCCTGGGATCTCCCTGTCCACCCCCTGTCCCATCCTGCGATCTCCCTGTCCCAATCTGAATTGCCCTGTTTATGCTTTCTCTCCTGAGCTCTCTGTCCACCACCATTCATCCTGAATCCTGAGATCTTCCTGTCCACCCCCGTCCCATCCTGCGATCTCCCCGTCCCATCCTGCGATCTCCTCGTCCCATCCTGCGATCTCCCCGTCCAATCCTGCGATCTCTCCCATCCCATCCTGTGATCTCCCCGTCCAATCCTGCAATCTCCCCGTCCAATCCTGTGATCTCCCCGTCCAATCCTGCAATCTCCCCGTCCCATCCTGCGATCTCCCTGTCCACCCCCGTCCACCCCCCCGTCCCATCCTGCGATCTCCCCGTCCAATCCTGCGATCT
Source organism: Lithobates clamitans (assembly GCA_037952925.1). Taxonomy (NCBI): domain Eukaryota; kingdom Metazoa; phylum Chordata; class Amphibia; order Anura; family Ranidae; genus Lithobates; species Lithobates clamitans. Next base: position 1,006,813 of record JBBGZY010001537.1, read on the forward strand.
CACCGTCCCATCCTGCGATCTCACCGTCCCATCCTGCGATCTCCCCGTCTAATCCCGCAATCTGCCCGCCCCATCCTGCGATCTCCCAGTCCAATCCTGCGATCTTCCCGTCCAATCCTGCGATCTCACCGTCCCATCCTGTGATCTCCCCGTCCCATCCTGCGATCTCCCAGTCCAATCCTGCGATCTTCCCGTCCAATCCTGCGATCTCACCGTCCCATCCTGTGATCTCCCCGTCCCATCCTGCGATCTCACCGTCCCATCCTGCGATCTGCCTGTCCCATCCTGCAATCTCCCTGTCCAATCCTGCGATCTCCCCGTCCAATCCTGCGATCTCCCTGTCCAATCCTGCGATCTTCCTGTCCAATCTTCCCGTCCAATTCTGCAATCTCCCCGTCCAATCCTGCGATCTCCCTGTCCAAAACTGCGATCTCCCCGTCCCATCCTGCGATCTCCCCGTCCCTTCCTGTGATCTCCCCGTCCAATCCTGCGATCTCCCTGTCCCATCCTGCGATCTCCCCGTCCAGTCCTGCGATCTCCCTGTCCAATCCTGCGATCTTCCTGTCCAATCTTCCCGTCCAATTCTGCAATCTCCCTGTCCAATCCTGCGATCTCCCCGTCCAAAACTGCGATCTCCTCGTCCCATCCTACAATCTCCCTGTCCCATCCTGCGATCTCCCTGTCCACCCCCTGTCCCATCCTGCGATCTCCCTGTCCCAATCTGAATTGCCCTGTTTATGCTTTCTCTCCTGAGCTCTCTGTCCACCACCATTCATCCTGAATCCTGAGATCTTCCTGTCCACCCCCGTCCCATCCTGCGATCTCCCCGTCCCATCCTGCGATCTCCTCGTCCCATCCTGCGATCTCCCCGTCCAATCCTGCGATCTCTCCCATCCCATCCTGCGATCTCCCCGTCCAATCCTGCAATCTCCCCGTCCAATCCTGTGATCTCCCCGTCCAATCCTGCAATCTCCCCGTCCCATCCTGCGATCTCCCTGTCCACCCCCCCGTCCCATCCTGCGATCTCCCCGTCCAATCCTGCGATCTCACCGTCCCATCCTGCGATCTCACCGTCCCATCCTGCGATCTCCCCGTCTAATCCCGTGATCTCCCCGCCCCATCCTGCGATCTCCCAGTCCAATCCTGCGATCTTCCCGTCCAATCCTGCGATCTCGCCGTCCCATCCTGTGATCTCCCCGTCCCATCCTGCGATCTCACCGTCCAATCCTGCGATCTCCCTGTCCCATCCTGCGATCTCCCCGTCCAGTCCTGCGATCTCCCTGTCCAATCCTGCGATCTTCCTGTCCAATCTTCCCGTCCAATTCTGCAATCTCCCTGTCCAATCCTGCGATCTCCCCGTCCAAAACTGCGATCTCCTCGTCCCATCCTACAATCTCCCTGTCCCATCCTGCGATCTCCCTGTCCACCCCCTGTCCCATCCTGCGATCTCCCTGTCCCAATCTGAATTGCCCTGTTTATGCTTTCTCTCCTGAGCTCTCTGTCCACCACCATTCATCCTGAATCCTGAGATCTTCCTGTCCACCCCCGTCCCATCCTGCGATCTCCCCGTCCCATCCTGCGATCTCCTCGTCCCATCCTGCGATCTCCCCGTCCAATCCTGCGATCTCTCCCATCCCATCCTGCGATCTCCCCGTCCAATCCTGCAATCTCCCCGTCCAGTCCTGTGATCTCCCCGTCCAATCCTGCAATCTCCCCGTCCCATCCTGCGATCTCCCTGTCCACCCCCCCGTCCACACCCCCGTCCCATCCTGCGATCTCCCCGTCCAATCCTGCGATCTCACCGTCCCATCCTGCGATCTCCCCGTCCCATCCTGCGATCTCCCCGTCTAATCCCGTGATCTCCCCGCCCCATCCTGCGATCTCCCAGTCCAATCCTGCGATCTTCCCGTCCAATCCTGCGATCTCGCCGTCCCATCCTGTGATCTCCCCGTCCCATCCTGCGATCTCACCGTCCCATCCTGCGATCTCCCCGTCCCATCCTGCAATCTCCCTGTCCAATCCTGCGATCTCCCCGTCCAATCCTGCGATCTCCCTGTCCAATCCTGCGATCTCCCCGTCCAATCCTGTGATCTCACCGTCCCATCCTGCGATCTCCCCGTCCCATCCTGCGATCTCCCCGTCCAATCCTGCGATCTCCCCGCCCCATCCTGCGATCTCCCAGTCCAATCCTGCGATCTTCCCGTCCAATCCTGCAATCTCACTGTCCCACCCTGCGATCTCCCCGTCCAATCCTGTGATCTTCCCGTCCAATCCTGCGATCTCCCCGTCCAATCCTGTCATCTCCCCGTCCAATCCTGCAATCTCCCCGTCCCATCCTGCGATCTCCCCGTCCCATCCTGCGATCTCCCTGTCCAGCCCCCCGTCCCATCCTGCAATCTCCCCGTCCAATCCTACGATCTCACCATTCCATCCTGTGATCTCCCGTCCAATCCTGCGATCTCACCGTCCCATCCTGTGATCTCCCCGTCCCATCCTGCGATTTCCCTGTCCACCCCCCCGTCCCATCCTGCGATCTCCCCGTCTAATCCTGCGATCTTCCCGTCCAATCCTGCAATCTCACCGTCCCACCCTGTGATCTCCCCGTCCCATCCTGCGATCTCCCCGTCCAATCCTGCGATCTTCCCGTCCAATCCTGTGATCTCCCCATCCCATCCTGCGATCTCCCTGTCCAATCCTGCGATCTTCCCGTCCAATCCTGCGATCTCCCCGTTCCATCCTGCGATCTCCCCGTCCCATCCTGCGATCTCCCTGTCCAATCCTGCGATCTTCCCGTCCAATCCTGCGATCTCCCCGTTCCATCCTGCGATCTCCCCGTCCCATCCTGCGATCTCTCCACCCCATCCTGCGATCTCCCGGTCCAATCCTGCGATCTTCCTTTCCCATCCTGCGATCTCCCCGTCCAATCCTGCGATCTCCCCGTCCAATCCTGCGATCTCCCCGTCCCATACTGCGATCTATCCGTCCGATCCTGCGATCTCCCCATCCAATCCTGCGATCTCCCCGTCCCATCCTGCGATTTCCCCATCCCATCCTGCGATCTCTCTGTCCCATCCTACGATCTCCCTGTCCCATCCTGCGATCTCCCTAGCCAGTCCCTGTCCCATCCTGCGATCTCCCCGTCCCATTCTGCGATCTCCCAGTCCAATCCTGCGATCTTCCCGTCCAATCCTGCGATCTCCCCGTCCAATCCTGCGATCTCCCCGTCCAATCCTGTGATCTCCCTGTCCCATCCTGTGATCTCCCCGTCCAATCCTGTGATCTCACCGTCCCATCCTGCGATCTCCCCATCCAATCCTGCGATCTCCCCGTCCAATCCTGCGATCTCCCTGTCCCATCCTGAGATCTCCCCATCCCATCCTGCGATCTCCTCGTCCCATCCTACGATCTCCCCGTCCCATCCTGCAATCTCCCTGTCCAATTCTGCGATCTCCCTGTCCCATCCTGAGATCCCCCCATCCCATCCTGCAATCTCCTCATCCCATCCTACGATCTCCCCGTCCCATCCTGCAATCTCCCTGTCCACCCCCTGTCCCATCCTGCGATCTCCCTGTCCCATCCTGCGATCTCCCTGTCCACCTCCCTATCCCATCCTGCGATCTCCCCGTCCCATCCTGCATTCTCCCTGTCCATCCCCCGATCCCATCCTGAGGTCTTTCTGGACATGTGGCCCCATCCAGTGCGCTGCGTGTCTTCAGAGGCCAGGATGTATGCATAAACATAGGAGAGTTTCTCAGTCCAAATGTATTCAATTAGATTATACTAGATTATATATATATATATATATATAAAAAAATTTTTTGTCATATTCCTCATGAAAATAAGCAACAGGCTATTGAAACAGTGCAGCATTGGGAAGGGAGCAGTGGGCCAGCAACAACGCAGGGCACAGGCAAGTGTTCTTGCTCAGTTTCACAGCTGGATAGGTACCTACAGTAACTCTGTCTTTTATTGGTGCTCTGTAGTCTCTTACTAGGAGAAATACAATGATTTCCCTAAATGGAACTTCGGAAGGTAATGCCTTTTGATCTGGCTGCATGCTAGTCTGATTGTGCTATATCTTTTAGGTTCATACCTGTGTAGTGTGAGGGCCTTACTGAGTAATCCGTTTAATTTATAAACAATCAGGACACCAAACTTCATAGTGTTGGTGGATTTAAAGGAGAATCTCCTAAGGTCACTCCACAAGTTACAATATGATTGTACAATCTTTTTTAAATCTACCAACAAATAGTGGAACAGTTAGTAGTGGAAGGTCCTGCCTAATTGGATACACTCCTTGGAGTTCTGGCTTCTTTCTATTACCATCTTATTCTTTATGAATTGGTAGTGATGGTCTTATTCAAATTGATGCAGATGTGGGTTACATCCTTCATGTGCTAATATTGTACTGGATTGGCAACATTCCAGTACACCTATAAGGTCACTATGGTTTATTACGCTCTTTTCCACTCAAAGTGGTTCTAAGGACCAAAGGTTTTTTTAGCTTAATGCATTCTCTGCATGGTAAAAAACAATCTGTATGCAGCCACCCAATATTTACCTCAGCCCCATCTTGATTCAGCGCTGTGCATAAAAGTGGTGGTTCACTCCTCTCTCCCTCCTTACTGAGCAGATTGATAGGAGTGGGAGCCATTGGCTCCCACTCCTGTCAATCCAAACCTTTGATGAGGGAGTGGGGGTGGGGCCAAGCCCCACTGTCTGTGTCAATGGACACAGGCAGTGGGGCTTGGGAGCGAGCACGCACACGTGCCCCATAGGAAGCAGCTTGCTATGGGGGTACTCACTAAAGAGAAGGAGCCAGGTCTGCCAGTAAGAGGACCCCAGAAGAGGATGATTGGTTCTGCTCTGTACAAATTACAGGGCAGATAACTATAACATGTTTGTTATTAAAGAAAAAAATAACCTTTTACAATCACTTTAATCTTAGCCTATACATCCTATAGTAATTCAAAATAATCTTCACCAGACACAGACAATATGAAAACACAGTACATGTGGCTGAGTTTCCACAGATATCCCCCCACCCTCACACAGAGGAAGAGTACAACAGCGGCTCTCTCCACTCCTCCTTTCTTTGGGTGCCCCCTTAGCAAGTCCAGGTGTTAAGGGGGCACCCGTGCTTGCACTCCCAAGCCGGACTGTGTGCCACGTAAGCCACACCCCTGCTCCCTACTTACAGGAGAGTTTGACTGACAGCAGCTAGAGTTCTAAGTGGAATGGTGAGATGACTGAGGAGCCAGGTGACTGTTTAGGGATGGGGGAGAGAACAATTAGTGGGCTGTCTTTTACCATAATGCAGGGAATGCATTAAAGCATTAATAAAATCCGCCTTTTGATTTATACCTACAGGTAAGCCTATTAAAAGGTTTACCTGTAGGTATAGTAAATATTTACTTTAGTAGGTGCCAGTGATGTCACCAGTGCAACAATGCCATCCATTCAGAGCGCTGTGCCATGGCTGTGGCTCCTGTGCACATGCGTGGGAGTGACGTCCTAGCGGCTGTGCCCTGAGACCAGGTGAAAATGGAAGCCCGAGCAGCAGTGACACCTTGCCACTGGAAGGCTTCCTTTTAAGGTAAGTCTGTCTTAATGTGCTGGTATGTGGTGCATTCTAGTACATTATGACATTATCCTTTTCTTTACGGTTTGTAATTGCTTTTAAAGTGATTGTAAAGGTAATTTAAAAAAAAAAAAAAAAATAACAAACATGTTATACTTACCTTCACTGTGCAGCTCGATCTGCACAGAGTGGCCCCGAACCTGGTCTTCTGGGGTCCCTCGGCGGCTGTTTCGGCTCCTCCCCGCAAGCATTTACCACCTTAATGCGAGCTCCCTCGCACGGTGGTGAGTGCTTGTGGGCGCGCTCCCGTGATACAGCCGGCGGCTATAGCCGCTCGCTGTATCACTCGGCCCCGCCCCCTGGCGCGCCGCGTCATTGGATGTGATTGACAGCAGCTCGAGCCAATGGCTGCGCTGCTTTCAATCCATCCACTGCAGCCAATCAGCGACCAGGCTGAGCTGCAATGAGGACGAGCAGCGAAGATTCGAGGGGTCAGGTAAGTAAAACGGGGGGGCTGGGGGCGGCGGTACTGTCAAAAGTTTTTTCACCTTAATGCATAGAATGCATTAAGGTGAAAAAATTTTTACCTTTACAACCCCTTTAAGGTTAAAAAAAATAAATAAATTGACTTTAGAACCACTTTAAGCATCCTGCTTGCAAATTCAGGTAGCAACAGGCAGTCAGTTTGTGCATGTTTTGTTCTTCAATTTTGGCATGTTTGTATAGGCCCCTTTCACACAGGTGGACTAATCAGGTCCCCCTGTCAGTTTTTCAGGCGGACCCGATCTGACCCTCCAGTCTTCTCTATGGAGTAGTGGGTTTCAATAGATATGTGTCCGTTGAGACCCACCAACATCCAATCCAATCCTGTCTGCTAAAAACAGATGGATGGGGATTATTTTCCCTATATGTCTGTTGGAGTGAATGTCAGTAAAGTGTAAACAAACAGGCAGTCCGTTTGCATACAACCACCCATAGAGGATAGCGGCTGTGTCTGTGTCCTCTCTGCATAAGAGGAGTGGACAGGGACCAGCCATCCGCCTGCTCAGCGTGGATCTGCGGACAGATTAACTGCTGAGCAGGCAGACTCCAATGGAGCCTGTCCTGTGTGTAAGGGGTCTTAGTTTTGCATGTTTAACCTACTCCAACTTTCATGGATTCCGCTGGACTGTATCACAATACCTGTAAATCCCAGGATAATTCTGCTGTGCCATGAATAAATCTTTCTACCCAAAGCTGTACTTGGTGCAGTGGGACCAGAATCTGCTTGTTGAACACGACCTACAGTATCTCACAAAAGTGAGTACACCCCTCACAGCCAGCTGCCAATGTATATGAGGAGGTCACAAACATTTTTGTAAATATCTTATTAGATCTTTTCACAACACTGAAGAAATGACACTTTTCTACAATGTAAATTATTGAGTGTACAGCTTGAATAACAGTTTAAATTTGCTGTCCCCTCAAAATAATTCAACACACAGCCATTAATGTCTAAACCGCTGGCAACAAAAGTCAGTACACCCCTAAGTGAAAATATCCAAATTGGGCCCAAAGTGTCAATATTTTGTGTGGCCACCATTATTTTCCAGCACTGCCTTAACCCTCTTGGGCATGGAGTTTACTAGAGCTTCACAGGTTGCCACTGGAGTCCTCTTCCACTCCTCCATGACGACATCACAAAAATTAAAGATCTAGCGACAGGCCAGAGCAAGTGCAGGGTGCTTTGCAAACTGGCCAAGTTTACTCTTCTTATTCCACATAGCAATGCTTCATGTGAGAGGCTGTTTAGCATAATCACGAAGATTATCACAGACCAGCGGAGCTCCCTTGGTAAAAATCCATTAACTCAACAGCCAGCTGCCAATGTATATGAGGAGGTCACAACAGTCAGAAAAACACTTTGTGCAGTGCTTGCAAGCAAGATTAATATATTCTCCCAAGTGAGATATCATCAGTGGCAGCCCTCAACACAGCTTCACAAGCAGGCAAAATCCGCTACATTTGTGGCTTTATCTAGTAGGAGGAAACCAGCAACTGGACCAGCAGAAGAGACAGAAACTGGAACTGTAGAATCTGCAACTTGGAAGGGAAGGGACAAAAACATGGCTTCTATCGCACAGGTTATCACTGGGTCCAGCAGTGAACGAAGTATAACTGCAGTGGAAGACTCTCAGGTGGCATTATCTGCTTCTACAAAGCAAAGAGAAAGTGAAGGGGTATCCAAAAAGAGATTTGCCCCTTTGTTTTAAAAACATACTGCAGCTCTGCTGAGCAAAAAAGCTGCTCCAAAGCACAAAAGAGAGTCAATAGAAACTAAGCATGTAGCATACACCAGGAGTGAGGATTAGGACATTTTAGACTAATTTTGTTTTGGGGAATTCAGTTCTGCTTGAGTGTAGCTTTTTTGCATTCTTTAGGTTAATAGAATGTTGCGTTATTTATAATATATATTCTGCATATACTGCAGCCTCAGTAAGTTACTTTGTTTCTTAAAAAGTAAATATGTTTAATATTTTCACTAAACACTACTTGGAGTTGTTACTGTTTTTAAGAGATTTTGTTTTAAATAAATTTATTTTCTTGTTGAATCTTATAATATTGGGTGTTTTTTTTTCACAAAGCTCATCTATCTATTGACTTCAGGTCCATTATTAATATCCTGCAAAATCCAAGGTAGCAGAAGCAACAAGAGAGAAAAATAATTCTTTAAATAGTGTATATCTTTGATTATGACTAGGGATGAGCCGAACACCCCCCTGTTCGGTTCGCACCAGAACATGCGAACAGGCAAAAAATTTGTTCGAACACGCAAACACCGTTAAAGTCTATGGGACTCGAACATGAATAATCAAAAGTGCTAATTTTAAAGGCTTATATGGAAGTTATTGTCATAAAAAGTGTTTGGGGACCTGAGTCCTGCCCCAGGGGACATGGATCAATGCAAAAAAAGTTTTAAAAACGGCCGTTTTTTCAGGAGCAGTGATTTTAATAATGCTTAAAGTGAAACAATAAAAGTGTAATATCCCTTTAAATTTCATACCTGGGGGGTGTATATAGTATGCCTGTAAAGGGGCGCATGTTTCCCGTGTTTAGAACAGTCTGACAGCAAAATGACATTTCAAAGGAAAAAAAGTCATTTAAAACTACTCGCGGCTATTAATGAATTGTCAGTCCGACAATACACATAAAAATTCATTGATAAAAACGGCATGGGATTTCCCCACAGGGGAACCCCGAACCAAAATTTAAAAAAAAAATGGCGTGGCGGTCCCCCTAAATTCCATACCAGGCCCTTCAGGTCTGGTATGGATATTAAGGGAAACCCAGCACCAAAATTTGAAAAAAAAATGGCGTGGGGGTCCCCCTCAAAAACCATACCAGACCTGAAGGGTCTGGTATGGATTTTAAGGGGAACCCGCGCCAAAATCTACAAAAAAATGGCATGGGGGTCCCCCTAAATTCCATACAAGGCCCTTCAGGTCTGGTATGGTTATTAAGGGAAACCCTGTGCCAAAATTTGAAAAAAAAATGGCTTGGGGGTCCCCCTCAAAAACCATACCAGACCTGAAGGGTCTGGTATGGATTTTAAGGGGAATCCCGTGCCAAAATTTTAAAAAAAATGACGTGAGGTCCCCCTAAAAATCCATACCAGACCCTTATCCCAGCACGCAACCTGGCAGGCTGCAGGAAAAGAGGGAGGACGAGAGAGCCCCCCCTCCTGAACCATACCAGGCCACATGCCCTCAACATTGGGAGGGTGCTTTGGGGTCCCTCCAAAGCACCTTGTCCCCCATGTTGATGGGGACAAGGGCCTCATCCCCACAACCCTTGCCGGTGGTTGTGGGGGTCTGCGGGTGGGGGGCTTATCGGAATCTGGAAGCCCCCTTTAACAAGGGGACCCCCAGATCCCGCCCCCCCCTGTGTGAAATGGTAAGGGAGTACAAAAGTAGCCCTACCATTTCACAAAAAAAGTGTCAAAAATGTTAAAAATGACAAGAGACAGTTTTTGACAATTCCTTTATTTAAAGTCTTCTTCTTTCCATCTTCTTTCTTCTATCTTCTTTCTTCTATCTTTCTTCAGTTTCTTCCTACATCTTCTTCTTCCTCTGGTTCTTCCCCCAATCCTCTGCTTCTTGCTCCGGTGTTCTCATCCGGCATCTTCCTCCATGGAGTCTTCTTCCCTTCTTCGTTCTCTCGCCACTCTGCATCCATGATGGGAGGCTCCTGCTGTGTGACGCTTCTTGTCTTCTGACACTTCTTAAATAATGGAGGATGGGGCCACCCGGTGACCCCGCCCCTTCTGACGCAGAGGACTTGACGGGGACTTCCCTATGGGGTTCCCCGTGATGTCAGAGGGGGGCAGAGGGGGACAAGAAGCGTCACACAGCGGGAGCCTCCCATCATGGATGCGGAGCGGCCCGAGAACGAAGAAGGGAAGAAGACGCAGCGGAGGAAGATGCCGGACGAGAACACCGAAGCAAGAAACAAAGGATCGGAGGAAGAACCAGAGGAAAAAGAAGATGGAGGAAGAAACCGAAGGAAGATAGAAAAAAGAAGATAGAAGAAAGAAGATGGAAAGAAGAAGACTTTAAATAAAGGAATTGTCAAAAACTATCTCTTGTCATTTTTAACATTTTTGACACTTTTTTTGTGAAATGTTAGGGGTACTTTTCTACCCCCTTACCATTTCACACAGGGGGGGGCAGGATCTGGGGATCCCCTTGTTAAAGGGGGTTTCCAGATTCTGAGAAGCCCCCCACCCGCAGACCCCCACAACCACTGGGCAAGGGTTGTGGGGATGAGGCCCTTGTCCCCATCAACATGGGGACAAGATGCTTTGGGGGGGACCCCTATGCACCCTCCCAATGTTGAGGGTATGTGGCCTGGTACGGTTCAGAAGGGGGGGCACTCTCTCATTCCCCCTCTATTTCCTGCGGCCTGCAGGTTGTGTGCTCGGATAAGGGTCTGGTAGGGATTTTTGGGGGGACCCCACGCCATTTTTTTTTTATTTTGGCGCGGGGTTCCCCTTAATATCCATACCAGACCTGGTTTGGTGAACTGGCGAACAGCTGATGTTCGAGTCAAACATGAGTGTGACTCGAACTCGAAGCTCATCCCTAGTTATGACCTGGCAGTTATGACCTGGTTTGTATAGCTGAATGTTTAATATACATCCATCATGCTGTGCTAATTGGCATGCCATTAAAATGGGTAGCTATATTATATAGGATTTAACAGAAATGTTATTTATAGCACTTAATATTATAGTGATGTAAACATGTCTCCAATATGATTGACCTCACCTCTTAAACCACAACCAAATGGCCACTCCATTTTTTGCTGGCCACGCCCGCTTCTCAGCATGGTGCGCTGCTCTCTCCACACATCGGATCTTCTAAGTGTCCCTCATTGTCAAGTTCAAAAGTTGGGAAGTATGGGTTTGCGTGATTCTGGCAAAGTGTGAAACATCTGTATCTCTAGTCACTTTTACTTGATAACCAAAGAAATACTAAAGCTGTCCATACACTGTTAGTTTTTTTTTCATTCAGCCAGCAGCTCAAGAAAAAAAATACTAAGATTCCTCCACCCACACAAACAATGTGGATGGATTAATCCCCATCCCCCAAAACCTCTTCCCGCTAGTACATTGTAGGTGCAGGTGCCAGTGTCAGAATACAACAATGAGTGGCTACAGCAGATTAGCTGCAGCCACTGATCAAAGAAAGTTTTCCAAAATTTCCCTTCAACACAATTCGATCAACTGATCGATTTCTGTTGAGCGGGGAATGCTACGCGCTGACTGAAATTTGGTTAGTCCCTGCTAAACAGACTGAATTTCAATCAGTTCATGGCCAGCTTTAGTTTGGTCTCTGTGTCCTGTCTTTCTGTAAAGGTAGAATGATACCTGACAGGCAAGGACCTGACAAAAGCAGAAGAGATAAAGAAGAGATGGCAACAATACACAAGAGGAACTATAGAAAGATCTGAATGTCCCATATAACCACGATGATGCAGTCACTGACCTTGAACCGGATATCCTGGAGAGTGAAGTCAAGTGGGCCTTAGAAAGCATCGCTAATAACAAAGCTGGCCAAAGTGATGGTATCCCAGCTGAGTTATTAAAAATACTAAAAGATGATGTTGTTCAAGTGCTGCACTCAATATGCCAACAAATTTGGAAAACTCAGCAATGGCTACAGGACTGGAAGAGGTCCGTTTACATTCTGATCCCAAAGAAGGGCAGCGCCAAAGAATGTTCAAACTACTGTATGATCGCACTCATCTCACATGCTAGCAAGGTTATGCAGAAAATTCTACAAGCTGGCTTCAGCAACATGTGAACTGACAGCTACCACAAGTACAAGCTGGATTTTGAGGAGGCAGAAGAACAAGAGATCAAATTTCCAATATTCCCTGGATCATGGAGAAAGCAAGGGAGTTCCGAAAGAATGTCTACTTATGCTTTATTGATTACAGTAAAGCCTTCGACTGTGTGGATCACAACAAGATGTGGCAAATACTGAAAGATATGGGAATACCGGGCCACCACACCTGTCTTCTGAAAAACCTGTATGCAAGTCAAGAAGCAACAGTTAGAACAGGACATGGAACAACTGACTGGTACAAAATTAAGAAAGGAGTATAGGCAAGGATATACATTGTCACCCTACTTATTTAACTTATATGTAGAGTAGATCATGCAAAATACCAGGATCGACGAATCACCATTAGGATCGCAGGGAGGAATATCAACAACCTGAAATATGCAGAGGATACCACACTAATGGCAGAAAGTAAAGAAGAACCAAAGAGTCTCTTAATGAAGGTGAAAGAGAAGAGCACAAAAGCCGGCCTGAAATTGAACATTAAGTAAACTAAAATCATGGCAACTGGTCCCATCACTCCTTGGCAAATAGAAGGAGAAGAAATGGAAACAGTGACAGATTTTATCTTCCTAGGCCCCAAGATCACAGCAGATGGTGACTGTAGCCATGAACGTAAGAGACGCTTGCTTCTTGGGAAGAAAAATAAGTGGAAAACCTAGACAACATTATAAAAAGCAGAGACATCACCCTACCGACAAAGTGTGTATAGTCAAAGCTATGGTATTCCCAGTAGTAACCTATGGCTGTGAAAGTTGGACCATAAGCAAGGCTGAGCACCGAAGAATTCCAGTCAATCCTGAAGGAGATCAACCCTGAATATTCACTGGAAGGACAGATCATGAAACTGAAACTTGAATACTTTGGCAACTTAATGCAAAGAGAGGACTCATTGGAAAAGACCCTGGTGCTGGGAAACATAGAAGGAAAAAAGAGAAGAGGACAACAGAAAACAAGATGGATAGATAACATCATCGAAACAATGAACTTGAAGTTAAGCAAGCTCCAAAAATCCTAGCAGGTTATGTAAAAACACATCAGAAAACGTAAATAAATCTCGAATGGTGGTGGATATGCCTGGTCTAGATCAAATCTAAAACTTTGCTAATCAGTGTTCTCATATTTAAGCTGTTCACCACGTTTGTCTTTAAGTGCTAATGTTCTGTGTTTCATATCCACCCGAGACACTATCTGTATGCTGACAGTAGGGTACCAAATGCAAACAAGGACATAAAAATGCTCACCGTTTTTGGAGTTAGACTTGTCCTCCACCCTCAAAATCACAAATCACTCAAAACGTGAAGCTTCCTCTCACAAAGGGCACCATATGTGTTGGAAATGATTATACCTCACTTAAACGATACAAAAATAAGTGATTAAACCTTTGTCTATATAAGAATAAAAACGAATGATAACAGGGCAAAAAGATAAACAATTAAATTTATTTACACAGAAAAGAAAGTTAGAATAATTAGAATTTATCATATATCTCCACTGATGCCACAAGTACAGTGTTGTTTTAGGCTGCAAAGATAATCTAGGCCGAACTCAGAAATGGTTACAATGGACATACACAGGCTATACAATATTATAAGACAACTCCTAGGATACAAAAAGGTTAGAAAGAAACAGAAATAGAGATACAAGTATACTTTACACGGACATCATGTCGCCTCGATGGTCTGGGGCTGGACACAGAGACCAAACATCTGGCTCTTTCCCTATTTTATATACATTCTCCACCAATCAACTGATGCCACACATTCATTGGTTCAGAGTTACCTCAAAGTCTGGTTGGCTGTAATTTCAAGCTTACTGCTCATTGGTTTATAGTGGCCTCAAATTCTGATTGGCTGTAATTTCAAGCCCAGTTAAACATCATGCTAGAACATTAAAACCTCCGGTGCCTCTCAGTCTAAGAATTAATGAATAATCTCCTTTGATCTCCCAGCCCAAACAGTCCCGACATTAGCATGTTAATGGCCCCCTGGTGAGTTGAAGCCTTAATGTCTGCAAATACTCTTAGATTCAATTAATACCTGGGGACCTTCCCTGGTTCCCACCAGTGTACTAGAAGAACTGCATTCCTAACAAGGTGAGCTGGGCCCTATCATGATATTAAAAACATATACACACACATATATATATATATAGACCTACACACATATATACATACATCCTATAGGGCACAGCAGTTTAATTGGAGTCCTTGCAATGGTTCGCTTGGATCTCATTGATATAAATATGGAATTCAATATCTCCATCACACAGGTTGCACAGAGTAGTATGACAGAATGATGTACTTTCTTGAATGCATGGGTGTCTGTTGCCAAAAGAATTTAAGATATGGGTGAAGTGATATATATAAGAGAAATGTGACTGAGAGCAGAGTTAATGTAAAATAAATGATTTGTGTGATGCCAGTGAGAATTTAATTTTTGGAAACAGTGTTGTAACTATTAAGTGAACATTGAATTTAAGTGTGACATTGAAATGTTGTTGAATGTTTTACCTTGTAGAGTTCATGGAAAGATTATTGCTGTACCAGTTTCACTTGTAGAACATTAGGAAACTGTAAATGTGTATTTTTGTTCTTTATGTTACAGTTTTGCTGTTATCCATACTCTCCGCATTGCATGCATTATATAAAAATACCTCCTTTTAAAAAAAGGTATAAAATGTATATCATGAGCAATGCAAAAGAGGTTTCAATAAAAGCAGACGAGAAATGAATGGCATGGCCTTGGTTTTATATGCTAGTTACAGACAGATGTTGTTGCTGTAAATTTGTCATGAGAATTTGGCATCCTACGCCTGAAATTGCTCTTTTAATGGCTGTCACACTGACCCACTGAGGTTGACTTGCTAAAGAGGTAGAGGCTGTTGAATTAGCAAAGTAAATGTTAGGTGAACATGTGATATCTTTGAATACCCAAAATCATGTGCAAAGGAAATTTGAAAAGCAGGATTTTTGCTAGCACATAATTGACTGATTGATTGAAGTAAATTCAGCAGTACCTTATTTCCTAAGCACAATGAACATTCATTTTACTTCACTACTAGGGAGAGCATGGCAATCAGGAAACTAACATTTTCATGGCAGCATCCAAGTATCCAAGTATGCCTTGGTGGAGTTCCATTTTTCCATCTTCTAAACAGTATTAGCATAGGTACAACTTTTTGGCTCATATGCTGTAGTACTATTGCATATACTGTACAGGCATACCCCACTTTTAAGTACACAATGGTTTTTTTTTACTAACGCTGGAAAGTGCAAAATCACGCTCCCTTCTGCATAGAAACCAATGAGCTTCTAACCCCAGATTGTTCAATTAAGCTTTGGTAATAAAACCTGGAAGCTCATTGGTTTCTATGCAGAAGTGAGTCTGATTTTGCACTTTCCAGCTTTAGTAAATAAACCCCATTGTGTACTTAAAAGTGGGGTATGCCTGTATACCATTTTCGTAGCATTCAGTAGTTTTTTGTGTATATGCTACTGCTGATACATTGGTAAATAGCTACAGTACCAAGCTAGTAAGCTGTTCTTTTAAATGATAACATTTCCATGTACAATTATGTTTTTCATTTATTCTACATCTATCTTGTTTAGGTTTTATGTAAGACAACTGTTGCCCAAAAAGCAATGTCCAATCTTATTAGTATATTAAAGACATTTGAACGGAATTGTATGTCACCTACAAAGGTATCTATAGAAACATGATAGTTTTCCCATCTGAAAGTTGCTGTAATCATATTAGTTAATATCAGGTCACCTGCGTATGACAAGTACCGAGATCCTATACTTGTTAATGCCCAGAAAACCACTAGATGCTATTTTTAAATCTATTTTCTATTTTAAATCAAGTATCTTTATTTTGATGCCAGAAGATCCCACCGTAGTGTGATGTCATCATTAATAAATATAATTTTTAATTTCTATTGGTACATTAACCTTTAAAAAGACCTAAAAAGGTTTCTTGTTTTCCTTTGGCTCATATGTATACAATATATCATTTTCAGTAAATGGAAGCTGAAACAATGAAATGTCTTTTTTTTCCCACTACATTCTTTTCTCAATAAAATTCACCATCTGTTTTATGGATATCCCCACTGTAACTAAATGCAGACCATTTTAGCAAAAGTGTTTATTACCCTTTTGCTCTCCCAGTGTCTGGCTGATTTTACTTAGAAGTTCTGCAACACAAAGACAATCAGACAAGAAACATTACATTTCATCAAAATTTGTCAAACTGTAATCTCTGAATTACTTCTGGCTTGATAAAATTATGTGCTGATTTATAAAGGCATTAGAAAATACAGTATCCCCAAGAAACTATACAGATTTGAATATGGATAGGACAGTGATCACTTAACCACTTCAGCCCCGGAAGGATTTGTCCCCTTCCTGACCAGGCCATTTTTTTGCGATTTGGCACTGCGTTGCTTTAACTGACAATTGCCCGGTCATGCAAAGTAATACCCAAACAAAATTTATGTCCTTTATTCGCCACAAATAGTGCTTTCTTTTGGTGATATTTGATCACCTCCGCGTTTTTTATTTTTTGAGCTATAAACAAAAAAAAGGAACAATTTTGAAAAAAAAAACACAATACTTTGTCGTTTTTGCTATAACAAATATCCCAAATTTAAAAAAAAACAAAACAAAACATATTTTTCCTCAGTTTAGGCCAATATGTATTCTTCTACATATTTTTGGTAAAAAAAAATCACTATAAGCCTATATTGATTGGTTTGCGCAAAAGTTATAGCGTCTACAAAATAGGGTATAGATTTATGTCATTTTTATTATTATTTTTTTTTACTAGTAATGGCGGCGATTTGCAATTTTTATTGGGACTGCAATATTGCGGCGGTTAGATTGGACTATTTTGGGACCATTGATATTTATACAGCAATCATGAATAAATAGGAAGTTGGGACTTTAAAATGAAGCAATTGGGTAGTGGAGGTAAAATAAATTATACAGCAATCAGAGCTAAAAATAGCCATTGATTACTGCATAAATGTCATTGGCAGGGAAGGGGTTAACACTAGGGGACGATTGAGGGGTTAACTGTGTTCCCTAGGTGTGTTCTAACTGTAGGGGGGGTGGGACTGACTGGGGGAGGAGAGAGATTGGTGTTCATACTTAGTATCTCCACTGAGAGAACCTGGATTTGTGTGTTTACACACACAGATCCCGGTTCTCACTCTGTCACGAGCGTTAATGCGTGCCCGGCGGTCATTGCACCAGCCAGGCAAGAGCATCAGGTCTGGGGACACGTGCCGTGCGCATGTGCATGGCTGCTGTCACGTCTTAAAGAAGCGATGTACTGCTATGGCAATTTGCCCAGCCGAGCCAACCTGCCGCAAACTGCGGCGACTGGTTGGCTAGTGGTTAAAAGAAAAAAATTATATATACAAATGTTTTGGTTTGCATTTTTATTTTAAACGGAGGGGGTTGTTTTACTAGGTGACGGTTCACATATATTTTATTGTTACACTAACAGTTTATTCAGATTCTTTTTTTTCTGTGAATTTTTCAACCTAATGTCAAAAAGCAAAAAAGTACCACCCTGACCCATATAGGCCCAGGGACAAACATGTAAAAATGGGCACAGGCTCTATACTCCTACCCAGCAGCATCTGTCAAAGTCAATAAGGCAACATCATCCCCCTTTACAATTTTAAATGGGACTTGTCTTGGTTGCCTATTAACCTCTCCTGATTTTTATACTCTCTTTAGAACCATTCCAACACACTATCAGGCAACATAAAGATACTTTGTCAGTTCCCACAAACTAGTGGCATATGATGATGATCTCATCTTTTTCATCACGGCTCCTTTCAATCCCAGTCTTCCTGAAGGAGTTAGAGAGATGTGGTTAAATTTCAAACTTCAAAATTAATGTCTCTAAATCAGAGGCGATGAACATAATAACTTCAACCTCACAATTTGAGCGAATCTGACTACATTTATTATTCAAATGGTCAAATTTACATATTAGATATCTAAGCACCGACATCCCTATTAACCTAATAAGAATCTTTGAACTTAAAGGGGTTGTAAACCCTTGTGTTTTTTCACCTGAAAAAACACCTGGCATTGACTGCCCCTCCCGTTTTACGTACCTGAGCCCCGAATTTCCCTTGGCGAAGACGCGCTGTCCCTCTATGCACAGGGTCTAGGCTCTTGATTGGATAGATTGATAGCAGCGCAGCCATTGGCTCCCGCTCCTGTCAATCGAATCCAATGACGCGGGGGGCGGGGTCAAGTCCGACATTTGTGTCTATAGATGCCTAATGCTGGACTCGGGAGCGTGCCCGCAAGGTGACCCTCCGGGAGAGCGCTTCTCCTAGGGGGTTATCTGATGTGGGGAGGAGCTACCAAAGCCGCCGGGGGACCCCAGAAGAGGATGATTGGGGCCACTGTGTGCAAAACCAGCTCACAGTGGATGTAAGTATGACATGTTTGTTATTTTAAATAAAAAAAAAAAAAGCCTTTACGATCACTTTAACTTTAGTCCTATGGCAAAAACAATTAAATCAGACCTTAAAGTGGATGTAAACCCGCTCTCATTCTTTTTAAACTACTCCCATAGTGGTTATCTATAAGGATATATATGCCTCCTGCATGTATCCTTACCTGTCAAATGTCTCTCCTCTGTTATGAGACCCCAAAAACTGCATATTCTGTGGGTGGGTCTCTTGTCTGGAGCTTGGTGGGTGGAGTCATGATGTCAGTGGACTCCCCACCACCTCTACACTCCCCTTGGCCAGGCATCGATATTTCTTACACTGAACTTCTGCTGGTCTTGTGGATTATGCCCCATGATCACTAACATCCAGTCAAAACCCAGGAAAGTCACCACATGACTGGCCAATCATGCTGAGGTGTGGAGCAGCCAATCCTGGGAGAGCTGGAAAAGAAAGGAGGAGGGGATCTGAATTACACAGAATGCCTCTCTCACACTCGTGCATGAGATATGTAAATCGACTGTCACTCACAGCAAGGGGGAGAAACGAACATCTGACTGTTTTAATCTGGGGGCAGCGTCATCGCCCGTCGGCGGGGCCGCCCTCCGAATCCCCGGCATGCAGGCCAGCCCCCAAACCCCACACACACACACAAATCCCTGGGCTGGTAATCGTGTGTGGGGTTTGGGGGCTGGCCTGCGCGCCGGGGACTCGGAGGGCGGCCCCGCCCACCGGCGATGACGCTGCCCCCAGTCAGCTGTGAGACATCTGATCGTAACGAGCAGCACCATTTAAATCACAAATGGAGATGCCTCACTCCATGCCGAAGTGGATGTCGGATGGTATGCTGTAGCTGTTAAAGCCTCCAAAGGTAAGACATGCCGCTTCCCTATATACAACATACGGATAGCAATGACCCCTGAAGCCCAGCATGTATTGTACACGCAGAGCACAGGGATGCCGGTTCATGC
This sequence comes from Lithobates clamitans, assembly GCA_037952925.1. Classification (NCBI taxonomy): domain Eukaryota; kingdom Metazoa; phylum Chordata; class Amphibia; order Anura; family Ranidae; genus Lithobates; species Lithobates clamitans. The sequence continues at coordinate 1,026,228 of JBBGZY010001537.1, forward strand.
ATGAGGAGAATTCCCCACATGCTGATCCTCAGCTATCATTAGCCTCTACCTACTATGCTTAATCCAGCTTGGTCAGAGAGCCCATACTTACTTTCTTTTCTTTCCTGTTTTGATTACAGCCACTGGTTGCAGAGGCTGCTTTGGTGCCTTTTCTCTGGTGCTTAGACCAGACAGCACTTTTGAAGACACCCTTACTTTAGCCTGTTACTGGGTCTAATTACCCTATATATGCAAAGCCAGGTATGTATCAACTATACAGATATATATATTCGTAAAAAACTCCCAGCAGGTGTGAGTCTGATTAGACATCACTCCGCTTATTTTTTCTTTTCTCTCCTTTTTTCTGTGTATGGGACATGTTTTTCTACACTATACATGCTCTCCTCTTTTTTAGCGAACAACCACACCTTACGACTGTTAACATCAAAAGTGTCGTCAGCTGGTGGGCGGGACTCCCTTTGTGTCGTGTCCTAGGTGCAGGACAAATTCAGTCCCTCAGCGACAGCAGAGGCTCTTCAGTTCTTGAACCCCATTGGCAAACCACTCTATCCTTTTAAAGTTTTTAAATTGGATGCTAGAGGATGCTGATCAAGGAATAATACGGTTAGAACCTCTCTTTATATAGTACTGTGATGTTTATGTCATGTAAATATGGAATAATGTGCCATGTTTGGTCCACACGGTGTTGTTCATTTTATTCTTTAATCTTCATTGTTTATTTTTACTTCATTTATAAATACCTTTTTGTTTATAAAATGTCTTTAGACAGATTAAGTACCTCACCACCAGCCCCTGAAGAAGAGGTCTCAACACTGATAAAACCTCGAAACCCGTCGGGCTCTACTGTACAGCTTCCTTCTTGCTGGAACAGTTTTTGTGGGGATAAGTGTATCTTTGTGAATCTGTCTTACATTATTGCTGTATCATCATCATTGAAATCTTAGCATCCATTTTTTCTTTGTTATTTTATCGATTGTTATGTCCTTTTTAACCTTTTGATAAATAAAATATGTAACTATTATCCATACTTTGTTGATATATTGTTTAGAGACTCCTGCCCTTTAAAGTCCCACCAAGAGGAAATTCCCCATTGTGTATGTATGAGATTCTTTGTCCATATAATACTCACTGCTTGTCACGGTTCTGTGTACATTGATCCGGCACCAGGTTTTACCTCCTGTATGAGCTGTTCGGGTTCCCTTCAATCCACCCTGAACCTAGGTATTATTAAGCCTTTGCATCTGTGGCTAAAGCTTCGTACACACGATCGGATTTTCCAAAAATCCAAAGTACAAACACGCATGCTCGGAAGCAAGGATAAGCCAGAAGCGGTCGGTCAGGTAAACTAGCGTTCGTAATGGAGAATTAACATTCGTGACATGGCAAATTAGGAAATCTCAAAATGCAGCAAATATTCTCTTCTTTAATGGAATAATAATGAAGCTGCTTTGCTGGTGATACTGATGGAGTTATTGCAAACCAATTTTCAAAGGCTTTTTTTTTCTAGTGATATCAAGAATAATATTATTATGCTTTTTTTTTGTATTTTTTTTTTTTGGGCAAGTTAACACAACACCATTATCCCGTAGCTTTTAAGATCAAAGATGCAACTATGTTGGTGTCCCTTAATTTTGCATTGTATTTTTAAAAATGTAACTGCCTATTCCCAAACTGTCATTTGAAGTAAAACACATAGCCAAGTATTATTCTCCACAATTTTTTTATTGTGCATTAAAAAAATAAAACAAATAAAATTAGACATGCTATCTGCCAATAGAACTTAACCAAAAAGTGCATTCTATGCATCCACAAACATAGAAAATATACCAAATCAAATCATTATTCAACCAAAAAAAAAAAACCTCATGCATGTGTCCTGCTTCTTAATAAAGGGGATCACCAATGCCAAGAGATGGTGAAAGTAGGGGTCCATCATCCGGAGATAATTCCGAAAATCATCTGGATTATTCTCCTGGAGCTCCCGCAGCAATGGCATATGACATAATTGGGCACGATTAATAAAGCAACCAATTTTTGGTTCAAGAAATCCTCCTCCTCCTGTTCCCGGACTGGACTTGGGTCAAAGCAATAACTCCAAGGCCAATAATAAATAACACGTTATAGCCTCCGATTCCGCAACATGTCTGGTTGACGAACGGTCGTTCAGAAATGAACTAAAAAGCGCACATGAAAAGCGCGGATCAACACTCACCAAACTTCTACTAACACGAAATTAGCAGAAGGAGCCCAAAGGGCGGCGCTAAAGAGCTGAAAAACCACATAGTATGTCACTAGGTTCTTGTTTGTTGGCCGACAATTCCTTGCCATTTGTATGCAAGACAAAATTCAGGCACATGCCTTCGGACAAAAGCCAGAGATTTTGTCTGCGGAAAATCCGATCGTGTGTACGAGGCTTAAGTTCACCTTTACAGAAAATCTGTAAGGTGAACTTACACTGGACCCCCTTCCTCATCTCCCCGGTCCGCTGGCCTGGAGTCCTGCGATCACCCGTTGTGAGACATCGGCTCGCCGCTTTACTGGTCCAGGGATTTGAAATACCCGCAGCTTTCTCTCTTTTTCTCCAGTGCTGACAGAATGAGCTAGGCAGATTCTGATTGGTCAGCGCCATCCATGTGACGGCGCCGACCAATTACAATGCCTCATATCCGTACATGCAGAGAGGTACGTTTAGGAGATTAAGCCGGGAGGCTTTCAAATTCCCAGACAGGAAAAGCGGCGATCTGATGTCTCACAGTGGGTAATCATGGAACTCCAAGCCAGTGGGACTGGGGGGATGAGGGAGGGGGTCCAGTGTAAGTTCACCTTACAGATTTTCTGTAAAGGTGAACTTACTCTTTAAGGCAGATCCCCAACGTAGAGATGAGATGTGTGCTCTAAAAAATGCTGTCCCATGTTACTACACACTGTAACTTGTAGGTTGCATTAGGAGGGACATGATGAGCCTGCACCTACCCCACCAGTCCAGCATACCTCTGTTACCTCACTCCTAGTAACAGAATGGGATCCCACAGAGCACATAGCACGGACCTCATTAGTGCACTTAATAACTCCTTTATTTCTTGGACCTCATAACCAGCCCATAGATCTCCGTAATGCATGTTCAGATCCAGTTGCTACTGGATACCGACCGCTAGGGAGGGAGCCCGTCAACAACCCCCTTTGCTATGGGAGGACCATGCCTAATGACTGGTTGCTTTGTGTCTTGAACTTGTACTTGGGAACTCTTAGCAACTACACACTTTTTCTTGTCTTGCAGAGTTACCCCTTTGTAGTGGTGTTACTTCATACCCCATAGTGCGTTGTGGACCCTCGTTCTTCAGATGCGCCAGAACCAACATGCACCCTTTTGAATAACTTCAGACCAGGCTCGAAACAGTTAACGTAACTTTACTGAACAAGTTGCGGCATAACAGTTCAATATGAACAGCGTCCTTCTTCCTAAATTAACTACTGTAGTATGGCTGCCCAGGCATACCTCCATGAGATGAGAGACCATCTTGGCATTCTCCATGGCTTGGATGTGTCAGAAAGTTCCGGTGTCTTCAGCTGACTGCAAGGTGCAGTAGTCCCAGTACCTCCTGCTCCGAGTGTGAACAGACACAACCAAATGGGCTAAAAAAGCTCACAGACCTCAGCATTCCCCCTTTTTTTTATCACAGGTGGGCTGGTCAGGACCAAAAAATCCTTGGAACTGAGCTTACATAGTTAACCCTTTCCTCCAGCCTGGGCCAGCTGATAACTCACTAGAACAAACATATTTCCACCTGCCTACACATATACTTGTAAACTAATTTCCAGAGGTATGTGTTTGTATGCTATTATTTTTGTATGAATATCTGCACAATTTCTGTGAGAGTATGGTTTTACTGTTCAACTGAATTTGCAGGCATATCCTTGTGAAAGCGTAAATAATATTTCTTTATAAAAGAACAAGTTCACCTTCTTACAAAAAATAATAACTGCACATTTTTTTGCAGGTAAAAAAATGTGCATGTATTATTTTTTGTTGTAGGAGCCTGTAAAGCATTGCACCAGCGATTAGCAGGACTCCTGCAGACCTGTCAGTGTATCTGCTTGCTCATACCTCATATGGGCAAGCCGATACACTCTGACAGGATGAATCACAGCATTTACAGCTCACTTGTAGTTTTCCATTCACAGAACACTGTGAATGCATGGCGGAACAAAATGATACCAGGTTTATGGCAGCTAGCTGCTGCCATAACAACAGTATTTAATGTCAAAGTCATGACATAAATGTACTGTGGGTGGTTGGCAAGTGGGCTTCCAGATTCCGATAAGCCCCCTGCCGGCAGATCCCCACAACTACTGCCCAGGGTTGTGGGGAAGAGGCCCTTGTCCCCATCAACATGGGGACAAGGTTCTTTGGGGGGAGCCCACCTACCCCAAAGCACCCTCCCCATGTTGATAGCATGTGGCCTGGTATGGTTCGGGGGGGGGCGCTCACTCATAACCCCCCTTTTTCTGGCTCTGCCAGGCTGTATGCTCGGATATGGGTCTGGTATGGTTTTCTTTACATTTTGACGTGGGGTTCCCCTTAAAATCCGCACCTGGGTTTTTTTTTAGAATTTTTGAGTTGCTGGCATTCTTTTGTTTGGTTTCAGCTGTCAGCAGGGAATGCCGCTGACAGCTGATGAGTCATCGGTTGTTAACCACTTCCCGCTCTGCCTATAACAGATTGACTTCCGGGAAGTGGTTCTGTTATCCTGACTGGGCGTCATATGACATCCAGCAGGATAACATGCCAGGGCACACCCGCGGGGGCACGCAGTGCGTGTTAGTCTGACATGACGCATCTTCGATCGTGATAAGAAGCCTCTGACAGAGGCTTCTTACGACGTGATCAGCTGTGACCAATCACAGCTGATCTTCGCGTGAACCATTCCTCGGTTCGCGCTGACAGGGAGAGCCGATCAGTGGCTCTCCCTGTCAGAGGGGGGGTCTGTGCTGATAATCAGCACACTGATTATCAGCACAGCTCCCATCAAATGTACCCATAAGCTGCCAATCGGTGCCCAGTCAGTGCCCCATCATAACCCCCTGCCAATGCCCAATAAAGTGCCAATCAATGCCCACCACGGTCTCTACTCTTCATTGGCTTTTATGGACTATCATATTTATTTAGCGCTGCATTTTTGATCTTTTTGTACTTGTCCGCAGAGGTGATCAAATACCACCAAAAGAAAGCTCTATTTATGGGAAGAAAATGATAAAAATTTAGTTTGGGTACAGTATTGTATGACCGCGCAATTTTCATTCAAAATGCGACAGCACTGAAAGCTCAAAATTATCCTGGGCAGGAAGGAGCGAAAGTGCCTCGCATTGATGTGAACACAGGAATGCGATTTCAATCCGTTCTCATTGAAATCTATGGAGATGAAATTCACACTGCACTAAACTTGCACAGGACCCTTTTTTGAAACCGGATCAGAATTGCACCGCATAGATGTGAATGCCCTTCATTGAAAACAATGTTTTTTTCAGATGACGTGAATCCGCATAGAATTTACATCAGTGTGAACTAGGTCTAAAGCAGTATTGCATCCAAAAGCAAACATTTATTTTACTGCAGCTTTCCAATTCTAATGCTGCGTACACACAAGCGGACTTTACGGCAGACTTTGCTCGGCGGACTTTACGCCGGACTTTGTCGGCTTCTTGCGCCGGACTTAAAAACGGACGGACTTGGGCTCACACGATCACTCCAAAAGTCTGGTTTTGAACGCGGTGACGTACAGCACGTACAACGGGACTATAAAAAGGAAGTTCAAGCCCCACCACGGCACCCTTTGGGCTCCTTCTGCTAATCTCGTGTTTATCTCGTGGTAGTAGAAGTTTGGTTAGAGACGATTTGCGCTTTTCACACTTCAGCTTATTTCAATCGTTTTCTGCGGTTCAGTTTGTGCTTGTGAGGTTTGTATCTGCTTTTCATTGCGTGTTGGTCAGTTCGTAACCTGCTTAGCAGGCCGTTCTGGTCCGCTCGTTCCTGAGTTTCAGGTCGTTCTGCTGCCTTGCTGTTCTTCAGTGCGTTTGTTATAAGTTTGTTTGTTTGACCAGCCGACCGTTTTGAAGCCATGTTGCGTGGACGTACTCGTTCTCATATTCATGCTGCGTGGGGACTTGGTGTTGGGGTTAATACTTTGACCCGAGTCCAGTCCATGAACACAGCGAGGAGGAGTTCATGGATGAAGAATTGGTTGCGCCAGCGTGACCAATTCTCGCATATGCCTTTGCTCCGTGAGATCCGTGAGAATAATCCTGAGGATTTCAGGAATTATCTCCGGATGACGGACCCCGTTTTTGAGCGTCTGCTGGCTATGCTGACCCCCTATATCAGCAGGCAGGATACCTGCATGAGGCAAGCCATCAGTGCGGAGCAGAGGCTAGTTGCCACTTTATGTTACTTGGCGACTGGGAGAAGTCTTCAGGACTTGAAGTTCTCGACAGGCATCTCCCCCCAGGCTCTGGGGATCATTATCCCAGAGACCTGTTCTGCTATTATTCAGGTCCTGCAGAAGGACTATATGAAGGTAAGTTTTATCCTTTAACATTACATAATATGTATTAAATGTTTGCTAATGTATAGTCTAAATGTCCTCGTTACCTAATTACCATGCTTGGAGTATGCTGTGAATGTCCCCTTTATCTTCTTGCATGCCTGTTTTTTTTTTGCCCTACATGCATATTTACCTTCATTAACCTCCCCACCATGCAATCCTGGGTCCATTTATATCTCTAGCCTATAGTCCCTTGAACAATGTATATTGTCTGCTCCATTGTACTGTTTGACCCTCCCCCACCCCCTCAAATGTTTGAAACTGTCAGGTGTGTTTTTTACCAAATTAGTACCCCTCCCCCTCAAATGTTTGAAACTGTCAGGTGTGTTTTTGACCCTAATTAGTACCCCTCCCCCACCCCCTCAAATGTTTGAAACTGTCAGGTGTGTTTTTGACCCTAATTAGAACCCCTCCCCCACCCTCTCAAATGTTTGAAACTGTCAGGTGTGTTTTTTAAAAAAAAAAAAAAAAGAAAGAGAAAACCTGCACTATCAAGCAAAAAATTAATATAACTGCAGCTGCAACAAAACCACAAATATCAATGAGGTGAAAAATTACATACAAAGAAAAAATTGTGCACTTGCATTAGATATTTAAATCTATATTACTACACGATTATCATAAGTAGATAAACAAATAAATAAATAAATAAATAAAAAACACCATCAAAGTTAATTGTGAGTGATTTAGAAAGTCGCTATGCTACCGAGCAAACAGCGACATGTAAGTCAAATACTAATATTGACCATTGCATACATATAAACCAACAATAAAGTTATAAACTGGTGTGCAAAAAAGAAAAAACAAAAAAACAAAGGTTATTCCACCAAAGTGCAAAGTCATAAAGTTCAAAATTGCATCCTGAGTCGCAGGAAAAACGCATATCCAAAGTTCATGAATTGCATTCCTTAGTGTGTATAAATATATATATATATATATATATATATATATATAAATAAAAAACACCATCAAAGTTAATTGTGAGTGAATTAGAAAGTCGCTATGCTACAGAGCAAACAGCGACATGTAAGTCAAATACTAATTTTGACCATTGCATACATAAAAACCAACAATAAAGTTATAAACTGGTGTGCAAAAAAGAAAAAACAAAAAAACAAAGGTTATTCCACCCAAGTGCAAAGTCATAAGTGAAAAAGTTCAAAATTGCATCCTGAGTCGCAGGAAAAACGCATATCCAAAGTTCATGAATTGTATTCCTTAGTGTGTATAAAGGAATAAGTGGACGTGAAGGGACCTCCAACCACCAGTGGATCCGAAGGTTGATAATAGATGTATCCTTACCAGACAAGTTGGACCTCCTTTATAGCAAGGTCTTAGAAGCATGCAGATTTAGCCCTCTGCAGGGACAGTAGATGTCAGCTCACCACACAGCTGGAGATGGTTCCGACACTTCCGCATTGATGTAAACACTCCCTCGTTTGGACTCGTAGGTAAAGAAGGGGAGAAAGAAAAAACTCCAATGGTATAGTATGTAAAAAAAGGGGGATTTTATTGCCTCAGACAACTAGGCATCTTTAAAAAATCCAAAACATAAAAAACGGCAAAATATAAAAACAACAGAGACGCCCGTGCTAGGTTACATGGGGCTATATGTATGCAATGGTCAATATTAGTATTTGACTTACATGTTGCTGTTTTCTCTGTAGCATAGCGACTTTCTAATTCACTCACAATTAACTTTGATGGTGTTTTTTATTTATATATATATATTTATTCACCCTAAGGAATGCAATTCATGAACTTTGGATATGCGTTTTTCCTGCGACTCAGGATGCAATTTTGAACTTTATGACTTTGTACTTGGGTGGAATAACCTTTGTTTTTTTGTGTTTTCTTTTTTGCACACCAGTTTTTATTGTTGGTTTATATGTATGCAATGGTCAATATTAGTATTTGACTTACATGTCGCTGTTTGCTCTGTAGCATAGCGACTTTCTAAATCACTCACAATTAACTTTGATGGTATTTTTTATTTATTTTTTTATTTATTTGTTTATCTACTTATGATAATCATGTAGTAATATAGATTTAAATATCTAATGCAAGCGCACAATTTTTTCTTTGTAGGTGTGTTTTTTAACCTAATTAGTACCCCTCCCCCACCCCCTCAAATGTTTGAAACTGTCAGGTGTATTTTTGACCTAATTAGAACCCCTCCCCCACCCCCTCAAATGTTTGAAACTGTCAGGTGTGTTTTTTAACCTAACTAGTACCCCTCCCCCACCCCCTCAAATGTTTGAAACTGTCAGGTGTGTTTTTTAACCTAATTAGTACCCCTCCCCCACCCCCTCAAATGTTTGAAACTGTCAGGTGTGTTTTTGACCCTAATTAGTACCCCTCCCCCACCCCCTCAAATGTTTGAAACTGTCAGGTGTGTTTATTAACCTAATTAGTACCCCTCCCCCCACATTCAAATTGATCAATGGGCCATCAGAGGGGGTGAGTAATCTTATAAGTGGGCCTTATGTTTTTTAGAATTAAAATTACAAACACGCATATTAATAATGTTTGACTGCTGTTGTTCAATAATGTTTTTGTGTAATCTGATATCCAAGTTATGTTTAAAAGTACTTATCTTCATTTTTTTTCTTCACTCCACAGTTTCCTTCCAGTACACAGGAATGGCAGACTGTGACCTCCCAGTTCGCTGACCGTTGGGACTTTCCCAACTGTGTCGGGGCGATTGCCGGGAAGCATGTCCGCATTGTGCCACCACCCCATTCGGGGTCTTATTTCTATACCTACAAGGGGTTCCATAGTGTAGTTTTGATGGCGGTGGTCTCGGCACATTTGGACTTTCTGTTTGTGGATGTGGGGAAGAACGGCTGGATGTCTGACGGAGGAGTGTTTGCACAGACCGAGCTGTGCCAGCGTCTCCAGACTGGTGGCCTGCGATTGCCACCTGATGACCAGAATGTGGATGGACTCCCCTCAGTTTTTATCGCTGATGAAGCGTTTGCTCTCGGCGAGCACTTGATGAGGCTGTCCCCACAAAGGACACTCACCCCTGAGAGGAGGGTATTTAATTACCGGCTGGCCAGAGCAAGAAGAGTTGTGGAGAATGCCTTTGGGATTCTGGCCAGCCGGTTCCGTTTGTTCCTCTCAGCCATAAATCTGGCGGACTATAAAATTAATCACGTCATACTGGCTTGCTGCATACTCCATAATTTTTTAAGAAGACATTCGGCTACATATATGACCTCTGTTGGGCCTGGGGCTTGTACTTGATCAAACACTGACAGGCCTGGAAATTGGCTGTATTGGCTTGGCCCCCCAAACCGCACCTCAAGTGCGTGACCGATATGTGAATTATTTTAATGATCGGTGGGCGATTGCTATTCAACAAGAGCTATAATTTTTACAAAAAATAAAGAAAATAAATTTTGGATAAAATATCTTGTTTTTCTTCTTGTTTGCATTTAGTTTTGTCTGTCTCCTAGTGCACTTGTAGTAGTGGCAAGTGCATTTACCTTTAGTTAATAAGGCCCTTTGTCACTGTAACCACACCAAAATTAGCAAAACATCTTATTGATAAATAATCAGCCACACACATTGTAGTAGTAAAAACATTTTACTGTGTGGACATTGAAAGGTGCATTTTTTTGGAAACTTTAAATTTTTTTTTTTATTTATTTTTTTTTAAGGTTATTAAAGGCATATTTAAACAAAAATAGACCTTGTTTACAAAATTACAATTAACAACAGTGTTTTTAAAAACATACAAAAAAATAAAAGAACTTACAAATTTCAACCTGTTAATAACGGTGCCGGTGATGTCACCCTTGTAAATACTAAAGTTTTCAGATGCTCAAAATTGTGTATTAAAAAAGGGTCAAGTCAACATGTGCTATCTCCCATCATGGGGGAGCAATGGACGTGTTTTGTGTGTGCAATCCCTTTGTTCCTCTCACCACAAAAAAATTTGAGGATGAAGGGGTTGCAAACACAAAACAAGTACATTGATATCCCCTGATGAAAGATAGCACATGATGACACGCCGTGTGCATCAGCAAAAATATTGTTTTTAAGGCAAAAAACTTCAAAATTGGAAGAAGAAACAAACTTGACAAAGAAATGAAGAACATGATTGATGTTTTTAGGCAAAACGTTATTATATTCTGCCCAAAACATCAATCATTTTCTTCATTTCCTGTTGCATGGTGTCCAGCCGATTCCTCATGCTGTCAATTTGGTCACGCATTCGATCAATTTGGCCATTCCACAACATTATCTGGCCAATAAGGCGTTGTGCACTGTCTGTGCTGAATGGCTCTGCCGCTTGGCCTTCCACAACCAGAAGTTCACCTAAAATGTGTGTAAAAAAAATGGGTTAAAATATGCACGCCTAAATACATTACCTTAAGCTGGGATGTCAGTCACTCACTTGGTGGGGTTGAAAGCTCGCACACTTCCTCCACCTCTCCTTCCTCCAGCTCGTCCGGGGGTGGGTGTGGTCTTGGGCTGGGGTATCTTCAGCCTCAGGCTGGTGACTTGGGGGTGTCCTGGGATCCTTGGACTGTTGTCTGAGTCTTTTCTCCGCTATGATAATTCAACAAAAGGTATAGTTAAAACACAGTGATATTTTATATTTTTCTAATTAATATGAAACGTTGGTTATGAGTTGTGGACAATAGCCTTTTTTTGTCCTCAAAAATTTAGAAGACAGGATGAACATTCCTTCTGAACAACAATTATAAACAATACACATTTTCATGCAAGTTTCACAGATGCAGACACCTCAATGATCTCCTATTTGTATTACCCCTCAAAAATGTAGTTATGGTCACATAGTACACTAGTGCTCGCGAGTCCAGATGTGGAACCAGCTGCTGTGTCCTGCCCTTACATTACACTGAATCATTTTTGAAGAAGCATTATATTTTCCAACACATAATACGACAAATTATCAAGACCTAAATGTATGTCCAACCCTGTACCATCGTATTTGGCGAAAAAATAACGTCATTTGCTTTAGTATCATATGTATTTTACAAAGAACGGTCTTTACGAACGATGCTGGATAAACAAAAAAAATATGGATCAGCATGCAAGTTAAGTATCTCAATAGGAACACACAACAAGTACTTACTTTTTTGAAGCAGCTTCTTTATTCGCCAATATTGTTCTGGCTCCCTACTTTTGATGTCAGACCACTGCTTCCTCAATTGTTCTTTAGAACGTTTAGTGCCAAATTTAGCTTCTAGAGCGGTGACAACTGAGGACATTATTTTGTCCTTCCGCATATTCGGTCGTGTGTACGGTCCTTTTTTTCCATCGTAGTCCTCCCTTCTCAATATGGACACCATCTCCACCATCTCTTTAAAAGCCATGTTGGTGGCCTTATATCCCCTCCGGGATGTGGATGGTTGTGGCTCCGGGCTTTCCTCCGCGCTACCTCCACTTAATCTCTCCGCCATCTTTCTCTATCTACTCCCACTGCGCAACGAAGAGTGAAGGGGCGAGTGAAGTGCCCGGCGGCCGCGACAATCTGGTCCAGAAATCCAAGAGATCATGAACAGCAGCAGATGACATATCTGTCCCCAGGCTGTTGTCATACAAGAGCCTGCATCTTTTGTCAGACTAGACTGAACGCAGGGCCATCACTCTCTGGTCTTCCTTAGACGCTTCCTTCCAGGCTGTGGCTCTGGTGTTGGAGGTGTGACAGGAGGAGGAGGAGAACCTGGAAGAGGAGGAGGAGGACCATGGTTGAACTCACAAACGTGGCTTTGGCTTGTGAGATGGCCCCTCAACCCCTTATTTAGGGTTTGAAAGATGATATACTCACATATTAGGCATTGGCCCTCCTCCATTTCCAGCATTTTGCAGGCTGTTATGTATGCAAAGTCCTCTTGAACACTGTGGGGGGTTCTGAGGGCTGCAGTAGCCTTCCAAAATAGGCCAATTGATGTCTCCTTCATGCTACTCCTCTTCCTGCCACTTTTTGGTTAAAGGCGGAGGGGAGGGACCTGGGTATCGGGCAGGCTACTGGGCCCGACCACCTCCTGGCTGAGACTTTCCTGTGTATGAAAAAGGGACATCGTTTTAGTTTTTTGTTCATCAATCACACACAATTTTCATCTCATGACTGTTGCAAATTGAATAGTAATAAATAGAAAAGACTATCATTCTGAGCCCAGCATTTTTCAATCTTGTCACAATCACTTGTGGCCACTACTGTCTATTGATATGTAAAACACTTTGTGAAATCAGAAATTAGGAATCCAAACTCACATATATTTAACATTATTAATTTTACCAACAGAAATATTTAGAAGAATGCTATACCTGGCTCAAGCTGGGATCCTCCACATGTTGCTGCCTGGAAGGCCCAGGTTGGGCGTCAGAAGCCTCAGCTGAGGTGGAAGGAAGCGTGAAAGGAAGAGTGGAGAGTGCTGGCCTGGGTTCTCTTTGGCCTGCCAGAAAGTGCAGTCTGTCATAATACCACAGCCTGGGGACATAAATGTCATCTGCAGCTCCTGATCTCAGGGAATCCTGGACTTTCTTGTGCTCCCTTAGATAAGCGCTCCTCATGCTACCAATTAGGGCCTTCAAACAGGGGATGTCTGCCGTGGGGATCACCGGCTTCACAAATTTCAGCAATTGATCCAGCGCTGCCTTCCTCTTTGGTTTATTGTTATAATGTGGGTGGTTTACCTGCCACAGACAAGGAAGCTCCCTGAACATATAAATGAATATTGGCATAAAGTCATGATCATTGACTAGATCCATTTTCTCTGCAAGACACAACACAAGACAAACACTAATGTCAGGCTAGAGTCTCCTAATCTTGTCCCAATATAGACCTCAATCTATAAGCAGTATAGGCCCAAGTTTAAATGTTACCTTCGTTATCACGATCGGCGCTTTCTATACTCCTTCCTCCGCTCACAGATCATACGTACGACGCACACATGTTACGTTTTATATACACTGCGGATGCGTGAAACTCCACCCGCCCCTGACGTTCTTTCTAGTCTATTCCCCGCCCCTTCTCTTTTGGCGCAGTGGGGAAGAGCACATGGTGGAGACAGAGCAGGTGTGTGATAATTACAGCAACGAAGAGGAGGAGGAAAGCCTGGAGCCAGAAACGTCTCGTTCCCGGAGGAGACGATTTAAGGCCTCAAATATGTCCTTTGTAGAGATGGTGGACATATTGAAAAGGGCTGACTATGACGGAAAGCATGGACCTTACCCAAACCCAAATGTCAGAAAGGCCAAGATTATGGCAAAAGTTGTGAAGAGTCTGCACCGGAATTTTGGGGTACGACGATCCAAGGATCAACTGAGGAAGCGGTGGTCGGACCTCAAATTAAGAGATCACGATCAGTATAGAAGGATCAGGAGAGTGCTGCAAAAAAGTAAGTAGTTGTCCTGTGTACCTATTGTTTTTTTTTATTACGTTCGTGTGCTTTTCTTTACTATTGTACTTTTTAAAATCGCAACTTTCATGTTCATGGACACATTATTCGTTGGTAGGAAACATTGTTCGTTCTGCCACTAAAACACCATGTTTTGTCCAGATGCAGTTCAATACATTTTTTATGCCCTACTTCTTTTAAAATAAGTTTGTTGTCTAGATGGGTTTGTAACTAGAATAAAATGCAAACTAGATTCTGTGTAAGGAGAGGTCACTCAGCAGCTGTTTACATATCTGGACGCTGGAGCACTGGTGTGGGACACAAGAACACCCTTTTTATTAGGGGGCCCCACACAGGTGCTCCAGTGGATACTATAGGGGTGTCTCCATCTGTGAAGCTTGTACAAAACAGGTAAGTATTCAAGCTTGACAAAGGACAACAATATTTCTTCATCTTGGAACTCTTTTAAAACAGACAATTGTACCCCACTTCCAAGCAATGTTTCATATTCCTATTTCTGCCATCAAATATCTGTGTGCTAAGTATACCTATTTTTTTGTCACATAGGAGAGAAAAGACTCGGAGGACACCACTCATCAGAGGAGACCACGGACCCCCCACCTCAGGAAGAAGGGGAAATCCTCCAAAAGCAAACAGAGAAGGAGGAGGGAGACGTTGTGGAAATTGTCACCACAACAGGTGAGTGGGTGCGACCACAGCTTCAGGTAAGAGATGGATGCCTGCATATTTATAATACATGGTGTTTTTTTTTTTTCTTTTAGGTGATCGTGGAAAAAGAATGTCATTTCACAAGTGAAAATGCCCAGATCCTCATCTGGGAGATAATGGGGTGTGATAGGGATTTAGAAAACATCAAGCAAAACATCAATGATGTTCAAAACAAAGTGAAGAACATCATTGATGTTTTAGGGAGAATTTAAAACACCAAAAATCCCTAACTTATTGCAGCTTTATTGTTATTTTTATGATTAATTTTTGACATATTATAGAAAAGCCAAATTTTGAAGATGCACACAGTGTGTCAACATGTGCTATCTGCCGTCACGGGAGATCAATGTATGCATTTTGTGGGGGCAACCCCTTCCTCAATATTAAGTAGCTGAGAGGAAGAGGTTGCACCCCCAAAACACATCCCTTGATCCCCCATGATGGCAGCTAGCACATGTTGACATTAGGCAATTTGCGTGCATCTTCAAAATTTGTTTTTTCCAGGGGTGACTTCACCCCATCTGCTGAACGCAATATCAAACACAGTTTATAAATACTCATGTCTGATGGGCGTGGTTTCAGCATGCTGTAGAGCGGACGCATCTCCCCTGAGCTCCGGCGCCGACACAGCACAAACGACCTTTTACTATGGTATTAACACCGCAACTATCCCACCTACGATGCGGAAGAGATCTGGCAAGCCCCTGCCTAAGAAGGGAACCTCGGCGGGCTCAATCAAATGGTTCTTATCCACAGAACCTGAGGACATGGAAGACACCGACGGCCTAGGCCGCTCGCCTCGCAGCGTGGCTTCGAGAACAGGCTCCGCCTCCCGCAGCAGGCCTGAGCTCAGACGCCGCTCTCTCACTTCGTCTGCTGGATCGGATGAGGAGGTGAGCACACATACACGCTCTGGGGTCGCTGCCTTGGTGGTGCCTTGGCCTACCTACTAAGACTGATCTGGCGTCTATGCTGTTGGGCCTTGAGCAGGCTATCAGGAAAGAGGTTTCGGCGGTGCGGTCGGATCTCTCCCAGGTCCTGTAAAGGGTGGAGGAAACTGAGCAACACTTAGATCGCCACGCGATTGCCATTAGAGCTTTACAGTCTTCTAACCGCCAACTAGCTATTGCACACAGAATGGCCCTATATAAATTAGAGGATCAGGAAAATCGCAACAGGCGAAACAATATCAGGATTCGGGGTCTCCCTGAGGCGACAAGGGACGATGACTTACTCCCCTCCATCCGGGGTATCTTCAATGGCCTCCTAGGCCGTTCTGCAGACCATTCCCTGCAAATAGGCCGCGCTCACTGTGCCCTTCGCGCACGCAATCTTTCCTCTGATATTCCAAGAGATGTGATTTGCAGAGTGCATCACTACCTTGAAAAGGAACTAATCATGAAAAAGGCCAGAGAAGCTGCCTCACTTGACTTTGACGGGGCAAGTCTCTCCTTCTTTCCGGATTTGGCAAGGGAGACTTTAGAGAGACACAGGGTCCTGCGTCCTCTCACTGAAAAGCTAAAGGATGGATCTATCAACTACAGATGGGGCTTTCCTGCCACCCTAATAGCCAGTAGAGATGGTAAAACGGACGTCCTTAGATTCCCTGAGGACCTGAAAAAGTTTGGCCTGGACATGAACATATCCCCCCCGGAGCTGCCTGGATGGCAGGATGGCATCCCACCTTTGCCTTCTAATACTGAGTCAAAATGGCAGAAAGTCAAGCGCAAACACCGATCCTCTACAACCGGATCTTCCCCACAGCTAACTTGAGCCTCTGGACGGCAGTCCTAAATAATAGCCTCCCATCTCCCGATGGAAATGGAAATCATCTGTTAGCAAGTACATTCGACCCAGTTTAATCCTATGTTAGTTTTGTTAACAGGGAGCGTGTGCCTACTAGCTACTAGCTTTACTTACTTATGTTTGACGCATATTGCTCTGAGTTCAGGATGAGGTCATTAGCTAGGTAATCTTGCTAGGTGAGTTACAATATCATATAGATGTTTATTCAGTACGGTGTTACTTTTGCTTTTTTTTAAACAATGGTTGTTTATATATGCGCTTATTCTTTCCAACTTATGGTGTCGGCGCTGGGGCATTGAGACACTGCTCCCCCATCTCTTGGTGCCTGTGTCTGGATGCCTGGGTGCTATTACCCCCCCCTTCAATGGGAGCCATGTGGCTTTGTGTCCTCATGTTCCTGCCCCTTCGTGGGGTGTGGATGTGGGAGTGCTGGGCCTTATGTTCCTCCTGTTTTTGCACTGCAATGATATGCGTGCACTTGCAATCACACACACCCCCCCCCCCCACGGTGATCTATGTTTTTTGCCCATTATGTGTTACTAATTTTCTCTTTCCTCCCCTTACTACTTTTCTTCTTTATTTCCTTTTCTTCCCCACCTCCTCCCATCTCCCTACCCTATCCCTTTTCCCTCTGCCTCAGGTCCATCCCCACAGGATACTGGTGTTCACGAAACCCCTCTCACGGCCCCAATGGCTAAGGTAAACTTACTTTCACTGTTTTTTATGGTTTTAAACATGCCTGTTTTACCTTAAAAGGCAATTTCTACTTATTTTAATGTGACCCAAAAAATTGTTATACAACAAACATGTTGGTTTGTTCAAAAAACCTATTAGAAATGCACATGTGATTGTGCTTTGACTAAAAAGATTGATAATCAACAATGTGTGGCTTCTTCTTTCAATGCTCAAAAGCATTTTTTTGGAGTAAAGTTGGTGTTTTCAGTGGCAATGGGGGCTATTTACTAAAGGCAATTCCGCTTTGCACTACAAGTGCAGTTTCAGTGCAATCTCAAGTGCACTTATAGTGCAAAGTGTATTTTCCTTTAGTAAATAACACCCAACAGTGCTTTCTAATTTTACACAATCACGCCATTTTCAGGACTCCACAAATTTAGGGCATGGTGTTGAAAATTATTATTATTTTGTCAGTAATGCATTACATACATTCACAGAAAATACAAGGTGTGTGTGTAGCAGACCCACAACATAATAATTAATAGTTAGCCAAAGAAGAGATTGTCACCTCATGTGTCAACGAAATTTCATTTGCACTGTTGAAGAAAAAGGCCAAAAAATTAGACCATTAATAAAAGATAACCGTGGAGACAGCTAAAAGAAAGCCAAGCAGGAAATCAAAGCAAATATTTGTTCAGTTTAAAATATATTTTTATTAAAAAATGTCTCAGACATTGTCTGGCATATTGATGGCCCCCCTACCCGCAAAGTATTCCATGTATCTTATATGGACCTCGCGGGCACTCTGGGGGGGCAAGCCAGGACGGCCAGCTTCAAGCGCCATCAGGGTTGGTTCAATAATATTAATTCCGGCCTCAGGCCCAACTGAGGCAGCATATTTCCAAGAATTTCTCCTTAAAAAGTTATGGAGAACACAGCAACACAGGATGATGTGATTCAGTTTATATTCTGCCATGTGTATGGGTGTAAGAAATAGGCGGAATAGGCAAGCCATTATTCCAAATGTGTTCTCCACCACTCTTCTGGCTCTGGCCAGCCGGTAATTAAAAACGCTCTGGTCTGGGGGGAGGGTCCTCATAGAGAATGGCCGCATAAGATGGTCCCCCAGCGCAAACTCTTCATCCGCAACGAAGACGAATGGGAGTCCTTCCGCATTGTCTTCTGGAGGTTGAAAGCCCAAGCGTCCATTCTGGAGATGCCTGTAGAACTCTGTGGGGGCGATGACTCCACCATCCGACATCCGTCCAGTCTTCCCCATGTCCACATACAGGAACTCATAAGTAGACGACACCACTGCCAACATCACAATGCTATTGAACCCCTTGTAGTTGTAATAGTATGACCCCGAGTTGGGTGGTGGGACTTGTGGACGTGTTTCCCATCAATTGCCCCAACGTAGTTAGGAAAGTCCCACCGCTGAGCAAAGTGGGAGGCCACAGTCTGCCATTCCTGTGGGTTGGATGGAAACTGTGGAGTCAAACAAGAACCAAAAATTAATAATTAATAATTTTTCACATAAACATTGAAAGCAGATTAGACACAGACATTCTTGGCCAACATCAGTATAACATTTATTTTAGGGAGTATTTAAAGACAAAGGTATAAGGTCCACCTATCAGATTCCTTCCCCCCTCTCATGGGCCATTTTAACAATTTTAGGGGGGAGATGTTTTGGACAGGTAACCCTCTCCACTTCATTGAGAGATGAATGCCTACATAATGTGTATTACTTTGTCCAGCCCCTCCTTACTTACACTATTGGCATCCCACTGGACAGGTAAGAAGTGTCATAATACAAAGATATAAATACACACTGTACACATTTTAGCACATTTTTACATTCTGCTATTACCTATCAAGATAATAATAATGCTTTGGGGAATTTATACAGAAATCTGACCACAAAAGAGGTAGGTATATTTTTTTTGGTTTTGACAAAGTCAGCAGATAGAGGATTGGTATCAGCTGACTTAGCGGTTGGGGGGAGGGAGGGTTCCAAATGATTTTGGGACCCAAAAAAAAAAGCCTCTGGCACTCTACCAGAATTTAAAGCACAAAAAACATTTGTACACATTTTAGGGCTTGTTTAGGGTAAAGCACTACTTTGGAGCTGACAAAATACATTGTTAAGTGACTAGACGAGGTGGATATAGGCACCGGAAAGCATGCTGGAGAGGTTAGTGAAGGCAAATATGCATGAAGGACAAAAAAAAATTAAAATATAACCAGCATGCATGAGAACAAAGAGGACATTCACAGCATATTACAATCATGGTAATTAGGGAATAAGGAAAGAAATACATTACATTAGCAAACATTAAATACAATAAAATGTGATGTAAAAGGATAAAAAACTTACCTTAATATAGTCCTTCTGCAGGATCGGGATGATGGCAGAACAGGTCTCTGGGATAATGATCCCCAGAGCCTGGGAGGAGATGCCTGTCGAGAACTTGAGGTCCTGCAGGCTTCTCCCCGTCGCCAGGTACTGCAGGGTGGCGACTAGCCTCTGCTCCGGAGTGATGGCTTGCCTCATGCAGGTAACCTGCCTGCTGATATAAGGGGTCAGCAAAGCCAACAAACAGTGAAATACGGGGTCCATCAACAGGAGAAAGTTCCTGAAATCATCAGGATTATTCTCACGGATCTCACGGAGCAAAGGCATGTGACAGAATTGGTCACGCTGGAGCAACCAATTCTTGGTCCATGAACTCCTCCCCACTCTGTTCATGGACTGGGCTTGTGTCAAAGTAAGAACTCCAACACCAAGCCCCCCGCACAGCACGAACTCTACGATGACTACGTACACGCAACATGGCTTCAAAACGGTCGGCTGGTCAGAACGAAGTAACAGAACGCACTGAGGAACAGAAAGGCCTGTGAAGAGCGACCTGAAAATCAGTAACGAACAGACAAGAACACACTGCATAAACCAATGGGAACTCACTGCACGCACTGAAGAACAGATACAAAGCCACAAGCACAAACTGAACAGCATAAATACGATCTGAAAACCACGAGTCTGAAAAAGGGTGAATCGTCTCTCACCAAACTTTTACTAACACGAGATTAGCAAAAGTAGCCCAAAGGGTGTCGCGCTTGGTATTGAACTGCGCTTTTATAGTCTCATCGTACGTGGTGTATGTCACCGCGTTCTTGACGTTCGGAAATTCCGACAACTTTGTGCTACAGTGTGTATGCAAGACAAGTTTGAGTCAACATCCGTCGGAAAAAATCCATGGATTTTGTTGTCTGAATGTCCGATCAATGTCAGACTGTGTGTACAGGGCATTACTGTCCAAATCACCAGGTAAAAACAAAGGGGAAAAAGCCTAAAAGAGAAAACAAATGCAGCCACCTCATCTAATGATTAAGCTGCAATATATTACATTTTTTTTTTCTTGGGTTTAATAGTGCTTTAAAAGGGTTTTTTACTTTTGGTATTAAAATGGGAAACTCATTTGTTGGTGGTCCATTGCCTATTGATATGGCCATCAGAACCTTTAAGAGGCTGCTGGAAGCCATGAAGCTGGCCTGCAGCAATGTCTTTCACATTGGATACTTTTGACCTTTTTTGATATCCCTCAATATAAGTTTTTTCTTTGTACAATTAAAGCTTCTCTGTGGAATTTAATATTGTATAGCTTCCAATTTCTTTGACAGTTGTAGTTTTAAAGATGATGGCATTAGACATGCTATACACAATTATTCAGTTCAAAACAGAACTTAGGAGCAATGCTACAGTGGAAACATTTTCCAGGGTGCAAAGTTCATATATCTGTATATATTTCCAGAGGCATTAATGCTCTATTCACTGAATCACAGCTCTCTAGAGAAGCTTGCTTTCCAAGGAATTGTGCTGTGTACTCTTCTATATAAAGGAAAAAGAACGCGCTGACTGGTAGAAATCTGTATATCCTCCTATTTACAGTTCAAGGAAAAGCTTATTGTGAGGAAGCCATCATCACAATGTGAACATGCAAACCAAGTTCTATAAATTCATCACGATTATTCACAAATATTGCCAAAAATTATGTTTTAGGCTTACAGTTGAAAAATGAAAAAAATTTATATATTAAACCAACTAAATACAATTTGCAGTGCTCCTTCTTTGTTTGCTGAATTGCATTGTGCTAATTATTATTCAAGATAGCATGATACATTGTTTCAAAGCCACCACCCCAGATGTATCTGTGGTCCAAACTTTGAGGGTTACATTTCTATATACAGCAAGTGGTAAACAAAAAAAATAAACAAAATAATTGGATTGAATTTAACACTGTTGTCTTTCAAATAAATGGTTTTAATACCAATGGTTTTAATACCAGGCATATAATAAAAGAGCATATGAAATAATTATCTGCATGCAGTATGCTATTTACAAGCCATGACACCCTAGGCAAGTTTGAATAATTTTATTCCATTTATTCTGGTCATTCTACTCTCAATTTATAAGTTTGAATGACATACATGTTCATTAAACACCAGTGGCGGTCCGTCCATTAGGGGTGCCGCCCCCTCCATCCTTGTGTTCGGTCCCCTAATCTACATGAGGGGTGCTGCACGCATGGATTTCAAATTTTTTTTTTGAAGCATGTGATTAGAGCCAGAGGCTCTAAGGCCCCTTTCACACTGGGGCAGTGGGTGCGTCAACGGTAAAACGCCTTTACCGTCAATTTCGCTGCGCTATTTGGTCGCTAGCGGGACGCTTTTACCCCCGCTAGTGGCCGAGAAAGGGTTAAAACCACCGCAAAGCGCTGCCCCATTGATTTCAATGGGCAGGAGCGGTTTAGGAGCGGTATATACACCGCTCCTTCACCACTCCAAAGATGCTGCTAGCAGGACTTTTTTTAACGCCTGCCAGCGCACTGCTCCAGTGTAAAAGCACTCGGGGCTTTCACATTGGAGAGACAGCAGCTGCTCTTTCAGGTTGCTTTGCAGGCGCTATTTTTAGCGTTATAGCGCATGCAAAGCGCCCCAGTGTGAAGGGGGTCTAATAGGCTTCAAAAAAGGGTGGGCTCTGGACGCAGAGCACTGCGGCTCGAGCACACCCACTTGTGTAACAATAACAAATAAATATACGCTATTGTCTACCTCATTCTCCTCCCGGCCAATCAGGAAGCTCCTATTGGCCAGGGAGTCTTAGGACTCTGTGGCTAATCGTGTCTCAGGACACGCTTCCTGTTCCTGTGCGGCCAGGAGGAGAATGTCTCTCTGTGTGCTCGCTGGCAGAATCAGTCAGAGCGGGCCCAGCTCTTCCTTCCCCCCCACAAAATGAAAAGTGCGAATAAATGCTCACCAAGCTTCTACTAACACAAAATTAGCAGAAGGAGCCCAAAGGGTGGTGCTAAAGAGTTGAAAAACCACGTAGTACGTCACTACATTCGTGTTGGTTGGCCAACAATTCCTTGCTGTTTGCATGCAAGACAAAATCCAGGCACATGCCTTCGGACAAAAGTCCGAGGCTTTTTCTGCCGAAAAGCCGATCGTGTGTACGAGGCTTAAAGAGGTTGTATAGGTTCGTTTTTTTTTTTAAATAACAAACATGTCATACTTTCCTCCACTGTGCAGTTTGTTTTGCACAGAGTGACCCCGATCCTCATCTTCTGGGGTCCCTCGGCGGCTGTCTTGGCTCCTCCCTGCAAGAGCTAACCCCCCCCTGGGAAGCGTTCTCCCAAGGGGGTTAGCTTGCAGGCGCGCTCCCGTGTGGCACAGTCGGCCGACTCTATCACTCGGCCCTGCCCCCGGCGCACCGCATCATTAATTTGATTGACAGCAGCGGGAGGCAATGGCTGCGCTGCTATCAATCATCCAATGAAGAGCCCACAGGAGCTGAGGGAAAGCAACGCGGGATCGTGCCCACGGAGATTCGGGGCTCAGGTAAGTAAAACGGGGGCTCGGGGGGGCCGGAGAGTGCAAGGTGTTTTTTCACCTTAATGCATAGGATTCATTAAGGTGAAAAAACACGAAGCTTTACAAACCCTTTAACCACTATGCTCCCGTGCTATAGCCGAAAGACGGCTACAGCGCGGCGCTCAATTGCCGGGAGGGCGTCCCTGGACATCCTCCTGTTTACTTCCTCCCTGCGCCCCTACGGGTGCGCATCGGGGGAAATATGTGTTGGCTGTGTCCCTTGGACGCAGCCAATCACAGATCGTGCTAAATGTCCAATCACAGCAGCCATTTAGCACTCGATTGGAGTATCCAATGAGAGATGATCTCATATGTAAACATATGAGATCGTCTCTCATTGCCGGCTCTCCCTCCTCACACAGAGACCGCGTTTGAGGAGGGAGAGAGACCTGCAGCTGCAGCGTGAGTGTTTTAACACTAATACCCTGTACACACGACCGGTTTTGCCGTCGGAATAAACTCTGAAGGTTTTACCGACGGAGTTCCGACAGAATTCCACTCAAGCTGTCTTGCTGTTACACCAAATTCCGACCGTCCAGAATGTGGTGACGTACAACACATACAACGGGACTAGAAAACGGAAGTTCAATAGCCAGTAGCCAATAGCTTCCGTCTCATACTCGCTTCAGAGCATGCGTCGTTTTTGGTGCGTCAGAACAGCATACAGACGAGCGGTTTTTCCGATAGCAATTTGTTCCGTCGGAAAAATCTAGAACATGTTCTCTGTCTAAGTCCATCTGAATTTTCGACAGAAAAAGTCCGATGGGGCCTACACACGGTCGGAATATACGATGAAAAGCTCCCATCGGACTCTTTCTGTCAGAAATTCCACTCGTGTGTACACGGCATAACACAGTGCCACACACACAAACACACATGCCCACCTGTCCCCAGTGCCACTTGTCCCCAGTACCACCTGTCCCCAGTGCCACCTATCAGTGCCATCTGTTCCCAGTGCCACCTGTCAGTGCCATCTGTCCCCAGTGCCACCTATCAGTGCCAACTGTCCCCAGTGCCACCTTTCAGTGCCATCTGTCCCCAGTGCCACCTGTCAGTGCCATCTGTCCCCAGTGCCACCTATCAGTGCCATCTCTCCCCAGTGCCACCTGTCTCCAGTGCCACCTGTTGCAAGTGCCACCTGTCCCTAGTGCCACCTGCTAGTGTTACTTGCCATCTGTTATCAGTGTCACATGTCATCAGTGCCAGGTATCAGTTCCATCTGTCATCAGTGCCACCTGTCAGTGTCATGGGACATCTGTTATCAGTGTCACGTGTCATCAGTGCCACGTATCAGTGCCACATCAGTGTCACGTGTCATCAGTGCCATGTATTAGTGCCATCTGTCATCAGTGCCATGTATTAGTGCCATCTGTCATCAGTGCCACATATTAGTGCCATCTGTCATCAGTGTCACGTGTCATCAGGGCCACGTATTAGTGCCATCTGTCATCAGTGCCACATCAGTGTCACGTGCCATCAGTGCCACGTATCAGTGCCATCTGTCATCAGTGCCACATCAGTGTCACGTATCATTGTCCTGGTGCTCTAGGGCCTTCAAAAGTGTAATAGGTAGTCAACTATGGGCGGCACAGTGGTGTAGATGGGCGGCACAGTGGTGTAGTGGGTAGCACTCTTGCCTAGCAGTAAGAAGGGTCGCTGTTTCAAATCCCAACCACGACACTACCTGCCTGGAGTTTGCATGTTCTCCCTGTGCCTGCTTGGATTTCCTCCGGGTACTCCGGTTTCCTCCCACTCTCCAAAGACATGCTGGTAGGTTAATTGGATCCTGTCTAAATTGTCCCTAGTATGTATGAATGTGAGTTAGGGACCTTAGATTGTAAGCTCCTTGAGGGTAGGGACTGATGTGAATGTACAATGTATATGTAAAGTGCTGCGTAAATTGATGGCGCTATATAAGTACCTGAAATAAATAAAAAATAAATAAACAAGTTAGATGTGTAATTTATGCTCCTAGAACACGTGATGATGCTCCCTGCATGTTGGGCCCCTCTATGTGGCTAGGCTGTGAAAAAGTCCCACACATGTGGTATCGTAATACTCAGGAGGAGTAGCAGAATGTATTTTGGGGAGTCATTTGTGCTATACACATGCCATGTGAGAGAAATAACCTATTACAATGACAATTTTGTGGGAAAAAAAATCTTAATTTTGCAAATTGTGGGAAAACATGATAACATCAAAAACCTCACCATGCATCTTATTGAATACCATGGAATGTCTATTTTCAAAAAAGGGGTCATTTGGGGGTATTTGTACTTTCATGACTTGTAAGGCCCCTTTCACACAATCGGACCGTTCAGGTCCGCCTGTCAGTTTTGACGGCGGACCTGAACGGGCGATCCATGTTAGCCTATGGAGCGTCAGATGTCAGCGGAGACATGTCCACTGACATCCGACCCTGTCCGATCCGCTAAAAGCAGACGGATGGCTCTACGTCCAGATCCATCGCTGGCGGATCGGATTGGGTGAGATCTGATGAAAACGGACACGCTGTCCGTTTTCGTCCGATCCCTCCATAGGCGGCAGCGGCGCCTGACAAGCCCCTCCCCGCTCAGTGAGCAGAGAGGGACCTGTCATCCGCCAGCTCAGCGGAGATCAACGGACAGATCTCCCGCTGAGCCGGCGGACCGAGGCGGGCTCCATAGAAACGGGTTTCTATGGAGCCCGCCTCGTGTGAAAGGGGCCTTAGGGTTGCAAGAAATGAGATAGGCCACTAGTACATCAGATGTGATCAATTTTTTATGATTTGCACCACATCTTGTAGACTCACTAACTTTCACATAGAGCAAATAATATCAACTAATTTGGGTTATTTTTACCAAAGATATGCAGCAGTATAAATTGTGGCCAAAATTTATGAAGAAAAATTAATCATTTGCAAAATTTTATCACAGAAACAAAGAAAATGTGTTTTTTTTTCAAAATTTTCTGTCTTTTTTCATTTATAGCGCAAAAAATAAACAACCCAGAGGTGATCAAATACCACCAAAAGAAAGCTCTATTTGTATGAAAAAAAGGACAAAAAATTAATTTGGGTACAGTATTATATGACTGAGTAATTGTCATTCAAAGTGTGAGAGCACTGAAAGCTAAAAATTGGTCTGGGCAGGAGAGGGGTTTAAGTGCCCAGTGGGCAAGTGGTTAAGAGTGAATAAGGAACAGCTGATACAGTGTTTTCAGGGAGAGATAGTTACTGCTATACATTGTTATACAAAGCTATATACAAACATATACAATGCTATATGCTATATATAGTTCTGTATTGTGCTTTATTACAGTGAATTGGAAAATGGGGACCTTTTCAAGTTCAAACTTGAACGATGTTCTAGAGGTCTGGCGCTAACCAAACCGGGCGCGGGGGGGGGGGGGGGTACCATGTGATTGTTGTGGGCCAATTACAGATTGCAACTGTAAGCAAGCTGTTCATTAATGGAAATCCACTCATGGACATCTTGTTTACAGTGGTACCATGTGATCGCTATGACCAATCGTAGCAACCACATGATACCTGGTACCTGGTTACCTGTCCGCTGTGTCCTGGGCTGGGTGCCCCCAACGTAATCTACCCTGCCCGTGCTGCGCGCCCACAGTAAATGTATTGCAGGTGGTTGGCAAGTGGGTAAAAAGATCCTCTCTCCACTGTATGCTATTTACATTTCTTTTTTTTGCTTTGTTAAATCCCCATGGCAGTGTCCATGACAATAGCTTGCCTATTCATCTTGAAAATGGCACAAATTTAGTATCAACATTTTCTCTTAATAGTCTTCAGTGGGATTTGCTCCTGTAGCACCCTGGGGTTTAGTCGGGGAGCTCCTCACCATATTCCTTGTCAGGAGTAGCTACTGTAGATAGTTGTTAGAGATCCATTAATGTCTCCCTAAGTTTGGCCTTGTTGTACTTTTCTCTTCTGCCACTAGGTGGCCGGGCACTTGGTGGCATTAGATGTGGGAAGGACATTTCAAGGTCAAGTTATGGGTATATGGGATATCTCAGCCAATGGGCAGGGGTTTTCTTGAATCCATTAGCCTTCTGGGAGAACCTATATATTCGGGTGGAGTCAGGTGATCTATGTTCTGTGCCACCCTGTCTGGGTGGACGTGTGTCGTACGCCCTGGACTGCAAGGACGGACACTGGGCCTATCCTGGGGGCATCTGGCTGCCAGACTGTATGAGGGCCTATCCAGAAGTAAGAGGGCAGCACAGGGTTGGGACTGCAGCTTGCAGTCCAACCATCAGTGACAGTTCTGCCGGACTGAGAACCTTTCGTGGTGGGAGGTAAAAGGGAAGCTGTTACCACTAAGGGACCAACCACCTTTACTAGGAACCACAGTGAGTAACTGACGCAAGTACCGGAGCAACATTCTCACCGAATGGGCACGGTAAAGAATCAGGAAACTTCAGGTGGTGATCAAGTCAGGGACCCAACCAGCAGTGGTGACGCTTGCAGAGAAGCCATGTGTGTCAAGCCAGGGACCGAGCTGGTTAGCAGGGGTGATACTTGAGGAGTATCTGGAGTGTCAAAATGGACAGTAACCGGTCATGGACATTAAGCCTGTAGTCAGTTAGAATAGGCTGTAATAGTGAAATAATGGACTCATATACATCTGTCAGGACTGTTTGGATCAGAGTATTACTGAGGTTTATAGTCTTATACTGATTATGAAAGGGTGTGGCATTCTTGAAAAGAATGGGGTCTACTTTCAAAAAAATGTAAATAATGTAGACATGCATAAGATGTTCTCATGTTTCATGCTGCCCTAGGCTTAGGACCAGTTTAAATTACTGTGTAAATATAACACCATGTTCTTATAAGATAGGATGCTTTTGCATTGTTTTGATTTCTCTCTTTCAGGTGTTGCCGAATCGGTACGTCTTCCTTGGCTAAGGAGAGACAGGGATCTAGCCAGATAACAACACTAACCATTTGTATATTGTTAAGACTGAATATATATATACACACACACAAATTCTATTGCAAACTCTGAGACAAAGTTTCTTGGTCAGGGGGAGGATGTAGCGCCCTGGGGTTTAGTCGGGGAGCTCCTCACCAAATTCCTTATCAGGAGTAGCTACTGTAGATAGTTTGGGAAAACAAGAGAGTGTGGGCAGACACCAAGACTTTATAGGCACAATAAGGATAATAAATCATTAAAAATATTATTTTTATTTCAAAAATATTGTGTTAAAAAAGGGGGAGGGAAGACAAGAAATAAAAAGTAAGTATAGCATACACAGTTAACAGATTATGCACTCCATACACAATAAGTAGGTTGGTATAGAAAGGACAACGGAACTACAGAACCAACAAGAGAAAGACACAACTTATTGATCTATATAGTTACAATACATATCGTTGAACCAAACGTTATGTGATGGTGGCAATCAGATTCTGTATAAGCTCATAAGCTCGACATGTTACGCGCTTTATGCGCTTCTTCAGGAGCACAGAGTAAGGAAACTGTAATGAATGATATAGTGTTGTCAGAATTTCCAAAACATTTTTATATGTATATATATATAAATTTACATATAAGACAAAAAGTAATAAATGGAGGCTGTTTAAAAGAAACATCAGGGGAGCATCATTCCCGCAATAGTCAGGCGGAGAAAAGGCAATGTGGGGACGAATGTAACATGGTACAAATCTATAATAAGAAGATAGGGAGGGTAGGGAAATATGATATAGACTAGATAATGGGTATGGTAGGGGGGGAGGGGGAAAAAGGAGGCAGGGGAAAGGGGGGAAGGGGAGGGAGCGAGGGGAAGGGGTAGGGGGAAGGGAAAGGGGGAGAAGGAACGACAGTGAGGTGGGGGAGGGACAACAGGGAAGGGAAGGGATAGGGGGAAGAGAAGGGGGGAACGGAAGGGAGAAGGAGAACTAGGGGTGATAAGGGAAAAGAAAGAGGAGACAGAGGGAGAGGGAGGGGGGGGGAGGGAAAGGAAGAGGGAGGGACGTAAAAGGGGGGGGGAAACAGAGGGGGGGGCGGTTTTGTCGATTATCAGATAGTATGTAAATAATATGTATTGTAATTCCCAGTATATCATATTAGAGGTAGTCAACATATTAGGAGATATCTTATTAAGGTAGAAATGCACTTACCCTAGTCAATGTAGTGACTGTACTTTAAAGAAGGGGGGGAGATAAAAAGCAAAACCGCAGCAGTCTCCTTAGTAAATATTGGTAATTCCCAGCATTTTATTGGATAGAGCGGGGGGAGAAGGAAGGAATGCTGTCGATCAAATAACAGCCTTGTAGATTTCATCAAGGTGTGTAGACGCTATAGTTCCATAAGAGGCTAAGCGGTACAACCCCCAATTTTGCTGAGTCTGTTAGATAGGTAAAGAGTTATAATATGAGACAGAGCCTGGGCTAAATTGAATTAGAAGGAGATGTTGGAAGTATAGGCTTACCTAGTCATAGAGCCTGTAAATCCTGAAGGACAGGAGTTGGTGGTGGAGCGTCAGACAACCATCTCACCACAGGTATTGGTTTGTAAAGAGAGTACAGGGAGAGACGCCATTCAGGCGTCTCTTGTACACCCGCCCCGCCTGTAGTCACCAATCGGCGTAGCCGACGTGACGTCATTCAGGCCGGCCGCTAGCGCGTACTGCGCATGTCCCAATCCCCGGCACACAGCAAACAGTTGACAAAGCGTCGGGGAGAGAGACGGCAGTCGCGTCCAGGTATCCGAGCAACCAGACGGACCTGCTGCGCAGACTCCTCAACCCCCAAGCGGACCAAATATCCAACCGTGCAGGGAGGGGAGGAGAAAGAGGCGGTGACGTCCCAGCATCCCAACCAATTAGGGATGCAGGGAGGACCACCGCCAGGAACTCGTCCCTCAATGCCGGCCAATAGATGTCCGTCCACAGTGGGGAAAGGGAGGGAGATGGAAAGTGCAGCCATGGCCACGTCATGGTGGCAGTCAAGGAATACCTACCGCGCCATCATCTACAGACATGAGTCATAGCAGATGTGGCGCTGGGCGGCCGCACATTGCCCCTGGTGGCCCCACTAGAGTAGTGCAGAAGGAGGATAAGCCCATAATGATAAAACAGCCTCCATATAATAAATCTGAATGTGAAATAAGAATAAAGATAGATATAAAAAATATATATAATAGGACATTTTGTATACACATAGATATGGGTATAAAGAAGCCGGCGACAAAGGATCATAACAACAATTGAGTAAAGGGGAAAAAAAAAAAAAGGATGAGGGCAATGTCAGGGTATGGAAAATGAAAATACATTAAATTTAAGTTGGTACTTATAGAGAGTGTACAAATTGATGAACATTGGTATTTATAGAGAGTGTACAAGTTGATAAACATTATCCAGGTATGCATACGGGGACATGTACAGAATTCTGGGTCAGCCAAGGCCAGTGGATGGGGTTCTATGGTAATCTAATTTCAGTTAATAGGTAGAGGCAGCTTGGTATACATATATATTTTCGATATGCTTGAGTTGAATATATTTAAATTTAAAGGAATGGTTTGTATGACTGGGCCTCATTGATCCCAGGGGGGAGGGTAGCCCCCAAGCGCTCAATCCATAGCGTTTCTTGTTGGCATACTATTTTATCCCATTCACCACCCCTAGGGTCCGGTGGGATGGCTGTTAGTGCAATAAATGAAACAAGGGAGGTATTAAATTTATGATAGAGATCAAGGTGCCTGCTGACTGCTGTCACCATTTTCCCTTCACTAGAATAATAGACATGATCCCTAATTCTGCAGCGTAGGTGTCTAATAGTCTTCCCTACATAGAAAGCTCCGCATTGACACAACATTAAGTATACCACTCCTTTTGTATCACAGTCTGCATAAAATTTGGGTGTAAATTTTTCTCCATTTGGTAGTGTAAAGGAATTTCCTTCTTTAATCCATGGGCAGAAAGAACATTTGCCACATTGGGCCATTCCCTATTTAGATTGTTTAGATTTGGGTACAGCAGAATAATGACTTGAAGTCAGTTGGTCGCCTAGAGACCTTGTTCGTTTAAATGTGATTTGAGGAGAAGGGCTGATATATTTGTTTAAAATAGGGTCCTCCTGGAGGATCGGTTAATGTTTATTCAAAATGTCCCTAAGTTTATGATGTTGTTGAGAGAATTTAGTAATGAATCTAACTGGAGCACTGGTCGGGACATTTTTCTGTTTGAAAAGGAGAGAATTCCTTGACTGGCGGATGGCTTTGTTGTATGCACTGCGTAGTATGGTTTTCTTATAGCCTCTTGCTAATAGTCTATGGCGAAGTGCCCGGGCTTGAGTTTTGAATTCCTCTAAATGTGTACAGTTGCGGCGTAACCTGAGATATTGTGCATAAGGTATACTTTTAATAAGTGATCTGGGGTGAGCACTGCCCGCATGTAATAGGGTATTTCCTGCCCTTTCTTTTCTGAACAGGGTGGTCGCTAAGCAGTTATCTTGGTCTTTGAAAATGGTTAGGTCTAGGAATGTTATTTGGTTTACGTGAGTTGAAATAGTAAATTTAAGATTCATTGAATTGTAATTGATCATCTGGATGAAGTCATCCAGAAGCTTGCGGGTTCCCGTCCATACTAGGAAAATATCGTCTATATACCTCCGCCATATGAGAATCTGGTCGGTGTATATAGTCAAGTCCTCATTAGAGAAGATGTTGCGTTCCCACCCCCCCAGGTACAGGTTGGCGTAGGCTGGTGCACAGCATGTGCCCATGGCCACGCCCTGTACCTGGAGGAAGTGGGAATCTTTGAAGCAAAAGTAGTTTCGAGTTAGTACAAATTGAAGTAATTCAAGTATGAATTCACAGAACTCCCAGCTATAGTGGTCTTGTTCTCTTAAAAAGGTGCGTACCATCCCGATGCCCTGCTCGTGCGGGATGCTGGAGTACAATGACTCCACATCCAGTGTCACGAGGAGGGCATCGGGAGGGACAGGCAAACCCTCTATTTGTTTCAGCAAATCCAGTGTATCACGTGTATAAGACGGAAGGCTTAGTACATGTGGCATTAGAACAAAGTCTATAAACCGTCTCGCATGCTCAGAAAGAGAGCCAATACCGGAGACGATTGGTCGGCCTGGGGGCAATGTAGGGTGCTTATGTATTTTCGGTAGAGCGTAAAACGTAGCCTCTTTTGGTTTCTTGACATTGAGGTAATTATAGGTGTCTTGGTCAATTAAGCCCTTTTGGAAGGCCTTGCCAATGGTCTCCAGGTATTCTTGCTTAAATGCTAGAATCTGCGTCTCAGGTAGAGGGCGATAGCAGTGTTTGTTCGCTAGGATTTTAGTCACCATAGTTTCATAGTATGTTTTAGTCATCAGGACAATATTCCCTCCTTTGTCCGCAGATTTTATTTCTAGATCTGGTTGATTTTTTAAAACTTGGATGGCTTGTCTTTGTGAGTAGGAAAGATTTCCTGGGATTACTGACATGGTGATCTCTTTAATATCTTTGATGGTTCCGGTAAGGAAAGCCCAAATATGTGGATTAGTAGTTAGTTCTGGGAACCGCTGTGATTTGGGTTTGAATTTTTTAATGTTGGATGTATGTAGAGTAGATGTCCTTGTTTCTTGTGAGGGGTTAGAAGGTTCATTTTCCTCCAGTAGAAGTATAAGATCTCGGAGAACTCGAAAATCCTCCATGGAGAAATGTTTTACTTGTTCTGATATCGCCTTATCTTGTTTAGACTGTACTACATCTTTATCAAAGAGAAATTTGTATGTTAAATTACGTGAGAAAAGATAAACATCTTTTATTGTCTCATATTTGTCAATATTAGTTGAAGGACAGAAGCTTAGTCCGAGTTTAAGGACCTCAAGTATCTCTTTATCAAAGTGATAGGGTGTTAAGTTGATGACTTCCAAGCCTGGAGTCATGTCGGCGTTGTCATATTCGTGGATATTTGAAAATTTGTCTGTGCCTGTGGAGTTTGGATATGTGCATCTAATGTGCTTTGTCTAGTGTTGAGTGCTCGTTGTGTCAATGGTAAAGGGGTGCTGGGGGGGGGGGGGGGGGTTGAGGCCCACATTCGTGGAACCTAAAGTGTTTGATTGTGTCGAGTTAGGTGTTTGTGGTTGATTGTTCAATATCTGTATTGCTTGTAAGGCAGTTGCTCCTAAATATTTTGGTTGTGAAGGTGGTTTCCCATTAGGATGTGACATGTGTCCTTTTGTTTGTGGATGTGCTGAAAATCTAGTATCTGCCTTTGGAGGGCGTTTAGAAGAGGGTGTGTATGGGTCCCCACCATAATCTCTTTTTTGTGCTGTAGTATGGTTTCGGGAGGTTTTTTTTTTTTTTTTTTTTTTTCCCCTTTACTCAATTGTTGTTATGATCCTTTGTCGCCGGCTTCTTTATACCCATATCTATGTGTATACAAAATGTCCTATTATATATATTTTTTATATCTATCTTTATTCTTATTTCACATTCAGATTTATTATATGGAGGCTGTTTTATCATTATGGGCATATCCTCCTTCTGCACTACTCTAGTGGGGCCACCAGGGGCAATGTGCGGCCGCCCAGCGCCACATCTGCTATGACTCATGTCTGTAGATGATGGCGCGGTAGGTATTCCTTGACTGCCACCATGACGTGGCCATGGCTGCACTTTCCATCTCCCTCCCTTTCCCCACTGTGGACGGACATCTATTGGCCGGCATTGAGGGACGAGTTCCTGGCGGTGGTCCTCCCTGTATCCCTAATTGGTTGGGATGCTGGGACGTCACCGCCTCTTTCTCCTCCCCTCCCTGCACGGTTGGATGTTTGGTCCGCTTGGGGGTTGAGGAGTCTGCGCAGCAGGTCCGCCTGGTTGCTCGGATACCTGGACGCGACTGCCGTCTCTCTCCCCGACGCTTTGTCAGCTGTTTGCTGTGCGCCGGGGATTGGGACATGCGCAGTACGCGCTAGCGGCCGGCCTGAATGACGTCACGTCGGCTACGCCGATTGGTGACTACAGGCGGGGCGGGTGTACAAGAGACGCCTGAATGGCGTCTCTCCCTGTACTCTCTTTACAAACCAATACCTGTGGTGAGATGGTTGTCTGACGCTCCACCACCAACTCCTGTCCTTCAGGATTTACAGGCTCTATGACTAGGTAAGCCTATACTTCCAACATCTCCTTCTAATTCAATTTAGCCCAGGCTCTGTCTCATATTATAACTCTTTACCTATCTAACAGACTCAGCAAAATTGGGGGTTGTACCGCTTAGCCTCTTATGGAACTATAGCGTCTACACACCTTGATGAAATCTACAAGGCTGTTATTTGATCGACAGCATTCCTTCCTTCTCCCCCCGCTCTATCCAATAAAATGCTGGGAATTACCAATATTTACTAAGGAGACTGCTGCGGTTTTGCTTTTTATCTCCCCCCTTCTTTAAAGTACAGTCACTACATTGACTAGGGTAAGTGCATTTCTACCTTAATAAGATATCTCCTAATATGTTGACTACCTCTAATATGATATACTGGGAATTACAATACATATTATTTACATACTATCTGATAATCGACAAAACCGCCCCCCCCCTCTGTTTCCCCCCCCCCTTTTACGTCCTTCCCTCTTCCTTTCCCTCCCCCCCTTCCCCCCCTCCCTCTCCCTCTGTCTCCTCTTTCTTTTCCCTTATCACCCCTAGTTCTCCTTCTCCCTTCCGTTCCCCCCTTCTCTTCCCCCTATCCCTTCCCTTCCCTGTTGTCCCTCCCCCACCTCACTGTCGTTCCTTCTCCCCCTTTCCCTTCCCCCTACCCCTTCCCCTCGCTCCCTCCCCTTCCCCCCTTTCCCCTGCCTCCTTTTTCCCCCTTCCCCCCCCTACCATACCCATTATCTAGTCTATATCATATTTCCCTACCCTCCCTATCTTCTTATTATAGATTTGTACCATGTTACATTCGTCCCCACATTGCCTTTTCTCCGCCTGACTATTGCGGGAATGATGCTCCCCTGATGTTTCTTTTAAACAGCCTCCATTTATTACTTTTTGTCTTATATGTAAATTTATATATATATATACATATAAAAATGTTTTGGAAATTCTGACAACACTATATCATTCATTACAGTTTCCTTACTCTGTGCTCCTGAAGAAGCGCATAAAGCGCGTAACATGTCGAGCTTATGAGCTTATACAGAATCTGATTGCCACCATCACATAACGTTTGGTTCAACGATATGTATTGTAACTATATAGATCAATAAGTTGTGTCTTTCTCTTGTTGGTTCTGTAGTTCCGTTGTCCTTTCTATACCAACCTACTTATTGTGTATGGAGTGCATAATCTGTTAACTGTGTATGCTATACTTACTTTTTATTTCTTGTCTTCCCTCCCCCTTTTTTAACACAATATTTTTGAAATAAAAATAATATTTTTAATGATTTATTATCCTTATTGTGCCTATAAAGTCTTGGTGTCTGCCCAAACTCTCTTGTTTTCCCAAACTAATTGATATTAGACGTGGCACGTATGACCTACTCCGTATCCGCATGACCACTATGTGATGATACGTTCATAATCTATTTTACTGTAGATAGTTGTTAAAGATCCATTAATTTCTCTCTAAGTTTGGCCTTGTTGTACTTTTCTCTTCTGCCACTAGGTGGCCAGGCACTTGGTGGCATTAGATGTGAGAAGGACATGTTAAGGTCAAGTTATGGCTATATGGGATATCTCAGCCAATGGGCAGGGGTTTTCTTGAATCCCTTAGCCTGCTGGGAGAACCTATATATTTGGGTGGAGTCAGGTGATCTATGTTCTGTGCCACCCAGACCACTGTCTGGGAGGACACGTGTTGTACGCCCCAGGCTGCTAGGCCAGAGATTGGGCCTATCCTGGGGGCATCTGGCTGCCAGGCTGTGAGGGTCTATCCAGAAGTAAGGGCGGCTTGCAGTCCAACCATCAGTGACGGTTCTGCCTGAGGATAACCTGTCATGGTCGGAGGTAGAAGGGAAGCTGTCGCCACTAAGGGACCAACCACCTTTACTATGGACCACAGTGAGTAACTAAATCAAATACCGGAGCAAAATTCTCACCAGATGGGCATGGTGGAGAATCGGGAAACTTCAGGCGGTGATCAGGGACACAACCAGTGGAGGTGATGCTTGCAGAGCAGCCTTGTGTGTCAAGCCAGGGACAGAGCTGGTTAGCATGGGTGAAGCTTGAGGAGTATCTGGAGTTCCAAGCTAGGTACCCAGCAGGGAAGCGTGGGTGACACTTAAGGCCGATACCACCGCAAAAGCCTTGAGGGGCTCACGGGGTTCAGAGTCAGTGAACCAGAGAGTGCAGTGAGAGACCAGGAGCTCAATGGGCTGAAGAGCTACGAGCGGACATTATAGTGAAGTTGAGAGAACTGTTGAACTTTGTGTTAGGAACTGTTAGATACTGTTGCCATAGGAGACAGCAAACCTGCACGTGAAGAAGTGGCACTTTGCTGGGGCCTTTCCCTGTACGGCTGTCCTCCTATTGAAGTCTCGGTGTCTGCCAATTGTAATTGCAACTACTTAAGGGTGTCCTGGCCCTAACCGTCTTTCCCTTGCAAAATATAAAAAGGACTGTTGAAAGAAATAAAACCTCTTTTGCATCCAAGAAGTGTCTGGTTCCCAATGACTTTCACCATCTTTGCACCCACTATGCCTCACAACCCACTACATATTAAAGGATGTCAGCGATCTTTGGCCTCAAAGGTTCTCATTAGACTGGAAGAGGTTAGAGATTCTGCTACACTCCGAACTGGACCAGATTTGCTCATCCCTAGTGGAATCCAAAAGACTACTGTGTATAACTGGGGTCTCAAACTTGCGGCCCTCCAGCTGCTGCCAAACTACAAGTCCCATCATGCCTCTGCCTGTGGGAGTCATACTTGTAACTGTCAGCCTTGCAATGCCTCATGGGAATTGTAGTTTTGCAACAGATGGAGGGCCACCAGTTTGAGACCCTTGGTGTATAATGTTACATTTGGGCTTCTGATTTGAGAAGTTTGGCTAAAGCTACTGTATGTTACTTTTCTGTTAGAAAGAATGCAGTTTTAATATAGGAAGCATATCTGCTATGTCTTGTCTCTGGATGTGAAGCACAGAAAATATACCACATGGTGCCAAAAAAAGACCTTTGCAGGAGAAGGAAATGTAAAACAAATCTGCAGAGAACATATCGTGCATTAATCACAATTTGATGAATTTTACACAGATGATTATCCACAGATCAGACAGGTGTTCTAATTCACAATGCCGTACGTTCAGAGGGGCAACAGCATAGCAATTAAAATGTGTTTGTTTTTTCTTCTTTATTTTGCCCTTACTGGGCATAATTAGACAACACATTGCAACCAATTAAATCTTGAAGTGAACTCCAAATGCAATTAACTAAAAATGAATGGCCCATTAAAAGATGCAATAACAAAACCAGCTTTTTCTGCAATATACAGTAGTTACATAGTTAGTGAGGTTGAAAAAAGACACAAGTCCAACCTATGTGTGTGATTATATGTCAGTATTAAATTGTACATCCCTGTATGTTGTGGTCGTTCAGGTGCTTATCTAATAGTTTTTTTAAACTATCGATGCTCCTCGCTGAAACCACCGACTGTGGAAGGTAATTCCATATCCTTACCGCTCTTACAGTAAAGAACCCTCTACGCAGTTTAAGGTTAAACCTCTTTTCTTTTAATTTTAATGATTGGCCACGTGTCTTATTGAACTCCCTTTCGCAAAAAAGTTTTATATCTATTGTGGGGTCACCAGTATGGTATTTGTAAATTGAAATCATATTCCCTATCAAGCATCTCTTCTCCAGAGAGAATAAGTTTAGTGCTTGTAACCTTTCTTCATAACTAATGTCCTCCAGTCCCTTTATTAGTTGTGTTGCTCTTCTCTGTACTCGCTCCATTTCCAGCACATCCTTCCTGAGGACTGGTGCCCAGAACTGGACAGCATACTCCAGGTGCAGCTGGAACAGAGTCTTGTAAAGTGGGAGAATTATCTCTTTATCTCTTGAGTTAATCCCCTTTTTAATGCATGCCAATATTCTGTTTTCTTTGTTTGCAGCAGTTTGGCATTGCATGCCATTGCTGAGCCTGTCATCTACTAGGGCCCCCAGGTCCTTTTCCATCCTAGATCCCCCCGAGAGGTTCTCCTCCCAGTGAATAGATTGCATTCATATTTTTGCCACCCAAATGCATTATTTTACATTTTTTCCACATTAAACCTCATTTGCCATGTAGTTGCCCAACCCATTAATTTGTTCAGGTCTTCTTGCAAGGTTTCCACATCCTGCGGAGAAGTTATTACCCTGCTTAGCTTAGTATCGTCCGCAAATACAGAGAATGAACTGTTTACCCCATCCTCCAGGTTGTTTATAAATTAATTAAATAGGATTGGTCCCAGGACAGAACCCTGGGGGACTCCACTTTCCACCCCTGACAATTCTGAGTACTCCCTTATGTATCACTACCCTCTGAACTCGCCCTTGTAGCCAGTTTTTATTCATGCACTCACCCTATGGTCCATGCCAACAGACCTTACTTTGTACAGTAAACGTTTATGAGGAACTGTATCGAATATTTCTGCAAAATCTAGATACACCACATCTACGGGCCTTCCTTTATCTAGATGGGAGCTCACCTCCTCATAGAAGGTTAATAGATTGGTTTGGCAAGAACGATTCTTCATGAATCCATGCTGATTACTGCTAATGATATCGTTTTCATTACTAAAATCTTGTATATAGTCCCTTATCATCCCCTCCAAGAGCTTGCATACTATTGATGTCAGGCTAACTGGTCTGTAATTCCCAGGAAATATTCAGCTTTAGTTCAGAGACTTCCCACCCATACTTTTTTTTGCCACTAGGTGCCCTCAGTTTGATTATCAGTATCATTCAACCCAGCTCTTTTAAGACCAACTCATCCCTCAACCCTCCTCAGCCTGTTACTGGACAGTGAAAAGAGAAGCAGCACAGGGATGAGCTCACTTCTTTGGCACTTTGCTCTTTCCACATATCAGTATGCTTCTTTTCAGCGTATTAACTGATTGGCTCATTGTCCTGCTACTTCCTCTCACACTCCAGCCATGCTATACAAGGAATTGTTGATATCAAGTCAAATTCAGATACAGACACTGCTTGCTTGTAGAGTTCAGCTTTAATTTTTTTTAAAGCATTGTATAATATGGTTGGTGACAATAGCAGTGAAGCCATAGTAAAGGGTTGTCATAATTCACATGTAACTAGATTAGCATTAGCTTTAAATATGAATAGCCAACCATTTCCACCCAATATTATAATTTTTCCAACTAAGCCCAGAAGGTTGGATCACATACTAAAATGTCAGTACCTCTATTATTAACTGTGGGCTGGTGCCTTTGGGGATATCAATGCATTCAGGAACATTACATTTATTGTTCTTACTTTTTATTCTTCCTTCAGTACCCTCTGAACATAATGCAATTCATAAGGAGGATGCAGAAAGAGTATTGCAGTGCCTAACAACAGTTATACGACAGCTGGTTGTCTAAAGAACTGCTAGATGGTGACACTCCTGATACAACAGTGATGCTACCCAGCCCATGTTGCCATATTTTGGCAATGACATCACTTTGAAGACCTCTCCTCTTTGTTTACTTTTAGCAGGAGGACCCCGGAAGATGTAATGCAGCGTGAGTCAGTTGCAGATTGGACATATTAGTCTGTGAGAGGGATTTTTTTTACCTCCTGGATAGTACATCATAATTGATGGGGATCTGTATCGCTGGACAATGTGACTGAAGATGGATCATGAAACATTTTTTTAAGGTCTTGTCAAAAGCTGTGTGTCTTTATTTAGTTTTTTTGTGTGAATTAATTCACTTAGGAGAGGGTTGATATCTGGTTAAAGAGGTCTTCAATATTCAGATAAGTTCACTGCCTGCATACCCACCATAGCCAATGGGCCAGGGTTGTTTGGAATAGGCCCTTGTATTCATCAACATGGGGAAAGGGTGCTTTGCCAGGGGTGTTTTCCCTGGCAAGCTACTCCCCTGATATTGAGAGCATGTGGCCTGGTGTGGTTTAGAAGGGGGAATATCAAAGGTAAGAGTCTGGTATGTATTCCTAGGGGGAACCCCATGCTGCTTTTTTGTGTGTATGGGGGTCCCTCATCAAGATCTATCAGAGATGCTTATCTGGAAAACAAATCTAGCATAGAGCAAGGGAATCCCCAGCCAAACATACAAACCTAC
The DNA here is from genome assembly GCA_037952925.1 of Lithobates clamitans. NCBI lineage: Eukaryota > Metazoa > Chordata > Amphibia > Anura > Ranidae > Lithobates > Lithobates clamitans. Next base: position 1,066,566 of record JBBGZY010001537.1, read on the forward strand.
TACAGTAAAAAGTGGCATTTACAAAGAAAAAAAAGGCTATCTACATGTATTTCATTTATGTCATATACAATTGCACCAATTCACAGAGAGGTTAAGGGAACTCCAGAGTAATGTAATCTAAACGAATTTTGCATTTTTAATGTTGACCTTAAATCATCATTAAATGGGCTGCTCCCTAACAAACTGTGTTTTTTATTTGGTTAGGTACAACTCCCCTAGGGCAATGCCCAGCTCCCCATGACATTTGTTTGACAATCTAGTGCCTATTAACTTAGAAGATGTTCTTCATTAAGGTAGACATTTACAAAGTTTCAGCTCTTTGCCTATTTTCTGTGTGCAGAAACTTTATGTAAAGGAGGCATTTCATTTTTTTTAAATTATTGTATTAAAGTTAGGATTATGTCTGTGAAACTCTCACTTGTGGCATGATAATTAAAGTATGATTTGTGGGTACTGAAGGAACATGTGTATCATGAAATGCACCATATCATTGGTTTCCTCAGGGTGCCTTTTACAATCCTAGAAATGTCCCTGCATGGAACTATGGTGCTTTCTGGTGTGTGGCAATGCTGCCTTCAGTGGTGCAAGTTATAAATAATTAAAATTCAACATGGAATTATTAAATGTCTCTACAGATGACACTGCCTCTTTAACCCTGGAGCATGAGAGGAACTACAATATCATCTTAGTGTTCTCTTAGACCCGGTTCACACAGGGGCAACATGACTTGCAAGTCGCCTCAGCGAGGCGACCTGCAAACGACTTCCGCGGCAACTTGCAAAACGACTTCTGTATAGAAGTCTATGCAAGTCGCCCCCAAAGTCGTATAGGAACCTTTTTCTAAGTCGGAGCGACTTGCGTCGCTCAGATTAGAACGGTTCCATTGTACAGAACGGGAAGCGACTTGTCAGGCGACTAGGTCGCCTGACAAGTCGTCCCTGTGTGAATGGGCTCTTATTGTCTACAATACCTTATTATTATGAGTTACCAAAAACCCAACAAACATTTACTGGAAGTGAAATTTAATGTGAAAATGAGTATATGATTTAAAATTTTGACCACAGAAACACTTTATGTAAAAAAAAAAAATTAGTAAAGATGACCTTCCCCAAGACTATCACAAACAGTAAAGCCACCTTACAAAAGGTTGTGAAAAGACAAAACAAAAAATACATACTATTTACTCTTCCTTGAAGGCTTTTCTTTCTGAAAATGTCCTTTATCCTGGAGTTCCAACTCATCCATCATTTGACAATAGGCATCATCTTTGGGATGTCACAGTGTATACACATGATTTCCCAGGACGGCACTGGGTGAAGTAACCATCTGTAAGGCCCTGGCTACATCACCAGTCTCTCTATAGGCCAGGAAGTGCAATGTAGTTAAATGTGAGTGACAGTTATATGTTCACCATAGAATGTAGAATGATTTGATATTAGCATACAGAGCTGCATGCAACACTGATATTTTGTTTGCTTGTGGAGGAGGTCTGCTTTAAAGCTCAACTCTAGTTAACACTGCAATTATAGCAACCGTTTTTTTTTTTTTTAAAGGACTATTGTTAGTCCCTCCTCCTACATTGTATTATTATTTGCTCCACATCTGTGACTGGTAGACAGCTTGGCCTATTACAGGAAGTGGGAAAATAACAAATCTACTGGCAGGATCAGGCGGTAAAATTATGTCATTGTGGGACTCAAACAGAGACCTCAGTGTTGTCAATGTTATTGACAGATCATGTACAGTATGTCATTTTTTAATTTGCCTATAGTTTCATTTGAAGTTTGACAATCATTTTTTTAAAAAGTTAAGTTCACTTTTTTTTCAGCTTTTAGCTTCCCTATGTACCAATACCAATATACCATTAATGTACCTCTGTTGTGGAAAAGAAAAAGCTTTCTCTATATTTTAGGGCAGGCTTTACCTCAGTTTGTTCTATAGAAAACTCCTCCTGCTTCCGTCCCTTAGGACATGAAAACCGTCAAAAGGAAGTTCTTTAGCGGCTGACCTCATTAACACAAACCCTGCACCTGCCCTCCCCCTCCAGGGGATTGCTCCCACCAACCTCGGCAGTTACACTGTTCTGCCTTAAAACACCACAGTGTTTTCCCCTGCTGGTGGATTGTTTTGTACCTTGCCTTCATCTTGCATAGATCGTTCATTTGGCAAAATGAGCTGAGTGATCACAACCTATGTGGCGCATAGCTCTAGTACTGAAAACAGAAGAGTGTTCCTGGAAGCTCATCATATACTATACATTTACCACCAACTATATAGGACAAGAGCCTGCCTGATTGGATACAAAATGATTGAAAAGATAGGTGTGCGCACCTATTATACCATTTGGATATATATAAAGGAGATGGTATAGCGATTGTACATTCAGATTGTATAGTGTATTTCCAACTTTATACACTTAAAATGAACTTACACTGATTTTGTCGAGTACAAAAATGTGCAACAAACTCACTGTAAAAAATGTGATTGTGCTTTAGCATGTAGGGAAATGCTGCATGGAAAGCTCTGAGAAAGCATGGGAGCTAGTGTGTTGTTTGAGGTGCAGAGATTGAGGGCATGCTGTCAGGAAGTGTTCTCTGTCCCTGGATACAGCACAAGGTAACCTCACTAGGCAAAAGTCTGTGGTTGTTTGCCAAATTTGTATGGGGAAAGTGTCTGCAGCCACCCTGAGTAATGTTGTAAGAGGCCCAGTTAAGCCTGCTAGGAGTGACAAGATGTATGATGCCCTTGCCTATGTTTAGCCCTATCGGCCACATTGGTGGAATGGTAGGTCCAAAAGAAAAAGAGGAGTCAGAGTGCTCACAACCCCAGCATTCCTAAATGAAGAAAGTTAGAAAAATAGTAGGGGCTGCTAAGAATTTTTTCAAAGTGGAAATGGCTGGGACTGGTAAGTCATTCTTTCGAGAGATGAACAGTAAAACAGTTTTCCATGATGTGGTAGTCACCCCACTTAGGGGGACTCACTATGTATTTTGAGACAGACTTCCCTCTGTGCAGTCCTGTATGTAATAGGGAGGCAAGGGTTGAATGTGAACCTGATAATGTGATGTTTAATGATGTAAAAACCTCTATTTATATACCAGAGTAATCTAAACAAAGAACAGATCTAAATGGGGGGGGGGCACTAAGGAAAGTATGCAGTTTCCCCTAGCAACAGTATCAGGAACAGAGGAGTTCCTTGAAACTTCCAAGGGGCCTGCAGTGCTGGACCTAGAGGTTTCTCAGTACACATGTTATGTGTCTCCTCTTTTGATGGATAGGCTGGTAATGTGGAGTACCAATAGTTAGATCAATGTGGTAATGAATGTACCAAATAAAGATAGATGAGACTGGGACCATTTTGGTACAATGTTTATTAATGATGATGAAAAAACATTTAACAGTGCACTCCTGGGTTGCTTCTAGGTAACTTTGTGTATGAAGGCCTCCCCAGAGGACTGTTAGACATGTCTAGGATATCAGAGATGTCTAAGGCCTCTCCATGTATCATTGTAATGGACAGCATTTTTGAATGAACTCCAAGGTACTGCTAACCAGCATATAGTCGAATATTTGCACACTGCAGACAAACCTTTGCAAGGTATTTTGGCAGAGAAATTGCGAGGAAATAGCAGAAATCTTACCAGTGGCCCAGGAAACGAATAAAGTTGGTACTGAAAAGCAAGATGTGATAGCGCCAGCGTGCATAGGTATGAGTAAAGGGATTGGGGCCACAAAACCAAAAATGGGTTCCTTTTATAAACCCAATAAAGCTCCTGAACGGCAGGGAGACATCTTAAAAGTTGAATGTGGAGATTGACAAATAGTGCCAGAAAGGTTCTTACCATATAAAGGGATTGGCAGAAATATGTTTGCCTATAATAAATGACAGATGAGTCAGTGTTTTGTGAGAATGCCATGGGAAGGTAACCACTCATCTGTATGTGTTCCCTCTACAGACACTACCCTCTTCAAACAGTGGTCTTGACTGTAAATGGTAAAAACAGAGCAATTTGCTGGTCTATGATAGTCTGATTACTGTGGTAAACAACAAAGGTCTTCATAGTCCTAAACTCTAGTCTGGGATGACAGAAGGGGCTGACAGTTGTTATGAGCTAGACAATTTCTTATTATTAGAGGCTGAGATGAGGACTCCGAATGGTAAAGTATCATGTATAGTGGGGGTAGACCTTGCACTAGTACAGGATGTTAGTTTGGGGAAGGATGCCCCACAATTTTAAAACTCTGAGAGAGTAATGCCCCGTGCACAGAATCTGATTTTCCGCCAACAAATGTTGGATGTGAACTTGTTGGCTGAAAGTCCGACCATGTGTATGCTTCATCGAACATTTGTTGTCAGACTTTCTGCCAACAAATGTTGGCTAGCAGGTTCTCAAATTTTCCACCAACAAAACGTTGTCGGAATATATGATCGTGTGTACACAAGTCCGATGCACAAAAGTTCACGCATGCTCGGAATCAAGTAGAAGGAGCCGCACTGGCTATTGAACTTCCTTTTTCTCTGCTCGTCGTATGTCTTGTACATCTCCACGTTCACACGTTCGTAATTGTTGGCCAACATTTGTGTGACCGTATGCAAGACAAGTCAACAACCTTAGAACAAAATTCCATGGTTTTGTTGTCGGAAAGTCTGATCGTGTGTACGGGGCATTAGACTGAGTCTTCTAGTTCAAAGATTGATGAAGTTAGCCTAGAGAGCCTAGCCTAGATTTTTTTATTGAATTGTTAGTTTTTATATGTATTATTTCAGTTATATGTATAATGGTGCAATGACATCTATTAACCATGTAGAACCTGATAATATTAATTTTGAAAATGAACCCATTGCACCTTATCACTTACTATTTGATACTTCCTCATCTCTTTATCTTCATTTCTTTGCATGTATGCATATGTGTGTGTATATGGGAGTATTTTTGGATGCATGTATGTGTACACACATGTATAAGTATGTTATACATGATATTTTATGTTTGTTAGGCTCATGATTTTATTGAGTCACAATTATATTTGCATTATATTATGTTTTGTTGTAGCCCTAATGAAGGGGGAGGTCCTTTGACGGCCAAAACACATTGGTTGTCGTTTAACACAATATCAATAAATTCATTTGGATTATTTTATCTTTTGGTCTGGTGCTCCTTCCATATATGCATATCTTTTTATGGTAATCTTGCTTAATAGTCCTATTATACAGTGGGGACGGAAAGTATTCAGACCCCCTTAAATTTTTCACTCTTTGTTATATTGCAGCCATTTGCTAAAATCATTTAAGTTCATTTTAGTCCTCATTAATGTACACACAGCACCCCGTATTGACAGAAAAACACAGAATTGTTGACATTTTTGCAGATTTATTCAAAAAGAAAAAATGAAATATCACATGGTCCTAAGTATTCAGACCTTTTGCTCAGTATTTATTAGAAGCACCCTTTTGATCTAATACAGCCATGAGTCTTTTTGGGAAAGATGCAACAAGTTTTTCACACCTGGATTTGGGGATCCTCTGACATTCCTCCTTGCAGATCCTCTCCAGTTCTGTCAGGTTGGATGGTAAACGTTGGTGGACAGCCATTTTTAGGTCTCTCCAGAGATGCTCAATTGGGTTTAAGTCAGGGCTCTGGCTGGGCCATTCAAGAACAGTCACGGAGTTGTTGTGAAGCCACTCCTTCCTTATTTTAGCTGTGTGCTTGGGGTCATTGTCTTGTTGGAAGGTAAACCTTCGGCCCAGTCTGAGGTCCTGAGCACTCTGGAGAAGGTTTTTGTCCAGGATATCCCTATACTTGGCCGCATTCATCTTTCCCTCGATTACAACCAGTCGTCCTGTCCCTGCAGCTGAAAAACACCCCCACAGCGTGATGCTGCCACCACCATGCTTCACTGTTGGGACTGTATTGAACAGGTGATGAGCAGTGCCTGGTTTTCTCCACACATACCGCTTAGAATTAAGGCCAAAAAGTTCTATCTTGGTCTCATCAGACCAAAGAATCTTATTTCTCACCATTTCGGAGTCCTTCAGGTGTTTTTTTAGCAAACTCCATGCAGGCTTTCATGTGTCTTGCACTGAGGAGAGGCTTCCATCGGGCCACTCTGCCATAAAGCCCCGACTGGTGGAGGGCTGCAGTGATGGTTGACTTTCTACAACTTTCTCCCATCTCCCAACTGCATCTCTGGAGCTCAGCCACAGTGATCTTTGGGTTCTGGTCATCCCAAGCGTCTTCCATTTAAGGATTATGGAGGCAACTGTGCTCTTAGGAACCTTAAGTGCTGCAGAATTTTTTTTGTAACCTTGGCCAGATATGTGTCTTGCCACAATTCTGTCTCTGAGTTCTTCAGGCAGTTCCCTTAACCTCATGATTCTCATTTGCTCTGACATGCACTGTGAGCTGTAAGGTCTTATATAGACAGGTGTGTGGCTTTCCTAATGAAGTCCAATCAGTATAATCAAACACAGCTGGACTCAAATGTAGTGTAGAACCATCTCAAGGATGATCAGAAGAAATGGATAGCACCTGAGTTAAATATATGAGTGTCACAGCAAAGGGTCTGAATACTTAGGACCATGTGATATTTCAGTTTTACTTTTTTAATAAATCTGCAAAAATGTCAACAATTCTGTGTTTTGCTGTCAATATGGGGTGCTGTGTGCACATTAATGAGGAAAAAAATGAACTTAAATGATTTTAGCAAATGGCTGCAATATAACAAAGAGTGAAAAATTTAAGGGGGTCTGAATACTTTCTGTCCCCACTGTAAATTATTCTAAACATACTTCCTGTTTTAAGCAAATATGTTAAAAAACCTGAGCAATTCAAACTGTGCATATAATATTGAACAAGTAGAACTTGTGTTTAGGAAAAAAAAAAAATCTGTAAGTCCAGATATTTAGGCACTATATGCTATAAAGCTGAACCTATACTGTGTGTGACAGGTTAACATTATTGATCTGATCTTAATGACCAAACACTAAATATGTCATAAAAGCATTAATATATTAATGCAATTTCAATTGTTGTGTTTAATCTTTTAAACCTGCAGCTTTCATTAACGAAATGGCTGTTTATCCTACTATGAAGGTCCTTATGCAGGAACATTTTTTGTTATGGATTGATAACTGTCTCCCAGCTGTGTTCCTATGTGGTATTGTCACCTTGTTGCATGCAACCCTGGTGTAGACTACAAGTTGCTGTGCTGTCACACATTGGACAAACATGGGCCAATTTTCACATTTTCAGTAATTTCATCCAGAGAAGAGATGTATAAGGTCAACACTGGATTAAGAACATGTATATAGAAAGCTGATTTGAAGAGGTTAGAAGAGATCAGCAGCACTGAATTAACACAGTATTTTAAAAAAAATGGTAATTGTTTAGCATACAAATTGCTTAAAGTGAACCAGTGCCCAGATCATGCACATTAGAATTATTTATATAATATGAACAGTCAGTAAAAACACTTTAAAACAAGCCCTCATTCACCTTAGCATCTATTAGCATTGTAGAGAAATACATTTTCAAAGTTCACAAAGCAAGTATTGAAATGTTAGCTTTTTTCTATAACAAAGTATGTTGGCAGCCTGACAGCTCTCTAATGCAAACAACTAAAAGGTGTTTCTAAGCTGTTAGAATCTGACTGAGACTGGAGTTTAGAACCTTTGATATGACCTTTACGGCTCAATACCTTCATATAAAAAGCACCTAGAGAGGTCATGCATGGCTTGTTAATACAGCTATTTTACTGTTTGTTAAAAATATGTGAAACATTTAGGCCTCATGTCCACTGGACATTTTTACAGCTGCTGTTTTTGGCTTCAGGTGTTTCTTTCTGCAGCCAGTAAGCTCTCCAGCATGTTATCCTATGTGTCCATGCACACATAGGCTGTTATCAGTGTTTTTGGCAGGGGCATTTTCTGCCTGGAAAAACCCCCCAGAAATATTGAGTATGAAGAGTAGTTTTTCAACTGTAAAAACACCCTAACTCTGATAAAAGCTTTAAAATGCTGAAAACGTGGCTATTCTGCATTTATCTGTGTTTTTTTGAGCCATAAGCTTTTGTGGGAGTATACTTTTGCTAAAAAAATTCCCCTAAAAATGCTGAAAAAGGCTACAGCCAAAACACTGCAAAACTCATTCTACGGCTACAGCTTTCTACAGCTAACGCTACTGGCTTTTTTCATACTGTCCAGTGTGCATGAAGCCTTAATGCCCATAGTTTGGGGACATCTGTACTTTAAGTGAAATCCAGTTAGGGCTTAGATCCACTTTAAAGACTTGTAAATCTGGACAAATGGGACCAAACTTACTTTCCACCATTTGATACCAAGATACAGCAATCCATGTGAAGTGCTTAACCATACCCATTTTCATTCTGTTTTTAAGAAATACTAAATTTTCCTAATTAAAACATTAGAACTTTCAGTGGGTATGACTTAACCACTGTTACATTAACATCAATGTTGACTTTATGGGCTTAATTCTTCTCCTATACCCTGACTAATACATGGGCTTGGGAATTGCTTTTGGGAAAGTCCTTCCATAAAGTGACCAAGACAATACTAGGTGGCAACTTTTCCTTCAGTCAGAAAGGGAAGGTTATATCATGTACGATTTTGTGGAGTAAACATTTGCACAAAATTCTAAGATTGAGGGTAGCGGTAGCGTGGTCACATGTGTGCCATAGATGGAATCTTGCAGACAAAAGGAAACTCGCGACTGCAGCTGTTGTCATTCCAAGACCTCAAAGCTAGTAATAGAAAACAGATAATAGTAAAGTTAAAAAACAATTAATATGAATTAATACAGCTAAAGCCTTACATTTTAAATATGTATGTTATCAAAAGAAACATCAAATTTACCTAGACAACAACAGATAATTTAGGTAATATCTATATTTAAAACATTGAAAAGGTTGTTTCCTAATTTTTTTAATGTAAAACATTTTTGGCAAAATTTATGCATAAGATAAAAATGATATAGGTATGTACTAACATCGATCTTATATAAAATACTGTATATGATTGTATAGACGCATATCTCGTATCTCTGAAGACTTTCTTGCTAGTTGTGATGATAATGTGCATGTACATTTCTATCGTATATATAGTTAATTACATTAAACATAAAAACGGTATGATAGGAACCATACTTTTCAAAATACAAGGGATTTGCCGTCTAATATTTTTAGCAGAATATTGTGTGAAGACTAAGCTAAAGTGTAGCGTTTCATTAACTTCAGTCCAGCCATTGAAGTACATTTTAGGGCTTCTGGTCCACTTTTATTTAAAAGTAAAGTTAAAAAACTCACACAAAGGGTTATGTTTGCAGGGGTTTTCAGTGTTAAAACAACAAATAGGAATTTTTTGTCTGTCTCCGCATAGTCACCACATTATCTCATTCAGCCTTGTGGCAAACAAACTGGCCAAGTTGGGGCTGCACAGACGCCTGCCTAATTACTCACTGTCTATTATTACCTCTCTCAGGTGACAGCCTGGTCAAATCACCTTTTCTTGAAGCCTGAAAGGATACTTTCCCAATTGCCTGTGCAGCAACTCACTAGCTTAGCACTGTCATCATTCAGCGAATGCCTTGTCATTTTTTTTCAATAAATACAAGGTGTTTTCTGATTAGATCTGGGTAGATCATGATGTTATCCTCCACTCTGCCTTGAACAAAAAAACTTTCCTCTATTTATTGGCCTCCAACTCCACATGTAAATTCTCTAACTAAAACCTGAAAAAATTAAAAAAGCAATGTAGCCACTCTGCCATAAGCAGAGGTGATTAGTTAAATTTAGTTCTGCTACCAAGGCTAATCTGTAGCATCTCACTTGGCTTTCCCTTAATCTCAGTGTTGCTGCTGTTCCTGGCTGTTGCCTGTAGGTGTCCTTGGCAGTTGGCACCTTTGGCAATAGATAGGGTAGCTGCAGCAATGCTTGGTTATGAATATTCACGTCCCCTCTCACCAACCACTAGGAGGTTTATTGTCAAAGTTTAATTGAACAGTTAGAAGCTGATTGGCTACCATGCACTACTGCACCAGATTTTTCACTCTGCTGTTTTAGTAAATCAACCCCTTATGCCGCGTACACACAAGCGGACTTTACGGCAGACTTGGTCCGGCATACTGGATTTCGTCTGACAATTCGATCGTGTGTGGGCTCCAGCGGACTTTGTTTGCTCAAAAGTTGGACGGACTTAGATTTAAAACATGTTTTAAAGCTATCCAACGGACTCTTCTTTCTAGCGGACAAACCGGTCGTCTGTGTGCTAGTCCGACGAACTCAAACTGACGCATGCTCTGAAGCAATTACAAGACGGAAGTGCTCGGTCTGGTAAAACTAGCCTTCATATTGAAGCTAGCAGGTTCCTCTTCTGTGATCTTTTAATACAGCGCTTTTTTTTTTTATAATGCGAGAGGAATGAAGTTGTTTTTCTGCTTTATATTCACACAGAGTTCTCACAAACTACTTTCTTCATGATTTATCCTCATGCTATGACTAATATGGTATTTTTAAAAAGCCAGATCTCCATAAATAAAGTATTAAATTCGATTTTGGACTCATCTTTCTTTTTTTATTAGTAAATAAGCAGAAGCTCTGCTGACTTCCATCATCCAATCATGTGCAAGCAAAAATGCTGTTTTTTGAATTTTCCTTGCACAGGATTGGGTACTCTTTGCAAAGTCAAGCCTTACCTCATTTCCTAAGCTCTGGAGCAATTGCACTTGCAGAGGGCAACTGCCCTCTGCAAAGTGCACAGTCTATTTGCTTTTATTAAATCAACCCCATAGTCTTTTTGACCTGTACCTGCCTACTCTCAAACAAAATGTCGTTTTGGAATCAAAACACATAGTCAATAATGTAAGGTAACAAAAAAATCAATTTATTTTGGTTAACAAAAAATTAGGAAGGCAACACTGGAGACACTTTTAGAATCTGTGAAGCCTTTCGTCCCCCAGGACACACATCAAGTTTTAGGACAAGAAACTTGATATCTTGCGACTAGGGAGCACAGGGAGCACAGTCAGACCAGACAGAAACCAGGCAATCACTTTAGAGTCTTCCGTGAAGCCTTCCCTGCAAGCTTCTCTGCAGCCTTCCTCGGAGGCTGGGCCTCTGGTGGTGTACTTGGGGCAGGAGGAGGAGGAGGAGTGGCTTCATCTGCCAGATAGGTTGTAGCAGTAAGCTCCCATCTCAAGCCCTTCTGATAGGCCTGAAAAATCAAACCCTCACAGAGGAGGCGTTGCCCCTTTTCCAATTCCAGCAATCTGCTGGCTATATAGGTCCCATACGCCTCCTCTGCATTGGGTGGTGTGCTCAGGATTTTGCTTGCTTCAAGTATGAGGGCTAGGGATTCCTCCTCAGTTTGGGTTATTCTCCTGGGCCTTTTGGTGAGAATGCGGAGGAGAGGCACCTGACACTCCGTGTGGCTTCCTCATGGCCCAGCCACAGCCTCCTCCTCTCTCCCACTGGGCAAGGTCTCCTCCTCTCTCCCACTGGTCAAGGCCTCCTCCTGGCTGAGGTCATCCTGTGTCAAAAAAGGGACAAATATAATTCTCAACAAATAGTAAAGGCTATCTATTTGACACCACCATTATTCCAGCTGATCAACAATATCTGAAGTATATAGGCATGCGCACACCCCTAATCGCCTTGTGTGGTGCATATTCCCCCCTGTTTAGACCACTGATATTTCATCCCCCAAAAAAATGTTACCAAAGAAAATATTTTTTTAAAAAATAAAATAAACAAAATTACACTGTCCACTGCCCTACTGACACCATTAGTACATATACACATGCATATGTATTTGAGCTTTGGGGTGCACACCCTAATGCAAGAGGCTGCGCACACCTATATACAGAAGTATATTTTTTGCCACTACTGTCTAGTGATATGTCTACATATTAATATTTGTGATTAAGTCATTTTTGAAGCACTTAAAAATTTGGCAGGTTAACATCATTGTTAACATTTACACAATCACAAATTCCACAAAAAAGGATACCTGGCTGAAGCTGGGCGCATCCACTTCATCAAGGATGAAAAGGCCCAGTTCTTCCTGGGACTCCTCAGCTGGGGTGGAGGTGGATGGAAGGCTGGAGGGAAGAGTGGGGGGAAGGCTGGAGGGAAGGGTGGGGGGAAGGGTCGAAAGTGATTGCCTGGCTTCTGTCTGGTCATCCAGGAATCGCATTTTGTGGTACATAAACTTGGTCGGCTGCTGCTCCGCATCTGAGCGACTCCTGGATTTTATTGTGTTCGCGCTTATACATGTTTCGCAAGATACAAATTTTCTTGTCCACAAACTTGAGGTTTGCCTGGGGGACTCGAGTCTTCACAAATTCTAAAAGTGTGCCCAGTGTTGCCTTCCTTACAGCTTGATTGAAATATAGTGGGTGTTTGACCTCCCACAGGTTTTTGTTTTCCTGATATAAGTCGATAAATCTCGACAAAAAATCTACCTCTTTAAAGGGATTCATTGTTGCTGAAAGACAAGACACAAGATCAAAACTGTAATGTCAGTCAGAACTCCCAGGATTATTTTGTGAAGAATCTAGGGGACACATATACACACACACACACACACACACACACACACACACACACACCCACGTTTAATCTTACCTTCGTTTGACGCTCGCTACTTCCGCACGGACATACGTAGGCCATCGTAATAGCTTTATATACACTGCGCATGTGTCATGCTCCGCCTGCGTCGCCCCCCCTGACGTTCTTTAGTACGATTTGTCCCCGCCCCTTCACTCTTCGTTGCGCAATGGGAGTAGATAGAGAAAGATGGCGGAGAGAATCAGTGGAAGTAGCGCGGAGGAAAGCCCGGAGCCACAACCATCCACATCCCGGAGGAGATATAAGGCCACCAACATGGCTTTTGAAGAGATGGTGGAGATGGTGTCCATATTAAGAAGGGAGGACTACGATGGGAAAAAAGGACCGTACACACGACCGAATATGCGGAAGGGCAAAATAATGTCCTCAGTTGTCACCGCTCTAGAAGCTAAATTTGGCACTAAACGTTCTAAAGAACAATTGAGGAAGCGGTGGTCTGACATCAAAAGTAGGGAGCCAGAACAATATTGGCGAATAAAGAAGCTGCTTAAAAAAAGTAAGTATTTGTTGTGTGTTCCTATTGAGATACTTAACTTGCGTGCTGATCCCTATTTTTTCAGTTTATACAGCATCATTCGTAAACACCGTTCTTTGTAAAATACATATGATACTTTAGAAAATGATGTTATTTTTTCGCCAAATACGATGGTACAGGGTTGGACATACATTTAGGTCTTGAGAATTTGTTGTATTCCCAAAATTTGTTGATGTGGTGTAGATGTGTTGAAAAATATAATGCTTCTTCAAAAATGATTCAGTGTAATTGTCCACAACTCATAACCAACGTTTCATATTAATTAGAAAAATATAAAATACCACTGTGTTTTAACTATACCTTTTGTTAAATTATCATAGGGGAGAAAAGACTCAGACAACAGTCCAAGGATCCCAGGACCCCCCAAGTCACCAGCCTGAGTCTGAAGATACCCCAAACCCCAGCCCAAGACCACACCCACCCGACGAGCTGAAGGAAGGAGAGGTGGAGGAAGTGTGCGAGCTTTCAACCCCACCAAGTGAGTGACTGACACCCCAGCTTAAGGTAATGTATTTAGGTGTGCATATTTTAACACATTTTTTTTTACACACATTTTAGGTGAGCTTCTGGTTGTGGAAGGCCATTAAGCACAGACAGTGCCCAAAGACTGATTGGCCAGATAATGTTGTGGAATGGCCAAATTGATCAAATGCGTGACCAAATTCACAGCATGAAACTTCGCCTGGACTCCATGCAACAGGAAATGAAGAACATGATTGATGTTTTGGGCAGAATATAATAACGTTTTGCCTAAAAACATCAATCATGTTCTTCATTTCCTTGTGAAGTTTGTTTCTTCTTCCAATTTTGTTGTTTTTTTTTAATTAAAAAATATTTTTGATGATGCACACGGTGTGTCATCATGTGCTATCTTCCATCAGGGGATATCAATGTACTTGTTTTGTGTTTGCAACCCCTTCATCCTCCAAATTTTGTTTGTTTGTTTGTTTGTTTTGAGAGGAACAAAGGGATTGCACACACAAAACACGTACATTGCTCCCCCATGATGGGAGATAGCACATGTTGACTTGACACGTTTTTAATGCTCAATTTTGAGCATCTTAAAAACTAACGATTTACAAGGGTGACATCACCAGCACCGTTATTAAAATGTTGAACTTTGTAAGTTCTTTTATTTTTTTGTATGTTTTTCAAAACACTGTTGTGAATTTTAATATTTGAAACAAGGTCTATTTTTGTTAAAATATGCCTTTAATAACCTTAAAAAAAAATGCACCTTTCAATGTGCACACAGTAAAATGTTTTTACTACTACAATGTGTGTGGCTGATTATTTCTCAATAATATGTTTTGCATATTTTTGTGTGATTACAGTGACAAAGTGCCTTATTAACTAAAGGTAAATGCACTTGCCACTACTACAAGTGCACTAGAAGACAGACCAAACTAAATGCAAACAAGAAGAAAAACAAGATATTTTATCCAAAATTATTTTTTTTTATTTTTTGTAAAAATGAAAGCTCTTGCTGAATAGCAATGGCCCCCCGACCATTAAAATAATTCACATATCGCTCACGCACTTGACGTGCGGTTTGGGGGGCCAAGCCAATACGGCCAATTTCCAGGCCTGTCAGTGTTGGATCTTGTACAAGTCCGGCCTAAGGCCCAACAGAGGTAATATATGTAGCTGAATGTCTTCGTAAAAAGTTATGGAGTATGCAGCAAGCCAGTATGACGTGATTAATTTTATAGTCCGCCAGATTTATGGCTGAAAGGAACAAACGGAACCGGCTGGCCAGAATCCCAAAGGCATTCTCCACAACTCTTCTTGCTCTGGCCAGCCGGTAATTAAATACCCTCCTCTCAGGGGTGAGTGTCCTTTGGAGGAACGGCCTCATCAAGTGCTCACCGAGAGCAAACGCTTCATCAGTGATAAAAACTGAGGGGAGTCCATCCACATTCTGGTCATCAGGTGGCAATCTCAGGCCACCAGTCTGGAGACGCTGGCACAGCTCGGTCTGTGCAAACACTCCTCCCTCAGACATCCGGCCGTTCTTCCCCACATCCACAAACAGAAAGTCCAAATGTGCCGAGACCACCGCCATCAAAACTACACTATGGAACCACTTGTAGTTATAGAAATAAGACCCCGAATGCGGTGGTGGCACAATGCGGACATGCTTCCCGTCAATCGCCCCGACACAGTTGGGAAAGTCCCAACGGTCAGCGAACTGGGAGGCCACAGTTTGCCATTCCTGTGTACTGGAAGGAAACTGTGGAGTGAAAAAAATTAAAAAATTAAAGATAAGTACTTTTAAACATAACTTGGATATCAGATTACACAAAAACATTAGTGAACAAAAGCAGTCAAACATTATTAATATGTGTGTTTGTAATTTTAATTATAAAAAATATAAGGCCCACTTATAAGATTAATCACCCCCTCTGATGGCCCATTGATCAATTTGAATGTGGGGGGAGGGGTACTAATTAGGTTAAGAAACACACCTGACAGTTTCAAACATTTGAGGGGGTAGGGGTACTAATTAGGTTAAGAAACACACATGACAGTTTCAAACATTTGAGAGGTGGGGGAGGGGTACTAATTAGGGTCAAACACACACCTGACAGTTTCAAACATTTGAGGGGTAGGGGAGGGGTACTAATTAGGTTAAGAAACACACCTGACAGTTTCAAACATTTGAGGGGTGGGGGAGGGGTACTAATTAGGTTAAGAAACACACATGACATTTTCAAACATTTGAGGGGTGGGGGAGGGGTACTAATTACGGGCAAAAATACACCTGACATGTTCAAACATTTGAGGGGTAGGGGAGGGGTACTAATTAGGTTAAGAAACACACCTGACAGTTTCAAACATTTGAGGGGGTGGGGGAGGGGTACTAATTAGGTTAAGAAACACACCTGACAGTTTCAAACATTTGAGGGGGTGGGGGAGGGGTACTAATTAGGTTAAGAAACACACATGACAGTTTCAAACATTTGAGGAGTGGGGGAGGGGTACTAATTAGGGTCAAAAACACACCTGACAGTTTCAAACATTTGAGGGGGTGGGGGAGGGTCAAACAGTACAATGGAGCTGACAATATACATTGTTCAAGGGACTAGAGGCTAGAGATATAAATGGACCCAGGATTGCATGGTGGGGAGGTTATTGAAGGTAAATATGCATGTAGGGCAAAAAATGATTATTGTCAAAAAACTGGCATGCATGAAGATAAAGGGGACATTCACAGCATATTCCAAGCATGGTAATTAGGTAAGGAGGAAATTTAGACAATACATTGGCAAAAATTTAATACATATCATGTAATGTTAAAGGATAAAACTTACCTTCATATAGTCCTTCTGCATGACCTGAATGATGGCAGAACAAGTCTCTGGGATTATTATCCCCAGAGCCTCGGGGGAAATGCCTGTCGAGAACTTCAAGTCCTGAAGACTTCTCCCAGTCGCCAAGTAACGTAAAGTGGCAACTAGCCTCTGCTCCGCACTGATGGCTTTCCTCATGCAGGTATCCTGCCTGCTGATATAGGGGGTCAGCATAGCCAGCAGACGCTCAAAAACAGGGTCCGTCATCCGGAGATAATTCCTGAAATCCTCAGGATTATTCTCACAGAGCTCACGGAGCAAAGGCATATGCGAGAATTGGTCACGCTGGCGCAACCAATTATTCATCCATGAACTCCTCCTCGCCCTGTTCATGGACTGGACTCAGGTCAAAGTATTAACCCCAACACCAAGTCCCCACGCAGCACGAACTCGAGAACGAGAAAGTCCACGCAACATGGCTTCAAAACGGTCGGCTGGTCAAACAAACAAACTTATAACAAACGCACTGAAGAACAGCAAGGCCTATAAAGAACGACCTGAAAATCAGGAACGAGCGGACCAGAACGGAACTGACCAACACGCACTGAAAAGCAGATACAAACCTCACAAGCTGAGTGTGAAAAGCGCGAATCGTCTCTAACCAAACTTCTATTAACATGAGATTAGCAGAAGGAGCCCAAAGGGTTTAGTAGTGGGGCTTGAACTTCCTTTTTACAGTCCCGTCGTACGTGCTGTACGTCACCGCGTTCCAAACCAGCAGACTTTTGCAGTGATCGTGTGCGTCCAAGTCCGTCCCTTTTTAAGTCCGGCGCAAGGAGCCGACAAAGTCCGGCGTAAAGTCTGCCGAGCAAAGTCTGCCATAAAGTCCGCTCGTGTGTACGCGGCATAAGTCTTCCCATGGGAGCCTGGAAAACCTAAAAAACCTGAATCAGAAGTGCATTCTATCCTATTCTCGCTTATTTTTCTCCTCACAGGGATTTTCAGAGCTGGTAATTTTCTGAATAGGCGAACTGTGACTTGGTATACCTACACACAATATATCCTGCTGATTCATGTCCATTCATACCACTGGCAATTCAGGTTATTTACAATACACCGGGAAATCAGACTTCAAAAGAAATATTTTTGTTATTTTAGTCCTGAAGGTGTGTTTTTTATGCAGCTGCAATTCAAATTATATGTTGCCTGAATAATAGCATAACAGAAAAGGAGCTGTGCAGGTAAGGTAAGTATTATAGGATCAGGGGTGTCTTTCCCAGAGACTGTCACCTTGCCCTACATAGACTAGGTGACATTGGAGGCAATTCATAAAGGATATTGCTTGCACCCAGTTTATGTGCCTGTCAGAAACAGATATGTGAATCTGTCAGAGCCCATGACTTAGGTCAGAGTGTCCATACTGGACACTGCTTCCTCAGCGCACTTCATCCCTGGCCACTGACCCTAATAGAGAACTAGTGTCACTGGGTGGGTAGTGCCTGATGGGAAACTGAGAGACTAGTTCTCCATCAGGTCCACCTTGATGTTGATTGACAGTGTATGGCAGTGGGCAAATCAATATCCACAATTTGGTCTAACAGTGGCCTTCAAATCTGCCCACTGCCAACTTCTCTCAAGCAAAAAGTAAGGCAGATCTGATGGAGAATCAATTCAAAGTTGTATACCGTGCTAAAGACAAAAAAAGTGAAAGGAATAATGATAATGAATGACAGCAGTGACTAACCATGTGATATAAACATAGTAGGCATATAGTGGACTAACAAAAAGTCGTGCTAATCAAATGTGAGAAAAATAAGAAATCAAAACAAAATAACATAGTTCAAAAACTTACATACTGTAGTATAAATCAATGTCCGTGAACTTACACACTAATTGCAATCAAATATATAATTGGTATTTATGTGAAAGAGAAAAACACACAGTTCTGGAAAATATATAGGAAGTTATTCCACATGATATGTATATAGAAGACTCCAAGCCGGAAATTCCTTCAGGGGTGTTCCACCACTAAAAAACATGCAGATCCTCCCACTCACCCTATTAATGGGGACTCTTACCGGATGGCGCGTACCATCTATTTTTAGAGTGGTTAGATAGGTGTACAGATAAACATCTGCAGGGTAACATAAGCAGGCAAGCCTCTAGATCCCGCTAATGATTGGAAAATTACTCCAAAGGTGTCCAACTTACATCAAGATGTCCCAATCAGCCAAGACCTAGTGGCATGTATATACAGAAGAAAGCTCCAACAGTATAATATTGTATGAACTAATTTATTAGTAAAGTCAAAAAACTACTTACAAATGTTAAACGAATCAAAAGTGTTGATAAAATAGGTTTTCTGGCAAATAGAAAACAGAATCACTTCCGAGGTCACATGGGGCGTGATGACAACGGGGCGTAGCTCCGCCCGACATGTTTTGTCATACATGACGTTTTCCTGGGCCACGGGCGATGTGCTGAGCCATTGTTATACATAGAACAACAGAAAAGCCAGGCCTCGTTTTCACATAGTGGCCATATTGGGAAAAGTCCAAGCCTCTCTTTCATTCGCCCACCATATTGGAGGACCAAGCCTCGATTTCAGGTGGAGGCCATGTTAGACAGGATCTGATAGAGAACTCATTTTCAGTTCCTTATCAGTGACCAAAATAATTTCCCAAATACGGGCATGGCCATATTTAGGTAACGACATCACTAGAATCCCCCTTCCCCTTTGTTTGCATTTAGCTTTAGGCCCAGGAATCTCTGAATGGCGTTGGGAATAAAGTCCTGTCACATTCATGACAGCTTACCAGCACAGATATGCCCCACACTGAGCACTGACATACTGGTAATTTTACACCAGTTTCCTAATCTGTGAACTGGTGGTAGTTATTTATGAGTCTATCACTGCCAGACTGACAGAATTTTAAAGTGGGCGTAGTTGGAACGTCCCGGATTTGAGTGCATGTTTCGGTAATGTTACCAAAACTGGTGTAAATGCTTGCCTGAAATAGGGGCAGATAGTTCTAAAAGAAACTACCGACAGAAAAGTGATATAAATGCTTTATTGCGTTTCCCAATTATTTCTTTAAATTAATTACTCTGAAATTGCGATATGCTAAAGCAAAATATACCCTAAAATCATTTGAAGAAGGTATGAAAAAAAATTGTTCCGTAGTCCAAATTAACAGCGAGCAGCCTAGGGTGACAACTCTGCTCCTCCATAGATACAACATTGTTATAATAGAACAGGTTGGGTGAAAAGAAAGGGAAAAAGACCTGAAAAAAAATGAATGCAGCCGCCACACTTAGGGAATTTTAGGGTTCAATAATTTAATTGTATTGGTTTATAGGTTTAGATACACTTAAAATGGAACTAAACCCATTGGTTTAACTATTTCCTAAAACTATTATATTCAAGGCATTCAATAAATTATAACTGTCACAGCTGCATGTACTTTCACTGCCAAGTCATCAAATGGCTAGTGTCATAACTCATCACGTGTAGCACCATGGCAACTGCAGATTAGAGGCTAAGATGGCAGCTTCATTGGCTGTAAAGGATAACAAGGTTAGGTTCCACTTTAAAGGACAAGTTAATCTTTAAAAAACAAAAACAAAAAATTTACTTTTTGCAGGTATTATTTTTTTTTAGAAGCCTTTAAAGCATTGCAATGACAGACTCCTGCAGACTGTCTGTGTAGCTGTCTGCCTGTACCTCCAATATGGGCAGGCAGTTACTGAATGACAGGATATTTAATGAACTACCTAGAGCGCTCATCAGCTCCCTGGTAGTTAATTAAGAACTGCAAGCCGACAGCCGCAAAGGCTAATGCCGCGTACACACGAACGGACTTTCTGGCATACTTGGTCCGACGTTCTTCACGTCTGGTATGGATTTTGGGGGGGACCCCATGCCGATTGTTCGGCAGAAGGGGTTCCCTTTAAGATCCATACCAGACCTAAGGGCCTGGGATGCCCCGCACTCGCCGCAGTAGGAAAATTTGTTTTTCCTATTGCAGCGAGCGCAAGATGCAGTACTCTGCCCTTGCGTCGTATCTGGTCCGTCGGACCAGCATACAGACGCATGCAGACGAACGGGCTTTCCGTCAGGAACTGAGTCCGGCGGACTAAGATTTAAAGCATGCTTTAAATCTAGGTATGGCGGACTTTTGGGAAAAAAAGTCCGCTGGAGCCAACACACGGTCGAATTGTGCGGGGACTCTGGTCCGCCGGACTAAGTATGCCAGAAAGTCCGACCGTGGCATAATGGTAGTTGTAGTTAATTGATTCACAAGGATCTGTGAATGAATAACTTGGAATTGTGACAGTGGGTGTGGGGAGAAGATCCCTAGCCCACTATCATGGGGGGGAGCAGGCAGATGTAAATATGGGTGTAACTTGTTCAGAAAGTTGAACTTATCCTTTAAATAGTCATACAAACATATTTTCTAACTGAATGACTGGAAATATACAAATATACAAATATACACCCTCGGTTTCTCTTTTTCCAGTTGCATCCCCATACTAAATATATACCTATACCATATGTATAGTGAACATATAAGAGCACAAAAAGTTCTTAAAATGCTTTGGCAAAATTTAGACTATCTATAAACAGCTGCTGTGTAATTCATACAGAAACACCATAAATTTTGCTATAACAAATTAATTCTACTGGCTTAATTGCTTTAGAGACACATAGGGGAATGAGTGAAATGCTTAAAAAATGAGAGATGACATTGAATTCCTCTGGCCTGGTGATAGGTATGCAAATGAATAACCTTTAGATAGAATATGCTAAGAGAGATCTGTGTCAAGCATCCGCCCTCAGCTGCAGATTGTATTGGCACAGAGGCATAATGTCACCTTCTACAGTAACAAGCTTACAAATCTGAAGGTTGGAATGTGATGGAATACAACCCTATGACATACAAAGGAGGAGGATCTGACAGCAGTGAGAAAAATATGCAGAAGATTAGCATGCATTTCTGTCTGCTTTCATTTAAATGACTGTGGGCTGTCTGTCCCTGGCACTGAATGAGTTACTAAATTGCTTATCAGACTCACTAAGGGGGATTTCTAGGAGCTGTGCAGACAGCCGGGCATGTTATGAGTTTGATAAGAGACATTTACTGCATTAGGTTCTGGTAACAGTAAACTAATGCAGATGTTGTTTCTCCTGGGGGAAAAGATGCAATTGTATAAAGGTACATACTCAGTTTCTTCTAAGTAAAAATTGTATTTGTGTGAATACGATGAGCTTAAAGAAACTTTATCACCTTGCCAATTCAGGGAAAAGTGAGGTATCTCCTTAAAGTCCACCCCTTGACACCAGAACAGAGCACCCAAACTGCTCCTACTTCAGCTACTGCAAAAAACCTGGTGCTTCCAGGTAGGGATGAGCTGGGTTTGGTCTTAACTTGACCTGAACCCAGTTTGACAGAACATGTGGGAAGCTGTCACGTGGTCACATCCCTGCATTGCCTGCCTCACAGCTACAGTGCCTTGAAAAAGTATTCATTCCCCTTGAAATTTTTCACATTTTGTCATGTTATGACCAAAAACGTAAATGTATCTTATTGGGATTTTATGTGATAGACCAACACAAAGTAGCACATAATTGCGAAGTTGAAGGAAAATAATAAATGGTTTTTCAAATGTTTTACAAAAAAATATCTGAAAAGTGTGGCATGCATTTGTATTCAGCCCCCTTTACTCTGATACCCCTAACTAAAATCCAGTGAAACCAATTGCCTTCAGAAGTCACCAGTAATTAGTAAATAGAGTCCACCTGTGTGTAATTTAACCACTTCAGCCCTGGAAGACTTGGCTGCTCAATGACCAGGCCATTTTTTGCGATACGGCACTGCGTCGCTTTAACTGACAATTGCGCGGTCGTGCGACGTTGTACCCAAACAAAATTGACGTCCTTTTTTTCCCACAAATAGAATTTTCTTTTGGTGGTATTTGATTACCTCTACATTTTTAATTTTTTGTGCTATAAACAAAAAAAGCGTCAATTTTGAAAAAAAAACACAATATTTTGTACTTTTTGCTATAATAAATACCGATTTTAAAAAAAAAAAGCTATTTTTTTCCTCAGTTTTGGCCGATATGTATTCTTCTACATATTTTTGGTAATACAAATCGCAATAAGAGAATATTGATTGGTTTGCGCAAAAGTTATAGCGTCTACAAAATAGGGGAAAGATTTATGGCATTTTTATTATTTTTTTTTTTTACTAGTAATGGCGGTGATCAGCGATTTTTATTGGGACTGCAACATTATGGCGGACACATTTTTATGACCATTGGCATTTATACAGCGATCAGTGCTATAAAAATGCACTGATTACTGTGTAAATGTCACTGGCAGGGAAGGGGTTAACAGTAGGGGGCGATCAAGGTGTTCACTGTGTTACCTAGGGAGTGATTCTAACTGTGGAGGATGGGACTGCCTGGGTGAAGAGACCAATAGTAGTAGTATGAACAACAGATCGCTCTCCTCACCCCTGACAGCATGGAGATCTGTCTGTTTACATTGGCAGATCTAAGTTCTGTCTCTGTGTGGAGCGATCGTGGGTGCATCGGCTCCAGCGCCGCGCACGCCCCCTTGTGGTCAAAAGGTGAGCTGACATATAGCTATGACAGTTCGCCCAGGGGAGCCAACCTACCGCAGTATAACTGCGGTGGCTGGTCGGGAAGGGGTTAATCTCGGTATAAATACAGCTGTTCTGTGAAGCCCTCAGAGGTTTGTTAGAGAACATTCGTGAACAAACGGCATCATGAAGTAAAGACCAAGGAACACACCAGACAGGTGAGGGATAAAGTTGTGGAGAAGTTTAAAGCAGGGTTAGGTTATAAAAAAATACCCCAAGCTTTGAACATCTCACAAAGCACTGTTTGGTGGAAGGCGGAGGGGAGGGACCTGCGATTCTGACAGGCTACTGGGCCCGGCCACCTGCTGGCTGCCACTTTCCATGGCCTGGCTGAGGCTTTCCTGTGTATGAAAAAGGGACATCATTATAGTTTTTGGTTTATCAATCACACACAATTTTCAACTCATGACTGTTGCATATTTAATGTTAATAAATAGAAAAGGCTATCATTCTGACCACAGCATTTTTCATTCTTGTCCCAATCATTTGTGGCCACTACTGTCTATTGATATGTAAAACACTTTGTTGAATTAGAAATGAGTGATCAAAATTAGCATATATTTACCATCATTAATTTGACAACCAGAAATATTTTGAAGAATGCTATACCTGGCTCAAGCTGGGCTCCTCCTCCACATGTTGCTGCCTGGAAGACCCAGGTTGGACGTCAGAAGCCTCAGCTGGGGGGGGAAGGAAGTGTGGAAGGAAGACTGGAGAGTGCTGGCCTGGGTTCATTCTGGCCTGCCAGAAAATGCAGTCTGTCATAGTACCACAGCCTGGGTACATAAATGTCATCTGCTGCAGCACCTGATCTCAGGGAATCCTGGACCTTCTTGAGCTCCCTATGATAAGTGCTCCTCATGCCACCAATTAGGGCCTTCACATAGGGGATGTCTGCCATGGGGATCACCGGCTTCACAAATTCCACCAATTGATCCAGCGCTGCCTTCCTCTTTGTTTGATTGTTATAATAGGGGTGGTTTACCTGCCACAGACAGGGCAGCTCCCTGTACATATCAATGAATATGGGCATAAAGTCCTCGTCATTGAATAGATCCATTTTCTCTGCAAGACACAACACAAGACAAACCCTAATGTCAAGTGAAACTCTCCTAATCTTGACCCAATATAGGCCTCAATCTATAAACAGTATAGGCCACTGATGCACCAACTTAAAATTGTACCTTCTTTATAACGATCAGCGCTTCCGCTACACCGCTCACAGATCGTACGTACGATCCATGCGTGTTACGCTTTAGATACACTGCACATGCATGAAACTACGCCTGCGTTGCCCGCCCCTGACGTTCTTTCTAGAATATTCCCCGCGCCATCTCTTTCGTTTCAGTGGGAGAGGAACATGGCGGAGACACAGCAGGTGCTTAATAGCAGTAACGAGGAGGAAAGCCCAGAGCAAGAAACGTCCCGATCCAGGAGGAGAAGATTTAAGGCCTCAAATATGTCCTTTGAAGAGATGGTGGAGATGGTGGACATATTGAAGAGGGCCGACTATGATGGGAAGTATGGACCGTACCTAAACACAAATGTGAGAAAGGCCAAGATCATGACTAAAGTTGTGAAGAGTCTGCCCGGAATTTTGGGGTACGACGATCCAAGGAGCAACTGAGGAAACGCTGGTCGGACCTCAAATTAAGGGAGCAGGATCAGTACAGAAGGATCAAGAAAGTGCTTCTAAAAATAAGTAGTTGTCGTGTGTTCCTATTCTTATTATTACTTGCATGTTGCGCCATGTGCTTTTCTTTACTGTTGGACAGTTTAAAATAGCTACTTTCATGTTCGTTGGCACAGTAATCGGTCATAGTAAACATTGTTCGTTTGCAAATAAATACGCTGTTTTTGCCAGATACAGGGTTAACTACATTTGGTCATGATAATTTGTATTTAAAGAAGTTTAGGACATTGTTGTCTAGATGTGTTTCAAACTAGAATGAATTGCAAACTTGATTCAGTGTAATGTAAGGAGAGGACACTCAGCAGCTGTTTACACATCTGGACTCTGGAGCACTAGTGTGGGACACAAGAACAAACTTTTTAGGGTGTCCCACACAGGTGCTCCAGTGGATACTTGGGGTGTCTGTGAAAATTGTCCAGCTTCGGTAAGGGAAAAAATCATGTCTTCGGCTTTGAACTCTGCCAAAACAGACAATTGTACCCCACTTCCAAGCAATGTTTCATATTCCTATTTCTGGACTCAAATATCTGTGTGCTAAGTATACCTTTAGTGTCATTCTCATAGGGGAGCAAAGACTCGGAAAATATGAGGACACCAGGGACCCCCCCCCCCCCCACACACACACACACACCTCCTGAAGAAGGGGAACAAAGGTCACAACCTGAGGATGTGGAGGAAGGAGATGTGGTGGAGATTGTCACCACAACAGGTCAATGTCAGACACCACAGATTCAGGTAATAGATGTATGCCTGCATATTTTTAAAACATGGTGTGTATTTTTATTTTAGGTGATGTTCAGGTTGTAGTACCAAAATCCAGTGATTTCACCAGTGACAGTGCCCAACTGATGATCCAGGAAATCATATTTTGTAGTCATGATTTGGACATTATCGAAGAAAAAACCAAGGAGATTGAACAAAGACTGAAGAACATGATTGATGTACTAGGGAGAATTTAAATCCTAAAAAGATTCCTGGAATTTTTTTATTTTTTTTTACAATAATTTTATCCAAAGTTTTAATACAGTTTAAAAGCCAAATTTGGAAGATGCACACAGTGTGTCAACATGTGCTATCTGCCATCAGGGGATTTCAATGTATGCGTTTTGTGGGTGCAACCCCTTCCTCTGAACTCTAGTAGGTGAGAGGAAGTGGTTGCACCCCCAAAAACACGTCCATTGATCCCCCATGATGGGAGATAGCACATGTTGACATTAGGTATGGGATCAGAAAGGAAATCACCATTTTGACTCACAATTTGTGTGCATCTTCTAAATTTGGCTTTTACAGGGGTGACTTCACCCCATCTGATGAAGGCAAGATCAAGACCTTTTTAACACTATAAAATGTCTGATATTGCCTTCCTTTTTGCAATGTTGAACTTTGTAAGTTCCAGAGTTATGTATGTTATATTTGTAAACATGCCTGTTTCTGTATTCTTTCAGAAATTTCAAGGTAAAACTTTGAAAAAAAAAAAAAGTGTCTTCTTTTTTACCGCCAAATGTTTTTTAAAATGCACATGTGAATGTGCACGGAGTAAAGAGTTTTATACTCAACAATGTGTGGCTTCTTCTTTCAATGATCAATACCATTTTTCGTGTTAAGTTGGTGTTTACAGTGACAATGAGTGTTATTTAATAATGAAAAAACCACTTGGCACTACAAGTGCACTAGGAGAACCTAGGAGACAGCAAAAATAAACCCAAGCAGTAAATGAAAATCAAGATTTGATCTTATAAAAGAGAAAATTTATTTAAAATGTGCTGGCATAGCAATGGCCCCCTAACCGTAAAACATTCTACATATTTTTCTCGCACTTCACGGGTGCTTTGGGGGGCAAGCCAGGACGGCCAGCTTCCAGGGCTGTCATTGGAGTTTCTGAAAGTCCGGCCTCAGGCCCAACTGAGGCATCATAATTAGGATTATTACACAAAGCCCCCACACAGCACGAACTCTACGACGAGCATGTATCCGCAACAAGGCTTCAAAACGGTCGGCTGGTCAGAACAAACTAAACAGAACACACTGAAGAACAGCAAGGCCTGTGAAGAGCGAGCTGAAAATCAGTAACGAGTGGACAAGAACGCACTGAAAAACAGATACGAACTGACTTCACGCACTGAAAACCAGATACAAACCCACAAGCACAAACTGAACAGCAGTAAAATGATCTAAAAAAGAAGGAGTCTGAAAAGCGCGAATCGTCTCTCACCAAACTTCTGCTAACATGAGATAAACACGAGATTAGCAGAAGGAGTCCAAAGGGTGGCGCGCTGGCTATTGAACTTCCCTTTTCTAGTCCCGTCGTACGTGTTGTACGTCACCCCGTTCTGGATGGTCGGACTTTGGTGTGACCGTGTGTATGCAAGACAAGCTTGAGCATAATTCCGTTGGAAAAACCATCATAGCTTTTTCCGACGAGAATTCCGATCGTGTGTATGCGCCATAAGAGATGTCTCCATCCAACTGCCAGAACACAGCCCAGTATACTGTAGGAGCTGAGGCTACATACAGTTCACACAGTGCTGATGACTGCTGCAGGTGTTAATAAAGCAAATAGTTCATTTGGACCAGCTTGGTCCAAACAAATTATATAAAGTTCACTAAAACCTGGAGTTAGAAATTATATAATCTATTCTACTTTATGGCTGTATGGTCAGTTCCTGAGAGGACTCAGTCTCTTTCTCTAGTACCAGATAGTAAATCCGTACAGTAGCGGCTTACCATCCGGACACACCCAGCGATTAGTCTATGCTCTGTTCTACACCCAGGGGACTCTGGCTGTCAGCACTCCCAAGCTCAGCACTCCAGATCCTGCTCAGGCCACTGACATGCAGTAGTGATGGTGCACACTGGACAGCGATGTGCGCTCTCCAGTATCCCTCACTGCAAAAGGAAGTGGTGTCCTGTACAGCCTGAGAAAATGCAGCTCTTTCCCCTCCTTCCTCTCCCCCCTGGGAAATGCAGTTCAAAAGCTCTTGATTACAGTAGAGTCCCTCTACTCTCTGGACTACAATTGCTACCTGACTCAATCTATTGAACTCTTCCTGCTAAGCAGCTCCCTCCTCTTGCTGATATAGCAGTCATCCAGTTCAGCACTGCAGGCAGCAGGCACAGAGAGCAGTTCCAGTCAGTGTCTCTTTCACTCTGCATTTTTAGCCAAGCATCTGGCTACATAAAAATCAATTATTTTTAAAAAAAGTCCTGTAGACAGGCTTAGAGAATTTGTCGATAAGCTGAACAACAATGTATACAATCAGCATTTCACCAATGCACCGTGATTTGAGAATGAGAGGATTTCTTTCTTGCACACTGAAATCCATAAAGGGACAGACAATACTTATTGTCTATAATTATTTTGCAAAAACAACCAAATGCCTCTAATACAATTTTACACACTGCTAGCGCTCATCCCAACTCATTGATTGGGATGGGATGAAATAGGATGAAATGTTAACAATGGATAGAGAACAGAAAGTTGAAGCAAATTACACTACAGCATATAATTAGCAATTGTAAGATTTCTTAAGCTGCAATAAAACTTTGATTGTGAAAAAAAAAAAAAATAATTAGCAATATGACAAAGTAGCGAGATCTCTTCCTACTTCTTGCTGTGTCTCTGGCACAAAAAGCAAAGGGAAGTCTCCCCAATGAGGCACAGATAAAAAAAAATAAAACTGAAAGAGGTCTCAACTTTCTAATTTTCCACTCTAAACCAAAAAAAAAGTGGAGCTCCACTCAAAAGGGTTTTGACAGGTACCCACCCCCACTTCCTGGTAAGATCGCCACAGCGATCTGCATCATATCCGGCCCCTCTTCCTCCCCCCCACTTTCTTCAGGGACCTGTGTGTGCCACAGAAGACGACGGGACCATTCAGAAAGCGCAGCGCAACTCGTGCATGCGCAGTAGAAAGCCAGCAGTGAAGCCTGAAGGCTTCTCTGTCGGTTTACCTTACTTGCAATGCCGGCGCCGGCACCCGAAAGCCAATGGACGAATCGTCTTGGGGTGCCGCCATTGCGGGATCCCTGGACACGTAAGTGTCCTTATATTAAAAGTTAGCAGCTACAGTATTTGTATACTGTAGCTGCTGACTTTTAATTTTTTTTTTTACAGGCTGGAACTCAGCTTTAACATACGTTTTAAGAAAATCCAGATATAACATTAAAACAAACAACATTGATTAATAAATTAATTGTACATAACCACCGTACAGGGACAGATAAAAGCTGTGAAATTAGTAACTTTAAATGGGATCATTGCATGCAGTGTCAATACATAAATGTATTTTATCCAATGGCAGAAGATTAAAATTACAACATTACGCTGACTGCCAAAATGTGGGAGTAGTTTATATGGTCATACGAAAGTGTGGGTCATTTTATGCACGCCAAGCCAAATTAATGTTCTGAAACAGAATTTATGATCATATAAAAAGACACATTAAATGGAAATCTGCAAACACCAATTGGCAAATATTTTGCAAATAACCACTGTGTTCCAAAATGTACTTCTTTTTTAGTTTGGATAGAATTTAGAAAAACCCAAGTGGGCAATTTGATAAAGAGTGAAAGCAGAAAAATTAACACTTTTTAAGCATCAACTCTGCCATGACAAAATTATTCAGTTATAGCTTTACTTTTTGTATGTGTTGTATGTGTTGTACTGCAGTGCCTTTTGTTACTGCACTATGGGTTTAGTTATTTTGTACAATGTATGTGCATATAGTTTGTGCCTCTAAAGAAGGAAGGGTTAACTGTGCTGCCCAGTTTCCTGGGTGTTCATAGTGCTGCCCCCTATTGGTGGCAGATAAAAACAAGGGAAGCGCAGAGAGAAAATGATGTCACTTTGTGAATGAACTTTGCCTAAGTGTTCTCTCCTTGGTGGGAACCCTGTTGGGCTTCCCAAGACATGGGCATTGTGGGCTACATAGACTTTCTATATTACTCGGCTACATGTAATTATAGGGCAAGGGCTGTCAGGAGGTACCAAGGAGGCTTAATATTTTGCAAGCGATGTAATATGCTGTGAGCTGTAATGGTTGAAATTTCAATGATGTAAAGAGAAGTTCCATTGCCATTGACAACTGCCTGGGTTGAAGTCATGTCAACATTTAGGAAAAGGGGTGCATATATGGTGTAACCTATAAGTTGGGCACAGATTGGGGTAAGAGACACTCACACAAAATGCTACCAGTAGGTTAACCCTTTTGGCTGATAGTGCTACAATGAGGAATTCGGGTACAAGAGTTTAGTGTATAATAGGAGCCTATATAGAACGTGGATAAGAATCCAAAGTAAATCTTCAAAGAGAAACAACCGATAATTGAAAAAAAAAAAAAACACCTTATTGAAAAAAACAAATTCAAATTCAACAATTAGATACAATTGCACCTCCACCACATTTGTTTAAAATTTGACAAAATTGTCAAGATACAGGTAGCTACCACATTCATTCAAACTTCACACACTCATCCTAAACAACTAGATAGAAATAGACTTACATGGTAAAGTTGATATCTGTTATGTTGCAGGAGCGACCGCTCAAATATCAAATGTCGATTACTGGATCACACTTCTCTATCCTACACTGAAGACCTAAGATGGATTGTGTCTTATAACATACTGGGCTGTGCCCTATCTATTTGAGCGGTCGCTCCTGCAACATAACAGATATCAACTTTACCATATAAGTCTATTTATATCTAGTTGTTTAGGATGAGTGTGTGAAGTTTGAATGAATGTGGTAGCTACCTGCATCCTGACAACGTTGTCAAATTTTAAATGAATGTGGTGGAGGTGCAATTTTATCTAATTGTTAATTTAAATTAATTTTTTTCAATAAAGTGTTTTTTTTTCTATCACCGGCTGTTTGTCTTTGAAGATGTACTTTGAATTCTTATCCACGTTCTATATATGTTGCTCATGGCTATTCACTAATGAGGTGATGGTGTTTTGCTGCTGAATTGAGGAATTACAGTTAAATATTCCTCTATAGCTTTTTCACACTATTGTGGTGTAGCTCCTTTGACTGTTTTTATTGTTATTTTGTATAATAGGAGCCACCTGGCTGGGAAGCTGAGGTGACTTTTCGCATAGGTGATAGAGGTCCCCTGTAGTGAAGGAGTCTGTGTGCGGCAGGATTCCTTCCCTAGTGATCGGTACCTTGGGTCTGATTGCTGTTCAGAGTGTCCTAGGGACCCAGCCTGGGGGTCACAGAAGATGGATTAAGGCCTCAAAGAGCAAACGCATAGAACAAGCAGTCTGGAGTTTCCTGCATTACACATCCAGTCAATGCTAAGGGTGGAGACAAAGAGTTAAACATATGCATCAGTGTCACTGAGATTAGGTAACATGTTGCTGGGCTGATGGCACACTACACAACACCAGTTTAGAAAACCTGCACTGAGGGTGAAGCATATGAACTGGTATGGGATGTATTCAGTGAAAGAAAGGTGTGAACTACATGACAGTATTCAAGAGTTAACGAGCCTTAAAGCTATACCCGTGCTTAGGCATATACTGTATCTCCAGCAACCTGCAAGGGCACAAGTGCCCCTCTTCTCCAGGTCCCCAGTTAACTCAGCCCAAGCTCTGTTGTATTTTTGGACTTTTTCCAAGATGTCTGTGTGTATGCATATATATATATATATATATATATATATATATATATATATATATGTAAATATGAAAAATCAAATGTACAAAAAGACAAAAAGTAGAACATGAAACATTAATCAGTAAATTTTGACTATTTTTGTTCAATTGAATGGTATTGGCTAGCATTTATAGCGCAACTTAAGTTTCAATAGAACAAGGTAAAATACAATATTTGTATACAGCTGATTTTTTTTTTTTTTTTTATTAACCTTTTCAAGAATTTTTATTGAAATTTCCATACAAATTTCCATAACAGTAAAACATTTACATACTAATCTCAATCAAAGTAATGGACAGTAGTCATACAAATGATCAATAAAAGCTTACATAAACAGTATAGTAACATCCCTGTTTACCCCATTGGGTTCTAACCTTAAACAGGCGCTAACTAATATAATGACAACATTATCATGGACAATTCAAGAAATTAGAAAAAGAGAGAACTGTGAAGCCTTGATATTACTCATGGAATAATACTGAAATATGGTTTAAGAACTGCAGCTAATGTTTTTGAGTGAGGTAGAAGCTCTAGGGTGACTAGTCCATATTTGCCACAATTTCTCAAACTTGACCTTGTTGTAATTTTTATTACAACACGCCAACATTAACTCATATTGAGCTTGTGTATTCAACCTTATAACAACATCAAATAAATTTGGTGCTTCGTTAGATTTTGTATAGAGATGATTTATAAAACCATCTACTCAGTAGTAAGGGGGCCAAAAATATTGCTGCTGGCATCAATAAATGAATGTGACTAGTAAAGAGCGAAAGATCAACACCCTGACAATGATCTAGGGAGTGAGCACCATATCCGCCATTACCCACAAAAATTTCTCTTTTGTACAATCCATGTACTGTAGGTTTGAACACATTCCCATTAAGCGCTACGTAAACTGTTGGCGCTATATAAATACTGTATAATAATAATAATAATAATTATGGTGTAGATGTTTTTCTTTTGCTCTTTCCAAGGGATGTCTGGGGTGTATGTGCACTTCCTTGTTTTTTTCCCCTACAGTTCTATTTCAAAAATGTTATCAGGTTATGTTGCAGGTGCTGCATATTTGAGATCTACCTACATACAGCATATTTGCATTTATGCTCAAGGCTGGGCTGTAAAAGCCAATCCAAACCAAAACCATATAAAGAACATTTACATTTTTGTTTCCTGTATTTTATTTTTATGAAGGCGCTTTGTTTGTGTGAGTTCTATGCGTCAGTGTCTGTTGCACATTTAGTCCACACACACGATCGGACTTTTTGACAACAAACATGCAAATTAGCTGTTTTGGAGCAACATCCGACCGTGTGTATCGGACTTTTGTTGGCTGTGCGAACAGACAAACTTTCCTGCAACAAAAGTCCAATGGAGCAAAGTCCAATCGTGTGTACACAAAGCCATCGGACTTTTGTACAAACTACAGTACGCAGCCGCGAGAATGTCTCCAGCGCGATCGTTCTCGGCGGCAGGGTAGTGTACATCTCGCGCTAGCTGCAATAGGAAAAACACATTTTCCTACTGCGGCGGGCGCGAGAGGGAATTCCCCTCTGGGGAATACCAGGCCCTTCGGTCTGGTATGGATTTTAAGGAGAAGCCCCTACGCCGAAAAAACGGCATGGGGGTCCCCCCAAAATCCATACCAGACCCTTATCCAAGCACGCAGCCTGGCCGGTCAGGAAAGGGGGTGGGGACGAGCGAGCACCCCCCCCTCCTGAGCCGTACCAGGCCGCATGCCCTCAACATGGGGGGTGGGTGCTTTGGGGGAGGGGCGCCCTGCGGGCCCCCCCACCCCGAAGCACCTTGTACCCATGTTGATGAGGACAAGGGCCTCTTCCCGACAACCCTGGCCGTTGGTTGTCGGGGTCTGCGGGCGGGGCGCTTATCGGAATAATAAGGGGGCCCCCAGATCCCGGCTCCCCACTCCCGGTACGGCTCAGGCCCGGTACGGCCCACCCCCTTTTCCTGACCGGCCAGGCTGCGTGCTCGGATAAGGGTCTGGTATGGATTTTGGGGGGGCGTAGGGGGTTCCTCTTAATATCCATACCAGACCTAAGGGCCTGGTATGCCCCTGGAGGGGAACCCATGCCGGTTTTTTGTTTACAATCTGGCGTGGAGTTCCCCCTCAAGATTCATACCATACGCAGTGCCTGGCATTGGCGGGGATCCAAGTCAGATCCCCGCACCAGTGTCAACCCGACTCGCAAGGTGTCAATCTCGCCAATAAAAGTGGCGAGATTGACACAATATCAGACAAAAATACACAAGTTGACCAAAGGGTGGTGGTAAAGAGCTGAAAAACCACGTGATATGGTGAAAGTTGGCTGGAAAAGTCCTGTCGTCTGTATGCAAGGCAAACTTTTGGGCAACACCCTTTGTACAAAAATCCAAGGGAAAGTTTGTACAAAGTCCTATCGTGTGTATGGGGCTTAAGAAAGCATAGCACTAGCTCTGAACTTGCTGACTGCTTCTACAAATCTACACAGATTTTCTTTATATGGAGAAAATATAAATCAGTCATCCAGCTGACTCAGTCATGTTTGTGTGATTTGAGATCATTCTATATGGTCTTTATTACCAGCACAGCAGTAAACCAGCTTTCCAAATCCCCACAGTGCCAGACCCACTCTCTCTACCTACTGACTTGAACAGCTAAACAGCTAAATAGCTAAACAGATACCGTTCGTTTCACCAGCTGCCTGTGTAATGGCCTTATCAGAACGCACTAGGTAAGCAAAAAGGAAAAAAGTTAACACAGTAATATCAACAATATAAGAGCTAAATACTCAGCAATGTAAGAGCCTGCAAATAACATTGCCAATAATAGTACCAAAAGCAGTGTGCAGTGTGACGCGGTCTAACCACTCACAAATGGAGTAACAAACAAGTTTGCTGACAGTGGGGCCACTGAACTTGGGTGGGGACACTTTTCCTCAAAGCAACAGTATTTGTAATCCATGGGCTATGAAGGAATTTTCACAAATATCCTGTTCAGAGCTTTACTGGTGACAGCAAAGTTCCATACGCAGTAATAAAAATTAGGGTGGCCAAAGGCCTCTCTCCACACCAATACTACACAGATGTGCTGCAGTCAGCTGTTTGTACCCTGATTACCATTCCTGAAAGGGGACAGATGGCAGTAACACACACCCTCCTCTTGTAGGATAATGGTGGATGAGAAGTCAAGGCCCCACCATCCTTAGTGGCATTTGCACTGTTGGAATGTCTTTGAAGGGTTTCAGGTAAGAGGCAGTTCACAATGCCCAGGACCTCCCCTCTCCAGCCTACACCTTTATTCTTGGTGATTTGTTAATCCCTGTCTAGGCTGCAGGTGTCTTAATCTCAGGCCCTGCTGCTCCTGTGGTTCTGGTCACCTCTCACTGGTGCCTAGTGTGTCCCCCCCCCCACAGCACCTCTAGGTTTCAGATGAATCACTTCCCCCAGACACGGATTCTGCTGAAAAACTCTCACCCTGCATCTCTTTAGCTGGTCCTTCTCTCCCCCAGGCTCTGTGCTTGGTGCCAGGACTACCTTTCAGCTGTAGAAGTGGCCAATCACTGAGCTGTCTCCTCCTCTCCCTCTGTTGTCTGTCTATCACTGTCAGGGAGGAGATGGAAGATCGCAGTGTGACCACAAGATTGATAGTGTCTCAGACCCAGAATACAATAATAACAAAAATCATGGAAAAAAATTAAAAGAAGAATGTCTGCAAGAGTAACCATATTACTGTTTCTGACCATTCCTACAAATGAGATTAAGCCATATCCTTTTTTTTTGGTTCATTGTGCATCTATTGGCTGGTGAGGCTGCCAATAACAATAATGGGCCAGTACCAAGGTAGGAGGCAAGAAGGGATAAGACACAACCACTAACCACAGAATCTGAGATCATCATTTAAATCTAACAGCATCCACGGTACAATATAGGGAGTCAAAGGCACTGTGCTAGCACCTCTTGATGCCTTCTATCCACCATGAGCAGGGGATTCAAACATTTTTTCCCACACAGGCTTGCTTTAAGATATCTATGCAGTATATCAGATGCCTGTAGCATCCAATTATTGATGACATTAGATGATTGTGAGATATACTGCATGGGCTTAAAGTTCACGTGTACAGATATGCAGGTATAATTTAAAATGTCTGTAGAAAAGATAGTAAGACATCTGGAGCACAGCTGTTTAGAGAAAGGTATGGGTGCACTTCAAAAACTGAAGATTCTTAAATGATTTTTTTTTCAGAACAGACATTGGGTAATCGTTTAAAAATGTGTTGTCTGCATATAATTGATGTCTTGATATGTACCGACTATTACTAAATTATACAAAATTGGTGTGATCAGTAGAAAGTGGAATCAGACTACACTTACTCTAATGCCGCGTACACACGACCGGACTTTCCGGCAGAAAAGGTCCAATGGAATCATTTCGGATATTATGATCGTGTGTGGGCTGCATCAAACTTTTTCTTTAGAAAATTCTGACGGACCTAGAAATAGAACATGTTTTAAATCTTTCCTACGGACCAAAAACAACGCAAGGGCAGCTATTGGCTACTGGCTATTTAACTTCCTTTTTCTAGTCCCGTCCTACGTGTTGTACATCACCGCGTTATTAACGATTGGACTTCGGTGCGATCGTGTATACGCAAGTCCGTTTCGTTGGAACTCCGTCAGAAAAACCGTCAGAGTTTATTCTGACGGAAAAACCGGTTGTGTGTATGCGGCATTAGACCCCTTTCACACTGGGGCATTTTTCAGGTGCTTTTGGGCTAAAAATAGTGCCTGTAAAGCGCCTGAAAAACACCTCCCCTGCAGTCCCAGTATGAAAGCCTGAGTGCTTTCATACTGGAACGCTGCACTGGCAGGACATTAAAAAATGTCATGCAAGCAGCATCTTTGGTGCAGTAAGGGAGCAGTGTACACACCACTACTACCCATTGAGATGAATAGGCACCGCTGCCGAAGCGCCTGCAAAGTGATTTGGCAGCGACGCTACACAGGCGCATTTAACCCTTTATTTAGCCGCTAGCGGGGGTTAAATGCGCCCCTCTAGTGGCCGAATAGCAACACTAAAATGACAGTAAAGCGCCGCTAAAACTAGCACGATTTTACCGTCAACGCCCGTCCGCCCCAGTGTGAAATGGGTCTTATTAGTGGAAGTGTATAAGCTGCCCATCCTCCCTTGACTACATAGGTCCTACAAAGTGCCCTATGTATGCTCTAAAACCACTGGAAAGATGAAGCAGAATTTAAAGGATAACTTTGGAACTTTGGCCAAGATGGATATATGTAGTTTTTTTCTGAATTAGGCCCCTTTCACACTTTTGGACCGTTCAGGTCCACCTGTCAGTTTTGTCAGCAGACATGAACGGGTGCTCCATGCTAGTCTATGGAGCAAGGGATGTCAGCGGTGACATGTCCGCTGACATCCGACCCGGTCCAATCCGCTAAAATTAGACATGTGGCCCTACGTACGCATCCGTCCCTGGCGGATTGGATCGGGTGAGAGCTGATGAAAACGTACATGCTGTCAGTTTTCAGCCGATCTCTCCATAGTAACCAGCGGCGCTTGACAAGCCCCTCCCCGCTCAATGAGCAGAGAGGGACCTGTCATCCGCCGGGTCAGCGGAGATCAACGGAGAGATCTCCCACTGAGCTGGCGGACGGAGGCGGACTCCGTGGCAGCGGATCCGCCTTGTGAGAATGAAGCCTGAGATGACATTTTAGTGAGATCACACCACCCCAGTAACATAATTACATAGTTGGCAAGTTTAAATAAAGACACCAGTCCATCCGGGTCAACGTGTGTGTGTGTCCATGAAAAAAATAAATCATATCCCTGTATATTGTGCATATACAGGGATATATATACTCATAATATCCCTGTATATTATGAGTTCCACATCCTTACTGCCCTAACAATGAAAACCCCCCTATGCAATTTAAGGTTAAACAGCTTCTCCTCCAATTTCATTAAGTGGCCCTATGTATTTTTATACTTCTTGAGACTGAATAGTTTATTCCCTAAGCTAGAATCAACATTGAGGTATTTGTATATCACTACCATATCTCCTCTCAAGTGTCTCTGCTCCAGGGAGAATAAGTGTAATGTTTGTAGTCATTCCTCGTAACAGAGGTCCTCCAGTCCCCTTATTAACTTTGTTGCCCTTCTCTGGACTCTCTCCAGCTCCAGCACATCCTTTCTGATTATTGGTGACCACAACTAGATGGAATACTCCAGATGTGGCCAAATCTGGAGTATTTTTATCTCTTGAATAAATATCCTTTTTTATGCATGCTAATAGTCTGCTAGCTTTGCTTGCTGCAAATTGGCAATGCATGCCGTTGCTGATTCTGTCATCTACCAGGACCCCCAGATCCTTTTCCATCCCAGATTCCCCCAGAGGTTCTCCACCTAGTGTTCATATCCTTAGCCCCCAAGTTCATTGTTTTACATTTTTCAACACTAAACCTCATTCTCCATGTGGTTGCCCACCCCTTTATTTTATCCATGTCTTCTTGAAGTAGCAATATCTTGCTGAGACGTGATTGCTCTGCTTAGCTTTGTATCATCAGCAAACACTGAGCTTGGGATATTTATCCCATCCTCTATATCATTTATGAGTGAATTAAACCAAATTGATCCTAGGACAGAGCGAAACACGTAGTCATAGTGAAGGGACCTTCACTTCCTAGCATGCGGTTCACGGCTCCACTATCCCCAGAGGCTTTCGCCCGGCCCTCCCATCCGGCGCGGCTCTGTGACGTCATCGCTGGCTGTCCCCCTCGTACACAGTGTCTCCACAGAGCGAACACTTCAGGTTCCTCCGTCTTCACCCTACCATCGGTGCTGCGAGTGGCGGCCGTGACAGCAGCCCAGCTATTTTTCAAGCTCCACGTGTGTGTCCTGGCAATCACATGATCCATGGTTCTGCCACGTCTGAGGACCCATCCGTAACATCTCTACATATGAGCAAGTATAGCCCCTGGTTGTTTACATCTGACCATTGCCGGATCTGGTGCGAGCTTATTCTACATCAAACAACTATTTAACTATTAAATCTCTTATTTTTTATGCTATTATCAGTTCAATAAACTGTTCCTGTTTCAGTGACTGGTGTTCAATAGAGGTGTCTGTACACCCATGCTTCATAAAGCCTTGTTCTAAGCGCTATACAGAGACATTTGGTAGTTGTTTTTGTTAGTATCCCTGAGAATACCACCTTGGAGGTCTTTTTCTTCAATGTAACCCCTAATGCCCCGTACACACGGTCGGATTTTCCGATGGAAAATGTCCGATCGGAGCGTGTTGTCGGAAATTCCGACCGTGTCTGGGCTCCATCGGACATTTTCCATCGGATTTTCCGACACACAAAGTTGGAGAGCAGGAGATAAAATTTTCCGACAACAAAATCCGTTGTCGGAAATTCCGATCGTGTGTACACAAATCCGACGGACAAAGTGCCACGCATGCTCAGAATAAATAAAGAGATGAAAGCTATTGGCCACTGCCCCGTTTATAGTCCCGACGTACGTGTTCTACGTCACCGCGTTTAGAACGATCGGATTTTCCGACAACTTTGTGTGACCATGTGTATGCAAGACAAGTTTGAGCCAACATCCGTCGGAAAAAATCCTAGGATTTTGTTGTCGGAATGTCCGAACAAAGTCCGACCGTGTGTACGCCTTATAAGTCCTTGAAATCATTTTTAGGACACTCCACCTTCCTCCAACTTTGACCCAAAGTGTACCATGACAACTGGGCCTTCCCAGTCCCATCCAACAATCTGTCCATTTGATCCGCAATGTGCCGAACCCGAGTGCCCGGTAAGCAAGAAACCGTTTAGCGATTATGGTCTTTGTGACAGATTGCCCTCAGGGCCAGTACAAGGGGGGAGCCGGAAGGGGCAGATGCCCTGGGTGGAACAATTCATGGTAGGAAGAGGACCGCAGTGCTGGCAGTGTGCTGCTAAAAATGTTATGGGCAACAACGTATACTGTGACTACCGCCGGCCATGCTACAATACCGCAGAGCTGCCAGTAACGATGTGCCGAGTGCGCTCCTAGACCCTGCACAAGCCCAGGATCCGGCCTTCACTTCCCTGTCAGGCAGAGTAATCTTCACCCGACTGGTGCTTCCAAGTCCCGGCAAGGCGTGACCTCACTGAGAGGCTGGAAAGAAAGTGGACTGTTGAGAGCTGCCTACAGTCCAGTGAGTACGAGAGGAGGAACCAACCAGGAGGCAGTGCATCCAAAAAGTAAACAGATGAACATGTACAGATGAATCGGCTAACTCTGGGAGGAGGGGAGAGGCGGGATTATTTATTTACCAATGGTATCAGTAATATGCAGCATGAAGGGGGTTAAAGTATTGCCACTGGTCACTAAAGCTTTAATTAACCCCTTTGTGCTGCATTAGTGGCACCAGTATCAGTGTTTATTAACCCCTTTATGCTGCAGCATGAAGGGGTTTATAAACACTGACACCACTGCCACTAATGCAGAACAAAGGGATTTATTAAAGGGGTTGTAAAGGTTCGTGTTTTTTCACCTTAATGCATCCTAAGCATTAGGGTGAAAAAACACTTGTCAGTGACCGCCCCCCCCAGTTTTACTTACCTGAACCCTTGAACTTGTCCCACGGAGACGCGCCGTCTCTCTGCCTGGGGTTCTCGGCTGTTGATTGGATAGATTGATAGCAGCGCAGCCATTGGCTCCCGCTGTTGTCAATCAAATCCAATGACATGGGCACCAGGGGCACTGCCAAGTCCATGGACGCGAATGCTGGACTCGGGAGCATGCCCGCAAGGTAACCCCCCCGGGAGAACGCTTCTCCCAGGGGGTTATCTGATGCGGGAAGGAGCTGAGAGAGCTGCCGAGGGACCCCAGAAGACGAGGTTCGAGGCCACTCTGTGCAAAAAGAGCTGCACAGTGGAGGTAAGTATGACACGTTTGTTATTTAAAAAAAAAAAATGTACCTTTAGTGTCACTTTAACTGACAATGGTCACTAATGCAATACATTATGATACCATTGGTAATTAACCACTTGCCGAATACATTTTGGCCTAAATTTATGAATATTTTTTTTATTTATTTATTATATATGTTCTATAGCAGAATGTAAAATATATTTTTTTTTTTTCGTTTTTATAATAAAAAATTAAAAACGCAGTGGTGTGCAAATACCACTAAAAGAAAGCTCTATTTGTGTGAAAAAAATGTACATAAAATGTAGTTTGTGTACAGCGTTGTATGACCACGCAATTGCCTTGTAAATTAGAGCAGTTCTAAAATGTACTGGTCATGAAGCGGGTAAAATCTTTCAGGAGCTCAAGTAATTCATCAACCCTCCCTAACCCTAAAAAGTGTTAACCATCCAAGCCAGTTCAATTGGGGATCACAGACACTGCCCTCAATGCTGTGGTTTTTACATTAGATAACACTATTGCTGGGAATTATTGTTGCAGAAACTGACATGAATGCTGTGGGTTATTATTGAGTATATTGGCTGCTGATTCTTAAACTGGCATCAATGCTGGGGATACAATTGTATAAACTGGCACCAATGCTGTGGATTGTTATTTTGTAAATTGGCACTGATGTTGGCGAATATTTATTATGGAGATGGCCATTTATATTGAGATTTGTCATTTTCTAAACTGGCATCGACGCTGGGGGATAGAATTGCAGGAATTGGGACTGATGCTGGTGGTCATTATTATCAGCTTGCCAACCAAATCACATGTACGGCGGTTCTGCTGCACTGGATCATGTACCAGGTACGTAAGCCAGCACTCCCAGGTAGGGGGCGCATGCCACCGGTGACCCAGCTGTGCTGTGATGATACACAGCAGATGCTGATCAGTCGGTGCCGACCAATGGCCCACCGATTGTTGGGAAGAGCTCTGTCCTGTCAATGGGGAAGCTAAGCTGCATTTCTACTTCAAAGCACTTAAACCAGTTGCTGCCCACCCACCATCCAATGACGGAGGGGTGTGCAGCTCTCATTCTGGGCAGACGTCATATGACATTGGCGCATTCAAACAGGACATGCGTGTGATCGGGTGCACGCAGACCTGCATTGTGGGTGGCGGTGTGTCCAAGACACAGCGCATCACCGACAGGGGTGAACAGCCAATGGGCATGGCTGTTTACCACAGATGGTACTGCCCACGTTTAGAAAGCGCATGCATGCAATTGGGAGCGCGCTGTGCGGGCATGTCGGTGGCGGCATGTTCCCAGGAACACTGCTCATGACCGAGAATGGTAAACAGCCAATGGCTGTCGGCTGTTTACTACATGATCGGCTGTGATCCAATCACAGCCAATCACAAAATCTAAACACAGACCGGTTACTAGCTGTTATCGTCTCATCCCTCCTCACACACCATTTCCAGTGTGAGGAGAGAAGAGCCAGGAGCAGTGAGTTACCGATCTGTGTGTGTATTGTATGCACCAAACACAACACAAATAAAGAGAACCTCTCACATTGCTCCCTACTCCCCCCCCCCATTGCACCTGTCACCCAACAGTCACCACATCAGTGCTTATAAAAGTGCACCTGTCACCCATCAGTGCCCATAAAGTGCAACTGTCACTCATCAGTGCCCATAAAGTGCACCTGTCACCGTCAGAGACTGCCATCAGTGACCTTCAGCAGTGCTCCTGTCATCCAACAGTGAGCATCGCCTGTCACTCATCAGTCACCCATCAGTGACCGTCATCAGTGACCATCATCAGTGACCGTCATCAGTGACTCATCCGTGACCCTCATCTGTCATCTATCAGTCCCATAAAGTGCACCGGTCACCATCAGAGACTGCCATCAGTGACTGTCGCCTGTCACCTGTCACCCATCAGTGATCGTCACCTATACCTGTCACCCATCAGTGATTGTCACCTGTCACCCATCAGAGAACATCACCTGCCACCCGTCACACAGCCCATCAGTGACCGTCACCTGCCACCCGTCGCACAGCCCATCAGTGACTGACACCTGCCACTTGTCGCACAGCCCATCAGAGTTTGTCCAAAAAAGTTTATAGCAGTGAG
This sequence comes from Lithobates clamitans, assembly GCA_037952925.1. NCBI lineage: Eukaryota > Metazoa > Chordata > Amphibia > Anura > Ranidae > Lithobates > Lithobates clamitans. Next base: position 1,109,108 of record JBBGZY010001537.1, read on the forward strand.
GAGGAGTTCCAGATCCTTTCCATGACTGATGAGAGCAGCGGGGAGTTTTCATCAGATTCAGATTCAAATGCCAATTCTGATTCAGAATCAAAAGCAGCATTTGAACCAATCGATAGTAGTGGATCGGCAACTGAATCAGAGGAAGAATGGGTCCCTCCTAAAAGGGCACTCTGGAAAACAGGCAGCCACCAGCAATATACCCCAGGATCAAATTCCCAGGCCCAGTACAAGTGCTGCCCCCAGCGATAGACCACAAGAAGAAAGGCCCTGTACCAGCGCTGCCTCCAGCGAAAGGCCCCAAGAACAAATGCCCAGGCCCAGTACCAGCGCTGCCACATCACGCCCACGTACCAGCACAGGAACTTCAAATCCCCAACTACCAGTACTGGAGTGTCATATCCCCCAAGAGCCAGGGCCGCTACATAATATGCCCATCCGTTTGAGTGGAAGGATTTGACTCTGGAGGAGTTCAAATTGTTTATGGGCCTCACCATAAACATGGGGATTACAAAAAAAAATGAAGGACATTCCTAGTTGTAAACCAACAACCCATCCACCACATGCCCATTTTTTCCGCCGTAATGTCCAGGTCCCGATACGAGATGATTATGCGCTTCCTTCACTTCAGCGACAATACCCAGTGACCCTCATTCATCCAAATTACGATAAGTTATATAAAATTCGCCCACTCATAAATTTTTTTCCCCAAAGATTTGCATAGCTCTATATCCCCGATCAACATATATGTGTAGATGAGTCCCTGGTACCCTTTTCAGGCCGGCTAGGAATAAAACAATATATTCCCAGCAAAAGGTCCAGATATAGAGTGAAATGTTATAAGTCACGGGATATCTGTATGCGTTCTGCATATACGAAGGAAGAGATTCCCAGCTCCAGCCCCCTCAGTGCCTGGCCTACATGGGTACAACTGGAAAAATTGTATGGGACCTGGGATACCCACTGCTGAACAAAGGTTATCACAAATACCTGGATAACTATTATACCAGACTTCTTCTTTTCAAACACCTATACCTCGCAAAGACCCTGGCCTGTGGAACCTCCAGAAAAAACAGGAAGGGCTTCCCACAATCTCAATAAACAAAAAACTGCAAAAGGGGGAAAGAGCAACTTTGAGATGCAACGAAGTGCTGGCCTTGAGGTGGAAGGATAACAGGAATGTGTACATGATATCCACCACCCATGATGACACTACAGTTGAGGTTCAAAGAAGATGAGGTCCTATTGAAAATCCAACACGTGTGCAAGAATACAATCTCTATCTGGGGGGGGGGGGGATTTCAACGACCAAATGCTTTATTTGTCAATAAGGAGATCCCGTTTAAGATAGCAATTTATCCCATCCATTTGGTCATTTATAATGCATACATAATCTTCTCCAAATCCACAAAATCCCCACCCACTTCCTAAAATTCATCGAAGAAGTTATCATGTCCTTCATCTATCATCAAAGACCCCCAGAAAACCTTCTCTCTGATGCTGTTAGCAAACTTCATGAGCACAACATTCCACCATCTGAAGCAAGCCGAAGACGCTAAAAAAGATGTTAAGTAAGCAGTAAAAGAGGAGTTCGAAGAGATACCAGCTACAATTGTTCCCAGTGTCCCTCCCAACCTGGCCTTTTCATTGGTGAATGCTTCCGACTTTATCACACATCCCTAAAATATTAGCCCATATTTTCCCATTTTCATCATCTGTACTGACCATTTTCCATGCTTCCTCAAATAACCATGCCACTACCTTCCATGTGAACTGACCCTGGCCTGTTTTTTTGACTATGCCTCTGACTAGCATTTGGACTGCTTCCATGTGCGCTGACCCTGGCCTGTTTTATCAACTATGGTTTTGCCTACCGCTTGGACTACTTTGCACGTGAACTGACCCTGGCCTGTTTTATCGACTATGCTTGTGCCTACCGCTTGTACTGATCTGTTGCCCTGTTACTGTAGTACACAGGGGTCTCACATATGTGAGGGGCTCCAGAATTGTTTTTCCGGATGGGGAAAACACATTTTTTTGTTTTCTCCGGGTTGCGTAATCTTCGGATTAGGGTCTGGAGTGCGGAGGCTTCATAGAGATTTGGGTGGGCGAAGCTGCATGAACTGACCACACCACACCTGCTACCTGGAAATAATTAGCTGTAGCAAGAGGCAGTATGTCTATGAAGAGCTGGAGAGTAGTACAATAATGAGTGTCTGCAGGTAACAGTGTACCAGGACCAATAATATGGCTGTGCGGCTGTCTCTGCTTGGACAATTTCTATGGACAAATGCTTTGGCTGTGCCGACGATATCCTTGTGCTGACTATAGACAATATTCCTGCCTGCTGTGTGGATAATTACTATTGTTGTCGCTAAGCACATCCCTGCCTGCTGCCTGCTGCCTGGACCAACTCTCTCCTCTGTGGACACTACTAAAACCACAGGTAATACTTTTTTTTTACCCTTTCCTCAACAGAATTTATTTTGTAGTTTAATTCTTGACATGTACATGCTATGTGTTGGAAATATCTTATAAATGGACAACTTTGTGTAACAAAAATGTGCTTTCATTTTTTCCCCCACATTTTCCAAAAACTTCTGGAAAAAATGAACCGTTCAAAAGACCCATTATGCCTTATAGATTATACGTTGGGGTGTTTGCTTTCCAAAATGGGGTCATTTTTGTGGGCAATTCCATTGTCCTGGTGCTCCAGGGCCTTCAAAAATGTAATAGGTAGTTGAGAAATGAGATGTGTAATTTATTCTTGTAGAATGCCTGAAGGTGCTACTTCAATGGTGGGCCTCTGTATGTGATCAGGCTGTGTAAAAGTCTCACACATGTGGTATTGCCATACTCAGGAGGAGTAGCAGAATGTGTTTTGGGGTGTAGTTGCAAGTATGCATATACTCTGTGAGAGAAATAACGTGTTATTATGACGATTTTGTAAAAAAAAAAAATCTTCATTTTGCAAAGAATTGTGGGAAATAAATACAACTTCAAAAAATTCACCATGCCTCTTACTAAATACCTTGGAATGTCTACTTTCCAAAAAGGGGTCATTTGGGGGGTATTTTTACTTTTCTGGCTTGTTAGGGTCTCAAGAAATTAGATAGGCCTTCAGTACATCACTTGTGATTAATTTTCAATGATTGGCACCACTAGCTTAAAGACTCTATAACTTTCACAAAGACCAAAAATTATACACTGATTTTTTATGAGCAGGGATCGGCAAGGTGTCCATAAAGGGTGCTTGCAGGGTCCGCCGCGGCTACTGCAGACTTTTTTTGTACTTCAGTCTGAATTGTTTGTCTCTAGACCCTCCCTTAATCACCTCCCTGATGCGATGGCTCAACTCCTTCCTGCAGTGTAAATCCAGCCAGCTGTCGTGGCTGGTGCTGCCCACTCTATTAGGTAGAGTTTTCTTCTCTTGTGCTGCGGAGTGATATCTGTTGGAGGGACTGGTCACTGGTACTGTCAGTGCAGGCTTGCAGCAGCTGCCCAGTGCAGGAGAACAGGCACCCGAGGAGGATGCATGGAGTCTATGCTGTGGAGGGTGGGAGTGAGTGTCAGTGCAACAACTGAGCTGAGGATAAGGAAGCAAGGAAGGATTGGAAGATACTGGAGCCTGGAGGACTCATAAGATTGTAAATTAAAATATATTTTATCCATACAGTATCCATATTTTGCAATTGATCCTGGTTTCAAAGCTTTCCAAAGGTCCTGGAAGGGGTGGGGGATGTTAAGGTGGTGATTTCTGCTATTTGATCTCAGTAAAGCTGGCCGTATACAATACTTATAGATTTTTTTTTGTTCAGCCTGCAGACTGAATAAAAAAAAATCTAACTGATTTCTTTATTCACTCAGCATCCACTAAGTCTATATGATCAGTGCATGGCCAGCTTTAGGTTTTATTAGTGAACATTGCCACCAAATGGAGGAAAATGGACCCAGGTCAGGCTACATCTTCAGCACAGTGGTGGACAAATCTTGGCATCCCACCTACTTAGGTATCCAAATATATGCACCACTGAGCTAGGAGTTAAACATTTCTCTCAGAAAAGTGAGTTTGTAAGTGTGAGAGAGTGTGAGACTAGTCCTGTTCCAAGTAGGCTGGGGGTTTTGCATTTGCAGCCACTAGGAGCACCTTATGTAACAATGAAATGCTGTGAGAGGGTTTGACTGTGAGCAAGAAGACAATTTTTTCAAAGCCACATCTGGGTAGATGGTTATGGATGCATCACCAAATCAGGTTGGATCTATGGGGGACCCTGGCCTGCTCTAAAGAGGGATCTAAGGGGACCTTGTTTTAAAGGGGTATCTATGGGTACCCTGCTCTAAAGGGGGATCTATGGGGGATCCTGGCTTGCTCTAAAGAGGGGTCTATGGGGGCCCCTGTTCTAAAGGGGAATCTATGAGGGACCCTGGCCTACTATAAAGGGGGATCTATGGAGACCCTGGCCTTCTCTAAAGGGGATCTATGGGGTCCCTGCTCTAAAGGAGGATCTATGGGGACCCTGGCCTGCTCTAAAGGGGGCTCTATGGGGACCCTGGCCTGCTCTAAAGGGTGATCTATGGGGACCCTGGCCTGCTCTAAAGGGGGATCTATGGGGACCCTGCTCTAAAGGGGGATCTTGGGAACCCTGGTCTGCTCTAAAGGGGGATCTATGGGGACCCTGGCCTGCTCAAAGGGGATCATGTTGGCTAAATATATATATTCTTTGCAGGGAGAGCCTGGAGTACTTGGTGGTACAGGAAATCCTGGTAGCATAGGGAATATAGGTAAAAAAGGTAAGACTAAAGGGGGATCTATGGGGATTCTGGGGTGCTCTCAAGGGGGATCTATAGGGACCTTGCTCTAATGGGGGATCTCTATGCTTCAAAGGGGATCTATAAATGTTATTTTAAACTTATTTGTACTTGTAGAACTAGGCCAGAGAGTAGACAGAGTCTTTTTTGATGGTTTTAATTTGAACTGTACCTTGGTGTCCTTCACTAAGGTCTGTACTTTGGAAAATGTCCGCCACAGCCTTGGTCCATGCCTATCCCTGATTGTAAGCACCCCTGTCAGTAAAAGGTTTGTATCAAAACTAACTGACACTTTTGCTGGACAGCTTGATGTGTTAAATTAAGTTGGAAAATAACAGACTTACTGGCTGGATCACCAGGTGAAAAAAAAAGAAAAAAAAAAAAGAAAACTAAGGCAACCTTATGTAATTCGTAAGCTGCAATGTTTTCCATTTTTGTTTTTTTGTTTTAATACCACTTTAACTGACAAGTACACAAAGCTCAATTGTACTTGCATGTTCACATAACTATGAACATTAGATACAATACTTATTATTTAATGTTACAGATGCTACAAATCTTTTTATTTATGCTACAAGTCAATTGAATTAAAAACACATGCGGTGTGGATGCTATTCAATGCAGAAATCAAAAAGGTCAAACTTAGAGGTTAGCAGATGTTTATCTCTGTAGTGTGCTAAGCAGATCATAAATAATTAAAAGGTCAAAGTGTATTTATACCGCACTTACCCTTAAAGGGCCCCCTTCCCTCCCCTCCACCTGCATTTTGTATGAGCACCTCATACCTGTGATCCCACTCCTCTGGGATCTTTACTCAGAAGAAGCCACGGTGGCCGGCAAAGGAGATATTGCAGGCTACACAGCAAACATTTCAGAAGAGCATAGCTACATATAAATAATGCTATTACAAAGAGAACATCCTCTAATGGTACATACTCTGAGAGAATTTACTATTTAGGTGTAGCAGATACTTTACACTAGCAAAACATGATCTATACATTGGATAACTATTGTAACAATAACAGATTATATTTTATTGAAGATCCCTTATAGCAGTCTCCAAACTGTGGCCCAGGGGCCAGATGTGGCCCTTTGATTGCTTTTATCTGGCCCTTGGTTTACTATTTCATCCACTCATAACAACAATGGGGCATCATTTTGGTGATGTCAGGACCTTTTCTATTCTCAATGGCAACAGTCTGGCACCCCTAAAGACTGAAGGACAGTAAACTGGTCCTCTGGTTGGAAAATTTGGAGACCCCTGTCTTATAGTAAAATCATCACTGAGACATTTCATACTGATCTCAATTATGGCGAAATCGGAAACCATTGTATTGTAAATTGTCAACATTCTATTTTGTTTCACAGTCATTAAAATGAAGAAAATCACCATAAAAATGAATACAGTATAATGAATTATGTGTAAAGTACAGTCATTGATAGTTGCCTTCTCTTGAGCAGCAATATTCTGAAATGTGATTGGTTGCTATTGCTGTGCTTTACACTTTATGCTTTTCTCTGTTTTACTCAATACACCAAAGAAATTGTGTTATAATTGCAATAAAGCTGTATTCCAGGCAGTTATAAAATGGCAATAATAAATCATGAATTGTTTCACTAAAAATCATGAAATATACTTTTACAGCTGACAAACATATCTGAATCTTATTTTATGGTAACCCCTATAATCTCTTACATAGTAACACTTAGGCCCTATTCACACTAATGTAGCCTGACATCGGGCATTGGGAAGATGCATATTGCTTCATGAATAGGACATTGGGGTTGTCACCTTTTCTGGGAAAATTTACAGATTTTATGGTGACCAACCTAGATCTCAATTCTGGCTTGATATAAAAAGGAAAGAAGGTTTCATGTGTTATATACTGTATTTCAATGGCATATTTAACTGTTTGTCTGAAGTACACCTCTAAAAATCTGCAATAAATACTAAACTGTAATCTTGAAATCGATGTTCCTAAAAGGGTGGAAAATATAATTTTGAATAAGCTGTGTGCACCTTGAAATGTGGTGGTGTTCATAATTTTCTGCCTGTTGTTTGTAAAGCAAAAAAAACAGAGAACAGAAGAAAATATTTGCCTATGCGGTATATCAATCTGCCCCTTTAGCTATTAAATATTTGTGCTTCAAAATGATTATAAACATACAAGATTAGGAAATTATGCCTTGTAAATTCTGCAATCACTTGGTATGCAGAGCTTTTCTCTTATTTAGTAAGTTATTAGATGGCATGATTTGTTCTAGCCCCCTTCCTAATAGAATGCTCTTCTATTATTTTCTGTAAAAACTTACCGCTGTAGTATCTGTACCAAATCTGTATACAGTCCTCATCTTCTGGACTACTATTTGTGGCATCATCTGGTTGATTTCCATCCCAGTAATTATAGTCATATGTTGTTCCATCTGTCCACTCAAACTCTCCTTCCTGTCAGCAAGAAAAGTCAGGAGTCAGGCTGCTGCCTTTAAATGGAATATATAGTGTTTTATAAATAAACACAAATAGTAAACATGTAAAAACTATTTTTCATAGTTAGCAGGCTGTATAAAATAGTGTAGATGGATATTTCATATTTACTATTTTCAGCCAGGAGGTGGGGCTATGGGCTGCTTTTAACATGTGTACCAGGCTAACCTCAACTACCTTGCTAAAAAAAAGTTAACAGAGCTGAATAGCTAAAGCCCAGATGACACAATCAGCTGAATGAGCCAGAGGAGTGACCCATCCCCCCTCTTTTCCACCTCTCTCACTGTTTTGTTCAGCTCTCTAAAAAGTTTACGCTTCAAAGAGGAACTATAACTGCTAATGCTCACAGGGCTTAAAAAATAATGGTTATACAGGTGTTAAGCATTTTTTTTACACCTGTAAATGCACTTCTATGTTAGCCTATGTGGCCATGTGTACATAGGCATTTACAGGCATATTTGATGAGAAGTGTCTACAGGCAGAAAAAATTGCACCAAAGGTGTTTTCTGAGAGGAGCTTTTGAGCATAATTTATGCACATAGATGTATTCCGATGGCCAGTATAAATTAATAGTTTGGCCAGTAGAATGCATTTATGCTCAACGCCATCCGTGCATAGGCTGCATTAAAGGCATTTGTTTCTGCCAAGTTCTGGCAGAAAAAATGCACCATCTTTTGAGAATAAATTCATAGATCCATGTGCATAAGGCCTTACCCTAGGTTTACAGCTCTGCATTACGTGTTGGCTGCATTTGTGCGGGCACAGCAGCCCATTCAAATGAACTGGCTGCTGTGCTTGCACTTCTGCAAAAAAATAAATGCATGCACCTTTTCAAAAATGCGGCCACAGGGAAATCTCATGGTGCATGCAATTTTCCTGCGGTTCCCGCACACACACTGTGATTTTACATGTGTGGGGGTACCATTCAGAATGAATGGCAGCCCTGTGTGTTTTCACAGAGCAGTGCATTTTCAGCTACCCACTGGGGGTGGTTGCGGGTGCAGCAATTGCAAAGCCTTAAACTAAAAGAGAAAAAAAAATCTACTGATGTGCTCTCACTTTAAAAAGGCCATAATGTTCAGCAAAATATTTATAAATGTAATAAATATTACTTGTAAATTCAAAAAGGTGCACATTATTGCAATGTACAGCAACACACATCCATGTTAGTGTAATGTGAAACAGGTCATTTGAATTGTAACAAAATGCACTAAGAAAGCAGGCTTATATTGCAGTGCAACACAACGCACAGTAACGCCCTACCATGCCTTGTGATGCGCAGATTTACATAAAATGTTGCATATATGATTTGTTTTGTCTGCATGGGATCCAGTTCTCACCTGTCTTCTGTCACTTAATCCTATCCAGATATCTGTAGGTATTCCAGGGACTTGGCTGTTCACAAGATCAAACACAAAAATATTTTCATCCCAGCTGAGGAGAAAAAAAAAAGAAGAAAGTGGTACATTAGGCCGCATAACTCATGAGGCTACCTGGTTCCCATATAGATCTTTACCATGCATAACTGGGAATAAACCAAAAAAGCCTATTCGACTCTATTTTAGAACTATAATGTTGTGCTCAGTATACATGCACACACACACATAGGCATATAACACGCACATTCATTTTAAGAGGGAAGTTTCAGGAAAAAAGCTTAAATATTAAATAAGGAACTTTGAAGCAAAATAAGGGTCAGTGCCCATCTGCAACCTCACCATTGCCATCAGAGCAGCCTGATCAATGCCCATCTGCAGCCTCACAAGTGCCATCAATGCAGCCTCATCAGTCAATATCAATGCAGCCTCACCATTGCCATCAATGCAGCAGCCTCACCATTGCCTTCAATGCAGCAGCCTCACCATTGCCTTCAATGAAGCAGCCTCACCATTGCCTTCAATGAAGCAGCCTCACCATTGCCATCAATGCAGCAGCCTCACCACTGCCATCAATGCAGCCTCATCAGTCCATATCAATGCAGCCTCACCATTGCCATCAATGCAGTAGCATTGTAGTAGTAAAATTGAAGTATTGGCGTATAACACGCACGCGCTATTTGCACCCGATTTTCATGGTGAAAAAGTGAGTGTTATACGCCAGTAAATACAGTGTATGTATATATATATATATATATATATATATATATATATATATACAGGACTCAAAATTTCAAGTCCTGAGCTACTAGCCAGGCCTCAAGGGTTACTCACCACCAGTTGCCCCACCCAACCAGCCCCGCGCCTAATTCCGCCCCTAAACATGCCCTCATAAATTATCTCATGAAATGACACCTAAATGTATTATGCAGTATTAAGTTATAAAAATAAATATTAACAACTGTATCCGTGCCCACCAATGTAGGCTGTGTGTGTCCCTCATGCAGCCTTGTGCCCACCAATGCAGCCTTGTGCCCACCAGTGCAGCCTTGTGCCAAGTGCCCACCGTGCAGCCTTGTGCCAACCAATGCAGCTTCGTGTTCACCATGCAGCCTTGTGCCCAGTGCCCACCAATGCAGCCTTGTGTCCACCAATGCAGCCTTGTGCCCACCAATGCAGCCTTGTGCCTAGTGTCCACCAATGCAGCCTTGTGCCCAGTGCCCACCAATGCAGCCTTGTGCCCACCAATGCAGCTTTGTTTCCAGCATGCAACCTTGTGCCCAGTGCCCATCACGCAGCCTTGTGCCCACCAATGCAGCCTTGTGCCCACCAATACAGGCTTGTGCCCAGTGCCCACCAATGCAGCCTTGTGCCCACCAATGCAAACTTTTGCCCACCAATGCAACTTTGTGCCCACCAATGCAGAAGTGTGCCCACCATGCAGCCATGTGCCCACCAATGCAAACTTTTGCCCACCAATTCAACCTTGTGCCCACCAATGCAGCCGTGTGCCCACCATGCAGCCGTGTGCCCACCAATGCACTTTTGTGTCCACCATGCAGCCTTGTGCCCACCAATGCAGCTTTGTGTCCACCATGCAGCCTTGTGCCCACCAATGCAGCTTTGTGTCCACCATTCAGCCTTGTGCCCACCAATGCAGCTTTGTGTCCACCATGCAGCCTTGTGCCCACCAATGCAGTCTTGTGTCCACCATGCAGCCTACCTGTGCAGAGGAGGAGAGTAACAAGAGAGCCGCCCAGGTGTTCAGAGCACAGCGCGGGGAACACAGCGATAACAGCTTTCATTTCAATTGCAGAGTTCCCGCCGCGCAACATCATATACAGCCCCACCCCCTGGCTGGGGAACTTTGATTGCCAGATCACCCGTCACTGGGATTGGACGGGTGATCTATCTATCAAAGTCCCGGGACCAGGAGGAGGGGCTGTATCTGACAGCGAGCAGCGGGGAACACGGCTATTGAAATGAAACCTGTTATCCCTGATAAAGCTGTTACCAGTTGCCCCACCCAGCCAGCCCCACCCCTAATTCCACCCCTAAACACACCCTCATAAATTATCTCATGAAATGACACTTAAATGTATTATGCAGAATCAAGTTATAAAAATAAATATTAACAACAACTGTATCCGTGCCCGCCAATGCAGGCTGCTTGTGTCCCCCATGCAGCCTTGTGCCCACCAATGCAGCCTTGTGCCCACCAATGCATCCTTCTGCCCACCATGCAGCCTTGTGCCCACCAAAGGAGCTTTGTGTCCACCATGCAGCCTTGTGCCCACTAATGCAGCCTTGTGCCTACCAATGCAGTTTTGTGTCCACCATGCAGCCTTGTGCCCAGTGCCCACCATGCAGCCTTGTGCCCACCAATGCAGCTTTGTGTCCACCATACAGCTTTGTGCCCACCAATGCAGCTTTGTGTCCACCATGCAGCCTTGTGCCCACCAATGGAGCTTTGTGTCCACCATGCAGCCTTGTGCCCACTAATGCAGCCTTGTGCCTACCAATGCAGTTTTGTGTCCACCATGCAGCCTTGTGCCCAGTGCCCACCATGCAGCCTTGTGCCCACCAATTTAGCTTTGTGTCCACCATGCAGCCTTGTGCCCACCAATGCAGCTTTGTGTCCACCATGCAGCCTTGTGCCCACCAATGCAGCTTTGTGTCCACCATGCAGCCTTGTGCCCACTAATGCAGTCTCGTGTCCACCATGCAGCCTACCTGTGCAGGGGAGGAGAGGAACAGGAGAGCTGCCCAGATGTTCAGAGCACAGCGCGGGAAACACAGCGATAACAGCTTTCATTTCAATTGCCGTGTTCCCGCCGTGCAATGTCATATACAGCCCCACCCCCTATATACAGGGCTTTTTTTCAGGGGGAACTTGGTGGAACTCAGTTCCCCCACCTCTGGCTCAGACCCTCTGGTGCGTGCTCACCAAAATCACTTGGTTTCTGTGTTTACAAGTGACAGCTCTGCACTCTGTATGTAATGCAAACCTGGTAATGCCCCTTTAGGACCCTCCTACTGTTTTAGTGAAATTTGACTGAACACACCCACTATTTGATGTGATTTGGAGGGTGTGTGTGAGGGGAGGGGTTTTGTGGGGCTGTGGTTAAGTTCCAGCACCTATTGTTTGAGAAAAAAAGCCCTGTATATACATATATATATTTAAAAAAACATACCATAGGGATCATTTACATGTTTCAGTTTGCTCAGTAAAAGTGTATTCATTTTGCAGATTTACACTAGGGATAAGCCGAACACCCCCCAGTTCGGTTCGCACCAGAACTTGCGAACAGGCAAAAAATTTGTGCAAACACGCCAACATCATTAAAGTCTGTAGGACACAAACATGAACAATCAAAAGTGCTAATTTTAAAGGCTTATATGCATGTTATTGTCATAAAAAGTGTATGGGGACCCAGGTCCTGCCCCAGGGGACATGTATCAATGCAAAAAAAAGTTTTAAAAAATGCTATTTTTTCAGGAGCAGTGATTTCAATAATGCTTAACCACTTCCGGACCGCTCACTGTATATATACGTCATTTTTTTGAAGATGGATATCTCGGTAACGGCAGCAGTTGCTGCCACAACCGAGATATCCATCTTTACAGTGAGCGATTCTCTACAAGATAATGGTGGTCTCAGCGGCGGGTTCGCCGCGAGATCACCGTTATCGGCGGCGGGAGAGGTGCCACCCCCCCTCCCGCCGCTCTCCCGCACCCTCCGCCGCTTACCGGAGCCGTCGGTAACGGCGGAGGAGATCGGGTCCTGTCAGTGCTTCGGTATAGAGACGAGTGAGGCCAAGATGGCGCCCACCCGTCTCCATACCATGTGACGGCCGGAGCGGCATCATAACGATGGCTCCGCCCACTCTCTTAAAGGCACAAATTTTTTAAATGTCATTTTTTTAAACGACTTTTTTTTTTTTTTTTTTTTTTTTTGCATTTTAGTCTAAATATGAGATCTGAGGACTTTTTGACCCCAGATCTCATATTTAAGAGGACCTGTCATGCTTTTTTCTATTACAAGGGATGTTTACATTCCTTGTAATAGGAATAAAAGTGATCCAAATTTTTTTTTTTTTTAAAACAGTGAAAAAATGAATAAAATAAAATAAAATAAATAATAAAAAAAAAAAAAAAAAAATTTTTAAAGCGCCCTGTCCCGACGAGCTCGCACGCAGAAGCGAACGCATACGTGAGTAGCGCCCGCATATGAACACGGTAGTCAAACCACACATGTGAGGTATCGCCGCGACCGGTAGAGTGAGAGCAATAATTCTAGCCCTAGACCTCCTCTGTAACGCAAAACATGCAATCTGTAGAATTTTTTAAACGTCGCCTATGGAGATTTTTAAGGGTAAAAGTTTGACGCTATTCCACGAGCGGGCGCAATTTTGAAGCGTGACATGTTGGGTATCAATTTACTTGGCGTAACATTATATTTCACAATATAAAAAAAAATTGGGCTAACTTTACTGTTGTCTTATTTTTTTTTTCAAAAAAGTGAATTTTTTCCAAAAAAAGTGCGCTTAGAAGACCGCTGCGCAAAAAAAAAGTATTGCAATGACCGCTATTGTATTCTCTAGGATGTTAGAAAAAAAACAATATATAATGTTTGGGGGTTCTAAGTAATTTTCTAGCAAAAAAACCTGTTTTAAACTTGTAAACACCTAAAATCCAAAACGAGGCTGGTCTTAAAGTGGTTTTAAAGTGAAACAATAAAAATTAAATATTCCTTTAAATATCATGCCTGGGGGGGTCCCCTTAGTCTGCCTGTAAAGTAGTGCATCTTTCCCGTGTTTATAACAGAACTACAGCAAAATGACATTTCTAAAGGAAAAAATTTCATCCAAAACTGTTTGCAGCTGTAATGTATTGTCGGATCCCAGCAATACAGGTAAAAATCATTGAAATTAAAGGCATGGGTTCCTCCCCCAGTTCATTGCCAGGTCCGCACCAAAATTAAAAAAAAAAATTGTGCGACGGTCCCCCCCAAAATCCATACCAGGCCCTTCAGGTCTGGTATGGATATTAAGGGGAACCCTGCGCCAACATTTTTTAAAAAATGGCGTGGGATTCCCCCCCTAAAATCCATACCAGGCCCTTCAGGTCTGGTTTGGATTTTAAGGGGAACCCCAAGCCAAATTTTTTTAAAAATGGCACGGGGGTCCCCCCCAAAATCCATACCAGACCCTTATCCAAGCAGGCAACCTGGCAGGCTGCAGGAAAAGGGGGGGAACGAGAGAGTCCTGAACCATACCAGGCCACATGCCCTCAACATGGAGAGGATGTTTTGGGGTCCCCCAAAAACACCTTGTCCCCATGTTGATGGGGACAAGGGCCTCTTCCCCGCAAACCTTGCCCGGTGGTTGTTGGGGTCTGCGGGCAGGGGGATTATCAGAATCTGGATGCCCCCTTTAACAAGGGGACCCCCAGATCCCGGGCCCCCCTATGTGAATGGGTATTGTACCCCTACAAATTCACGCAAAAAAGTGTCAAAACAGTAAAAATTATAATAGACAGTTTGGGACAAGTCCTTTATTAAAAAATAAAAAATGTCCCGCGATGTTTATCGTTGATCATAGTGCCCGACGACCCGAGAAAAAAAAAAACTGAAAAACTTTGCCACGATGGGAGGCTCCCACCCACTGCAGCCTTTTTGCGCTGACAGCTCTTAAATGGCTAAGGGTGGGGCCACCCAGTGACGTAAGCGGGGGACCCTGCCCCCTTCTGACGTCATACCAGACCTGAAGGGCATCATATGGATTTTGGGGGGATCCCCACGCTATTTTATTTTAAAAAATTGGCGCAGGGTTCCCCTTCACCACTTCAATACACTATAAGATATATACTACACTGCCCGAATATAGATTCTACACTGAATATCTAATCTACACTAAATGCAGAGTATATGCTAGGCTGTATATATATATATATATATATATATATATATATATATATATATATATATATATATACATATATATATATATATACATACACACACATATACTAGACTGTATTTATATCAAATACACTGCCTGCACACCACTAACTAAGCTGCCTAATCTCTCTTCCATTATTATACTATACAGCCGCCGTGTAAGCTGCAGCCTTATATAGTGTGGGGTGTGGACTTAGCCCCCTGAGCCATGATTGGCCAAAGGCACCCTACCTTTGGTGTATTATGGCTCTCTCAGCAGAGCGCGCTGTGATTGGCCAAAGCATGCAGGTCAGGTGCATGCTTTGGCCAATCATCATACAGCAATGCACTGCAATCTCGCAGTGCATTATGGGGCATTCCGCGGTGCTCAAATTTCCCGCGAACGCCCCATATGTCCAGTTCGTTTTAGAACAAACGAACACCCGATGTTCAAGTCGAACTTATGTTCGACTCGAACCGTGGGCTCATCCCTAATTTACACACCGCAGCTCACTTGAAGGCTGCGTTTAAATGTGAACAGGGCACATTACTATTATTATACAGGATTTATATAGTGCCAACAGTTTGCACAGTGCTTTACAATATAAATGGAGACAGTATAGTTACAATTCAAAAAATACAAGAGGGTTAGAAGGGCCCTGCTCATAAGAGCTTACAATCTAATAGAAAGCAACTGTTTCTAATGCAAAAAAATGCTGATCTCTGCAAGTGCAATTGAACCCCTCAGGGTGGAAATTTACATTGGCCCTCTGAAAAGTGATCTGTGGTGAATCACTTTTCAGAGGATGCTTGCCAGGCAGTAAGGAGGCATTATGTCGCTTCCTTGCTGTCTGTTTTAACCCCTAAAAGCCAGCACCATTATGTCATAACTGCGATTGCGGCATGGCCTCTATTTACTGCCCGCCAAAAGTGACAGTGAGCATTCTTTTTGCCACACTGCAATGCTAAACAACACAGCTGAAGCATGTTAATACCCCCCACCTCCACAGCTGCCTTTGGAATTTAAGGGCAATGGTTTCGGAGGTAGTAAAAATGCAACTTAACTGCATGTTTTTAGCATCCCCCATCTCCACACTCGCAGGTATAAACTAACCCTAAGACAATGTGTTAGTTTTGTATATTTGTTCAGCAAAAATTGGGCTAAACAGACAATAAGGAGAGATCACATCTTCTCCACCACCTGTCAATCGCCTCTAAAAACACATATCGCTCTTTAGAGGAGCGGTGGCTTTAGTTTAGACGCTTTAGTGACACTTTAAATACATGTCATAAATCCTAATTTATGTACAGTTGTGAGTATTTTTCCATATTTCTAATTACTCTACATATAAGTTTACCTTAAAGCAAGTTTTTAGTTTTAGGTTCAGTAGTCCATAAAAGTAAACCTGTCATGAGAGAAATATGAGGGTTGTTGTTGTTGGCCTATTTCTGAAAATAATAGCCACATGGCTGGCTGAAGCAAGATGAGTATGCAAATCATGAGTTCTATTTCTTGCTACGTGCTTATTCCAGATCTGTGTCCCACAAAGTATTGAAACTAAAGCTTGGAAGGAGGTCATCACAGATACATCATTGTAACACTACAAACTCCATTTAATAAAAAAATTAATATAATAATGCAATGTCAGGTTTTGAGCAAAAATAAAAATTGAATAAAAATATTGGTGTTTAGCTGTTAGGTAAAACCTTGGCCAAATATAAATGTGTGCCATTATCTTCAGGTCTTGTTTTAATTGTGGAACTTAGAGAATGAAGAGGAAGCTCCGATTGGGGCCACCAGAATAGATTTTAATAGCTTTGCTAAATGAGGGTCAATATACACTTTATTACCAAAAGTATTGAGACCTGCCTTTACACGCACATGAACTTTAATGGCATCCCAGTCGTAGTCCATAGGGTTCAATATTGAGCTGCCCCCCCTTTGCAGCTCTAACAGCTTCAACTCTTTTGGGAAGGCTGTCCACAAGGTTTACAAGTGTGTCTATGGGAATGTTTGACCATTCTTCTAGAAGCACATTTGTGAGGTCAGGCTCTAATGTGGACAAGAAGGCCTGGCTCGCAGTCTCCGCTCTAATGCATCCCAAAGGTGTTCTATCGGGTTAATGTCAGGACTCTGTGCAAGCCAGTCAAGTTCCTCCACCCAAATCCCCGCTCATCCATGTCTTTATGGACCTTGCATTGTGCACTGGTCCAATTCATTTGGTGGAGGTGGGATTATGGTGTGGGGTTGTTTTTCAGGGGTTGGGCTTGGCCCCTTAGTTCCAGTGAACTCTTAAGGTGTCAGCATACCAAGATATTTTGGACAATTTCATGCTCCCAACTTTGTGGGAAGAGTTTGGGGATGGCCCCTTCTTGTTCCAAGATGACTGCGCACCAGTTCACAAAGCAAGGTCCATAAAGACATGGATGAGTGAGTTTGGGGTGGAGGAACTTGACTGGCTTGTCCTGACCTCAACCCAATAGTACACCTTTGGGATGAATGGAGACTGCGAGCCAGGCCTTCCGTCCAAATCAGTGCCTGTCAAGCATTCCCATAGACACAAACCTAAACCTTGTGGACAACCTTCATAGAAGAGTTGAAGCTGTTATAGCTGCAAAGGGTGGGCCAACTCAATATTCAACCCTATGGACTAGGACTGGGATGCCATTAAAGCTCATATGTTTGTAAAGGCAGGGGTCCCAATACATTTGGTAATATAGTGTAATTATAACTGAAGCCTGAAATGCCATTTGCAAGCTTTATTCATACAGTAGTTGTCAGCGCTTCTGATGTCAAAGAGCCACTTCTTGAATAATAATCACACTTTTGGACATCCAGTATAGAAGCAACATAGGTTCATTTTAAGGCCACTAAGGGGAAGCTGAACTACAACATTATCTATGTATGTTCTCCAGGGTCAGTAGCAACAAATAAAAGCCATAGACAGTAATCAGAGCATGAAGCTGGATAACCAAGCTTGCTCAGTTGCAGTGTCCTGTGTGATAATAAACACAGGCAGTGTGGCTGGCATTACCAAACATGCAAAATTACTCCCAGCAAATGGAAAGAGCCAATCAGTTCATGTGCTGACAAGGAGCATTGGAAGAGAAAGAAAAGTGAGCAAGATATGAGTTTGCTCTCTAAACTTTGATCATAGGGAGTCACTCACTTTGCACTGCCTCTATCCATAAAACTAGGTGACATTATAATCTCCACCTCATCCAACCAGAGAACGTGTGTGTGTGTGTATATATATATATATATATATATATATACACACACACACACACACACACACACATATACAGACACACACTCTTATAAATAAATGTAAATAGTAGAGCAGTGGACAGTGTCAGTAGGGCAGAGGTTGGTGTCACTATGGCAGTGGATGTGTCAGACCCCCGATGTCTCATTTTTGAGACAGAGAAAGGGCCTGAGGAGATTGCACAGTCTATGGCTTCAGCTGCACTGGACAGTGAATGAGAAGAAAGTTCTCTGTGCTGAGCGGCTTCCTGTTCATTCACAAACTGAACCATAATAAACACAGTTTACTATGCTTCAGTTATGAATGAACACAGTGAGGGGCCTGGGCAGCAGGGGTAATCTGTGCCACACAGGGTAATTAGAGTTTGTCCAGGCACATCTGGCACACGCCTATGCCAACTACCCCAGTGATCGTCAGCTTCTCTAGCTATCTTCAGCTGTAAGACAAGTATTGTTAAAGAGTTCCACCGAAAAAAAATACAATTTTAAGTCAGCAGCTACAAATCCTGCAGCTGCTGACTTTTAAAATATGGACACTTACCTGTCCAGGGTGCCCACGATGTCGGCACCCGAAGCCGACCTGTCCCTCGGCTCCTGGGTGGAGGCGCCAGCATCTTCAGTAAGGGAATCAGGAAGTGAAGCCTTGCGCCTTCACAGCCTGGTCCCCTACTGCGAATGCGCGAATCCGCTGCGCGTTCTGAGTGGTTCCTGCTGTCTTCTGGGACCTGTGTGTCTCCCAGAAGACAGCAGTGGGGGGGACAGAGGAGGGGCCGGACATGGTGTAGATCACCATGGATACTGCGGCGATCTTTTGCCGGAAGTAGGAGCAAATACCTGTATTAGACAGGTATCTGCTCCCCTTACCCCCCTGAAAGGTGCCAAATGTGACACCGGAGGGGGGAGGGGGGGTTAACCGGACAGCAGAAGTTCCATTCTTGGGTGGAACTCTGCTTTAAGTTACAAGACTGGATAAAGCTGAATTCTATGTATGATCTTTATTGCATACTTACAATGGTCCAGCTTGGCATAATGTACAGTAGTACATTATACCAAGCTGCACAATGTAAGTATGCAATAAAGATCATACATAGAATTCAATTTTAACCAGTTCCCCCCCAATCTATAACAATATGATGGCTGGGCTGGCCTCTCGTGGGTCCAGGTGCACATCATATGACGTCCTCCTGTGTCACGCCCCGATCTGTCACCAGCTGCGTCCATCCAGCGGACGTTTGTTGCCTGTACCATTTGACCGCTGTGACCAACCACAGCAGGTCACTTGACAGTTGTACACAATGGATGGTTTCCTTTTTATGCCATCCATTGTGTACAATTGTGTTGCTAGCTGTGATTGGTCAGTGTGATAAAAAAAAATCCTGATCACTTCCCCAGAGTAGTACAATGTTACTATGGTAACATTATATTGCTCTGGTCACAGTGTATTAAAGAAATAAAAATAAAAAAATGTAATAAAAAATAATAAAATAAAATAATACTATGTAACATTATATTGCTCTGGCCACAGTGTATTAAAGAAATAAAAATAAAAAATGTAATAAAATATAATAAAATAAAAAGAAATTGAAAACAAATTATTAAAATGTTTTGTTTTTTTTCGTACTGTCACCAGTCAGTGTCCCTGATCACCGCCACACCAGTTATATGATAATGCTGTACTGGACTGGTGGCAGTATGTAAAGAAAAAAAATTTTTTTGAAAATTATGAAAAAAAACTTGCCATGCCTCTTACTAAATACTTTGGACTGTCCATTTTCCAAAAAAGGGGTAATTTGGGGTGTATTTGTACTGTCTTGGCGTTTTTGGGCCTCATGAATGATTGATCAGGATTGATCAATGTTCAGATATATACTATAGTTTGTGGACTCTATACCTTTCACACAGACTAAATAGTATTAGTATATAGTATAGTACAAATTTGAATTATTTGTGTATACTAATCTATTAGAATGGATTTTGACCCAAACTTATGAAGGACATTTATTTATTTGCAAAATTTTAACAGAAATGAAGAAAAATGCATTTTTTTTTCAAACTTTTTTTTTCATTTATTTAGCAAAAAGTAAAAAACCCAGTGCTGATTAAATACCAATAAAAGAAAGCTCTAGTTGTGTGAACAAAATGGTAAAAAGTTAGTTTGGGTACAGTGTTGCATGACTGCGCAATTGTCACTGAAAGTGCGACAGAGCTGAAAAACGAAAATTGGCCTGGGCATGAATGGGGTAAAAGTGCCCAGCATTGAAGTGGTTAAGCTGCCCTCCTGAGGATAATACAAATTCTATTTGTTTTTTTTTTCTTAATTGCTGGCTTCTTAGTTGCCAACCTGAGGATTCCAGTACTACCTCAAAAGGGTCCCCTCAAAAAAGGGAAATTCTTCCACAACATTCTAAAATGAGGGTATTGTTACCTCATACCAGGTACCTTAATGGGACGCAGATAGCAGATTTCTCACTGTATTCAAAACTTTCTGTTCTGTGGTCAGCTGTCATTTAAATAACAATTAATTCCAGATTGAGAAAATGTACAAAAATATCCACGCCAAGAACATCACTGTGGGTATCAAATCAGAGGATTGCCAATTGAGTGCATTTTTTAAAAGGCAGCTTATCTCTATATAGCATAAGCAATGTTAATAGAAGTATGTGGCATGTATGCAAATAAAATGGTAAAAATAGGGCTGTGTCTCACATACTTGATCTTAGGAAAGCAGGCATGAACAGTATTAGTTATGAGAAGGCAATAAAAACAGGCTTATGTTTTGGCTCCTGTGAAGAAGTCACCATACCATACCTGTGGATAGAAACTAATTTGGCAGTTGTCCTGCCGAGCGAAAACTCCGCACAGTAAAAGTCTGCTTCTGCCCATGTTTTATTCATTGGGAAAAACCTGTAGCAGTTCCCGTTGTATTCGGTCCAAAACAGAGGGCAGGCGAATGGCTGGCTCACATCAGTAAACGCTGAGAGGGAAAAGAATGGCACAGTGTTGATTTTCCTGGAGGCAAACATTTATCTAGTTAAACCTTATTTTATTACTGAGTACATGTATATATGAGTGCATACGCCTTGTATACTACTTGGCTTATTCAATAGGGGAGCAAAGATAGAAGTGATAACATGTTAAGGTCAGTAACTCACAGTTACCAAAGGAAAATTATTTCTTAAAGTGACACTAAATAATATTATAATTCTCCATAAATAGTCTATACACATACACTACTTAATAAAGTGTTTATTAACCCCCCCAAAAATAAGATCCTGGTCCCTTAAAGCAGATTAAACAGCACAGTGCTTGTGCTGTGTTATCTGCCCCTCTAAACTGGAAAAAACCTGGCTAATCCTGCCACTTCCTGTATTGTGTACAGGGCCGGACTGGCCTACGGCTGCCTGCCCTGGGGCCGCTTTGATCTATGCGGCAGTGCTCACCTATCTCCTCCTCCTCCTCCTGCCTACTTGTCACACAGTGGGGAACCGCTGTGTGACGGAGCTGAGTGTGAAAAGTTTGAGAATGGGAGCACCACTGGGATGGGGATCATGGGAGAAGTCAGACGTGTGTGGACTGTGGAGAGGAGACTATAGGAAAACAAGAGCCATCAAGCTTGAGCCAACTGACTGATCCCTGCAAGGTGCACCTGAGAGGAGGTCAGTGACAGCGCCGCCAGTCCATTCTGAAGGGGGGGGGTCACTGATGTAAGGGAAAGTAAATACAATAATGTAAGTGAGCACTGATATAAAGGTTCACCCCTATATAATTAACCCACCCCCCCTTACCCTAGTGTATTCTTTCTGCGGAAGGTGGTCTCTGGTCTCTTGCTCCACTTTTACTACTTTTAACTGAAATTTACTGTTTTATATATATACTGTATATATCTCTGTCTATCTATCCCTAGCCCTATGTGCTTTCATTTATATCTTATCTATATATAATACACTCTTCAAATGTGCTTTAAAATGCATGGTTTTCCCAGTTTATGAACAAGAAAATAATGACATTATGATGGTTATAATGTTGGGCTGGTATAATGATGCTATGGGGCTGGTATGAAATTATTTCCAGGGCTGGGTTTTATCCCCAGTCCGGCCCTGATTGTGTATTGTGTACCCTGCGCTGACAACAAAAATTATGGCTGCTGAGCCCTGACAACCGTGGTCAGAGTACGTCCCTTGGTCATCCACAGCTGTCCTCTCTGCTCTCCTCTCTCCCCCTCATCCTCCCTGCCTGTCAGTTCTGTGTCTGTGTCTCTGTCTCCGAACCGCCCCCCCACCGTCGCTATTATTAAAAATATAAAACTTACAATAATCACTGCCAGCGCCTCTATTATAGGCTAATATGGGCAGATATACCAAACTGTGTACGTTTTATCTAAAAATGAGGCTTGTAAATAACCATTTAGAGCTATCTTCAGGCCGGTAACATGACTCGCGGCCGCTTTACATCTCCATAGTTACATAGTTACCGTATATAGTAGGTGAGGTCGATCAAGTTCAACCTATGTGTGTGATTATATGTCAGTATTACATTGTATATCCCTGTATGTTGCGGTCGCTCAGGTGCTTATCTAATAGTTTCTTGAAACTAACGATGCCCCCCGCTGAGACCACCGCCTGTGGAAGGGCAACTGAGCAAATTTCAGTGTTTTTGATTTGATTACATTATTGAATAATTTTTATTATTATTATATTATTATTTAGTATAATTATTTATAGTTATTTATTATATTAAAATTTATGATTTCATGTTTCAAACTTTATCATACCCAAGATGTCTACTAGACTCTGGTTTGGACAGATTTAAGTGAGTTATTCCTAAGAATTACAGGCCTACAATATAAAACGCCAAATTTCCATGCAAAATAATGGTACCGCTTTCAGCATCAAAAATATGAAATAATCATACCGCCAGGGAGGTTAATGGTCCTGTAATCTATTTTGTATTAAAGTAGAACTATTGGCAAACCTTTGTTTTTTTTTTCATTTTGGACAGAGCAAGGGCACTGCTGGCAGATTTTTTTTTTAACCATTTGTGTCCTATTGCGGAGATTTCACTTCCTGTCCCATATCCATACAGAAAGTGAGAGGAAATCTCTGCAAATAAAGGGAATCCCTTGAGGACCCCAGAAATATTGTCCCCATTGGAAGATTTCCCCTCTATTACTTTTCTAGGGACAACCTAAAATTTGGGATTTTCTTTGACT
Organism: Lithobates clamitans; assembly: GCA_037952925.1. NCBI lineage: Eukaryota > Metazoa > Chordata > Amphibia > Anura > Ranidae > Lithobates > Lithobates clamitans. The sequence goes on from JBBGZY010001537.1 coordinate 1,132,193, forward strand.
TTCATTGATCATGAACAGGACAAATAAAGAGGGCACAGACAGCGATAAAAACTGACAAGCATTCTAATTCATCTGCATTCTATCCAAAACTAAAAAAAAAAAAAAGTTTTGCAGAAAAAAAAATGGGGATTTGGAGGAGAACAGCAATGTAAGGTACTTTTGTGAGTTAAGGATACACACTTGAATAAAATTTTCATTTTTAAACCAGAGTTTAGGGGTTGATTTACTAAAAGTGGGGAGTGCAAAATCTGGTACAGCTGTTCATGGTAGCCAATGAGCTTCTAACTTCAGCTTGTTCAATTAAGCTTTGATTTAAAAAAAACCTGGCTGCTGGTTGGTTTCAATGCAAAGCTGCACCAGATTTTGCACTCTCTACTTTTAGTAAATTAACCTCTTAGTTTCATTTTAAAGTAATATTAAAAACTCAGCATTTTCTATTTTTAACACACTGAGCAAACTATTTGTTAAAATTCTCATCCCAGCGCTTGTAGTTTACAGCTTTCAATGATGCTTGTTCCTGCTCTTTCTGTGCTGCTTCCCTGAACTTCTGGTCGTTACAGGATAAGGCCGGGTTCACACTGGTACGACAAACGCTCTGACATTGGGAGCTCATGTCGCATGACGTGTGAAAATCAATGTTTCCCTATAGGAGCCGTCTTAACTGGTCCGACACAAGTCGGTCCGACTCTGAAAATGCTCCCTGCACTACTTTGGTCCGACTTTGGTCCTACTTCAGCCCAATTAATATCACTGAAGCAGGATCAAAGTCGGATCGCCGTCTTAACTGACCCAAATTTGGCATGCAACTTGTGCTCTGATGATCTTGAAGGGGAACTCCACGCCAATTTAAAAAAAAAAAAACGGCATGGGTTCCCCCTCCAAGAGCATACCAGGGGAACCCCCACACCGAAAAATGGCATGGGGGTCCCCCCACGATCCATACCAGACCCTTAACTGAGCACACAGCCTGGCAGGTCAGCAAAGGGGGTGGGGACGAGTGAGCACCCCCCCTCCTGAACCATACCAGGCCACATGCCCTCAACATGGGCCCCCACCTGCGCCCCCCCACCCCCAAAACACCTTGTCCCTATGTTGATGAGGACAAGGGCCTCTTCCCGACAACCCTGGTTGTTGGTTGTCAGGGTCTGCAGGCAGGGGGCTTATTGGAATCTGGAAGCCCCCTTTAACAAGGGGGCCCCCAGATCCCGGCCCGCCATCCTATGTGAATGAGTATGGGGTACATTGTACCCCTACCCATTCACCTAAAAAAGTGTAAAAAATAAAACACATTACACATGTTTTTAAAGTAATTTATTAAGCAGCTTCGGCGTCTCTTCCGATCTCTTATCCCCTCTGTGTCCTCCGCTGACGTCTTCTGCCTCTGTTGGTTCTGCTCCCCTCTCCGGGTCTTCTCTGCACTCACTCTGGTTCTTCTCCCTCAGTCCACGGTCTTCTCCACTGTCCGGGTCTTCTCCGCTATCTTCTCACTCTTTTTCTTGCTCTTTTGCCCGGTCTTCTCCCTCTGTTCTTCTTCCGATGTTGACTCTCTGCTCTCTCCCGCTCTAATGCCGGGTGCGCGATGGGCCACTACTTATATTGGCATGGGGCGGAGTCACTGTGTGACATCATCCGGAGGCCCCGCCCCTTATTACATCACCGCCTGGGGCATGATGGGCGGTGATGTCATAAGAAGCGTGCCTCCAGTGACCCCATGCCAATATAAGTAGTGGCACACCGCGCACCCAGCATTAGAGCGTATTCAACATCGGAAGAAGAACAGAGGGAGAAGACAGCGAAGAAGACCGGGCAAAAAAGCGAGCAAAAGAGCGAGAAGATAACAGAGAAGACCCGGACAGCAGAGAAGATAGTGGACAGAGGGAGAAGAATCGGAGAGGGCTAGAAGTCATGAGCAGAGAAGACCTGTTGGTGGAGATGGAAGAAGAGCCGGAGAGGGGAGAAGAAGTCGGAAGAGACGGCAGAGCTGCCTTAATAAATTTTAACACCCTGTGTGCTGTGTTTTATTTTTGACATTTTTTTTAGATGAATGGGTAGGGGTACAATGTACCCCATACTCATTCACATAGGGTGGGGGGCCGGGATCTGGGGGCCCCCTTGTTAAAGGGGACTCCCAGATTCCAAGAGAGCCCCCCGCCCGCAGACCCTGACACAACCAATGGCCAAGGTTGTCGGGAAGAGGCCCTTGTCCTCATCAACATGGGGACAAGGTGCTTTGGGGTGAGGGGGTGCACGGCCCCCCATGCTACAAAGCACCCACCCCCCCATGTTGAGGGCATGCGGCCTGGTACGGTTCAGGGGGGGGGCACTCGCTCGTCCCCACCCTCTTTTATGACCTGCAGGGCTGTGTGTTCGGATAAGGGTCTGGTATGGATTTTGGGGGGACACCCATGCCGTTTTTTCGGCGTGGGGGTTCCCCTGAAAATCCATACCAGACCGAGGGGCCTAGTATGCTCTTGGAGGGGGAGCCCATGCCGTTTTTTTTTTTGCGTGGAGTTCCCCCTAAAGATTCATATCAGACACAGTGCCTGGTATTGTCGGGGATCAAAGTCAGATCCCTGTTCATTAAAGTCAGACGCATTTGGGACTTCAAGTCACAGGGCAAAAGGAGTTCCAGTGGTACGACTGTCGTGTCGTACCAGTGTGAACCCACCCTAAAGTTTTTATATAAATAAATAAAAGCTGATCATTGTAAGCACCCCTGTAACTGGTAAATGGTTTGTCTTAAAACTCTAAACTACTACATTAGCAGGAGAACTTGTTCTTTTGAAAAAACAACAGACCTACTGGCTAGATAACCAAAAAAAAATAAAGGAAAGAATGCCTAAAAAAATAAAACTAATGCAGCCGTTCAAGAATCGGTAAGCTGCAATATAATAAATATTTTTGGGTTTTTTACCGCTTTAAGGATAGGTAAATTGCAACATTTTTGGGTGGGTTGCAATAGGGAGGATTTACCAAAACTGGAGCAGACAGAATGAGGGGAAACTGTGCATAGTAACTAATCAGCTCCTATCTTCAGCTTGTTCAGTTAAAGCGGTTGTATACCAGAGAGAAAAAAAGAAAAAAACTGTAAGGCAAAGGCATAATGAGCTAGTATGCATCGAATACTAGCTCATTATGAAATACTTACCTTAGAACGCCAAAATCCCACCAATAAATTAGCGCTTGCTCCAAATATTCAGAATAATAATGAGCTGCTAACACTGCAACCAGAATAATTGCCCAACGAATCAACATAAACAAAAACGTGTAGCGCTAAATGAAAAAAAAAAAAAGGCACCTTAGAAATAATGGGTTAGAAAGCCAATGCCTTATGTGTAATACAGCTAGAACGCAAGTAATTAATTCACATAGAGAAACACTAATAGAGACAAAACTGTTTATAAACTAGTCAGTGAATTAGAAACTGAATAGGTCATCACTTGAAAGTGGTGTGGAAAGCACCTTCACCAGCATACGTCATAAAGTCTTAGAAATGATGATATGCAGTGAATCATTAACAGTCCCGCTTAACTATGTTGAATGATGTATGAATGGACCAGTTTCAAAATATCACACCACAGTGTCTTCACAAACATGCAATGCACTCAGATGGTATAGATGGAGGCTTACCGGAGGGTTTGAACCCAAGACAGTGTATACTGCGAGGGTCAAACCGGCTTTTATTGCTCCCTGGCAATAGTAAGAAGACCTTGGCAGCCTGAAGATATCAAGGGGAGTTTTCTGAAGGCGTATTTTCTCCAAACACAACAGAAGTCCTTGCGTATGGCTCATAAAGGGTATAAAAAGGACCACATAGTGTAATACCGCAGTGGAGTGGAGTGGAGTCCTCCCTGCCGCCCCTTTTTATGTACAAGCGCTTTTTTAACATCTACATCATGTAAGTGTATTTCTTCAATTTTAATAAATACGGTTTCTACGGTATTACACTATGTGGTCCTTTTTATACCCTTTATGAGCCATACGCAAGGACTTCTGTTGTGTTTGGAGAAAATACGCCTTCAGAAAACTCCCCTTGATATCTTCAGGCTGCCAAGGTCTTCTTACTATTGCCAGGGAGCAATAAAAGCCGGTTTGACCCTCACAGTATACACTGTCTTGGGTTCAAACCCTCCGGTAAGCCTCCATCTATACCATCTGAGTGCATTGCATGTTTGTGAAGACACTGTGGTGTGATATTTTGAAACTGGTCCATTCATACATCATTCAACATAGTTAAGCGGGACTGTTAATGATTCACTGCATATCATCATTTCTAAGACTTTATGACGTATGCTGGTGAAGGTGCTTTCCACACCACTTTCAAGTGATGACCTATTCAGTTTCTAATTCACTAACTAGTTTATAAACAGTTTTGTCTCTATTAGTGTTTCTCTATGTGAATTAATTACTTGCGTTCTAGCTGTATTACACATAAGGCATTGGCTTTCTAACCCATTATTTCTAAGGTGCCTTTTTTTTTTTTCATTTAGCGCTACACGTTTTTGTTTACCTTAGAACACCTCCTGGTCACCACTAAGGGAGCGACATGTTCCCTCTGCGTTTTTTCCGGGTTCTCGGCTGCTAAGCTGTGAGTGTCCGGAACCGCGATGACGTCACTCCCACGCATGCACGCAGGAGTCCTCTTTCTGGCAAGGAGCTCTGATCTTCTGGTAGCATCCGCCGGACCTTCAGAGTGCATGCGCCGCTAACGTCAGCAGCTGCATGCAAGGTGAATATCTCCTAAACCATATAGGTTTAGGAGATATTCGTTTTACCTACAGGTAAGCCTTTTCATAGGCTTACCTATAGGTAAAAATCACCTACAGGGGTATACAATCGCTTTAAGCTGTGAAAATAAAAGCTAGAAACTGATTGGATGCCACGTACAACTGCTTCATATTTTCTCCAGTCTTAGTATATTCACTTTAATATGTTTTAATTCAGTTTTATCAAAGTCACAATTGTAGTTATGGGGTTTTGGTATGCAGTTATGGGAATTTAGGTACTGGGGGTAGGCCACCTTTTCTTCAAGCCAAACCCGAGCACTTTAGCGGCACATTTATTTTATTTTTTTAGACCAGCAGTCGGCACCCCCCATAAGAGACCCCCATTAGCTCAGAGTCCCCTTATATCAGTGCCCCCCCCATAGAGACCTACATTAGAGAGAGACCCCCATTCTGTTGTGTTGTCTATGCCTTACTGGCCTTAGTGGTAGGAGAGACAGTCACTGGAGCCACTGTGTGAGTGGTAACCGGCCAGAGTTAGGGAAGGAACCGGCTAAGTGTCTCTGAACCGACCGGAGTATCCCATGTGTGTGCACAGCGGCAGTGCCCTCACTCCCCAGTGGCACTGTGCTGAGACTGAGGACTGAGGTGTGTTTTCAGCAGGCGTCCTCTTTCTTCTTCCCACAGTAGGTATATGTAGGCAATATGTTGCCTCCTCACCACTTGTTTTAAACCCCCCAAGCTGCACTACAACTGTGTGCATTGCATGCAGTTGCGGGGAGGTTGAAGTGTGGCCCCATTCTCACGGAAGTGTGTGCTAAAAGTTATGAGGGGGTTAGGGTATAATTCCTGCCACAACTGCAAATCCAAATATTGCATCAGTGCAATCTATATACCTCCAGTTGCTGCCTCTTCAGCTTAAATAGGGGGAATGATAGGGAGCAGAAAAATGAGGCTCAGCAACATGTTTTATTGCCACAACCGCAAGTGTAAACAACCCAAGGCTAGGTTCACACTGTTGCGGGTGGTTGCATGTGCGGGACAGCATGTAAATGGCACCTATTCCCACAACCACCTGTAGGCAAAGTTCCCAGTTTTTTACAGATGTGCAAGGCTGCCATTTCTTATTGGCACCCCCACGCAACTGAAGATGCAGCACATTTTCAAATGTAGGAAATCGAATGGTCCCCAGCGACTGTGTTTTCATGAAGGTGCAGGGACCTTTGTCCTGTGTTTCCTGCAGGTACAGTAGCCCATTTAAATGAATAGGCTTCTGTACCCACACAAAATGCGAGTCACAGCAAATGCATTGGTGTGAACCTGACATAATAGTCAGCTAAAAGGAAATACATATAGCACAGTGCCTCCAAACATCATTCACATAATAGTACAAAGTCACTTTAAAAAATATTTCCACTAAGTACTCGCCTAATTAGCAAACGTATCCACAGTGCTCAGCTGAAAAGAGCAGAACATAGTTGCATTGTACCTGTAATTCTTCTGTGTTCTTGGGTTTAGTCTCTGCATTTTCTGTCTGCTTTTGTCCCAGTCTGTCAGCCCGCCCACCACATGCATTGCTTTAGAATTCTTAGCTCTGTCGGGGATGCAGTCCCGACATTTTCTGCATCTTCTGCCAGCTTCTACCCCTGCCCGCTGGCCCGCCCACCACCTGTAGCACTTCCATAGACTATGTTCTACAGGTCTGATAGGAGGTGGGCGGGCCAGTGAGCGGGTACAGAAAATGCCGAAAATGCCAGGACTCAAACTGGACAGAACTAAGAATTCTAAAGCAATGCAAATGGTGGGCACGCTGACAGACGGGGACAAAAGCAGACAGAAGATGTAGGACTCAACCCGAGCAGATCTAAGCATTCTAAAGCCTTGCTGGTGGTGGACGGGGACAGCAGCTGACAGTTTCGATCATGTCACTAAGATGCAGAAAGAACTGAAGCGGCCATTCCGGCTTCTCCCCTTGTACCAGCTCTGCCTGACAGATTGGGACTAGCTGTGTCCGGGTATCAGGAGGACAAAAACCCGGGAACAAGTTTCAAAACCTGGACTGTCTGGGTCATTCCCGTACAGGTGGCAACCCTATTTATCTGAGCTTAACCTATCCCCCATTACATACAATTTCAGACATACAATTTTCTAAATCCTCCTTGTCTGCAGTTACAGTGCAGATTGCAGACCAGTTGCATCTAAAGGCTAAGTTCACCTTTTTGGAACATATTAAATGTTACACCAATATTAAAGGTGTAACGTGTAACACTCTAGGTCTGCCCACCCCCTGGATTCCCCCTGACTTTCCATGATTTCCCCCATCCCCCCTACCTGTGACAACTATGAAGGAATTGCTTAAAGCCCAACTCCGAAAATTGAAAATTTCTCCTTGCAGTGGGGTTGTGCCCACACTGCAAGGGTTAACTGTTTGTTTAGAGCTAGGGAACACAAAAAGGATTTACTTACCCGATCCTTTGCTCCTCTATGCTGTTAGACTGGTCATCGCAGGCACCTTCTCCTCCATGCTCCAGCAATCTAAGATACTAACTTCATGCAGGGACCATAGCCCTGCATTGGCTATGACGATGCGTGGGACAGTCCACTGTCGGAGCATGGGGGAGCACTGTCTGCTGGGGAAGCAGAGGATCGTGTAAGTAAAAGTGCTTTCATTGTCCTCCAGAATAAAGGAGCAGTGAACCCCGGCAGTGTGGGCGCAGCCCTGCTGCAAGGGAGGATTTTCAATTTTCCCAGACTTGGGCTTTAAATGAAAAAAAAAATGGGCAATGCTGCAAAAAAAATCACTCATCTGACATCAACCTTATTGTGATAGCAAGTGCATATTCATTACATCAATTTTTCTGACTAGAATGTGAGATAAAGTATGATAAATAGTTTGTTTTTAGTAATTTCCTACATTAAGATATGTCTTTATGGGGTCTATTTATAATCCTTTTTATTCATTCAGACAACGTTTACCCAGGATTCACACAATTTGCTAATTAAACCCAATTAGAAAATGTGTGAATCTTGGGTTAAAGTCCTGTGAAAACATTTATAAATAGACCCCTATATGTGGGACATTAACCGCTTCAGCCCCGGAAGAATTTACCCCCTTCCTGACCAGAGCACTTTTTGCGATTCGCCACTGAGTCGCTTTAACTGACAATTGCGCGGTCGTGCGACGTGGCTCCCAAACAAAATTGAAGTCCCTTTTTCCCCACAAATAGAGCTTTCTTTTGGTGGTATTTGATCACCCCTGCGTTTTTTATTTTTTGCGCTATAAACAAAAAAATAACGACAATTTTGAAAAAAATGCATTATTTTTTACTTTTTGCTATAATAAATATCCCCAAAAATAATTAAAAAACATTTTTTTTCCCCAGTTTAGGCCGATACGTATTCGTCTACATATTTTTGGTAAAAAAAATCGCAATAAGCGATTATTGATTGGTTTGCACAAAAGTTATAGCGTTTACAAAATAGGGGATAGTTTTATGACATTTTTATTAATATTTTTTTTTTTTACTAGTAATGGCGGCCATCAGCGATTTTTTTTGTGACTGCGAAATTATGGCAGACACATCGGACATTTTTGACACATTTTTGGGACCATTGTCATTTATACAGCAATCAGTGCTATAAAAATGCACTGATTCCTGTGTAAATGACACTGGCAGTGAAGGGGTTAACCACTAGGGGGTGGGGAGGGGTTAAGTCAGTACTAGGGAGTGATTTCTAACTGTAGGGGGATGGGCTAGCTGTGACACATCACTAATCTCTGCTCCCGATGACAGGGAGCAGAGATCAGTGACACTGTCACTAGGCAGAACGGGGAAATGCTTGTTTACATCAGCATCTCCCCGTTCGTCCTCTCCGTGAGGCGATCGCAGGTATCCCCGCGGCGATCGAGTCCGCTGGACCCGCGACCCGATGAACGGAGCTCCCGCCCTTGCACGCGCGTGTGCCGCCGGTGGCGCGCACGCAATGGCACGGCGGGGAATTCAAATGGGACTTACAGGTACACCCATTTGCCCAGCCGTGCCATTCTGCCGACATACATCGGCGTGCGCCGGTCGGGAAGTGGTTAAAGGGATTGTAAAGTCTCATTTTTTTTGTGTATTAAAATAACAAACATGTTATACTTACCTGCTCTGTTGCAGTGGATTTGCACAGAGCAGCCTGGATCCTCCTCTTCTCGGGTCCATCTTCGGCTCTCCTGGCCCCTCCCTCCAAGCAGCTTGCTATGGGGCCACCCGAGCCAAGTGTCCATTCAGACATGGAGCTGTGGTTCGACCCGCTCCACTCTCTCTCCTGTTTGGCTAACTGAGTTTGATTGACAGCAGTAGGAGCCAATAGTGCCACTGCTGTGTCTCAACCAATCAGGAGGGAAAGTCACGAATGGATGAGATGGACATCGCTTTATAGAGATGGGGCTCAGGTAGGTATTAGAGGGGCTGGGGGGGGGCTGCTGCACAAATAAGGTTTTTTATCCTAATGCATAGAATGCATTAAGATAAAAAAAAAAACTTCTACATTTACAACCACTTTAAACCCATAGACCACAGTTCACTTTCACAATATGTAAATCTATCAAAGCTATATGTGTCAACAATGTGTAAATTAATATTAGTAGACAAATTCTGATTCTAAATTTCATGATGCTTAATTCACTAAGCTATAACACATGTTTTGCCGCAATGTTTCCTATTTCTAGCCATGTGACCTTTGTTTCAGTTCCTATTAGCTCTCATTGCTGACAACTAATGCTTGCTGATGCAAATAATGGGCATTAGTGGATATTCAGATAGTTTTCAATGTTTTTTTTTACTTTCTTTTTACACATATTTAAAAGATAAATAAATTGCAAGGCAAGAAAACGATTGCCTGCTTAGCCCCTCTTAAATGCAGTTCATTTAGCCTCAAGGTTGGCAAATATAAGCAAAGTGCAATTAGTAATATACAGTAAAGCACAAAGTAACATATTTAAACAGGGAAGGGAACTTTAAAGTTGTTGTATACCCTTTTTAAAATATTTTTACCTACAGGTAAGCCTATATTATAGCTTACCTGTATGTAAAATGAATATCTCCTAAACCTGTACGGTTGTGCTGTGGAGGTCCGGCTGACGGTCCGGCAGACGCTGCAAGACCTTGCCGAAAAGACGCGCATGCGCAGGACTGACGGCATTGCGGCTCTGGGTGCTCACAGCGCCTGGGGCAGCGGACCCGGAAGACATGCAGAGGGGAAATGTCAGCTCCCTGGGCGGTGACCGGGATCAGCTACCGACGCCTCATTCTAAGGTAAGTGTTTCATAATGAGCTAGTATGCGGTGCATACTAGCTCATTATGCCTTTTGCCTTCCAGGTTTAAAAAAAAAAAATCATTTTGTGCAGGTATACAACCGTTTTTAAGCACCAGGTCATTAAATGTTATTACAACATATGGCTACATTAAATAGTGTATGTATAATAAAATGACAACTATGAAGTGCACTCACCTTGACTGAGTTTAACCTCTGTCTGGGGAAAAGCCTGAGCTGTGAGCGCTGGTAATGCAAAAAAGATGAAGACGTCCCATGGAAGCGCAGCCATCACACAGTGTCTCATTTTCAGGAGTTTAAGACTGCTTCAGTGAGATGTCAAATCCTCTTGGAGTCAGACTTGGAAGCCTTTGCTGAGCATAAGTTTCCTAAAGCAGATGTATTCCTTGTCTAGAACACACCCCTCTCCAGTTGAGAACTGTCACCCACTTGTGGGATAGGCTTCACTAAATTCTCCAAGTGTTTCTGTAACTCCTGTCCTGAACAGTAAAATATCACATCTCTGCTAGATCCATGGTTTAGTTTAAAAGAAGTGACCCTTTGACCCACACCATTAGTGAGAAGGAATTTGAACGTAACACAATCACTTTGGCTGGAAACGTGGATCAAGTCCCATAGTAATTTGCATGAAAAATCCACTAGCTGTAGGGTACAATTTAGAAGATATTTGGCTTTTTTTTTTACATCAAAGTGTTTCATCTTCATGTGAAAAGGATGCTCAGGATTAGGTACTGGAGTCTATGCTGAGTCATATTTCCTGTGATGCACTGCTTCAACACCTTTGCCCATCTAGATCTGTCCATTTATTTTGAAAATGCAGCACAAAGTGCACACTGGACGTTGTAAAAAAAGACAGTAATGTTAGCTGTAGAAAGCTGTAGTTGTAGAGTGAGTTTTTCAGCATTTTTGCAGTAGCGTTTTCCAGCGTTTTTTAGTGTTTTTTTTTAGCTGTAGCTTTTATTTAGCAAAGCTAAACTCCCATAAAAGCTTATGGCTCAAAAATGCTGATAAACGCTGAATAGCCACGTTTTTTCAGCGCTTTTTTTGGCGTTTTTCAGCTGTTTTCAGCTTTTTTCAGAGTTACGCCCTGTACACACGATAGGATTTTCCAACAACAAATGTTCGATGGGAACTTGTTGTCGGAAATTCCGACCGTGTGTAGGCTCCATCCGACATTTTCCGTCGAAATTTCTGACAAACAAAATTTGAGATCTTGATCTCAAATTTTCCGACAACAAAATCCATTGTCGGAAATTCCTAACGTGTGTACACAATTCCGACGCACAAAATTCCACGCATGCTCAGAATCAAGCATAAGAGCTGCACTGGCTATTGAACTTCATTTTTTTCGGCTCGTCGTACGTGTTGTACGTCACCGCGTTCTTGACGTTCGGAATTTCCGACAACATTTGTGTGACTGTGTGTATGCAAGACAAGTTTGAGCCAACATCCATCGGAAATAAATCCAGGATTTTGTTGTCGGAAAATCCTATCGTGTGTACAGTGTTTTTACAGCTGAAAAAAAAAATTGTGATGTACGTAATCACACATTAATAACTTCTGTTTGAGGCCTCATGCACACTGGACATTATAATAAGGTTATAAAAACGCCAGTAGCTTTGCAGTGAGTTTTTTAACGTTTTTGCAATAGCGTGTTTTAGCGTTTTTAAGCATTTATTTTTTCCAATGGGATCAAAAGCGTTAAAAAACGCTGGTGAGCCACGTTTTTGAGCACTTATCTGCTTTTTTCGACGTTAGAGCGTTTTTACAGCTGAAAAACTCCTCTCAAAACCCCCTAGTTCTGGGAGTTTTTTTTTTCCAGCTAGAAAACGCCCCAGCCAAAAACTGCTGATAACAGCTCATGTGTGCATGGACACTATGAAAACATGCTGGAAAGTTTATTGACCGCAAAAAAAAAAAAACGTCTGAAGCCAAAAACAGCAGCTGTAAAAATGTCCAGTGTGCCTAAAGCCTAAGTTTACTCAATCATTAACCAATTGCTTACTGGGCACATATACCCCCTTCCTGCCCAGGCCAATTTGAATGACAATTGCGTGGTCAAGCTACACGGTACCCATATGAAATTGCTATAATTTTGTTCACACAAATAGAGCTTTCTTTTGGTGGTATTTAATCACTTCTGGGTAATTTATTTTCTGCTAAACAAACAAAAAAAGACCGAAAAATTTAGAAAAAAAAGTGTTTTTATCGTTTTTATAGTTAGAAAATTTTGCAAACAGGTAATTTTTCTCCTTCATTGATGTGCACTGATAAGGCTGCACTGATGGGCACTGATAGGCTGCACTAATGGGCACTGATAGGCTGAACTGATAGGCTACACTGATGGGCACCGATAGGTGGCACTAATGGGCACTGATGAGGCAACACTGCTGGGCACTGATCAGGAGGCACTGATGAGGCTGCACTGATAGGTGGCACTGATGGGCACTGATAGGCGGCACTGGAGAGCACTGAGAGACGGCACTGATGGGCAATGTTAGGTAGCACTGATGGCTGGCACTGATAGGCACTGGTAGGTGGCACTGATAGGCAGCACTGATAGGTAGCACTGATGATGAGACACTGATGGGTACTGATTGGAAGTACTGAGGGGCACTCATAGGTGGCACTGGTGATCACATGGTAAAGAGCCGGGATCTGCCCTTTACTCTGATCTGTGATCAGCCGAGACAGGACGCACCGCCTGCGTGCTGCAGGCAGCGCGTGGGCAGCGCAAGCACCGGAGGACGTTCATGTATGTGGTTGAAAAGAAAATCAGCACAATTTCCTTTGTGCTACCAACTTCTTTTTTAGTTGAAAGCCGAAGTCTAGTTCAGCAAAGGTCAATACAAGGACCTGTCACAGGCACTTGTGGAGTGTGCTGACTATGCCTGCCCTTTCTACCCACCTCCTCCATTCATAGAAGCTGTACTATAGCGTCCATCAATGGAAAGTGATCTATGAATGCAGGAGGGTCAGACGAATGAAAGGTTTGGCTCCTCCATTCATAGATCTTGTTTCTCTGATGGAAACTATAGTACAGTTTCTGTGCATAGAGGAGGAGGTCGGAAAGGACAGGCACTCCTACCCCCGCAGCACTAGATGATTACTGCTCCAGGAATAGATGGGGGGGGGGTCAGAGGACTTTGGATTTCAACTAAAAAAGCAGCCAGCAGCACAAGGGACACTTTGCATTAAATGTAAGTACTGTTCCTTGTGCTGATTCTTTTTTTATTTAGGTAGGTAAACTTATGCTTGAATACTTATTAGTGTGTCAGTGTTTAGGATATTTTAGTTGTTGATTCTTCATACTGGGGCTGATTCATCAAACACAGGAAAGAAGAAAATAAGCACAAAATCACAGTTTTTGTCCGTGGCAATCAGTTGAGTTTCGTCTTTTTTATTACAGAAAAAAGAAATCTATTTGGTCACCATGGGCAACAACTTTGTTTTCATGCTTAGTATCTTTTCTCTAGTCAACTGTGTTTCAATAAGGCAGAGTAAAGTGGAAATATGGTCAAAATATTATTCTCCTTTTGGATAGCATGGTGAAGACTTAGAACTTGTTCAGTTTGTATTGCTTTCTGCTTCTTCAGTGGTGAGACTCCTATCCAGGAGTCACAACAGGAAGTGGGAGGATTTAGTCCATTGTCTTGCTTTTGTGACAACTTAAAAAAAATATGGACTGTCTTTCACTTTGTGTAGCAGTGTCAGTGCTCAATAGGACAAGTGGTCAAACTGGACAACCCCAACAGGGACAAAAGTGGCTCTAAAAATCTGGCAGAGGTTCTAACCATTCCCCAATATACCTAAAACTAGAAAATGATTTGGCCAAAGCTACACTTTAATCACTTGACCTCTGGAAGAGTTACCCCCGGAAGATTTTAGAGATATGGCACTGCTTTACTTTACCTGACAATTGTGCGGTCATGCAATACCCAAATAAAATGCATGTTTTGTTTTTTTCCCCACAAATAGAGCTTTCTTTTGGTGGTATTTGATCTCCTCTGCGATTTTTATTTTTTGCGCTATAAACAAAAAAGTCAGACAATTATGAAAAAAAATAATATTTTTTTACTTTCTGCTATAAAACCTACCCAATAAAAAAATTGAAAAAATCTGATTTCTTCATAAATTTAGGCCAATATGTATTCTGCTACATATTTTTGGTAAAAAAATCTCAGTAAGTGTATATTGATTGGTTTGCGCAAAAGTTATAGCAGCTACAAACTATGGGATATTTTTATTTTACTAGTATTGGTGGTGATTAGCCACTTATAGCAGGACTATGATATTGCGACGGACATTCTGACATTTACTGACACTTTTGACACTTTTTGGGGACCAGTAACACAAATACAGTGATCAGCGCTAAAAATATGCACTGTCACTGTACTAATGCCACTGGCTGGGAAGGGGTTAACATCAGGGGCAATCACTGTGTGCCTAGCCAGTGTTTTACTATACTGTGTGAGCCTGTGAGATGCTTTTACTAGGGGATGAGATGTAATTTATTCCCTGCTTTGCAGAGCCATTTGCTTACATTGCTAAGCCATGAGCGTCAACTCTTTCTGGTAGCCAGTCATTACTAAGGAGGTAAGGGGCACCGTTCAGGAAAGTTTTTGCTTTTAGGTGTATGAGAAATTAACTATGGGCTTTACCATTTAGTCTCTCTGATTTGGTAGGCATCAAGCACTGCCTTAAATTGGTCCTGTGCCACTCATCCCTTGCCAGGCAAAGCCCTGTATGTATCTTGACGACACCTATAGGGTTGTCACATTCATTGAACATGTGGGCAATACACTCTTGGGCTACGTTTCCACTGGTGTGACTCCAAAGTCGCATCAAAGTAGTGCAGGCACCTTTTCAAAGTCACTGATTTTCAAAGTCGCATAGATGGGAACAGGTGCCATTGAGATCAATGGGCTGTGACTAGTCATGCGACTTTGTCCAAAGTCACATGACAAGTCACACTAGTGGAGACGAAGACTAAAGGGTTGGTTTTCACTCACACTGTGGGAGAATAAACTCTCTCCAGACTCTTCCAAGAGAGGATACACATAAATGTGATGATAAGAATCCTGTTGGTTTAAGCAGACAAAGATAAGGATGGCACCGCTTAACAATCTGTCACATTCGTTTAAGCACATGGTCAATACACTCTAAAGGAGTGTTTCCACTCTCGCTGTGAAGGGGTTACCTGTTCCGACGATGAACAGTCTCCAAGCCTTTCCAGGTGAGCAATCCTATTCAGACTCTTCCTAATGCCCCGTACACACGATCGGATTTCCGACAACAAAACCGTGGATTTTTTTCCGAAGGATGTTGGCTCAAACTTGTTTTGCATACATACGGTCACACAAATGTTGGCCAAAAATTCAGAGCGTGAGAACGCGGTGACGTACAACACGTACAACGACCCGAGAATAAGGAAGTTCAATAGCCAGTGCGGCTCCTACTGCTTGATTCAGAGCATGCGTTAACTTTTGTGCGACTGACTTGTGTACACACAATCAAAATTTGAGAACCTGCTCTCAAACATTTGTGTGTGGAAATTCCGACAGCAAATGTTCGATGGAGCATACACACGGTGGGACTTTCGGACAACAAGCTCACATCGAACATTTCCTGTCGGAAAATCTGACCGTGTGTACGCGGCTTTAGAGAGATTAAGGATGAGCATGACTGCAAGAATACTGCTTTGTTCAAGCAACCAAGGATAAAGATGATGGCAGCTAACAGGTTGTGACTTTCGTTAAGCATGTGGTCAATACACTCAAGGAATTTTTCCACTGGCTCAGTGAGGGGTTGCCTATTCTGCCAATGTGCAGTCTCAGGGGCTTCCCAGGCAAACAATCTGCTTCAGTCTCATCCAAGAGAAGATACGAATGAACATGACTGTATGAATCCTGCTGCTTCAAGCAGCCAAGGTCAAAGATGTTGACACCAAATAGGTTGTCGCATTCATTAAACATGTGAGCAATACACTATAATAAAGGAGTGGTTTCCACTCACACTGTGGGCAAATCAACTTTTTCCAGACTCTTCTAAGAGAAGATGCAGATGGATATAGGACTGTGTGAATCCTGTTGGTTGTGGATGTGGTCAATACACGCTAAAGGAGTTGTTTTCACTCACCCTGTGAAGAGACCAGGTCCAGGAAATTGGCACATGTCCCCTACCTAGCCTGAATAAACTTTAGGCTGTCCATCCTGTTCCACTGGGATGGGGTCCCTGTGTTCACATGCTAAATGCATCATCTATCAGGGAGCCCCTCTGCTGGTCTCTGGGGTGGGATATGAGTGTAAATTGCTCTCAATGGAGAAGCTGTGCAATATCATGGCTGGAGTGGACATTTTTCTTATTACTGGGTTATTGAGCTTCCTTATGGATGAGGCACTGCACTGCTGCTTAATAGTCATTGAACAAGCTCAATGTTTTTGCTTGCCTTCTTTTTCTGCAGAAAAGCAAATACCAAATCCAAATAAAGACCAGCGCTACCAAAGAAGGTAGGGGACAGTGTCCATCTGCTTCCCAGGAAAAGCAGCCCTCTTTAGGCTCTGCCAAGATGTGCTTGAACATGACTTTATGAATCCTGCTTTGCTCGGACAGTCTGGGATTAAGATGATGCCATACACAATTGTCACAATTCATTAGGCATGAGGTTAAGACACTCTAAAAGGGCTGTTTGGACTCACCTTGTGCAAGGTCCAGTTTTCCTTCCGAAGCCAGTAACTGAACTCAAGAGCTTTCTCAGGCGGACCAACCTTCTTCAGACTTTTCTAAAGAAGAATATACAGTATGTAAAAGGAGGACTTATGTCTGCTTTTTAATTCCTCCTTTCTAATGCCGCGTACACACGGTCGGACTTTTCAGCTACAAAAGTCCAACGGACGCTGACGGACTAAAGCTGGTTGGTAATCCGATCGTGTGTGGGCTTCTCCGGACTTTCAACGTACTTTTTTAGCCTCAAATCCGACGTACTTTAGATTTGAAACATGCTTCAAATCTTTACGTCGTAACTACGACGGACCCCGAAGTCCGCTCGTCTGTATGCTAGTCCTACGGACAAAAACCCACGCTAGGGCAGCTATTGGCTACTGGCTATCAACTTCCTTATTTTAGTCCGGTGTACGTCATCACGTACGAATCCGTCGGACTTTTGTGTGGTCGTGTGTAGGCAAGTCTGTTCGTTAGAAAGTCTGCCGCAAGTCCGCCGCAAGTCCGCCGAAAGTCTGTTGGACAGGCTGTCGGACTTTTGTAGATGAAAAGTCCGACCGTGTGTACGCGGCATGAGACTGGTGAGATGCCTTTAGACTGAAAGCAGTGGAAGTATTTTAAAGGGCTTCTGAATCATCGGACGAGGGCCCTGGAGATGTTACAGAGCTTTGGTTGGTTGATCATCTTCAGCAAGAGCCAGCTAGTTCACTCACTGAGGTTATAGTATCTGGTGTCTCAATCGACAGTAGTAGGGAAGGTGTTCATTTCACAGAAGAAGATAACTCTCTTGATCTTGATGGTCCGCGGTCTGAAGACGAGTAATTTGATATCAGCAAAAATTGTATGAGGGTGTTGATGAATGCAGCAGTCCCCACAGTGCCCTGGGCTCGATGGTATCTCAAACACTTTAAGTTTGCTTTACTCCAGCAGTGGGTCAAGCTCACTGTCAGAACCAGTTTGCTCAAGGAAGATCGAAGGGAGCAATTCCTAGTTCTTTGAGTTGATGGCAGCAAAGGAGGCATTACTGACCTTTGCACCATTGCTTTGGGGCCATCGTGCGGATTCAGTCAGACAACAGTAGCATATGTGTCGAATCGGGGCAGAATAAGCCACCTTCAGCAGATTGCAGCACACCTTTTCGGTTGCTGGAGTGAAATCTGTTGTCCCTGTCAGTCTCTTGCCTTCCCAGGGTGGAGAATACGTGAGCAGAAACGTTTTGAGCACACGCTTTCTGAATCTAAACAAATGGATGTTTCCTACAACTGTTTGCTCAGTGGGGCACCCCGAGTGGATTTAATGGCATCTCCTGTCAGTGCTCAGCTGCTAGTGTTCTTCTCCTGGATCTTCTATCCGAGAGCCAGAGGTCAGGATGCTCTGTCCCAGCGCTGGATTTTCTCTCCTGTATACGTTTTTCCTCAAACTTCTCTAATCCTGAATATGATCCATTCATGGTTTCCGCTGTTGTGGCAGTTGCTGATCGCTTCGCAGATGGCACTTCAGAGATATTTGGTACTCGGGTGGCATGCCTCATCCCAATATGGCTCAACTGAACAGCCTGGTTATTTGTAAGAAGGTGGGCATAGCAGAAGAAGTTCAGTGGATGCTGCTCGAATCTTGGAAGATATCCTTAAATGCTATGAGCTATAGCGTGTGGAAAAGATCTTTGGGGTGGCAGTGATTATTCGATGTAATTTTTAGGTCCTTTTTTCCACGTATCTGCAGGGAACGCAGAAGTTCAGGCTGGCGAATAACTGGTTCATCTATCAGTAAGTCCTAAAATTGGTCAAATGGCCCCACCTAGATACCTTTTCCTCTTGGCTAGTCCAAACCATCAGATGGGCATAGGTAGCTTCGGGTCTATCCCCTCCAGAGGGGGTTCATGCGCATTCCACAATTGCAACATTGGCTTTGTGGGTAAGTCACGCTAGGATTCCAGTGGAAATGCTGTAAGGCTGCCAGTCGAAAGTCCCCTAATGCTTCCACCTACTATTTCTGTTTGGAAGTGATAGATCCCGGGCTTTGGGCACCTTGGTGCTTGTTTCTGCACTTTCTGTGTGATTTCTTTGATACAATTATTTTGCATTCAGTCTGCGTAGTTTCTCTTTCTTTATTTAGCTTGGTCCCGTCCTTTCTTTTCATGCTAGCTATATCCAATTCATAGGCTGACGTGATTAGCCCCAGGAATATGGAAAATTGTTACCATACTTATTGTAAATTTCCTTTCCTGGGGCTCATCATGTCAGCCTATGATTTCCTTCCTGGTGTTCTGTCGTGAGGTCGTGTTAGGAACGATGGGGTATGGAGGAATCCCTCGTTTTATTTGAGCAGGGGGTTGTCCTGTGTGGTCAGAGGGGTGGAGCTCACCCATTCGTAGGCTGACATGATGAGTCCCAGGAAAGGAAAATTACGGTATGTATGATAACAATTTTCCTTATTTTAGCTCACTATAAGTAGCATTCTAACCACCACTGTAAGGGGAACATTCTTTCTATTGACCACCAATGTAAGGGGAATGTTCCTAGAGATCCCCAACGGACTAATCTTAGCACAGTTTTCTTTTTGAAATCTAAAATCATTTCAAGTGTTCCTCAGGGGTAACAGGTTGAAAAAGGCATGCCTAGATAATAATCATTACCTCATATGGATCATTTGTTTCAAATAGTGATACTACTTCAATTAGTGAGCCAGCTCCCAATGGGTTATGTACTACAGAAGCTGGATGGCCCCATTAGATTTGTCTTTCACCAAACCATATTAAAAGAATGATGGAGGACAAATTGGAATGTAATTTAGGAGTCCGCAGTAGTGGCGTCACTAGGGGGTGGCTTTTGGGGCTACAGCCCCGAATCTGAGGCCCATAGCCCCGAGTCTCTGCAGGGGTCCCCAAGGGGAGGGGAGGCTCTCTGGGAACCCTGATTTTAAGGGGGAGGCTCTCTGGGGACCCTGATTTTAAGGGGGAGGCTCTCTGGGGACCCTGATGTAAGTGGGGGGCTCTCTGGGGACCCTGATGCAAGGGGGAGGCTCTCTGAGGACTCTGATGTAAGAGGGGGCTCTCTGGGGACCCTGATGTAAGTGGGGGGCTCTCTGGGGACCCTGATGTAAGTGGGGGGCTCTCTGGGGACCCTGATGTAAGTGGGGGGCTCTCTGGGGATATATATACACACGTGCATATATATTGCTGTATATACATGTGTATGCCCGCCTAAGCATATGACTTTCTTTACTACGCTGCTATGGGCTCTAGCCCCAGATCTTTTGTAGACCTAGCAACGCCCCTGGTCTGCAGTATATATATTTTAGGGGAGACCATTCCATTGCCTAATAAAAAAGGTAGTTGCTTCCCCCAAATACATGCTTGCCAGTTCTATGAATAAATTACAAAATTAGGAGATAATTAATTTGCACTCTTCATCTAAATATTTATAGGCAAACAGAAATGCATCTACTGGAAACATGTTACTGGAAAAGTCAGTATTAAATAAATTGAATACATTGAGGCAGTGCTGTCTCTTGGCCTAGGCCGACAAGGCCCAGGCCTAGGGTGGCACTTTGTGGGGGCGGTAAAAAAGCTGCCCCCACACGAAAAAAGCCCCCCCGACCCATCCTACCAAGTTCCACCTCGCACGGCCGCCCCTCGCACATATACAGTCCCCAGCGGCTTGCTGTAGCGCGCCACTTGTTATGGGCAGCATGGAGCGTATTTGGCCGGGGGGGAGGGGACTGGCGCCCCAAAGGGCCGCCGGTGACTGGCCATTCAACTGGCGGAGATGGAGCCTAATGCTCTGCCTACCCTCCTCCACTCGATATCCCTACACATTGCAAGCTCTCCCCAGGGCGCGGTCTGTCTGTGTCCAGAGATGGAGAGAGGAGGATGTGGGGAACCCCCAGGCAGTGGCATCGCTATGGGGGTGCGGGCAGAGGCGGACACACCCGGGTGACACCATCCAGGAAGCAGTTGTAGTGGCGGGTGCTGTCAAGCACCCCCATCAGTGAAGTGCTGACAGCGCGCTGCTTGTCAGCTGAAATTAACTCAGCAGTGGCACTGTGACAGGGGAGAAGTGAGCTACAGGCTGTCGGAAGGTCTCCCCCGCTTATCCCCCCTCTTTTCCTGTCAGCCGCACAGGGTAAGAAAGAGGGCTCTTTTCAGATTCGCCACTTAACTTCCTGTTTCTGCCTGTTTTTCTCCCCTCCCCATTGGCCACAGCGGCAGCCAATCAAAAGAGACTGGGGAGCATCATGGGACATGTAGTCCCAGAAGATTGGCAGGCATGTTGTTCTCCAGAGGGAGCCAGCTACACCCCCCCAGCATTAGGGAGTGAGTGCTATACTGTAGCAGCCAGTTACAGGAAAAAGAAATAGAGGACTGTGCTGGGGGAAGCCAGAGAGAGCGCTACGCTGCCCAGCACCACCAGAGAGCGCTACGCTGCCCAGCACCACCAGAGAGCGCTATGCTGCCCAGCACCACCAGAGAGAGTGCTACACAACACGGTAAGCGAACATCCAGCTGGATTGATCACTGCTGCTGTTTTGCTGGGTCTGGTAAGGGGGCCTGTCAGCCATTATGCATTACTGATCCTAGGGACTGAGGGGGGTGACACCATGTTTTACCGCACCAGCTGACACCCAATCTTTCCATTGAGGACAGCGGGGCTCTAACAGGTCCATCTCAGCAGAGTGAGCGAAGACGGACCTGTCATCCGCCTGCTCAGCGGGAATCAATGGAGCGATCCCCGCTAAGCTAGCGGAGTCTGCCAAACGGATCTCATCTCGTGAGATAACTTACAAGAGCGTGTTTAGGGGCGGGGCAGGGCAAGGGTTGGGTGGGGCAAGTGGTGGTGAGTAAGTCTTAAGGTCTGGCTAGTGGCTCAGGACTTGAAATTTTGAGGACTGCATTGTACATTCACATTGGTTCCTGCCCTCAAGGAGCTTACAAGTAGGCACTTGGCACCCACTTTTAATGTACAGAGAGGAAGAAGTGGAGCTTTAAGAGAAAAAGATGGAGCCTAAAGAGGAAGGGGTGTGGTTTACAGATGACCGAGTGGGTCTTACACAGAAAGGGGTGTGGCCTTGACAGGAGTTTAGTCAGGCCTAGGGCAGCACAAAACCTAAATAACAGAAAATTGTATCATACTTACCATAATTTTCCTTTCCTGGTGCCAATCCTTGGCAGCATACCTGTGATAGAGCTCCGCCTCGACTCCTCCTACAGGACTAGTAACTAGCATAAATTAAAGGCATAGCCCCTCCTCCAACATTCTCCATAATATAGAATACCGAGAGTGGGAGCGTATGCTGCCATGGATTGGTACCAGGAAAGGAAAATTACGGTAATTTTAATACAATTTTCCGGTTTCCTGGTGCCTCCATGGCAGCATACCTGTGATAAATAACTAGCTGACACGGGTGGGTTTAATGCTTTAACAGAAAAAATTTAATTAGATACAGACGTAGCAGCACAAAGTGCTCTTCTCCTGAACTCTACTGTTGTAAGAGCTCCGGGATCAACACGATAATGTTTAAGGGAACGTGTGCCGAGAAGACTAGGAGGCGGCCCTGCATACCGTTTCCAAAGAAACATTTGCCCTCGTTGCCCAAGATGGTGATACTGCCCTTGTTGAATGAGCAATCACCTGAGCCGGAGGTTCCAAGTTCTTCACCCTGTAAGCTGGCAGAAGCTTCCTTTCCTCTATTCTTGACCCATGGGATGATGAATAATCTTTCAGAGTTCCTGAAACTTACTGTGGCTTCCAAGTAAGCCCTGAGGACTTTGCATATGTCTAACTCATGACAGGAGTTTGATTCTGAGTCCAGGAAAACTGGTAGCTGTGCTGTTGTGGTGACTTTAGGCGTAAACCCTGGGAGAGGGCGAAGTTCTACCCTGTCTGGGAAGAAGGATATGTGTTCATCCCCCAGAGAGTGGAATCTGAAATCCTCCTGCCAGATGTGACTGCCAACAAAAAAGTTGTTTTTAAGGTTAGGTTCTAAATTGAGACCTCTTCAACCGGCACGAATGGATGAGTGGATAGGACTTTCAATATTAGAGGAAGATCCCACTTTGGAAAGTAACGTCTGAATGAAGGACGCATCTTCAAAATGCCCCTGAGGAAACCACTAGAGGGTCTTCTGTCCACCTGGTGTTAGTTGCTGCAGAGATTACGGACACCTGTACCTCAAGGGAACTCTGGCTGAGCCCTAAATTGAGACCAGCTTGAAGGAAGTGCAAGACATCAGCAGTGGAAGGAGAGACTGTATCAAACCCTTTAATTGTGGCATAGGATAAGAACTTGTCCCAAATCCTTGCATGTATTGCATTGGTTGTTGGTTTTCTGGCTCTCAACAGAATTGATATGACCTCTTGGGAACAACCTAATGATTCAAACCTCCTCCTTTTAACCTCCAAACACAAAGATCCAGCTTCTGTGGGTCTGGATGGGCCAGCCTGCCCTGGGTCAATAACTGTGGGAAGGGAGGAATTCTGATCGGATGATCCACACTGAGATGCATGGCTAGCGGGAACCAAGGTCTCTTCAGCCAAAAAGGTAGCACTGCTAGCACTTGGAATGGTTCCCTCAGAAGTGTGAGGAGAAACTTTGAGATGAGTGGGCGAGGAGGAAAGGCGTAAGCTGTCTTGAAGTTCCAAGGACATGACAACGCATCTACTCCTTCTGCTTGTAGGTGTGGGAGGTGAGAGAAGAATCTCCTGAGCTTGGAATTTTCCTGTGTGGCAAAGAGGTCCACCTGTGGGGACTGCCATAGATGGGAGATTTGGTTGAACACATGGGGGTGGAGTAACCACTCATTGTTGTCCCCAAACCTCCTCGATAAGACATCTGCCTCTGAGTTCATTTTGCCTGGGAGATATATTGCTCTGAGGTCTACCAGGTTCCTCTCGGCCCAGATCATTACAGGTTCCACTTCCCTCAGAAGTGTCTTGCTGTGGGCGCCCCCTTGTTTCTGAAGGTACGAGATCATGGCTTTGTTTTCCAGACACAGAAGCACCCTCTGCCCCTTGACCTGAGATGCAAACGAGGTCAAGGCTAGAAATTCTGCCCTAATTTCTAAGACGGACACTATCCCCCTGGCGGGAAAGGACCATCTTCCATCTTCATCTTCTGGAATTCTCTGCAATGGGCATCCCACCCCTGGCCACTCGCATTGGAAGTAATTGTGATACATGAGTGGGAACCCAAGTGATGGGACTTGGGGAGATTCTCTGGATTCATCCACCAGTGCAGATTCCTGCTCATCAGTGATGTCAAACGAATTGACTGGGATACATGTTGCAGTTTCCACTGTGTTATGAATACCTTCTGGAAGTGTCTCATGTGCCAGTGGGACCATGGAACAAGAGGTATGCACAAGGACATTGTGCCAATTAGGGTCAGACATTGAGAGGCTGATAAAAGGGACCTCTGTATGGTCTTGGACATTTTCTGAATGATGCCTTCCATCTTCAGTTGGGGTAAAGAGACTGTGCCCATGTGCGTATCGAACATTGCTCCTAGATAAATCATCTGTTGTGTTGGAACTAGCTGGTGTATGGTTTGGATAATTGTTTGGAGCGATTCCATCTTGAAGCTTTCAAGATGGATGTATCGATTGAGCCTTTTCAGATCTATTACAGATCTCCAGTTGCCTGCTTTTTTCAGTACCAGGAAAAGGGTGGAATAGAAACCTGTAAAACGCTCCAATGGGGGGACAGGTACTGCTGCCCCTTGACGCTGCAGAGACTCTATAAACTGGTTTAGGGCCAGTGCTTTCTGAGGGGAGGCCGGTGTCTGTGTTTCCCTGAAAGATGCGTGCGGAGGCTGATGAGAGAAAGTCCAGAAGTGACTATACCGAATCATTGATAGGACCCATGGGTCTTGGCACTTGGAGGCCCAGATGGGAAAAATAAAGTTGTTTTAGCCAGGCTTCCACCGGGTGCGACCCTTTGGCGTCAAAAGGACTTTGTCCCCTCCTGGGGAGCAGTGAGGGACTTGTTCTTTCTGGTTCCAAAAAAAAAGATGTCTGAGTGCCTCTCCACGATCTCTTGTTGTCTCTAAAGGGGCGGGACTACCTGAAGTCTCTGGAATTTGATTGCCGGAAACGGGAAAAATAGGCCTTTGTTCTCTGGACCTTCCTGTCCTGAGGGAGTAAGCCAGATTTACCCCCTGTTACTCGAGAGATCACTTTGTTGAGTTTCTCGCCGAATAAAGACTTTTCAACAAAAGGGAATCTTTTTTTTTAATACAAACATTTTTATTGAGCAAAAAAAGTGTAAACATGGATAATTAGCATCTTTTACATTAATTGTGACCACGAGTGATTTGTAACTGGATAGAAGAAGCAGTGGTTACAAAGTATACACATCCAAGTAGAAACGAGAAAACATCTTCCAGGTTATAGCTATAGTGACCTATAGTTTATAATATTGATGCTTTAGAACAATTCGTGGGGAAAAAGCCCTGAAGGGTGAGATTAAATACAGACTAAGGGCTATGTCAGTTTCCTCCACACCAATGTGATGTTTCAGAGTACATCAATTTAGAAAAGATGTTGAAAAACCCAAAAAGTAAAAGAAAAACTGAAAAGAAAAAGGGACTCAGAGTCAGAAAGATAATACACTATAGTTTACGGGAAAACGATTTGTGATGTGCTGATGGTACAGTTACTTCAGGTGAGGGTGCCTGATCAGTTCAAGAAAGGCGGCATATGGGAGATCACGGGGACCAGGGCCCCCACTTCAGCTCGTAGACGTGCATGGTATCCATGATGACTGTGAAAGACCTTCTCCATGAGTTGTAAAGCAGCCATTCTTTTAAGGACCTGATCCCAGGGGACCCCAGGGGAACGCTAGAATAGGGCTATGGACCAGTGTACTGCACTGAAGAGTGTATGGGATAATTTCTGTTCAGGGGGGGGTGGTTCCAGGGATGTCTGCAAAGAATAGGCACATCTGATGGGTAAGCGTAGTCCTGACACCCGTGATCTCTGCCACCTTAGAGGTCACTCTTTGCCAAAGGTCTCCAAGCGCAATACAACTCCAGAAGATGTTTATGTGAGTCCCCCTCTTTGGGCAGCCTCTGAAGCAGTTCTCTGAAACAGTAGGGAAGAATTTGTGTAATTTAGCAGGAGTAACTTCACCACCGTTTTCTTTACTGCCATTGACTTTGTACACTTATGCATATTAGAGATCCTAGTAGATCACTCTTCCGGGGAGGCAACTACCCCAGTCTCCTGCTCCCAACCAAGAACGGCAGAAGATTTTTCTGGGAGGTTTAGGCTGCTAAGGAGGTTGTACGGGAGGGAGATCGTCCCTTTGTCTCTGGATGCGGGGCCGCATAACGTCTCAAATGTAATGTCAGTGTCATGAATAACTCTAGGATAGTGAGTTAAAAAAATGCCATATTTGAAGATATTTATAAAATTCTGTACTGGGTAAAGAGTGGGATGTTTGTAGCGATTGAAAAGAGCAAATTACTCTGTTTTTTTGTATGGAGTTTAGGGTGGTGAGATTTTTTGCAATCCACAAGGTGAACGCTTTAGGGTTGGGGAATGCAGCGAGGAATGAGGGGTTCCCAATATAAGATGCCAGCTTGGGGTTAGATGGGAGCAGTGAAAATGTTTTCTTATAGAGGGCCCACAGATTAAGGGACTGGCCCACCACAGAATTTAATGAGGAAATATCCTTAGGACGAATGGTTTTCGCCCATAATAGTCCTGAAAGGGAGTACAGGGCTATTGAGGTCCATTCGAAACGGAGCCAGGGGATTCCTTGTGGGGAGGTGTGCCATTGCGCCATTTGCAGCATTCTGGCTGAGAGATAGTAAAGCCATAAGTTTGGTACTCCCAGGCCGCCCATGTCCCTTGATCTGTAAATCATGAGTTTGCCTAAGCGGGTTTTTTTGTTCTGCCAGATAAACTGGTTTATATCTCTTTGTACAGAATTTAGCGTCTGGCGGGACACATAGTTGGGGAGGGCTCTAAAAAAATATAAAAGTTTGGGGGGATAGACATTTTCACTGCCTGAATCCTACCCAGGAAAGTGATGTGGTACGAGCACCAAGTGTGTAACAATTGTCTAAAGCGGGCAAATGCTGGTTAATAATTAGCATGATACAGCTTGTGTAAAGATGTTGCTAGTCTAATGCCTAAATATGGTAACGTCTGTCCCTCCATGGAAAACCCAAAGTTAGATTGAATAGTTGCGGAGATGTGATGGGGAAAATTAATCGATAGGGCAGAACATTTGGAGAGATTGACTCCCAGACCAGACAGATCCCAAAAAGTGTTTAGCGTGACTGTCTGATTGGGAATGGAAACTATAGGGTTTGATAAGAATAAGAGAACATCATTTGCGTATAAGCTTAATTTAAACTCCTGATCTCCCTTTAAGTATCCTTTAATTTTTGGATCAAGATTAATCGCTCGGGCCAGGGGTTTGATAACAAGGACAAAGAGGCGACAGGGGGCACCCCTGTCTCGTTCCCCCGCCCAAAGTAAAATAGTCGGAGTTGCAACCAGGGAGTTTAATACGTGTGCAGGGGTGATGGTACAATGCCCTAAATCCGTGGACAAAGGCCCCAGAGAAGCCAAACTTCTCTAGTGTAAGCTCTAGGTAAGACCAAAGGACACATCAAACACCTTATGAATGTCCAGGCTTAGAAGTAACACCTTACGGGAGTGTAGATCTGCGTCTTGGATGATATTTGAGGCGAGTCTAATGTTGTCTGTGATCTGCCTGGTCGGGACAAACCCCGTCTGGTCTGGGGAGATCAATGAAGTGACAATTTTGGAAAGTCTATCTGCTAGGATGCGGCCAAAGATCTTTAAATCTGTGTTAATAACTGAGATTGGTCTATAATTTTGGGGGAGGGAATGGTCCTTATTGAGTTTTGGGATCAAGGACATGTTCACTAGGAGCATGTCATCTGGAAAGACATTACCCCTAAGAATATAGTTAAAAAGAGATCTCAGGTAAGGGATTAGGGTTCCTCCGAATTTTTTATAATAGGGGACAGAATACCCATCTGGGCCCGGGTTCTTGGAAGGCTTTAGAGACTTAATGACTGCAAGAATTCCAAGGTCGGTGCACAGGGCATTCAAATCCTGGAGGTGTTTTTGTGTTATAGTAGGGAGGGGTAGGCCGTCTAACCAAAATTTAAGTGCTGGGTTGGGAGAGGAGGTGGGAGGTGAGAGTAGTTCAGTGTAAAATTTTGAAAAGATCTGTAAGACCTCCGTTGGATGGGTGACTAGATTACCTCTGGGGCTTCTCAATTTGTATGTATGGGGGGGGTGGATGGACAGATTAAGCTTTCTTGGAAACATAGCTGAGGCCGAATTGCTATGTAGCAGGAACTTGGCCTTAGACCACCTCAGGGCTTTTTCTGTCTGTTCAGAGAGGATTTTGTCAAGTTCTAACCCATTATCGTTAATTTTTTGAAGTAGAGCAGGGGCATGATTTTGCGTGTGTAAGTGGTATAACCTAATTAGTCTCTGTTTTTTCTTTTCCGCAGCCAACTGGATTATGTGGCCTCTGATTACCACTTTATGGGCAGCCCACAAAGCTGTAGGAGAGACGTTGTCAGTGTCATTGGTAGCGAAATATTCTGTCAAATGTTTAGAAATTTGGGATATCAGGATTGGATCTGTAAGGAGAGAGTCATTCAATCTCCATCCAGCAACAGAAGGTTTGAGGCCTATATGGGAGAGATCTAGGGAGACCATATAGTGGTCCGACCAAGGACACGCATGGATAGTTGCGGTAGAGGAGTTAGCCAAAAGAATGGGGGAGAAAAACAGGTAATCCAGTCCGGAGTAGCTGTCATGAGGGTGGGAGTAGAATGTATACTCCCTTGCCTCCACATTATGTGCTCTCCAGAAGTCCCTCAAATTGTGAGTGTGCAACAGGGATTTCAGGGTTTTAGGAAATGCATTGGTGGCACTACCGGCCCTGCTCCTTTGGTGGCGCACTCGGGCCGAGTGCGCCACCAAATTAAAGTCCCCCCTCCCCCGATTTTATGTGTGGGGAGGAGCACTTGTCTAGGGTCTGGAAAAAAGCCTTAAAGAAAGTTTCTTGTGAATCATTATGGGCATACACATTGGCAATAGTAACCTGTTTCCCTTGTAGAGAGCCTTTCAGTATAATAAACATACTAGCAGGGTTTTTATAGGTATGTTCAATGTTAAATAGCCCCCCTTTTTTAATAAACACTGCCACCCCTCGGGATCTGGACCCAAACATTGTATAATGCCCTAGGCCGTAGGATTTATCAAAGGAAGAGGGGTGATTTGCTTCGGAGAAGTGAGTCTCCTGCAATAAGATGATATAAGCTTTCATAGGCATTAAAAGCTTTCTTTCGTTTCTGCGGGGAATTAAATCCCCTCACATTATGGGAGATTAGCCTAATACCGATCGTCAATGGGGAGTGTCAGATAGGCAGGTATGGTTGGGGGAGGATCCCGAGGAGCAGGCATCGATAATAGATCACCGGAAAGATTCGAAATATCCCAGCAGGGACCAACATCAAGGTAGGCATTAATATCTGAAATATCTATCACAGCATAGTATGCGGCATGAGGAAAAGGAGTCCGTAAACAGAAAATGTAATACATTGCAGAAAAAAAAACATACAAACCATTGGGGTCAGGAGGGAAAAGGCCTTCCCGACACAAGGAAAAAACAACTACCGGTATATGTCAGGGGTACAAACTTCCTGAACAGTAGGACAATGATGTCCAACACTCTTGTTAACCTGTCGGGAGTAAAGAAGAACTCTCCTGGAGGGTGTTCAAAAGGAGACAATAAGTAGACTCATCGCTTTTCTTTCGGTCTTACTTCGCTTCTCAATTCTCCTGTGTAAATCGGCAAGAGTGGGGGGACAATCAAGCGGGTGTCACTGGACGCCTGCACAGCGGGGAACTGTCTTGCTGTATAATGGTGCATTGACGTGCACTCATAAATTGGAGGGGGGGAGCTCAAGTAAGGGAGCCAGATGTTGCTACATTCCCCACCAATGATCACAGTGCACATCCACCGTCCCAAGGTGTCCTAGGTCGAACGTTAAAGAATTAATGGTAGAACCCGAATAAAGTGTAGGATGGAGACTATTATAGCAAGTGGTCTCTCAGTTCTTGCCTTCGTCTCCTGTGATCCCTCTGCGGTGAAGGGTTGGCCCAGATTGCTGAGGGGCGAGGGGTAGAAGGCATCCTAGGAAGATCCTCCTTCACCATGAGGCCCAGTTTAACTAGGAGCTCTTTCCCTTCCTGGATGGTGCTCACCGTAAATGTGGATCCGTTGTGTATAACTTGAAGTTTGAAGGGGAACCCCATCTGTAGCGAATTCTTGCTTCCTGGAGTGGAGTGGTGATTTCTTTGAACTTGCGGCGCTTGTCAAGGGTGGCCGGTGAAATGTCAGGGTAAATCTGGATCCAGACACCATCCAGCAAAATGTTTGGGGAGTTCTGAGAGGCTCCCAGTATCTCTTCCTTCACCAGATAATCTTTGAGACATAAAATGATATCCCTGGGAGGTTTATCATCAGGCAGTTTGGGGCGGAGGGCTCTATGAAGCCTGTTGCATACAAATGCAGCCATCGGAGATGTGGGTAGCAGAGACAGGAACAACCTGTGGATAGCCGGGGTTAATTCGGTGACCAACTCGGGGACCCCCCTAATTCTCAGGTTGTTGCGTCTGTTTCTATTGTCCAGGTCCTCCAAATGGACCTGGAGCTGAGAAACGGATTCAGTTAGGGCCTCATGGTCTCTGCATAGGTCAGTGTAAATAAGCTGCAGCTCATCATGCTTCGTTTCTAGCAGATCCGTTCTGCCTCCTAACACCGCTATCTCCTGCTGTAGGGTATTAGTTGACTTACATAGTTCTGTCTGAAACTTCTCAGCAAGCTTATGGTACATGGTTGTGAGACTGTCGTCCAGGTCTGCTTTTGTGAGTTGTAGTGCGTATTCACCATCCCTGGACAAGTTCTCCGGAGAGGCTGCAGGGCTGTGTATGGCGGCTGGCGTGCGACGGAGCCCGGCACCATCTTGGGAGTTCCCCTCCATCTCGCGGTCCCTGAGAAGATAGCTTGTAAGGGACCTTTGAGCCGGTTTCCCGCGACGGGACCTGGAGGACGGCATGCACCGGTCTGTCCCCCGGGGGTGAGTGTAGTTTGGAGGCAGTTTGTGCAGTTTAACGGCCCCGGGGAAGGAGTTGGAGTCCCCACTGTGTCGGAGCTCCGCTCAGATGCGACCTTCCAGTATCGCGCTGCGCATGCGCCCTGTCAAAAGGGAATCTTGCACCAATTTTGTTTCGATGCCAGATCGGCTGTCCAGGGTTTTAGTCATAAGTCTCGTTTTGCCATGACTGAGTGCAGCATTGAGTTGGCCGAACAAAGGATCGTGTCGATCACAGCTTCTCCTACGAAATCCGTCGCCAACTTAAGCTCCTCCAGAGCTTTGATTATGTCGTCTTTGGGGACGTCCTGGAGCAGGGCTGTCTCAACATTTTCTGTCCACGACCTGATGGCATTGGAAACTGACGTCAGCGCAATGGCCGGTCTACAAGCCACTAGATAGCTCCTTTTGATGTCTTGGTCGATTCGTCTATCAGGGGGATCCTTGAAAGACATTGAATCCTCCATCGGCAAGGTTACATTTTTTGCCAGATGCACCACTGCCGCATCAACAACAGGCATTGAACTTAAGGACTGCGTATCCGAATCTGCCAATGGATGCAGTTTGGTTAGATGGGCTAGAGAAAACTTTTTGTCAGTTTTGTTCCACTCGTCCTCTGATTTTTGAGGAGGTTCTTCCGGGTATTCCCAGGCAATGGCCTTCCTCACCGCTTGGACAAAGGTTTGTACTAGGGAAAAATTGAAACCGGTGGTTCAGAATCATCTGAGGACTCCTCAGATGGATCTTTGGTGAAGTTTGTCTAGCTGTTTTTCCTGATGCAATCAAAGGAGTACTAAATGCTGATGGGCCCGGGGTGTCAGGGTCTAAATACAATGTTTGTGCAGCTTGCGGAACTGTGTGAGCAGGGATCATGGCCATCAATTCAGAAAGAGAATCTTTAATAGTTTTGTTTGAGTAGGTCAACCACATGTTGGCCTTCTAGTTCCCGGTTAGCTGCGTTAGCTGTCTCTACAGACAAGCTTATCAGGGAGTGGAACCGTGCCACATGCCCAGCATTTTTTCCTTGACGCCCGCGGTGGAGGCAAATGACGACGTCTATGAGATCCCGATCTTCTAGAAGATTTATGGTGAGAAGAGTGTGACCTCCGCTCAGGACCATCGTCATTGCCATGGCGTCTTGAGGACTTTCTGGACCGTTTTGAAGGAACAGGGCTGAAACAAACAAGGTTTGTTTGTCAGTGGCGCACTCTTTTTTTTTTTTAAATACTCACGTACAGGTGGTCCCATATCTATTGGACATAGGAGGATATTGACTACGAGACGAATGTCTCATGGCAAAATGGGCAGGAGGACCAGCGGCAGAAAAAAACGCAAGTAAGAAGAGAGGATAGGAACCATAAATGGAGCTAATAGGACCAGAGTCTAAAGCATAATGGTGAAAAGACAACAGACACATACCTGAAGGCTGAGCAGTTCTTAGAGCTGCAGGGCACACTTGTTATCAAATGCAGCCCTGAGCCCAAGTGGAGCCAATCTTTTTAAAGGTGATTAGGGTAGGGAGATTAATTGAAAAGACCCAGCCGCCCTCAGGTATAGTCTGGCAAAAGAGAAAAAAAATGATTTTTTTAAAAATTTTATTTTTTCCACCAGGAAAATGGCCACTGAGGCTTTATTGTCAAATGCGCCAACATCCGCGCATGTGCACCACCCCCGATACCAACGGCTGCGAATGAAGCAAACTATGCACAGGTAAAAAAAAAGTGCATTCCGAGGCCGCGCCTGTGCACCACCCCCGATACATGTCAGCGTCAGGGATACTGTCACCACCCCTCACCACCTCCCTCAATTCCTCCACACTGCATAACGAGCAGAGCGAGAAAACGGGGGCACCCTAAGCAACCCAAAACGTGCTGGCATCCCCACAAGGAAAGGCGGGGGGAAGGGGACAAAACTCCACGGTCCCAGGATACCCGGGAGGTCGGAGCCAACCCTGCCCTGTTTGCGTATGACTAAATGAGCCTTTCTACACACATAACTATGGCCACATAAACTGACCCTCGTGGCCACTTTATTAGCTCTTGCTTACAGTTATTGCTAAAAGCATATGTATCTATTCTGGGGATGATATACTGGGAAATAAATGTGAAACAAGAATAAATAACCTGTTTTCACTTTGAAGGGGGTTCAGGTTAAGGCTATAGATTTTTATCAAATGCGCACCTTAAAGCAACAATGCGCTCCTGGCATAGAACACAATTATATCCATTAGTCATCACAGATAAACTCAGACCTCCCAACCTGCAAAAACTCATTTCAGGGAGGTGGTAAACTCAATTCAGGGAGGTGGTAAACTCATTTCAGAGGTGACGCTTCGCGCCCGCAAGGCCCCCGCGGCAAAATATTTTTTAAATCACCTTTTTAATATTTTTCCACAGTGCTTCTGGGGAAGGGGGTGGGTGGTATGTGGCAGTGGACGGTGTCAGTAGTTTTTTTATTTTTAATAATTTATTTTTTTTACAATTTAATTTGTTTCTTAATTTTTTTTTCACAATACTTTTTGGGGAGAGGGTTGGGGCAGTGGACAGTGTCAGTAGGACAGGGGAGAGTGGTTTCAGTAGTTTTTATTTAATTTTTTTACACTTTTTAATTTTTTACAATTGTTTTTTATATTTTTTGGTGGGCATTGGTGAGATGTCAGCATATACACTATATATATATATATATATATATATATATATATATATATATATGTATATATATATATATATATATATATATATATATATATATATATATAATATACATACATATTTTTTATTTTATTTTGTCCTATGCTGTAAGGAGACTCAAAACAAGAAGAATGTTTGTTCTCTAGCTTTGAGAATTCTCCCATTAAAAACAATGCAATTTGGTCCACCACAAAATGGCCACTAGCCGAAACCCTAATTACAAGGACAGATTGTTTAGTGTTGATGGGGATGCTAGGAGCGGTTTGTTTGCAGAGACGTCTGCGGGGACAGAGTCTGTCTTCGTAGCTGTTCCCCGCAGCACTAATCATTCCTAGGAGATTGGAAGGCCTTGCGGGTGTGCGGGAGCTGCCGCAGAAATGCGGGAGACTCCCGCACCTCACTGGAGACTTGAGATGTCTGTAAACTAACCATAAAATTACAATGTGATGTCAGCAGGGGCGGTCCGTCCATAGGGGGCGCCCGGGCGCCGCCCCCCCCCCCCCTCTGTGTAGTCACAAAAAAAAAAATTTTAAACTGCCCCTTTAAGAAAAAAAAAAAAAGTCCTTTAACATAGTGCACTGTGTTCGAGCGCCGGACACAGTGCACTATGGGAAGCGCCACGTCAATGCAATCACGAGATTGCAGACGCGGTGCTTCATTTGCGGGCGTTTATCCCACCTTAGGGCGTTTTCTGAAGCGCTGAGTAGCTTCCACCCGGCACTATTACTATGGCCGGGCGGTTTGATTGACATCTGAGGTTTGATGTCACTTCCTGTTGTCTCTGTCCCGGGCGCAATGGGAAAGAGATAACAGGAAGTATGAAGAGCGGATATCTCCATCGCTTCTGGAAGGAGACAACGCCGGAGAGGAGAGGACAACACAGTCAGCATTCAGCAAGGTAAGTGCCGCTGCTGTGCTGGGGGGATCTGTATTAACATTTTTTAAACCTGCTGGAGGTTTTGTGGTGTTCTTGCTGTGAGATGTATTTTGGCATGGGGGTTTCTCTCTGAGAGCTTTGAGCCAGCCCCTGCCTGTGTTACAAAAAATCCGGGGCAAACATAGAGAACTCTTCTGTTCTGCAGCTGCACACTGGCTCTCCCTCCCGCACTAACTTTGGGATAACAGAGTACACTTGCTATCACACTGATCCAGCCTGTCCCTGACAAAACACTAGCCCTGCAGCCATAAAACAGATGCCTCTGATCCTTCCCACACGCTCCCCCCTCCTCTCCCTGTGCTTGATAATGAAGTTCCCTCCAGCCAGCTATCTCTGATGTTAACCACTGCACAGTGCCTCTCTGATCCTCCCCCATGCTCTCCCCCTCCTCTACTTAGGCTTGATAACAGAGGTCACTGCAATGGCTCCTTTTCAGCCTCACAGACTGCACACCTCCCATCCCTGCTTTCTCTGCATGCCTGGTTGCTGTGAATCTCCCTAAGCTCCCTCAAACACCACAGTAGAAGAGGGGACACATTTAGGGTCGGTTCACATTGCTGCGATGTCAGACATCACATGTGATTCGCACCGCACTGCTGTGCAAATCTCATGTGATGTCTGTGTGATGCAAATTCAGCCATACAGATAGTATGGCTGAAATCGCATTCGGACCAAACTCACACAGGACCCATTTTTTGATCCGCACCAGAATCGGATCACATGGGTGTTCACACCCATGTGATCCGATTCCTGTCCAAATTCACAGTTCGCACTGCAATATGCAAACTTTACTGGAGGTGTCATTACCATTGTATTGACACCCCAAGCAGTTCGCAAAGGGCAGTGTAAACTGCCTGCGAGTTGTATGCGATGCAGGAACCCATACTGGATTCGCAGGGTTCCCGCATCGCTGCAGTGTGAACTGAGCCTAAGAGTACCCGTCTTGCTCAGCAGTAGCCTGGCCTGTCATCACCAATTCTGGCCCTGCTACCCGCACTACCTGCACCTGCGATTTCTGCGGGGAAGCAAGCAGCGAGTACTTCTGGCTCCCTTGCCAGCCTGACCAACCACAACTCACAAATGGCTGTCAGTAAAACACTTTGGGGGAAAAAAAAAGTCTGTTATTCTGAACTGTGCATGCGCAGTATGAAGTCAGCCTTTTAGAGAACTGCATTTGATGGCATAGTGGCTGCGTTTTGATGTGCACAGCGAGGCTGCAATTGATGGGTTTTTTTTCCCGAATTTTTCAGTTTGTTTGCGCCCCCCCAAAAATTTTGAGCACCAGCCGCCACTGGATGTCAGATAAATATTCTTATTCTGAATAGCTGCAATTATTAGGCTGCACTGCTCATCACATCACTACATGGTGACTGCACTGTCAGCAGGGGTCAAAAAAGAAGTTTGTTCATCTCTCTAGAGACTGCTCACATCAACACTCACTAATATGTCTGAAACATACCACCATCACTTTTCACCACAGATAAATATAGAAGGTACTGTTTTGGTCATGATAAAAATGTTGATATGCTTTAGAAAGAAAAGGGGGAAGGGAAGGTGCACAACTGTCTGCAAAGAGGTTTGGTAAGTAAAATACATTAAACTTTCGCTCCCTGGCCCTCCAATCTCTGTCTTAAAGCCAAAGTTTACCTTTTACATAAACTAGCCAATGCATACAAGGAGCCCAGTAGTTTAAAATGCACTGTACCATTTGTATGTTGTAAAATATTGTTTAATGCAAATGCCATACCTGTAGGTCTTTTCTGTTACTCATGAAGCCTGGCTAAAATATTCCCAATGATTACATTCCTACATCCTGCTTTTATTTCCAGGACATGGCAGACATTGGGTGCTCATCCACAGCATTGCAGAAGCGAAAACGCTTCCTAATTTAAAAGCTGTGCGTGCTCTTTCGCCCCCATCCCAGCAGCTTCTGATCTTGGCGTGTCCTGGAAATAATTCAAGACGTGGGAATGTAAACATTGCAAGTACTTCAGCCAGGCTTCATGGGGGGTAGAAATGGCCTACAGGCAGTGGCGGCCGGCAAAATTTTTTTGGGGGGGAGGGCGGCAAACAGTATGCCAACCCCCCTCCCCCATTGGTCTGTCAGTCCATTGGTAGGTAGGTAGCACTTACCCCATCACCAGCGGCTTCTCCTGCTAAGCGGCGGCCTCCCGTTCTCCTGGACATCACGGCAATGGCGGCGGCTTTCGTTTCCTCCCTCCTCTACGGTGGCCAATCGGGAGTCTTCTCTTTTTCGGCCAATCGCAAAACAGGTGTCTCACCCGCTTCTGATTGGCCGGATTGAGAATCAGTGTTTCAACAGCGAATATTAATTCGCTGTTCTAACACACCTGAGTGGGCTCTGCAACCTGAGCCCACCCTATTTTGAAGCCTATTAGTGCCTCTGGTTCTAATCAGGTGCTTAAAAAAAAAAAAAACCTGGTGCCCTGAAAGGGGCTGGACGCATGAATAGGGGGTGACTGCAGCGGCCACGGATAGTTTCATGCTATGCATGAAGCTATCCCCATAGTGCATATAGGGGGTGGCGAGGAGAGAGGGGGCGGCACCCGGGCGCTCCTCATGGATGGGCCACCACTGCCTACAGGTATGATATCTGTATTATCCAGGTAGCCAAATTGCATTGAATTTTACTGGAAACTACAGCATTGCAGATTGAAATGGAAAGGTAATATTTAAAAACTTATATGTTATAATATTATTTTTATTAGCTATATTTTTTAGACAAAAATAGTTACTCTTTAAGCTACATAGTGTTCTTCTACAGTGGTTTCTAAGTTCTGCATCTGTCGTTACACCTTCCAACAAACATAAACTGGAAGCAGTGGTTCCTATGGGTGAAAAAGTAAGTTTATACATACCACCCAACTTTTGAACTTCAGAATGAGGGACAACTGAGGGAGTAAATGAA
Source organism: Lithobates clamitans (assembly GCA_037952925.1). Lineage (NCBI taxonomy): Eukaryota > Metazoa > Chordata > Amphibia > Anura > Ranidae > Lithobates > Lithobates clamitans. The sequence goes on from JBBGZY010001537.1 coordinate 1,169,666, forward strand.
CTGCAGCGTGCATTGCGGCAAAATGTGGGTGTAGCCAAAGTTTTAATGGTGGGAGGGGCTTAAGGGGTGTGGCTAAGCATAACTCATAGCCTTCGCACCAATGCCCCCCAGCTCTCTTACCAATGCTCCCCAGCTCTCACTAATTCCCCCTCCTCTCTTACTGATCCTCCCTCCCCTCTTACACCAATTCTTCCTCCAGTCTTACCAATGCCCCCCCCCAGCCCTCTCTCCAATTCCCCCTCCTCTCTCTTACTAATCCTCCCTCCCCTCTTAGTAATGTCCCCCAACTCTCTCACAAATGCAGATCAATATTTATTCCTGTGCTTTTTTTAAGCACAGTGCTGCTGACAGCTCCCAGTGCAGTGACTGTAGCATGGAGCTGAGGAGTTTCACAGCACTTCACCAGCTCCATGCTACAGTCCTGACAGGCAGGGAAAGACACCTCTGGCATACCCAAATGTGAGGGCAGCAATGTGGGCAGTTGTGGCACCAGGACCCAGGGCACCCACCAGCACATGTGGGCCATGTACCCCCCTGGGTGCCTGGTGCTAACATATAGAAGAATGTGGAGTGCTTCTCTGTGTGATAAGGAGTTCCTCTTACCTTCCACAAGCTGCTGATAGGCAGGAACGTGGCCACTGAGAGAAGAGCATACCTCCCAACTTTCTGAGATGGGAATGAGGGACACCTATCAGCAAAAGTATGCAGGCATAGGACACACCCCTGGCCACGCCCCCTTAAAGAAGAATTGTACAAAAAAACAAGATTGGCTAAACCCACAAGTGCTTTTTTTACCACTACTATTCCTTTTTATTGGCTTTTAGAATTTACAAATGAAGCAATTTAGAAATCAGATGAAAGGTTTAGCACTGGAAAACACTTTTTAAAAGATAAAAAGTGCATTTTATATACAACCATATAGATCAGACCAAAAGGAGGGACAAATGAGGAGGAATGAGGGACAGAGGGACATTGCTGCAGATCAGGGACAGTCCCTCGAAATCAGGGACATTTGGGAGCTATGGTAGAGCATCGGGTCCGCTGATAGGCAGGATCGGGGCCGCTGAGAGGAGAGGAAAGGGGTCGCTGATAGGCAGGAACAAGTTCGAGCCCTGGATTCCGGGACTCCAGTCCAGATCCGCGGGACCCCGGGACTTACTTCAAATCGTGGGAAGGTCCCGCGGAATCCGGGATGGTTAGGAGGTATGGATAAAGCATACGTAAATTTATACTGAAACACCAAGGTATGCACTATTCAGTGAAATATTTGCTACATAACTCAATTTATTTTATAAATCATTACAAAGAGCAATAATCATCTGCAAATGTTGCACCTAATATTAACCCAGTAGATTACTATGATCTGGTAAAAGACCATTTATGTTTTGTTATTACCATAACACTTTTCTGATTATCACAGTTTTACTAAATCATGTTATGTTATACTATCATTACCACATTACTACATTGTCATATACATGTTTAGTATGACATGGGCTGGAGGGATATTTGTTTGCAGAAAACTCTATATACAATCCTATATACATGAACCCAGATGTAAAACAGCCTTATGCTTTAAAGTTTTAGTGATAAGGGGAACTGGAATGGAACTGATAACTGATTAAGGTTGTGCACTAGTGGAGCAAAGTGGGTGCTGAGGATGCCTGCTGAATGAAAGAAAGATTACCAATCATTAAGTTAAGGCACACACTGATAAGATGTGCCACATTATGTGTTTTAGAAGTAAAGAGTCATTTAAAGTGGTATTAATCCCAAAAGCAAACACTTATATTGTAGCTTACCAATTTTTTGATGTGATGGCAGCCAATAATAGACTTCCTGTCTAAGGCCTCATGTACAGTGTAAGCTTAAAGATGTTTTTTCTCCTACAGGAGTTTAGCAGCGTTTTTAGGAAAGGTTAAGCTGGCCATAGGCGGTTATCTTTTTTATTTCAGTGTCTTTCCTTCATTGTAATCTGGTAAATTTTGGCCAGTAGGTCTGTTGTTTAGAAGGTTGAGACAGACCATTTACCACTGACGGGGTGCTTTCAATGATCAACTTTTATTTATTTATGTAAAGCTTTTATCCCAAAAGGAACAAAACTTGTTGCTGCTTATAAAGTTTTAGCTGGAGATTGGCTTTAATTTGTTAGTGTCAGTGGCGTTGCTAGGGGGTGGCTTCTGGGGCTATAGCCCTAAATCTTGGGCCCATAGCCGATTCTCTTACCGCAGGGGTCCCTAACCACCGGGCCGTGGGCTCTCTGCAGCTGTGCCACGGGTGTGGCAGGCGGACGGGCAGCATGAGAGAGCCAGGGGGGGTGGGTGGATGAATAAATACACAATAATTCTGCGCTCCCACACAAAAGGAGAAGGACACAGCAGCTAACACAACCAGCAAGTGTAAATGTTGTCAAAATAACAAGAAAAGTGTAGCGCTAGAGAAGGTCCCAAAAATACAGTCTATGGCTTGGCAATTCAATGGTCATAAATTGGCAAAGACCATCATTATAGATAAATATAAAAGTCCTCTGGAGCAAATCTACACATGAGGATGGATCATCCGTCACATACACCACCCAAATAGAAGTGAAGAGGCTTACCAGAATTGGTGGACCCAACAAGGCATACGCCAGGTGGAGTCAATCAAGCTTAGGTGGTGCTGGGTTGAAGTGGGCCCGGATGGGCAGAGTTGGTGGAATGGCTACCACATAGCTGTGTTCTTCAAGCGTGATCGGGTCAGAAGATGTGAAATCCAGCGCCCATGGAACGTATCTCTCGGATCCGCGTGTGAACCAGCAATATCAGTAACCGAATGAAGAAAAGGAATGGCCAAATAGTGTAAATCCGTTTTAATGGAAAGTATAATAAAAAAAGTATACACTCACATAAAATGATAAGTAAAAACAGCGCTGTGAAGAAAGTGGCGACAGTGGGGTCCTACCCGACGCGTTTCGTCTGCATAGACGTCGTCTAGGGGGTGGATGAGAAAGCCCGGCAGGCGGATGAGAGCAGCGAGCGGGCAAGTGGGCAAACAGAGATGACATCATCTTTATCTGCCCACCCCGCATCACTGCTCTTCCGCCCTCACAGCCAGGCCTCTTCAAAGTCGGAGTTGTGGCGGGGAGGAGAGAGATGCCATCATCTCTAACTGCCCTCCTTGCATCACTGCTCTCCTGCCCTCACTCAGAACCGACCACTGCACATGCCTCTATGCTAAATGGACCAGTACTGCCACCAATGCAGTGACAATGCACATTCGGTGGCACTGGCTGGCAAGTGACAATCTGCAAATAGAGACAGGCAATGTGGCAAGCGATCATCCTCATCTGGTGGCAGGCGACGTGGCAAGAGACAATCTGCATCTGGTGGCAGACAATGTGGCAAGTGACAATCAGCAAATGGTGGCAGGCGACGTGGCAAGTGACAATCTGTATCTGATGGCAGGCGACATGGCAAGTGACATTCCACATCTGGTGACAGGTGATGTGGCAAGTGACAATCCACATCTGGTGGCAGGCAGCGTGGCAAGTGATAATCCACATCTGGTGGCAGGCAGCGTGGCAAGGGACAATACACATCTGGTGCCAGGCGACAGTGGCAATCTGCAGGCGATGGTGGCAAGTGACAAGCTGCATCTTGTGGCAAGTGACAAGCTGCATCTGGTGGCAGGTGCCGTGGCAAATGACACGCCCAGGGCTCCCACTGATTCTGTATTATAGTGAATTGAACCACTTCATTATATATTACAATGTAATAATAGAAATAATGCGCTTCAATCCCCCTGACACCATATCAGCCATGGTGCTGGGATGATTGAAGCTCCAACACCAGCCACTGCCCCGACAAATTCCCAGTGAAAAATCGCTTACCACCCCACGCACATGGGGGCTGGGGGGGAGGGGGGTGCCACTTCCCATGTGCGCGCTCATTAATGACTGGGACCAGGCGGGGCTACATTCACGCAGAAGTCAACATTATGGCGGTTCCACAGCTTAGAGATGAGCCATACACTGTGTGTAGTAGTTAAATGTACAGAGTTTCTCTGTGAGCATTTTGTCCCACGTAACTACACATCTTTACTTTCTGAATTAGGAGGGACACCGTTGAGCCCATGCTCTCTCCACTAATCCAGCATAACTCCCTCACTCCCAGTGACAAAATGCGGTCCAGCTGTGCACAGACCACAGACCGGGTATGTCTAACATGCATTAGAACTGAAGAAGCTGGTTGGGTGAGCAGAAACATGTCTATAGCATTACAGAACTGGTCCAACTGAAAGTGCATAAGTACTGCTATCTATACCATGATGTGGCTAAATGATAGCCTTTACAGGCAAAAAAGTGGGAAGTGTAAAACTTTTTGTATTAGTATTCATTGTGGTACTATTTTTTAAAGTGGTTGTAAAGCTCCCAGGTTTTGTTCATTAAAATAACAAACATGCTATACTTACCTGCTCTGTGCAATGGTTTTGCACGGAGCATCCTCTTCTTGGGTCCCCCATTGGTGCTCCTGGGTCCCCCCACCGCCGAGTGCCCCTATAGGAAGCCACTTCCTATGGGATCAGTCCTGAGCTGAGCTGTTTGCGCCTATTCGGGCACACAGGCCAGCTCAGCCCCACCCTGCTGCTCACAGGTTTTGACTGACAGCAGCAGGAGCAAATGGCTCCTGCTGCTCTTAACCAAGCCTGTTAGAGAGGAGAGAACAGCTGCTGCAGATGTGCAAAGCACTGGACCTAGATCGTGCTCAGGTGAGAATTTAGAAGGGGGTGTGGGGGGAGCTGCACTTAAAAGGTTTTTTTTTTTAAAAAACTTTTACCTTTACAACCACTTTAAGATCAAAGCTTCAAGAGAGGTCATTGTTCTTGAATGTAGAACCATAGAGATAATCAGTGGAATTCAGTAAAACCCTACCAACACTTTTCTCATGCATTAGCCCTTTAAAATCGCCTGTGCTAGATTAAAAAATCATTTCACCAACACGGATTCAAATAGTTCTTAATGGCGCCACTTTTACTTAGTGGTGCTAATATTGCACCAAATTCAAATATAATTAACTCTAGTTCATCAATAATGAAACTGGAGATAATTAAGATCAACTGTAAGTTGGTGTACAGAGACAAGCAGAGTGTCTGTCACTGTATGTGGTGTAGCAGAGCGGTTTATTTGCTACCGCTACCCTCTCCCTGCCACTGGTGGTTAAAGTGGTTGCAAGCCCTTACAACACACTTTTTGCTACAGGTAAGCCTATAATAAGGCTTTCCTGTAGCTACCCTGGATATTTCCTGTGTTTGAATGTGCCGACGTCATCGGCACATGCGCACTGAAGCAAATTGAAGCAATGGCACGTACGTGCCGTTGCTTCAGTGAGTGTGCCGTTACCGGCAGCTCCTGCGCGCATGAGTGGGAGTGACGTCATCCCGACTCCGGCCAATCAAAGCGTTGGAGCCCGCGATACCCGGAAGTAACTCCGGGAGCGATGTTGGCCGCCAGAGCGGTGTACAAGAACGGCTGCGGGGGCTTCGATCTCAGGTAAGTAATTCATAATGAGCTAGTATGCTATGCATACTAGCTCATTATGCCTTTGTCTTGCAGGGTTTTTTTTTCTTGGGTTTACAACCACTTTAAAGTGATTGTAAACCCTCACCTTGTAAAACAACCCATTCAGTTTAAAATAGAACGGGAGTTTAGCAGTGAAACAGTTAGGGCTCATTTACATTTGCTTCGACTTCAACACTTAATAAAGCGCATACCGCTTCAACATGCTTTTTTGTTGCTTCGGTGGTGCTTCAGTGGTGCTTCGATGATGCTTTTTTGAAGCTTTAATGAAGCTTGGCAGATGCCGTGTGTGTTGATATCTAATATATGGAGGCTTTGAAGGCGCTTTGAAGCACCACTAAAGCGACATGGAGTATAATTTTTGAAGCAAAGGAAAGGCAAGTCTGTAAGCCAACTATTTTATTTAGTGGCAGGGGCTTTGACTGGCATTCAGAGACCTTTAAAAAACTTGTCCGAAGCCATGTTTTGAAGCAAGTATAAACAAGCCCTAAAGCACAGTAAAAAAAAGCGGTGCCGCCGGGGTAAATCAGAGTTTTGGGAGGGCGAATATGTGGCTGCAAGTGCTGCACCAATTGCTCTTGGACACCTGAGCCCTGTTTGGGTGTTTCAAGGACTGCCTCTGTGTTGATTGGAGGTTCCCCTAAAGGGTGCTCCCCCTTGGGGATCCCTGTGGCCACAAGCTGTGTCCCACCCCTATGCTGCAGCGTGTCTCCCTGGTTACCCGATTGGCGGAATTTGGAGCCAGGGCGCATGCGTGGCAGAGCGGGACACATGCGTGGTCTACACAGCTGGGCTGAGTGACGTCACATGCCATCCTCAGTGGGGACAAAGGGGACAAAGGCTGCAGGATCTCGCTGGACATGGCATGATAGTTTGCTTTTTAAAATAGACTTGGCTGTTATTTGACCATCTGATCCTGACCATTCACTATTGAGGAGCCAGGAACTTACTTTATTACCTTATGTACACAGGTTTAAAACACCTGAGGGCTGGAACATTATTGGGTGGAGGACTCTATGACCCAGTCTTATACTGTGCCAGCAGTCTCTGACCCAGTCTTGTACTGCCCCAGCAGTCTCTGCCCCTCTCCTGTACTACGCCAGCAGTCTCTGACCCTCTCATATACTACGCCAGTAGTCTCTGACCTTTTCCTGTACTTACGGTTGCCATCTTTTCTTCAAGCCAAACCTGAACACTTTAGCAGCCTGGGACATCCTTGGGTGCCCCGAGGAGAGTAGTAATGCAGTGCACATAGCGTGCAGCAGCGAACAGTGGGTGTGGTCAAATTGCTCTGGCTGACATCATCGCTCTGCCCCCCCAGTGATGCAGAACCTGCCCCCAGAGAGCTGCCCGCAGCTTCTGGACGGCAACAGATTTGTGTGTGACTATCTTGGTTACTTTGGGAGCCACAGCCCAGTCTGCATAATGTGTCCGGGTTTCAGTCCGCCTCAAACCCGGACACATAGTTCAGAACATGGACTGTCCTGGTGAATCCCGGGCAGGTGGCAACCCCACCTGTACTACGCCTGCAGTGTCTGACCCTCTCCTGTACTATGCCATCAGTCTCTGGCCCGCTCTTGTACTACACCCTCCAGTCTCTGACCCTGTCTTGTAGTAAGCCTGTAGTCTCTGACCCTCTCCTGTACTATGCCAGCAGTTTCTGACCCAGTCTTGTACTACGCCAGCAGTCTCTGACCCTCTCCGGTACTATGCCAGCAGGTTCTGGCCCTCTTTTGGACTACACCTGCAGTATTTGACCCTCTCCTGTACTACGCCAGCAGTCTCTGACCCTCTATTGTACTACGCCCTGCAATTTCTGACCCAGTCTTGTAGTACGCCAGCAGTCTCTGACCCAGTCTTGTACTACACTAGCAGTTTCTGACCTTCTCCTGTACTATGCCAGATTTGCAGGTTGGAAGCTGAAGAGTGGGAAATTTGAGTGGAGAGTGAAAAACAGTTTTGCTTTTGACTGCTGGTGATTGCATCTTTAGGATTTTTGGAGGATCTTTTCTTGCAGCTTTTTAACACCTTTTCTGTCATTTTTTAAATAGCCTTTTTTTTCTCCTTCCTTCAGACTACTAATTAAGGGGAGTGGTTAAATGGTCGCAGGTGCTTCAGGTCCTAATATAAACTTCCTGTAGAACTCATTTCTAAGCTTGCAATTTTTGCTTGCTGGAACTCTGACCAAGTGGAATTTGACTAAGTGAGTTAAAAACCAGAGTTAAATTGGAGATTTTAACAGGAGTCTTCAGGACTCTTCAAACCTGTAAGTAACATCTGAAATTTCCTGTTACTAATAATATTATTGTAACTGGGAAAATGTGTGCTAGCAAGACAGTGTGCCACGTGTATACAACAATGGAGCAACAGACAGATATGAGTGGGTTGCCCTTCTGGAAGCTCACATTAGAGATCTGGAGGAGCAAATTCCAACATTGGGCAGAACTAACAACCTTGAAAGGGGTCCCAGTTGGGTTAATGGGGAGGGTGGAGGGGTAAGTCAGAAATATCAGGTAGGAGGATGGGTTAATGTAGTTAGAGGGAGTGGTAGGGGCTCACAGAAAAGGAAGGCCAGCCCTGGGTTTGAGCACCCTAACAGATTTTCCAAGTTGGGTGAAGATGTGGGGGTGGCAATCTCAGAGGTGGCAGCCCTAGATGTCACTGCTACCCCTAACAGCCGGGAGAGCAGCCCATCTAGAAGAGGTGGTAAGGGTAGTGCAGGTAGGCCTAGACATTTGGTGGTAATAGGGGTATCTTTAATCAGAAGGACTGATAGAATAATTTGTCACCAGGGTCACCTCAACCGAATGGTTTGCTGTCCCCCTGGTGCCAGGGTTCGGCACCAGGGACCGAGTTGATAAATTACTGGGAGTAGCTGGGCATGACCCAGCTGTCTTCGTCCACTTTGGAACCAATGACAGAATATATGGAGGGTGGAGGCCCCTTAAGAACCAGTTTAAAGAACTAGGATGCAAGTTGAAGGGAAGGACCTCCAAGGTGATATTCTCTGAAATATTGCCTGTGGCATGCACAACACAGCAAAGGCAGGGGGAGATTAGAGAATTGAATGCATGGTTAATGACCTGGTGTAAAGAGGGATTTGGGTTTTAGAGCACTGGGCTGACTTTTCATTGGGGTACGGCCTATATGCTAAAGATGGTTTGCACCTAAATGGAAGGGGGTCTGCTGTGCTGGGAGAGAGTTTTATGGGAAGGCTGGAGGAGTATTTAAACTAGGATTGAGAGGGAAGGGTGAATTAGATTATAATGGGTCAGCCCCTATTGGTGGGTGGAATGGGAAAAGATGGGGAGAGGGCTATGGCAGATAATATGAAGGTTCCCATGTTACAAACAACCATTGGAAATGGTACTGTTTGCACTAAAATAAAAAATATGCAACATACGTGTGCAAAATATGACAATGAATTAAAGTGCTTGTTCACCAATGCCAGAAGTCTGCCAAGCAACATAGGGGAGTAGGAAGCTCTGGTGCACAGGGTGAACTATGATTTAATTGGTATTGCTGAATCTTGGTTTCATTCATCACATGACTGGGCTATTAAAATTCCTGGCTATGCTCTCTTGCGGAAAGACGGGGTAAAACGGAGGGTTGGTGGTGTCTGTCTCTATGTGAGAAGTGATCCCAAAGCGAGTGTGAAAGAGGACCTAGTTGATGGAGAGTGTGATGAGTCTGAAGCATTATGGGTAGAACTGTACATGGGTGTTTGTACTGCAAAGGTTATCATTGGAGTTTGTTATACACCTTCCAGTGTTAATGAGGAGGTGGAAACTGAGCTCCTTGCAGAGATGGAAAGGGCTGCAAGGGCTGGGAGAGTGATAATAATGGGGATTTTGAACTACTGTAAGATTGGGGTGATCAGACTCAAGTGGTAGGTGTGTTTTCAATGAGTGTGCCAGTCCAAAACTGTATTTTTAAGGGCATGGTAGCCCACTTTTATTTAAAAGAATGGAGAAGTTCACAAAAGTCATCAGTAGCCCAAGCAGGGGGTTTCACCATTACTGTATCTTGCACAATCAGAATATTTCAGCCTCCTGGCTTACTCTTGCCACATGGCTGCTTCAGGCCTCCAGCTTAGGCCTTAGATTCTTTAGAGTCAAGCTCTTTGCTGCTCTGTCACAGACTACATCTGCCTCCTGCAGACATGCATGCTCTGGCTGCCCCATGCAGCCTCTGACTCCTGCAGGGGATTGAAGTCCTCCTGACTAACATACACAAAGTGTTTGGGGATTCGGGTTCTGCCCCAGGAGACATGTATCAATGCAAAAAAAAGTTTAAAAAATTGACGTTTTTTCGGGATCAGTGATTTTATTAATGCTTAAAGTGAAACAATAAAAATGAAATATTCCTTTAAATTTTGTGCCTGGGGGGTGTCTATAGTATGCCTGTAACCCTGGGCCAAATTTAGCAGCTGTTGCGGCTTTTTTTTTTTTCTTTTTTTCGGCTCATCGGGTGGCGAGAGATGGATCTACTTTGTGGGCCATTTTTTTTTTTTTTTTTAATAAAGGACTTGTCCAAAAGTTTCTCCTGTCTTTTTTTACTATTTTTGACACTTTTTTGTGTGGAATGGTAGGAATGGTAGGTAGGAATGGTAGGAATGGTACCCATTACCAATTCACATGGGGGGGAGGCCAGGATCTGGGGGTGCCCTTGCTAAAGGGAGCTTCCAGGTTCCGATAAGCCCCCCACCCGCAGATCCCCACAACCACCGGGCAAGGGTTGTGGGGATGAGGCCCTTGGGGACAAGGTGCTTTGGGGGGCTACTCCAAAGCACCCTCCCCATGTTGAGGGCATGTGGCCTGGTATGGTTCAGGAGGGGGGGGCACTCTCTCATCCCCCCTCTTTTCCTGCGGCCTGCCAGGATGCGTGCTTGGATAAGGGTCTGGTATGGATTTTGGGGGGGACCTCTGCGCTATTTTTTTAAAATTTTGGTGCAGGGTCCCCCTTAAAATCCATACCAGACCTGAAGAGTCAGGTATGTATTTTGGGGGACCCCTAAGCTATTCTTTTTAAAAAATTTGGCGCAGGGTTCCCCTTAGTATCCATACCAGACCTGAAGGGCCTGGCATGGATATTGGGGGGGACCCCCACACGTGTTTTTAACATTTTTGGTTCGGGGTTCCCCTTAATATTCATACTAGACCCAAAGGGCCTGGTAATGGACTGGGGGGGAACCTATGCCATTTTTTTTCAATGAGTTTTATCTATATTGCCGAGACCCGATCAGTTTCAAATGACTTTTTTTTCCTTTAGAAATGTGATTTTGCTGAGGTACTGTTCTAAACATGGGAAAACTGCGCCACTTTACAGGCATACTATAGACACCCCTCAGGTACGATATTTAAAGGAATATTTCATTTTTATTGTTTCACTTTAAAGCTGTTGTATAGTCTTTTTTTAACTTTTACCTACTGGTAAGCCTATAATAAGGCTTACCTGTAGGTAAAAAAAAGATATTCCCCTTGCCATGAGCCTCTGACTGCAGCGGCGCATGCGCACAGGGGATTCTCAGCTGAAGGCCCGGCAACTGCCGGACCTTGCCGGGAAAAAAAATTTCCCGCGCGCATGCGCGGGAGTGATGACATCGTGGCTCCAGCCACTCACAGCGCTGGAACCGCGATACCCGGAAGACACGCCGAGGCAACATGTCAGCTACCTCGGCGTGGACCAGGTAAGATACCGACGCCTCGTTCTTATGCGGTGCATACTAGCTCATTATGGCTTTTGCTTTACAGGGGTAAAAAAAAAAAAAAAAATTTCAGAGGGTATACAACCGCTTTAAGCATTACTAAAATCATTGCTCCCGAAAAAACGGGCGTTTTTTTTGCGCTATGAACGTAAAAAGACCAAAAATTTTGAAAAAAAATGATATTTTCTACTTTTTGTTATAAAAAAAAAATCCAATAAACTCAATTTTAGTCATACATTTAGGCCAAAATGTATTCGGCCACATGTCTTTGGTAAAAAAAATGTCAATAAGTGTATATTTATTGGTTTGCGCAAAAGTTATAGCGTCTACAAACATTTTCTGGAATTTACACAGCTTTTAGTTTATGACTGCCTATGTCATTTCTTAAGGTGCTAAAATGGCAGGGCAGTACAATCCCCCCCCCCCCCAAATGACCCCATTTTGGAAAGTAGACACCCTAAGGAAATTGCTAAGAGGCATGTTGAGCCCTTTGAATATTAATTTTTTTGTCCCAAGTGATTGAATAATGAAAAAAAAAAAATTACAAAAAGTTGTCACTAAATGATATATTGCTCACACAGGCCATGGGCATATGTGGAATTGCACCCTAAAATACATTTAGCTGCATTTCCTGAGTATGGGGATACCACATGTGTGGGACTTTTGGGGAGCCTAGCCGCGTACGGGAACCCGTAAACCAATCACCACCTTCAGGATTTCTAAGGGTGTAAAATTTTTGATTTCACTCTTCACTGCCTATCACAGTTTCGGAGGCCATGGAATGCCCAGGTGGCACAACCCCCCCCCCCCCCCAAATGACCCCATTTTGAAAAGTAGACACCCCAAGCTATTTGCTGAGAGGCATGGTGAGTATTTTGCAGCTCTCATTTGTTTTTGAAAATGAAGAAAGACAAGAAAAAAACATTTTTTTTTTCTTTTTTCAATTTTCAAAACTTAGTGACAAAAAGTGAGGTCTGCAAAATACTCAGCAAATAGCTTGGGGTGTCTACTTTCCAATATAGGGTCATTTGGGGGGGGGGGGGCATTTTATGACCTCCGAAACTGTGATAGGCAGTGAAGAGTGAAATCAAAAATTTACGCCCTTAGAAAGCCTGAAGGCGGTGCTTGGTTTTCGGGGTCCCGTACGCGGCTAGGCTCCCAAAAAGTCTCACACATGTGGTATACCCATACTCAAGAGAAGCAACAGAATGTATTTTGGGGTGTAATTTCACATATTCCCATGGCATGTTTGAGCAATATATCATTTAGTGACAACTTTGTGCAAAAAAAAAAAAAAATGTGTCTTTTTCCCGCAACTTGTGTCACAATATAAAATATTCCATGGACTTGACATGCCTGTCAGCAAATAGCCTGGGGTGTCTACTTTCCAAAATGGGGTCATTTGGGGGGGTTTTGAACTGTCCTGGCATTTTATGCACAACATTTAGAAGCTTATGTCACACATTACCCACTCTTCTAACCACTTGAAGACAAAGCCCTTTCTGACACTTTTTGTTTAAATGAAAAAATTATTTTTTTTTGCAAGAAAATTACTTTGAACCCCCAAACGTTATATATTTTTTTAAAGCAAATGCCCTACAGATAAAAAGGGTGGGTGTTTCATTTTTTTTTTCACACAGTATTTGCGCAGCGATTTTTCAAACGCATTTTTTGGGGAAAAAACACACTTTTTTAAATTTTAATGCACTAAAACACACTATATTGCCCAAATGTTTGATGAGATAAAAAAGATGATCTTAGGCCGAGTACATGGATACCAAACATGACATGCTTTAAGATTGCGCACAAACGTGCAGTGGCAACAAAATGAATACATTCATTTTTTAAAGCCTTTAAAAGCCTTTACAGGTTACCACTTTAGATTTACAGAGGGGGTCTACTGCTAAAATTACTGCCCTCAATCTGACCTTCGCGGTGACACCTCACATGCATGGTGCAATTGCTGTTTACATTTGACACCAGACCGACGCTTGCGTTCGCCTTAGCGCGAGAGCAGGGGGGGACAAGGGTACTTTTTTTTTCCTTTATTATTTTTTTGCTTTTTTATCTTATTTTTAAACTGTTCCTTCATTTTCATGGAAGACGGTGGGGGGGGTATTCCCTCCCACTGCTTGTAAAAGCAGTCTAGAGGCTAATTAGTCGCTAGGATTGCTTTTACATGAAAGCTGACCGCTGGCTGAAAAGAATGATACCAAGATGATACCTAAACCTGCAGGCATCATTCTGGTATAACCACTCAAAGTCGTGAATTGCGGACCTGAAGACAAAAAAATGGTTAACAATAAAACACAGTAAACGGTAAAGTATAAAAAATTGCATACCTGAAAAGCAAACATGATAAAACATAATAACAATAAAACATTGCAGAATAGAATACAGTAAAAAAGAGCAGAACAATAGGGAGAGAATAGAGAGAGAGAGAACAATGAAACGACAACTATTTTTTTTTTATTTTATATATTTTTTTGTGTTTTTTTTTTTTTTACACTTTTTTTTGTAACTAACTTTTATAACTGTAACCGGTTCCAGGTTCGGGTCTCTCAAAATGCGATGGCATCTTGGGAGACCCTGTGAAAGTGTGTCTAGTCTGTGCAATGCTGTACCCTACACTAATACTTAACTAGTGTATGATAGCGTTCAAAACATTCACCAATGCAAAGACCAGGATTGTCAGGAAAGGAGGGACAATAATAGTGGGTGTCACGTCTATATCCACGCTTGCTGCAGACACAACATCTTTTTTGGGGGGGTTCGTTGGGTAGGGGTACTCGGGAGGACATAAAGGAAATGCCTCTCATGCAGCCGACTGCATTTGGTTGGGGATGTGAATGGGGGAAGTACAGGTGCTGCAGAAGTGGTGTGTTCCCAATTAGGATTGGCAAATGCAGCAGGAAGGGCACTATGGGCACGATGGGCCTGTTTGTCTTCTTCTTGGTGGCAGCGGGACACTACTTGTGCTTGCCACCTCACCAGCTTGAACTGCACTTATGGGACTCGCCACGTCACCAATGTTACTGCAGCGCTGGTTAGCTACGACCGGGGTGTACTAGGCCGCTGGTGCTTGCCAGTTCACCAAAACGCTACCTGTTAGCGATCACAGGGATTAGGCCTGACTCTGCGAACGCTGCAGTTATGCGTTTAGTGTTTTGTAAGGGACAGTGATCGATCGATACTGCACTTGGGTGGGCTGGGCTGGGCCGGGCGGAGGGGCAAAACGCAGGTGCTAGCAGGTATCTGGGCTGATCCCGCTAACAGTGCATTTTTGGGAACCCTAAACTGCTGGGGACGCTAGTATAGATCTGATCGGATCGGATATTGATCCGTTCAGATACTATACCACTAAGGGAGGTGTACGGTGCGTGCGTGGGTGTTACTGTCCTGGAGTCCAGCGATGTCGGCAACCGAAGCCGAGCAATTGCTCGGCTCTCGGCTGCTGCCGCCTCCATTCTCAGTGAGGGAGTAAGGAAGTGAAGCGTTGCGGCTTCACTTCCCGGTTCCCTACTGCGCATGCGCGAGTTGCACTGCGCATCCTAAGTGGTCCCCGCTATCTCTTGGGACCTGTGTGTTTCCCAGGAGACAGTGGGGCGGTGCGGGAGGGGGCATGACTCCCGCAGGAGTCTATTCCCGGAAGTGGGTGCAGATACCTGTCTAATACAGGTATCTGCACCCCCCTCCCCCCTGAAAGGTGCCAATTGTGGCACCAGAGAGGGGGAGGAATCAGATGAGCGGAAGTTCCACTTTTGGGTGAAACTCCGCTTTAAGCCATCCGGCAGTACTGTGAGGTAGATTTGGTTAGGATGCATCCTCCAATTGAGTCACCAGGCTCCTCTTGAGATACCAGCCTTTCGCTTGGTCCTCTCCAAGATGAGTCCTCCCGCAATCTTTCATTTACTCGGGTTCTTCCCGCAGGACAGACAGCACAGGATCACCTCTGAACCAGTAGGCCCCAGCTTCTGGGCCTACTTCCAGTCACAAAGCCCTGGGCCAGCAGGGCCCGAGACAGAAAAGGAGTTGTCACATACCTTAGGCCAGGAGGGCCAGGAGGTGAGAGAGAAAAAAACATGGCGTCTGCCCCTTAAGTATCCTTTCCCAGAATGCACAGCGGTGAACCACTCCCACTGGGCTGTTTTTGGGGAAGAAGGACACTCAATACACCGTAGCCTGTTGCCCTTCCATCACTGGCCTGTGGTGACGACACCTACAGATGACAATGTGGAACTGCACGCAACACAGCCAATGCTGGAACAGAGGCTAATTTAGCCATAATAATAAATCTGATATGTACAGATAACCCGCTAAATTTACATGTGAGCGCCTGGTCAACAGGAGCAGAGCGCTACAAATGGATTTTGCAAAAGCACTTCACACAGTTCCCCACACACGACTAATGTGTGGGGAATTGTGTAAAGACTACAGGCTTGGAAAGATCAGTTTGTAAATGGATAGAAAACTGGCTAAAAAAATGAATTTAGAGAGTAGTGGTTAATGATTACTCTGAATGGTCTAAGGCAGGGTTTCTCAACTCCAGTCCTCAAGGCGCCCCAACAGGTCATGTTTTCAGGATTTCCATTATTTTGCACAGGTGATTTGATCAGTTTCACTGCCTTAGTAATTACCACAGCTGTTTCATCTGAGGGAAATCCTGAAAACATGACCTGTTGGGGCGCCTTGAGGACTGGAGTTGAGAAACACTGGTCTAAGGTTATCAGTGGTGTACCCCAAGGTTCAGTGTTGGGACCCTTTCTTTTTAATACCTTTATAAATGATACAGGGTCTGGGATTAAAAGTACCCTTTCAGTGTTTGCAGACTACACCAAACTATGCAGTGGAATAACGTCCCTACAGGATGTCTCCAACTTACAATCCGACCTCAATGCACTGTTAATTGGGCAACTATAAACATAAATTGGGCAACTGATAAACATAAAATTATGCACTTGGGGGCTAAGAATATGCATGCATCATACATACTAAGGGTAGTACAACTGGGGGAATCCATAATGGAGAAGAACCTGGGGGTTTTGGTAGATCATAAGCTTAAAGAAGAGGTCCAGCCTGGGTGAAAAACAATTTAAACAGTATTTGTAGCTGCTGACTTTTAATATTAGGGCACTTACCTGTCCAGGGAGCCTGCAATGTCAGCACCCCAGACAATCTTCAGGTCGACTCCCAGGTGCTGCCATCTCCATTCCTGGTAAGGGAACCAGGCAGTGAAGCCTTTCAGCTTCACTGCTGGTTCCCTACTGTGCATGTACGAAGCACACTGCGCTTTCTAATTGGCCCGGCGGTGGGGGAAGGAGGAGGGTGGCTCCCCCCTAAAAGGTGCCAAATGTGACACCGGAGGGGGAGAGGAGACATATAAGCGGAAGTTCCACTTTTGGGTGGAACTCCGTTTTAATAATAGCATGCAATGCCAAGCTGTGGTTTCCAAAGCAAGCAATGTCCTTTTTTGAATTAAGAGAGATATGGACTCCAGAGAGAGATATCATTTTGCCCTTGTACACATTATTAGTACAACCTCATCTGAAAAATGCAGTTTAGTTTTGGGCACCAGTTCTCAAAAAGGATATCAGGGAACTAGAGAATGTGCAGAGATGGGCAACCAAACTGACAAGAGGCATGGAGGAGCTCAGCTATGAGGAATGAATTTATTTATTTTATGAATTTATTCTCTCTTGAGAAGAGGAGCTTAAGGGGGCATATGTTGAGGAAAGATTAGAGGAACTGAATTTATTCTCTCTTGAGAGGAGGAGATAAAGGGGGCATATGATCAACATGTACAAATACATAAGTGATCCATATAGTGAATTTGGTGTTGAGTTATTCACTTTAAGGTCATCACAGAGGATAAGGGGGCACTCTTTATGTCTAGAGGAAAAGAGATTTAATCTCCAAATACGGAAAGGTTTCTTCACAGTAAGAGCTGTGAAAATGTGGAATAGACTCCCTCCAGACGTAGTTCTGGCCAGCTCAGTAGATTGCTTTAAAAAAGGCCTGGATTCTTTCCTTAATGTACATAATATAACTAGGTACTAACATTTATAGGTAAAGTTGATCCAGGGAATATCTGATTGCCTCTCGGGGGATCAGGAAGGAATTTTTTCCCCTGCTGTAGCAAATTGGATGATACTTTGTTGGGGTTTTTCGCCTTCCTCTGGAGCAACTGTGGGTGAATGATTGTGTATATGGGGATTGTATGATTTTTTTTTTTTAACTGGTGGAACTAGATGGACTTGTGTCTTTTTTCAACCTGATTAACTATGTAACTATATGCCAGCAGTTTTTTTCAACCTGATTAACTATGTAACTATATGCCAGCAGTCTCTGGCCCTCTCCTGTACTACGCCAGCAGTCTCTGACCCTCTTTTGTACTACAACTACAGTCTCTGACCCAGTCTTGTAGTACTGCTGCAGTCTCTGACCCACTCCTGTACTACGCCTGCAGTCTCTGACCCAGTCTTGTACTACGCCAGCAGTCTCTGACTCTCTCCTGTACTACATCAGTAGTCACTGACCCTCTCCTGTACATTGCCAGCCATATCTAACCCTCTACTGTACTAAGCCTGCAGTTTCTGACCCTCTCTTGTACTACGCCTGCAGTCTCTGACCCGCTCCTGTACTATGCCTGCAGTCTCTGATCCTCTCCTGTACTATGCCCTGCAGTGTCTGACCCTCTATTGTACTATGCCCTGCAGTCTCTGACCCAGTCTTATAGTACGCCTGCAGTCCCTGACCCTCTACTGTAGTAAATTGTGTCCTGCAGTCTCTGTACTATGTCTTCAGTCTCATTGCTTGTACTAATTGCAGTAATCTCTAACAACCAATCAGTGAGCGGTAATGATGTGCTGTAGCCTCTAGCAACCAATCAGTGAGTGTGAACCAGTTCTTCGAGATAAGTCTATATGTGTTTTTTTTTTTTTTGTGGGATGTTGGGTTGGAGAGCAAAATTGCATGGGTGGGGGGCCCAAGAAACTCTCAGGCCCTATTTAACCACACCACTTTAAGCTCCGCCCAATATTTTGCCTAATTTAAACCACACTTATTTTTTGACGCAGCGTACCTCACTGTGACTAAATGTATCAATTTAGTTACACCCACAAAATGAATGCCCCCCTAATTAACATACTACTCCACCTACACTGGCTTTCTGGAAAGAAGTGTCCCTAAAAATCTTTTTGAAATGTTGCAACTATGATTTAGGGTGTGTAGGGCTACCCCCGTAGTAGCTACCAATAAGGATGGGTCTTCTGTTCTTTTACACAACCTTCTCAAGAATCTTAGTCCCTCTGACAGTTTGAGTGTACAGTACAAACATAAAATTTCACAGGAATTCACTGAAAGTAATACTTAGTACCCACTAGTAGTGCTATATCAAAGAAAACAGCCACCAAACCAAGTAGTAAAGGCAAACTTAATATATTGTCACCCAATATATTTGGTTGGTTGGTAACTAGGCAAGCATAAAATGGATTAAGAATAGTAATAACAATAGCACACAAAGTGATTAAAAGTAGGGGGTAGGCATAAGGTGACATTTGGCATCCAGATCAGCATAAACAGTAACAAGGCCACCTCAAGTGTAGCTACCTGTAGGCAGGTGCAGTTTACTTTCTGCACGACGGGTGGTGCTCTTCTGCAGCAGCACTGCAGTTGGAGAGGAATTCAAGAGGAACATGGTTCCTCTACGGTTTCCTGAGTCACTGGAGAAGCTGTCCAATTGGATGCTGCCACCCCATTTTATTCTAGCAGCCATCTTCGGTCAGGCAGAGTCTGTCAAAGGCCCTGGCTGCCATGTTGGATGCTTATTTTGCGAGTTGGTAGAGTAGGGACAGGTACCCAGTCTGGTAGGGACAGTACTAGTGGCAAGGAAAGGTTCCCAATGAGGAGAAAAAGCGTAGGGCCTATAACTTCTCTGGACATCTTCCTTCTTTGGCACAAGATGGCCAGCCCGCATTCTGCCCCTTTTAACAGGCACTGTCAGTTCGGCTAAAACTTGCTCTCTACACATTGTTGGACCTATGAGTGTTTCCAGTTGGACTGCCTTTCCAACAGGTTATTGTGAATTGTCTTTGCATTATTTCAATACAAGTTCTTTCATCGCATTGGGACTGTGTATTATTACCATCGCACCACGCTGCACCCCACCTACATACCGAGTGCTGAAACTAAACTGCTAGAGTACATTTATGGTAGCGATGCTAGTCCTAGGCTGATCAGGTATGCACTGTTCAAAATAAAAAAGGAATTGGAAGCAGAGGGGGCAGGGGAAGAAAGGGGGCTTGCAGAATAATTATTACTGGACGGGCAGTTCCCTGAGATGTTTTTCTGCCTTTTAAGAGTGTTAGTGCACTTAACAACAGGCCCAGTTAACCTGAATGCAGTGTAGGTACAGTATAGGTACGGTATAGACTCTCCACAGATGCATAGTAGATGTGGTTCAGATTCAGTAAAGGTTCTGTATAATGTGGCATAGGATTGGTATAAGTGCAGTCATGTCATTCATTCACAGGAATCTGTGAATGAATTAACTACAAGTACTGTCTTCCATCACGATAGATGGCTTGTAGTTTTCACTGAACTGCAAGGGCGTTGGTGAGCAATCTCGTAGTTCATTTAGACTTCCTACAACTTTCAAATAGAAGGTCCGCACAGAGGTATGGGCAGAAAGCTGCGGCAAGTGTCTGCAGGAGCCTGATTCTGCACCCAAGATCTACTGATCATGGGTACAATGCTCTGCAGGCTCCTGAGAAAAAAAATAGATGCACTTGTGCATTTTTTACTGCAAAAACATGTGCATTTATTTATTTTTTTTGTACAAGATGAACTTACTGTAAAAATTAAAGGAGACAGTCCAAATTATATAATTTCAGTAAAATGTTTCATGAAATATATTTGAATACTACAAATTTGCAGCATTATTGAAGAAAAGTAAGTAGAAACTGCAAAGTGCAGTAACTCGTACCTAGGAAATAATGTGTAATCATATTTCACTGTTCTGAATACATGTTAAAGTGTTGCTCACCATCATCTGCTTTATCGTTGTGTATATGCAGTATTGACATGACATGAAACTGAATGTGCAGCAAAAACAAACAATATTATTTATACGGATTTATATTATTTATTCGGATTGTGAATTAAGTGAATGACACTACTGGCATTGTGTTTATAGGAATGCAATTAGTATTATACTACTCTCATGATGACAGTAAATACAGAAACACTGTTAAAAGCCTTTTACTGCATGTTCGTTTTCATTAACCCTTTAAAAGGGTTGTGATAGTCTGTCTACAACATCTTTAAAGCTAAACTCTAGACTAAATACACCAGTGAATTATGAATATGGGAATTGTATTATCTGCCAAAATATATACAATTCTGTTTAGTCATACTTCCTAACTATACAACCATGTCAGACAGCATAGTTAGTCCTTTGAGCAGAAAAAAGCGCACAACGCACATAAATGAGCATCAATGCTTGGTGCGTTTAGGAGCATTCGTGCATTAATGCATTATAATGGCCAGAATAAATTATTAATCCGGCCAACAGAATGCATTAATGCACATATACACACAAATGTGCATAAACACGTGTGCAATACAAGGCTTCTACCTCATTTTTTAAGAAGTTTTTGTCCTACCAAGAGAAAAGGTGTTCAGAGGAGCTGAGCAAATGCTCAGTGTGCATGAGGCTTTAGAATCAATAAAAATAAATAGGGTCAGAATGGCAAAGAGCATGCATACATTGCAAAAGAATACAAAACAGATTATAAAAGCTGCACAGACATGGACTTCTGACTGCAATGTTTCTGTGGCTTAATCTAGGTAACATGTGGCTGCATAGCATAGTCTCTTAAGACTATAGCAACAGGGAGTCTAGCTGAGAATCACTTCTACTTCAGTAAAACAGTTCAGAACACAAATAGCTACGTGCCTTTATAAACAGCATCACTCTCAGGAAGTCTGGGGTAGCTGTGGTAACACAGGCAAACAACTGGAGGTATCCCAGGCTTGAGGACACAGGGGGCCACCTCATTGGTACTATAGTACTCTGGTAGTAATTGGGGAGTTGCTTCCTACAGCATCTCAGTCTTCCCGATAAGCTGTGTACTGTTGGTGCACCAGTTCTGATAGTGAAGGGCCTCCCACCTGGCTGCAGATCTCTTGCCCACCTACTTCTGCTTCATCAAGTGTGACCTTTCTGAGCTCCTGACAGAGGTGACAGGGTCATATCCAGGAACCCAGAAATCCAAGGAGTTGTGGGAAAAATGAATTAAAAGGGTCTCGGCTTGCATCTGAGCATGGTAAGTAAAAAAAAACTCTGATACCCTTTATTTCACTTCAACTTGCTGTCCCTGGCAGGTCTGCAGAGCATTCAAATTTGTCCTGCACAACGTGTACAAGGGGTCTCCTGAAGTTAGGTCTCCAGGAGCTCCACATGTGTTGAGTCTCAGTTCCCTATTTTGTGCTTTTAGGCTTGTCAGTGGATGGTGTTTCAAAAGGCTCCACAGTGAGATCATAATCCTGAGCTCAGTGACTATTGGGCAGTATAATATTGTCAGTATCCATAGATTCTCCTGGGGGTCTTGGCAATAATGGTGGAAGAACAGGAGTCAGTCATCTTTGAACCTCGTAGCGGAGACATTTGTGGCTCACAAACTTAGACAAGTTCTTTCAAAACAAAAGGAAGAAGTCAACATAGACCAGCATGGGAACTAACATCAGCAGCTTCATCAAGAAATCAAACACCCCCTGTTGTTCTGATTCCCATTACTCTTTCATGCCGCCCTCACCACCTTCTGGTCTACCTCATGTAGAAGACTTTGAATAGGAGCAGAGTTATGGGTATAGTGCTTGCTAAAGCACTGATAATATCCCACCAACCCCAGAAAAGCTCAGACTTTAGCCATGTTCGTTGGCCATTAATTTCCTTTCATTGGCCATTCTATTCCTGCATGTCCTTTACTTTCTTGGGATTGGGAATTTCACCTTGTCTGAAGATGATGGATCCCAGGAACTCAATCTCATGTTGGAATGAATGGCACTTCTTGGGTTTGAGTTTCAGTCCATACTGGTGCAGCCAGACCAACACAGCAGCTAAGTGTGCAATATGGTCCTCAAATGTGTCAGAAAACACCATTATATTGTCTAAATAGATCACAATACTATCCAGGTTCATGTCACCAAGGCAGTGTTTCAACACCTTCTAGAATATGGCAGACACGTTGTTCAACCCTAATCCTTTTAAACTGGCATAATGCCATGAGAGTACTGAAATAGGTCTTTGGCAGCAACGTCTTGGTGACAGGGATCTGCCAATACCCTCTGATGAGACTGAGTGTGGAAAAAAATTTGGCCTACCATAGGGCAACATGGGTTTTTCGTGAGGCGGTATCATGAATGACTGCAAGATTTTCCTTAACAATGTAATGCCCTGTACACACGGTCGGACTTTCTGACGGAATACGTGCAATCTGAGCTTGTTGTCGGAAATTCCGAATGTGTGTGGGCTCCATCGGAATTTCCGACACACAAAGTTTGAGAGCATGCTATAAAATTTTCCGACAACAAAATCCGATCCTTTAAATTCCGATCGTGTGTAGACAAATCCAACGGACAAAGTGCCACGCATGCTCAGAATAAATTAAGAGACAAAAGCTATTGGCTATTGCCCCGTTTATATTCCCGACGTACGTGTTTTACGTCACCGCATTTGGAACTATTGGATTTTCCGACAACTTTGTGCGACCGTGTGTATGCAAAACAAGTTTGAGCCAACATCCGTCGGAAAAAATCCATGGATTTTGTTGTCGGAATGTCCGATCAATGTCCGACCGTGTGTACGGGCATTAGAGTGAGCCTGTCCCAAGTCTGTTCTTATTAACATACAATGCAAGAAGCCAAGCCCAGAATAGAGCATCTTAAAAAGGTAAGCTGCAATTTTGTAGAGATATATATATATATATATATATATATATATATATATTTTAAAGTGGTTGTAAAGGTAAAATTTTTTTTACCTTAATGCATTCTATGCATTAAGGTGAAAAAACTTCTGACAATACCGCCGCCCCCAGTCCCCCCGTTTTACTTACCTGACCCCTCCAAAGTCAGCCGCTTGCTCCCGACATCCATTTCGCCGCTCAGCCTGGCCGCTGATTGGCTACAGTGGATGGATTGAAAGCAGCGCAGCCATTGGCTTGCGCTGCTTTTAATCACATCCAATGACGCGGCGCGCCGGGGGGCGGGGCCGAGTGATACAGTGAGCGGCTATAGCCGCCGGCTGTATCACGGGAGCACGCCCGCAAGAACTAACCACCATGCGAGGGAGCTCGCATTAGGGTGATTAGTTCTTGCGGGGAGGAGCTGAAACAGTGAAGGTAAGTATAACATGTTTGCTATTTTTTTTTTTTTTTTTAATTACCTTTACAACCCCTTTAAGTTATGCTATGTGAATAGGGGCATGTAAGAAACATAAAGTAGGGGTTATCCCAATTTGAATGCAAAAGTGTAAATACACTTAAATTAAAGCAGTGATCAATCTTTATTACAGGAAGTTCCTGCACAAAAGCAAAGCATCATTCTGGATTACTGTACAGATCTGGAAGAAATAAACAAAGCACACCAAGGTTCAATAAATAATACACATGCCTCTTATGCCACGTACACACGGTCGGACTTTCCGGTATACTTGGTCCGACGTTCTTCCCGCCGGACTGTCTGGCGGACTACCGCTGGACTTTCTGAACGGACGGACTTGCCTACACACGACCGGACTTTCCGGCAGGCTAGGTCCGCCAGTCTTTCCGACGGACTTTCGCCGGAGTTACGGCGGACTTTCAGAATGAACGGACTTGCCCACACACGGACAAGTCCATTCATTTTGAACGTGACTCGGGTACGACGGGACTAGAAAAGGAAGTCAATCTAGCCGCTTTTATTGGCGAGATTGACACCTTGTGAGCCCCGTCGTGGGGCATCCCAGGCCCTTAGGTCTGGTATGGATTTTAACGGCGTGGGCCCCCCTAAAATCCATACCAGACCCCAATCCGAGCACGCAGCCCGGCCGGTCAGGAAAGGAGGTGGGGATGAGCGAGAGCCCCCCCCCTGAATCGTACTAGGCCGCATGCCCTCAACATGGGGGGGTGGGTGCTTGCGGGCCCCCCCACCCCAAAGCACCTTGTCGCCATGTTGATGAGGACAAGGGCCTCTTCCCGACAACCCTGGCCATTGGTTGTCGGGGGCTGCGGGCGGGGGACTTATCAGAATCCGGGAGCCCCCTATAATAAGAGGGCCCCCAGATCCCGGCCCCCCACCCTATGTGAATGAGTATGGGGTACATGGTACCCCTACCCATTCACATAGGGAAAAAGTGTCAATAATAAAACACACTACACGGGTTTTTGAAGTAATTTATTAGACAGCTCCGGGGTCTTCTTCCGACTTCGGGGGTCCCTCCGGTTCCTCTTCTCCCGGCGTCCGGTTGGTTCTTCTCCGCTCTCTCTGTCCTCTTCCCCCGGTGTTCCAGTTCTTCGGCCAGCTCCTCTGCTGTCTTCATGCCGCTCTCTTGCCAGCGGAGGTCCGGACTTCTGGCTTCTGGGCTTCTTGTCTTCTTCCCATGTTGACACGACGCTCTCTCAGGCTGGAATGGTCTCTGAGAGCTCCGATGTGACTTATATAGGCGGAGACCCCGCCCCCTTATTGTGTCACAGTCCCTGGGCACGCCTATATAAGTCACATCGGAGCTCTCAGAGACCATTCCAGCCGGAGAGACTATCGTGTCAACATGGGAAGAAGACAAGGAGCCCAGAAGCCCAGAAGCCAGAAGTCCGGACCTCCGCTGGCAAGAGAGCGGCATGAAGACAGCGGAGGAGCCGGCTGAAGAACTGGAACACCGGGAGCAGGGGTCGAACACCGGGAGAAGAGGCCAGAGGTAGCGGAGAAGAACCAACCAGACGCCGGGAGAAGAGAGACCCCCGAAGTCGGAAGAAGACCCCCGAAGCCGGAAGAAGACCCCCCGGAGCTGTCTAATAAATTACTTCAAAAACCTGTGTAGTGTGTTTTATTATTGACACTTTTTCCTTAGGTGAATGGGTAGGGGTACCATGTACCCCATACTCATTCTCATAGGGTGGGTGGCCTTGTTCTGGGGGCCGTCTTATTATAGGGGGCTCCCCTGATTCCGATAACCCCCCCGCCCGCAGACCCCGACAACCAACGGCCAGGGTTGTCGGGAAGAGGCCCTTGTCCTCATCAACATGGGGACAAGGTGCTTTGGGGGAGGGGGGGCCCGCAGGGCACCCCCCCTCCCCCAAAGCACCCACCCCCCATGTTGAGGGCATGCGGCCTGGTATGGTTCAGGAGGGGGGGCACTTGCTCATTCCCACCCCCTTTCCTGACCGGCCAGGCTGCGTGCTCGGATCGGGGTCTGGTATGGATTTTAGGGAGGCCCCACGCCATTTTTTCAGCGTAGGGGGTTCCTCTTAAAATCCATACCAGACCGAAGGGCCTGGGATGCCCCGCACTCGCCGAAATAGGAAAATTCGTTTTTCCTATTGCAGCGAGCGTGAGATGCAGTACTCTGCCCTTGCGTCGTATCTGGTCCGTCGGACCAGCATACAGACGCATGCAGACGAACAGGCTTTCCGCCAGGAACTGAGTCCGGCGGACTAAGATTTAAAGCATGCTTTAAATCTAGGTACGGCGGACTTTTGGGGAAAAAAGTCCACCGGAGCCTACACACGGTCGGATTGTGCGTCGGACTCTGGTCCGCCGGACCAAGTATGCCGGAAAGTCCGACCGTGTGTACGCGGCATTACCCTGATGAGCACTCAACAGTAGCTTAAACCATAAAAATAGAGAACAGAGCACCAGCCTAAAATCAAGAGCCCAAGATCATTTTAATGGTAGTTAAAAAAAAAAGTAATATAAAAACAGCAAATGTGTTGGGGGTGGGGGGGCGCAAACAGTTCTACTGTATATTAGAACAAGTATTTAACTCTCCTCATGGAAGAACAACCTGAGAGAAGTTGCTGAATTATGACTTTTTTTTACCTTTAACTTCAGTCTGTTTTTAACCCCCATCAACCTGGCACAATACAAAATAAACTATGTTGTTTTGTGCTGTTGCATCCTCCATATTTTTTTATGGAGGAATGCTAGCAGCTACATTTCCACACTGCCAACTGATGTGGACCTCGCAGTGTCAGGCCCAGCTGAAGAGTCTGCAGCTCGTCCATCGGTGGGCAACATAACGGCTCTCGAACCTGCCCGTGCTGGGTTGCCCTCCCAAAATGCTCAAGATATCCGGCTAAAATACATGGAATATTTTGTGGGTAGAGGGGCAGTGGCTTGGCAGCAAAATGTACCCAGAATCATAATTTTATTTTATCATAAAATACTATTTCATTTGAACTATTGTTGTCTGTGTTTATCTGTATAATAGGTTGTCAAATGGCCTTTTTTTTGTCCATTATATACAATAGTGCAAACGTACCTTATTTGCTACATATGGTGACAATCTCTTCTTCAGCTAACTATTATGTTGTGCTGTGGGTCTGCTACAGACACACACAATGTTTTTGTTCTTAATGTATCTAATGCATTAAGTTTGAAAACATTATGCTTTTTCAACTCCTTTAATTTTTTTTGAGGCCATAAAATTGCCTGAGTTGGGCACATTTTAGAGCACATTGTCACTGTAACTACACCAACTTAACAAATACACTGGTATTGAGCATTGAAATAATAAGCCACACATTGTTTAGGAGAAAAACATTTTACTCAAAATACATTCACATGTGCGTTTTAAGGTTTTATAACAAACCAACATCTTGGTGTATAAACATGTATGTTTGCCATTATTTTGCCTTTTTTGGGGCTAAACAGGCATGTTTGAAAACATAAGATCCACATCCCCAATTCAGGAACTTACATAGTTAGAGTTTTTTTAAAGTGAAGGCCATATGAGACATTAGTATCCCAAGACTGTGTTGATGTTGCCTTCCTCAGATGGAGTGATCTCACCCCCTCTAAAAGCCAAAATTTTATACCACATCCACGTAGAGGCATAACTGTTAAATGTCCCTTATGATCCCCTGCCCTAAAATGTGTGTAGGTACAAACAGGTTAGTTTCTAAAGCCCCAAAACACACAGTGTGTCAACATGTGCTATCTCCCATCACAGGGTATAAATGGACGCGTTTGGGGGTGCAACCCCTTCCTCATAACTAAAGTAGGTAAGAGGCACCCCCAAAACGTGTCCATTGATACCCAACGATGGGAGCTAGCACATGTTGACCCACTGTGTTTTTTGTGGCTCTAGCAAACTAGATGTAGGGAAAGACACACATTTTAGGCATGGGATCATAAGGGAAATAAGAATCTTTTGGCACCATTTGTGGGGATCTTCAAATTTTTGTTTTGCAATTCTTAAAAACACATAAAGATTACAATTAACATTACTTGGGCAGTGTTTCCCAATTCTCCTTCTCCAGATGCATGCCCAGGTCATGTTTTCTATATTTTTTGCGTTTGTCACAGGTGATGATGTCATTTTCAAGGTTAGTAATTAACACAGTCGTTTTTATACTGAGGAAAATACAGAAAACAAGACCTGGTGGTGCACCTAGAGAAGTGGTGTGGAGAAACACTGATCTCAGACACTAAAGCCTAGGTTCACATTGGAGCAATTTGTCATGCGATTTCAGAGATAAAATCGCATGACAAGTCACAGCCTATTGGAGACAATGGCACTGTTCAAATCAGTGCGGAACCGAATTAGCGGCGCCGCACCAAGCTAACTCACCATATTCAACAATGTGCTGTGTCCAGTTTGGTGCTGCAGCTGGGGGAGCTAACCACCCTGACAAATAGGCAAAGTTAAAATAGAAGCTGGCAACTTGATAATTTCTCTTTTTCTCACCAAAAATGTAAATAGGAAACAAGCTAAAGTGTTTCATCTAAAGAATACTCATCTGAGGAAGGCTGCAAATGCTGAAACGCATCGGTTTGATCCTGTTTAACATGATGTAGGCAACAAAAAAGATAATGACAAGTCATGGAGTTGTAGGTTCATATGTCAATCTTTTGCTAAAGTGAAATCGTACATTCAAATATAACAGTTGCAACTATTACAAAAATGTGCAAAGGTTAGTCAATTTTAAACTGTACAAAGACGTACAACAGAATGAAAAAAACAAAACATGTTTGGTTTTTACATTTTAGCTAAAATATCGATGATGTTGATAACTGTTTTGGAGATCATGCATGTTTTCTTTCATTTTCTCCAATTCCCCATAGCAAACCAAGAGCTCACTGATAAGTATTTGTGCACTTGCACTGCTGAAGTGAGTTTGGTCTTCCACAACATCCACATCACCTAAAAAATATAAAACACACCATGTATTAGAAATATGCAGGCATCCATCTATTACTTGAAGCTTTGGTCTCCGACACTGACCTGTGGTCGACACAGTTTCAAGAACTTCACACAGTACTTCCTGCACATCAACATCTTCTTCAGTGTGCGTGGTGAGTTGACTTCCTAGATCTTCAGGAGGTGCTGGGTTACTGGTGTCCACACACAGCACAGATGTTCCTCTTCCTTTCTCCCCTATGTGAATCCAAAAAAGGTATACTTAGCAGACAGATATGTTAGGCTAGAAATAGTAATATGAAACATTGTTTGGAAGTGTCTTTTAATTGTCTGTTTTGGCAGAGATCCAAGCTGAATACATTATTTTTTCCTTTTCCAAAGCAGAAATACTTATCTGTTTTGTGCAAGTTTCACACATGGAGATATCCATAGTATCCACTGGAGCACCTGCGTGGGACACCATAACAAGGGTGTTATGGTGTCCCACACTGGTGCCCCTGCGTCTAGCTGCGTAACAGCTGCTGAGTGTCCTCTACTGACACTGAATAAAGTTGACATTTCATTAGTCAAGAACACATCTAGACAACAATCTAATGAACTTATGTTACATCAAAATAGGCCATAACAAATGCATTTAACGTTCATCTCCCAATAACAAAGTATTAGTGGTCAATCAAAACAATGTTTCATGTCCCGCAAAAGATTCCTGTGTCCACGAAACTAAAACTTGGCATTTTAAACAGTAGAACAGTAAAGAAAAGAACATGGACCAGCACGAAAGTAATAATAGGAACACAAGACAAATACTTACTTTTTCTATACTGATCTTCCTCTCTCAATTTAAGGTCTGACCAGCATTTTCTCAACTGATCCTTGTTTCGTCATACCCCAAAATTCCTGTGCAGACTTCTCACAACTTTAGCCATGATCTTGGTCTTTCTGGCATTTGGTTTTCTGTAAGGTCCATGCGTCCCATCATATTCTGTACTCACTAAGATGTCCACCATCTCCACCATTTCTTCAAATTACATATTTGTGGCCTTATAGCTCCTCCTGGATCTGGACGTGGCTTTATCTGGGTTTTCATCATTGCTGCTCTCACCACACACCTGCTGTCTCACCACCATTTGCTCTCCCACCGATGTAATGGCCGTAGGAACCATCTGGGGGTGTAGAACGATCACCATCGCCAATACGCAAATGGAGCCATAAAAGGAAGGTACAATTGTAACTTGGGGCATTAGTGGTTAGTGGCCTATACTGCTTAGATTGAGGCCTATACTGGGACCAGATTATGAGTTAAGCCTGACATTATGGTTTGTCTCGTGTTCTGTCTTGCAGGCATCAGATAAATAATTGATCATGGTGGATAAAATTAACTGCGCCTGACTTTTTGCCTAAATTTGTCGACCAATACCGGGAGCTGCCCTGTCTGTGGAAGGTGAAAAGTAGGGATTACTCTAATAAAATCAAGAGGAAGGCAGTGATAGAGAAACTTCTGGAATTGGTGAAGCCTCTGTACCCCAGGGCAGACATCAGTTTTGTGAAGAGCAAAATTGGGAACCTGAGGAGTATGTTTAATAGGGAGCACAAAAAAGTCCAGGAATCACAGAGATTGTGAGCATCAGCATATGACATATATGTCCCCAGGCTGTGGTACTACAACAGCCTGCTTTTTTTGTCCAACCAAACCCAACCCAGGCCATCACTCTCAACACTCCCTTCCACATCAGATGAGGCCACAGCTCCTGAGGTCCACCCTGGTCCTTGGACACAGGATGAAGATGTGGAGGATCCCAGATTGACCCAGGTATAGCATCGTTAAACATACAGTCAGATCCATAAATATTGGGACATCGACACAATTCTAATCTTTTTGGCTCTATACACCACCACAATGGATTTGAAATGAAACAAGCAAGATGTGCTTTAGCTGCAGACTTTCAGCTTTAATTTGAAGGTATTTATATCCAAATCAGGTGAATGGTGTAGGAATTACAACAGTTTGTGTATGTGCCTCTTACTTTTTAAGGGACCAAAAGTAATGGGACAGTTTAACAATCATCCATCAAACTTTCACTTTTTAATACTTCGTTGCAAATCCTTTGCAGTCAATTACAGCCTGAAGTCTGCAATGCATAGACATCACCAGTCGCTGGGTTTCATCCCTGGTGATGCTCTGCCAGGCCTCTACTGCAACTGTCTTCAGTTCCTGCTTGTTCTTGGGGCATTTTCCCTTCAGTTTCATCTTCAGCAAGTGAAATGTATGCTCAATCGGATTCAGGTCAGGTGATTGACTTGGCCATTGCATAAAATTCCACTTCTTTCCCTTAAAAAACTCTTTGGTTGCTTTCGCAGGATGCTTCGGGTCATTGTCCTTCTGCATTGTGAAACGCAGTCCAATGAGTTCTGAAGCATTTTGCTGAAAATTGAGCAGATAATATTGCCCAAAACACTTCAGAATTCATCCTGCTGCTTTTGTCAGCAGTCACATCATCAATAAATACAAGAGAACCAGTTCCATTGGCAGCCATACATGCTCACACCATGACACTACCACCACCATGCTTCACTGATGAGGTGGTATGCTTTGGATCATGAGTAGTTCCTTTCCTTCTCCATTCTTTTCTCTTCCCATCACTCTGGTACAAGTTGATCTTGGTCTCATCTGTCCAAAGGATGTTGTTCCAGAACTGTGAAGGCTTTTTAAGATGTTGTTTGGCAAACTCTAATCTGGCCTTCCTGTTTTTGAGGCTCGCCAATGGTTTACATCTTATGGTGAACCCTCTGTGTTCACTCTGGTGAAGTCTTGTTGACTTTGACACACATACACCTACCTCCTGGAAAGTGTTCTTGATCTGGCCAACTGAAAGGTGTTTTCTTCACCAGAATAATTCTTCGGTCATCCATCACAGTTGTTTTCCGTTGTCTTCCGGGTCGTTTGGTGTTGCTGAGCTCACTGGTGCGTTCTTTCTTTTTAAGGATGTTCCAAACAGTTGATTTGGCCACACCTAATGTTTTTGCTATCTCTCTGATGGGTTTGTTTTGTTTTTTCAGCCTAATGATGGCTTGCTTCACTGATAGTGAGAGCTCTTTGGATCTCATATTGAGAGTTGACAGCAACAGATTCCAAATGCAAATAGCACACTTGAAACAAACTCTGGACCTTTTATCTGCTCCTTGTAAATTGGATAATGAGGGAATAACACACACCTGGCCATGGAAGAGCTGAGCAGCTAATTGTCCCATAACTTTTGGTCCCTTAAAAAGTGAGAGGCACATATACAAACTGTTGTAATTTTTACACCGTTCACCTGATTTGGATGTAAATACCCTCAAATTAAAGCTGAAAGCCTGAAGTTAAAGCACATCTTGTTCGTTTCATTTCAAATCCATTGTGGTTGTGTATAGAGCCAAAAAGATTAGAATTGTGTTGATGTCCCAATATTTATGGACCTGACTGTATTTGTATCCAAAAATAGAATAATGATAACTAGACGTTATTGTTCAAAAATGTCTGACTTAACTTGCCTTCCTCAGCCACGCAACAACAGCCATCAGTACAGCCCCAGATGCAGCTGATGCATTTGGCTGTCTGACAGCGAATAAGTTAAGAGACATGGATGGGGAGAAAAGTAGGATGTGTGAGAAAATAATTCTGCAGCTCCTCAACGGGGGGGGGGGGGGGGGAATTTCCTCAAAAACACATATTTCAGATTTTGATGCCCCACCTCCACCACCTCCACAGCCACCACAGCAACCCCACCCACCACAGCAGCATGCCGGACATTGGCAGTTCCAGCCGCAAGACCCCCAACAAGCATGCTGGGCTGGGGATTTTCAGACAAACAATAATTAATTTCCTCGGTTCGGTCTGGTTTGTCAAAAACCACAGGCTGTGATAATACCACAGCCTGGGGACATACCAGTCATCTGCTGCTGCTCCCTATCTCTTGGAGTCCAGGACATTCTTGTGCTCCCTTTAAATGTACTCCTCGGGTTCCCAATTTTGTTCTTCACAGAATTGAGGTTTGCCCTGGGGTACAAAGGCTTCACCAATTCCAACAGTTTCTCCATCGCTGATATTCCTCTTGATTTTCATAGGACCTTCTTGTGATACCTATTAAATAAAAAAAATAATTTGATAAATACTTGGCTATGTGTTTTACTTAAAATGACAGTTTGGGAGTAGGCAGGTACATAAAAAAAATACAATGTAAAATTAACAAGGGACACCAACATAGTTGTATCTTTGATCTTATAAACTATGGGATAATGGTGTTGTGGTAACTTGACCCCAAAAAAAAAAAAATTCTTCTTGATATCACTATAAAAAAAAGCCTTTTAAAATATGCTGGGCATAACTCCATCAGTATCACCAGCAAAGCAGCTTCATTATTATCCCATTATAAAGAAGAAGAGAATGTGCGCTGCAATTCTAGATTTCATAAATTGTCATGTTACGAATGTGAATTCTCCATTACGACCACTTTCAGCTCGTCCTTGCTTCCAAGCATGCGTATTTGTACTTTGGACTTTTGTCCGACAGATTTGTGTAAACACGCTTGGAAAATCCAACAAAAGACATTTGTCCGCGGAAAATTTTAAAGCCTGCCATTCAACATTTGTCCGCGGAAAATCCAACAACAATTGTCCAATGGAGCATACAAATGGTCAGATTTTCTGCCAACAGCCTGTCATCACACAATTCCCGTCGGAAAATCCGATCGTGTGTATGCAGCTTTAGAGTCCAATTTTGCTGGTTTGGAGGCCCAGGACATCTTACAGAACAGGGACTAAATTTATGACCTTGAAGTTGAAGCTTGGGAGTGGCAAAAGGAATGCTTTGTGCTTTGTGGAAGAAGTAGTAGTACATAGAGCAGCCGACCTTTGAGTCCAGGTCTTACCCTTCTTACCTTCTAAGTGGTAAGTGGTAAAATAGAACTATTACCATCAAAAATGTTCTGAATATACTTATTAAAGTCTGGTCCAAACAAACTTTCTCTATGAAACGGAAAACAGCTTGCAGACCAACATTTTTGCCAAAGGATCCTGTGTACAAACAAAATTCCCAAGTGCAAAATTTACTCAATGGAATCCTTTAAGGCAGGGGTCTCCAAAGTTTCTAAACAGGAGGCCAGTTTACTGTCCCTCAGACTTGTCCCTCAGGCAGACTTTGAAAAAAGTAGAAAAGGTCCCGACGTCAGTGGAAACAAACAATGACCATATTTGGTGTCGGTGGGAGGAATTATGCACCATTGTTGGTGTCAGTGGGTGAAATTGTTCCTGTCATTGGAAGGAATTGTGCCCCATCATTGGTAGCATTGGGCCCAATTGTTGCTATCATTGGGAGAAATTGTTCACCTTCATTGGTGTCGGTTTGAGGAGTTGTGCCCTATCATTGGTGACAGTGGGAGAAATTTTGCCTCATTATTGGTGTCATTTTGCCCAATTATTGGTGTCATTGTGCCCCATTGTTGGTATCAGTATATGACATAGTGCTCAAGGGCCAGATAAAAGCAAGCAAAGGGCCACATCTGGCCCTCGGGCCGCAGTTTGGAGACCAGTGCTTTAAGACATCCACAGTCAAAAAAAAAAATCCAAGGGAAATCTTCCAGGCGCTCACTCAAGTCAATATCACCACTAGTGGACTCTAACTCCCTGGACAGAAGTCTAACTCTAACCTGGCAGACTTTGCAAGCCCCCACCTCTGGCTGCAAAGCAGCACTCCTGAAAGCAGAAGATTCTTTGAACAAGGTTTCGAGACATTTGTCAGAAGCATCTTTAAAAACTGGCAAGCCATCTACCGGGCACATTAGGTTTTTATTGAAATAAGAGACTACTGAATATATGGAGGGCATACTCCACTTTTTATTAATTCCTTCTCCGTAGGGTATTGCCAAGGGAATGTTTTTGGTGGAGCGAACACCTTGCCAGGATGAATCAAGTCCTCGTATACAACTTTCTTAAGATGAGGATGTAAAGGAAAAAACTGAGGATCTTGTGGAGGTCCCAGGTGCATATTTTCCTGAGATGAGGGCTCAGCAAGTGGCAATTTCAGGTCAGTGCATACTACTTTTGCAAGCAAACCTATGAAGACCCACTGAGTCTGAGGTAAACTCTGACCCTGGAGTTCCTCAGGCGCAGAGTCCTTGGAGGAGTCGTCTTTCACCTTACCTTCTTCAGGCCCATAGACGTCTGCTTCTGCATCATCCTCCACCAACTCCTCCTCCATAAAGAAGGGAGTGAGAGAGAATGCCTCAATTTTCAACCCACCCAGTCCATGCTGGCAAGTATCCTGGAGAGTTGCTGTTGTTAGCCCGCCAAGGCTTTTAACAAATCCTCCTTAGTTACATAGCAATTTAGGAACTAGAGGCAGGTGCCCCGGAGGTTGCTGAAACACCTGACAAGGAAAGGGTTTAGAGCCCACTGAAAACATCTAGACCCCCAGCTGCACCAGGAAGGCTACATTTAGGATCTTGAACTAAAAGGAAAAATACATTGCGGCAAAAATAAAAAAGAATTTTGTCAAATACTGCTCCCCTTAGTAATGTGGAGAAAAATTACCTTAATTGAAAAGATGAATTGTGGGGGCACTTTTAATAATAGATACATGTGCAGTGATGAACTAACTAGTGGATGGAGCTAGGTTGTATCAATCCAGCCATCACCTATAAAGTGCAATGTGTTGTGCTAAAAAATATATATATGCAATTCAAATCATACATCAAAAGTGCAAAGTGCTAAATTATATACTTCAATATAATGTCCTTGAAACAATTCATCAATGCATTCAGGTGACAAAAAAGTTATTTTTGAAAAAGTGCTTGAAAAATAGATAAAGATATCTTTAATGCTGTATCTTCAATGTGTATATACCATCACCGACTTGTAATTATCCAACCATACACCCGATGTGCTCAGTTAGCTGATTCTACTCACCAGAGGATACTGGGCATATGGCTATAGGCCCCCTAACCAGAGGGAAGAGGGGGAGGCGGACCTCCTATCACAATTTGGATTAGCGGCAAGGATGGGAAGTGTCATTATATTGGAGGATTTTTATTATCCAGACATAGACTTGGCTAAAAGGAACCGCGCAGTAATCTAAAGTTCGCCATTTCCTAAATGTCTTGCAGGACAGTTTCATGGGTCAGATAGTAAATGCACCAACAAAAAACAAAGCGTTACTAGATCTACTGATTACCAACAATACAGACCTGATCATGGATGTGGAAATACAAGGCAATTTATGAAAACAGCAATCATAGGTCAATTTGTTTCAATATAAATCACACAAATAGGAAATATAAAGACATTGAATTTCAAAGGAGCCAACTTCCCTAAACTACGATGCTTGCTAGAAGATACTAAATGGGATAAAATCTTAGGAACAAAGAACACTGAGGAAAAAAGGGTATGCTTTAAGAGCATATTAAATAAGGGTATTAGCCAGTGCATCCCAATGGGAAATAAAATTAAAAGAGCTAATAAAAGTCATGGGTGGCTTAACTCCAATGTAAAAATGCATATAAAAGCAAAGGAGAAGGCCTTCAAAAAATACAAGGCTGAGGAATCATCAGCAGCATTCCACTTTTACAAAGAATGCAACAAGAAATGTAAAGGCGCAATCGGGGCAGCTAAGATAGAACAAGAAAGGCACATAGCAGAGGAGAATAAAAACATCCCAAGAAGTATATATATAGTAAGAAAGGGAGGTCAGATCATATTGGTCCCATAAAGAATCAAGAAGGGAATCTGGTTACTAAGGATGGAGAGATGGCGAAGGTATTGCATTTATTCTTCTCCTCAGTTTTCAAGAGGGAAACGGGGCTATTCAGTAACCAAAACTGCAATGTTTATCCTTTATGACACATCACAGGAAGCGCCCTCATGGCTAACAGAGGATAGAATTAGAAATAGACTTGAAAAACGTAACATTAATAAGTCACCGGGACCAGGTGGCTTGCACCCGAGAGTCCTTAGGGAACTCAGTCAAGTAATTGCCAGACCATTGTCCATTACGAACAGTCTACTGACTGGAATGGTACCAGCAGATTGGAGAAAAGCCAATGTAGTTCCAATACTTAAAAAAGGGCCAAGATACATCCCTGGGAATTACAGACCAGTTAGCTTAACATTAATAGTATGCAAGTTCTTGGAGGGGATGATAAGGGGCTATATACAATATTTTAGTAATGAAAACAGTATCATTAGCAGTAATCAGCATGGATTCATGAAGAATCGTTCATGCCAAATCAACCTTTTAACCTTCTATGAGGAGGTGAGCTGCCATCTAGAAAGGAAGGCCCGTAGACGTGGTGTATGTGGATTTTGCAAAGACATTTGATACATATCCCTATAAACGTTTACTGTACAAACTAAGGTCTGTCGGCATGGACCATAGGGTGAGTACATGGATTGAAAACTGGCTACAGGAGCGAGTTCAGAGGGTAGTGATAAATGGGTAGTACTCGGAATGGTCCGTTGTGGAAAGCGGTGACCCCCAGGGTTCTGTTCTGGGATCAATCCTATTTAATTTATTCATAAATGACCTGGAGGATGGTATAAACAGCTCAATCTCAGTATTTGCGGACGATACTAAGCTAAGCAGGGCAGTAATTTTTCTGCAGGATGTGGAAACCTTGCAAGAAGATTTGAACAAATTAATATGGTGGGCAACTACATGGCAAATGAGGTTTAATGTAGACAAAGGTAAAATAATGCATTTGGGTGGCACGAATATGAGTGCAATCTACTCACTAGGGGGAGAACCTCTGGGGGATTCTAGGATGGAAAAGGACCTTGGGGTCCTAGTGAATGATAAGCTCGGCAGTAGCATGCAATGTCAAGCTGCTGCAAGCAAAGCAAACAGAATATTGACATGCATTAAAAAAGGGATTAACTACAGAGATAAAATGATAATTCTCCCACTCTACAAGACTCTGGTCTGGCCGCACCTGGAGTATGCCATCCAGTTCGGGGCACCAGTCCTCAGGAAATATGTGGTGGAACTGGAGAGAGTTCAGAGAAAGGCAACAAAGCTAATAAAGGAACTGGAGGACCTTAGTTATGAGGAAAGGTTACGAGCACTGAACTTTTTCTTTCTGGAGAAGAGATGCTTGAGAGGGGATATGATTTCAATGTACAAATACCGTACTGGTGACCCCACCATAAGGATAAAACTTTTACGCGAAAGGGAATTTAAAAAGACACGTGGCCATTTTACACAAGCTTTTTACTGGAGCAACATCAGGACCATATGGTGCCCATCAGGACCTTACACCTCCCTGCAGCCTCACTCAGCATAGTAAGCAAGCACACCCAACACAGGCAGTGACCGCTATCGGCCCCAAGGGGGTATAATTGTCCAGTGGTACCAGCAAGCTATCAGGGTACTTACCATTCCCACCTCAGGACCCACTTTGTTTTTCAAAAATGGGGTACAATCTAAACCCATTACAGCGGACTATGCCCAAAGGGTCTTTAGGGACTTGATCCCCCAGCTGGTGTTCGTTGCAATTAACCTGTCTAGCAACATACCTAGAAACACCCTTGTCATAATATTGCACAGGGTTCCATACACGTAGGATCCAGTGCCACCTCCACGTTGTGTCCTCTGATGCGGGGTCCAAGTACCATTCATCTGGGTGACAATAACCAAGAATCTGGAATCCTTGTGTAGAGAAAAGCAGAGCAGTGACCATCACTTCAAACCATTTTGATAGGGAACAAGGGGATCCCCACAACCCTAGCCAGTGGTTGCGGGGGTCTGCCGACAGGGGCTTATCATAATCTGGAAGCCCCCTTACCAAGAGGGCCCCCAGATCCCGCCCCCCTACATTGTCACCTGGTGGCACCACCCCCTCATGACATAACCGACCCAGCATGAACCAGTCCGTGATGTTGCAACTTTTATTTTTTATTTTAGCGTGTGTTTTTTTATCATTTTTAATTGCATTTTTTTTTACATTCAGCTGGCAGCGGGGAACCCGCTGACAGCTGATGAGTCATCTGTTGTTAAGGACAAAGTGGCGGGCTGACCCCCGTGCTGTTTTTTTGATAAATACCGCATGTGATACCACCAGCAAAACCCTGGTGATAGATATTGCATGTTTTTTTTTACTCGCTGGTCCATTGGACTTAAGAGCTATTTAAACAATATTTACTGGCACATTTTTCATTTTGCGGTAAATACCGCATAACCGTTACTTTTATTTTTTTATGAATTGGACTTAATTTACCGCATGCAATAATATATGCAAATGAGTTACGTGACCATGTTATCGCATGCAGTAAACGTTGGGGAATTGACCCCTTTGTCCTGTACAATAACATCCAGGAAAAGACCTGCTCAACGCTCACTGTATGGAAGAAATTCCTGTAGCTGTCTCCAGCTTGCATAACCGATGACTGCGTAAAATGGCGGACCCTCTTCTTTATTGAGCAGGTCTCTTCCTGGGTATTATTTTTGTTCAATGTTTATTCTACTATCAAAGTTAAAGGCGAGAGCACAGTAAATGTATTAGGAGACCTAAATGGTGTCATGAGTACATTTTCTAATAGAGTAAAGCTGGGTTCACACATGTGCAATGCGAATTCCAGCTCTGTTTTCTCTGAGAAGAGAAAACACAGCTGTTCAGCGTTTCCTCTCCGTTGTAGCTGCGGATCATTGAGCAGGAAGAGGGGGGAGGTGTAGTGAGGAGAAGAAGAGAATTTGTGTTCAGAACGGAATGCATGCAATCAGATACGTTCCCATGGTAGATAATGTGCTTGTAATTCGCACCGCAATGCTCAGAAAATGCACACTTTTTTGGGCAATGCGCAGTGCGAATGCAACGCACATATGTGAACCAGATGCATTCAAATGAATGTATTTTAAAATGTCTTGCGAATTGGATGCGGTGTAAGCCTCATCTATATCGCATAGGTGTGAACGGGACCTTACTGGTGCGCTCTAATCTCAGCATCACAACAATAGGATTAGGGTAGACAGTGAACAAAAGTACTATGACATCTGAGAGAGAAATCATGAAATTAAGGAAAGAGGTAAAGAGGGAAGAAATGTTCTGGACCACAGTGACCTGCTTTCTTCAGGCCTTCAGTCTATTAATTAAGATGATAATTTAACTATTTTTAAACTGCTGGTGTTTTATCATTGAGAATGCTCACTAATATTTTATGAGTCATAATCCACAAAACTTTAGCCTTTGTCTTAGTAAGTGCATAGTTGCCAACATTGCAAAAAAAATTTGTGGGACACTTTTTTGGCTGTATAATATAATTAGGGGGCGGGGCGTACATTTGTAGGCGTGGCATAGCAACAAAAAAGAAAACTGTGGCGCGAAGCGCGCAGCGGCGGGAAATGGGCGTGGCTCAAAGGGGGTGTGGTTAGAGTCTGAGATAAATGAGGGATGGAGAGGGAAAGGGGGAGAGAGGAATGGAGGGACAGCAGGCCCAGATCCTACACAACAATAGAAATGTGTGTTCTAGAAAGTTTAACAATCAGCAGATAAAGATACTCCAAACACCTGGTGTTAGCACTTCAATCATCCCAGCACCATGATTGTTATGGTGTCAGGATGATTGAAGTGCATTATTTCTATTATTACATTGTAATATAAAATTAAATCATTCAACTCACCATAATGCCGAATCAGTGGGATCCCTGAGCGTGTCACTAGCCACGTCGCCTGCCACCAGCAGAGTCCTTCCTTGCATCAGGTGCCCCCAGCAGAGTCTGTTCTTGCATCAGGTACCCCCAGCAGAGTCTGTCCTTGCATCAGGTGTCCCCAGCAGAGTCCGTCCTTGCATCAGGTGTGCCCAGCAGAGTCTGTCCTTCTATCAGGTGGCCCCGGCAGAGTCCCTCCTTGCATCAGGTGGCCCCGGCAGAGTCCCTCCTTGCATCAGGTGGCCCCGGCAGAGTCCCTCCTTGCATCAGGTGGCCCCGGCAGAGTCCCTCCTTGCATCTGGTGCCCCTGTCAGAGTCCCTCCTTGCATCAGGTGCCCCCGTCAGAGTCCCTCCTTGCATCAGGTGCCCCCGTCAGAGTCCCTCCTTGCATCAGGTGCCCCCATCAGAGTCCCTCCTTGCATCAGGTGCCCCTGGCAGAGTCCCTCCTTGCATCAGGTGCCCCCAGCAGAGTCAGTCTTTACACCAGTATTCCCAGCCTCAGTCCTTAAATCAGTGTCCCAGGCAGAGCCATAGTTACCCCCCCTGTACATAGTTACCCCCTCCCCCTGTACATAGTTTTCCCTCTCCCCCTAGTTACCCCCCCTGTACATAGTTACCCCCCCTGTACATAGTTAACCCCCTGTACATAGTTACCCCCCTGTACATAGTATCCCCCCTGTACATAGTTCCCCCACTGTACATAGTAACCCCTCCTGTTCAGAGTAAATCCCCCTCCTGTAAATAGTTAACCCCCTCCTGTAAATAGTTAACCCCCACTCCTGTATATAGTTAACCCTTTCCTCTCCTGTACATAGTTAACCCTCCCCCCTCCTGTATATAGTTAACCCCCCTCCTGTATATAGTTAACCCTCCCCCTCCTGTATATAGTTAACCCCCCCTCCTGTATATAGTTAACCCCCCTCCTCCTGTATATAGCTAACCCCCTCCTCCTGTATATAGCTAACCCCCTCCTGTATATAGTTACCCCCTTCCCCTGTATATAGTTAACCCCCCTCCTGTACATTAAAGTTAAATTGCTGCAGAGACAAGAGCCAGTGGCGTCACTACAGCTGGTGTCATCCGGTGTAGAAAAAAATTGGTGTCACCCCGCCTCCACCAACTACGGTCCCCCTTCAGTACAGACCCCCCTCCCTCAGTAAAGACCCCCCCACTAAGTACAGACCGCCCCTCCAGCAGTATATATCCTCCTCCCTCAGTACAGACCCCCCCACTAAGTACAGACCCCCTCCATCAGTTTAGACCCCCTCAGTGTAGACCTCCCTCATCAGTATAGACTCCCTCAGTACAGGCCCCTCTCCCTCAATACAGACCCCCCTCAGTGTGGTCCCCCATCTATCAGTATAGACCCCCTCAGTGCAGACCCCTCTCCATCAGTGCAGACCCCCTCAGTGCAGACCCCCCTCCATCAGTGCAGACCCCCCTCAGTGAAGACCCCCCTCTATCAGTGCAGTCCCCCCTCAGTGAAGACTCCCCCTCTATCAGTGCAGGCCCCCCTCAGTACAGACCCCCCTCTATCAGTGCAGACCCCCCTCTATAAGTGCAGACCCCCTCTATCAGTGCAGACCCCCCTCTATCAGTGCAGGCCCCCCTCAGTGCAGACCCCCCTCTATCAGTGCAGACCCCCCTCTATCAGTGCAGACACCCCTCTATAAGTGCAGACCCCCCTCTATCAGTGCAAACCCCCCTCTATAAGTGCAGACCCCCTCTATCAGTGCAGACCCCCCTCTATCAGTTCAGACCCCCCACAGTGCAGACCCCCCCTCTACAAGTGCAGACCCCCCTCTATCAGTGTAGACCCCCCTCTATCAGTGTAGACCCCCCTCTATTAGTGCAGACCCCCCTCAGTGCAGACCCCCCCTCTATTAGTGCAGAACCCCCTCAGTGCAGACCCCCTCTATTAATGCAGACCTCCCTCAATGCAGACCCCCTCTATCAGTGCAGAATCCCCTCTATTAGTGCAGGCCCCCCTCAGTGCAGACCCCCCCTCTATCAGTGCAGACCCCCCTCTATTAGCGCAAAAGCCCCTCAGTGCAGCCCCCCTCAGTGCAGACCACCCCCTCCATCAGTGCCAGTGCAGACCCTCCCCTGCCATAAC
This sequence comes from Lithobates clamitans, assembly GCA_037952925.1. Classification (NCBI taxonomy): domain Eukaryota; kingdom Metazoa; phylum Chordata; class Amphibia; order Anura; family Ranidae; genus Lithobates; species Lithobates clamitans. The sequence goes on from JBBGZY010001537.1 coordinate 1,212,112, forward strand.
GCCCCCCAGCACACGTCCAGGAACTCCAGGAGCGGCCAGTGTTCTGACGAAATTAGTGTGCCCCCATCGAATAGTGTCCGCTCCGTACTGCGCAGGCGCCAATAGACACCGGCGCCGTGTGTTCAGGGGAGAGGGGAGGGGCCGATCCGTGCAGCTAAAGAAGCTTATTCATTGGCTGCACGGATCGAGCCCCCTTCCTCTCTCCACTGAACACAAGGGGGAAGATCTAGCAGCGGCGCCGGTGGCCATTTTGCTGGAGCCAGCTACTCTAAAAATTAAAAAACAAACATTCAGATTTTCCTGATGAAAATCCCGATTCGGGACAGCCTCCGATCGGGATGAGGGTCCCAAAATCGGGATTGTCCCGGGAAAATCGGATTGTTGGCAACTATGGTAAGTGGGACTTTGGAGATTTTCCAGGCTCTTCAAAGGGAGATTTTAGGTGTCAGGTGTATCCTTATCTTTGACTGATTTATTGAATAGTAATGCAATTTAAGGATTTATCAATATCTGTAAGCCTGTGACTTTAAATGGGGAGGCAGGGAGACCATTCCAAAATCTCCTAAACTTAGTGCACGCCCACCATATAAGGAACATTGTAACAACCTCTAAAACATAATGGTGAGGACTATATGACAGCTAAATAGGGAGGGGGGACCAGATACTATTGTATTTAAACCTTCAGGTTGGCCTCAATAAGAGAAACAATTAATATGCCCTGTAAAGAAAAGGCCAATAACTGCTTGCCCAGCATAAGTGGAGGGCTTGCATGACTGAGTTACTGGGTAGGCTACAATTAGGAGGTAGGATGTTGGTTTTAAATAAGGTGATAGGGCCTGCCCTATTGGGTAATATGGGGGCAGGCTGTGGCTGGGTGTAGCAGGGTGTGGCAGTGGTGGTCTAGTGGAAGGGAGGAGTTAAAAAATTACCCCATTTTGGAAAGAAAACAACCCAATGTATGGTAATGGCATAATGAGTCTTTTGAACATGTCATTTCTTTCCACAAGTTTTTGGAAAATGTGGAAAGAAAATGAAAACCTATTTTTTTTCTCACAAAGTTGTCAATTTAGAAGATCTTTCTAACACATAGCATGTACATAGCCAAAATGACACCCCAAAATACATTCTGCTACTCGTCCTGAGTATGGTGATACCCCATGTGTGAGACTTTTCCACTACCTGGCCACATACAGAGGCCCAACATGCAAGTAGCACCTCCAGGCTTCTAACACATAGCATGTACACACCAAGAATTACACCCCACAATACATTCTGCTGAACAAAGGATAAAAAAAAAGCTCACCTGTGGTTTTAGCAGGTAGGAATACCGTTCCAGAGCAGTCAAAGCATTTGTCCAGACAGCCAATGGAAATTTCCAGGAATTGCCCAGGCAGCAGACAGATATGGAAAAGTATGAACACGGTTCAGTACAGTCCAAGGTTTAGCAGGCAGTTCAGGTAACAGGCATAGGCATGGCCAGTCCAGGTGGCAGGCAAAGGCATGGCCAGTTCATGTTGCAGGCAAAGGCATGGCCAGTTCATGTGGCAGGCAAAGGCATTGCCAGTTCATGTGGCAGGCAAAGGCATGGCCAGTTCAGGTGGCAGGCAGAGGCATGACCAGTTCAGGTGGCAGCAGGCACCACTTTGTACATTGGGCCTTGGTCAGGTAAGACCTTAGGACAGGGGTAGAGGCTTCTTCCCACCCAAATCTCTACGAGTCTCCAGACCCTAATCCGAGAAAACTGTTTTCTCCACTTGAAAAACCTTTTCTGGAGCCCCTCACATTTGTGAGACCCCTGTGCTGTACAGTGAGAAAAGAAAAATAAATAACCGCGCTAAAATATATATGAATAAGATATGTGAAATATTCTTATAACCATGTCCCAAAAACCTCTGTTGGAAAATTCATGTATGTATGTGAAACATTGCGATAATCAGAAAAATATATATAAGTCCATGCATATAACTGTGAATCAAAAGGTGATGTCCATATGTGGTAGATGGGAATCCTTATATATAATAATTGACCAGATTCAGTCCCAGAGAGAATGAGAGCCACCACACAAATATTGCACTTACCACAAGGCAAGCAAAAAACAGCCTGTGTTCCGTCCTGGTATGGGAAATCCAGCTGGTGTGACTTGACTGCATACAGCGTGGCTAAGAGGATATAGCAAGGACCCCAAACTCTCGTCTCACAGGCATGTGAATGAAAGGAAACTGACGATAGTGTAATACTGGCAGGATGGTTTAATAAAAGAAGGTAGAAAACTTACATAAGTAGATTAAAAACAGCAAATAGCCGGCCGGTATAGCGAGCACCTGTCCACACTAGGATGGCGATGATGTCAGAGCGTCAACCTCCCGACGTACGTTTCACCACAAATGGCGTAGTCTGGGGAACGGGCGACGCTCTGAGTCATCGCCTTATATAGAGTACAAATAACCACGCCTCGTTCTGAGATCTCAGCGGTGGAAGAGAAAATAGCCACTCAAATCACGGCTCATATTAGAAGGGGAAAAGGATCAGAACTGAATCTTATACTTAAAACAAATTGCTTAGTATGAAATTGCAAATATGTGGAACAAACAAATGGAAAAATATATAAAAAAGTGTCCAATCAAGAAATCCTTCCTCTGACAAGGGGTCAGGCTAGCTCAATATTCCTTGAAACTAATGAGCAAAAGGATTATGAGACTCGACATTTTGCCATCTTGTGGTGATAAAGGAAATGGCTAAAAAAATACAAAAAACCCAGTGAATGACCTCAAATAATAATTAAACAGTCTCCATGAATTAAAATTAAAAATAAATATTAAAAATAAAATGTGATAAATTCCTTGTAGACACATTAACCAGGAGGCTAAGGCGTCTCATGGTATATATTATTGTTAAGAGCCTATACTCCACAAAGTAATAATAAGGACGAATTTTATTAAAAATAAAATTAATGTGCATATCTTTGCCTAAAAGAGGCACAAAAAATATTTAATATTATAGGAAATATTATGTTATATTATATTATAGAAAATATTGTTAAAACAATATATTTTAAGCAAATCAAAAAAATATTTGAAGAAAAAAAATTTTTGTAAAGAAAAAAATTTTGTATATATATAAAAAAAAATTGCATATATATAAAAAAATTTTGAAAATTTTATTGGGTAGAAAAAAGGGGAATTAAAATCTTCCATTAACACTGAGATGTCACATCAAGTTAACATTGGAGCCAACTTTAAGCATTATCGATGAAAGTGTTCGGGTCTACTTCCACGTTCAACCCGAATGGTGTGTAACATTTAATTCTAAAAATCCATGCCATTTCTAGACGGGAAATCCCTCGCACCAAAGATCCGCCTCTCCAGGGGCGTGTATATTTATCAATACCTAGGAAGACAGTTTTATCCGGATTTTTATTGTGAACTTTCAAATAATGTCTGGACACTGGGTGTTTGGGGAAACCATTGAGGATATTGGTCACATGCTCATTTAATCTAACTCTGAGGGGGCGTTTGGTCCTGCCCACATACTGAAGCCCACAAGGGCATTGGAGCAGGTAAACAACCCCCTCAGTGGAGCACGTAATAAAGGGTCTAATGGCAAACTCTTCCTGAGTACTGGAAGACCTAAAGTTCAAAGTTCTCCTGTGTGTACAGCCATTTAGTGAACATACTCTGCATCTCCTGCATTGGTAAAATCCAGAGAGATCATTCAAAAAACTACTTTTGATGATAGGAGGGTCAATAATGTTATTGGCAATGGTGCTCCTTAAAGAGGGTACACCTCTATAAACCACTTGAGGTTTAGCAGGGAGGAAAGTGTTAAGGGTGGCATCATTGGTAAGGATGTGCCAATGTCTATTTATCATATTTCTTACTGATCTATTGAATAGAATAGGTCGTAATGAACGGAATGGAAGGCGTCCTACTATTGTTAGGTGGTTTCTCTGTGAGCAGATATTTCCTGTCCATAGCTAACACTTCCTTCAAGGTATTGGCAAGACTCATCCAGGAATGAGTCTAGATCAGCCCTCTCACCATCCCACAGGAGGAGGATTTCGTCTATATACCTAGCCCATAAGACTATCTGAGGTCTATGTTGGGCATAGACGACATCCTCCTCCCAAAGGGCCATGAAGAGGTTCGCCAAACTGGGGGCATACTTAGCCCCAATGGCGACCCCTTCATCCTGTTTGTAAAATTGTCCTCCAAACCAAAAGTAACTGCGAGAAGCAGCAAAATGGAGCAATTCAAGAATGAAAAAGATTTGGTCATCAAGGAGGTTAGAGTCGCGCCTCAAAAAATATTCAACTGCGTAGAGACCAAGACTGTGTGGTATGACAGTATAAAGAGATGTGACGTCAGCTGTCACCATCCACAGTCCTGGTCTAGGTGTAATTTCAGTCAGTAGATTAATCACATGCCGTGAATCCTTAATATAGGAAGGTACCTTCACAACTATGGGTTGTAGGAAAAAGTCTATATACCAGCCCGCCCGGGACGTAACAGAATCTATACCGCTCACAATCGGACGTCCCGGGGGGCAGGTAGGGTGCTTGTGGATTTTTGGAAGATAATATATCACTGGTGTCCTCGGCGCCCTAGGCATGAGATAAGACTTCTTCTTTTTGTTAAGGACACCTATTTCAAAACCTCTCTGAACAAGAACTTCTAATTCTTTCTTATACTTAATTTTAGGGTCAGAGGGAAGAAGGGTATATGTATCCGTATCACCCAATATCCTATGCATTTCTGCCAGGTAATCTTTTTTGTCTAAAATTATGATGCCACCCCCTTTGTCGGCGGGCCTGATGACTAGATTTTTATTTTCACATAAAGAATCCAGACCTGCCACAAAGTCTCTATCTATTTTCGCCTTTTTGATAGGCATTTTACCTAGGTCACTAAGTACTATGTCCCTAAAGACTTTAAGAGAGGAGGCCCCAGGAGGGGACCAGAGGAGGGAGAAGGGTACGATCAAAAAAGAAAAAAAGTCATAACCGAAGATGGAATATTTAACTTAAGGACTGTTGTCTTAACAGACTCAGAAAAATTGGTGCTGAGTAAGGGTTTGAAATTTCCCCCCCCACGTAGGCTGAACAAATTTCAGACCTACATGGATATCCATAAGTTTATACGAAAACTCAGCATCAAGCGATATATGGTATCTAATCCCATTCAAGATAATCATATTCCATCTATCGGTTATAGATATTCGGGACTCACAAGCGCCTCTCTATTTAATCCTCCTGGGGCCTTGGCCCCCTCTCTTAAAGTCTTTAGGGACATAGTACTTAGTGACCTAGATAAAATGCCTATCAAAAAGGCGAAAATAGATAGAGACTTTGTGGCAGGTCTGGGTTCTTTATGTAAAAATAAAAATCTAGTCATCAGGCCCGCCGACAAAGGGGGTGGCATCATAATTTTAGACAAAAAAGATTACCTGGCAGAAATGCATAGGATATTGGGTGATACGGATACATATACCCTTCTTTCCTCTGACCCTAAAATTAAGTATAAGAAAGAATTAGAAGTTCTTGTTCAGAGAGGTTTTAAACTAGGTGTCCTTAATAAAAAGGAGAAGTCTTTCTCATACCTAGGGCGCAGAGGACACCAGTGATATATTATCTTCCAAAAATCCACAAGCATCCTACCTGCCCCCGGGACGTCCGATTGTGAGCGGTATAGATTCCGTTATGTCCCAGGCGGGCTGGTATATAGACTTTTTCCTACAACCCATAGTTGTGAGGTACCTTCCTATATTAAGGATTCACGGCATGTGATTAATCTACTGACTGAAATTACACCTAGACCAGGACTGTGGATGGTGACAGCTGACATCACGTCTCTTTATACAGTCATACCACACAGTCTTGGTCTCTACGCAGTTGAATATTTTTTGAGGCGCGACTCTAACCTTGATGAGCAAATCTTTTTCATTCTTGAATTGCTCCATTTTGCTGCTTCTCGCAGTTACTTTTGGTTTGGAGGACAATTTTACAAACAGGATTGAGGGGTCGCCATGGGGCTAAGTATGCCCCCAGTTTGGCGAACCTCTTCATGGCCCTTTGGGAGAAGGATGTCGTCTATGCCCAACATAGACCTCAGATAGTCTTATAGGCTAGGTATCATGTGGCCTGTAGCTTATGCTTCTATTTGCAAATGTGTGCAGACGAAACCCCTGTTTTTAACGCATACTGTTTACACAGGTTGATTCGGTTGTCTGCGGGATGGTCGATTATCTATCTGAGATGACCCGCGGGAAGGTTTGCCATTCATTTTGAATTCCGTCAGAAGTGTGGACATACATTGAAGCTTTACCACCATCCAGTTGTGAAGTTCCCTCTCTTTGATTACCCATTGGGGTCACAAGCTAGATTGACTCATTGAACGTATGTTCCTATGAGTTCAATCCCTCTGGTAAGCCTTCATTTTGTCCTTGTGTGGAGGGTCCATCACATTTTTGCATGTGTTAACCACGTGGTGAATAAGGAACTATATATACCTCTTGACTAACACCAGTCCTCCTCAACCTTTAAAACATCTGAAGAAATACCAGAGACTTTATTTTATTTTGTTTATCTTATGTATTTGTCAAGCTAACTTATATTGCAACTGTTGGGGTTTGATACAGATATTTTTTCATCTTCATTTTTATCATCTTCACTTTTATAATCTCATAAGTTTCTTAACTCATAGCGCTACACTTGTATATGCATGGGCTAGGTATATAGACTACATCCTCCTCCTGTGGGATGGTGAGAGGGCTGTTCTAGACTCATTCCTGGATGAGTTGAATGTCAACGTGAGGGGTATTTTTCTCAACTATGAGGCCAGTCAACAAGAGATCAGCTTTCTAGATCTAACCATCAGAATAGAGGGTGGCCGGTTCACTACAGCTACTCACTTCAAGGGCACTGACCGCAATTCATATATTCCTACCAACAGTTGCCATCACGAATCTTGGATTAGGTCGGTGCCCAAAAGTCAGTATATGCGCCTGAGGCGAAATTGCTCAGATACGGGTTCCTTTCGCAGGCAGACATATTGACAAAACGATTCTTGGAGAAAGGATATTCATATATACCTCTTGCCAATACCTTGAAGGAAGTGTTAGCTATGGACAGGAAAGATCTGCTCACAGAGAAACCACCTAACAATAGTAGGACGCCTTCCATTCCATTCATTACGACCTATTCTATTCAACATAGATCAGTAAGAAATATGATTAATAGACATTGGCACATCCTTACCAATGATGCCACCCTTAACACTTTCCTCCCTGCTAAACCTCAAGTGGTTTATAGAGGTGTACCCTCTTTAAGGGGCACCATTGCCAATAACATTATTGACCCTCCTATCATCAAAAGTAGTTGGGCTTCAGTATGTGGGCAGGACCAAACGCCCCCTCAGAGTTAGATTAAATGAGCATGTGACCAATATCCTCAATGGTTTCCCCAAACACCCAGTGTCCAGACATTATTTGGAAGTTCACAATAAAAATCCGGATAAAACTGTCTTCCTAGGTATTGATAAATATACACGCCCCTGGAGAGGTGGATCTTTGGTGCGAGGGATTTCCCGTCTAGAAATGGCATGGATTTTTAGAATTAAATGTTACACACCATTCGGGTTGAACGTGGAAGTAGACCTGAACGCTTTCATCGATAATGCTTAAAGTTGGTTCCAATGTTAACTTGACGTGACATCTCAGTGTTAATGGAAGATTTTAATTCCCCTTTTTTCTTCCCAATAAAATTTTCAATTTTTTTTTATATGTATACAAAATTTTTTTCTTTACAAAAAACATTTTTCTTCAAATATTTTTTTGATTTGCTTAAAATATATTGTTTTAACAATATTTTTTATAATATAATATAATATTTCCTATAATATTAAATATTTTTTGTGCCTCTTTTAGGCAAAGATATGCACATTAATTTTATTTTTAATAAAATTTGTCTTTATTATTACTTTGTGGATTATAGGCTCTTAACAATAATACATACCATGAGACGCCTTAGCCTCCTGGTCAATATGTGTCTACAAGGAATTTATCACATTTTATTTTTAATATTTATTTTTAATTTTAATTCATGGAGACTGTTTAATTATTATTTGAGGTCATTCACTCAATTTTTTGTATTTTATAGCCATTTCCTTTATCACCACAAGATGGCAGAGTGTCGAGTCTCATAATCCTTTTGCTCATTAGTTTCAAGGAATATTGAGCTAGCCTGACCCCTTGTCAGAGGAAGGATTTCTTGACTGGACACTTTTTTATATATTTTTCCATTTGTTTGTTCCACATATTTGCAATTTCATACTAAGCAATTTGTTTTAAGTATAAGATTCCGTTCTGATCCTTTTCCCCTTCTAATACGAGCCGCGATTTGAGTGGCTAGTTTCTCTACCACCGCTGAGATCTCAGAACGAGGCGTGGTTATTTGTACTCTATTTAAGGCGATGACTCAGAGCGTCGCCCGTTCCCCAGACGATGCCATTTGTGGTGAAACGTACGTCGGGAGGTTGACGCTCTGACGTCATCGACATCCTAGTGTGGAGGGGTGCTCGCTATGCCGGCCGGCTATTTGCTGTTTTTAATCTACTTATGTAAGTTTTCTACCTTCTTTTATTAAACCATCCTGCCAGTATTACACTATGGTCAGTTTCTTTTCATTCACATGCCTGTGAGAGGAGAGTTTGGGGTCCTTGCTATATCCTCTTAGCCACGCTGTATGCAGTCAAGTCACACCAGCTGGATTTCCCATACCAGCACAGAACACAGGCTGTTTTTTGCTTGCCTTGTGATAAGCGCAATATTTGTGTGGTGGCGGATCACTGAGTGTGGTGTCTCTCTCATCTTTACCACCAAGTCTGGTTGTGTCCACTCATGGGTTTCTCTCTGGGACTGATTCTGGTCAATTATTATATATAAGGATTCCCATCTACCACATATGAACATCACCTTTTGATTCACAGTTATATCCATGGACTTATATATATTTTTCTGATTATCGCAATGTTTCACATACATACATGAATTTTCCAACAGAGGTTTTTGGGATATGGTTATAAGAATATTTCACATATCTTATTCATATATATTTTAGCGCGGTTATTTCTTTCTCTTTTGTTATTTTGGTGCACATCTCACTGTTTAACTGCTGCTTTTTGGGGGGTTTATTAATTTAGTGGTAGCGCAGTATTTTTTCTTGTTTTTTATGTGCTGTACAGTGGCAGGGCAAATGATCAGTTTAGGAGGCAGGCAAAAAGCATGGTCATTTAACAGGCCAAGGTCAATTCACGTTGCAGGCAGAAACATGTTTGGCAGAGGCATAGTCGTTAACAGTCCGGGTCATTCACAGAAATGGCAGATAGTGGAAACTGGAAAAAAATCATCTTCACTTTACTAATAGTGTAGTGAAGTATGATAGCTCCGATAGCACATTCCAATACAGAGGCCTGGCTGGGAGGGTCATTGGGGACAGTAGTATCGGCTGTCATGGTGAATTCCTCTACTTGAACACACACAACATTTTTTGGGGGGGTTTGCAACCTGTTTGGGTAAGAGGGAGGATTTCAGGAAAGTGCCTTTCATGGAGTCTGGCTAATGAATCAGAGCGAATTAGTTGAGGGGCTTGGCCATGGGGATAGAGAAGGGCTGTCACAACGTCTTCTTGGAATTTTAGATAGGTTAGGGAACTTTGGGTGCACTTAGAAAAAATAATATATGAATTGAACAGGGCTAGTTGCATCAAATAAATGGCAACTTTCTTGTACCAAAACAGTGATCTCCTGGTGTCCAAGTAGGGCTGCATCATCTGGTCATTCATATCCACCCCCCCCCCCCATGTATAGGTTGTACTCAAGCACACATTTTGGCTTCTGTATGGGGCCTCTTCTTCTCTGAAGTTCCACCAAGGTGTCATCATGTATTGTGGAAAGGATATAGACATCTCTTTTTTTTTTTTATATATTTTATTGAGTTATTTCACATAGAACATAAATTTGCGTATAATCAGAATACAATAAATTCCTGGGACAGATACATGCAATTGCTTGCTAAAGCTTTACAGCTGTCTAAATAGAAAATAACAAGGCTGTTACTGAGGTAAAAGAGGAGAAAAGAAGTACCAAGCGGGAGCAGAATACGGAAAAAGTGAAAGAAAATCGTATCGTAATTGCTACCAAATACTCAAGAGCTTCCTATGAACCCTTCCAGTCATATAGTATGCCACCCTCTCTGTACCAAAACTTCTCAGTAACTTTTTCCTTGGGTGAATAAGGTGGACAGAGAATGAACAATTAATGACAAACAACTGTGTAGGCGGGCCTGAGGGCACATAATTGCTGTATAAGGGTAGTAATAAACTATGATAACTGGGGTAAATGGTAGAGTGCTCCCGGGGAATAAGATTAGGCCCAATACAACCGGTCAAAATATTCAGGTCAGAGCAGTCGGAGGGAGCCCAACACTGCCGGAGTAGGATACCATGTTAAAGTGTGTTTTTCTGATGGGTGTACGCCAGGATGTACTGGGGGCCCACACACACTACCCCTATGGGATCTTCCTGTAGGTGTGATAAGGGTCTCCCCAGCATCCCTTGCCGCCCCCAGGAATATGAGGTCTAATAGAGAGGGCTATAAAGGCGGTGCCCACCAAATCTTGGTCAATATGTAAGAGAAGATTAAAGACATCTCTTTTTTTATCTCTCCACTTCACCGCTATTACCTCTTCAGTCCGCATAGTGGCCATTTCACCCTGCTTCAATTTCTTGGCGACCAATCTCTGTGCCTTTGCGGTTGGTCCGTGCTGTCCCACAGGCCACAGTGTTCTTTTGGTACAAATGGCGAAAAAGTGGGAGACTAGTGTAGAAATTGTCTACATACAGGTGGTAACCTTTCCAGCAATGTTTGGATCAGCTGCCAGACAATTTTGCCACTTGTTCCCATGTAGGTAGGTCATCCAGGGGGGTTTAGCTGTCTGTCTTTTCCCTCATAAATTATAAAGTCATATGTGTAACCTGTGGCCCTGTCACATGCCTTATAAATTTTTACCCCACGTTTGGCTCTTTTACTGGGGAGGTATTGTTTTATTCCGAGTCTTCCAGTGAAGTGTACTAGGGATTCATCTACACAAATATTTATATCAGGGGTAAACATCTGCTTGAAGCTGGCGCAAAAAAAATTGATTAGGGGTCGAATTTTGAATAATTTATCGTAACTGGGATGATTTTGAGGGAGGCATTGGGCATTGTTGTTGAAGTGTAAAAATCTCATAATCATGTCATGACGGGTTCTGGGCATCAATGACGAATAGACCGGCATGTGGTGGATAGGTTGGGTAGACCACTAGGAATGGAGTTAATTTTTTTTGTCAGCCCCATGTTGAGGGTTAGGATGCCTGAAGAAGTCACGTGATGACGTAACGCGTAGGGATTGGCCGTAGACTGAGCGATACCGGAAGTGATGTGAGAGCAGTGTTCAGACGCCTTAGCAGTTGTCTATGCTTGTTTTTGAATTTGTTATTGTAAGAGTCCATTTTTAACTTTTGAAATAAATGTGCAGATGTGGCCGCTGTTGGCGGACAGATGTGCCAGCTGTTGGCGGACAGATGTGGTGGTTGTTGATGGGCAGATGTTCACTGTATGACAGATGTTTTCACTGTTTTGTGTTTTGGGGACACTAGCTGGGTGATCAGTGGGTAAACAGCAGACAAACAGCTATAAAACTCACTGATCCTCCCGGCTGCAGCACAGATCTCTCTTCCTCTCCTCACTGACAGGCTCTGTGTGAGGAGAGGAAGAGATGAGAGCAGTTACAACCGCTCTCTATTTGCATTACATGACGACTGTGATCGGACACAGTCGTCATGTGATCAGGAGGGCCAATCACAGGGCCCTCCTGTGTTGTACAGCTCTACTGTCTCTGGGGGGCACAGGCAGATCGGCCGCTGCGTGGGCACGTGGCGGCGCGATCCCCTGTCAGATGCCACCCTTCCCCCCTGTTTACATTACGATGGCTGTGATTAGACACAGCCATCGTGCGGATCAGGAGGGCACATCACATTGCCCTCTTGCCATTCCAAGATGCGGCGTGTACGGGTGACACGCGCGCATTGTGATCGGTGGCTGCGCAGGAGCACGCCCGTGCGTTCCCGCTCCTTCTGACGGACGTTCGGTGAATGTCCACTCAGTAGGAGGGAGCTCCCACCCGGCCGTTTATGTGCAGTGGCCGGGTGGGAAGTGTTTAAACCGGGGTTATGCATGAGTCGGTTTTCGTTGTATTTTGTAATTGAGGGGTTGTCATACCAGTAGGCAGGGATCTCAGGTTTGTGAAGGTCGGAATGTTAAAATACAGTACGTGGAGTGTAGCGGGTTGGGCCCATCTCGGTATGGGTACCTTCCCTACTAAGGAAGTAAGGGGCTATCGGTCATCAGGCTGAATCTTGTGTGAAAACAGTTAAGAATATTGTCCCGGCTTCACATTTGAGGTCACTAGGGTGTATGGAGACTAGGTCTCATATACGCGTATAGCGTACTAGCTGTTTTTGTATCTGTTCTCTTTGTCCTTTCTTACACTTTCCTTCCACCTCTTCCCCCCCTTCCCCCCTTTTTTATTTATTTATTTATTTCTCTGATCCTTTACCTCTGCCAGCTTTCGTCATGACCAGGAGTGGTCAGGAACCAGTTTGCATGCTCTCTATTAATGTGAAGGGACTGAACACCCCAGAGAAGCGCAATATTGTTATGTCTAACTTGAAACGTACAAAGGCTCGCATTTGTTTTCTGCAGGAGACGCATTTTCGTGCCGACAGAATAACAGGTCTCCAGAATCGCCTCTTTCCGATGACATACCATGGGTGTTCGTCAGACTCCAAGTTCAGGGGGGTAAGCGTTCTGATCCGCAATACAATTCCATGGCAGGAGAAAGATCAGTGGAGCGACACGGAGGGCAGGGCACTGTTTGTAAAGGGGACACTAGGGGGTTCTATGGTCACACTAGTGAATCTATACCTCCCAAACACAAACCGGATCACTTTTCTAGACCCTATATTGACCAAGCTGGGAGAGTTTGCTGAAGGTGTAGTTATTCTGGGAGCTGAATTTCATCATGGACCCTACTTTAGACTCATCCAGCTTCTATGCTTTCCACCTAGAAAAGCTTCTATGCTTTCCAGCTAGTAGACATATGGCAGATTCTTCATTCGAACCAAAGAGATTACACATTCTACTCACACCTTCACAATTCATACACCCGAATTGACCTAATTATGATGCCCCAATCTCTCCTGTCTAGGGTTACGTCGGCATCGATCGGGTCCATCACATTCTCAGACCATGCTCCGGTCATGGTGGACATAGACCTCCTAACACCCAAAACCAAGCAGTGGATGTGGAAGATCAATAACTCATTAATCCAGATGCCTGAGGTAGCCGAAGAAGTGTCCAAGGAACTGAGGCAGTTTTCTGTCGAAAACGCAAACCTAGAGACAGCCCCAACAATGGTGTGGGAGGCTCACAAGAGCTACATCAGGGGTCTCTTAATAAAAATAGGGTCCCGCATCAAGAAGGCCAGAGAGCAACAGATTTCTGAACTTCTAGGTAAAATTCGATCCTTGTAGGCCACCCACAAACAATCGCTCGCCGTACAAGCTCTGGCTGATTTAACTGCCTTGAGGAATCAACTGCGCAACCTGGCACTACACAGGGCAAAGGAGGTGATAGCCAAATGCAGGAAAACGTTCTATATGCACAGTAACAAGAGTAGCAAACTGCTGGCACGGGCTCTTAGAGCCCAGGGAGCACGTACGTTTATCCCCGAAATATACAATGAAACCCACAATAAGGTCCATACTACAGAGTAATATACGAGATTACCTTCAAAGATCAGGTCTCCCCCAACTATCAGATGAGGATTTAACCGAATTAGAGAAACCCATCTCGGCAGACGAAGTGACCCGAGCGATGGCGCGCATGCAACTGGGTAAAGCCCCGGGTCCAGATGGATACTCCCTGCTATACTACAGGACCTTTGGGGAGCTTTTGATCCCACACTTCCTCTCAGCATACAACGCTGCGGATGAGGGCTCCACCTTTCCCAGAGACACACTACGCGCATACATCACAGTAATTCTGAAAGAGGGCAAAGACACCCTATTATGCCAAAGCTACAGGCCGATCTCATTATTAAACATCCGGCTGATAGATCTGATCCCTCAATTGATTCACTTCGACAAATTGGGATTTGTTCCCATGAGGGAGGCATGGGAACAATGCAGCAGAATAGAAGAAATCATCCCTCTAAACTTCGCTCCCCTCTTAACAGCTATAAAAAAAGATCTCCAGACCTGACAGAAAGGAATGTTCTCTTGGTTTGGACGTTGTGCCATAATAAAAATGAACATCATGCCTCGGATACTATACCACTTCCAGGCACTTTCTATACAAATTCCCGCTTACTTCCTTAAAGCTGTCAACAAAACCTTTGTCAGGTTTATCTGGGCCCAAAAACCACCCCGCTTGGCCCAGACCATCCTTCAACTTCCCAAGCTAAGAGGGGGTATTGCCCTACCGGACGCTAATCTATACCTAATGGCATGCCATCTGACCAGGGTTCTAGACTGGTGTCGGCATGGTGCCCTGAAACAGTAGGTGCAAATAGAATATGCCTTAGCAGAGACCAGACTGGAGTCGTCGCCTTGGTGCCATAAGCCCATGCCTAGACAAATAATTAACCACCCGACGGTGGGGGAAACGTGGCAAACGGTCCGCAATGTTTTCCGCGATTTTTTGGTCGCTCCGCTCCCGTCTCCACTCACTCCCATTATCGGAAATCCAGCCTTTGCTCCGGGTCTCGAAGACCCCAGGTTCTTGAAGCTGCTGGAGGTCGAGCAATCTCAAGCAAGACATTTCCTTATCAATGGCCGGTGGAAAAACAGGCAACAAATCACAGAGGATCCAGCCCTGGCGGGTTTGTTGTTTTGTCAAAAGATACAGCTAACCCATTTCATTGGCTCCCTGCCCTCACCTGAGTCTTTTGGGAGGCAATTAACCCCCTTATAACCGTTGTGCTTGGAACAAACGCCGCTGAGACATGCTATCTCCCAGGCCTACCAACTATTACTTGCTCAACCTCCAGACTCCTTACATACCCAAGTGGGAACGGGACCTAGGGTGCAATTTACAGAGAAACAAATAGATCGGCTCTTTCTTTTCGCTCATAAGACATCCATCTGCACCAGACACCAGGAGGCGGGATACAAACTACTATCCCGGTGGTACTACACCCCGGAAAGAATACATCAGTTGTTCCCCCAGAGCACAAGCCTTTGTTGGAGATGTGGGGAGGCAATTGGCTCGCTGCTCCATGTCTTCTGGTCCTGTCAAACCCTCCGGCCTTTCTGGAGGGAAGTGCGTCGCATATTGCAAAAATTCACAGACCGAGAGATACCAGAGACCCCTGAATTCTTCCTTCTTCACCATCACGAGATTCCCACCAAAGCCTATAAGAAATAAATTATCCCTCTCCTGCTTACAGTGGCAAAGAGTTGCATCCCCCTGCTTCGGAAGCAGACGCAGTCCCCTTCAGTAGCCATGTGACTGAGAAAGGTATCGGAGATAAGGGCAATGGAAGACTTGGTGGCCACAGAGAAAGGCCTCAGTGAGCAATTTTCAAAAAAATGGTTTTGTTGGCACGAATTTGTATACTCTGAGGAATATAATGAGCTGATGTTCTAACCTCCCACGATATGTTGACCTTGCATGCTCCCCGGACGGGGATGACGAGGCTTGACGGAGGTACATGCATCTCCCCCGATCCCCCCCCCCCCCTTTTCTTTTTCTCTCTCTTTTTTTTCCCCCATTTTTGGGTCATCAGATCAAAATGGTCCCCGTTACCTTTCTTTTTACATAAAATACGGTATTTGTAGTTTAAAGAGTGGTCAAGTGTCATGCAAAACCTCCCTATCCTTCTACAAACTGGTGGTACCCCATGGATGACGTAAGTTTTCTGTATGTATAAAATGACTGTACTGTTGAATGCCGTTGGGGAGACTATTGTTTCTTCTGTGCGTTTCATCGGGAATGTATATGTGTTTTCATATGATTACCTTTCTAAAATAAAATAAAGAATTAAAAAAAAAAAGAATATTGTCCCTGAGCTGGTGTAACTGTGGCTAGGGGCCAGGATGGTAAAGACATATATTCAGTCAGATACTTCTGGGTTGTAAAGTTCTTGTTTAAGTAAAACGGAATAAAAAGTTCATAATGTTATTTATGGTTGTTAATAAAGGGCTGCTATAGCCATTTAAATCCAAGAAATGTGTTGCATATTTATTTAAGGAGATGGTTGGTTAAGGGTAATAGTGGTAAGCTGTGGCTGCCACAACATCAGCCATACTTCAGTCAAGTGCACATTAACCTTTTGCGCCATTGTTCAATCCCAGCAATTGGAGAGTTCCTGGGTGTTATTTAATATGGCAAAGCAAGTGTATGGACAATGTTTGTGAGTACCATATTTTAAAATTTTTTAATAAAGGATTCACATGATGCTTGTGCACTCTCTGTTGGGTCTGCAAAGTTGTTTCATTAAAAAAAAAAAAATTTCCTATATTATATTGCTGTACGCCTGCCTTCTGCCCAAGTAGATGTACGTAACATGTTTTTCACTGAACTCTAGCAACTGCAGCGGTAATGAAAGTATCAATATCTCTAAATTAGGGCTCATACACAGAGGAGCACTTAAACTGGCCTATTTTTTTATCTGAAATGTGTCCAGCTCTGATAAAAAGATTGTTGCCTAAGTCATCCATCTCTTTTTCAGCTGGAGGATGGTGTGAAACATGTAATCAGACCATAGGGTAGAGCAGATATTTTAGGTAATATTATGTAGCTGCAGCTTCATTATGGTCTCCGTACTTAAACTTGTCTTTCAAACATCCTCTGCAATACAAGACATTGTATTTGACCCAGGTCTAGGTATGTCAGTTAGGTTTCTCGTATTTAATTGTTAAACAAGCATCATAAAATCATAACTTCATCTCTGGTTTTAGTTAGGGGCATAGTGATGAAATACAATAAAAGCAAAATGTATATTCCACGGGATATACTGAATTTAACATCTGCAGGTCTTATGGCTCATTCTGGTTCTAGTTGAGATTCCCTTGTGGGGATTTTTAAGATGTCTAAACGACCATAGAATGTTAATTTTTGTGTCTACTGTAGTTCCTCCATCAGCACAATCACAGTTTACACATACAGTGCCTTGAAAAAGTATTCATACCCGTTGAAATTTTCCACATTTTGTCATGCTACAACCAAAAACGTAAATGTATTTTATTGGGATTTTATGTGACAGACCAACACAAAGTAGCACATAATTCTGAAGTGGAAGGAAAATGATAAATGGTTTTTAAATTTTTTTTACAAATAAATATCTGAAAAGTGTGGTGTACATTTGTATTCAGCCCCCTTTACTATGAAACCCCTAACTAAAATCTAGTGGAACCAATTGCCTTCAAAAGTCACCTAATTAGTAAATAAGAGTCCACCTGTGTGTAATTTATTCTCAGTATAAATACAGCTGTTCAGGGGCGTGTCCAAGATGGCAATCTGAGCGGTCGCACATTCAGGAGCTCTGCTGACACTACCTGAAATCCTGTTCCTTCTGGGCGCTATTACTGTTGGCGGAGAGGGGATTACACCCGGATGAGATGCTGCTCCTCCAGGGCAGCCGCAGGCAAGGGGAAGAAGCTCAGATTCCCGCAGATTGAGGAGGTACGGACCCCGCCTGGAGTCTCCGGAGCCAGATGCTTCTCCTCATCCCAGCTTTGTCACTGACATAATGTCGGTAATCGCCCTGTGCCAGGCCACTCTCACTGCAAAGATAGAGGCAGTGCAGCTTGATATGGGTGTAATGAGGCAGGATGTGGATAAGCTCTGGTCTCGTGTATCAGAGACGGAGCAACGGATAAGCCTCACGGAAGACATTGTCATGGAGCAAATACACTGCAGCTAACTGAATCAACTGCCTGCTTAAAGTATATTTGAAACAGTACAGCAGGCACGGTCTGCAGTGAGTTTTAGCTAAACTGTATACAGTGTATATATATATATATATATATATATATATACAAAACCGGGATGCATATATATACTAAATATACACTGCAGCTAACTTAATCGCCTGCCTGCTAAAACTAAATGAAATGACACTCTCTCTGCCTCTCTGTGTCTCTCTCTTAACAACGCCACCAAGACACTACACACGGCCGACGTGCAGGTGGCCTTATATAGTGTGGGGCGTGGACTTTTGCCCCTGAGCCATAATTGGCCAAAGGCACCCTGCCTTTGGCCAATTATGGCTCTCTTAGCTGACGGCGCTGTGATTGGCCAAAGCATGTGGGTCATAGTGCATACTTGGTCAATCATCAGCCAGCAATGCACTGCGATGACGCAGTGCATTATGGGCCATGACGCGCCACTCGAATTTGGTGCGAACGGCCCATAATGTTCGATCTTCGTCGAATGATCGAACAGCCGATGTTCGAGTCGAACTCATGTTTGACTCAAACAGGCAGCCCATTGCTAATCATTAGCAGTAATCAGCCTGGATTCATGAAGAATCGTTCTTGCCAAATCAATCTATTAACCTTCTATGAGGAGGTAAGCTGCCATCTAGATAAAGGAAGGCCCGTAGATGTGGTGTATCTGGATTTTGCAAAAGCATTTGACACAGTTCCCCATAAATAACAATGTATATATGTGTTGAATGCGCTACTTTACTTAAAATACACCACTCTGTTAGATTCCATGCTTATACATTCATTATGCCCCCCGGAGGTCTATATTACATGCAATGGTGCCCCAATTTTCCACCCTACTGAGTGTATTTTACATAGATTTCAACATAAATAAATACAAAAATTGGTATGTAACATTTATGACTAAACTATAATGTCCAAATTCATGTGCAAAGTGCAATGTGCAATGATTGCCAAGCTTTCTGTAACATATATTATCCGTGAATCTTCGTGTCCCCTTCACCACTTTCGTGACAGGACCACCACCACCTGGATTAACCACTCACCAGATGCCGGTTAAAACTGCGCCTTTGGTTCATTTAGTAGGGATAACCACTCCACAAACTCTTTATCTTTGCCGACCCCAATGCGCTATATATAGACCATGTCCTCTTCATGAGAAACAGACAACGATCATTGCGCAGTATATAAAAACTGTTTTATTAGTGCTAAGTTTAAAAGAAGATATTACATCCATATTTCCAGGTGCCTATAAGCCGGCACCAAGCTATTCCAGCAGTTAGTAATGGGTGTAAGAATGGCGCCGTGTGATTCCCGTGCCGGCGTGCGGTGCAAGCCTAGTTGACACCCGGCTTGCGCTTCAGCCCTCGTTTTCGCCTAGCCCGGAAGTGACGTATTGTCGTGACAAAAATCTCCCAGCAGCCTTTACGCGTTTTTCATCGTAGTAAGCGTCATCAGGAAGCTGCTTGTGATTGGTTGTCACCCTATTTATGCCCTAAGCTTGTTATTCTCGTTTAACTGGAAATTTGTTAGCCGCCATTTTGACTAAGGTACTTTGCCCACACTCGTTTCTATGTGTTTTGATAAACATTCCCCTGGAAATACGTCCGCCGCCATTTTAGCTATGGTTTATTTACCCACTTGTTTATTACAGTTATCCCTCATTCAAATTACATTAGCAATTCTCACTAAACTGTAATTAATTCCTTTTCCTCGCCGGGGTCACCCATCTATAGCGGCTGGAAAAGCTTTTACAAGTACATAAACAACAAAATTATACTTTGAATATTCTTATTTCTAAAATCTTAAATTTATTAGACCTACTAACAAGGCCTTTATTCATTGTTACAAATACCCTTAAAAAAAAGTTTCTTTATAAAGTTCATTCAGATATAGATAATAATATGTAGATGAAAATTTTTTTTAGATTATAATTAAAATTAAATAACAGAATGGGAAAATAATAACAAAATAATAAAATAAATAATAAGATAATATTGGACGATGAAGAAAAATGTATTTTGAACGATGAAGAAATAAGAATATTCAAAGTATAATTTTGTTGTTTACCAATCACCCCCCCCTGTCACAAACTGACACCAGCAGTTTTTTTTTTTTTTTTCTGATTACTGCTAGGTGTCAGTTTGTGACAGTTACTGTGTTAGCACAGTTACTGTTACCCCCCTGTAGGTCTAGGGTACCCCCCTAACCCCCCCTAATAAAGTTTTAACCCCTTGATCACCCCCCGTCACCAGTGTCGCTAAGCGATCATTTTTCTGATCGCTGTATTAGTGTCGCTGGTGACGCTAGTTAGTGAGGTAAATATTTAGGTTCGCCGTCAGCGTTTTATAGCGTCAGGGACCCCCATATACTATCTAATAAATGTTTTAACCCCTTGATTGCCCCCTAGTTAACCCTTTCACCACTGATCACCGTATAACCGTTACGGTTGACGCTGGTTAGTTTGTTTATTTTTTATAGTGTCAGGGCACCCGCCGTTTATTACCGAATAAAGGTTTAGCCCCCTAATCGCCTGGCGGTGATATGCGTCGCCCCAGGCAGCGTCAGATTAGCGCCAGTACCGCTAACACCCACGCACGCACCGTACACCTCCCTTAGTGGTATAGTATCTGAACGGATCAATATCAGATCCGATCAGATCTATACTAGCGTCACCAGCAGTTTAGGGTTCCCAAAAACGCAGTGTTAGCGGGATCAGTCCAGATACCTGCTAGCACCTGCGTTTTGCCCCTCCACCCGGCCCAGCCCAGCCCACCCAAGTGCAGTATCGATCGATCACTGTCACTTACAGAACACTAAACGCATAACTGCAGCGTTCGCAGAGTCAGGCCTGATCCCTGCGATCGCTAACAGTTTTTTTGGTAGCATTTTGGTGAACTGGCAAGCACCAGCCCCAAGCAGCGTCAGGTTAGCGCCAGTACCGCTAACACCCACGCACGCACCGTACACCTCCCTTAGTGGTATAGTATCTGAATGGATCAATATCTGATCCAATCAGATCTATACTAGCGTCACCAGCAGTTTAGGGTTCCCAAAAACGCAGTGTTAGCGGGATCAGCCCAGATACCTGCTAGCACCTGCGTTTTGCCCCTCCGCCCGGCCCGGCCCAGCCCACCCAAGTGCAGTATCGATCGATCACTGTCACTTACAACACTCTAAACGCATAACTGCAGCGTTCGCAGAGTCAGGCCTGATCCCTGCGATCGCTAACAGTTTTTTTGGTAGCATTTTGGTGAACTGGCAAGCGCCAGCGGCCTAGTACACCCCGGTCATAGTCAAACCAGCACTGCAGTAACACTTGGTGACGTGGCGAGTCCCATAAGTGCAGTTCAAGCTGGTGAGGTGGCAAGCACAAGTAGTGTCCCGCTGCCACCAAAAAGACAAACACAGGCCCATCGTGCCCATAATGCCCTTCCTGCTGCATTCGCCAATCCTAATTGGGAACCCACCGCTTCTGCAGTGCCCGTACTTCCCCCATTCACATCCCCAACCAAATGCAGTCGGCTGCATGAGAGGCATTTTTATGTCCTCCCGAGTACCCCTACCCAACGAACCCCCCCAAAAAGATGTTGTGTCTGCAGCAAGTGCAGATATAGGCGTGACACCCGCTATTATTGTCCCTCCTGTCCTGACAATCCTGGTCTTTGCATTGGTGAATGTTTTGAACGCTACCATTCACTAGTTGAGTATTAGTGTAGGGTACAGCATTGCACAGACTAGGCACACTTTCACAGGGTCTCCCAAGATGCCATCACATTTTGAGAGACCCGAACCTGGAACCGGTTACAGTTATAAAAGTTAGTTACAAAAAAAGTGTAAAAAAAAAAAAATATATAAAATAAAAAAAAATAGTTGTCGTTTTATTGTTCTCTCTCTCTCTATTCTCTCTCTCTATTGTTCTGCTCTTTTTTACTGTATTCTATTCTGCAATGTTTTATTGTTATGTTTTATCATGTTTGCTTTTCAGGTATGTAATTATTTATACTTTACCGTTTACTGTGCTTTATTGTTAACCATTTTTTTGTCTTCAGGTACGCCATTCACGACTTTGAGTGGTTATACCAGAATGATGCCTGCAGGTTTAGGTATCATCTTGGTATCATTCTTTTCAGCCAGCGGTCGGCTTTCATTTAAAAGCAATCCTAGCGGCTAATTAGCCTCTAGACTGCTTTTACAAGCCGTGGGAGGGAATGCCCCCCCCCCACCGTCTTCCGTGTTTTTCTCTGGCTCTCCTGTCTCAACAGGGAACCTGAGAATGCAGCCGGTGATTCAGCCAGCTGACCATAGAGCTGATCAGAGACCAGAGTGGCTCCAAACATCTCTATGGCCTAAGAAACCGGAAGCTACGAGCATTTCATGACTTAGATTTCGCCGGATGTAAATAGCGCCATTGGGAAATTGGGGAAGCATTTTATCACACCGATCTTGGTGTGGTCAGATGCTTTGAGGGCAGAGGAGAGATCTAGGGTCTAATAGACCCTAATTTTTTCAAAAAAGAGTACCTGTCACTACCTATTGCTATCATAGGGGATATTTACATTCCCCGAGATAACAATAAAAATGATTAAAAAAAAAATATGAAAGGAACAGTTTAAAAATAAGATTAAAAAAGCAAAAAAATAATAAAGAAAAAAAAAAAAAAAAAAGCACCCCTGTCACCCCCTGCTCTCGCGCTAAGGCGAACGCAAGCGGCGGTCTGTCGTCAAACGTAAACAGCAATTGCACCATGCATGTGAGGTATCACCGCGAAGGCCAGATCTAGGGCAGTAATTTTTCCAGTAGACCTCCTCTGTAAATCTAAAGTGGTAACCTGTAAAGGCTTTTAAAGGCTTTTAAACATGTATTTATTTTGTTGCCACTGCATGTTTGTGCGCAATTTTAAAGCATGTCATGTTTGGTATCCATGTACTCGGCCTAAGATCATCTTTTTTATTTCATCAAACATTTGGGCAATGTAGTGTGTTTTAGTGCATTAACATTTTAAAAAGTGTGTTTTTTCCCCAAAAAATGCGTTTGAAAAATCGCTGCGCAAATACTGTGTGAAAAAAAAAAATGAAACACCCACCATTTTAATCTGTAGGGCATTTGCTTTAAAAAAATATATAATGTTTGGGGGTTCAAAGTAATTTTTTTGCAAAAAAAAATAACTTTTTCATGTAAACAATAAGTGTCAGAAAGGGCTTTGTCTTCAAGTGGTTAGAAGAGTGGGTGATGTGTGACATAAGCTTCTAAATGTTGTGCATAAAATGCCAGGACAGTTCAAACCCCCCCCAAATGACCCCATTTTGGAAAGTAGACACCCCAAGCTATTTGCTGAGAGGCATTTCGAGTCCATGGAATATTTTATATTGCGACACAAGTTGCGGGAAAGAGACAAATTTTTTTTTTTTTTTTTTTTGCACAAAGTTGTCACTAAATGATATATTGCTCAAACATGCCATGGAAATATGTGAAATTACACCCCAAAATATATTTTGCTGCTTCTCCTGAGTACGGGGATACCACATGTGTGAGACTTTTTGGGAGCCTAGCTGCGTACGGGACCCCGAAAACCAAGCACCGCCTTCAGGCTTTCTAAGGGCGTGAATTTTTGATTTCACTCTTCACTGCCTATCACAGTTTCGGAGGCCATGGAATGCCCAGGTGGCACAAAACCCCCCCAAATGACCCCATTTTGGAAAGTAGACACCCCAAGCTATTTGCTGAGAGGTATAGTGAGTATTTTGCAGACCTCACTTTTTGTCACAAAGTTTTGAAAATTGAAAAAAGAAAAAAAAAAATGTTTTTTCTTGTCTTTCTTCATTTTCAAAAACAAATGAGAGCTGCAAAATACTCACCATGCCTCTCAGCAAATAGCTTGGGGTGTCTACTTTCCAAAATGGGGTCATTTGGGGGGGTTTTGTGCCACCTGGGCATTCCATGGCCTCCGAAACTGTGATAGGCAGTAAAGAGTAAAATCAAAAATTTTCACCCTTAGAAATCCTGAAGGCAGTGATTGGTTTTCGGGGTCCCGTACGCGGCTAGGCTCCCAAAAAGTCCCACACATGTGGTATCCCCATACTCAGGAGAAGCAGCTAAATGTATTTTGGGGTGCAATTCCACATATGCCCATGGCCTGTGTGAGCAATATATCATTTAGTGACAACTTTATGCAAAAAAAAAAAAAAAAGTGTCACTTTCCCGCAACTTGTGTCAAAATATAAAATATTCCATGGACTCAATATGCCTCTCAGCAAATAGCTTGGGGTGTGTACTTTCCAAAATGGGGTCATTTTGGGGGGGTTTTGTGCCACTTGGGCATTCCATGGCCTCCGAAACTGTGATAGGCAGTGAAGAGTGAAATCAAAAATTTACACCCTTAGAAATCCTGAAGGCGGTGATTGGTTTTCGGGGCCCCGTACGCGGCTAGGCTCCCAAAAAGTCCCACACATGTGGTATCCCCATACTCAGGAGAAGCAGCTGAATGTATTTTGGGGTGCAATTCCACATAGGCCCATGGCCTGTGTGAGCAATATATCATTTAGTGACAACTTTTTGTAAATATTTTTTTTTTTTGTCATTATTCAATCACTTGGGACAAAAAAAATAAATATTCAATGGGTTCAACATGCCTCTCAGCAATTTCCTTGGGGTGTCTACTTTCCAAAATGGGGTCATTTGGGGGGGTTTTGTACTGCCCTGCCATTTTAGCACCTCAAGAAATGACATAGGCAGTCATAAACTAAAAGCTGTGTAAATTCCAGAAAATGTACCCTAGTTTGTAGACGCTATAACTTTTGCGCAAACCAATAAATATACGCTTATTGACATTTTTTTTACCAAAGACATGTGGCCGAATACATTTTGGCCTAAATGTATGACTAAAATTTAGTTTATTGGATTTTTTTTATAACAAAAAGTAGAAAATATCATTTTTTTAAAAAATTTTCGGTCTTTTTCCGTTTATAGCGCAAAAAATAAAAACTGCAGAGGTGATCAAATACCATCAAAAGAAAGCTCTATTTGTGGGAAGAAAAGGACGCAAATTTCGTTTGGGTACAGCATTGCATGATCACGCAATTAGCAGTTAAAGCGACGCAGTGCCAAATTGGAAAAAGACCTCTGGTCCTTAGGCAGCATAATGGTCCGGGGCTCAAGTGGTTAATAAGACACGTAGCCACTCATTAAAACTAGAAGAAAAGAGGTTTAACCTTAAACTGCGTAGAGGGTTCTTTACTGTAATGCCCCGTACACACGGGCGGATTTTCCGACGGAAAATGTGTGATAGGACCTTGTTGTCGGAAATTCCGACCGTGTGTAGGCTCCATCACACATTTTCCATCGGATTTTCCGACACACAAAGTTTGAGAGCAGGATATAAAATTTTCCTACAACAAAATCCGTTGTCGGAAATTCCGATCGTGTGTACACAAATCCGACGGACAAAGTGCGACGCATGCTCAGAATAAATAAGGAGATGAAAGCTATTGGCCACTGCCCCGTTTATAGTCCCGACGTACGTGTTTTAAGTCACCGCGTTTAGAACGATCGTATTTTCCGACAACTTTGTGTGACCATGTGTATGCAAGACAAGTTTGAGCCAACATCCGTCGGAAAAAATCCTAGGATTTTGTTGTCGGAATGTCCGAACAAAGTCCGACCGTGTGTACGGGGCATAAGAGCGGCAAGGATGTGGAATTCCCTTCCACAGGTGGTGGTTTCAGCGGGGAGCATCGATAGTTTAAAAAAAAACAATAAATAAGCACCTGAACGACCACAACATACAGGGTTATACAATGTAATACTGACATAAAACCACACACATAGGTTGAACTTGATGGACTTGTGTCTTTTTTCAACCTCACCTACTATGTAACTATGTAAAGATTTCCCTACCATTCACTGTCTCTGAGAAGTGATCACTTCTCAGGAGCACAGACAAGAAGAAAAACAATTTATTTAGTAAAGTGGGCATCAATAATATTTCTGTCAGGTTTTTACTGTTATATAATGTACATCTCCAGTGGAAAGACTCCCTATACTTCCTGTCTCAGTGATAGAGATCATCATGGCAGTACCTAAGGAAAATTCCCCCCCTCCCCAGTGAGATCATAGTCACAAATATAAACCTTTTAGAGAACACATAGAGGAAGCACTAGATCTCTTGTAGATACCATAAATGCAAGTGATCAACCAGGGCCAGTTCACATATGTACTGTGTGTTTTAGGCGTGTTTTACATGTGTTTTAGGTGCATTACAATTAAACTCTATATAATGTGCATTTTCATTAAAGCGCATCAAGGATGATTTTTTTTTCATAACCTAATGTGCACATATAATGGGCAAATGTGAATGTGGTCTTAAGCTGACTAGTTTTGTTAAAGTTAAAGTAGTGCAGTGCCCCATCTGGAGGTCCTGGAGAAAGTGTAAATATGTGAAAGTGGTAGAGCCACACACCATTAATAATAGAGTCTACTGTAGATTTTTTGATTTTATATGGCAACAATAAACAAGTCATCCAACATGCTTCAGCCATTTAGACACCTTTCCTTCATCAGGGCTGATCATACAAACATACCCATGATGCTTCTGATGTTTAGGGTCCAAGGGGTCATTGCAAACATTTACATTGCAGATTTTGCTATAAACTCACTAACAGGCCCTCTATCAATTCACTCAGCATTCCTGTGAGACCTGCCCTCTAAAGGGCCCATCAGTGTTCATGTCATAGGGTTAAAACCAGTACAGCAGCTGTGAGAAAGATAAGAGTGCTTTCAATGAAGTTCATAGCAGAATCCGCACTGTCATCTGGGACCATAAACACAGGAAGCAGCCCAGGTGTGTTAGGATCCTTAGCCCTGATCAAGGAATGGTGTCTAAACCCCCAAAAGTGTTGGATGCCTTGTTTCACTCCAATGTAAATTAATTCAAATCCTCTACATGATTAACATTCTTACATTTTCTTTCTAATTTTTTGACAAAATTACAACTTGACACTTTCTCACTCTATGCAAAAGCAAAAAAATATTTTGCCTTGAAGTACACCTTAATGAAAACCTTGCATGAGAGAAACAATGGGGCTACCATTGCTGCCCTTAATCTGAAAATGTGAGTTAACTGGTAAACATAATAATTCTTTTAGTTATATACTTTAAACCCCTAACTCAGAACAAGCATGCAGCAAGTGAAGTCAGACTGATGTCAGCATACATAATCTGCATGCATGTTCCAGTGTTCTGCAAGAAGGTAATGAAACCATTTATGCGTTCTGATGGCCAGGCAACTAGTGTTTTCAAATATTTTGTACTGACAGTCTCCATATGTCAATCAGAATCCATTCCACCGTCACATGTACCCTATCTACAATAGAATGAATGTGCATCAGGTGAATGCAAGAGCCAGTGAACACTGAATGCCATTTGTATAGTAAATATAAACAAATGGTGTTAGGCAGGCCATAGATGGTGCAAATTTCTTTTCTGCAACCACAGGTTGCACAGGGCTCAAAATTTCAAGTCCTAAACTACTAGCCAGGCCTCAAGGGTTACTCGTCACCAGTTTCCCCCACCCAACCCCTACCCTGCCCTGCCCCTAATTCCACCCCTAAACGTGCCCTCATAAATTATCTCTTGAAATGGCACTTAAATGTTTTATGCAGAATTAAGTTATAAAAATAAATATTAACAACAACTTTATCAGTGCCCAACAATGCAGCCTCACCTGTGCTCATCATTGCAACCTGAACTGTGCTCATCAGTGCAGCCTCACCAGTGCCCATAAATGCAGCCTGACCTGTGCCCATCAATGCAGCCTACATGTGTCCATCAATACAGCCTACCTGTGTCCATCAATGCAACCTCACTTGTGCCTAACAATGCAGCCTACCTGTGTCCATCAATGCAACCTCACTTGTGCTTAACAATGCAGCCTACCTGTGCCCATCAATGCTGCTTTACCTGTGCCAAACAATGCAGCCTACTTGTAACCATCTATGCTGCTTCACTTGTGCCCAACAATGCAGCCTACCTGTGTCCATCCTTGAGCTTGCCGTCACATTCAGCAACACCTCCTGGCCCAAGTACTTTGATATACATCACAGGTCCCGGGATTGGACAGGTGTTCTGTCTATCAAAGTACCCGGGCCAGGAGGCAGGGATGTATGTGACAGCGAGTGCAGAGAACACTCAGCGATCCCTGGGATAATGGCTCCCTTTCAACCCCGCCTGCCAGCGGTGCTTGCCCTCTCCCAGGCAGCCCATGCTAGCCTTAATTTTCCACACGCAAATTGTGGAAAATTTGAGGGCTGGGTTGCAGGACAGAAATTCTCACGATTCCCCCATCAACACAGCCAGTGCTGATAGGGGAATCCCTCCTGCACAGAAAGCTGTTACCATTGTTCTCCGCTCTCTGATGATCTGATGATCTCTGAATCCTCTTCCTCTCCTTTCTTCCCCTGCACAGCATTGATGGAGAAATTGTCTGCTCCCGGCAGTCCCCAACGGGAGAAGGCAGTGATTATTGCTAGCGGCTGTAGCAGCCGCTAGCGATAATCTCAAGTGAATCCTGCACACTGGTTGTACCAAAGCTGGTCGATCTATCAACTTACTACCACTCAGTCTGCCCACACAAGGTTCGAATCTTGACCGGTTCCTGCTGAACCGTCTATGGCCAGCCTTAGTCTGCAAGCGAATCTGTCCACAGAAACTCTCCATGGTGCTGAAACCACACAATTTCACAATACACAGTTTCAACACTAGGGGATTAATTTTTTCATTGAATGTAAACACAAAACTAAAAGTGTGTACCCACTTCCAGAGCTACATGGCAGTGGTGAGCATGCAGCCCTGTTGCTATGCTGATACCTGACTGCATGTCCTTCAGCATTGAAGGTGTGCTTAAAACCAGTCCCCCCCCCTCCAAAAAAGGAGGTTCCCTTCCCAAAGCTCCACCTACCTGTCCCCATTATGGACATGATGGATGCATTTCTACAATTTGGCTTAATACATAGGGTGAATATTCACTAAATTTTGAGTGACTGTCTGAATGTCAGCAAAAATTCCCCTTTAAAGCTTTTATAACTATTTCTAATTTTGCCCATTTTAAAATTGTTATGTTGATGTGCCCCTAATAATTTTGGTTTGACTTTTGGGTAGCTTTCCATTAACCACTTGCTGACCAGCCGCCATCATTATACTACGACAGGTCGGCTCGTTTCCTGGAAATAGCCGTAGGTGTACAGTATTTTATTATTATACAGGTTTTATATTGCACCAACAGTTTGCGCAGCGCTTAACAAAATAAAGGCAAACATTACAGTTACATTACAATTTGGTACAAGAGGAATCAGAGGGCCCTGCTCATTAGAGCTTACAATCTAAAAAGGAAGGGTCAATTGATACAAAAGGTAAGAGCTGTGGGGGATGAGCTGATGGAGTAAGTAAAACAGTGTTAGAAGCAGGATAGGCTTCTTTAAAGAGAGGGGTTTTCAGGGATGGTCTAAAGATGGATAGATAAAGGATGGGAGAAGCTCTGGAGAAATCCTGGAGGCGAGCTTGGGAGGAGGTGACAAGGGAGCTAGAGAGCAGGAGGTCTTGGGAGGACCGAAGAGGGCAGCTTGGTTGGTATTTTGGGACTAGGTTAGTGATGTAGCTGGGGGCAGAATTATGGATGGCTTTGTAAATTATTGTTTGTACGTTGGATTTTATTCATTGGGTGAGTGGAAGCCAGTGGAGGGATTGGCAGAGAGGGGTGGAGGACATTGAATGGTTGGTAAGGTGGATGAGTCTTGCAGCAGCATTCTTTTTGAACTGAAGGGGGGATAGTCTATGTAAAGGTAATCCAATGAGGAGGGAGTTGCAGTAGTCGAGGCGAGAGATAACCAGGGCGTGAATTAGAAGCTTGGTGATGTCATTAGTTAAAAAGGGGTGTATTCTGGAAATGTTGCGGAGGCTAAGGTGGCATGATTTGGACAGGGATTGTATGTGGGCCTGAAAGGACAGTTCAGAGTCTAAGGTTGCCCCTAGCACCCTGGCATGTGGGGACGGACTGATAGATGTGCCATTGACAGAGAAGTCAGGGGAAGGGGCACGTGGGGGAGGAAATATTAAGAGCTCAGTTTTAGATAGATTCAGTTTGAGGAAGTGGTTTGGCATCCAGGCTGATATGTCTATTAGTAAATCAGTGCATTTTTATAGCACTGATCGCTGTATAAATGTCAATGGTCCCAAAAAAAGTGTCAAAAGTATCCAATCTGTCCGCCGCAGTGTCACAGTTCCACTAAAAATCGCAGATCGCCGCCATTACTAGTAAAAAAAATAAATAAATAAAAATGCCATAAATCTATCCCCTATTTTGTAAATGCTATAACTTTTGCTTAAAATAATCAATATACGCATATCGCATATATCACAATATACGCATTTTTTTTCTACCAAAAATATGTAGAAGAATACATATTGGCCTAAACTGATGAAGAAATTTGTTTTTTTCTTGGATATTTATTATAGCAAAAAGTAAAACATTTTTTTTTTTTTACATTGTCGCTGGTTTTTTTATAGCGCAAAAATTAAAAACCGCAGAGGTGATCAAATACCACCAAAAGAAAGCTCTATTTGTGGGGAAAAAAAGGACGTCAATTTTTTTGGGGTACAGTATCGCACAAATGCGCAATTGTCAGTTAAAGCGACGCAGTGCCATATCGCTAAAAATGACCTGGTCATTAAGAGGGAAAATCTTCCGATATGTAAGTGGTTAAAAAATGCATTTTAGGTTGACAACCCTGAGTCAACACCATCCCTACAGTCAAGCACGGAGGTGGAAACATGATGCTTTGGGGCTTTTTCTCTGCTAAAGGTACAGGCTGACTTTGCCGCATTGAGGGGCCATGTATTGTAAAATTTTGGATGAGAATCTTCTCCTCTTAGCCAGAACACTGAGGATGGGTCATGGATGGGTCTTCCAGCATGACAATGACCCAAAACATAACGCCAAGGCAACAAAGGAGTGGCTCAAGAAGAAGCACATTAAGGTGATGGAGCGGCCCAGTCTGTCTCCAGACTTTAATCCTATAGAAAATTTATGGAGGGAGCTGAAACTTTGAGTTGCCAAAAGACAGTCAAGAAACCTTAAGGATGGGGGAGGAGGCATAGTCGCCAGCAACAGAGATGTCCAGCTGAAGCTCCACATCTCTCGGGACTCCTCGGCTGATAAAGACACCCGCAACGCATGGTAAACTGAAAATAGTATTACCATAAGCCTCCTCAGTGACCCTGGGATAAATAAAATGGTCTTTGGTGCCGCTGGAGGTAAAAATAAACTAAAAAGTGCCAAGGATACACAGTCAAGAGGTCCCTGTAAAATGGCACAGCTTCCTTCCTCACACACAGGCACATCTCGTGCTGCTAAGCAACTGCAGTTTCCTCAGGATGCCTATAATGACTCTGACTGTGAATACAGTGCCGCCTCACAAGAAAAACAAACAGATTCCCTAAATCCAAATATTTTTAGAGAAATAGAAAAAATGTTACAGAAAACCTTAAAGCAGACCTCAGACTATATAACTGATAGTCTCACAAAAGAAATCATGAGTTAGGCCAGCGCACTTCTCTACCTCAGAAATCAGAGTGGATGACATGGAAATGAATGTACTGAATTAGAGACTCTTAACCTCCCTGGCGGTATTCCCGAGTCTAGCTCGGGGTGGAATTTCAGAACCAAAAGCGGTAACCCTGAGCCAGACTCGGGATCGCATTGCAGGATCCAGGCTTACTTACCTTGTCCCCTGGAACCTGCGATGTCTCCCCGCATTGTGAGCTCATCCTCCGCTTGATTCATCACGGAGCCTAGCTCCGTTCCCTGCGAGTGCTGCGCCGCACGGGGGACGGAGAACGGCGCCAAATTCAAAAAGTGAAACACACAAAAATTATACAGTATACTGTATACTTACAGATTACATTACTGTATGAAATTATTTCACCTCCCTTTTGTCCCTAGTGGTTTCTCCAGTGCCCTGCATGCAGTTTTATATTATAAAAACTGTTCTTTCTGCTTGGAAACTGGAGATTGTCCATAGCAACCAAAACTGTCCCTTTACATCAAAAGGGGTTTTATACTTGCAGAATTGAGCGATAGTGATTTGTGGGGAGATCCGTCATCGAACACTGAAAAGTAATGACAGTGACAATTCTGCAATTGAGCAAATTTTAGTGTTTTTGATTTGATTACATTATAGAATAATTTGTATTATATTATTATTTGGTATAATTATTTATAGTTATTTATTATATTATAATTTATGATTTCGTGTTTCAAACTTTATCATACCTGAGATGTCTGCTAGACTCTGGTTTGGACAGATTTAAGTGAGTTATTCCTAAGAATTACAGGCCTACAATATAGACCGCCAAATTTCCATGCAAAATAATGGTACCGCTTTCAGCATAAAAAATATGAAATAATCATTCCGCCAGGGAGGTTAAGGAAGAAAACCTTATTCTGCAAACACGCTTAGAGGACATTGAAAATAGAGCACGTCAATCAAATCTTCGTATACGAGGAATACCTGAGACTATTGTTGACCTTCATTCTACTATGACCGCACTTTTCCAAGAACTACTATCGTCAATCCCGGCCGATCGCTGGAGATGGATAGGATTCACAGAGCTTTAACACCTTGCAAACCAGAAGGTCCCCCTTGTGATATTATTGCGAAATTCCACTTCTATCGCACCAAAGAACAACTCATGGCTGCAGCTAGAGGAAAAGATTCCCTCATCTTTCAAGATCATCCTTATCAGCTTTTTGCTGACTTTTCCCCAATTACTGTGGCTAAATGACATGCACTGAAACCCTTACTTCATAATTTACAGCAACGCCAGAGCCCTTATCAATGGGGATTCCCATTTTTCGATCCGCTTCACTTATCAAGGTGTCAAACATTCCTGTGGATCCTCAGATGAACTACAAAACACTCTACAAGAACTACATCTTATCGAAAGATCTTCAACTACCCCTCGTCAACGAAGATAGAGGGCGACAAAATTCCTCTAAGAGAAGTCGATTCAATTTTCCTGATATAGATCCTGTAGAGACAATGGACTGAATGACTTTCACTCCTCATCTTGAAGCGTATTCAATCTTAAGGCTTTGCCATTTTTTGGTCACTAAGTAATTTACCACCTTCAGTATAATCTGACTAAACTTATTTAAAATAATACTGTTCTATTAAGTTCTGAACTTCCCCCTTTTAACCCCCACAACCATATTTTATGTTTTATCTATGTAGCGCTGACAATTTTTGCTTCTAGTTCTATGTAATGCTGTAGGTCTAATAAGTTGGTATATGGCGCCATCTAGCGGCCAAAATATAAAAGTACTGCATCTTTATATTTCATCCCTTAGGAAGTGACATGGAAGTGTTTTATTGTTTACCTTTGGACATTAACTTGACCTACCCACAATGCCCATTAACTCCCATGAACCTCAGGAGAACTGAACTGCATTGTGGGAAGGATATAAAAGGCCTCTGAGCAGCCATCTCAGGTCTCTTGTTCCTGGGATGCATGGCCTGCCAGCAGGGCTCTGTGGGTGTGTGTGTCCCACAGAGTTGTGGCCTACCCTGTGTGGAGCGGAACAGCAGCCAGCGATCCTGCCTTAGATCACAGCGTGCTGGAGCAGCAGAGTGATCGTTCCAGAGACCCCTGAAGGAGGTAACCGAGGACTCCTGGTCATCAGTGAACAGAACAGCATAACAGTGTGGCTGAAACTCCAAACAGACTGAGAACTTGTGGAATGGCGACATCCATCTGTCTGGATTCAGTGCGGTGAGAGGGCTAATGCCCAGTAGTTTGCATCACACTTCACACACTTAGATTGATTGCAAAGTGTTGCTGGGACTAATAGTCCCACGGAACAATTCAGTTGGAAAGAGTCACACTTGCATAGGTTTCAAATTAGACTTCATTACCCAGGAATTGATGCTGGAAGTTTGTTCCCTTTGAGAAGGAGTATCCAATCAATTTACCTGATTGCAATTACTACTGTGCATCATTCTGCACCATTCTATTGGTCACAAATCCTGTGGATTACAAGTATTGATTCTCTAGCTAGCAGAGGACAGAAGATGACAGGACTATTTCTATCATTGCAAGGCCTTGCATTTAGTCATAATAATAGAGTGACTGCATTGTTAAAGCAGGGGGAGCTCCCTAATGATTATACTGTGGGGTATTGATATTCCTGTGCCTTTGTGTTTGCTACAGTGTGCTGGAGGTGGGAAGGTGTCCGGAGTCCGGAGCATTATCACTCTGAACATTAGTCCCACCTGGAGACGCACCAGCAGGGGGTCTATACAAGAAACCTATATATATATATATATGTTAAAATTGCTGTGAATATTCGCTGTGCTGTCACGCTATGTTTGTGTGACAGTATAATCATTGTAATTACTGTTTAATACCAGTTCAGTAAAATAAATTTTTTTGGTTAATTACAATTTGTGTGCAGCGTTGTCTTTCTCCTGCAGGTGGAGCAACAGACACCCAGGTAGAGGTATATTATAACTGTATTATACATTGTGAGCTTATACTTTGTATCAGTATCATTACAACACTGCACTACAGCTGTGTCAAGGGGATTGATCTAAATTAATAAGGGGTGTAAAAAGAGAGAACAGGCCCGATCAAATAAAAGCTGCTCCTTCGGGGGTCAGTGCTACATCTATTTACCCCCTTTCTCCCTCCTCCCTTC
Source organism: Lithobates clamitans (assembly GCA_037952925.1). Taxonomy (NCBI): domain Eukaryota; kingdom Metazoa; phylum Chordata; class Amphibia; order Anura; family Ranidae; genus Lithobates; species Lithobates clamitans. The sequence goes on from JBBGZY010001537.1 coordinate 1,246,904, forward strand.
CCTCTCCTCCCCTTAAGCCAATGAGATACCTAGTGTCTCGATTATAACCTTATTTACTTATATTTATCTTTTGAGAAAAGTCTAGTTATTTTTTAAATTGAAGTACTTCTATTGTTTTATATTTAATGATCCTGTTTATCAATATCACAATTTTCCTTCTTCATTACTGGCAATCCTATGATAAGTAATATTGCTATGCAAACTGTACAGTTTCTTATTTAAATTTATTTTTTCCATAGGGTTACCTGTAGGTATATATACTTACCTTACAGTATAGTTGTAATAGCTAATTAACCTTTTTATTTTTTTTTACCCTTGCTCATTTTTTTTCTCAACGGCCGAACTTGGGTGTCCAAGTATTTCTCTTTTTCTGTATATAGATCTAGGCCGTTGGGATCTCAAGATTGTCACTGCTCCCTCTATCTTTCTGTCCTAGGATAAACCTCCATTCTGACCTATTGTTGGAGGACCTCCTCGGATAGATACTAGGTCTCTAAGTTGATGTTTTTTTACGAACTCAGTACGCCGCCTTTCTACTTTTTTATTCGCACAATTTACTTACTATTATTTGACTAAATTACTCTTATGCCTCGTACACACGATCAGACATTCTGACAACAAAATCCATTTTTTTTTTCAGACAGATGTTGGCTCAAACTTGTCTTGCATACACACGGTCACACAAAGTTGGTTGGAAATTCCGAACGTCAAGAACGTAAAACACGTACGACGACCCGAGAAAAATGAAGTTCAATAGTCAGTGCTGCTCTTCTGCTTTATTTCGAGCATGCGTGTCACTTTGTGCGTCAGAATTGTGTACACACGATCTGAATTTATGCAAACGGATTTTGTTGTGGCAAAATTTGAGAACCAGATCTCAAATCCTGTGCAAAGGAAATTCCGATGGAAACTGTCCGATGGAGCCTACACACGGTCGGAATTTCCGACAAAAGGCTCCCTTCGAAACATTTTCTGTCGGAAAGTCCGAGTTTATGGGGTATTACTCTCTCTTTTTCCTCTTTATTCTGTCCCATTTCACAGATAGGGCGACCCCTAAATATTTTGGTTCAGCTTATCCCTAAGTTTTCACAGCCTCTGCCAAAATGAAACAACGAGGGGTGCTAATAGCGTTTCATCGTACTACACCTTTTTCCCTTCTGATAGAGATCAAAGACCCAGAAGGTCGCTATCTTATACTCATGGGATATCTATTTGATTCTTAAACCACAGTGGTATCCTACTATGCTCTTAACAAAACTCCATCCTCATTCCTCTCCCACTTATTACAGGTAATTGATACTCATAAAATGGGCACACTTTTAATCTGTGGAGATTCGAATCAAGTCCTTCATTCTTTGTTAGATAAAACCCCCAACTCCTATTGCATCTAGTTCTCAATCTCGCAAGTTCCAACAACTTCTTCAACAACACTCTTTATTAGATTCTTGGCATTAAATCAATCCTGCTAGGCGCCAATTTACTTTTTATTCTCATCCCCATAAATCATTTTCCCGTATTGATCACATTTCGATCTCAATAGGCATGACCCCTGAACTCCTTTCTTCATCTATTATCCATTTTACATGGACTGACCACTATGCTTTACTTTCAACTTTCACTTCTCTAATACCCATAACACAAGATTCTACATGGCATATTAATGACTCAATCCTATTTCATCCATCACACTCCTCTGATCTAGAAATAACCATAAAAGATTACCTGGCCAATAATGAGACCCCTGATATATCCCCACTGACCCTATGGGAAGCTCATAAACTTGTTGTCCGTGGGGTTTGTATAAGCCAAGCCTCATTTCTTAAAAGAGAAAAATGTCAACTTAAAAAAAAATAGAAGCAGAATTTAATACATGCACACAATCTTTCAATCCAATCCTACCCCTGTGACTAAATTACAGCTTGATAAAGCATGTTAAACCTTGACCTTTTTTATCAGAATCTGTAGATAAAATGTTATGTAAGTCTAAACATAAAATTTTATCTTAAAGCGAATAAACCAGACACTATTTTAGCTCTTTTAGCATTTAAAAAACAAAATCGCCCCTTTAAACCGATTCGACTGAAATTATCTCATGATACATTTACTAGTAATTCAGTAAAGATCCTCCACACCTTTTAAAAAGATCTTACCTCCTTATATAAAAAAAAGGATCTTTTGATCAAACTTTAGCAGAATAATTTTTTTTCACAAATCAAACTTCCTACTATTCCATTAGCCCACCGCGATTGTCTTGAAAGCCCCATTACAGCTATCGAAATTAAATTACCAATTAACTCTCTTAAACCAAATACGTCCAGGCCCAGATGGCTTCTCTGCCCTATACTATAAGAAATTCTCTCATATACTTGCTCCAATGTTAACAGACGCATTTAATTCTCTCCTTAACGATTAATCCTTTCACCCCGAAACATTAACGGCTATAATTTCAATCATCCCCAAACCTCAGTCAGACGATACATCTTGTTCTAACTATAGGCCAATATCATTACTCAACCTTGGCATTAAGTTACTAGCGAAAGTCTTAGCGACCCGCTTAAATAGTGTAATAGGTTCTTTAATAACTAAAGACCAGGTCAGCTTTATCCCACAGCGCCAATCGGCGGATAATGTACGCAGGACTACTTTACTAATTCAAGCAGCTAAATCACGACAAATACCCATCTGTCTCTTATCTTTAGATATCAAATTTGATACAGTTTTGTGGCATTACCTACATTTTGTCCTGTAGCGTTGTGGATTTGGTCTTCATTTTCTTAGCTGGGTCTCCTCATTATACAAAAATCCCAAAGCTTAGGTTAAATATGCTGGATATAAATTAAACCTATTTGACATCTGTAGGGGTACGCATCAGGGTTGTCCACTTTCCCCACTCTTATTTGCCCTATTTATTGAACTCCTTGCTCAATCATTCCATACTGACCCCTCTATTAAAGGTCTAGATTTAGCTGGTCACCAACATAAACTTTGCCTTTTTTGCTGATATGTTAATCTTTATGTCATCCCCTCATATTTCTGCTCCTAATCTTATAAGTAAACTTGATCACTTTGTCCAAGTATCTGGTCTAATTATTAACTCTCAAAAATGTATAGCCTTAAATATATCTTTACTTCCTCATATTTTACAACAAGCGCAAACATCCCTCCCTTTCTCATGGTCCACTTCACGCCTTCTTTACCTAGGGATAACTCTCACACCCAATCTTTCTGACATTTTCACTGCCAATTATCCTCCAATTTTGCGTCAACTATCTAATCTTCTGACACAATGGTCCTCTCTACCATCAGCTTGTATAGGTAAAATTAACGTAATAAAGACGGCTATACTGCCCAAAATTCTTTATCTTTTTCGATTTTATCTATCCCTGTTCCAGCATACTTTTTCAGAATCCTACAACGTAAGGCATTAACTTTCGTTTGGGGCTCCTTGAAACCCCATCTGCCCAAACACACTCTTTAACTTCCAAAACCCAAAGGGGGACTAGGGTTTCCTAATTTTACAACTTATTACCATGCAGCACAATTAGCCCATATCCTTAAATATCACACAAAATGTGAAATTCTGCTTTGGGTTGTGCTGGAATCAATAGATTGCAACCCACTTTCAATAACCAACCTCGTATGGTCTAATTCCCCCGACCATAAAAAACTCAATAATCTTATAACTAAACATACACTAGCCATTTGGGATAAATTTAAATTAATAAATAGACTACAATCTCCCCATATACCTTTTTTATCATTTCTAAAAAATCCACTTTTCTATCCTGCTTGGTCTTCCCCTAAATCTTTTAAAGCATGGACCTCAACTAATTTAACTAAACTCTGTGAACTAGCATCCTCCTACTTCATTCAAAACTTTCCCTGACTTATGTGAAAGTCACAAACTTGCTAATTCAGAGCTCTTTCGATATCTTCAGATTTAAAAAAATGTTATGCCCTATATAAAGAAAGAATTAATTTAGATAAATTAACGTGCTTTGAAAATATATGTAAACGTGACCCACACACTAAGGGACTTATTTAAACTCTTTACACTCATCTTATTACTAAACCCAACTCAGACCCACCATCATACTGTATGTGGCTAAGTGGGAGATGGATCTTGGGATTTCGTTGGAAGCAGCAGATTCGGATAAGATTTGGATCACAACTAATGCCGCCTACACACGATCAGAATTTCCATCAGAAAAAACTTGGATGGTTTTTCCGACGGAATTCCGCTCAAGCTTGCCTTGCATACACACGGTCACACAAAAGTTCTCTGAACTTTCAACCGTCAAGAACGCGGTGATGATAACACTACGACGAGCCGAGAAAATGACGTTCAATGCTTCCGAGCATGCGTCAAATTGTTTCCGAGCATGCGTCATTTTTTTGCGCGTCTAATTGCATACAGACGAATGCATTTTCGAATAGGAACTTTTCCCGACCGAAAAATAGAGAACATGCTCTCAATCTTTTGCTGGCTGGAATTCCGCCAGCAAAAGACTGATGGAGCATACACATGGTCGCATTTTCCGACAAAAAGCTCTCATTGGAGTCTTGCTGGCGGCATTTCCGATCGTGTGTACGTGGCATAAGTCATCTTCACAAAACATAGCTGTCTTAGAGACAAATTACAAAGTACTCACATGGTGGTATTTGGTTCCTGTCAGAATTGTGAAATATGCTCCAAATTGTTGCCCATCTTGTTTTCGTGGCTGTGGTGATCTAGGATCACATCTTCATACTTGGTGGGGTTGTCCGGTAGCAAAAAAATTCTGGAAAGATGTATTTCTTATGATTTCAACACTGTTTGAAATCCCTATCAATCCTGATCCTACAATAGCACTTTTAAACTTAAAACCGGCCACTCTCTCCTACCGCCAATTCAAACTCCTATTACAGATCACTACAGCCATGAAGCAAACAATTGCCAAAGCTTGGAGATCCCCATCCTTAATAAATGCTGAAAATAAAAATAGAGTCAATCAAGCAATGATCCATGCCAAAACAGAGGCTATAACTCAAGATAAAATATCCAACTTTGAGAATATATGGAATCCCTGGGTGACTCACTTTTTGCCTTCCAATTTTGATGCTTCCCTACTAAGACCTTGGTAATCTCGATTTATACTTCCATTCTCTGCATTCATGGTATGTGTTTATTCCCATGTACTACCCTAGGGACCCCTACTACCTCTCATTTCTTTCTTCCCTATCTATTTTTTCTCCTACCTAAGATTACTTTTTCTTTTATCCTCTTTCTCTCTTCTACTTTTCCCCCCTGTTCTATCTCTCCTCTTTCAATTTACTCTTTATATAGTTCTGGTAGCAGAACTTTTATTTACTTAGTTATCAGTATACCAATTGTACACAGTTCCAATATGTAGTATAAGATTTTAGATTCTATAATAAATTATTTTTTTATTTAAAAACTATACTCTTGATATTAATTAAGACCTTTGTTTTTGTTTATCTGAGGTCATCTTATATTAACCTGGTCTAAGTTGGTTTTATCCTCTCTTATACAATGTATGATGCAATCTTTTGAGTAGTTAGATCCATGCTAAAATTGTTTTAAACTACTTTTAGTTTATGTTGGAACTACAACTCAATATTATTTCCATATATGTGATATATGGTATTTTCTTTTGCTGCCACCATATGTACTTTTGTATACTAATTGTTAGAATTCAATAAACAAATTTGACAAGAAACCTTAAGGATTTAGAGGAGATCTGTAAAGAAGAGTGGACCAAAATCCCTCCTAAAATATGTGCTTGCCAACAAGGGTTTCTCTATCAAGTACTAAATCATGCTTTGCTTGGGGATCAAATACATATTTTACTCACTTAACTGCAACTCAATTTATAACATTTGTATCATGTGCTTTTTTCTGGATTTTTGGTTGATATTCTGTCTCTAGCATTTAAAATGCACATATGATAAAAATTATAGACCCCTAATTTCTTTGCATGTGGGCAAACTTACAAAATCTGCAGATGATCAAATAATTATTTTACCCACTGTAGAAGTGGACTGATCTAAAACAATAACAGCTATCCTTTATAAAAAAATACTAATCAATGCATTGATTGTACATGTCAAGTGTTGCACACAATCAAGTTGTTAATGGCACAAATAAATATATTTATTTATCAAGAAATATGCACTCTTAAACTACATGTGTATTAAATATACAATTACTACATTTTGTGTTTTTTTTTTTTAGGCTCCAAGGTCTGTTATAGAATAATCATTCTTGTGTACAGGAAAGAGAACAAATTCTTGTGTTTATTTTTCAGTGAGTTGTACCTATAGTGACAAGCCGAGATCCAAGCTCTTTAAAATAACCAATAATTTTCACGTGTAATTTCATGAATAATACAGAGTCTCTTGCCTGTAGGAACTTATACACATATACTCTTAGAATATTATATATCATTTTCACATATATTTATATCTGTATATATATCACTATAACTTTAAATCAATTTGTATAAATACAAATTTGTAGTTTTGTATTTTAGAAACAAATATATAAATATAGATTGTGTTTATACATACTCACACACATACATCAACAGGTATAGTGTTCAACATGTATAAGGACAAAACTGCATTTCAGATAGGTGCCACATATTTTAGATTTTTTTTTGTGTTATTTTTAGATGTTTTTCCACATTCACAAGTCAGATCACAGATATCTATGCCTTCTTCAAAATGGAATAAGATAGTTTTCATGAACTAACATGTTAAATCAACTTTTAGAATTCTTAAGCAGCTCCAGATCGACATTTTCTATAGTGGATGGAATGAAAAGTCAGATGAGTGCGCAATGCCATGACAGTTATAACAATAATCAGCATATCTTGAGATATTGCCTGAACAAAGTTGATCAGACCAACAATGAACACGTGATTTGCATCATGAATATTAACTTAGGCACATAGGCTAACTGCTGCCATTAATCAGAAGCAGCTGAAATAGTTGATTCCAATCCGATGCGAGTAAGCGTGGTGACATCACTTCTGGGGCTCTCACGTCACTTCTAGTGAAGCTGGGGAGACTCTGTCACACTCAGCCCGCGATCTCAGGCTGTGCCACTGCTCCACTGCTGTCCTATTCGAGTTTAACATTCTTCGCCAATGGTTTGATTCAGGGGAGCCGGATGAATACTGACCAATCACAATTCTTCCAATGAAATCATTGCTGCTTTTCATGTTATGTCCATAAACTGAAAGAAAAAATTAGTATTATTCTCAATCATCCCATATTTCATTAAAAATAGATACACTGATTCCCATCAATATCAGCTTTTATAAAATACATAGCATGGAAGATCCAACTGAGGAGTAGACTTGCTAAAATTTGTAACAGCCATCAGCTTATGTTAGCCACATGCTAGCTTAAGCTGATGGCATGCTCATTCCAAAATTCATGTGAACATTCAAACAAAATTTTTCAGTACATTCTTTGATTGACAAAAATTGTTTGAAAATGTTCATTTACTTTAAAAATCAACTTTTCAATGAATGGACTTTTCCCAAATGAAAACCACATGCACTGTTAGAAATTCATTCATTTGAGAAAACATTTCCACTCTGCTCCTTCAAATTATCTCATCATTAATTAAAAATTAATGTTGATTTGGCCCCCACTAATGATCATAAAATCGAAAAAGAACAACAGAAGGCTACTATGTTTTATGTGTGGTGGACTTGCCGCAAGGTTAGAAGGCTTTGGATCAGGGCCTTCACTTTATTTCATACAGTCACGAATGTGAAAGCCCCCAAAACCACTAAAATTACACTTTTGAATGAAAGTTGGGGGGACCCCAAGTACAAACAGTGTCTATTTTTTTATTTATAGTGGCTAAAATGACTATTGCGAGAGAGTGGTGGTCCACCTAGCCATGATGAAAAATAAACTGTCCTGGATTATACTGCACAAAAAAATTGCTGGTCTTAAAGACAAACAGACTAGATTTAAGAAGACATGGAATCCTTGGCTGCTCTATTTGCAACCCTTTAAATGAATATAGTAATGAATGAATGAATATAGTAATCTAGTGCAGTGTTTTCCAACCTTTTTTTAGTCAATGCACCCTCTAAAATTCTGCACAATCTCAAGGCACCCCATTCTAAAAAATAAAAAACTACCGTAATAGTTTTGCATAATGCAAAATCTTCCACACACATAGGACACCCAATATTAGAGGGCATTTATTCTTCCAAAGCAAAAACACGTTTGCACACTGGTACTGATTCCAGTGTTTCTCTTCTCCCACAGTTTCTCTCCCTCACTCAGCTAATGTGACCCCATAGCTGACGGAGAGGGGTGGGGAAGGAGCAAACAAAGATGCTGCGCAGGCACCTGACATCCTACTTATCAACCAATCATATAATTCGTTGTTACAATGCCAGGGGCTAGAAAGTTGTAATGGTGCACAATGAAAACCTGTGGCTTTGTGTAACTAAAAGGCAGGCTTGATCTACCCTCTGGCTTATATACAATTTTTGGGCAAGTTTTAGGCAGTTTGCCAAGGCACCCCTGAAGAAACCTGAAGACACCCCGGGGTACCTGGGCACCCTATTGGAAAAAGGCTGATCTAGTGGTTCGGGCCTTTGCCCTTGAAAGGGCGACTCTCAAACTCTTTTTTCTTTTTCTCCCCTTTCTGTCTTTTCTTTTTTCTATTCTGAGGTCCTAGCTACCCTTTTTTTTTCACTCTTGGTTGTTTTTTTGTTTGTCAGTACCAGTTAGTGCCAGCTTTCAGTATCTCTAGAACACCTAAAGGATATTAGGGACACATCGATTATTTTTATGTCTGATCATCAATATATGACCAAAACTAAATTGACAGGTGCGGCTCAAGGCTCCACTGGGTCCTCTTATGTAGCAACCACTTGCAGTGCGGACAAGGACAGAGCTCATCCTAGCTCTAGACATCTAATGGAAAAGTCCTGGAAGTCGCACATCTCTTCAAAAAACTGTAAAATGGTGCATGAAAGCCTCAGCCCAGGCTCCAAACAGGCCATGCCACCAGCACGTTTCACTCTGCCAACGGAGCTTAGTCAGGGGCATCATCAATATACGCATAGAAGGAAAATCTAGGTCTATGTCAACTAACAGCTATTCTAACTCCCCTAGGATTATTGATAGTGGTTCTGTTATAGAGGCAATTGTTCCTCTTTGAGTTTGATGTACTAAAGCTGTGTCATTTTACAACTATGTTTTCACAGTGCATTTCATGTTTTGCTCTTTGTATGGATGTTTTTTAAAGCTGGTCAGTCTGTCAAAATGTTTGTATTCTTAAAACAATAAACACATTGAAACAGAAAATCAAAAGAACGTTTTTTAAAAATAAAAGAATTCAAACAAAATTCTAATAGCATATGGCCAGCTTTAGACTGTACCTGTGGTATGCTGAACATCATACCTGGCCCTTCCATGTGCTTGTGCATCCATTATCTATTCATTTCAACAGTGCCCTAGGACCCCAAAAACTTGGAGGTTCTATGCTGCCAATTCCCACTAGAGCATGCGCATGGTTGCCCAGTTGCCCACCTCTCTCACTCCATGAGCTTTTGTAATGCTTAATAAGGTAATCTACAACATCATTAGTCAAAAGGGGGATGGTTAAGTTGGCCACACATTTATACATTCCTTTTGTTCAGCCTGCTGAACAGCATAGATGGACAAACCTCTCTTTAAAGCTATTGTATTCTGACAGCCAGCACCATGGGTTCTCAGAATTACCCAAACAGTGGCTGTACTTATTGGATGCAGTCACTGTTTGGGTAACAATTTTCCACCCTGCTCTAACAGCTCCACTTATAGCTCGAATTTCATCCGATTCAGCAAAAATTGCCCACAATTTGAGTAATGTATGGCAGCTTTTAGAATGTGACCTTGCAAAGTCTGACAGGAATAAGCATAATAGAGAGCACCAGATTGTGGGGTTGATGATATTGATGTTTTAGCATGCTGTGAATTTTTTTAAACAGGAAAGGTAGAACTTTGCATTAAATATCAATATATATATTTTTTCAGTCTTATTTTATTGAATTTTAAGTGCAAAGAACAAAAGATTGGAGGTACAAAATATTTTAGATTTTATAATGATAAAAGGCAGTTCTTGCCACTAATGCACCATTGGTGCCAACTGTATTGGTAGTTTGCTGCATCTGCCCATTTTTTCCAAACCCTGGGTGAAAATCTTCTGGATCTTACAGTGTTAGCCAAGCATGCAGATCTGTTAAAGAATGAGGATTACAACACAATCTGAGCTGTAGGCCGCCCAAGCTTTTAGTACATGACTACTTTTATTTTATTTGTTTAAGAGCTACTACTATGTGCTACAGAACAATCAAGATTTCTGATTTCAGTGTACAGTTCCATGTTCCTTGTTTTGTGTACTCGTGCTAAGGGAAAAGTTAACAGGATTATCAAAATGACCCTTTGCAGTGGAATTAGGTTTACAAGCATTCCTTAGCAATCACATTGTCAGATAAATGTCCCATTATCCCATTTTTAAAACCTATTACATACTATGTTACTTGAGACCTTCTTTCTCAGATGTTGAGTGGGAAGATTTTGCAAATGCCAAAAAGCTGACGTTGTATAAGGACCCGTGGGTTTATGTACATCACAAAATAAAACCCATCCCCATATGTTAGATGAGTAACAGCCATTGAGAACCAGATTTAAATGCAGCCATTTGTTCTGAGATCATTTAAAGCACATCTATATTCTGCCTTTGGAATATGAAACTGATGACAGCATAAGTATGCTGTAATGGTTGATATTCTGCAACATGAATGAATGACAGGCTGTATTTATAAATATGTCTGCAAAACCAACTCTCAGTATCTGAACTTAGTGCAGCCACAGTAAGATTCCCCTCTATTATGCAGTATAATTAGCATTAGCAAATGTTAACTGAACTCTCTACAGGACCAAATTTGTATTAATTCATATAAATTTAGCAACAATTTTTGCTGTACTTTCTGCAAAGTCTAGCACAGGACATGCAATTTATGTACAGCCTTGGTATTGGCTGTACAGAAATGGGGTACAGTCTTTTTAAAGGATGAGACGACCACTCAGTCACAGACTGCAGTGCTAAATCATTACCCTATTTCCGAATTTCCAAATTTAGCCATTATCCAAAATTGGCACTTGGGGGCTAAAAACATGCATGTAGCATACATTCTAGGGGGAGTCCAACTGGGAAGCAGGTGAATGGCTGAGAAGGATCTGGGTGTTCTGATAGATCATAAACGTAATAATAGCATGCAACGCCAAGCTGCAGTTTCTAAACCTAGCGAAATACTTTCCTGTATTAACATAGGTATAGACTTTCTATTCCATCACAGTACTGAGCCCTCAAATGCTGAGCTCAGAGCTACTGTATCAGGGAAGATAAAGCACATGGTGAGGGGGTTTGAACCAGAAAAAGAACTTGCTCCTGTGATGGTGAACTAACAGCAGTGGGGGCTGGTGGGTTCTTCTTTGTGGGGGGTGGCAAACAAACAACACCCCCCCGGCACTTACCCGCTCGTGTGGCGGGGCAGTAGTGTCTTCTCCTGGAGTGCGGACAGTGGCCACGGCGGCTCCAGTGTGTCCGCTTCTCCAGCTTCCTCCGCCATGTGTCTTCCGCCAAATCGCTAGGCATCCAATAGGATCCCCTAACACTTTGGCCAATCGGGAAACAGGTCCCACAGACCTGCCTCCTGATTGGCAGGGAGGAACTTTAGTGTGAGAATAGAGAAAATTAATCCGCTATGATCACACAACTAGGTAGGCTCAAAGCGCAATGCTCTGCGCTCCGAGCTCACCCTTTTTTGAAGCCTATTAGAGCCTCTGGCTCTAATCAGGTTCTTCAAAAAAACAGCCCACCACATTGGAATCCATGGTCTGGTGCCACTGATATGTAGATCAGGGGGCCGAGCGCATGGATAGGGGAGGCGGCGCCCGTGCGCCCTCTATGGATGGGCCGCCATTGAGTAACAGTAACAGCTAGGCATCTCTTAGAAACGTTAGCAACATCCCAGAAGTTTTCCAGTCAGGCTTTATGAGGTACGTACATGGCCTACGTATATGGCGAGGGCATTACTGAACATTGGTCAAAGCTGCACAGCTTGTTTTTTTTTCTACAGATAGCCCTTATCTGCAGAGGCAGATTTTTTGGTAAAGGTGCACTATGCCTTTAGCGTAACTCCACTTTCGTTGAGAAAAAAAAATTCCCCTCTGGCTGTTCTATTTACATGGCAGGGATTTTAACAAAATTTGCTGCAGATTGCTACCTTTTGTTATTCTGAAGAAATCCATGTGTGTTTGTCTGTGTCCAAGTGGGAAAGTGAGTCTAATGGGAGTGGTTTCATAATTATCAATCAGCTGTGCACCTGCAGGGCTCTAATGAGAAAAAGCTGCTGGGCCTGCATCCCTTTAGCCGTGATTTCCTATTGGAAGTATCTCACCAAAATTACATTTTTGTTGCAGGAGATGCCTGAAATCTGACTTGTATCTTGGGACAGACTCCTGGGAAATTTGGTGAGCCAATCACAAGCAGGAAATTATGTTTCTGGGGGGGGTTCTATACACAGTCTGTGTACAGAACGCCTCCAGGTAGCCATATTGCTTTGCATTTTCAGAAAATTACAGAGCTGTAGATTGAAAAGGAAAGGTAATTTTTATTAACATTCAATTATAATATGACTTGTGTCGCAATTGTATATGGTATATTATTTTTTCTTTATTTGCTATTTTTTTCCCCCACGAAAGTGGAGTTACCCTTTAAGGAGTTTTCAGTCAGGCTTACTGCATACAACACAGATTTATTATCCACTTAGCCCTGGTTCACATTGGTGCGTTTTGACATGCAATTTGACATGTCAAATCGCATGTCAAATCGGCAGCAATTGCCGGCAATAGCACCGTCTTAATTAGTGCAACGCTGCATTTCTGATGTCAAAAAGTCGTTTCTGTACTACTTTTTGTGATTTTGGGGTGCGATTTCCACTGACATCTGTACAGAAACCCACACAGATATCCATGAAATCGGGACTGACATGCGGGAGTGCAATCGTGTGAGTTCAGCTGCAATCGCACGACTTCATACCCGCAGCTCAGTGTGAACCTGGGCTGAATAAACTTAAATACTGATACCAGGATTTAGCAGCATTTCTCTTTAACAAATTGTTTGCCATTTTTTCTATTACATGCAGGGCTGTGTTTTGGCCTAGGCCGACAAGGCTTAGGCCTAGGGTGGCACTTTGCGGGGGGCGGCAAAAAGGGCCGCCCCCCCGCATGAGAAAAAGCCCCCCCACCTGCAAGTGTGCAGGAGGCGGCAGCGGGAGCCGGGAATCGACAAGACGGGTGGGGGGGCTTTTTCTCATGCAGGCGGGCGGCGTGTGTCACTCGCGCCCCCATTAGCAGCAGGTGACAGGTGGAGCCTTAAGCTCCGCCTACCCTCCCCTGCACTGCTTTCCTGCAGCGAATCGTCTCCTCGGCCCTGGGGCGGGATCTGGCTGTGACGTCAGGAGGAGGAGAGAGAGGAGCACGAGGGAAACCCCAGGACAGCAGGTACGATGATTGAATAAATTATATCAGTGTTATGGGCACTGGCAGTGGCAGCATTTGATGGGCACAGTGTTAGCATTTGATGGGCACAGTGGCAGCATTTGATGGGCACAGTGGCTACGTTTGATGGGCACAGTGGCAGCATTTGATGGGCACAGTGGCTACGTTTGATGGGCACAGTGACAGCATTTGATGGGCACAGTGTTAGCATTTGATGGGCACAGTGTTAGCATTTGATGGGCACAGTGGCTACGTTTGATGGGCACAGTGGCAGCATTTGATGGGCACAGTGGCAGCATTTGATGGGCACAGTGGCTACATTTGATTGGCACAGTGGCAGCATTTGATGGGCACAGTGGCTACGTTTGATGGGCACAGTGGCAGCATTCGATGGGCACAGTGGCTACGTTTGATGAGCACAATGGCATCATTTGATGGGCACAGTGGCAGCATTTGATGGGCACAGTGGCTGCAATTGATGGGCACAGTGGCTGCAATTGATGGGCACAGTGGCAGCATTTGATGGGTACAGTGGCTGCGTTTGAGGGCACAGTGGCTGCAATTGATGGGCACAGTGACTGCGTTTGATGGGCACAGTGGCTGTGTTTGATGGGGCACAGTGGCTGCGTTTGATGGGCACAGTGGCTGAGTTTGATGGGGCACAGTGAGGCTGCAATTGATGGGCACAGTGGCTGCATTTGATGGCACAGTGGCTGCATTTGATGGCACAAAGGCGGCAATTGATGGGCACAGTGGCGACAATTGATGGGCACAGTGGCTGTGTTTGATGGGGCACAGTGGCTGTGTTTGATGGCACAGTGGCTGAGTTTGATGGGGCACAGTGAGGCTGCAATTGATGGGCACAGTGGCTGCGTTTGATGGCACAGTGGCTGCATTTGATGGCACAGTGGCTGCATTTGATGGCACAGTGGCTGCATTTGATGGGGCACAGTGGCTGCGTTTGATGGGGCACAGTGGCTGCGTTTGATGGGGCACAGTGGCTACATTTGATGGCACAGTGGCTGCATTTGATGGGGCACAGTGGCTACATTTGATGGCACAGTGGCTGCATTTGATGGCACAGTGGCTGCGTTTGATGGCACAGTGGCTGAGTTTGATGGGGCACAGTGAGGCTGCAATTGATGGGCACAGTGAGACCCCCCCCCCCGTAATAGCATTAAAACTCAGCAGCTACAAATACTGTAGCTGCTGACTTTTAATATTAGAACACTTACCTGTCCAGGGATCCAGCGATGTCGACACCTCAGCCGATTTTCGGATTGGCTCTCGGGTTTTGCCACTATCATTCATGGTAAGGGAAACCGACCGGTTCCCTACTGCACATGTGCGAAGCGCGTTGCACTTTCTGAATAGCCCAGTGGAAGAAGGAGGAGGGGGGGCAAACTTCAGAGGGGACAGCGCAGTCTCCCGGAAGGGGGGAAGGGTACCTGTCAGAAACAGGTACCCGTTCCCCCCTGAAAGGTGCCAAATAAGCCTAAAGAGGAAGGGGTGTGGTTTACAGATGATAGGGTGGGTCTTAAACAGGAAGGGGTGTGGCCTCGGCAGGATGGGGTGGGTCATATTTAAATTAGGGGGGTGCATGCGTTTAGGTGTTTCAGGCCTAGGGCAGCACAAAACCTAAATACACCACTGATTGCATGGCATTAATTTTTCAAATTCACATTAGCCTTCACTGTTTCCTTTGGATAATTATGCATGTGAAAAATTTTGTACACTTTTAAAATTACGTAAATCTCTTCTCCATATATACAGTATACCGTATATACTCGAGTATAAGTCGTTCCGAGTATAAGTCGAGGCCCTAATTTACCACATAAAAATGGGAAAAACTTATTGACCCGAGTATAAGACGAGGGTGAGAAATGCACAGCTACTTTAAGTGGAAAAGAGGGTCAACAATGCCCATTTGCAGCCTCACTGTGCCCATTTGCAGCCATAGGTCCCCTGAACTTCAAACTCGGTAGTTAAGGGTTCCTAGATGCCCCCTAGCTGCAACCAAAATTTGGGGTCTCTGAACCCAAAGGGTCCCGAAATGACATTGCTGCAGATAGACACAGTTGACCAAATTTGGGGCCCCATATCTCGGGACCACTTAGTGCTAAGAACCCCAAATTTGGTGTGCAAACCCAGTGGAACTAGCACCATAAAATTTCCAAAGCTGGGGTTTCTAGCACTAAGTGGCCCCGAGATACAGGGCCCCAAAAATCAGTTCAGAAAATGTCAAGCACTTTTCTGCAGCAGAGAATGACATTTTCTGAACCAGTTTTGGGGCCCTGTATCTCAGGGCCACTTGCTGCTAGGAACCCCAGCTTTGGATATATTATGGTACCAGTTCCACTGGGTTTGCACACCAAATTTGGGGTTCCTAGTACCAAGTGGCTCTGAGATATGGGGCCCCACATTCGGTTCAGAAAATGTCAAGCACTTTTCTGCAGCAGAGAATGACATTTTCTGAACCGAATTTGGGGCCCCGTATCTCTGGGCCACTTAGTGCTAGGAACTTCAGCTTTGGATATGTTGTAGTACTAGGTCCACTGGGTTTGCATACCAAATGTGGGGTTTCTAGCACCAAGTGGCCCTGAGATACGGGGCCCCAACGTCGGTTTGGAAAATGAAATTTTTTGCTGCAGAAAAAGTGCTTGACTCGAGTATAAGTCGAGGGGGGCACTTTCAAAAAATGTGCTGAAAAATTTGACTTATACTCGAGTATATATGGTATATTAAAAAAGTTGGAGGTGATTGTTATCTGCTTGAATAGGCCAACACCCCTTGAATGTAGAAATACTATTTTAGCCCCTAGGGTGGGACTTTAAAGGCACAGGAGGGTGACAAAATATATAGTAAAATAATACATTTTAATAGTATCAAAAAAGTACATGTGGTGAAAAAGACAAGTGTTAAAACACAATTACCGGTATATGCTTAAAAATTAATAGGTCTCTACATGGAGGTATCGCAAAGGATCATATATAACAATATGATGCATGTGAACTGGTATAAATCTGCAATCACAGTTCCAAAAATGTTTCCACAATAAAGATTTTATTAAAATGTAAAAAAAAACAGTACAAGAATGTGAACAAAGTATACAACATACTGTTTGCAAATCTTGTGTGATTAAACATTGTATAACAGCAAAAATAAACATTGACATTAGGATATATGTCGAAGGCTAGTGATTTAATAGGCATAACAAGGCAAGTCATGTTTTAGTGTAAAAAAACAAATAAATAAATAGAATATTATAATGAAAAAAAAATAGGTATAGAGTAGTAATAAGATTAATTGTGGGGTTATAATTTCTTGTGTTGGCTTTCTCTCGAAGAAAGGCTAAGTCACTAAAATGGAAAATTGTATACTTACCTGGCGGTCATTTTCCTATCCTGATACATAAGCATGACAGCATACACATATGGGTATAGGCTGTGCCCCTGCAATCCGGACTGGTTACACTATATTTAAATAAGTCACCACCCCCAAGGCGGCATTCTTGTAACTATACTCAAATGCGAAGCCCACAAGGGAGGGACCTGTATGCTGTCATGCTTATGTATCAGGAAAGGAAAATTAACGTCAGGAAGCATACAATTTTCTGTTTTCCTGACACAAGCATGACAGCATACACGTATGGGATGTAGCACGCCCAAAAATCACAAGGTAGGGTATGCTGACATAATATTTTATTAATTATCCATTCTGGTCAGTACAGCACGACCAAATTCTACAGTCATTAGGGCTGCCAGATCTACTTTGTAATGGGTCAGGAATGTGCCATATGTTGACCATGTTGCAGCTCTACAAATTACTTCTGGGGATACACCCATGAACTCTGCCCAGGACATTGCCAGGCTTCTTGTCGAGTGTGCTTTCACACTTGATGGAGGTTCTAGGCTTCTTTCCTGATAAGCTCTCTTAATGGTTTTACCCAGCCACATTGCCAGTGTCCTTTTGGACGCTGCTAGCCCTTTTCCTAATCCAACTGGGATGACGAACAGGTATTTTCTTCTGGGCCAAAGCCTCTCCATTTGATTAAATACTAGTTCTGCCCTTGTCGTTTCCTATAATACAAAATGGCTTCAATCTCGAATTCCTCCTCCCCGTCCACCATTATAGCTTCTGGAGGTCCTACCTCACGATCTGGAAAGGAATTTGGTACATCAGGCTTAAGTAGTGAAGCGTGAAATACAGGGTGGATCCTAAATGAGTCTGGGAGTTCAAGTTCATAGGTTACTGAATTGACCTTCTTCTTAACTGGGACGGGCCCCAAGTATCTGGGTCCCAGTTTCTTTGTCTTCTGTGTTTACAAGTGATTGTGGTGAGCAAGGGGTCTGAGCCAGAGGTGGTGGAACTGAGTTCCACCAAGTTCCCTCTGAGAAAAAGCCCTGTCTCTACAACATACTGTACAGTGTGCAATGCATATTACTGTATATTATTCATGTCAAAACTCTGTATTCTCTCAAAACTGAATTTCTTATTGTTAATTCTTGTAGTCGTTAAATCATTAAATGTTTTATAATATGCATATTTTTATAGCATATATATATATATATATATATATATATATATATATATATATATATATATATATACAGTGGGGACAGAAAGTATTCTGTTGTGAAGCCACTCCTTCATTATTTTAGCGGTGTGCTTAGGGTCAGTGTCTTGTTGGAAGGTAAACCTTTGGCTCAGTCTGAGGTCCTGACTCTGGAGAAGGTTTTCGTCCAGGATATCCCTGTACTTGGCCGCATTCATCTTTCCCTCAATTGCAACCAGTCGTCCTGTCCAGCTGAAAAACACCCCCACAGCATGATGCTGCCACCACCATGCTTCACTGTTGGGATTGTATTGGACAGGTGATGAGCAGTGCCTGGTTTTCTCCACACATACCACTTAGAATTAAGGCCAAAAAGTTCTATCCTGGTCTCATCAGACCAAAGAATCTTATTTCTCACCATCTTGGAGTCCTTCAGGGGTTTTTTAGCAAACTCCATGCGGGCTTTCATGTGTCTTGCACTGAGGAGAGGCTTCCGTCGGGCCACTCTGCCATAAAGCCCCGACTGGTGGAGGGCTGCAGTGATGGTTGACTTTCTACAACTTTCTCCCATCTCCCGACTGCATCTCTGGAGCTCAGCCACAGTGATCTTTGAGTTCTTCTTTACCTCTCTCACCAAGGCTATAGTGTATACAGCTAGCTATATATACACATGACATCCAGGCACACAGGGGTCTCTTAATATGAGTGCAGTCCCCCTAATCCACATGACAGGGGCTCCCCCACTGTGAGAACACTGTTCCTGCTCCGGACACACAGGGCCCCCCATTAAATGAAGTAAAGCCCCCACACACACATACAGGGTCTGCTACCCCCCATGTTCCATCACACATGTTGCATTGCTTAACCCGCTTTGCACTCATGTTCACCATTGATGGTAAACAGGGATCAGTGTACACAACTGTAACAAGAGGGGCCACTGGCTCTTACCTCTCTTGCTCCAGCAGACACTGCACATTGCACTCTCCAGCACAGCCTGGACTTCAGGGGGAGACAGGTGCAGAGCTGAGGTACAGGGCAGCAGATCAATCGACTTCCAGCTGCATTTGGGTAAAGCAGCAGCCAGACCTCCTGCTGGGAACTATGCAGATAGCAGTGTGGGAGAGACACATCGCTGTTCTCACTGACATGAGGGAGATGAATAAAACAAGTCACAGTCACACATGCAGCCCTATTTGCTGGCGGTGCTGGGATCTTATGCTGACCCCTGCCCTGAGTTCTCTCACTGCTGGTTCAGGAAGTGCTGGTGTCTGCACAGGACCGGCCCACTTACACCATCCATCCTCCGTCCTCAGGCTCCAAGGAGCCTCTCATGCACTCCTCTCTCTGAATGCACAGCACGCACACACACTCGCACTCCAGTCGACTCCTCCCCCTGTGACCGGGAAACCAGAAGTGATGTTAAAGCACCACCCACTGTCCTCTCCTCTGGTGTCTTCCTGTCCCAGTCGACTCCACCCCCATAGTACCGCCCACTGTCCTCTCCTCCGGTGGCCGCCTCGCAGTCGCAGCCAATCCTAGCCACTACTAATAGCATACTGACGAATGCCAGGAGAGTAGGAGTGTGTGCGGGCGCACAGCTTGCGCCCTGCACACGCCCTAAACACGGGCAAATCAGCTTCATTGCAGGCGGGGAAGCTTCCCATAGACCGCCGCATGTCCGGCGCCCGGTCACTCTTAAAGTGACATTTTTTTTTTTTTAGCTTGGGGGGGTGGCGCCTGAGTGCCCCCTATGGACAGGCAGCCACTGGCTCTAGAGTATCTATTCTTGTTTTTCTTCTTGTCATTATCAAATTCCATAACGGTTCCACCGCAAAATGATACTTGGTTCTTTATTCTCTAAAAGGGGTGATACTGGGAGGTGAGTCAGGGGTGAAACCAAGGGTCAGTGCTCAAAGGTGGGTAGGGGGTGGAAACAAGGAGTGCCTCGGAAGGGTGGAGTACCTGCACCAATTCTCTGAGAAAAAAAGCCATGGGCACCACTGAATATAATGGAATCCTAGTGTTGAGAATTGAAGCACTTCTGATAAAACTTCAAATTGTGTTTCAAGTTACTCAGGTATGAAAGAAGCCATATAATTCACTGAGTCTACTGTGAACTTTGAAGACAAATTTCTGCACAATGCCTATAACTAGAGAGATAAATGATAACTTTGGTGTTTTACAGCTTGTTTAAAATATGTATATACTTTAGTGTGCATAGTCTGGATTTGATTTAAAAATCAGCATTTTCTGGGTAGCTGCCTATCTACTTGCATTCTGCATTGTTAGTCATTGCAGACTGAAAAAAGGCTGAGAAGGAGCTAAATAAAGCGCTATGCAAAAAAGGTTTTCAATGTCTTTTAAGCCACCTTTTTCCATTGATCCCTTGACTAAAGATGTTTATGGCCATACATTTCAATAAAGTGTATGTGCAGAGATGTAAAGCAAGCATTGCCTTTTTTATTGAGCACCCCAGGAGCCCCAGAAACCAGTAAAATAAGTTACAGCTCATTAAGGTGAACTCTGTCCCACCCCATCCTCCTCCTTAATATTAATCTATGAATTTGAGGTACAGCCTCACTGACTAATGGTAAAGTGCAAGTGGGGTGACCCTGACCTTGACTTTGCATGTTAAAGCCAGTATTTGCATAATAAAATTATCCAGGCATCAGGCCTTCATCATGGAAAACAACATCCACCCAATGATACTTTCACTGTGCTCCTCTGCTGTCAGAAACCATGAACCAGACCGAGACAGAAGTACAGTAAAATCACGCTTGTTTATTAATAAATATAAAAAGATAAATAGAGTAAGCGTAGTCAAAGCATAGCCAGAGTCCAGTAACTGGATTGGGTAGTCAGCCAAGCCAGAGTTCAGTAACCAGATCGGGTAATCAGCCAAGCCAGAGTTCAGTAACCAGATCGGGTAATCATCCAGGCCAGAAGTCAGGGATCCAAGTAGAGGAACAGCAAGCAGGATAAGAAGCCAGAAGGGATGTCAGCAAAGCCAGTCTTTAAACAGGAACGCAGGAGATGGTTTCTTGTGATATGACCAAGGCGAAGGCAGGAATGAAGTGAGCTGGAGATCTTTAAGTAGGCGGGACTGACGAGCAGATCCACAACAGCTGGTTAACTGTGGAGAGAGATGAAAGCTGGCAATTAGCCGACAGCTGAGCGGCCAGCTCAGAGTAGGAAGGGCTGAGCCAGCCCTGACAGTTCCCCCCTCCTCAACTCCCCCTCCCCCTCGGAGGACCACCGGGCTTGAGCGGAAAACGTCTATGGAAATCACAGAGGAGGGCAGGAGCAAGTACATCCGAGGATGAGACCCAGAAGCGTTCCTCCGGACCTTACACCTTCCAATGCACCAGGTACTGTATGCGCCCACGGAACCTACGGGAGTCAACAACGGATTGTACCTCATACTCCTCATGGTTCTCAACCTGTATAGGGTGAGGACATGGCACTGAGGTGGTAAAGCGGTTGCAGACCAACGGTTTCAATAAGGAGACATGAAACACATTTGAGATGCGCATACTAGGAGGAAGGTCCAACGCATAAACCACTGGGTTAATCCTGTGAAGGATACGGAAAGGCCCAATAAACCGAGGTGCGAACTTCAGTGAGGGAACACGAAGTCAGGGTTTGTGAGATGACAGCCAGACCCAGTCCCCAACCTGGTAGGAAGGCGCAGGTAGGCGTCTGCGGTCAGCATGGAGTATGTACCTATCATTAGGATGACGCAAAGCCTCCTGGACTTGTGCCCAAGTGGAATGAAGACCACGGAGATGTGTCAGAAGAAGCCTTCGTTCCGGTCTGGTCGTTTTTCACGCATTCCCGGCGGAACGGCGTTCCGGCGCATGCGCGTTCGCGGCTCGGCGTTACGGCGCTCGCACACGCGCACTGGTGCACACCCAACGTGATTCCCTGGGCAGCCTATAAAAGGCACTCAGAGAATCAAACAAGTTGCTGGTTTGTCTCAGCTTCCTGTATTACCTGAACCTGTAACTCTGCCTTACTACCCGTTGTGACCCGGATTTGCCTTTGGACTTCTCTTGCCTCTCTCCTGGACCTGACCTCTGCCTGTTTATTGGATTCCCACCAATCTCCTGTGTTTGACCCTCGGCCTCTTACCTGGACTGTCTCCTGTCTCCTAGCCTGACCTCCTGCTTGTACCTGGACTCTCCTGATCTTGTCACATTACCTTGCAGATCCTGCAGTGCCATAGCACCATCCCGGTGTTTGACCCTCTGCTCAGCTCTGGACCTTCTGCCTGTTGTCTCTGACTGCACCTGCCTACCAGTACCTGCACAGCGGCTCTTCTCTATCAAGACCCCACAAACAAGCCACCTACGGTCCATTGGGGAGCCTGTGCCTCTTTGTGCCATTCACTCCCTGTCCCAACTCCAGGGGGCGGACTGCGCTTAGTCGCAAGGTGAAACCGCTCTCGGCATCTCAGCCTCGGTGAGTACTATCAGTGACAAGATGCTCCTCTAGCGCAGGAATACTCTGCGGAACAAACGAGTCAGGCAACATGGAAGGTTGGAAACCATTATTTGCCATAAACGGAGACAATCGGGAAGCAGAATTCAAGGCACTGTTGTGAGCAAACTCTGCCCATGGTAATAAGTCTGACCAGTTGTTGTAATGGTCAGAAATATAGCAACGTAGGAATTGCTCCAAGGACTGATTGGCTCGTTCTGTGGCCCCATTAGACTGCAGGTGATACACAGAGGAGAAAGCAAGCTGAATTCCCAGCTGTGCACAAAAGGCTCGCCAGAACCGGGACACAAACTGACTACCCCTGTCTGAGACAATCACCTTGGGTAGCGCATGTAAGCGAAAGATCTCCCGAGCAAAAATGGAAGCCAGTTCCTTAGAAGTGGAATAAAATGACACTTCTTTGAGAACCAGTCAACCACCATAAGGATAACTGTGTTGCCTTGGAAGTTGGGCAACTCCACAATGAAATCCATAGACAGGTGGGTCCACGGCCTCTCTCAATTGGGTATGGGTTGTAGGAGGCCCCCTGGAAGGTGTCGTGGAGTCTTACTCTGAGCACACATGGAACAGGCAGCTACAAAGGCAGTTACATCAGCACGTAGACTAGGCCACCAGAATTGTTAAGAAATAGCCCAAATGAGTTGATTCTTACCAGGGTGGCCAGCTGCCTTGGGAGAATGGTAAGTCTGGCGCACGGCAGTACGGAGACACTCTGGGACAAAGCGGCGGTCACAAGGTTTCTCAGGAGGAGCATCGACCTGAGCAGCAAGAATTTTGTCACCCAAAGGAGAAGTAAGACTGGTGCGAACCGTAGCCAGAATACGATCAGGAGGAATCATAGGAACCGGAACCAACTCCAACTTGGAAGTGGAGGAAAATTGTCGTGACAAGGCGTCAGCCCTTACATTCTTAGTACCGGGTAAGAATGAGACAATGTAATTGAAACTTGACAAGAAAAGAGCCCATCGCGCTCTTCTGGGAGAGAGAGGCGTTTAGCCTCAGACAAGAATGTGAGATTCTTATGGTCAGTAAGAATGAGAACCGACATAGTGGTACCTTCGAGGAGATGGTTCCATTTTTTCAGGGCTAAAATGATTGCCAACAGCTCTCTGTCACCAATCTCGTAATTGCACTCGGCAGGTGACAATTTCTTGGAAAAGTAGCCACAAGGATGCATAGCACTCTCAGAGGTAGGACGTTGAGACAGAAGGGCATCAACACCAGTCTCAGAAGCATCAACCTCAAGGATAAAAGGTAACGTAGGATCAGGATGTGCCAACACAGGAGCAGAAACAAAGGCAGCCTTGAGACTTTCAAAGGCCTTATTGGACTCCGGAGACCAACTCTGTGGGTTACCGTTCTTTCTGGTCATATCAGTCAGGGGCTTGACTAGAGACGAGAAGTTATGAATAAACTTCCGATAATAGTTGGCAAAACCCAGGAAACACTGCAGAGGACGTAACCCCATGGGTCGAGGCCACTGTAGGACTGCTGAAAGTTGCCAGTAAACGGATCGGGTAGTCAGCCAAGCCAGAGTTCAGTAACCAGATCAGGTAAACAGCCAGGTGAGAAGTCAGGGATCCAAGTAGAGGAACAGCAAGCAGGACAAGGAGCCAGAAAGGATGTCAGCAAAGCCAGTCTTTAAACAGGAACACATGAGATGGTTTTTTGTGATGTGACCAAGGCGAAGGCAGGAATGAAGTGAGCTGGAGATCTTTAAGTAGGCGGGATTGACGAGCAGATCCACAACAGCTGGTTAACTGTGGAGAGAGATGAGAGCTGGCAATTAGCCAACAGCTGAGCGGCCAGCTCAGAGAAGGAAGGGCTGAGCCAGCCCTGACATCTGCAACATCTGAGTGCACGTGCTCAGCGTCATATTCAGGGGTTGCCTTTGGGAAATAGACGTATGAGTGCTGCCAGCATTGCTGCAGAGGTTGAAAGGGTGGGGGGTCAGCCTGTCAATGCTCTGACCATACGCCGCATGCTGCATCAAATTGGTCTGCATGGCTGTCATCCCAGAAGGAAGCCTCTTTTAAAGATGATGCACAAGAAAGCCCGCAAACAGTTTGCTGAAGACAAGCAGACTAAGGACATGGATTACTGGAACCATGTCCATTGGTCTGATGAGACAAAGATAAACTTATTTGGTTCAGATGGTGTCAAGCATGTGTGGCGGCAACCAGGTGAGGAGTACAAAGACAAGTGTGTCTTGCCTACAGTCAAGCATGGTGGTGGGACTGTCATGGTCTCGGGCTGCATGAGTGCTGCCGGCATTGTTCATTGAGGGAACCATGAATGCCAACATGTACTGTGACATACTGAGGCAGAGCATGATCCCCTCCCTTCGGAGACTGGGCCGCAGGGCAGGATTCCAACATGATAACGACCCCAAACACACCTCCAAGACAACCACTGCCTTGCTAAAAAATCTAAGGGTAAAGGTGATGGACTGGCCAAGAATGTCTCCAGAGCTAAACCCTATTGAGCATCTGTGGGGCATCCTCAAACGGAAGGTGGAGGAGCGCAAGGTCTCTAACATCCACCAGCTCTGTAATGTCGTCATGGAGGAGTGGAAGAGGATTGCAGTGGCAACCTGTGAATCTCTGGTGGACTCCATACCCAAGAGGGTTAAGGCAGTGCAGGAAAATAATGGTGGCCAACAAAATATTGAAGCTTTGGGCCCAATTTGGACATTTTCACTTAGGAGTGTACTCACTTTTGTTGCCAGCAGGTTAAGACATTAATGGCTGTGTGTGGAGCTATTTTGAGGGGACAGCAAATATACACTGTTATACAAGCTGTACACTCACTAATTTACATTGTAGCAAAGTGTCATTTCTTCAGTGTTGTCACATGAAAATATAGAATAAAATATTTACAAAAATGTGAGGTGTGTACTCACTTTTGTGAGATACTGTTTAAGTTGTGGGTAGGGGGTTGTTCTGTCAATTTGCCTTGCATTTGCAAGCTGGGCATCTCTTTAAAACCCTGAAACTGACCTTAGCTATACATGGCCTAAAATACAGAAATGGTTGTGTATTAAAGGGAATCTGTACTAAGATAATAAATAGGCTGCCATTGTTAAATTTTCCTTTTAAAAATATGAGTTGCCTGGCTTTAATGTTGATTCTAAAGCTTCAGTGCTTTCTGAGTTGCTGCACCATAACAAATAAAAATATTAAGAGTTCTGACTTTCCGTTGACTTGATTTCTGGTCCCCTGACAATGTCTATTACGATAGAACGCATTGATGCTTGTAGCAGTTGTCTCTTCTGATTTTTGTCATGCCACGTACACACGACCAGACTTTCCGTCAGAATAGACTCCGATGGAGTTCCGGTGAAACGGACTTGCCTACACACGATCACACCAAAGTCTGATCATTTAGAACGCGATTACGTACGACGGGACTAGAAAAAGGAAGTTCAATAGCCAGTAGCCAATAGCTGCCCTGGTCCGTCGGAATAGCATACAGACGAGTGGTTTTCTTGAAAGGAACTGATTCCGTCGGAAAGATTTGAAACATGTTCTATTTCTGGGTCCATCAGAATTTTAGAAAGAAAGAGTCCGATGAAGCCCACACAGGATCGGAATGTCCGACGGAATGATTCCGTCGGACCTTTTCTGCCGGAAAGTCCGGTCGTGTGTATGTGGCATTAGTGTTTGATGGTATTTTAAATAAACAGTACCTAGTGGTATCACACTATTTTGGCCTTTGTTTATCTTCCTTGTTTATGTGGCGCTGTGGACTGATTTGGCTATCGGTTAAGTACATTTCCATTGCCAGAGATGGCAACCTGGATGCTGATGCATTATAAAGCACTGTTGATAACCAGTGTGGGCACCTGGTGGTGTGGGGAAGAGCAGCTGGCTAAACTGCTTAATATTCACAAGATCTTTTGTGCACAACGCACTTGCAGTTGGACTTTGGCACTTTTGCATTAATGGACTTTATTTTTATGTTCTAGTCTCATTATTACTGTATAATGTACTGACACCCAAGGAACTAGCATTTTTAAAGGGAACAATCAATGGCAGCCTTTGTGTTTCTCCCAGCACAGGTTTTCTTTAACAATGTAGGCACAGCCATGACTATGGTCCAACTTATAGTGCGGAAAGAAATAGAAAGGGTTCGGAAATTTAAGATTTTTACTAGAAGATACCAATGCATGGCCATAAATTGTCATGTGATCAAAATAATTTAAATTACTAAACGATTTGCCAATGTATTTACAAGACCAACTGCAATAAAAAGGTGAAAACTTTCAGGATGCCAATTTATAAGGTTGCAAATTTTCCAAGGGAATCATATTGTTCTCTGCTGTTTAAGCGGAGATAAGCTGTTGCTGTGCAAATTTCCCTTGGTATGGCATAACTAACACTATCTAGACTGATCTTTTAATTTCTGGCATTTTGTAATTGGCACATGTATTTAAAAAAAAAAATATTTGAATGTCTTCCTCATTCTCACACCTGAAAAAATAATATAGTACGCCTGAAAAATGTATTGATAACCCCAGAAAACGAAAAACCTAATCCCCTACTCTAGTCCCCTTGCCCTAAACCTTAATCGAACCTCTAAATCTAGTGCCCATGTCAAACTAGCCATCCTGTCAAAGAAGAGAACTCACCAGCAACAGGAGCACTAAAAACTGGAAACAAAATACTCACCTACTTCCATGTGCAGCTCCCTCACTGTCCAGATTTGTGTGATAGTGCTTCTTCATTGACAGAAACACAGCAGAAAGTAAGTCACCAGTAAGGGAGTAATGTTTCATTCATCCAGCCAGGCACCAACACATGGAAGTAGGTGAGTATTTAAATCCCCTGTTTGGTCATGCGTAATGCTGCTCTTAGCTTAAAGTGGATCTAAAGGGTAGATTTAGATATGCGTCTACATCTCCATTTCCTCTGATGCCCGATCAGTGTTTGGATCTCCTCCTCTACTTGTTTCAGTGCTGTCCTGGCTGCAGCACCGCTCCTCTAATTTTCTGGTCTCACAGGAGACATTGAAGGCAGAGGGAGCCATAGGCTCCTGCTGTTATAAGCCAAACTCCTGTGAGGAAGGAGCAGGTTGTGGCTTACTGGTGCTATGTATGTCTATGGACACACATAACCCAGTGCATGCATGCGAGTGCCCCCATAGCACACATACAGGAAGGAGGAGTGGACAGTGCCAGCGAGGGACTCCAGAAGAGGAGGTAAGGGACCACTCTGTGCAATATCTCTACACAAAACAGGTAAGTATAACCTCTTTTTTATTTTATTAAAAAAAATAATAATTTTAGGCCCTGTTCACATCGGCACGATTTGACATGTCAAATCGCATGCCAAATCGCAGCCTATTTCCGGCAACAGCACTGTCCCAATTGGTGTGACACCTACTTTGTGGTGCTGCACAGATTTCAAAAAGTACTTACTGCACTACTTTTGGCAACTTGGGGGTGATTTCAATAGATATCTGTGCATGAACTTGCACAGATGTCTTTAAATCGCCCCCGAACTCGCACTGAAATGTGGGTTTGAAATCGTGCGAGTTGACCTGAAGTCTCACGATTTTACACCTGCGTTGGGTGTGAACGTACCCTCAATGTCAGTTTACTGTTTGTCCATGGAAATGGTTCACGGTATGAGAAGCCCTGATTAAGAACCCCAGACATAGGATAAAAAAAGATACATGTTAAGCAATCCTGTGAACCTGACATGAAGGTGTTCAGACACTTTCTGTTAGAAACCACTCTAAAGCCTCGTACACACGATCAGATTTCCCGCAGAGAAAACCTCTGACTTTTGTCCGAAGGCGTGTGCCTTGATTTTGTCTTGCATACAAACGGTACACAATTGTCGGCCAACAAACACGAACGTAGTGACGTACTAGACGTACTATGAGATGAAAAAGAGGAAGTTCAATTGTCAGGCGCCACCCTTTGTGCTCCTGCTAATTTTGTGTTAGTAGAAGTTCGGTGAGTGTTGATTTGCGCTTTTCATTTTGCGCTTTTCATTTTGCACTTTTCAGTTCGTTTCTGAACGGCCGTTCGTCAACCAGCCATGTTGCAGAAACGGAGGAGATAACGTGTTATTTATCATTGGCCTTGGAGTTATTGCTTTGACCCAAGTCCAGTCCAGGAACAGGAGGAGGAGGATTTCTTGGACAAAAAATTGGTTGCTTTATTAATCGTGACCAATTATGTCATATGCCATTGCTGTGGGAGCTCCAGGAGAATAATCCAGATGATCTCCGGATGACGGACCCCTGCTTTCACCAACTCTTGGCATTGTTGACCCCCTATATTAAGAAGCAGGACACATGCATGAGGCTTTTATTTTATTTTATTTATTTTTTTTAGTATTTTTTTGGTTGAATAATGATTTTATTTGGTATATTTTCTATATTTTTGGATGCATAGAATGCACTTTTTGATTAAGTTCTATTGGCAGATAGCATGTCTAATTTTTTTCTTTTCTTTTTTTTATGTAAAATAAAAGAATTGTGGAGAATAATACTTGGCTATTAACAAGGGACACCAACATAGTTGTATCTTTGGTCTTAAAAACTACGGGATAATGGTGCTGTCACTGTTGTGGTAACTTGCACCAAAAAAAAAAAAAAAGTAACAAGCATAATATTATTATTCTTGATATCACTAGAAAAAAAAAGCCTTTGAAAATGTGTTTGCAATAACTCCATCAGTATCACCAGCAAAGCAGCTTCATTACTATCCTATTAAAGAAGAAGAGAATGTGCACTGCATTTCGAGATTTCATAATTTGCCACATCTCGAATGTTAATTCTGCATTACGAACACTAGTTTACAAGACCGACCGCTTTTGGCTCATCCTTGCTTCCGAGCATGCGTGTTTGTACTTTGGACTTTTGTCCGATGGACTTGTGTACACACGCTTGGAAAATCCGACAACAGACATTTGTCCGCGGAAAATTTTAAAGCCTGCCATCCAACATTTGTCCGATGGAGTGTACAAACGGTCGGATTTTCCGCCAACAGCCTTTCATCACACATTTCCCGTCAGAAAATCTGATTGTGTGCACGCAGCATTACTCTGATTTTGTCTTCCAATTGTGCTCTTGAGTCACTCTGTCACATGCACCCCTGGTGGAAACTAGAAGCAGCCATGTTGACACATGCAGAGGCATGTTCACTAACAGTAACAAATTCAAGCGCAATCTAACAGTTGGAGCAAGTGTGTATAGAAAGTAGCTACGGGGGCGTGGCTTGGCGCCGGACTCTAATGGACGCCTAATCCCTGTGCTCCGGTCCTCAGGGGGTCTTTCATTAGCTTCAAAGAGCCACCCATAAACGAAAACATGGGGAAATCTAAGGGGAACACGTCCCCATCCCGTTCCCGATCCCCGCGGAGACCCGACTCACAGGCAGGCCGCAGCATTCCGGAGATCTTCCGGACGCAGGCACGCGAGACCCCGGCTTCATCTCAGGCCTACTCGGCCACAGCGCGCTCCTCCAGCCTCAGCCCCTCTGGCAGGCACAGGACTCCATCGCCCGCTCGGCATGGGGCCACAGCACACCCCCTGAACATGGAGGACCTGAGAACAGTGGCAGAGGATATCAAAGCCACCTTCGCATCGGTCATCTCAGACCTGAGGAGAGACATCCACTCCATGACGGTCCGCATGGACACCATAGAAGAAGCAACAGCACAAAATGAGAATTCAATTCACAGGCTCCAGACATCATCCCAGGCACACTCCGTCCAGCTCAGAGACCTGCATAGATACATGGAAGACCTGGACAACCGCGGCAGACGACATAACTTACGGGTAAGAGGCATGCCAGAATCGATCGATCATACACAACTTACCCAGGCAACCGTAGCTGTCTTTAACGATCTCCTAGGCAGACCCCCCGAGACCCCTATTGAATGTGAACGCCTACATAGGGCTCTCAGGCCCCGGGGTAGAGACACTGACCCCCCCAGAGATGTGGTATGCTGCCTAGTCAATTCCAAGCTGAAAGAAGAAATCCTTCGCAGAGCCAGAGATCGTCGCAATCTTTCATGCCAAGGCTCGGAAGTTAAAATCTTTCAAGATTTATCACCCATCACTCTACAAAATAGAAGAGACTTACGCCCTCTCCTTGATATACTACGCACAAACGGAATCCAATACCGCTGGAAATTCCCTTTTTGCCTTTCAGCATCAACACAAGGGCGAACGGCTAACCTGAGAGTGCCTGAAGATCTCACCTCATTCTGTGAGATTCTGAACATACCTTGCATTGAACTGCCCGATTGGTACCGCTCTCTCAGACCTCCACAACTCAGAAGGTCCAGCTCCATGGATGCCATCCCTGTGCGCGACGAATTCCACATAAGAAGACGCAGATCCAACTCTCCCAGGGCCAACACTCCCACAGGACCCAGGAACCCAACAGACAACAGCCCCACAGCTTCTCCTGCCCACAGAAGACCCCGTCATGGCGGCACCGACTAACGGGATGACCCACCACTATCTTCGATTGATCGCCTGAAATCACTTCACCCCTTACACTACGAAAGCCTTCACAAGATAGACGTCACTCCACAGTTTGACTATCCGATTCCCCACATTTGGATCCCCTGCAAACCAGAAGCAAGACGACTGGACGCAAAGATCCACCACAATTCTTCACCCCTCCCGCACCTAGTCCAAGATGGGCGCTTTTTGTTCAGCTCCACAGACTGGCCCTACCTGTGAAGACATCCCCCACCCCCATACCTTCTTCCTTAGTGCCAATCTACCCACCTATCAAATCTAACACAGTCTTCAAGCAATGGAACACTGGACACGCAAGTATACAATGAACCTGCACGAAGATTACTACTGTGTGTGAAAGTTATATAACCCCCCAAACTACAATAGCTCCTCTCCCTATTTTATCTCCTCCTCACCATTATGTCACCCCCATAACTCATCCCCCAAGTGGGAAGTTTTGAACCTCCCTAGGCGAGTGTCATTCCCTAATGTGACAGATACATGTCACATCCCCAGGTTGGAATCCCCAGGTTAGAATCCCCTTATCTTAAATGACACCCCTGTTAAAAAGCAAACCGAGGCTCACACTTGTTTGTTAATGATGTTGTTTGTAAGTAATATTGATCCCTCCCTGGAGGAGCGGTTCCACACAGTACCTCATCTACACCCTTAATTCTGCCCTAGCTCCATAGACCCTACCCTTACTGTTGTCCCCCCAACGCTAAGAGCTGATTCTCATAGGTTCGGATACCCCCCCCCCCCACCTGATTAAGAGATCTCCCAAATGACTAACGGATATCTAAACCTAGGCATCCCCTAAGGTGATGACTAAGACATAGCCCACATTCCCCAATGCCCATACTACCAACACTACTCTGTGTGGAGCCGCTCATCCAGTTGGTATATTGCCGAAAGGAGTTTTTAAGTTATCTTCAGTTAAGTTAAAACCCATAGGAAGCTAATGTTCCAGCTAAGAGATACTAGTTTCATTACTGTTATTGTCATTATCTGACTGTTTGTCATAC
The DNA here is from genome assembly GCA_037952925.1 of Lithobates clamitans. Lineage (NCBI taxonomy): Eukaryota > Metazoa > Chordata > Amphibia > Anura > Ranidae > Lithobates > Lithobates clamitans. The sequence goes on from JBBGZY010001537.1 coordinate 1,279,058, forward strand.
AATGATCTAAGGTATACGGTGAATCTTGACCGACACTTCACCAAGGGTATGGCTGACCCCGCGTAGGGCAAGCTTAAGACCAAAGTACATAACTTGTTATGTTATATTATTCTACCCCTTTTTTTTATTTGTTTAATACTCTCGTTTCGTTATTAATAGTTCAATGCACTATAACATGTATGTTTTCTTGGGCAACCAAACAAAAGAACCCGGGGGGATCTCCGGCGTGTGTGAAGGACCCCATACTCCGCCTGGTCATGGGTCCCGACATTACCACATCTTGATGTATAGACGCATGAATAAACCGGGCCAGATCACCTTTATGGTGAAATCTCAAACTATCTGTTCTTATACAGTGTGGGGCTCGGTCGCACATGCTGGAGACCTACTCGGAGAATAAGGCAAGCATAAATAACGCTAGAACTAATCACTAAAGATATAATCTGATTAATGTTATAAGGTTGATGGCACAGATGACTCCCTACCTGTCTCTCTAATAATCTAAACGACTCACAACTTGACGTTCGCTCCATTTCCCCACAATAGCCAAGGCCGACATCCCCTACTCAGGCGGACTCACTTTCCTGCCCTAAAAGACCTCACACGACACTCTATCTTGGGCAAAAACAACACTACCTTAAATCTAAGACCCCCTTCATTTTACTCGACCCATAACCCCCAAGACTAATACTATAACCTACAGGCTCACTCCCCTATATTAAACACCCACACCCCTCTGAGGACCAGAGGATTACACTCTACCTCTAACCCGTCACCACCGGCTCCCTCCACCTCCCCACACAACGGGAACCTATCTTTCCCGTTGACCTATACCGGACAACATATTAACCCATAAGAGGGGTCTCTGAACCCTTCTTTACCTCCGGTACACCCAGACCCTACATATCCTTCTTGATCCTTTTTCTGCCTTTTCTCTTTCCTCTCCCCCCCCTCCTTGCCCCCTCTCATCCTCTCTTCTCCCTTTCCCCCTCTCCCCTCCCCTTCCTCTATCCTTTACAGTCCTCCTTTCCCCTCAAACCCACACCCCTTGATTGTCTCCTCGGTCTCCGTCGCCTCCACCTCGTCTCCGCGACCCCCCCAATCCAATTATACTCCCACGATCCACCCCTAACATACCCGAAGAGGTATACTGACTAAACCGACAATAGAACACATCCCTTTAAAGCATGTCGCACACATCACCTACCACCAAACACGACACACTAAAAGTGTCATCCCTAAACGTAAAAGGGCTTAACATCCCAGAAAAACGCAGCCAAGTTATGTCTATGATGCATAAACTAAAATCCGACGTTGTTTTCCTACAGGAAACCCATTTTCGTGCAGACAAGGTTCCTAAGCTTACAAGCCACTGGTTCCCTCACTCCTACCATTCTACCAACCCACAAGCAAAGACTAAAGGAGTTTCAATCTTGATCTCCAAAAACTTAACATGGGAACTCAATGAATCACTTATTGACAAGGAAGGCAGATATATCTTTTTAAAAGGCAAGATACAGGGCCGACCTGTAACTCTGGCAAACATATACAGCCCCAACTCTGCACAATCCAGCTTCTTTAGACAGATCTCCCAACTTTTATCAGGCTTCTCTGCTGGTCTAACCATACTCGGAGGAGACTTCAATGTAGCCCTATACCCAATTCTAGACACCTCTTCAGGATCCACATCACTGCCATACCGAACTCTACACCAAATTAAACTGCAATTGAACAACCTACTTTTACATGACACCTGGCGCACTATTCACCCCAATGTCAAGGACTATACATTCTTCTCCGCCCCTCACGACAGATATTCCAGAATTGATTACCTTTTCCTCTCCCAACCAGACCTTCCATTCCTTTCCCATGCGACAATTGAACCAATGGTCCTATCTGACCACCACCCTATCACGATGACACTGACCTTCCCTGAACATCAGAATGTTTCGAAAATCTGGCGCTTAGATTCTACACTCTTGACCTCAGAAGGAGATATCACAGACATTAGACAAACCATTCACAACTTCTTTATCGACAATGACAACGAAGACACATCTCCACTAACACAGTGGGAGGCCCATAAATGTGTCTTAAGAGGCAAGCTTATTGCCCTTACAACGTCACGGAAAAAAGCCCACCAAGCCAGTATCTTAAACCTAATCCAGAAGATTAAAACCTTAGAACTAGCTCACAAGCAAACTCAGGCCCAACAAACATATCGAGAGCTCATACAAACGAGAGAGCACCTACTTACAGAACTGTCACAAAAAACAAAACGTAAATTCATCCTACAACAGAAATTGTTTTATGAATTTGGAAATAAAAGCGGAAAATTTCTGGCCCGAGCCATTCAGAAAAATAAAGCACGTTCCAATATCCACACGATAAACGACGCCCAAGGTAGAGCGAAAGTCACAGCCCCAGACATAGCCTCTCAATTCGAAGCATACTACTCCACACTGTACAATCTCGGTACAACTACCGACAGTGTATCCAACAACAAGGATAGACGATTCCTCATTAAAAGTTTTCTAAAGGAACATTGCCCTAAACCAATTGACAGAGAAGATGCTCGCCAGTTAGAACTCCCCATCGCAGAAGCGGAACTCAAAAATGCAATTAAACAGTTAAAAGCTGGAAAGAGTCCTGGCCCAGACGGCTTCACAGCCGTTTACTTTAAGACCTTCATAGAAACACTCACAGGCCCCTTTCTCAAAGCCTTTAACTCCCTGTCCTCCTCCACGCTCCCCTTCCATAGACTCCTTGAAGCCCACATTACAGTTATACCAAAGGAGGGAAAAGACGCGACCCTAGTAAGTAACTATAGGCCGATCTCCCTACTAAATGTTGACATAAAAATTTTTGCAAAAATTCTAGCCAACCGCCTACTTCCCCTGTTACCATCACTAATAGATGGAGACCAAGTCGGTTTTATTCCGGGTCGAGAGGCAAGGGATAACACCATTAAAGCCATAAACCTCCATCATTGGATGACAAATCATAAACACAAAGGTTTCTTTCTATCACTGGATGCGGAGAAGGCGTTTGACAGATTGGCATGGGACTACATGGGGGCAGTGCTACGACACTTAGGCCTCCATAATCGCATGTTTAACTCAATCATGTCGCTATACACGACACCCACGGCCAAAGTTAGGATTAACGGACATCTGTCAAACGCCTTCTCCATAACCAACGGAACGAGGCAAGGATGCCCACTTTCTCCTATCCTCTTCGTGCCTCGAACCTCTTCTGAACTGCCTCAGGAGAAATTAAAATATTAAAGGCATACCCATATCAGGCCACACCTACAAGTTAGCAGCCTTTGCCGACGACATATTGCTTTCCACTAGCGAACCCCACATTTCTATTCCAAACTTATTAAAAGACTTCCACCTCTTCCAGCGCATCTCGAATTTTAAAATAAACTTCACCAAATCATACGCCCTAAATGTCACTATCCCAAAAGACACAGTTACGCAGTGTGAATCTAACTTCCCCTTCCAATGGCGACAAAACGCAATTAAGTACCTTGGCATATATCTTACAACGAACCTATCAGACCTTTTTGCACGAAACTATCTCCCCATCCTCAGAACGATCTCTGCTGATCTCAAAAATTGGAACAAACCCCAATTTTCCTGGTTCGGACGGGCAGCGATTATTAAAATGAATATTCTCCCCCGCATTCTATATATTTTACAAGCTATCCCCATCAAACTCCCCCCATCATTTTTCTTATCCTATAGAAAGCTTTGTACTGAATTTCTATGGAAACAAAAATCTCCAAGAATCACATATAATCTTCTGACAAAACCCAAGACAAAGGGGGGCATTGGGCTTCCAGATCTGAAAAAATATTACTGGGCCTGCCACCTTACCCGTATTGTGGACTGGTCACTACACACCCAACTCAAAGACTGGGTCAGACTGGAGAGTTCACTGTCCCCCTTTCCGCTGAAATCCGCACCCTGGCTGGCATCGACACATATCCCCTCCACTCTCAAAGAACACCCTCTCATTGGACCGACCCTGGATTGTTTCAGGGAAACATGCCGTAAGCTACACATATCATCCTCCCCGGGCCCTCTGACTCCTATAAGACAGAACCCTGCCTTCCCCCCGGGCATGTCCACACAATTCCTAGCGAATCAATGGCAATCCCCCGACATGCTGGCACATCAACTTTTCCGTGACGGATCGTTCCTAGATCGCCTCACACTAACACCCGCCATCACCAGAGACCCTTTACCGCTCTGGACTTACTTTCAAATTCGGCATTTTTTAAAGGAAGCCAACCGAGACTCCTCTATATCCAGAACACTTACTCCTTTCGAACATTTATGCTCTCAATCCAATCCCCAACAACATTTAATCTCCAGTATATATGCTATACTATTTACCGAAACCTCCTCTAAAGAAGGGAAAGCTTGCAAATCTTGGGAAAGAGAATTACAAACAGAACTAGAAGAAGACCAATGGGAACACATATTCACGATTGCCCATAAAGGCTCCCTGAACGTATCCATTCAGGAAAATAACTATAAGACCCTGACACGTTGGTACCGAACCCCAGCTATCCTGAATAAAATTAACCCCTCATTCCCCAACAAATGCTGGAGATGTGGGGATGAACCAGGCACACTGTTACACATCCTATGGTCATGTCCAGCTATCCAATCATTCTGGACGCAAATCCGAGAACTCACGGAATCAATATCGACCTACAACTTAGACCATACACCAACACAATGCCTGTTTCATCACTCAGATCTATCCACGCCGTACTACCGTAAAACACTAATCTTACCCCTACTAAATGCAGCGAAAATGTGCATACCTAGACATTGGGGTACACCTCATGCTCCGACCATCCAGGAATGGCTCACACAAGTTGATAAAATAGCAGAAATGGATCAATCTCACGAGACTCCCCAGCCAAATTCTCTAAGACGTGGGCATGTTGGACCCATTTTCGGTCAACCGACAGATACCTAACACTAATGACATAAATCTCGACCTGGACCCACTCATTCGAATTCACCACCCCCCACCCTCGATCTATATTGTACAATCCTCTCAACCTCACCACTCCTACACCTATTTTTCTCCCCCGGCTGACGTGAACCCCCCACCCCTAAACAAGGGACGAGTATGGGGGGGCCACGCGTCAAAATTAGCCCAATTTCACCTTCCAAGAATGGAGATCGAACAAACCTGACTTACCTCACCATAAAACAACACCAAACCGAACCTATACCACAGGTGGAGGAGACCGAGGAGACAGGCACTCCTCTAACCCCCTTACTCTCCCCCCCTCCCCCCTTCCCCCCCCTTCCTTGCTCCCTCCCCCCCCTAGTCTCTTAAGTCACCCCTCCTTCCCCTCTATCTGCTTTACTACCCCCCCCTCCTCTCCTATTTTTTTATTTATCCTCATTATTCTCTTTATCTTTTTTCTCTCTCTTCTCTTTTCTTTTTTTTCTTCTCCTTTTTCTTCCTTTTTCTCTCCTTCTTTCATATATTTCTCATTGTGCACCTACAACCCCTCTTGGTCCCTTGCACGGCTGGGATCCTTTAACAGAGCTCCCGACCAACACCTCTACCTTAGACGTGGACTGAATTGTCATACAATCCCCTATGCCATCACCCAATGATTGGGAATCCTCATCTGAGAAACATAACAGCGACTTGGAGGGGGGGGGAGGGAGGGGAAGAGGAGAGGAAGAAGAAGAAACATCTTATGCCACAATATTTAACTTCAACCTCCTGATAGTGATTTCAACACGTTACCAGATTTAGTACAAATCCCCCCCCCCGCGCCGACATAGTAAATTATAAATCTTCAACAAGAAATTCTCTGTTATTAGTCAATTCACTGTTACATTTGTCTCAATTGTAATATTCTATGTATATTCCCCATATTTTATGAAAAAAGTTAGTTGTATATGATGCACAGAGGCTGATTTACTGAAACCGGTGCAGCTCTGCATAGAAACAGCTTCCAGGGTTTTTTTTCTCAACGCTTAATTGAACAAGCTAAAGTTAGGAGCTGATTGGCTACCATGCACAGCTCCTCTAGATTTTGCACTCTCCACTTTAGCAAAGTACCGGTAAATGTCATTCAGGTAGCGTCCAAGTCTACTTAACCTGAACCTGCCTCTAAACTTGCATCTGCTTAAACGTGTGGTAAAAGGAAATACTCAGGTGCTACTGCTGGAAATGCTTAATGCTTGGCTGTTTAATTATCCAGCCAATAAGCCAGAAGAGTTATCCAGAACAATTTAGAAATTCTGAATTTGGTCTTACTCTGGCTGCATGCATGCTGTGGGTCAGAGATTTAGAGTACTGGACAAAAAAAACAGGCATTATCCTACAGATGTCAGCAGTGGTAACCTTCAAATGTCTCTCAGTGTATGCAAAATCCAGAGGAAACCACACAAAAATAAACATTTGGGCACCGAATATGTCCCTTATTTTCACAAACACTTATTCAACCAGGCTTACGTACTGCAAGCCCCCACCTCGGAACCACCCCTCCTGGTGCATTTCACTTTATGGCTTAATTTTACAGATCTCTATATAATTTTCAGGTGCAAAAGGCGCAAAAGGCACTCATCTGGCATTAATAGATGTGACCCCCTTGAGGAGCTCATTTATATCAGCATGAAGATGCTAAATAATTATGCATTTCCTTTTTCATTATATTTCTGATTATTTAATATACTATATTATTATCATGTATTACCTGTTACTAGAGCACTGAAATATACTAGAGCAGATGTATGAATAGTTCTTCCTATGGACAGAAGGTGGAAATTACTGCTCCTACTCTTGCTTTATACATATTCATGCCAGTGTTTTGTACCAGTCATGATATTGTAGTAAAATGGATGGGCCTTAGTGGGATTGGGAAGATCTTTGACTGCTATTACTGTGGCTTATGTATGGAACGCTATCCAAAATATGTGGCTAGAAGGGTGGCTCAGCGGGAAAGCAGGCATAGTGACATGCAGGAAGATTTGTAAGACCTGAGTGAGTCCCAAAGTGTTGTCACCGTTTCAGAAATCCATATTTACATAGCAAAAGTCACTGGGGTTGATTTACTAAAGGCAAATAGGCTGTTCACTTTGCAAGGAAAATTGCAATTTGCAAGGGGAGTTTCCCCAGACCTTAGAGAATAACGTGAAGTTCTACTGACTTGCATCATCCAAACAGCTTTAACCACTTCAATACAGGGCACTTATACACCTTCCTGCCCAGACCAGTTTTCATCTTTCAGCGCTGTCGCACTTTGAATGACAATTGCTCGGTCATGCTACACTGTACCCAAACTAAGTTTTTATCATTTTGTTCCCACAAATAGAGCTTTCTTTTGGTGGTATTTGATCATCGCTGGGATTTTTATTTTCTGCTAAACAAATAGAAAAAGACCGAAAATTTTGAAAAAAAAAGTTTTTTGTTGTTTGTTACAAAACTTTGTAAATAAGTAAGTTTTCTCCTTCACTGATGGGCACTGATGGGGCTGCCCTGACGGGCACTGATAGGGTGGCAATGATGGGCAATGATGAGGTGGCACCAATGAGGTGGCACTGATGAGGTGGCACTGATGATGGGCACTAATATGTGGCACTGATGAGGCACTTATAGGCGGCACTGATGGGCACTGATAGGTGGCACTGATATGCAGCACTGATGGGTACATATAGGTGGCACTGATGGGCACTGAAAGGTGGCACTGATGGGCACTGATAGGTGGCACGGATGGGCACTGATAGGCGGCACAGATGGTCAATGGTAGGTGGCACAGATGGGCACTGATAAGTGACACTGATGTACACTAATGGATGGTACTGATGAATTCCAATCAGTGCCAAACAATAATGCCTGCCATTCAGTGATGCCCATTGTAGTCGCGGATTGGCCTCCATTGTGGGCACTGATTGGCATCCCTGGTGGTCTAGGGTGGCATACCTGGTGGTGACTAGTGGTGGGCATCCCTGGTGGTCCAGTGTGGGCATCCTCGGGGTGCTGTGCTGATAATCAATCAGCACAGACCCCCTGTCAGAAGAGCAGCCGATTGGCTCTCCTCTATTCGCGTCTGACAGACGCGAGTGAGGAAAAGCCGATCAATGGCTCTTCCTGTGTACATTGTGATCAGCTGTTGTTGGACACGACTGATCACGTGGTAAAGAGTCTCTGTCAGAGACTCTTTACCTGGATCGGAGTTGCAGTGTGTCAGACTGACACACCACAACAACGATCGCCGCGATGCGTGCCCCCGGGGGTGCGCAGCGGCTTGATATCCTGGCGATGTCATATGACGTCCGGTCAGAATATCGCAACCACTTTGCCGATGTCATATTGCTATATGGCGGGCGGCAAGTGGTTAAGCAAAAAGCTGTTTTTTATTTACTTGCACATGATTGGGTACTCTTTGCAAACTAATATTTTACTCACTAAACTTTGAGGCAAATTTCCTTTTAAGTAAAGCCTCCCTTGCAATGTGAACAGCCAATTTCCCTTTAGTAAATCAAACCAATTTCCTCCTTATCAATCATACATTCACTACTCTATTTCTTCTGAACTATTTTACTTTAGAAAAGCTAAAACCAAACATGGTAGAACCATGGTAGAACCAAAAGAGCTGCTGCCAGATGCATGCAAAATAGTTTGCTGCTTACAGTGTACTTAAATCAATAAATGGAGAGCATATAAGTCATAAGATCCATTCAATTAATTCAATGGGAGCACTGAGAGAAGCTGCAGAAGCAGCGATAATCTACCCTGAGTTATTACCACACTGCAAATCTGGCACTTCAATGTCCTCTAAAAGTGGTACAAAAATAGCGTATAGCTATGTAAAAAAAAAGTAAAAAAAAAACAGCATATAAAAATAACTCTTGTCAAGAAGAAAAATTGCTGTTTTCTAGCATCCCTGACCTTGGCAACCTAGATCACATAATTATTAGTAAATAAGAAATAATACCTCTGCACTGCCTGTGTGTAGAACAGATCCATAGTGTATGAACTAATGTGTATAATAAAGAAACTCAAACAATATTTATATTCATTAGCATTTTAGCGGTTGCTAAAAACACTGTACTGTGTTCCCACCAGTAATGAAATAATAAATATGAATAAGCGTTGCGCATACCAGAAAAAATAAACGAATACTATAAATCAAATGATTATAATTATTATTAATACATGTTAAATAATTTATCTTCCACTTAGTATTACCTCAATTATCAGAAATAAACCTCCCATATAAAAAAGTTTCATTGGGACATTATCAGAGAATTGCCTATTCATTTTCAGTAAGACTTTCCCTAAAAATGTCCACTAACCTAAAATTTATGTAAACACTATGAATAATCATCTTTTTTTTCGATCTTTAGTCTGTTAACATAGCATTGGAAGCATTTTGTTTAATCCATTTTGCTAAGTGTAAAAAATACCAGTTGATCCTGCCAGCCCAGAAATCCAGTGATATCCTGCATACTGTGGAAAATAGTATAGGGGGAGGTGTTCTGTAGTCCTAACACGCTTCCTTTTCTAAGGTGACAATGCTGCTCATCTATAAATACAGTACAGAGAGTGAGCGTGGTCACCCTAGGAAAGGATGTGTCTTACTAGCAGGATCACCAGGTGAAAAGGATATCAGCCTAAAAAAAGAAAACAAATGCAGCCACCATATGTAACAAATGGTAAGCTGCAATATGTTACATTTTTGTGTTTGGATACACAAGACCCTGTGGACCTTTTCTACAGAAAAGTATGTCTCCCATAAATTTTGCTTTTACAACTTTCCTAAATACAGCTACAAATGCAGCAAGGCTAGAAAATATCTGGAATAAAAGGCACAGAGTATATTAAATTGAAAGTTCTAAACATCAACTTTGAAGGAAAACATCATTTATAACCCCCCCCCCCCCCAAAAAAAAAATAGTCTGCTATGAACAATACATTTAGATGAATTTAATTTCTGCCTGTACCCCCAGATTTATCTCTTTCACATCTATACTTCAAAGTTTTTACTTGAGTTAAAAAGAAAGATATGGCAGAAAAAAATCATGGAAATTGTGTGTCATTTTTGACCAAAAAACAACTGCTAAAGCATTTAGCATTAATTACAGATGCAATTTCATCATGTCAAGAAAAAATGTCCACCTAGTGTGAGAAACATAACATTAAAAAATTATATTTGCAGTACCAAATAATAACCACCAGATGGTAGTGAAGAATGTAAAAATATATTTGGTAAGTAAACATTTAAGTAGTGTACTATGAATATTTAAAATATAAAATGGTATGAAAAAAGTAAGAAAAATAATGGAGCTTTGAGGGTAGCCAATTAGTTAAACAGCCCTTGACAACTAAAAAAATGCTGAGGCCATGGTGGTTTAACATCTTTGTTCCCCTGAGGAATTGCCATAGTTGTACCTTTTTCCTTATTAGAAAGGTTGTAGTAAAATAAGTTTATACAGAATCATTTGATACAGTATGTTCCCATAGAATAACAGTTGGCTGGCTCCTTTGTCTATTTCACGTCCCCTTTTGAACATACACATTGGTTCTGCTTTGTCAAGCCATGTCCTCTTACACAATGCCACATATAACAGACCTTAAAAAAATTGTCTCTTAGATATATGGCTCTCCTCATGCCATTAAAGTTTTTTTAGCCTACAATGTCAGTAATTCATGGACTGGTCATCAGAATATGTCAGGGTCGACCTAAAGTTCTCCCTCGGTGATCCTAGAGGGAAGCCAAGATCAAGAATATGAAGCCATGATTAGGAACACAAGGACATGACCTCAAACTAGCAGAAGGAAAGTTCAAAACTATTCTTAGAAAGTATTATTTTACCAAAAGAGTAGTTGATGCTTGGAATACTCTTCCAGCGGAGGCATTGAGTATCAGTAAGTGGATTCAAACATGCTTAGGACAAACATAGATCTATACTTATAAAAATAATAATAATAATAATAATAATAAATTAAAAAGAAAATGGGACAGACTTGATAGACCACCTGGTCTTTTTTCTACCGTCACTCTTCTATTTTTTTATCTTTCCTGAATGATCAGTCTTATATAAGGCTCCTGTAAGGCTCCTCATTGGCTTCTTAGAGTCTAAGTTCAGCAAAAAGGATGTTGGGGTTGCCTGAGCCTTCAAGTATAGCTATAGGCAAAACTTTTTTTTTTTTGGATAGATCACATAATAGATCGCAGAGTTCCCCCCAGAAATGGAACTACCGCTTATCCGGTTTCTTCCCCCCTCCGGTGTCACATTTGGCACCTTTCAGGGGGAGCAGATACCTGTCTAATACAGGTTTTTGCTCTCACTTCTGGCGAAAGATCGCAGCAGTATCCGCAGCGATCTAAGCCATGTCTGGCCCCTCCTCTGTCCCCCAGTTATCTTCTGGGAGACACAGGTTCCAGAAGACAGCAGGGTCCACTTAGAACGTGCGGCCCGACTCACGCATGCACAGTAGGGAAACAGGCTGTGAAGCAGCAAGGCCTCACTTCCTGATCACTTCCCGGAGCAAAGGAACGGGTCGGCTTCGGGTGAGGACATCGTGGGCGCCATGGACAGGTAAGTTTTCTTATTTTAAAAGTCAGCAGCTGCAGTATTTGTAGCTGCTGACTTTATTTTTTTTTTTTTTGCAGGCGGAACTCTGCTTTAATGGGGTTGAAAAATTACAAGTCCATCTAGTTCAACAAATAGAAATAAATAAATAAATTGAATAAATAGAAAACCTCCAAATACAGATTTCTAAACCCACATTTGTTCCAGAGGAAGGTAAAAAAAACTATAAATCATGGTCCAATTTGCTCCAGTGCGTGAAAAATGAATTCCTCACCGATCCCCCAGAAGGCAATCAGATATTCCCTGGATCAACAATCTCTGGTTACATAGTTGGCAAGGTTGAAAAAAGACACAAGTCCATCAAGTCCAACCTGTGTTTGTGCGCACTTTTATGTCAATATTACATTGTATATCCCTGTATGTTATGGTTGTTTAGGTGCCTATCTAATAGTTTTTTTTAAATGATCTATGCTCCCTGTTGAAATCACAGCTTGTAGAAGAGAATTCCACATTCTTACCGCTCTTACCGTAAAGAACCATCTATGCTGTTTCTGGTTAAATCGCTTTTCCTCTAGTTTTATTGAATGGCCGCAAGTCTTTTTAAATGCCTTTTCACGGAAAAGTTTTATCCTTATTGTGGGGTCACCAGTACGGTATTTGTACATTGAAATTATATCACCTCTCAAGCGTCTCTTCTGCAGAGAGAAGTTCAGTGCTTGTAAACTTTCTTCATAACTAAGATCCTCCAGTTCCTTTACTAGCTTTGTTGCCCCATTTCCAGCACATCCTTCCTGAGGATTGGAGCCCTGTGACTGACCCTAAGCTAATTACATCTAGTGGTGTAATACTGCACAAAATCATAATTATAGGATAAATATATAATACATGCACTTTTGGAATTATCATTATGATAAGGTGTCAGGACCTGGGTCTGAACCTGCAACCTCAGTGGTGTCTGGCTGTGGCTCTTTTCACTGTGCCACCAGGGATGCTGTACAAAGCTCTGCCTGAATCCTTGGAGAACCTAGCCTTGTGTCTTGTTTCTTTTGACACTTGAACAGGGCAGACTGACATCTCATGGGGCTCTCGGGCAAAAGGAGATCATGGGGCCCCCTCTGTCCCTGCCCACACTCAAGCCACACCCACATCTCTCTCTCTATCTCCAGATTTTCAGCAGGCTGAACAATAAAAAACTGAAGAGCTCGGGAGGAGAGGCTGTACAATTATGCAATGTTAGTACAACAAATCCCCCCCCCCCCCCTGAGCTACTGTATTCTGACAGAGAGACCCCCCCCCAGCAGAACATACCGTCTAAGAGTGCTGATCAGCAGACCTTCTTCGATCATGCCCCCTTCATGCCCTTATATTGAACCGGTTGATGCTGTCCAATATTCAGCCCGTGTGTACACCCCTTAAGCCTCTCCCTCTTTATCCCTTTATCTCCCTCTTTCTATCTCCCCCCACCCTTTTTCTCTCTCCCTTTATCTCCATCCCTCTTTTTATCTCTCATACTCTTTCTCTCTCTAGCTCTCTGAGTAGAAGTTGGCATCTGATTCTGGTGGGTACTCACAGTGGCAGTCACTTTCTGTAGAATGCAGCGCCCAGTTGGTGAGCTGTTGCCAATAGTGAGCACTGAGCAGTACTGTGTGGCCTCAGGGGTTAGGCTTGGCCTCAGGGTTGTCCCCCAGCTCAGGCATACCAGAGGCTTTGCCCTGCCACATAGTCCCCAGTCAGGCAGAGAAAGAAAAGGACAGGTAGGGGGAGCGAAGCCCAGAATGGGCTGACAGTGTGATCAGATCCACCCCAGAAAGGAAAGGACACAGGCAGCACTGCCCTTGAACACAGCAGACAACAATGGGTAGGCTCCCACCTCATTACAGCTCACCTCTGAATCTCCCGTCCAAAACTCACCTCTGCACCGCCCAACCACAGCTCTCCTCTGTGTTCCCGTCCACAGCTCACCTCTGCACCTCCCAACCACAGCTCTCCTCTGCGTTCCTGTCCGCAGCTCACCTCTGCACCTCCCAACCACAGATCATCTCTGCGTCCCAGTCCACATATCACCTCTGTGTCCCATTCCACATATCACCTCTGCGTCCCAGTCCACGTACATCTCTGCACCTATTCGACATCTGAAGTCTGCCTTCTTCCACATCTCACTTCTGCACTCACTGGCTATAACTCTCACCTTTGCACACCATTCTACCCACAGCTCTCAGCTCGCACCCCTTCCCCATGCACAGCTCTTTTGTTTGTTGCTGCACACTTCAAATCTAATCTCCCCTTCTAGGACTGACCACCCGATCTATAAGGCAACAGCCAGCTTGGGCTCAGCACACTGCACATTGGCTCCTCTGCCTCTCTCACACAGCAGCAATGTGTAAAGCAACCTGGCCGGCCAGCCAGCGGGAGCGGCTTCCAGGGCATCAGTCTAGCACCTGTCCAGTGTGCCAACTCTTGCAGCTCCCCTGCCCCCCCCATCTCAGGGGAGCTCTGCGGTAAGATTATGTCACGTACCTAGTAAATGAGCCCGATATGGAGAGGGAGGCCTCTCTTACGTCCCTGACTTGCGGCCCCTGATAGAGTGAACAGAAGGCGTGGGAGTACGAGGCAGCACGAGTGCCTGGCAGGATTAACAGCTGGAAGGTAGGTCTGGAGTTTCGGATGATGCTGTAGCTGGGGGTCAGCAGACTGGAGACAGCAGGCTGGATACTGCAGACTGGTCTGAAGACTGGAACAGGCTTGTATCAGGAAGAAACTCACAGGATACAGAGAGGAAGGTCAGGCAGGCCGGGTCATACACAGACAGGCAGTATTGGAACAGATGCAGGAGACAGGAGGAGAGTCACTAGACAACAGGTAACAGGCAGGAACGGAAGGACCAGAGGATAAGGCAGGTGCAAGGTCGTGGACAGGCCAGGGTCAGATGCATGCGCACAGGCACCCGCAATCGCGCACCAGCTTGTGTAGAACTGCTGCTCCCAGCAAGCCTTTCCTGACAGATTACCATCAGGATGCCTCCATGTTCAAATCTCTCCCATCCCATGTCAGTCCACTCGAGTTCAACTCATTCATTTCTGTACGAACTAGGAGGAGTGAGTGTCCAGGACACGAGCCTCTCATGGGGCCCTCTAGTGGCGCCGGGCCCACGGGCACTGTCCCAGTGCCCGAATGGTCAGTCTGCCCCTGCCCTTGAACCTTTTGCTCCTCCCATGAACTTCCTGATTTAAGCCATGTCTCTGCGTTTCCTGTTTGCCAGATTATTGTGCTCCCTGCAGCTGATATCTTGCTCATTGGATATCTGATGCTGTCCTTATCTTTGCTACCACTCCTTACTAACCCTTGGCTTGTTCATCTACTATGCTTCCAGCAGATCCCATCCATCTACTATTTGGCTTGTTTACTGACTACGCTTCTGCTTGATCCCTACCTGCTTTATACATTACCAGATCCCGGTGATGCTGAGGACTGTGACCTGGTACTATCACGCAGTAAAACCAATCCCCACCAACAGGAGCTCTGGTGAATATGGTTAGTGATTAGACCTTGCACCTCAGGTGAGTCTGCATCATCAGCTACTGTAGGAGAATCTGGTTGTACATTTCCAGCTGACTACCAGTGAACCTCTCTACTGCTAACGCCACTGGTCTTTGAACCTGACCCAAGACCGTGATATAAGGTTTATTCACATTTCTGAGACCCACTAGATAACTAATCATGCTAGTAATGGTACAGTAGATCCAGTTCCTTACTTCTGCTCCAAATGTAGTCACTTGTCCTTTAAGCTTATCTGTACAGGACTACAAAACAGAATCATGCTACCTGTGCTTTTATGGACAGCTTTGTCATCAAAGAGAAAAATCCTAAACTCACCTAACACAGCTCAGATTTGCCCAGTATTGCCACCATGATTTCCTGGCTGACAGAGGAAACTGCAATGGCTATAAATATCCCACCCTCTACCTTCCTCAATATCAGTTACACTGCAATGGCTATCAATATCCCACCCTCTACCTTCCTCAATATCAGTTACACAAGTAAATTAAGAGGGATTCAATCCTAAAGGTGACTTCTAGGTATCAGGAAAGTGACCTGCAGATACTTGTAGGGATCACACATTGCACCACATTTTCTGCCAGCTTAAAACATAGCTAAACACAAGAACAAAAATGTAATATATTGCTGCTTACCAAACCTTACGTAAAATTTTACAGAAAATTACAACACTTCAAATTTAAAAGGAAAGGTCGTTTTTAATAACATAGTTACATAGTTGGTGAGGTTGAAAAAAGAAACAAGTCCTGGGGCGCATGCGTGGTGCCTGAGAGAGCGGACATGCTTTCTTACAGCTCTGCTCCTGAGCTGAACGAGGCGGAGAACCACAGACCCCAGACGCTCTGGGAAGCACTCCCTCCACCCTCTCACCGCTGACTGAGCTTACAGGTACCGTTATCATGGTCCTGAGGGGCCCTAAACTGAAGTTTAACGCCGATATCTCCAAAGTAGCGCTGTCTGGGCCATCCTCTAAGATGGCAGCATCAGCTACCTCACAGACCAGTGCACTGCGCGCTCTCACAGCCCTGTCACACAACCTGAAGCCGCAGGAATATGTTGGTGAGTCTGACACAGATGCTGACGATTCACAGACGGTGATACAATCCAAAATGTTTCAACAATTTGAACATATGTTACAGAAAGCCCTGAAACAAACTTCTGATCACATAACTGATAAACTGACAAAAGAAATTAGAGAGTTGGGGCAGAGAACAGCAGAATTAGAAGTGAGAGTGGATGAAATAGAGAACCATTCACAGCATTATGTCTCTGAATTTGAGAATCTTAATGAGGAAAATCTTATATTACAGTCCCACCTTGAGGACCAAGAAAACAGAGACCGCCGTTCCAATTTGAGAATCAGAGGGATTCCTGAAACTATTGTGGATGTACAGGCCACCATGTTAGCTCTCTTTCAGGAACTACAGCTGGGCATTCCTGTTGAGAGGTTAGAAATGGATAGAGTGCACAGGGCCTTAGCTCCACGTAAGCCTCCCAGGGACATAATAGTTAAGCTACATTATTACCATAGCAAGGAACAATTGCTTGCGGCTGCTAGAGGGAAAGACCCACTCAATTTACAGGGTCACACATATCAGCTCTTTGCAGACCTATCCCCTCTCACAATAGCTAAGAGACGTGCACTTAAACCCCAGCTACTTGTGCTTCAACGCAAACAAATTGCATACCATTAGGGCTTTCCATTCTCTCTCCGCTTCACCCACCTTGAAACCAAATATGCTTGTCGATCTTCAGAGGAATTACAATTGGCCTTGATTGATATGGGCCTTGTGGATCAAGTTTCACCTAAGGATAACTCTCGCAGACGTTCAGCCTCTCGATCCCCTCCACAGCAAACAATGACAGGCTCGGGTTCTTCCGTATCCACACGTCAAAATCTACATAAGCTTGGACGTTTTGATAATCCAACCCCAGCTAATGAGGATTTGATGGATTGATAATAGATGGTTGCTTAGATCTATTCTTGCCTTCACCCTCCGGTAATCTACATCGGTTGATGTTTACCTCTCGTGGCAATACAACTATACCTGGCTTCGATACCTGTTTTGACTTAATATTTTGGTTCCTTCTCCAGGAACTTATTCAGTAACTTCTTCGGGAACTTATCCTTTTTTTTTTTGTGTGTTTGAATGTTTGCCTTTAATATTCCTTGACATTCATCTATAATCCTATGTTTGGTCCTCTCAGGTTGATGGGATGCAATTTCATACCCAGTCTCTATATACAGGGTCTCTCTATGAACAGGAATCAGTAAGCCCTAGGGTATTTTGATTTATTGCGAAAAGTATATTTGTGTTTTTATACAATAGATTACCATTAGATCTGGTTAACCTTCATCACCTATTAATTTTAACAGCTCAGAATGCTTTGTTTTTTTGTTTTTTTTTATTCCACAGGTATTATAATTTGCTAGTTAAATCTGACTAAGTCTAAATTGTTAGAATATGTTCAGAATTAAAGTTATATTTAAACTCATTTTCCTTATACTGTTTGTGGTTCTCCGGCGTTGTCCAGCATTTGGGAACGTCTTGTTGCCCCTTTCGCCACCCTCGGTTTCCTGTTACCGTTATGCGGGATTCTGATGGTGGCCATGGAACCTCTCGGGGGGCATTATCCTCAATAATACACGGCTTCAGCCACCATCAAGCAACGAGGTACTCTGATTGGTTTTCATCACACTGTCCCGTTTACTCTCACAATTGTCGGATCCTGAGGGCAGATATCTTTTACTCACAGGCTATATTTTGGATATTGCAATCATAGCAATGATTCCTATTATGCCCCTAATAAACGCCCGGTGGCTTTTTTATCACATCTTCTCCAGGTTGTAGAAACACATACGTTTGGAACAGTTATCTTATGCGGATACCCAAATGTGACTATTTTCCCTTTTCTTGACAAATTCCCTTCAGTCCCACTCACTAACCCCAGTTCACACTCCAACATTTACTTACTACACATAAACTGGCAGATACATGGCGTGAACTTGAAACGATACTTACAGAATATTTTTCCATTAATGACACAGTAGATATTTCCGCTCTTACTATATGGGAAGCTCACAAAACTGTAGTTCGGGACAAATTAATACAACAGGCCACAGCCATTAAAAGAACACGTAAGGTCTTGTTTGCTAAATTGGAGGCTAACTTCAACGCGTGCCATATAGCTTTCCAATCTTCCCCGACAGCCACCAATAATGCCAAACTAGATAAGGCCCGTCTCAATATAGACCTTTTTTTAACAGACTCAGCGGAAAGACTCATACTTAAACACCAACATACTCAATGCCATGAAGCTAATAAGCCTAAAACACCTATGGCAAGGAGTTTAAAGGCAATAAATTACACTCGGACACCTATAAGATTGAAATTTTCCCTAGACGCATATACTAGTAACCCTGTTAGAATACTGGAAATGTTTCGCTCTAACTTAGCTAAACTGTGATCCCCCTCCTTAGGCTTTGATAAGACGAAAGCGGATACCCTGTTTACTAATATTAATCTTCCCACCTTGGAGTGTGAACAACACGTTCTTCTTGAAAGTCCCATTACAGAATAAGTCCAAAATGCCATAAAAGCTTTGAAACCTCGCAAAAGACCGGGCCCTGGTGGGTTTTCAGCATCCTATTGTAAAAATACCAATATTAACTAGAGCCTTCAATACCATACTTATAGGACACACGTTCAGAACGGAAACATCGACCTCGATAATAACTATGTTTTCTAAACCCAGATCAGATTCCACCTCCTGGAACAATTTCCGTCCCATATCCCTTCTGAATTTGGACATTAAACTTTTAGCCAAAATTCTAGCGAATGAATCGTCTCAACTCCATTATAGGCCGACTAATTCATCGTGACCAAATGGGATTCATGCCTACACGACAAGCGAGAGATAAGATTAGACATGCCCTCCTACTCAACCATGCCGCTAAGAAAAGACGCATCCCAACCTGCCTCCTCTCTTTAGATGTCAGGACTCACTTGGCCATACATGCAATACATTCTACATAAATGGGGATTTGGGAATCATTTTTTGACCTGGGTCTCCTCTCTTTATGATAACCCACGGGCATATGTTAAATATGCAGGCTACAAATCAGCAATGATAGATATTAGGAGAGGTACGAGGCAAGGTTGCCCCCTCTCCCCGTTGATTTTTGCCCTAGTTCTAGAACCCTTAGCACAATTAATCAGATCCAACCCTGAGGTATTGAGCTAGGAGGACATCAACATAAGATCTGTCTTTTCGCTGGTGATATTCTTATTTTCTTAATTCATCCACATGTGTCTGCCCCGAATCTACAAGATTTATTAGATAGATTTGCACATATTTCTGGACTATTTGTCAACCCAACAAAATCGAATACACTTAATATTTCTTTAACACAAACCAAAGTTATGCAAGCTAAATCCTCTTTACCTTTTAATTGGGTTTCTCACCAAATTTTGTACTTAAGAGTACAACTTACATCTTCCCTGTCAGACCTTTTTGCAGCTAATGACCTTCCATTATTGAAAAAAATCACTGGCCTTCTTCCGTCTTCTCTCCCCCCTGTCATGGTTAGGATGGATTAATGCCATAAAGATGACGATATTACCAAAATTTTTGTACCTATTTCAAGTATTTCCTAATTCGTTGCCATCATATTTCTTAAGACTTTTACAACGAAGGGTTATGTCATTTATATGGGGACCTACCAAATCCGTATACCATTTTCAACACTCTACCTTCCTAAACATAAAGGTGGGTTGGGCATACCAAACTTTTCTTCATACTTTTACACGGCTCAATTATCACAGCTCCTGAAGTATCATGCTACCAGGGAAATCCCTTTATGGGTAGCTGTCTAATCCATTGATAGCGACCCCATATCCGTGGACAATATTCTGTGGCTTCAACCCAAAGATAGATCTCACCTCTCCAATCCCATTACTAAAAATTCCTTGGTTACCTGGGACAAATTTAAGACATCTCACAATCTCCAATCTCCGCATAATCCCCTCCTTTCTTTCCTTAAGAATCCAGCCTTTTAACCTGCCTGGAAATTCCCAATGTCATTCGCAGCATGGTCATCTATAAATATAACACAACTTCACAAATTAGCCTCTTCCAATGCTCTTCATACATTCCCTACACTTTTTGAAACATTTGAGCTCCCTAGGACTGAACTTTTTCGTTACTTGCAAGTCAAGAATTTTTTTGCACCTCTCATTAGTACAGGCTCAATGCTTAACCAAATGTCGCAATTTGAACGTATTTGTAAGAGTGACCCACACATTAGTGGACTGATTTCACTCCTATACCAACATCTCACCGCTATACCCAACGACTCATTTCCCTCCTATGTTGCTAAATGGTCACACGATTTGCATTGCGTATTTGATAAAGATGACTGGTCCAGTATTTGGTTAGCTACCAAAACTTCTTCTCAAAATTGTTACACATTAGAAACCAATCTTCACTGTACATGATTCTACCCGCTGCGAACATTAAAAGTTGTTACCAACTTTTCATGCAATTTAAACTTCATTTGGTTTGCATCTTTCTCATGACTGTTACTTTTTTCCTTTTTTTGTCCACTTGTTTGCCCAGTACTTAACTTATAGCTCTGGGATTCTTTTTACTTATATATATAATTTCATAATTTGTGATCGACAAGCATTATCTTCTCTGATATTTAGTTTTTTTTAACTCCTACTTTTTTTTATTTAACTACGCATGGCATTTGAGATTTTTGAGAAGAGTACCTAGATCCCTTTGTGGCTTTTACACTACACAATATATTTTTGGCAAAAAGTTTCTTAGTCTCTGCAAATGAGCCCCCACTCATCCACAGTTTATTCCCATTAGGGGTGGATGAGTGGTCTGGAGGCACGATCCATTAGATACGCCGACATATCAGGGATTCTAGGTCCGGTTCTTTAAATTACTATGTTATAGTCTTGCTATCAGATCTGTTCCTTGTCGATTATACAGTGTTATTAATACTTATGTATATTAGTTATGGTTATGACTGTTTCCCATGTATAAGCCTATGGACTGTTAAGTGTTTCTTATGTAAACCTCAATAAAAATATTGAACAAGAAAAAAGAAACAAGTCCATCAAGTCCAACCTGTGTGTGTGCTTTTATGTCAGTATTATATTGTATATCCCTGAATGTTAAGGTCGTTTAGGTGCCAATCGAATAGTTTTTTAACATTATCGATGCTCCCTGCTGAAACCACTGCTTGTGGAAGATAATTCCACATCCTTACCGCTCTTACAGTAAAGAACCCTCTACGCAGTTTAAGGTTAAACCGCTTTTCTTCTAATTTTAGTGAATGGCTGCATGTCTTTTCATTTCCCTTTCTCTGAAAAGTTTTATCCCTATTGTGGGGTCACCAGTAAGGTATTTGTACATTGAAATCATATCCCCTATCAAGTGTCTCATCTCCAGAGAGAATAAGTTCAATGCTCGTAATCTTTCCTCATAACTAATGTCCTCCAGTCCCTTTATTAGCTTTGCTGCCATTCTCTGGACTCTCTCCAGTTCCAGCACATCCCTCCTGAGGACTGGAGCCCAGAACTGGCATACTCCAGGTGCAGCAGGACCAGAGTCTTGTAGAGTGGGAGAATTATCGTTTTATCTCTGGAGTTAATCCCCTTTCTAATGCATGCCAATTTTCTGTTGGCTTTGCTTGCAGCAGCTTGGCATTGAATGCCATTGCTGAGCCGGTAACAATAAATTACAACTTGATTTGTGTAGCAATTGTATAAACTATATTATTATTATTATTTATTATATTATACATTTTTCCACAAAACTGGAGTACCCTCCAGTAGCCCTGGTTAGCCTTTAAAGTCATTCTCCATGAGAAAAATAGGGGTGTTAGTATGCTGATGTTTTACAAATGCTAGTTGCTGTACTTGTTTAGTCACATACTGTACCTGGATCAAACATGTTGTAAATGTGTGTATCAGAATTGCTTATTTCTTCTGGATCAGCAACTCATCAGGATTCAAGCTAAAGCATCAGCATGACAGCCAGACAACTTGCAGTAATGGCAGCCTCTATTATACATGACAGACTGTCCTTTAATTTAACTGAGCTGTAACGTGTACTGTATGTATGTGACTGGGTGAATGTGATAGAGACACAGCTCCTTTGAAACAGAGATTGATGTGAGTAGATCTGTGTGCCCTTTAAAGCACAATACGTCAGTGCTGTATAAATACAGGAAATAAGCTCTCTGTTTAGCTGTCAGAAATATCAGTGAGAGGAGCCAGACTGACATACTGCTAATATGTACACACATATTAAAGGGTTTTGCAAAGTTTAACAAATATGTCCGCTCTAAAATTCAGCAACTCTGTAATGTGCCATCTGCCAAGTTTGAAAACCGTAAGTCAGTGTAAACAATTAAATATATATTTTTTATTTTTTTGTCTCTTCCATATTCAACTGTTCTGAATGTCTATTGGTTTAGATATAACATGGCAGCTCCAGTTCCTTAATCTTTGAGCAAGACATGCAAGAAGAAGTGTGTAACTTCTCTAGTGGTATTAAACCCAAAATCAAACATTTATTATATTGCAGCTTACCAATTTAGATGCAGCAACTGCATTCGTTTTCATTTTTAGGCTTTCTTTTCTTTATTTCACCTGCTGGCCTGGCCAGTAAGTCTGTTATTTTTCAACAGGACAAGTTGTCCTGCAGATGTAGCAGTCAGAGGGATGAGACAAGCCATTTACCACTCACAGGGTTGCTTATACGCACATAGACTGTGTTACTGGCCAGATCACCAGGTGCAAACAGAAAGGAAAAATCCTGAAAAAAGAAAACAAATGCAGTCACCACACCTAGGATTGGTAAACTGCAATATGTTGTGTAGCACTAGCCCCATAGGAACCGCTGGATAGGATGGGCCCTCTGTTTTTTGCCTCGACCTTTTAAAGAACCTTAGCTCCTCTTACACCCCAGGTTGAGTGTACAAACATACATTACCAAAGGAATTCACCAAAAGTAATACTTAGTACCCAATAGTAGTACTATGTCAAAGAAAACAGGCACCAAACCAGGTATGAAGGCATACTTTATATACTGTCATCCAATATGGTTGGCAAGAATAAAATGGATTAACAATGGTATTAACACAATTTAACATACAAAATTATTAATAGTGGGGACTAGGCATAACATTTGGTGTCCTGATCAGCATAAAAAGTAGCAAAGCCACCTCAAGTGCAGCAGTGAGAAGTAGTAAAGTATAATCTACTGATTGCTGGAACAATACTGCCAGAGCACATTTATGGCAGTGATGCTGGGCCTAAACTGATTGGGTTTGCACTGTCCAAAAGAAAGGGGGAATGGTAGTGGAGGGGGCAGGGGAACAAAGAAGGCTTGCAGAATAATTATTAAGGGAGGGGCAGTCCTTTGAGATGTTCTTCTGCTGGCTATCGTTTGGACCCTTTAAAGGCATCAGTGCACTTAAGGACAGACCCAGTTAACCTGCATGCAGTATAGGTACAGTATAGACATGGTATAGTCTTGGCACAGGTGTAAGGTAGATGTGGTTCGGATGCGGTAAAGGTTCGGTAGGATTGGTATAGGTGCAGTGTAGGTTTAGAATAAGTGCGGTATAGAGTGCTGTATGAGTGCAGCATGGCTTGGGTACACTAATGCCGCGTACACACAATCAGAATTTCCGACAACCAAACTGTGGATTTATTTCCGACAGATGTTGGCTGAAACTTGTCTTGCATACACACGGTCGCACAAATGTTTTCGGAAATTCCAATCGGCAAGAACGCGCTAACGTATAACATGTACGACAGGACTAGAAAAAGGAAGTTCAATAGCCAGTGCGCCACCCTTTGGGCTCCTTCTGCTAATCTTGTGTTTATCTTTATTTGTGTTTGTGGGTTCGTATCTGTTTTTCAGTGCGTGTAGTCAGTTTGTATCTGTTTTTCAGTGCGTTCTTTTATAGTTCGTATATGTTTTCCAGTGCGTTCCTATCCGCTCGTTTCTGATTTTCAGGTCGCTCTTCTCAGGCATTTCTGATTTTCAGTGCATTCTGTTAGTTCGTTCTGACCAGCTGACCGTTTTCTAGCCATATTGCGGGTACGTACTCATCGTAGAGTTCGTGCTATGAGGGGGCTTGGTGTTGGGGTTCTTACTTTGACCCAAGCCCAGTTCAAGAACAGGGGGGGAGGAGTTCATGGAGGAAGAATTGGTTACTCCAGCGTGACCAATTCTCGCACATGCCTTTGCTGTGGGAGATCCGTGAGAATAATCCTGATGATTTCAGGAATTATCTCCGGATGACGGAGCCCGTTTTTCACCGTTTGTTGGCCTTGCTGTCCCCTTATATTATGAAGCAGGACACCTGCATTCGGTATGCCATCACTCCCGAGCAGAGGCTAGTCGCCACATTGCGGTACTTGGCGACGGGGAGAAGTCTGCAAGACATCAAGTTCTCAACAGGCATCTCCCCCAAGGCTCTGGGGATCATTATTCCAGAGACCTGTTTTGCTATCATTCAGGTCCTGCAGAAGACCTATATTAAGGTTAGGGATGAGCCGAACACCCCCCGGTTCGGTTCGCACCAGAACCTGCGAACGGACCTAAAATTTGCATGAACGTTAGAACCTCATTGAAGTCTATGGGACTTGAACGTTCGAAATCAAAAGTCCTAATTTTAAAGGCTAATTTGCATGGTATTGTCCTAAAAAGGGTTTGGGGACCCGGGTCCTTCCCCAGGGGACATGTATCAATGCAAAAAAAAGTTTTAAAAACGGCCGTTTTTTCAGGAGCAGTGATTCTAATGATTCTTAAAGTGAAAAAAAAGTGAAATATTTCTTTAAATATCGTATCTGGGAGGTGTCTATAGTATGCCTGTAAAGTGGCGCATGTTTCCCGTGCTTAGAACAGTCCCTGCACAAAATGACATTTTTAAAGGAATAAAAGTCATTCAAAACTGCTTGCGGCTTTAATGTAATGTCGGGTCCTGGCAATATGGATGAAAATCAGTGAGACAAACGGCATGGGTACCCCCCAGTCCATTACGAGGCCCTATGGGTCTTGTATGGATATTAAGGGAAACCCCGCACCCAAATTAAAAAAAGGAAAGGTGTGGGGCCACCAGGCCCTATATACTCTGAACAGCAGTATACAGGCGGTGCAAACAAGACAGGGACTGTAGGTTTGTTGTTAAGTAGAACCTGTTTGTAATTTTGAACTGGTACATTTTTAACGTGTTATCACCCCTGTGTCATTTGTTTTGCTGTCTGTGCACCTCTTCAGAAGATTTTACCTCACTTTCTGTCCCAATGACAAATGTTTTTTGACAATTTGGGGTTTTTAGTGAAACCAGGATTAGTTATAAAGCATCAGTGGAAAGGAGACACGTTTTTCCCATATTAACTCTTACAGGAGAGAATTTCCCTTCCTAGGGGTAGATTTCATCTCACTTCCTGTTGTCTCCTTCCGTTTGCAAGTAGGAGTTGTTTGTAAGTTGGATATTTGAAAGTAGGGGCCTACCCTATATACTCTGCAGAAATTGGGGCCTTAGGTGTTGGTGTTGCCACAACACTGTAAGCCCTCACAGTTACTCTTGGTGGGCGCAGGAACGGGCTCTGC
This sequence comes from Lithobates clamitans, assembly GCA_037952925.1. NCBI lineage: Eukaryota > Metazoa > Chordata > Amphibia > Anura > Ranidae > Lithobates > Lithobates clamitans. The sequence goes on from JBBGZY010001537.1 coordinate 1,304,851, forward strand.
TGTGAAATATTAGATCAAGAATTGTAATTACATGCCCCTGTTGAACAGGTACAGAAAAATTGGGCCTTTGGTGGTGGTGGTGCTGGTGCCACAACACTGTAAGTCCTCACAGTTACTCTTGGTGGGCGCAGAAACGGGTCCTGCTGTGAAATATTAGATCAAGAATTGTAATTACATGCACCTTTTCAACAGGGGCAGAAAAACTGGGCCTTTTGTGGTGGTGGTGCTGGTGCCACAACACTGTAAGTCCTCACAGTTACTCTTGGTGGGCCCAGAAACAGGCCCTGCTGTGAAATATTAGATCAAGAATTGTAATTACATGTCCCTGTTGAACAGGGGCTGAAAAATTGGGCCTTAGGCACTAGTGCCACAACACTGCAACCCCTCACAGATACTTTAGTTGGAGCGCAGGAATGAGCCCTCCTGTAAAATATTGCATCAAAAATTGTAATTTCACGCCCCTGTTAAACAGGGGCTGAAAAATTGGGCTTTAGGCACTGGTGCTGGTGCCACAACACTGCAACCCCTCACAAATACTCTAGTTGAGTGCAGCAACGAACCCTCCTTGCAAAATATTGCATCAAAAATTGTAATTATACGCCCCTGTTAAATAGGGGCTGAAAAATTGGGCCTTAGCTACTGGTGGCGGCGCCCAGAACCAAAAATATTCTTACAAGCTATCAGCATGATTATTGAAGAGGAAGAGGATAGTCACTCAGCATAACAGGATAGTCACTCAGCATCAGCATAGGCAGTCTTGAAGGGATCTGACATTTCAAAAAAAATGATTCGGTTACATCAGCATCAGGTGCTTGGTAGCTAGTGGTGATCCAAGATTCATTTTTATGAAGGTCAGCCGATCGACTGAGTCGGTGGACAGGTGCACCCTGTGATCGGTTACAAAACCTTCAGCAGCACTGAATGTGCGTTCCGAAAGAACGCTGGATGCAGGACAGGCCAGTAGCTCAATTGCATACTGTGCAAGTTCTGGCCAGTGATCCATCCTCAAGACCCAGTAACCAGAGGATTTTCGGTGGGAAAGGTGTTCAAGTCAGATCTTGCCCCTAGGTATTCCTGCACCATGTAAAACAGACGCTGGCGATGGTTGCTGGAACCGATCATACCTTGGGGCTGCGGACTAAAAAATTGTCTGAACGCATCGTTCAGACGGCCACCTTCTCCAGCGCTCCTTCTTTGACCGAAGCCTCAGCAACACGTTGTCCAGGAACAGGAGTTTGTAACCTCCCAGTCTCTGGGAACGCATTGCACAGACCTTTCTGCAAGGCCTCCCGAAGATGTTTCATCATCTGCTCCCTCTGCGATGGCAAGATAAGGTCCGCAACCTTACCCTTGTAACGTGGATCAAGGAGGATTGCCAGTCAGTATTGATCCCTCTCCTTGATAACATGAATACGAGGATTCTTCCGCAGGCTTTGCAGGATCAGGGAGGCCATGCAGCGTAGGTTTGCTGAGGCATTCACTAAGGACGACAGGATCCGCAGCCACCTCTTCCCAGCCACATACAAGTCCATGGGTTTCTTGGGACTGTAAATGATCCCTTAAAGACTGCTGCTGATGCTGAGTGCCAGGCTCCACCTCCATGCTGACACAATCCTCCTCTTCCTCCTCCTCGTCCTCTTCCTGTGTGATCGGCGGGCACACAGGAACACTGTCTGGATAAAAGGGGCCTTGAGAGCTAAGGAAGTCCTCCTCTTCCTGCCTCTGTTCTGCTTCAAGTGTCCTGTCCATTATTCCACACAGCGTGTGCTCCAACAGGTGGACAAGGGGGACAGTGTCACTGATGCATGCACTGTCACTGCTCACCATCCTCGTGGCCTCCTCAAATGGTGACAGGACAGTGCATGCATCCCTGATCATGGCCCACTGGCATGGGGAAAAAAAAACAAGCTTCCCTGACCCTGTCCTGGTGCTATAGTTGCACAGGTACTCATTGATGGCCCTCTGCTGCGTGTGCAGCTGCTGCAGCATGGCCAACATTGAGTTCCACCTGGTGGGCATGTCACAGATTAGGCGGTTCTTGGGCAGGTTAAATTCCTTTTGGAGGTCAGCCAGCTGAGCATCTGCATTATATGACCTGTGTAAATGCACACAGACTTTCCTGGCCTGCCTCAGGACATCCTGTAAGCCCGGGTACCTGCCCAAGAACCGCTGTACTACCAAGTTAAGGACGTGAGCCAAACAGGGCACATGGGTCAGTTGTCCCTGTTGGAGGCGGAGAGGAGGTTGGTGCCATTGTCGCAAACCACCATGCCTGCCTTAAGCTGGCGTGGCGTCAACCACCTCTGAACCTGCCCCTGCAGAGCTGACAGAATCTCTGCCCCAGTGTGGCTCCTGTCCCCCAAGCACACCAGCTCAAGCACCGCATGGCATCTATTGGCCTGCATGCTTGCGTAGCCCCTTGAACGCCTACGGAGCACCGCTGGTTCCGAAGTCAAATCAGCACAGGAAGAGGCCATAGAGGAAGAAGAAGAGGAGGGGGTGGAGGAGAGAGGTGTGACAGAATCACCACTAGTAGTATTTTGGAGGCGTGGTGGCAGAACAACCTCCAACACTACTGCACCTTGTCCTGCATCCTTCCCAGCTGCCAGAAGAGTCACCCAGTGCTCGGTGAAAGATAGGTAACGTCCCTGTCCATGCCTGCTGGACCATAAGTCAGCGGTAATATGCACCTTACCGCTGACCGCCCTGTCCAGCCAGGCCAAGACATTGCCTTCCACATGCCGGTAGAGAGCCGGAATCGCCTTCCATGAGAAAAAGTGGCATTTGGGAACCTGCCACTGAGGAACCGCACATTCCACAAACTCATGGAAGGGGGCAGAGTCTACCAACTGAAAAGGCAGCAGTTGAAGTGCTAGCAATTTAGCCAAGCTAGCATTCAACCGCTGGGCATGTGGATGGCTGGGAGCGAACTTCTTTCAGTGGTGCAGCAGCTGGGGCAGGGAAATTTGCCTTGTACAATGTGACGTTGGTGTACCGATAGCAGATTGCCCCCAAGTACTTGGCTGTGACACACCTAATTCTACACCTTCATTCCTCTCAGTGCAGGTCTCAGAGAGGACTGAAGGTATAGTGGGGTTGGAGATCCCAGCTGATGAGGAGCAAGGAGAGGTCCTCTTTGTTCTTTGGTGTGGGTTTTTTAGGTAAGCTTGCCAACGAACTGCATGGCAGGTCAACATATGTCTGGTCAAGCATGTGGAGCCCAAGCGGGAGATGTTTTGGCCACGAGAGATACGCTTGAGACATATGTTGCAAATAGCAGCGGTGGAATCTGATGCACTCATCTCAAAAAAGGCCCACACCAAAGAACTTTTGGAATAACGAGCAGAGACAGCAGCGCCCTGCACATGCTGAGCTCTGCGGTGTGATGCAGTCAGTGTGCTGCTCTTAAGCTGGCCCCTGGAGGGCATCCTGCCTCGTTGGTGATGTGCCTCCTCCTCCTCCTCTCTCCTATCGGACACCCAAGTGGAATCAGTGACATCATCATCCCCTCCCTCTTCATCACTGGAGCAAAGCTGGCAGTATGCTGCAGCTGGGGGAACATGACTGCCAGATTGCTGTCCTTCTTGAGCACGTCCTCTCTCTGGGCTCACGTTACTGCCTTCCTCTAGCTGGGTACCATCATCGGAGCCTTCAAAATGCTGGGCATCCTCCTGGAGCATGTACCCAACACTGTGGTCAAACAGTTCGGGGGACTCCTCAGAAGGACATGGTGGGGCTAGGGAAGGAGTGACTGATGCCATTGAGCCGAAGGAAGAGGCCGCGTTGGCAGCTATTTTGCCAGACAAAGTACCCTGAGCCTGGGTGAGAGAGGATGAGGATGAGGACGGCTTGGTCATCCACTCTACTAAGTCTTCCGCATGTTGCGGCTCAACACGGCCAGCTGCCAAAAAAAAGGGACAAGCGTGTCCCACGGCCACGTGCTGATGAGGATGCACCGTCTCCACGACCAGCACTGTTGCCTCTAGACACAGAGCCTGCTTGCCCTCTTTTATTGGCTTGTGACTGTCTGCCTCTCCTTGTTGGCCTTCCAGACATACTAATGGCCTGCAGTGAGATGTAGCTGCACAAAGCTGGGATGTATATATATATATATAATGATACTGCAGCTAGCAGAATCAACTGCCTGTAGTATTATTAGTATGAGAACACCAGCAATTGTCTTCAGGTAGCTTTACGTGCACACTGTGCAGAGGACGCAGTACACTAACTGTAAATACTGTAGCTGCCTGCCTGTGGTATTAATAGGAGCAGAAGAACACCACTAATTTTATTCAGGTAGCTTTAGCTGCACACTGTGCAGAGGACACAGTACACTAACTGTAAAGACTGTAGCTGCCTGCCTGTGGTATTAATAGGATCAGAAGAACACCACTAATTTTCTTCAGGTAGCTTTAGGTGCACACTGTGCAGAGGACACAGTGCACTAACTGTAAATACTGTAGCTGCCTGCCTGTGGTATTAATAGGAGCAGAACAACAGCAATTGTCTCCAGGAAGCTTTAGCTGCACACTGTGCAGAGGACGCACTACACTAACTGTAAATACTGTAGCTGCCTGCCTGTGGTATTATAGGATCAGAAAAACACCACTAATTTTCTTCAGGTAGCTTTGGGTGCACACTGTGCAGAGGACACAGTGCACTAACTGTAAATACTGTAGCTGCCTGCCTATGGTATTAATAGGAGCAGAACAGTAGCAATTGTCTCCAGGTAGTTTTAGGTGCACACTGTGGAGAGGATGCACTACACTAACTGTAAATACTGTAGCTGCCTGCCTGTGGTATTAATAGGATCAGAAGAACACCACTAATTTTCCTTAAGGTAGCTTTAGGTGCACACTGTGCAGGGGACGCACTACACTAACTTGTAAATACTGCAGCTGCCTGCGGTACTGTACTAATAGGATCAGAAGAACACCACTAATTTTCTTCAGGTAGCTTTAGGTGCACACTGTGCAGGGGACGCACTACACTAAATTGTAAATACTGCAGCTGCCTGCGGTACTGTACTAATAGGATCAGAAGAACACCACTAATTTTCTTCAGGTAGCTTTAGGTGCACACTGTGCAGAGGACGCACTACACTAACTTGTAAATACTACAGCTGCCTGTGGTTCTGTACTAATAGGATCAGAAGAACACCACTAATTTTCTTCAGGTAGCTTTAGGTGCACACCCTGCAGAGGACGCACTACACTAACTTGTAAATACTGCTGCTGCCTGTGGTACTGTACTAACAGGATCAGAAGAACACCCCTAATTTTCTTCAGGTAGCTTTAGGTGTACACTGAGCAGAGGACGCACTACACTAACTGTAAATACTGTAGCTAATAGGACTAATAGGATCATAAGAACACCAGCAATTTTCTTCAGGTAGCTGTAAATACTGTAAAAACACCTGCCTGCCTGTCAGTAGTAGGAAGAGAATAACGGGAACGGATCTAGCTAAACTAAATACAGTGTATATATATATATATATATATATATATATATATATATACACAACACCTAGGATGTATATATATATATATATACACAATACACTGTAAGTGCAGCTAACTGACTCGCCTGCCTACTCTATCTAACTTAAATCAAATGACATTGTCTCTCTGTCTATCTATCTCTCTCTCAACGCCGGAACACACTACACAGGGCCGCCGTGCAGGTGGCCTTATATAGTGTGGGGTGGGTACTAAACCCCCTGAGCCATAATTGGCCAAAGCCACCCTGGCTTTGGGCAATTACGGCTCTCTGTGCAGACGGCGCTGTGATTGGCCAAGAATGCGGGTCATAGTGCATGCTTGGCCAATCATCAGCCAGCAATGCACTGCGATGCCGCAGTGAATTATGGGCCGTGACGCGCCACTCGAATTTGGCGCGAACGGCCCATATCGCTCGGATTTCGGCGAACGACCGAACAGGCAATGTTCGAGTCGAACATGCGTTCGATTCGAACACGAAGCTCATCCCTAATCAAGGTAAGTTTTCTCCTTTAACATCACATTCTATGTATTTAATGTTTGCTAATGTATTGTATTTCTTTCATCATTCCCTAATTACCATGATTGTAATATGCTGTGATTGTCCTCTTTGTCCTGATGCATGCTGGAAGTTTTTCAAGTTCCTTTTTTTTCCTTCATGCATATTTGCCTTCACTAACCTCCCCAGCATGCTATTCTGGGCTCATACACACCTAGCCTAGTCACTTAACAATGTATTTTGTCAGCTCCATTGTAGTACTTTACCCTAAACACCCCCTAAAACGTGTACAAATGTGATTTTTGTCCTTAAATTCAGGCAGAGTGCCAGAGGCTTTATTTTTGGGGTCCCAAACTCATTTGGAACCCTCCCTCCCCAAAACCGCTAAGTCGACCGATACCAATCCTCTATCTGCTGACTTTGCCAAACCCATACACACTATACCTACCTCTTTTGTGGTCAGATTTATGGATGAATTCACCAAAGCATGTAGTGCAAGGGCCTGCCTGAATACTTTCAAATGGTACTGTTTAAAGTTTTGTTCTCCTATTATCTTGATAGGTAATTGCAGAATGTAAAATTGTGCTTCAATTTGTACAGTGTGTATTTATATTTTTGTATTATGACACTTCTTACCTGCCCAGTGGGCTGCCAATAGTAAGGAGGGCCTGGCCAAAGTAACACACATTATGTATGCATTCAGCTCTCAATGAAGTGGAAAGGGTTACCTGTCTAAAACATCTCCCCCCCATAAAATTTTTAAATGAGCCATCAGAGGGGGAATCTGATAAGTGGACCTTATATTTGTGTCTTTAAATACTCTTTAAAAAAATGTTATACTGATGTTGTCCAAGAATGTTTGTGTCTAATCTGTATGCAATGTTATGTGAAAAAGTACTCATTTTTTTTCTTGTTTGACTCCAGTTTCCTTCAACGTCACAGAAATGGCAGACTGTGGCATCCCACTTTGCCCAGCGGTGGGACTTTCCCAACTGCGGAGGGGCAATAGATGGGAAACACGTCCACATCCTGCCACCCCACAACTTGGGGTCATACTATTACAACTATAAGGGGTTTAATAGTATAGTGATGTTGGTGGTGGTGTCGGCGACATATGAGTTTCTCTAAGTGGACGTGGGGAAGAATGGCTGGATGTCGGATGGTGGAGTAATCACCCAGACCTAGTTCTACTGACGCCTCCAGAGTGGTGGCTTGGGATTGCCACCTGCAGAAGACAATGTGGCTGGTCTACCATTCATCTTTGTCACTGATGAAGCACTTGGGCTTGGTGAACACCTGATGCGGCCATTCCCAATGAGGACCCTAACCCCGGACCAGAGGGTTTTTAACTACCGGCTGGCCAGAGCCAGAAGAGTGGTGGAGAATGGCCAGCTGGTTCCGCCTATTCCTGACACCAAGTCACATGGCGGAATACAAAATAAACCATATCGTAATTGTATGCTGCATTATGCACAACTTACTAAGGAGAAATGCTTCGAACTATGTGGCCTCAGTTGGGCCTGAGACAGGATTGCCAGATCAGTCAACTCTGATGGTGCTTGAAGCTGGCTGTCCTGGCTTGCCCCCCCAAAGCACCTGCGAAGTCCGCCAAAAATATCTGGAATACTTTGCGGGTAGGGAGGCCATTGATATGCCATCAAATGTTTGAGAAACATTTTTAAAATATTTTTTTTCTTAAATTGAAATAATATTTCTTTTGATTTACTGCTTGTGTTTCTTTTAGCTGTCTCCTAGGTTCTCCAATGGGCTTTTCTTTTTGGCCATTTTCTTCAATAGTGCAAACGTAATTTATTTGATGCATGAGGTGACAATCTCTTCTTCAGCTAACTTATGTTGTGGGTTGGCTACACACACACATTGTTTTTGTTTTGATGTATGTAATGCATTAATTCTAAAAAAAACACATCCTTTTCAGCACCATGAATTATTAATTGTTTGGAGTCCCAAAAATGGCCTTATTGTGGCAAATTTTAGAGCACTGTGGGGGTTATTTACTAAAGGCAAATCCACTTTGTACTGCAAGTGCACTTGAAACTGCACTGAAAGTGCACTTGTAGTGCAAAGTGGATTTGCCTTTAGTAAATAACCCCCATTGTCACTGTAAACACCAACTTGCTCCAAAAACTGGTATTGAGCATTGAAATAAGAAGCCACACATTGTTGAGTATAAAACATTTTACTCAAAGCACATTCCCATGTGCGTTAGAAAAGGTTTTTTGAACAAACCAACATATTTGTTGTATAACATTTTTAGGTTTGACAGTACAAATAGCCTTTTTTGGGTTAAACAGGCATGTTTAAAACCATAAAACATACACAACTCAGGAACTTACAAAGTTCAACTTTGACAAAGTGAAGGCAATATCAGACATTAGTATGTCCAAACTGTGTTGATATTGCCTTCATCAGATGGGGTGATGTCACCCCTGTAAAAGCCAAATTTTGAAGAGGTACACAAATTGCAAATCAAAATGTGGATTTCCCTCCTGATCCCATGCCTAATGTCAACATGTGCTAGCTCCCATCATGGGGCATCAATGGCTGTTTTTCGGGGGTGCAACCCCTTCCTCTCATCTACTTCAATTGCGAGGAAGGGGTTGCACCCCCAAACGCATACATTGATATCCCGTGATGGCAGATAGCACATGTTGACACACTGTGTGCATCTTCAAAATTTGGCTTTTAAAATACTTTAAAACTTGATTTAAATGAAAAATTTACACAACCAAATGGTACAATTTTTGTGTGTTTTAGATTCTGCCTAAAACATCAATTATGTTCTTCATTTTTTTTTTTTGAACATCATTGATGTTTTCCTTTATCAGCTCTAAATCACGATTGCACACCATGATCTCCCCGATGAGGACGTGTGCACTTGCACTGGTGAAATGAGATTCTTCTTCCACAACATCCACATCACCTAAAAATAATAAAAAACACCATGTATTATAAATATGCAGGCATACATCTATTACCTGAAGCTGTGGTCTCAGACACTCACCTGTTGTGGTCACTATTTCGCTATTTTGACGTACAATTGTCTGTTTTGGCAGAGTTCCAAGCTGAAGACATAATTTTTTTCCCTTTCTAAAGTTAGAATACTTACCTGTTTTGTGCAAGTTTCACACATGGAGATATCCCTAGTATCTACTGGAGCACCTGTGTGGGACTCCCTAAAAAGGGTGTTCTGGTGTCCCACACTAGTGCTCCTGCATCCAGATGTGTAAACAGCTGCTGAGTGTCCTCTCCTTACACTGAATCAAGTTTGCTTTTCATTCTAGTTAAAAACCCATCTAGACAACAAACTTCTTTTAATACAAATAGGCCTGAACAAATGTAGTTAACCTGCACCTGCCAAAAACATTGTATTAGTGGGTGAAAAAACGATGTTTACTACGAACGATTACTATGCCCACAAACCTGAAACATGCCATTTTAAACTCTACAACAGTAAAGAAAAGCACATGGAGCAGTACTAAAGTAATAATAATAGTAGGAACACACAACAAAATACTTACTTTTTTGCAGCACTCTCTTGATTCTTCTGTACTGATCCTGCTCCCTCAATTTGAGGTGTGACCATCCTTTCCTCAGTTGATCCTTGGATCACTGTACCCCAAAATTCGTCTGAAGACTTTTCACAACTTTACTCATGATTTTGGCCTTTCTCACATTTGGGTTTGGGTAAGGTCCATGCTTCCCATCATAGTCGGCCCTCTTCAAGAGGTCCACCATCTCCACCATCTCTACAAAGAACATATTTGAGGCCTTAAATCTCCTCCGGGATCGGGACATTTGTGGCTCTGGGCTTTCGTCGTACTCCTCATTGCTGCTCTCCTCTGCATGCACTTGCTCTTTCTTCGCCATGTGCTCTCCCACTGTGCCGAAAAAGAAGGGGCGGGGAATATACTAGAAAGAAGGTCAGGGGTGGGCAGAGTTTCACGCATGCGCAGTGTATATAAAGCGTAACACGCGTGCGTCCTACGTACGATCTGTGAGCAGAGGACGGAGTAGCGTAAGCGCTGATCGTGCTAACGAAGGTAACATTTTAATTTGGGGCATCAGTGGCCTATATTGCTTAGGGATTGAAGCCTATATTGAGACAAGATTAGGAGAGTTTAGCCTGACATTAGGGTTTGTCTTGTGTTGTGTCTTGCAGATAAAATAGATAGATTCAATGATCATGACTTCCTCCCCAACTTCATTGATAAATGCAGGGAGCTGCCCTGTCTGTGGTAGGTGAAACACCCTTTTTATAATAATAAAATAAAGAGGAAGGCAGCGTTGGATCAATTGATGGAATTGGTGAAGTCGGTGATTCCCACGGCAACCATCCCCTATTTGAAGTTCAAAATTGGTGGCCTGAGGAGCACATATAATAGGGAGCGCAAAAAGGTCCAGGATTACATGAGATCAGGAGCAGCAGCAGATGACATTTATGTCCCCAGGCTGTGGTACTAAGACAGACTGCGTTTTTTGTCAGACCAGACTGAAATCAGGCCATCACCCTCAGCCCTTCCTTCCACTCTTCCTTCCACTCTTCCTTCCACATCAGATGGGGCTTCCGAAGTCCAACCTGGGCCTTCCACCCAGGAAGAAGTGGAGGAGCCCAGCTTGAGCCAGGTATAGCATTGTTCAACATATTTCTTGTCCAAAAATTAATGATGTTAACTAGATGTTAGTACTGATCACTATTTTAGAAATTAACAAAGTGGTTTACATATCAATAGACAGTAGTAGCCAAAAATGAGTGGGACAAGAATGAAAAATGCTGGGATCAGAATGATAGTCTTTTCTATTTGTTAACATTCAATTTGCAACAGTCATGAGCTCTAAATTGTGTGTGATTGATGACCAAAAAAGTAAAACTATGTCCCTTTTTCATGCACAGGAAAGTTTCAGCCAGGAGGAGGCCATGGAAAGTCTCAGCCAGGAGGAGGCCATAGAAAGTCTCAGCCAGGAGGAGGCGGGGGTAAGTGGCAGCCAGGAGGTGGCCGGACCCAGTAGCCTGACCAAATCGCAGGTTCCTCCCCTCTGCCTTCCAACAAAAAATACCAGGAAGGGGAGAAACGTGGAGGAATCAGCGCTTTCTTTGATTCGGGAGGCTACTGCGGCCCTCAGAACCACCCCCAATATTCAAGAGGCCTATGCCTGCATGGTAGCCAGCAAAATGCAGGAAATGGAGGTGGGCCAACGCCTCATTTGTGAGGAAGTGATCTATCTGGCCCTAAATAAGGGGTTGAGGGGTGAACTCACAAGCAAAACCCCCCTGTGCGAGTTGGACCATCCTCCTCCTCCACCTCCTTCACCTCCTACCACAACTCCAATACCAGAGCCACAGCCTGGAAGCAAGCGTGGAAGCAAGCGTGGAAGGAAGACAAGAGAGTGATGGCCTGGGTTCAGTCTGGTCTGACAAAAGACGCAGGCTGTTGTAAGACCACAGCCTCGGGACATATATGTCATCTGCTGTTGCTCCTGATCTCTTGTAGTCCTGGACTGGATTGTGCTCCCTAAGAAATGGACTCCTCAGGCTACCAATTTTGCCTGTCAAATAGTTGATGTGTGCCCTGGGGTACAAAGTCTTTGCCAATTTCACCAGTTTATCCAGTGTTGCCTTCTTCTTTTTTGTGTTATGACCCCTAATAAATGTCTATTTTTTAATCACAAATACTTGGCTATGTGTTTTAGTTCAAAAAGGACAGTTTGTTTGTGAGTAGGCAGGTAGATTTCAAAAAGACAATGTTAAATTAACAAGGGACACCAACACCAACCATTCTCCTTGAGGTTAAAAAATACAAGATAATAATGGTGTTGTGGTAATTTGACACACAAAATAAGGAAAAATATTATGGAGATCACTAGGAAAGAAAAAAAATCAGGAGATCTTGACCAAAAAAAAGTAGATCACTAGAAAAAAAAAAGAACATTATTCTGGAGATCTGGCGACAAAAAAAAAGATTATTCATGAGATCACGAGAAATAATAACGGAATCAGTTTGTCAGAACTCCGTGTGAAATATCAGAAGCAAAACAACTTCATTATTCTAGCATTATAAAGAAGAAGAGAATGCGTTGCGAATAGCCCTCTCACAAATTCTTGGGATGCTGTGGTGGACTCCCACTGTAGAAGGGTAGCCCCACTCAGTCTATCCCCAAATGCCACCAGTGATCACCAGTGGGAAGCACAGGGTAAATGGATGCTCCAGTCTTTCTGCAGCAGCAGTGCAGGTGTCCTTGTTCCAATCACATAACTCCCTTGGTGCCAAGAGGAAGAATTTTCCCAGGCAGTTTAATAAAAATCATCTTTCCACTGCTCCTACTTCATAATGCCTATTGGGATCTGTAAGGTAAGGAGTCTATTCATCCCATTATATGGCTGCCATGTCAAACTACTACTCCCAGGATTCTTGGTGCACTGCATAGAAGTTCATGGGCTTACTTGGCTTTAGCTTCCCCCTGCTGGCCTGAGGAGAGTGGTACAGCATAACATCAGTATATCAGTAGAGGAGGAGAAGAATAAAAGGCAATTGGGTTGATTTACTAAAGGCAAATACACTGCGCACTTTTCTAAGTGCAGTTTTACTGTGCAAGTTCAGTTGCTCCAGAGCTTAGTAAATGAGGTAAAGTTTTTCTTTGCAAAAAATACCCAATCACATGCAAGGAAATTTTTTAAAATAACAGCATTTTTTGTTTGCACATGATTGGATGATGGAATTTAGCAGAGCTTCTGCTCATTTACTAAGCTCTGAAGCAACTGCACTTTGCAAAATGCGCAGTCTATTTGCTTTTAGCAAATCAGTCCCAATGTCTCCTCCTCTATATTGCTGTAGGCCAGCACCTGGTTACAGTTGGATTTTTGGTTTTGGGTTTAATACCGCTTATGCTGTTATGTAGCATTACTGTATTATCTTTTTACGTCTGTTATTTATTATTACCATTTATTGCCGTCATTATCCATCCAGCTGGTGCTCTGGAACCCATAAAATGCAATTGTATCATTTTAGCTACATTGCGAAATATCAGATGCACCTTGCTCAGAATCCAGAGCAGGCCTGGAACGGAATGCCCAGCATTAAGAGGAGGGCCTACATGACTGTGTTTCTAGGCTATAGTTAGGCAGAATAAGTAAGGGGGTTTTAAAAAGTGAGCAGGAAGGACTAGCCGATTGGACGAGAGCAGGGCGTGGTAGGGTGTGGCAGGGTGGGTTCAATGGTGGTCTAGTTAGAAGGGGGTGTTGACTGAGGGTCAGTTGGAGTTGGGGCACACGAGGAGAAACCTTTGGAAAACTGTTGGTGACAGTTTTCAGGTCGGTGCTTTAGGGGCCCTTAGGGGCATGCTCTCTCAGACTAGGGCAGCAGGGGTGGGGAATGTCCCCCAGTGGCTTGAGTCCCAGATATTCAACATGCTGCAGGGGTCAGGGCAGGTTCCTGCTTCACCTGCCCCCCATTCATCACCTGTGCGTCTCAGTCCAGAGGTGACCCCTAGGGTTGGCCGCCACACTAGGAGCCCCATTAGGGACCCTTCAGCCCCAAAAGCGAAGAGGCAGCCTCCTCCTTCTGCTGGCTGGGCTGGAAGGAATCCTCCACATAGGCGGGACCTGGGCGAGAATTCCGATGCAGCCACCTACTCCCACTCTCCTTCTACTTGTGCCTAGGACCATGCAGGCAGCTCAGCAGGGCCTACCCCTGCTGCCATCGTGGCCTGTCGTGGGAGAGATATGTCCGCGGGTGCCGGCCTGTCTCCGTGTGCATCTGGGACTTCATCCGTGAGAAGCCGAGGTACCAGACGTCCTGCACTATCGTCGCCGCCCTTGGTTCCGGACCAGAGGACACCATCTGCAGTCAGGTCTGCCCTGCAGAGTGCTCAGAATGGGAGGAAGAAGCTGGGCCACGCAGCGGCTGATGACATCATCAGCAAGTGCCCTGCCAGGGCTAGCTGTGTTAACCCTTCCCTGGGCACCGCTGCTGGTGGTGAGGAAGACAGGTCAGAGGGCTAGCTCACCGTATCAGAGGCTGGAGAGGAGTCCCAGGAGGAGGAAGATGCTGCTACTGGAGCAGTGATCAGCTGGGAACCGGGGGCATGGCTGTGCGGCTGCACACACCGGGACAGCCTGTTAAGTCTGTGTGTCTGTCTGCACCCCTGTGGTTACTAATGCCTTTGTGGGTAGTGGTCCGGGTGGCTTGTTGGGGCAGGTGGTGCCTGAGCAGGGCTCACTGGTTGCGTCTACAGCAGGGACAGGAGGGGTTCATGGCGCCGGTGCTTCAGACCTGGCTGGCTGGCTATAGGGAGCTGTTAGTGCACAGCATTGCTGGGGTATCCTCACCTCCAGTGGTTTCGCCTGTACCAGCTTGGACGACTGTGGGGGAGCAAAGTACACGCATCGCAGGAATTATGCAATCGCCACCGGTACTCCCCATTGAGGCGCCTGGGGGCACGCAGGCAACTGGAGGCAGAGAAGCGGGCTCTGTAGTCCCAGGTCCTGTAATGGTTTTGTCTGATGGTGCATCAAAGACTGTTGGAGTCCAAAAAATCGGATGGGCCCTCAGACAGAGTGCGTTTATCCGACTCAGCGAAATTTACGTCTGCTTCAAGGGCCCTTTAGGGGCGCATCTTAAGCCAGAGGTGAGAGAAAAGATCTGGAAGGGGGAATATGTTGAGATATTTTCACTTCTGCCATTGGAAAAGTTTAATTTAGATAAAGTTAAGCCGGACGAAAGTAAAAAGGAGGAGGAAGAAAAGCGGCCTAATCGCTTGATTCCCAGGACCATCGGAATTGACTTCAGGCATTCAACATTTTGTCCAGTGTGATCGTGGAGAAGGCGCCGGAGAACTGTTCAGCTCTCTTTTGTTATCTAGACTCTCTTAGTAAGGCCCAGAGAGTGTACGGTGGGGGTAGCTTGGTTGCACTACGATGAGCAGTTTCGGCAGCGTAAGGAGGTTAGACTCTCACTGAGGTGGGACCACAAGGACATAAGCTTGTGGATAAAACTGATGACTCAGGCGAGAGCCATTACCCACCCCTTTCAAGGGGCATTGGGGGTGCAACTGCCTCAGTACCATCAGCCACAAAAAGAAAGGGGTACTGCTGGCAGTTCAATGAAGGGACCTTCAGATTCAGGGGATCCTGCCATTACCATCACGAATGCTCCGGATGCGGAGGTTCACATCCCTTGTCAAAAAGTTTTAAGGAAAGGAAAAGGAAAGTCGACCTACGCTAGAAAGAGGGAGAACTCCGGTGAGGGTGGAAAAAATGGCACCCTTTCTCAGTAGGTATCTAGACAAAGCCGCTGCTCAGTTTTTGTTGCAGGGGTTTACTGACGGTTTTCCAATTCCCTGTACATTGTCCAGTATCACTCAGGTGGTGTATAATTTACGCTCAGCAATTTGCATCTGGAGGTGATTTTTGAAAAAAATGGCAAAGGAAGTGTCCCTGGGGAGGATGGCAGGTCTGTTTTCTTTCCCACCGCTTGCTGATTTGGTGGTTTCTCCTCCTGGGGTGGTCCCTATGAAGGAACCCAACGAATTTTGTCTTATCCACCATCTGTCACATCCTCGGGGCGGTTTGGTCAATGACGCGATTGAGCACAAGCTGTGGGCAGTGTCCTATGCCTTTTTCGACTATGCCATTGCGTGGGTGCGCAAGTTTAGCCAGGTTACACTTTTGGCCAAAACTGACATTGAGGTAGCCTTTCGATTGCTGCCCAACCCCACACAGAGTTTCCGTCTGTTGGGCTGCATTTGGGAGGATCAATATTTGGTTGATCGCTGTTTGCCTATGGGTTGCGCTATTTCATTTTCCTTTTCTGAAACTTTCAGTTCCTTTCTTGAATGGGTGGTTTGGGATTTGTCTGGTTTAAAGTCTGTTATCCATTATTTAGACGATTTTTTGGTTATCGGCCCCCGGGGGCTCAGACTTGCCAGATCTTGTTTGCCACGCTCCAACATGTGTGAAGTTTTTGTGGTGCCATTGGCGCCAGACAGGGATGGGCTGAACACCCCCCCGGTTTGGTTCGTATCCAGAACATGCAAACAGAACGAAAGTTTGCACGAACATTCGAACACCGTTAAAGCCTATGGGACTCGAATGTGAGAAATCAAAAGTGTGAATTTTAAAGGCTAATATGCAAGTTATTGTCCTAAAAAGGGTTTGGGGACCCAGGTCCTGCCCCAGGGGACATGTATCAATGCAAAAGAAAGTTTTAAAAGCGCCCGTTTTTCCGGGATCAGTGATTTTAATGATGCTTAAAGTGAAAAAATAAAAGTGAAATATTCCTTTAAATATCGTACCTAGGGAGTGTCTATAGTATGCCTGTAAAGTGGCGCGTGTTTCCCGTGCTTAGAACAGTCCCTGCACAAAATCTATTTTAAAGCTTTTTGGAAAACATAGGGAAGGGTTATCATCACCCCTGTAACATTTCTTTTGCTGTCTGTGCCCCTGTTCAGAAGATGACAATTGGATTTTGAAAATTTGGGTTTTTTAGGGGAAACAAGGATTGGTGATAAATCAGTGGAGGAAACACCTTTTTCCCATATTAACTCTTACAGGAGAGAATTTCCCTTCCTAGGGGTAGATTTCCTCCCACTTCCTGTTGTCTCCCTCCGTTTGTAAGTTGGAGTTGTTTGTAAGTAGGAGTCGTTTGTAAGTCAGATGTTTGAAAGTAGGGGCCTGCCCTATATACTCTGCAGAAAATTGGGCCTTAGGTGTTGGTGGTACCAGAACACTGTAAGCCCTCACAGCTACTCTTGCTGGGCGCTGGAACGGGCCCTGCTGTGAAATATTATATCAAGAATTGTAATTACATACCCCTGTTTAGGAGCAGAAAAATTGGGCTTTAGGCACTGTTGCTGGTGCCACAACACTGCAACCCCTCACAGATACTCTAGTTGACTGTAGGAACGAGCCCTGCTGCAAAATATTACAGCAAAAATTGTAATTACACGCCCCTGTTAAACAGGAGCAGAAAAATTGGGCTTTAGGCACTGCTGCTGGTGCCACAACACTGCAACCCCTCACAGATACTCTAGTTGAGTTCAGGAACGAGCCCTGCTGCAAAATATTACAGCAAAAATTGTAATTACACGACCCTGTTAAACAGGAGCAGAAAAATTGGGCTTTAGGCGCTGGTGCCACAACACTGTAACCCCTCACAGATTCTGTTGTTGAGCACTGGAAAAAGCCCTGCTGTTAAATATTAGATTTAAAAATTGTAATTACGCGCACCTGTTAAACAGGGGTAGCAAAATTGGGCTTTAGGCACTGGTGTTGGTGCCACAACACTGCAACCCCTCACAGATACTCTACGTGAGTGCAGGAATGAGCCCTGCTGCAAAATATTACAGCAAAAATTGTAATTATGCACCCCTGTTAAACAGGGGCAGAAGAATTGGGCTTTAGGCACTGGTGCTGGTGCCCAGAACCAAAAATGTTCTTGGAAGCTATCAACATGAACATTCAGGAGGAATAGGATAGTCACTCGGCATAACAGGATAGTCAGTCAGCATCAGCATAGGCAGTCTTCAAGGAATCTCACATTCATAAAAAAATTATTCAGTTACATCAGCATCAGGTGCTTGGTAGCTGGTAATCCAAGACTGATTCATTTTTATGAAGGTGAGCCGATCAACCGAGTCGGTGGACAGGCGCACTCTGTGATCGGTTACAAAGCCTCCAGCGGCACTGATTGTGCGTTCCGAAAGAACGCTGGATGCAGGACAGACCAGTAGCTCAATTGCAAACTGTGCAAGCTCTGGCCAGTGATCCATCCTCAAGACCTAGTAAATCAGTGGATTTTCGGTTGGAAAGGTCTCCAAGTCTGATCTTGCCCCTAGGTATTCCTGCACCATGTACAACAGACGCTGGCGATGGTTGCTGGAAACGATCATACCTTAGGGCTGCGGACTAAAAAGTTGTCTGAACGCATCAGTCAGACGGCCACCTTCTCCACTGCTCCTTCTGTGACTGACCGAAGCCTCAGCAACACGTTGTCCAGGACCAGGAATTTGTACCCTCCGAGACTCTGGAAACTCATTGCACAAACCTTTCTGCAAGGCCTCCCTCTGCGATCGCTAGATATGTTCTGCAACCTTACCCTTGTAACGTGGATCAAGAAGGGTTGCCAGCCAGTAGTGATCGCTCTCCTTGATCACACGAATCCGAGGGTCCTTTTGCAGGCTTTGCATGATCAGGGAGGCCATGCAGCATAGGTTTGCTGAGGCATTTGAACCGGAGTCCTCTGGGTCACTAAGGATGACCTGATCCGCAGCCACCTCCTCCCAGCCACGCACAAGTCCATGGGTTTCTGGGGACTGTAAACGATCCCTTGAAGACTGCTGCTGATGCTGAGTGCTAGGCTTCACCTCCATGCTGACACAATCCTCCTCCTCCTCCTCTTCCTGTGAGATCGGCGGGCCCGCAGGAATACTGTCTGGATAAAGGGGGCCTTGAGAGCTAAGGAAGTCCTCCTCTTCCTCCCTCTGTTCTGCCTCAAGTGCCCTGTCCATTATTGCACACAGCGTGTGCTCCAACAGGTAGACAAGAGGGACAGTATCACTGATGCTTGCACTGGCACTGCTCACCATCCTCATGGCCTCCTCAAATGGTGACAGGACAGTGCATGCATCCTTGATCATGAGCTACTGGCGTGGCGAAAAAAAGATAAGCTCCCCTGACCCTGTCCTGGTGCCATACTCGCACAGGTACTCGTTGATGGCCCTCTGCTGGTGTGCAGCTGCTGCAGCATTGCCAACGTTGAGTTCCACCTGGTGGGCATGTCACAGATGAGGTGGTTCTTGGGGAGGTTGCATTCCTTTTGAAGGTCAGCCAGCCGAGCACTGGCATTATATGACCGGTGGAAATGCCCACAGACTTTCCTGGCCTGCCTCAGGATATCCTGTAAGCCCGGGTACCTGCACAAGTACCGCTGCACCACCAAATTAAGGACATGAGCCAAACAGGGCACATGGGTGAGGTGTCCCTGTTGGAGGGCGGAGGGGAGGTTGGTGCCATTGTCGCAAACTACCATCCCTGGCTGAAGCTGGCGTGGTGTCAACCACCTCTGAGCCTGCCCCTGCAGAGCTGACAGAATCTCTGCCCCAGTATGGCTCCTGTCCCCTAAGCAAACCAACTCAAGCACCGCATGGCATCTTTTTGCCTTGCGTAGCCTCTAGAACGCCTACGGAGCATCGCTGGTTCTGAGGACAAATCTGCACAGGAAGAGGCCATAGAGGAAGAAGAAGTAGAGGGGGTGGGGGAGAGAGGTGTGGCAGAATCACCACTACCAGCATTTTGGAGGCGTAGTGGCGGAACAAGCTCCAACAATACTGCACCCTGTCCTGCATCCTTCCCAGCTTGCAACAGGGTTACCCAGTGCATCATGCAAGTAAAGGCGCAGAGAACTGGAGATAACAATAATGACAACAATAAAAGCAAAGGGATGGGGAACAGACTGAAATTTTCAAATCTTATAATACATTCAATGGATAAATAATGTCCACATGTATATGTCCGAAAAGAAGAAAATGTGTATCACATTAGCACATATGGGGAATGGTCTCACAGTCATGTACAAATGAGGGGTCATGTACAAATGAGGGGTTCAAGGATCCAAATAATAGTAGGTCCACAAGCAGGGCTGCCTTCATCAAGAAGCGAAACCACATTCCAATCCTAAGGAGAAACAGAAGAGAGAGGCGCCTCTGGGTGTAGACTAAAAACAAGGTTTATTCATAAAAAGATAATGATGATCAAACTCACATGTTGAAGATCATCAATAGGCATAAAATGGTAATCAAATGCTGGAGAGGACATCATCCATCAAAGGTTCAAATCAGTCAAAGACAACTCCTGGCGGGGGGCTCTGCCTGTGTGTGAGGAGAGGTACCGCTGAGATGTGAGGCCGGCCGCAGCGGTGACAAGTCACAATACTCGGTGGAGAGCAGGGAAGAGCGTAAACATCCAGCGAGGAGTGATGACGTCATGAATCGAGCGACGCGTTGCAGGGCGTACGGGCTGTGTTGACGTGACAGCCGCGCCCCTTCATCAGGCTGAGGATGGATGGGATAGGGCGGCTTAAGAAGTGGGAGGTGGGAGGGAGAACCAGAACAGGAAATGTCATGATTGGTGTGGATGAGAGAGGGGGGGGGGACGGGACCGGGACTACAGGAAGTGGTCAGAGGAACATTAGGAAGTGTCAGCAGTGAAGTACTTTGTCAGGAAGCATGACAATGATACAGGGGCAATTATGTGAAAAGAAAAGAAAGAGGGAATAAAAAATAGAAGGTTCGATTGGTACAGAGGGTGTGTGGCTGGGAGGGAACTATGATATAAATGCAAGTACATGTAAGTAAATACATCATATGAGATGGTATATGGCTGGAGAAAATATATGTAAAAAAAATATAAAATGAGAATAAAAAATAAAAAATAAGAAATGATAATAATAAAAAATAAATAAAAAATATAAAATGTAAAATATAAAATAAAAAATAATAAATAATAAAATAAATAGAAAAAAGGCAAGTATATGTAAAGGGTGGATATCTGTTGATATAGATAAATGCGTGGATATATGAATATGATAAGTCTATGGAGGGGGGGGGGTTTTGGGGATGAGGGAAGAAAAAGGCAGAACATATATATATATATATGAATATATACAGGTACATATGTCCAAGCATATGGAAAATAATTATAATGTGAAGAATATTATGGTACACCTGGAGGAAAAAAAAAAAAAAGGGGGGGGGGGGGAGAGAAAGGAATGGGCATGTATCTCTCCATCACACACAAATCAGGCCTTATATAAAGACACACAATTGATTGACAATTAGTTAAACAAGAAAGAAAAGAAAGAAATCTAATTATCACTAAATCGATGATCATTAATGAAAATTAAAAATAATAATTATTAGAGATTGTGATTATTGTTGCATATGTGTGTGCATGTATGCGCACGCAAAATTGCGCGCGCACGCAGCACACACAGACGCAACAAGATATATTTAAAAATATTTAAAATTATTTAAAAATATTCGCACAGAACCTAAAGGCTGAGAATCAGGTGAAAAAGCGAACAACAAAACTCTAAAAAGGAATATGTGTATAAAAAGTATTAAAGGATAGTGGAGATCTCTAAACTTTCGTTAATTCCTCCTGGCGATAAGGCATCTAAGGTATACATCCAAAAAGTTTCCTGGGAACAGAGCGTCTTGAATCTTTCGGCGGGAGACAGGGATCTGGGAATTTGTTCAATTACCCATACCCTGAGTCCCACTGTCGAGCTCTGGTGGGCCACCGCAAAGTGTCTAGGGACACTATGTGGATCGGTGCTACCTTCAATTAGCCTTCTGTGCTCACCGAACCTCTGTCTGAGAGCCCTAATGGTACGGCCTACATAGATCAGTCCACATGGGCAACTCAGACCATAGACTACGAAGTCTGATGAGCAGTTGAAGAAGTCCTTTAACATATAGGTTTTACCTTTAGTAACAAAGGACTTCTGACCATGATGAACGAAATGGCAAGTTTTGCACAAAGCCTTGCGGCACTGATACATACCCACTAGGGGTATTAGTGTAGGAGCAACAGGAGAGGGTACAGTGGATTTGAGTTTGCTGGGAGCAATTTTACTCTTTAGGTTAGGGGCCCTACGATATGTGACTTTGGGATGTGAAGGTAGTACGGCTGAGAGGTGGGGATCCTGTTGTAAAATATCCCAATGTTTAGAAAGAATTTTTTCCATGTGTTTGAATTTGTGGTGGAAGGTAGTGACAAATCTGCTAGAACAGTCTTTGGGAGATGTACTATCTCTTGGAGGTTTGCCATGAAGATAGTAATTGTAAGCTTCATCAACCAAGGACTCTGGGTATTGTTTATCCAGAAACTTCCTTTTAAGATTAACACTAAGTGCAGTGTAATCCGAATCTTTTGTGCAATTTTGTCGGAGACGACAAAACTGCCCTTTTGGAATGTTAGTGATCCACTTTGGAAAATGGCAACTGTTGTAGTGCAAATACGAGTTGCCTGCGGTAGGCTTGGTATAGTTCTTAGAGGTGATAACTGAACCTTCGTGACCCAATTCTAAATCCAAAAAGGCTATGGTAGCACAGTCTGTGACAGATGTGAATGAAAGTCCATAAGGATTATCATTGCAGTGTTTCACAAAAGGAGTAATGAGCTCAGAGTCCCCATCCCAGATGATAATCAAATCATCAATGTACCTGCCAAAGAACACTATGTTGGCTGCAAAGGGGTTATGATTATAGATGTATTCGTTTTCCCAAAAGCCCATAGCACCCAGTGCATCATGAAAGGAAGGTAATGTCCCTGTCCATGCCTGCTGGACCATGAATCAGTGGTAATATGCACCTTACCGCTGACCGCCCTGTCCAATGAGGCCAAGACATTGCCTTCCACATGTCGGTAGAGAGCCGGAATTGCCTTACGAGGAAAAAATTGGCGTTTGGGAACCTGCCACTGAGGTACCAAACATTCCACAAATTCTCCGAAGGGGGCAGAGTCTACAAGCTGAAAAGGCAGCAGTTGGAGTGCTAGCAATTTAGTCAAACTAGCATTCAGCCACTGAGCATGTGGATGGCTGGGACAGAATTTCTTTCGCTGGTTTAGCAACTGGGGTAGGGAAATTTGCCTGCTACAATCGGACTTTGGTGTAGCGATAGCAGATTGCCCGCAAGTACTTGGAACACCTAATTCTACACCTCCATTCCTGTCAGTGCTGGTTTCTGAGAGGACTGAAGGTATAGTGAGGTTGGAGATCCCAGCTGATGAGGAGCAAGGAGAGGTCCGCCTTGTTCTTTGGTGTGGGTCTTTTAAGTACTCTTGCCAACGGACTGCATGGGAGGTCGACATATGCCTGGTCAAGCATGTGGTGCCCAAGCGGCTGCTGTTTTGGCCACGCTTGATACGCTTCAGACATATGTTGCAAACAGCAACAGTGTGATCTGCTGTACACGTCTCAAAAAAGGCCCACACCAAAGAACTTTTGGAAAAACGTGCAGCAGCTCCCTGCACATGCGGAGCTCTGCTGTGTGATGCAGTCGATTGCCTGCCCTTAAGCTGGCCCCTGGAGGGCATCCTGCCTCTTTGGAGATGTGCCTCCTCCTCCTCCTCCTCTCTTCTATTAGACACCCACGTAGAGTCAGTGACCTCATCATCCCCTCCCTCCTCGCCACTGGAGCAAACCTGGCAGTATGCTGCAGCTGGGGGAACACGACTGCTAGTTTCTTGTGCTCTTTCTCTTCCTCTTTATATCATTAGCCTGAAAAATAACCTGTCTAATCCATCTAGAAAGAGTGGATTTTGACGCTGCTTGGCCTTTCTTATGGCCATCTGGCAGAATAAACAAAGAATCAGTTTTCCGTATCTGAGCGGTTGCCTGCAGATAGACACTGACTGCACTAACCGCATCAAGAGTGTGCAAAGATTCTTCCTCCGCGGACAGCGGATCTGGAAAAAAGAATAGTAGGTTAAATCTTGATTCAAATGGAATCCTGAAACCACCTTAGGTAAGAAGGAACGATTAGGACGCATAACAATCCTGTCCTTGTGAATAATTAAATATGGCTCTTTACAAGAAAAAGCTGCCAATTCTGATACTCTCCTAGCAGAGGATATGGCTATCAAGAAGACTAATTTTTTAGTCAAAAGCGCTAAAGGAGCCAGATGCAGTGGCTCAAAGGGTTGTCCCTGTAAAGCCGACAACAGCAAATTCAAATCTCATGGGCATACTGGAGGTTTGACTGGCGGATTCAACCGCAGTGCCCCCTGAATAAAGGCCCGGACCAGGGAATGTGAAGCAATTGGCTTCTGAAAAAATACAGACAAAGCCGAAATTTGGACTTTGATAGTGCTCAAAGCCAATCTCATTTCTAGGCCTGACTGAAGAAAGGTCAAGATTCTGCTAATCATATACCTTCTAGGATGCCATCCCCTGGGTTCACACCAGGAAACATATGCCTTTCAGATTTTGTAGTAAATAAGCCTGGAGGCCGGCTTTCTGGCATTGACCAGAGTGGAAAGGACTGACTCCGAGAGCTCACTGTCTTTTAAAATGTGGGTTTCAGCAGCCAAGCCATCAAATTTAGACTTCGTAAAGCAGGGTGGAAAATCAGACCCTGTGTGAGCAGATCTGGCCGAAATGGGAGGACCCAAGGCCTGCCCACTGCCATCTTTACGATCTCTGCATACCAAGGTCATCTGGGCCAAGCCGGGGCTACTAAAAGGACCAACTTTTTTTCCCTTTTGACCCTTCCCAGGAACCGCGGAAGAAGTGCCCGGATTTCTAGAATATTGATGGGCAAGCGTCTCTCGGTTGCAGACCATCTTCCCTGCGTGCATGTTTCTTCCAGAACTGCTCCCCAGCCTGTCAGACTGGCATCTGTGGTTACGATCTTCCATTGTAGTGGAAGAAAGGTTTTGCCTTTCAAAAGATTTTTGGTTGGTAACCACCAATTGAGGCTTTTGCGTATCCTTACTCTATGAGTAGCAAATCATCTAGATAAGCTACCACAGTTATGCCCTGAGCTCTTAGATTTGCTAAGAGAGGGTCTAGAATTTTTGTAAAAATTCAAGGAGCTGTAGTGAGACCGAAAGGAAGGGCCACAAACTGGAAATGGCGCTGGTCTACTGCGAACCTTAGATATCTTTGGTGAGCGGAAAAAATCGGTACATGAAGATATGCATCCTTGATATCTATTGATTCCATAAATTCTCCCCCCTGCAGGGTGGAGACCACCGAGCGAATTGACTGCATTCGGAAGGATTGAATGTGTAGAAACTGATTCAGATCCTTTAGATCTAGGATGGGTCTGACATCTCCATTTGGCTTTGGAACGGTGAAGAGATTCGAGTAGAACCCTGAACCCGGATCTTTGGGAACTCTTGACCTTAGGAAACGAGCTGGTGGAATCTCTAGGAACTCTATTTTGTAACCTAGAGATACTGAAGAGACCACCCACTTGTCTTGAACCTCTTCCCGCCAGGCTCCTGAAAACTGTAGGAGCCTTCCCCCCACTCGGCCGAGTGGGGGCGCGTCTTCACAGGGATGTTTTGGGGCTCTGCTTGGCAGGCTTTCGTCCCCAAGCCTTTTTCTGCCCTTGGGTGTGACCTTGGGCCCTTCCTCTGACAGTGGATTGGGAAGGCCGTCGCCACTGCTTAGAGCCTGATGTTCCAGGGGAAGGGGAAGGAGACCGTTTGAATGGTGGACGTTTTCTCCTCTTAACTGGTAGGAGTGTAGATTTACCCCCTGTAATTTTTTGGATAAAATTATCTAGGTCATCCCCCAAATAAATAAATAAATAAATAAATCCCCTTTGAATGGGAAGCTAGCTAAATATCTTTTGTATGAAAGCTCTGCTGCCCAACTTTTAAGCCAAAGGGACCTGCGCATGTGTACCAACAGGAGAGACAAACGAGATGCTTGCTGAGCAGAATCCAGAATGGCATCAATCATAAAACACAGCACCTGTGGAAGGTCTGCATAGTTTTCCACTTCCTCACTGGGAAGGAGGCCATCTGCTTAACCTGTTCCTTGAGGAATTGACACAAACCCACAGTTGCGACTGTAGGTTGGACTACAGCACGAGCCGTGGAGAAGGAGGCTTTTAATAAAGTTTCCAGATTTTTATCCTTTGAATCTTTAACCACTAAGCCACCGCCCACCGTCATATGACGGCGGGACGAGGCATCTATTGTTCTGGGCGGACGTCATATGACGTGATTGCCCTCCCGAGCCACTAGGGGCGCGCACGTGCCCGCTGCGTCGCTCGGGACCCGGTGCGCGTGCCCGGTGGCCGCCATGTCCGCCGGGAACCAGCGATTGCCGGGTAACAGAGCAGGACCGTGGATCTGTGCATGTAAACACAAATCCACGTCCTGTCAGAGAGGAGAGGAGACCAATGGTGATTCCTTTGTACATAGGAACACCGATCGGTCACCTCCCCCAATCAGTCCCCTCCCCCCACAGTTAGAATCCCCTCCCTAGGTCATACATTAACCCCTCAATCACCCCCTAGTGTTAACCCCTTCCCTGCCAGTCACATTTACACAGTAATCAATGCATTTTTATAGCACGGATCGCTGTATAAATGTGAATGGTCCCAAAAATATGTCAAAAGTGTCCGATATGTCCGCTGCAATTTCGCAGTCACAATAAAAATCGCAGATCGCCGCCATTACTGGTAAAAAAAAAAAATGAATAAAAATGTTATAAATCTATCCCCTATTTTGTAGACGCTATAGAATACATATCGGCCTAAACTGAGGAAAAAATTTGTTAAAGAAAAAAAAAAAAAATTGGATATTTATTATAGCAAAAATATTGTGTTTTTTCAAAATTGTCCCTCTTCTTTTGTTTATAGCGCAATAAATAAAAACCACAGAGGTGTTTAAATACCACCAAAAGAAAGCTCTATTTGTGGGGAAAAAATGATAAAAATTTCATTAGGGTGCAGTGTAACCGCGCAATTGTCATTCAAAGTGCGACAGTGCTGAAAACTGAAAAATGGCCTGGGCAGGAAGGGGGTGAAAGTGCCCTGTATTGAGGTGGTTAAACACCTGAGCATTGTCCAAGGGACAGGTCAGGTTTTTATTCACACAAGAGACAGCCGCATCCATGGATGGGACCTCCCACTTCTTGATGAAGCTTTCCTCCAGAAGATAAAGCATAGAAAACCTTTTAGGAGGAGTAAACAGTTTATCGGGATGTCCCCAGTCCTCATACAACAATTTATCCATTAAAGGATGAATTGGAAAGGAAAAGGCAGTCTGTGGGATCTTTCTGACCCCCAGGAAAGAAACAGAGGATGTAGCGGCCTCAGCAGAGGGCATTTTAAATGTGGAATGCACTAGTTCAGTATAATACTGGACCTGCTTCTTGAGTGCCTGAGAGGAAGAAGGTCTCTCCTCTTCTTCTGAATCCTCAGACTGCTCTTGATCCCTATCTCTGAATAGGGATCCCTCCTCATTGTCAGAAGATTCATCTGAAAGAGAAAGTGCAGCAGAGGGAAGGGGTCTACCCCTTTTTCTGCTATCTTTGAAGGAAGCTGAAAAAAAATTCATAATTCTTCCCTCAAAACCCTCCAATGTAGCCCTAAGAGAATCCTCTGTGACATACGCTGGGGCTGTAACATTAGGAGAGGCTGCAAAACCTGACAGGGGCACTGACTCAACCTGTGAGGCTGGCTCCAGTCTTGCAGGGGGGGATGGTACTCTGCAGGCATCTTTAGGACCCCTAGACACAGGCGGTGACTTTCTTGTGCCTTTGTTACCTCCCCCCGAGACCCTCTTATGAGGAGACATAGTCCCAAGCTACAAAGCAGAGGTACTAGTACATATGCAATCACTGTTGTGCTAAAAGTCTCACAATATACATATATGCTTAATACTGCACAACCTGATGCCAAGTAGGTGTCTTAGGTTAGCCTGTATCTGACCACTTAGGATGCTCACTGCCCACACTCTGTGTCCATCTGTTTACAGAGCTCTGAACGCTCTGGGCTTTTAAATTAGCCAACTGGCGTCTGCACACCTGCAGTGGAGGAAGTGAGCGGATTGGACACCAGCTTCACTGAGTGTGTATCTGAAAAGCACGTAAGTTTGCTCCTTACTCCCTCTCGTGGTGGAAATCAGGTAAGACATGCAACTACTCATTGAAGAAAATCCATTTGTAATATAAATATATATATAGGATTTACTTCTCTTTCCTGCCCCCGCCACAGGAACTGCTGAGAACAGACAGTTTCCAGCCTTCACCCATCATGGCGGGTAGCGTTGTGCCAACCTTCAGGGTTTTTTGGGTTCCTACTCAGAGAAACTTCTTACCTAGACCTGTAAAAGACTCTGCCAGAAACTTTCGTGCCACTGTTTTAATAGTACACCAAGCCTGGTTTTCTCAGAGCACAGTCCTCCAAAGAGAGACTTACAGGCAAAACCTTTAGCTCGTGGTAAAAAACTGCGCTTAGGGCAAGTCTATAGGGCCAGAAGCCACAGGTTGCTGCCTCCCTTACACAGAGTACCCAAAGAGGTGCTCTGCCAATCGTGTTCAAAAAAATATTAAATATGTGTATATTTGGCGCTACCTGAAAACTTAAAGAATATAGCCGGGATAGCCTTATGAGGTATGCACTGAGAGTAGTAAAATGAAATAAATTACATAGGTGTATTCAAAATGGTGTACAGTTTAGGAGAAATGTATTACATCTGACCAGATGTCGCACAGCAAGAGATTGTAATACAGCATCTGATGTTGGAGCCAGAGGCTGTACCACACTAAGTGCACTTGTTGAAACCGTGTTCCATATACTACAAACCAACTCTATATATAATAAATGCATGCATCAACAGTTGGATGCATCACGAGGTACATGTTATACACAGATCAAAGTACATACAGTGCTTTTAGTTTAAATCGCCTTAATCATAAACAATAAATATATCATGGATTGGAAACGCATACACGCATAACAGTTTATGTTGTCAAAAATTCCAGCAGATAAATCTCAATAGAGTATGACAGTCCCATATATTGACACTATGTTGAGTTTAGGAAGTTCCCAAGGGTGACTTTAGTGCTGAGACAGTTGTCTGGTGACTTTGGTGCTCCCCCTTATGGTTGCCTACTCACCAGCTCCCGGAACCCCTGCAGGGGTAGTATGCCTGTAGTGTATTAGAATGGGATTCTCTGCTTGCTGCTTCCTGCGGTAGGTGCCTTTGATGTAACCAGCTCCCCAGGCTCCATACGGGGGTAGTGCGCCTATACTGGATTGTAGATGAAACACTATCTGTGTTGTTTTCTGTACTCATGTGACGTACGTCATAGAATGCCCTTGCCACCTCCAGTATGTGGGTAGAACCACTCGGCCCTTATACGTGCGAATACGTGAGCACATTAAGAATATAAGAAAAGGTTTTCCCAAACATAATTTGTCACGCCATTTTGACCAAGTGCATAAAAGAGATCCATCTGGCTTAATCTTCTATGGCATTGACTCCATCAAAGACCATTGGAGGGGAGGCAATAAGACCACCCTTATTTCACAGAACGAGACAGCCTGGATATATAGGCTGAGGTCCCTGGCCCCCAGGGGCCTCAACCTAGATATAGACCTCAACTGCTTTATAGCCAACCCATGAAAACACCTCAACAAACCCCCACCCCCCTCTGCTTCGAGTAATAGCCCTCTAACAGATACACATAAATCCCAGCCTCGTATTCCGAGGGGCGGGCTCAGCATGGATGCTCTCTCCTTATAAATTCTTGTAGATGCAGGAGTGTGGTACAGCCTCTGGCTCCACCATCAGATGCTGTATTACAATCTCTTGCTGTGCGACATCTGGTCAGATGTAATACGTTTCTCCTAAACTGTACACCATTGTGAATACACCTATGTAATTTATTTAATTTGACTACTCTCAGTGCATACCTCATAAGGCTATCCCGGCTATATTCTTTAAGTTTTCAGGTAGCGCCAAATATACCCATATTTAATATTTTTTTGAACACGACAGGCAAAACCTTGCTTCTTCGGATGACGAGGCCCGGGTACCATACCATCTTGGGAGTCAAATTATCGGCCCAAGATATGGATCCGGTCAGCATAGCCATTTAAGCCCCCGCATGGACCAAACTGGAGCTTTCTTCACAGCACATGTTTTACGTGACCAACCACCTTAGACACTGGTGAAAAAACTGAGGTCCTCCCCGTATGGGAGGGGTTATATAGGGGAGGAATTCTCCTTAATTGGGGTTAACCAGTGTCCAATCACCAATGGTGCCTATCTAACCCACTATGTAATGAATACTCTGTGTCCCGTGATGTATGATCAAGAAATATATTTTATGAACTGCAGCTCAGTGAGTCACCTGCCTGGCTGAAAGTGTCTTTGAACACGCACTCAGGCAATGGCCTAGTCAGGTATAGGCTTGGCTAGACTATATATATTACAAGCTTATATATATATATATTAAATGAACTGCGGCTCAGTGAGTCAACTGCCTGGCTTAAAGTGTCTTTGAACACGCACTCAGGTAATGGCCTAGTCAGGTATAGGCTTGGCTAGACTATATATATTCAAGCCTGTAAATATATATATTAAATGCACTGCAGCTCAGTGAGTCACCTGCCTGGCTGAAGTATATTAGAAACAATACACCAGGAATGGTCTGCAGTGAGATGAAGCTAAACTGTATACAGTGTGTATATATATAGATATATACAAAGCCGGGATGTATATATATATATATATATATATATATATATATATATATATATATATATATATATATACTAAATACACTGCAGCTAACTGTTTCTTCCGCCTGCCTGAAGTATATTAGTGACAGTACACCAGGAACGGTCTGCAGTGAGATTAAGCTAAACTGTATACAATGTATATATATATATATATATATATATATATATATATATACAAAACCCGGATGCATATGTATACTAAATACACTGCAGCTATCTACATTAACTGTCTCGCCTGCCTGCCTGAAGTATAGAAGTATATTAGCAACAGAACACCAGGAATTGCCTGCCTGCTCAAACTAAATGAAATGACACTCTCTCTGTCTCTCTCTGAACAAACGCCACCAACACACTACACAAGGCCGACATGTGGGCGGCCTTATATAGTGTGGGGCGTGTACTTAACCCCCTGAGCCATAATTGGCCACAGGCACCTTGCCTGTGGCCAATTATGTCTCTCTTCGCTGATGGCGCTGTGATTGGCCAAAGCATGCGGGTCATAGTGCATGCTTGGCCAATCATCAGCCAGCAATGCACTGTGATGACGCAGTGCATTACAGGCCGTGACGTGCCGCTCGAATTTGGCACGAACGGCCCATAATGTTCGAAATTCGGTGAACAAGCGAACGGCCGATGTTCGAGTCAAACTAATTTTTCGACTCGAACAGACAGCCCATCCCTAGCGCCAGAAAAAACTGAGGGTCCAACTGAGGAACTAAAATTTTTAGGTGTCATCATTGATATCATTAGGATGGAATGTAGGCTACCTGTTGATAAGCTAGACAATCTTCAGGGGACAGTTATCAGTGCTTGTTGTTGCAAGAAATTGTAATTACGTTTCCTGCAGTTTCTTCTGGGCAAGCTAAATTTCGCCTGCCGCATCATGCCTATGGGTCGAGTCTTTTGCCGGCGATTGGCGGCTGCCACTGCTGGGGTAAAGTCCCCGCAGCATTACGTGAGGCTCCACAGGGAACATCAGGAAGATCTGAGGGTATGGGAGATGTTCCTTGACAAGTACAATGGGCAGCCCTTGTGGATGGAGGCGGCAGTGTTCAACTTCGACTTGGACCTCTGTACAAATATGGCAGGCTCTGTAGGGTATGAGGCCTATTTTAGGGGCCAGTGGAGCGCAGGGAGGTGGCCGAAGTCCTGGAGTAATTCAGAATTTATTCACAACCTGCTGCTATTGGAATTGTTCCCAATAGTGTTGTCTGTTGAATATGGGGCAACGAATTCCGGAACAAGCATGTCCGGTTTCACTGCGATAACTTGGGGATAGTACATACCATTAACACCATTCTTCTCAGCCAGTTGTGCATTTGTTTAGGCATTTTGTTTTGCAATGTCTGAGTTTAAATGCTGTTGTATATGCTCTCAATGTGCCTGCGGTGAATAACACAGTGGCTGAATCACTTTCTCGCCTGCAGTGGGAAAAATTCTGCAGTTGGCACCGGAGGTGGAGCAGCTCGGAATTCCATGCCCCAGTCAATTGTGGAATGTCGCTTTGCCATCGCTGGTTTGATTCGGCAGTCGGTTTGTTCTTCCACTTTGACAGCGTATGAACGGGTCTGGGGTGAATGGCACAGATTGGTGAGTATGGTGGATGGTTGCTTTCAGGAGGAAGATCGGTTGCATGTTTTACTATATTTCATTGGTAAGAACTTTAAGGAGTAAGTCCCTCTCTCCTTGCTGAATCGCAAGATGGCGGGCTTGGCATTTCTGTTTCGGCTATCAGGTTTGGCAGACGTCACAAAGTCTTTTTTGGTAAAAAAAGCTTTGCAGGGTTACAGGAAGGGTAGGCGTGTGGCAGATTCCCACCATCCCGTTTCCTTCGCTATGCTGGGAGTACTTTTGGATCATTTGCCTAAGGTTTTCTCAACTTCTTTTGAAACGGCTCTCTTTAGGACTGCTTTCGTTTTGGCTTTTTTCGGGACTCACCGGGTGGGGAAACTGGTCCTTCTACCTGTGTTGGGGGAGGTTTGGCGGATTCGGATGTCACGGTTCATGGAGACAAGGGGGTTATTTACAAAAGGCAAATCCACTTTGCACTGTCAGTGCACTTGAAAGTGCACTGAAAGTGCACATGGAAGTGCAGTCGCTCTAAATCTAAGGGGTAGATCTGAAATGAGTGGAAGCTCTGCTGATTTTATCATCCAATCATGTGCAAGCTAAAATGCTGTTTTTTATTTTCCTTGCATGTCCCCCTCGGATCTACAGCGACTTTACTTCCAAGTGCACTTTTAGTGCACTTTCAAGTGCACTTGCAGTGCAAAGTGGTATGGTCTGACATTGTAGGTAGATCCGCCTGGAGTCTGGCTCGCTCTGTGGATAAGCTCAATAAGGCTAGGATTAAAGTGAACAAAGAGGTGGCTAATTTTTTTGTCAGAAACGGTGCACCATTTGGAGTTAAACGGTGATAACGGGATCTATTTGGGGGGGTGGGGTTTACCTGAATGCCATTAGAATAGATATGTGGTTCCTGAGTCTGCAGGAGGGTATTCAGAGGGCTTTTTGTCTGTGGCGGGCTGCCCAAGTGCGAGGTTTCGCACTTGGGAGTCTGTGGCAGGGATCTCAGGTTTTGAAGGTGGGCATGGTCAAAATTGTCTGTGGAGAATGATGGGTTGGGTCCATCTTTGGTATGGGTACCTTCCTGAATAAGTGACGTCAGTAAGGTGATATCGGTATTGGGGCTGTATCAGGTGGTAATGTGGTAACTAATTGTCCCAGAGTCAGTGTAATTGTGGCTGGGGCCCATGGTATAACAAACGCACCGTGGTTTGCCGCCAAATACCTGAACTTAAGAGAGTCAGTTATTGTACATTAGCAGGGTAAAGTTTTATTTTTCATGGAATGTGATAAAAAGATGTATTTGTTAAATTGTGTTTTGTTAATAAAAGGCTGCTATGGCCGTTTAAATTAATTCTAAAGTGGTTGTGTCTTATTTATATAAGGTGGGTAAGGTGGGAAGTCAGGCATGGTCATGGCAGCCGGTAAGTTAGGAAAAATCAAAAGTGCTAATTTTAAAGGCTTATATGCAAGATATTGCCATAAAAAGTGTTTGGAGACCCGGGTTCTGCCCCAGGAGACATATATCAATGCAAAAAAAAGTCTGCCTGTAAAGTAGCGCATTTTTCCCATGTTTAGAACAGTACCGCAGCAAAATGAGATTTCTAAAGGAAAAAAATGTCATTTAAAATTGCTCACGGCTGTAATGTATTGCCAGATCCTGGCAATATACATAAAAAAATCACTGAAAAAAAAACAGCGTGGGTCCCCCTCCCAAGTTCTCGAGTTCGTGCTGCGTGGGGACTTGGTGTTGGGGTTAATACTTTGACCCGAGTCCAGTCCATGAACAGGACGAGGAGGAGTTCATGGATGAAGAATTAGTTGCGCCAAGCGTTTTCTCTCGGCGAGCACTTGATGAGGCCGTTCCCCCAAAGGACACTCACCCCTGAGAGGAGGGTATTTACCGTATTTATCGGCGTATAACACGCACCGGCGTATAACACGCACCCCAATTTAGGAGGGAATTTTAACCACTTGACGACCGCCTCACGCCGATGTACGTCGGCAAGGTGGCACGGACAGGCAAAATCACGTACATGTACGTGATTTGCCTTCCGCGGGTGGGGGGTCCGATCGGTCCCCCCCCCGGTGCCCGAGGCGGTCGCCATTTCTTCCCGGGCAATGAGAGGTGAGGGGGCGGCCATCCATTGTTGGCCACCCCCTCCCGATCGCTCCCGGCGAATGAAAATGCTTCCTTCCCTCTGTAATGTAAACAGAGGGAAAGGAAGTGATGTCATCTCTCCTTGAGCCGGTCTTTTCGTCGCCGCGCCGAGGAGAGAAGACATCCAAGTAAGTCTGCACAACACTACACATTCAGTAGAACACGCCAGGCACACTTGTCACCCCCCATCACCCCCCGATCACCCCCTGATCACCCCCCTGTACCCACTGTCACTCTGACACCAATAGCATTTTTTTTTTTTTTTGCATTGGTGTCAGTTTGTGTCAGTTAAAAGTTTTAGGGCAGTTAGGTTAGCCCCCTTTAGGTCTAGGGTACCCCCCCTTAGGTCCAGGGTACCCCCCTAACCCCCCCTAATAAAAGTTAACCCCTTGATTACCCCCCGTCACCAGTGTCGCTAAGCGATCGTTTTTCTGATCGCTGTATTAGTGACACAGGTGACGCTAGTTAGGGAGGTAAGTATATAGGTTCGCTGTCAGTGTTTTATAGCGACAGGGACCCCCATATACTACCTGCTAAAGGTTTTAACCCCCTGATTGCCCCCTAGTTAACCCTTTCACCAGCGATCACCGTATAAGTGTTACGGGTGACGCTGGTTAGCTAGTTTGTTTTCTGTAGTTTATTACAGTTTATTACAGTTTATTATAGTTTATTATAGTTTTAGGGCACCCGCCGTTTATTACCCTATAAAGGTTTAACCCCCTAATTGCCCGGCGGTGATAGATTTATAGTTTTTAGGATCTGATAAGGTCTGCGTCGCCCCAGGCAGCGTCAGGTTAGCGCCAGTACAGCTAAAACCCACGCACGCAGCATACACCTCCCTTAGTGCTATAGTATCTGAACGGATCGATATCTGATCCGATCAGATCTATACTCCCCAGCAGTTTAGGGTTCCCTGAAACGCAGTGTTAGCGGGATCAGCCCAGATACCTGCTAGCACCTGCGTTTTGCTCCTCGGCCCAGCCCTGCCCAGCCCACCCAAGTGCAGTATCGATCGATCACTGACACTTACAAAACACTAAGCACACATAACTGCAGCGTTCGCAGAGTCAGGCCTGATCCCTGCGATCGCTAACAGTTTTTTGGTAGCGTTTTGATACAGTCGCCAACAGTCAGGAGCTTTTTTGCCTGTGAGTCTCACTAGTGTACCCCTAAATTTAGAGCCCAAAATGGCAAATAGAAGGTACACTAGTGAAGAGGCCTACACGTTTCTGAGTATGACAGATAGTGAAGAGGAAGTCACTCATCTGTCAAGTTCAGGCTCAGAATACGATCCTGTAGAGGACAGCGGCTCCATGACAGATAGCTCTGACGACAGAGTTGTGGTCCCTGCTAGGGTCAGGCGTACCAGACCCCAATCTTCTTCTGTCCTTGAAGTGCAAGAACCGCAGGGCTCTCGTATGGAGCAGAGCAGTACTAGCGCCGCTACTCCTTCTGGTGAACTGGCAAGCACCAGCGGCCTAGTACACCCTGGTCGTACATCCAGCACTGCAGTATCACGTGGTGACGTGGCGAGTCCCATAAGTGCAGTTCAAGCTGGCGAGGTGGCAAGCACTAGTAGTGTCCCGCTGCCACCAAGAAGACAAAGACAGGCCCGTCGTGCCCATAGTGCCCTTCCTGCTGCATTGGCCAATCCGAATTGGGAACCTTCCACTTCTGCAGCACCCGTACTTCCCCCTTTCACTGGCCAACCCGGAATTCAGGTGGAAACAGTTGACTTTATGCCACTGGATTTTTATTCACTGTTTTTCACCGAAGATCTCTATAGATCTATTGTGGACCAAAGCAATTTATACGCTGGTCAATACATCGCCACTATGCCCCAGTCCACCCTTGCCAGAGATTGGAGACCAATTACGGTCTCCGAATTTAAGACCTTTCTGGGCCTTTCCCTCCTCATGGGGTTGAATAAAAAGAGTAAGTTGCGGTCATATTGGTCCACTGACCCAATTTACCATTCACCCTTGTTCTCTGCTTCCATGGCCAGGGCACGATACGAGCAGATTTTGCGGTTCATGCACTTCAACGACAATGAACTCTGTCGTCCTCGTGGAGACCCTGCATACGATCGGCTCTACAAAATTCGGCCCCTCGTAAACCACTTCAACCAACGTTTTGCAGACTTGTTTACCCCCCATCAAGTTGTCTGCGTTGATGAGTCCCTGATTAAGTTTTCTGGCCGCTTGTCCTTCAAACAGTACCTTCCCAGCAAGCGTGCCAGATACGGGGTCAAGATGTATAAGCTCTGTGACAGGGCCACAGGCTATACATGTAGATTTATGGTTTACGAGGGAAAAGATAGTCACGTAGAGCCGACAAACTGCCCTGACTACATAGGAAGCGCTGGCAAGATAGTGTGGGACTTGGTGTCACCCTTATTCGGAAAGGGGTACCACTTGTACGTGGACAATTATTATACGAGCGTGCCACTTTTTAGTCACTTGTTTGATCAGCAGATTGGAGCATGTGGCACCGTGCGACCTAATCGCCGGGGCTTTCCCCAGCGGCTTGTAGATTCCCGTCTTAGGCTGGGGGAGAGAGCCTGCTTGAAGTATAATAATTTGCTCGCTATGAAGTGGAGGGATAAGAAGAATGTTTTCGTTCTCACCTCCCTTCATGCAGACACGACGACCCAAATTTCTACGGCGACTGGTGTTGTGGAGAAACCCCTCTGTGTCCACGAATACAACCTTAATATGGGAGGGGTGGACCTCAACGACCAGTTGTTGGCGCCGTACTTAGTTGCCCGTAAGGCCAGACGCTGGTACAAAAAAGTGTCTGTATACTTATTTCAATTGGCTTTGCTGAATGCTCATGTGCTATACAGAGCTTCAGGACAGACTGGATCCTTCCTTAAATTCCAGGAAGAGATCGTCAGAGCCCTTCTGTTTCCAGACGGTGCTCTACCTCACCTTCCCCAACCAAATGCAGTAAGCCGGCTGCATGAGCGGCATTTTCCTTATGCCATCCCGAGTACCCCTACCCAACGAGCCCCCCAAAAAAGATGTCGTGTCTGCAGCAAGCGCGGATTTAGGCGTGACACCCGGTCTTATTGTCCCTCCTGTCCTGGCAATCCTGGTCTTTGCATGGGTGAATGCTTTGAACGCTACCATACATTAGTTGAGTATTAGCGTAGGGTTCAGCACTGCACAGACTAGGCACACTAACACAGGGTCTCCCAAGATGCCATTGCATTTTGAGAGACCCAAACCTGGAACAAAAGTTACAAAAGTTAAAAGTTACTAAAAAAAGTGTAAAAAAAAAAAAATAAAAAAAAAATTAAAAAAAATAAAAACACAAAAAAAATATAAAATAAAAAAACCAAAAATAGTTGTTGTTTTATTGTTCTCTCTCTCTCTATTCTCTCTCTATTGTTCTTCTCTTTTTTACTCTATTCTATTCTGCAATGTTTTATTGTTATTATGTTTTACCATGTTTCCTTTTCAGATTTTTCATACTTTACCGTTTACTGTGTTTTGTTGGTAACCATTTTATTGTTTTCAGGTGCGCCATTCAGTTGCAGCGCGGATTTATTTATCTTGACAGCAACAGCGTTTGCTCCCACGATATATAAAGCCGTGACTCCAACGCTGTCGGAGGTGATTTCACCACCACAGTTACATACTTCAGCATATATGCCGAAGCGTGGGGGCAGAAGTGGGTGGAGGAGCGATTTGCTCCTGCCTTTTGCGGGAGGATGCCCCCATGCTTCGGCATATATATATTTTAGGCACAGGTTGCGTTAAATGTTTTATTTTTTACTATTTTTTTTTTTGTATTTGCTTTGCAGGTATGGTAAGTCTTACTGTTATACTGTAATGTTGCTTTGTTTTATTGTTAACCATCATTTGCTTAGCAGGTACGCCATTCAGTTGCAGCGCGGATTTATTTATCTTGACAGCAACAGCGTTTGCTCCCACGATATATAAAGCCGTGACTCCAACGCTGTCGGAGGTGATTTCACCACCACAGTTACATACTTCAGCATATATGCCGAAGCGTGGGGGCAGAAGTGGGTGGAGGAGCGATTTGCTCCTGCCTTTTGCGGGAGGATGCCCCCATGCTTCGGCATATATATATTTTAGGCACAGGTTGCGTTAAATGTTTTATTTTTTACTATTTTTTTTTTTGTATTTGCTTTGCAGGTATGGTAAGTCTTACTGTTATACTGTAATGTTGCTTTGTTTTATTGTTAACCATCATTTGCTTAGCAGGTACGCCATTCAGTTGCAGCGCGGATTTATTTATCTTGACAGCAACAGCGTTTGCTCCCACGATATATAAAGCCGTGACTCCAACGCTGTCGGAGGTGATTTCACCACCACAGTTACATACTTCAGCATATATGCCGAAGCGTGGGGGCAGTAGTGGGTGGAGGAGCGATTTGCTCCTGCCTTTTGCGGGAGGATGCCCCCATGCTTCGGCATATATAAATGGTGCATGTATGCCCATCATTAGAAGTGGGTGGATGAAGGGAGGTATTCTAATGGTGGGCATACCCACCGATCAATATCTTTTTTTCGTTCAGCCCACAGGCTGCATGAAAAAAAAGTTTACAATATATGCCTAACAAGGACCAGCAACGTACTGGTATGTTGCTGGACTTTGAGTGGTTATACCAGAATGATGCCTGCAGGTTTAGGTATCATCTTGGTATCATTCTTTTCAGCCAGCGGTCGGCTTTCATGTAAAAGCAATCCTAGCGGCTAATTAGCCTCTAGACTGCTTTTGCAAGCAGTGGGAGGGAATGCCCCCCCTCCCCCACCGTCTTCCATGTTTTTCTCTGGCTTTCCTGTCCCAACAGGGAACCTGAGAATGCAGCCGGTGATTCAGCCAGCTGACCATAGAGCTGATCAGAGACCAGAATGGCTCCAAACATCTCTATGGCCTAAGAAACCGGAAGCTACGAGCATTTCATGACTTAGATTTCGCCGAATGTAAACAGCGCCATTGGGAAATTGGGAAAGCATTTTATCACACCGATCTTGGTGTGGTCAGATGCTTTGAGGGCAGAGGAGAGATCTAGGGTCTAATAGAGCCCAATTTTTTAAAAAAAGAGTACCTGTCACTACCTATTGCTATCATAGGGGATATTTACATTCCCTGAGATAACAATAAAATTAATTAAAAAAAAATAAAAATGAAAGGAACAGTTTAAAAATAAGATAAAAAAGCAAAAAAATAATAAAGAAAAAAAAAAAAAAAAAAAAAAGCACCCCTGTCCCCCCCTGCTCTCGCGCAAAGGCGAACGCAAGCGTCGGTCTGGCGTCAAATGTAAACAGCAATTGCACCATGCATGTGAGGTATCACCGCGAAGGACAGAACGAGGGCAGTAATTTTAGCAGTAGACCTCCTCTGTAAATCTAAAGTGGTAACCTGTAAAGGCTTTTAAAGGCTTTTAAAAATGTATTTATTTTGTCGCCGCTGCGCGTTTGTGCGCAATTTTAAAGCATGTCATGTTTGGTATCCATGTACTCGGCCTAAGATCATCTTTTTTATTTCATCAAACATTTGGGCAATATAGTGTGTTTTAGTGCATTAAAATTTTAAAAAGTGTGTTTTTTCCCCCAAAAATGCGTTTGAAAAATCGCTGCGCAAATACTGTGTGAAAAAAAAATATGAAACACCCACCATTTTAATCTGTAGGGCATTTGCTTTAAAAAAAATATATAATGTTTGGGGGTTCAAAGTAATTTTCTTGCAAAAAAAAATTATTTTTTTAATGTAATCAAAAAGTGTCAGAAAGGGCTTTGTCTTCAAGTGGTTAGAAGAGTGGGTGATGTGTGACATAAGCTTCTAAATGTTGTGCATAAAATGCCAGGACAGTTCAAACCCCCCCCAAATGACCCCATTTTGGAAAGTAGACACCCCAAGCTATTTGCTGAGAGGCATGTCGAGTCCATGGAATATTTTATATTGTGACACAAGTTGCGGGAAAGAGACAAATTTTTTTTTTTTTTTTTTTTTTTTTGCACAAAGATGTCACTAAATGATATATTGCTCAAACATGCCATGGGAATATGTGAAATTATACCCCAAAATACATTCTGTTGCTTCTCCTGAGTATGGGGATACCACATGTGTGGGACTTTTTGGGAGCCTAGCCGCGCACGGGACCCCGAAAACCAAGCCCCGCCTTCAGGCTTTCTAAGGGCGTAAATTTTTGATTTCACTCTTCACTGCCTAGCACAGTTTCGGAGGCCATGGAATGCCCAGATGGCACAACCCCCCCCCAAATGACCCCATTTTGGAAAATAGACACCCCAAGCTATTTGCTGAGAGGTATAGTGAGTATTTTGCAGACCTCACTTTTTGTCACAAACTTTCGAAAATTGAAAAAAGAAAAAAAAAATACATTTTTCTTGTCTTTCTTCATTTTCAAAAACAAATGAGAGCTGCAAAATACTCACCATGCCTCTCAGCAAATAGCTTGGGGTGTCTACTTTCCAAAATGGGGTCATTTGGGGGGGGTTTTTGCCATCTTGGCATTTTATGGCCTTCAAAACTGTGATAGGTAGTGAGGAGTGGAATCACAACTTAACGCCCTTAGAAATCCTGAAGCCGGTGCTTGGTTTTCGGGGCCCCGTATGCGGCTAGGCTCCCAAAAAGTCCCACACATGTGGTATCCCCATACTCAGGAGAAGCAGCAGAATATATTTTGGGGTGTAATTCCACATATGCCCATGGCATGTTTGAGCAATATATCATTTAGTGACAACTTTGTGCAAAAAAAAAAAAAAAAAAAAAAAAATTGTCACTTTCCCGCAACTTGTGTCAAAAAATAAAATATTCCATGGACTCAACATGCCTCTCAGCAAATAGCTTGGGGTGTCTACTTTCCAAAATGGGGTCATTTGGGGGGGTTTTGTGCCATCTTGGCATTTTATGGCCTTCAAAACTGTGATAGGTAGTGAGGAGTCAAATCACAACATTATGCCCTTGGAAATCCTGAAGGCGGTGCTTGGTTTTCGGGGCCCCGTATGCGGCTAGGCTCCCAAAAAGTCCCACACATGTGGTATCCCCATACTCAGGAGAAGCAGCTAAATGTATTTTGGGGTGCAATTCCACATATGCCCATGGCCTGTGTGAGAAATATATCATTTAGTGACAACTTTGTGCAAAAAAAAAAAAAAATTGTCACTTTCCCGCAACTTGTGTCAAAAAAGAAAGTATTCCATGGACTCAACATGCCTCTCAGCAAATAGCTTGGAGTGTCTACTTTCCAAAATGGGGTCATTTGGGGGGGTTTTGTGCCATCTGGGCATTTTATGGCCTTCAAAACTGTGATAGGTAGTGAGGAATGAAATCAAAAATTTATGCCCTTAGAAATCCTGAAGGCGGTGATTGGTTTTCGGGGCCCCGTACGCGGCTAGGCTCCCAAAAAGTCCTAAACATGTGGTATCCCCATACTCAGGAGAAGCAGCAGAATGTATTTTGGGGTGTAATTCCACATATGCCCATGGCATGTTTGAGCAATATATCATTTAGTGACAACTTTGTGCAAAAAAAAAAAAAAAAAAAAAAAAAGTGTTACTTTCCCGCAACTTGTGTCAAAATATAAAATATTCCATGGACTCAACATGCCTCTCAGCAAATAGTTTGGGGTGTCTACTTTCCAAAATGGGGTCATTTGGGGGGGTTTTGTGCCATCTTGGCATTTTATGGCCTTCAAAACTGTGATAGGTAGTGAGGAGTCAAATCACAACATTATGCCCTTAGAAATCCTGAAGGCGGTGCTTGGTTTTCGGGGCCCCGTATGCGGCTAGGCTCCCAAAAAGTCCCACACATGTGGTATCCCCATACTCAGGAGAAGCAGCTAAATGTATTTTGGGGTGCAATTCCACATATGCCCATGGCCTGTGTGAGAAATATATCATTTAGTGACAACTTTGTGCAAAAAAAAAAAAAATCGTCACTTTCCCGCAACTTGTGTCAAAAAAGAAAGTATTCCATGGACTCAACATGCCTCTCAGCAAATAGCTTGGAGTGTCTACTTTCCAAAATGGGGTCATTTGGGGGGGTTTTGTGCCATCTGGGCATTTTATGGCCTTCAAAACTGTGATAGGTAGTGAGGAATGAAATCAAAAATTTATGCCCTTAGAAATCCTGAAGGCGGTGATTGGTTTTCGGGGCCCCGTACGTGGCTAGGCTCCCAAAAAGTCCCACACATGTGGTATCCCCATACTCAGGAGAAGCAGCTGAATGTATTTTGGGGTGCAATTCCACATAGGCCCATGGCCTGTGTGAGCAATATATCATTTAGTGACAACTTTTTGTAAATATTTTTTTTTTTTTTTTTTTTTGTCATTATTCAATCACTTGGGACAAAAAAAATAAATATTCAATGGGTTCTACATGCCTCTCAGCAATTTCCTTGGGGTGTCTACTTTCCAAAATGGGGTCATTTGGGGGGGTTTTGTACTGCCCTGCCATTTTAGCACCTCATGAAATGACATAGGCAGTCATAAACTAAAAGCTGTGTAAATTCCAGAAAATGTACCCTAGTTTGTAGACGCTATAACTTTTGCGCAAACCAATAAATATACGCTTATTAACTTTTTTTTTACCAAAGACATGTGGCCGAATAAATTTTGGCCTAAATGTATGACTAAAATTGAGTTTATTGGATTTTTTTTATAACAAAAAGTAGAAAATATCATTTTTTTTCAAAATTTTCGGTCTTTTTCCGTTTATAGCGCAAAAAATAAAAACGGCAGAGGTGATCAAATACCATCAAAAGAAAGCTCTATTTGTGGGAAGAAAAGGACGCAAATTTCGTTTGGGTACAGCATTGCATGACTGCGCAATTAGCAGTTAAAGCGACGCAGTGCCAAATTGGAAAAAGACCTCTGGTCCTTAGGCAGCATAATGGTCCGGGGCTCAAGTGGTTAAGGAAAAAAAAACTTTTAGGAGGGAAGTTGAAGGGAAAAAAAACTTACATTTAAACGCCCATCATTGCAGCCTTGTCAGTGCAGCCTTGTCAGTGCAGCCTTGTCAGTGCAGCCATGTCAGTGCAGCCTTGTCAGTGCAGCCTTGTCAGTGCAGCCTTGTCAGTGCAGCCATGTCAGTGCAGACTTCCCCAGTGCAGACTTCCCCAGTGCAGCTTTACCCAGTGCAGCCTTCCCCAGTGCAGTCTTCCCCATTGCAGCTTTCCCCAGTGCAGCCTTCCCCCAGTGATCCCAGCCATTCTGGGCTTCAAAATCGCCGATCGCGATTTGAAAATGGCGCCGAAATACACAGTGCCGGTCCTCGGCTCTTTCCGGCGGCTGTCGTTCATTTTCGGCTCCACTCGTAGTCCCGAGCGGAGCTATCCGAACCTAGCCGAGTAGGTTCGGATAGCTCCGCTCGGGACTACGAGTGGAGCCGAAAATGAACGACAGCCGCCGGAAAGAGCTGAGGACCGGCTCTGTGTATTTCGGCGCCGGCGGCGCCATTTTCAAATCGCGATCGGCGATTTTGAAAATATGACAGGTCGGATCGCATGGGGATCGGCGTATAACACGCACCTGCGACTTTCCCCTGATTTTAAGGGGAAAAAAGTGCGTGTTATACGCCGATAAATACGGTAATTACCGGCTGGCCAGAGCAAGAAGAGTTGTGGAGAATGCCTTTGGGATTCTGGCCAGCCGGTTCCGTTTGTTCCTCTCAGCCATAAATCTGGCGGACTATAAAATAAATCATGTGATAATGGCTTGCTGCATTCTCCATAATTATTTGAGAAGACATTCTGCTACATGTATGACCTCTGTTGGGCCTGAGGCTGGACTTGTAGTTGACCAAACACTCACAGGCCTGGATTTGGTCGTATTGGCTTGGCCTTTCAAACCACACATCAAGTGCATGACCGATATGTTAATTATTTTAATGGTCGGGGGGCCATTGCTATTCAACAAAAACAATGAAAATACATTTTGGCTAAAATATCTTGTTTTTATTCTTGTTT
This sequence comes from Lithobates clamitans, assembly GCA_037952925.1. NCBI lineage: Eukaryota > Metazoa > Chordata > Amphibia > Anura > Ranidae > Lithobates > Lithobates clamitans. Next base: position 1,348,827 of record JBBGZY010001537.1, read on the forward strand.
GCATTTAGTTTTGTCTGTCTCCTAGTGCACTTGTAGTGGCAAGTGCATTTCCCTTTAGTTAATAAGGCCCTTTGTCACTGTAACCACACAAAAATTAGCACAACAATTTATTGATAAATAATCAGCCACACACATTGTAGTAGTAAAAACATTTTACTGTGTGCACATTGAAAGGTGCATTTTTTGGAAACGTGTTTTTTTTTTTTTTTTTATAGACCTTGTTTACAAAATTACAATTAACAACAGTGTTTTTAAAAACATACCAAAAAAAAAAGAACTTACAAAGTTCAACATGTTAATAACGGTGCTGGTGATGTCACCCTTGTAAAGCCTAAAATTTGCAGATGCTCAAAATTGGGTATTAAAAAAGGTTCAAGTCAACATGTGCATCATGGGGGAGCAATGTACGTGTTTTGTGTGTGCAATCCCTTTGTTCCTCTCACAAACGAACATTTTTATGATGAAGGGGTTGCAAACACAAAACAAGTACATTGATATCCCCTGATGGAAGATAGCACATGATGACACACCATGTGCATCTGCAAATTGTTTGATTTTTTTTTTATAAAACTTACAAAATTTAAGAAAAACAAACTTGACAATGAAATGAAGAACATGATTGATGTTTTTAGGCAAAACGTTATTATTATCTGCCCAAAACATCAATCATGTTCTTCATTTCCTGTTGCATGGTGTCCAGCCGATTCCTCATGCTGTCAATTTGGTCACGCATTCGATCAATTTGGCCATTCCACAACATTATCTGGACAATAAGTCATTGTGCACTGTCTGTGCTAAATGGCTCTGCCGCTTGACCTTCCACAACCAGAACCTCACCTAAAATGTGTGGATAAAAAAATGGGTTAAAATATGCACGCCTAAATAGATTACCTTAAGCTGGGGTGTCAGTCACTCACTTGGTGGGGTTGAAATCTCGCACACTTCCTCCACCTCTCCTTCCTCCAGCTCGTCGGGTGGGCGTGGTCTTGGGCTGGGGCTTGGGGTATATTCAGCTTCAGGCTGGTGACTTGGGGGGGTCATGGGATCCTTGGACTGTTGTCTGAGTCTTTTCTCCCCTATGATAATTAAACGAAAGGTATAGTTAAAACACAGTGATATTTCTTTTTTTTAAAATTAATATGAAACATTGGTTATGAATTGGGGACAATTGACATTTTTTGGCCACAAAAATTTAGAAGACAGGATGAAAATTCCCTCTGAACAACAATTATAAACAATACACATTTTCATGCAAGTTTCACAGATGCAGACACCTCAATGATCTCCTATGTGTATTACCCCTCAAAAATGTCTTTATGGTCACATAGTACACTATAGTGCTCGTGAGTCCAGATGTGGAAACAGCTGCTGTGTCCTGTCCTTACATTACACTGAATCATTTTTGAAGAAGCATTATATTTTCAAACACATCTACACCACATCACCACATTTTTGAAATACGACAAATTCTCAAGACCTAAATGTATGTCCAAAACTGTACCATCGTTTTTGGCGAAAAAAATACGTAATTTTCTTAGTATCATATGTATTTTACAAAGAACGGTCTTTACGAACGATGCTGTATAAGCGAAATAAATATGGATCAGCATGCAAGTTAAGTATCTCAATAGGAACACACAACAAGTACTTACTTTTTTTAAGCAGCTTCTTTATTCACCAATATTGTTCCGGCTCTCTACTTTTGATGTCAGACCACCACTTCCTCAATTGTTCTTTAGACCGTTTAGTGCCAAATTTTGCTTCTAGAGCGGTGACAACTGAGGCCATTATTTTGTCCTTCCGCATATTCGGTCGTGGGTACGGTCCTTTTTTCCCATCGTAGTCCTCCCTTCTCAATATGGACACCATCTCCACCATCTCTTCAAAAGCCATGTTGGTGGCCTTATATCTCCTCCTGGATGTGGATGGTTGTGGCTCCGGGCTTTCCTCCGCGCTAGTTGCAGATGATCTCTCCGCCATCTTTCTCTATATACTCCCACTGTGCAACGAATAGTGAAGGGGTGGGGACAAATCGAACTAAAGAACGTCAGGGGTGGGCGATGCAGGTGGAGCATGACACATGCGCAGTGTATATAAAGCTATTACGATGGCCTACGTATGTCCGTGCGGAAGTAGCGAGCGTCAGAAACGAAGGTAAGATTAAACGTGGGTGTGTGTGTGTGTGTTTGTTGAATGTGTTTTGTGTGTGTGTGTATATTTGTGCCCTAGATTCTGCCAAAAATAATCCTGGAAGTTCTGACTGACATTACAGTTTTTCTCTTGTGTCTTATCTTTCAGCAAAAATGAATCCCTTTAAGGAGGCTGATTTTTTGTCAAGATTCATTGATTTGTATCAGGAAAACAAAAACCTATGGGAGGTCAAACACCCATTATATTTCAATAGAGATGTAAGGAAGGCAACACTGGGCACATTTTTGGAATTTGTGAAGACTCGAGTCCACCAGGCAGACCTCAAGTTTGTGGACAAGAAAATTGGTATCTTGCGCAACATGTACAAGCGGGAACACAATAAGATCAAGGAGTAGCTCAGATCCGGAGCAGCAGCCGACCAGGTTTATGTACCCAAGCTGAGGTACTACCAAAAAATGCGATTCCTGGATGACCAGACAGAAGCCAGGCAATCGCTTTCGACCCTTCCCCCCACCCTTCCCTCCAGCCTTCCCTCCACCTCCACCCCAGCTGAGGAGTCCCAGGAAGAACTGGGCCCTTTCATCCTTGATGAAGTGGATGCGCCCAGCTTCAGCCAGGTATCCTTTTTTGTTGAATTTGTGTAAATATTAATGATGTAAACGTCTCAAATTTTTAAGTGCTTCATAAAAAATGACTTCATCACAAATATTAATATGTAGACATATCACTAGACAGTAGTGGCCAAAAATATACTGCTGCATAGGTGTGCGCAGCCTCTTGCATTAGGGTATGCACCCAAAGCTCAAATACATATGCATGTGTATATGTACTGATGGTGTCAGTAGGGCAGTAGACAGTGTCAGTAGTTTTAATTTTATTATTTTTAAATTATTTAATTTTTAACATTTTTTTTTGGGATGAAATATCAGTGGTCTAAACAGGGGGGAATATGCACCACACAAGGTGATTAGGGTGTGCCCAGGCACACCTGGCACACCCTGTGCGCATGCCTGTGTACTTCAGATATTGGTGAGCAGCTGGAATAATGGTGGGGGAAAATAGATAGCCTTTACTATTTGTTTAGAATTATATTTGCAAGTCATGAGCTGAAAATTGTGTGTGATTGCGTAACCCAAAATTACAACTATGTCCCTTTTTTTACCCAGGATGACCTCAGCCAGTAGGAGGCCTTGCCCAGTGGGAGAGAGGAGGAGGCCTTGCCCAGTGGGACAGAGGAGGAGGCTGTGGCTGGGCCCAGTAGAAGCCGCACGGAGTGTCAGGTGCCTCCCCTCCGTATTACCACCAAAAGGCCCAGAAAAATGACCCAAACCGAGGAGGAATCACTAGCCCTCATTCGTGAAGCGAGCAAAATCATAAGCACACCACCCAATGCAGAAGAGGTGTATGGGACATATATGGCCAGCAGATTGCTGGAACTGGAAAAGGGGCCACGCCTCCTCTGTGAGGGTTTGATTTTTCAGGCCTATCGAAAGGGCTTGAGAGGGGAGCTTACTGCTAAAACACATCTAGCAGATGAAGCCACTCCTCCTCCTCCTCCTGCCCCAAATACACCACCAGAGGCACAGCCTCCAAGGAAGGCTGCAGAGAAGCGTGGAGGGAAGGCTGCAGATAAGCGTGCAGGGAAGGCTCCACGGAAGAGTCGAAAGTGATTGCCTGGCTTCTGTCTGGTCTGACTGTGCTCCCTGTGCTCCCTAGTCACAAGATACCAATTTTCTTGTCCTAAAACTTAATGTGTGTCCTGGGGGACGAAAGGCTTCACAGATTCCAAAAGTGTCTCCAGTGTTGCCTTCCTCATTTTTTTCCCCAAAATAAATGGATTTTTTATTTACCATACATTATTCACTATGTGTTTTGATTCCAAAACGACATTTGGTTTGGGAGTAGGCAGGTACAGGTCAAAAAGACTATGTGTGTTTTTTCCAAAAGGCTAAATCATTTAGAAAATCAAGTGTAAAGTACTAGTGAAAAGTGCACTTGATAAATTGCACTGCAAGTGCACTTGCTGTAAGTGCAGTTGCTGTAAATCTTAGGGGAAGAGCTGAAATGAGCGGAAGCTCTGCTGATTTTATCATACAATCATGTGCAAGAAAAAGGTTTTTTTTTTCTTTTTGTGGTTCCTTGCATGTGCCCCTCGGATCCACAGCAAATGCACTTCAAAATGCTCTTTCTGTGCTATTTCCAAGTACAATTTACACTTGTAGTGAAAAATGAATTTGCCTTTGGAAAATAAACCCCCCTATGTCTAATTAACAAGGGACACCAACCTCATTAAGGTTCATTAAAACAACACAAAATATTAAGGTTATTGTGGTAACTTGAAACTCCAAAACTAAAAAAAAAAAAAAAAAAAACATTTTGTATAATTTAGCACACATTGTAAAATAGATAGTGTTTATATCTAAAAAAAAGAAAGATGAGTCCAAAATCTAATTTAATACTTTATTTATGGAGATCTGGCTTTTTAAAAATATCATATTAGTCATGGCATGAGGATAAATCATGAAGAAAGTAGTTTGTGAGAACTCTGTGTGAATATAAAGCAGCAAAACAACTTCATTCCTCTCGCATTATAAAGAAAAAAAAAGCGCTATATTAAAAGATCACAGAAGAGGAATGTGCTAGCTTCAATACGAAGGCTAGTTTTACCAGACCGAGCGCTTCCGTCTTGTACTTACTTCAGAGCATGCGTGAGTTTTGGTCCGTCGGACTAGCACACAGACGACAGGTTTGTCCGCTAGAAAGCAGAGTCCGTCGGATAGATTTGAAACATGTTTCAATTCTAAGTCCGTCCGACTTTTGAGAAAACAAAGTCCGCTGGAGCCCACACATGATCGAATTGTCCGACGAAATCCGGTACGCCGGACCAAGTCTGCCGTAAAGTTCGCTCGTGTGTATGCGGCATTACAGTTACTCTTGTTGGGCATAGGAACGGTCCCTGCTGTTAAATATTATTTCAAAAATTGTAATTACATACCCCTGCTAAACAGGGGCAGAACCATTGGGCCTTAGGTGTTGGAGGTGCCAGAACACAGTAACCACTCACAGTTACTCTTGTTGGGCGCAGGAACAGGCTCTGCTGTTAAATATTATATCAAAAAAATTAAATACATGCCCCTGTTAAACAGAGGGAAGAAAAATTGGGCCCTAGGTGTTGGTGGTGCCAGAACACGGTAACCCCTCACATTTATTCTTGTTGGGCGCAGGAACGGGCCCTGCTGTTATATATAATTTTTCAAAATTGTAATTACATGTCCCTGTTAAACAGGGGCAGAAAAATTGGGCCTATCAATGGAGTCTGTGGACAGGCACACTCTTTGATCCATTACAAACCCTCCAGAAGCACTGAATGTGCGTTCAGAAAGCACACTGGATGCAGGACAGGCCAGTAGCTCAGTTGTATTTTGAGCAAGTTCTGGCCAGTGGTCCATCCTCAAGACTTAGTAACCCAGTGGATGCTCTGTTGGAAAGGTCTCCAAGTCTGCTCTTGCCCCTAGATATTCCTGCACCATATAATGCAGATGCTGGCGATGGTTGCTGGAACCTTGTCCCTGAGGACTGAAAAATTGTTTGAAGGCATCGGTCAGCCGGCCACCTTCTCCATCGCTCTTCCTCTGACTGAACAAAGCCTCAGAAACACGTTGTCCAGCATCAGGAAATGGTTACCTCCCAGGGTCTGGAAATGCATTAAACACTTTTCTTCAAGGCCTCCTGAAGATGTTTCATCCTCTGCTCCCTCTGCGAAGGCAGGATGAGTTCTGCAACCTTACCCTTGTATCGTGGATTAAGAAAGGTTGCCAGCCAGTAATGATCCCTCTCCTAAATACCACGATTCCTAGGGTTCTTTCGTAGGCTTTGCAGAATCAGGGAGGCCATGCAGCGTAAGTTTGCAGAGGCATTCGATTCTGAGTCCGTTGGGTCACTAAGGATCACATTATCTGTAACTACCTCCTCCCAGCCTTGTACAACTCCTTGGGTTTCTGGGGACTGAAAACCATCCCTTGAAGACTGCTACATGTTATTCTCGACATCCATGCTGACACAATCCACATCCTCCTCTACTCCTCCTCTTCTTCTTCCTGTGTGTTTGCCGGACCCGCAGGAATGCTATCTGGATAAAGGGAGCCTTGAGAGTAAAGGAAGTCCTCCTCTTCCTCCCAATGTTCTGCCTCAAGTGCCCTGTCCATGGTTCCACGCAGCGTGTGATCCCACAGGAAGACTAGAGGGACAGTGGGGTTGATTTACTAAAGGCAAATTCACTTTGCAATACAAGTGCACTTGGAAGTGCAGGTGCTTTAGATCTGAAATGAGGGGAAGCTCTGCTGATTTTATCATCTAATCAAGTACAAGCAAAAATGCCGTTTTTTATTTTCCTTGCATGTCCCCCTCAGATCTACAGTGACTGCACTTCCAAGTGCACTTGCAGTGCAAAGTGGATTTTCCTTTAGTAAATAAACCCCAGTGTCACTGATGAATGCATTGTCGCTGCTCACCATCCTTGTGGCCTCCTTAAATGGTGACAGGACAGTGCATTCATCTTTGATCAGTAGCCACTGGCGTGGCGAAAAGAAGTCAAGTTCCCCTGACCCTGTCCTGGTGCCCTACTCTCACGGGTACTCGTTGATGGCCCTCTGCTGTGTATGCAGCCGCTGCAGCATTGCCAACATTGAGTTCCTCCTGGTGGGCATGTAACAAAGAAGGTGGTTGATGGGCAGGTTGCATTCCTTTTGAATGTCAGCCAGCCAAGCCCTGGCATTGTAAGACCACGGGGTACGTGGTCAAGAAACACGGCACCACCAAATTCAGGACGTGTGCCAAACATGGAACATGGGTCAAGTGTCCCTGTCGGAGGGCGGAGAGAAGGTTGGTGCCATTGTTGCATAAAACCATTCCTGGATGAAGCTGGCGTGGCGACAACCACCTCTGAGCCTGCCCCTGCAGAGCTGACAGCTGACATATATATATGAATACACCGCCTGAACTGTATTATATAATGTACACCACCGAATGAACTGTGTACAGTGGGGAAGGAAAGTATTCAGACCCCCTTAAATTTTTTACTCTTTGTTATATTGCAGCCATTTGCTAAAATCATTTAAGTTCATTTTTTTTCCTCATTAATGTACACACAACACCCCACATTGACAGAAAAACATAGAACTGTTGACATTTTTGCAGATTTATTAAAAAAGAAAAACTGAAATATCACATGGTCCTAAGTATTCAGACCCTTTGCTGTGACACTCATATATTTAACTCAGGTGCTGTCCATTTCTTCTGATGATCCTTGAGATGGTTCAACACCTTCATTTGAGTTCAGCTGTGTTTGATTATACTGATTGGACTTGATTAGGAAAGCCACACACCTGTCTATATAAGACCTTACAGCTCACAGTGCATGTCAGAGCAGATGAGAATCATGAGTTTAAAGGAACTGCCTGAAGAGCTCAGAGACAGAATTGTGGCAAGGCACAGATCTGGCCAAGGTTACAAAAAAAATTCTGCTGGACTTAAGGTTCCTAAGAGCACAGTGGCCTCCATAATACTTAAATGGAAGACATTTGGGATGACCAGAACCCTTCCTGGAGCAGGCCGTCCGGCCAAACTGAGCCATTGGGGAGAAGAGCTTTGGTGAGAGAGGTAAAGAAGAACCCAAAGATCACTGTGGCTGAGCTCCAGAGATGCAGTCGGGAGATGGGAGAAAGTTGTAGAAAGTCAACCATCACTGCAGCCCTCCACCACCAGTCGGGCCTTTATGGCAGAGTGCCTCGACGGAAGCCTCTCCTCTGTGCAAGACACATGAAAGCCTGCATAGAGTTTGCTAAAAAAACACCTGAAGGACTCCAAGATGGTGAGAAATAAGATTCTTTGGTCTGATGAGACCAAGATATAACTTTTTGGCCTTTATTCTAAGCGGTATGTGTGGAGAAAACCAGGCACTGCTCATCACCTGTCCAATACAGTCACAACAGTGAAGCATGGTGGTGGCAGCATCATGCTGTGGGGGTGTTTTTCAGCTGCAGGGACAGGACGACTGGTTGCAATTGAGGGAAAGATGAATGCGGCCAATGACAGGGATATCCTGGACAAAAACCTTCTCCAGAGTGCTCAGGACCTCAGACTGGGCCGAAGGTTTACCTTCCAACAAGACAATGACCCTAAGTAAACAGCTAAAATAACGAAGGAGTGGCTTCACAACAACTCAGTGACTGTTCTTGAATGGCCCAGCCAGAGTCCTGACTTAAACCCAATTGAGCATCTCTGAAGAGACCTAAAATTGGCTGTCCACCAACATTTACCATCCAACCTGACAGAACTGGAGAGGATCTGCAAGGAGGAATGGCAGAGCATCCCCAAATCCAGGTGTGAAAAACATGTTGCATCTTTCCCAAAAAGACTCATGGCTGTATTAGATCAAAAGGGTGCTTCTACTAAATACTGAGCAAAGGGTCTGAATACTTAGGACCATGTGATATTTCAGTTTTTCTTTTTTAATAAATCTGCAAAAATGTCAAAAATTCTGTGTTTTTCTGTCAATATGGGGTGCTGTGTGTACATTAACCACTTAAGGACCAGCCTCGTTTTGGATTTTAGGTGTTTACATGTTTAAAACAGGTTTTTCTGCTAGAAAATTACTTAGAACCCCCAAACATTATATATGGTTTTTCTTCTAACACCCTAGAGAATAAAATGGCGGTCATTGCAATAATTTTTTTTTGCACCGTATTTGCGCAGCGGTCTTAAAAGCGCACTTTTTTTGGAAAAAATTCACTTTTTTTGAATAAAAAAATAAGACAACAGTAAAGTTAGCCCAATTTTTTTTTATATTGTGAAATATAATGTTACGCCAAGTAAATTTATACCCAACATGTCACGCTTGAAAATTGCGCCCGCTCGTGGAATGGCGTAAAACTTTTACCCTCAAAAATCTCCATAGGCGACGTTTAAAAAAATCTACAGGTTGCAAATTTTGTGGTACAGAGGAGGTCTAGGGCTAGAATTATTGCTCTCACTCTACTGGTCGCTTCGATACTTCACATGTGTGGTTTGACCACCGTTTTCATATGCGGGCGCTACTCGCGTATGCGTTCGCCTCTGCGCACAAGCTCGTCGGGACAGGGGGGTTTTAAACATTTTTTTTTATTATTATTATTTATTTTACAATATTTTATTTATTTTTACACTGTTTTTTTAAAAAAAATGGTGTCACTTTTTTTCATATTACAAGGAATGTAAACATCCCTTGTAATAGAAAAAAGCATGGCAGGACCTCTTAAATATGAGATCTGGGGTCAAAAACACCTCAGATCTCATATTTACACTAAAATGCAATAAAAAAAAATAAAAAAAAATTTAGAAAAATGACATTTGAAAAAAATGTGCCTTTAAGAGGCGTGGACGGAAGTGACGCTTTGACGTCGCTTCCGTCCAGCAGTGTCATGGAGACGAGTGAGCGCCATCTTGGCCTCACTCGTCTCCAGACAAACCACGGAGCAGGACGCGATCGCCTCCACCGCTACCGACGGCTCCGGTAAGCGGCGGAGGGCACCGGATCGCGGCGGGAGGGGGGGCCCCTCTCCCGCCACCGATAAAAGTGATCTTGCGGCGAATCCGCCGCAGGGACCACTTTTATCTGAAAGCCGGCCGCCGCACGAAAACGGGGATACCGGGGTTATGGCTGCCATAACAACGATATCCCCGTTCAAAGTTTGGACGTACATCGTCGTGCGGTGGTCTTAAGTAATTAAAAAGGCTTTATTTAAAACTAATTAAAAACAAATAATTCCCACAAAGGGGACAGCCTAAAAAGCACACTACAGCATATGGTAGATAGCGATACACAGGGAGCGATCAGCGCTCTCAGCGTGCGTCTCAACTGCTCTCCAAGCTCCCTGTTTACTACCGGGTATGACATAAGTGCGTTTCGTCATTGACGCCTTTGACCACGTCGATGAGGAAACGCATAAGTCAGAGCTACGCACTTATGTCATACCCGGTAGTAAACAGGGAGCTTGGTGCGCAGTTGAGACTCACGCTGAGAGCGCTGATTACTCCCTATGTGTCGCTATCTACCATATGCTGTAGTGTGCTTTCTAGGCTGTCCCCTTTGTGGAAATTATTTGTTTTTAATTAGTTTTAAATAAAGCCTTTTTAATTACTACACTATGGGAGCCCTGTCTTTTCCTATGAGGATGTGATCAGAAGGAGACGGTGCAACGTCTCCCGGATACGGTGCTGGAGGCTGTGGTGAATAGAGGACCCATGCGGACGCTCTGAGCGGATAGAGGAGGCCATCTACCTTTACTGATACGTGCCTGTCACCCCTGCAGGGGTACCAAGAGCCGGTGAGTGGGGACCCTTAAGGGGGATCACAGAAGTCACTGGATTTTGATGAAGCACAAGAGTCACATTCCTGTATGCAGGGCCGGATTTTCCACAAGGCCACCGAGGCGTGGCAAGTGACATCCCCATCTGGTGGCAGGGAGCATGGCAAGTGACATCCCCATCTGGTGGCAGGCAGCATGGCAAGTGACATCCCCATCTGGTGGCAGGCATAGTGACAAGTGACATCCCCATCTGGTGGCAGGCAGCGTGGCAAGTGACATCCCCATCTGGTGGCAGGCAGCGTGGCAAGTGACATCCCCATCTGGTGGCAGGCAGCATGGCAAGTGACATCCCCATCTGGTGGCAAGTGACATCCCCATCTGGTGGCAGGCATGGTGGCAAGTGACAAGAGATGGTGGCAAGTGACACGCTCAGGGCTCCCAATGATTCTGCATTATGGTGAGTTGAACTATTTCAGTTTATATTACAATGTAATGATAGAAATAATGTGTTTCAATTATCCTGACACCATACCAACCATGGTGCCGGGGATGATTGAAGCGCTAACACCAGCCATTGCCTTGAAAATTTGCCTGCGAAAAATCCTTACCCCTCGCGCGCTTACCCTGAAGTATTTTTAGTCTGTACAATTAAAGCCAGTTATTTTCAGTGTTCTCGTGTATGGAGATATGTTTTTAATTGATCTATTGTAGAAGTCATCGATAAAGGACATGGTATGTGTGTGTGTGTGGGGGTGGGAGGGCGGCATTGAAGGACCCGGCCTTGGGGCGGCAAAGGGAGTAAATCCGGGCCTGCCTGTATGAACTTTTTTGCCATTTTAGAGCTTCAATTTATTATTTTTTATACTTTTCATTTTTTATATTTTTCATTTTTATTTTTTATTTTTTACCTCTCTCTTTTTTCATATTGCAACCTACAACATCCACCCTTATCAGTTTAGGGAGCGCCAATTACCCCTTATTCTTTTCTTTCTTCTACATGTTATCAGCATAGCTAGCCAATCTGTCACTTTAAATTACAGTCTCTTAGGAGTCTTTGTAATTGAATTAGAAAGTGCCACAGGAGCCAAGTAATCTTGGAGGATACATGAGCTAAGATGATATTTTACCTCTGTAAATTACAAGCACAACAACAATTATGCTTGCAAGGTTTGTGAATTTCCATGGTAGCCATTTGTCCTTGGTTTGTTAAAGCAGTGAAATGTACAAGGATACACAATAGAATAAAGACATGAATATAGTGGAGAACTTCCAACTACAACCCTTGTGAGCAGCTGGCAGTCCAGAATTTGGAGGAACAATTGAAGTCAGCATTCAAATGGCTCTTATCTCAAATTGTTGCTTGTAACATTTTATGGTATATAAAGGGATGGCAGGCATGGATAACCTTAGCCTGTTGCTCAGCCATCTGCATCACAGAAGATGGTATTCACACACAGCTTGAACACTAAAGATTGCCCATTTCTGGTTTAATGTTTAATGACTGGCAGTTAACTCTTTTTCCAACTGAGCCTGGCTTTTATGTAGCAGTATGTCTCTTTTCTAGTGCCAGACATAGCAGCAATGCCATATTGTTTGCCTGAGAGACGTATGCAAGCCCATTGACAAAAACAGCACAAGAACAGTGCTGCATTTTCACAAGATTGCTAAATTTTTTTTTTAAATGCTATCAACATATGCACCCTCCAATATAGTGAGTTACTACTGTGCTAGAATATTAGGGGTCAATGAGCTGGGCAGCTGCATGCATTCAAAGGGGCAGGGATGCTTGTGACATGATTGGCCCAGTATAGTCACATGGTCATTTTAGATCAATGACATTGACCTAATATGGCCATGTGGTCATATTTGTGTACGTCATCTGCAGTGTAAGGAATCTCCCACCCGCAGCTCATTGGCCCAGCAATGACAGCTAACTTATAGGTTTGGACCAAACCCGGCTTGGACTGTACCCAAGCTATTAACTGATTAATGATTAAAATTCATTAATATTTGTCATAAGCAACTTATTTTATAGATAGATATGCACATGTGCATGGATCACATTTACATAGCCAAGAGCCAAAGACCACTGTATCACCACACATACATGTATCTGACATTTTAGTGTGATTGCCATACTGGTCAGAGATGCGTGCAGCTGGAAAATCGATGTAATCCAGCCTTTTTCAAACAGGGTGCCCAGGCAGCCAGGGGTGACTTCAGGTGTGCCTTGGCAAAATGCCTAAAAATTGCCCAAAAAATGTATACAAGCCAGTAGGTGGATGAAGCCTGCCTTTTAGTTACACAAACCCACAAGTTTTCATTGTGCACCATTACAACATTCTAGCCCCTATTATCCTAACAAATAATGATGTCATTGGTTGATAAGGAGAACATCAAGTGCCTGCACAGCATCTTTAGTTGCCCCTCCCCACTCCTCTCCATCAGCACTGAGGTCATATTACTGAGTGAGTGAGAGAAACTGAAGAAGAGAAACATCGGAATACTAAGTCAGTACCAGCGTGCAAAGATTTATTTGCTTTGGAAAAAAAAAATCACCTCTAATCTTGAGTGGTCTATGTGTGTGGATGATGCTGCATTATAAACACCTATTAGAATAGTTTTTTACATTTTTGAATAGGGTGCCTGGAGACTGTCCATAATTTTGAAGGGTGCTTTGACTAAAAGAAAAGGTTACTAATGTAAGCGTCAAAGCACACATAATGACAGGTACATAATATAGAAGTTTATGGAGGAGCAGGAAATACCACTCATGCATGCCCCATATGGCCTCATAAAATACAGCAGCCAGCATGCACATGCACAGGGAGACTTCCAGATTTCCCAATGTTTAGAATATATAGCAGCTTTAATATGAATTATTGCAAAATTTATAGCCCACTTGGCTTAAAGTGATAGTAAAGCCATGTGTTTTTTATCATTATTATTTAAAATAACAAACATTTCCTACTTACCTGCTCTGTGCAATAGTTTTGCACAGAGCAGCCCCGATCCTTCTCTTCTTGGGTCCCCCATTGGTGCATCCCCCTGCCGAGTGCCTCCATAGCAAGTCGCTTGCTATGGGGGCACTCATCCATGCTTGCTCCATAAGACACAGAGCGGGGCCCACCCCTGCCACCTAGTCACTGACTTTGATTGACAATGGCTCCGGCTGCTGTATATGAGCCAATGAGGAGGGACAGAGCCAAGACAGTTCTCATGCATATCGTTGGATCGAGATAAGGCTCAGATATGTATTTAGGGGGGCTGTAGGGGGAGCTGTATGCAGAAGGTTTTTTTACCTTACCTCATAGAATGCAGTAAGGTTAAAAATAAAAAAAACTTCTGCCTTTACAACCAATTTAACACATTTCATGGTAAAAACAACGTTGAAGCACAGGCATCTTGTAGTGTCTGCAAACCCTTGTGTTAGTCTTCAAATAGATCTCTATGTGTCTGTGGATCCTAGCCAAAGGCTCTATAGGGGTCCGAACTTGTGACAAATTAGAATTAAGCATCTCAAAAAAAGTGAGTACACCCTTACATTTTTGTAAATATTTAAAATGTTTTATTATATCTTTTCAGGAGACAACACTGAAGAAATGACACTTTGCTACAATGTAAAGTAGTGAGTGTACAGCTTGTATAACAGTGTAAATTTGCTGTCCCCTCAAAATAACTCAACACACAGCCATTAATTTCTAAACCACTGGCAACAAAGGTGAGTATACCTCTAAGTGAAAATATCCAAATTGGGCCCAAAGTGTCAATATTTTGTGTGGCCACCATTATTTTCCAACACTGCCTTAACCCTCTTGGGCATGCAGTTCACCAGAGCTTCACAGGTTGCCACTTATGCAGCAGCCCCAGACTATGGGGGAGATTTACTAAAACTGGTGCACTGAGAATCTGGTGCAGCAGTGCATTGTAACCAATCAGCTTCTAACCTCAGCTTGTTCACTTAAGTTTTGGCAATAAAACCTGAAAGATGATTGGATTCTATGCAGGGTTGCACCACATTTTGCACTCTCTAGATTTAGTAAATAACCCCCTATGACACTACCACCACCATGCTTGACTGTAGGCAAGACATACTTTTCTTCGTACTCCTCACCTGGTTGCCGCCACACACGCTTGACATCATCTGAACCAAATAAGTTTATCTTGGTCTCATTAGACCACAGGACATGGTTCCAGTAATCCATGTTCTTAGTCTGCTTGTCTTCAGCAAACTGTTTGCGGGCTTTCTTCCTTCTGGGACAAGAGCCATGCAGACCAATTTGATGCAGAGTGCGGTGTGTGGTCTGAGCACTGACAGGCTGACCCCCCACCCCTTCAACCTCTGCAGCAATGCTGGCAGCACTCATACATCTATTTCCCAAAGACAACCTCTGGATATGATGCTGAACGTGTGCACTCAACTTCTTTGGCGAGGCCTGTTCTGAGTGGAACCTGTACTGTTAAACCACTGTATGGTCTTGGCGACCATGCTGCAGCTCAGTTTCAGGGTCTTGGCAATCTTCTTATAGCCTAGGCCATCTTCATGTAGAGCAACAATTCTTTTTTTCAGATCCACAGAGAGTTCTTTGCCATGAGGTGCCATGTTGAACTTTCAGTGTCCAGTATGAGAGAGTGAGAGCGATAACACCAAATTTAACACACCTGCTCCCCATTCACACCTGAGACCTTGTAACACTAATGAGTCACATGCCACCAGGGAGGGAAAATAGCTAATTGGACCCAATTTGGACATTTTCAATTAGGGGTGTACTCACTTTTGTTGTCAGCGGTTTAGACAATAATGACTGTGTGTTGAGTTATTTTGAGGGGACAGAAAATTGACACTGTTATACAAGCTGTACACTGACTACTTTACATTGTAGCAAAGTGTAATTTCTTCAGTGTTGTCACATGAAAAGATATAATAAAATATTTACAAAAATGTGAGGGTGTACTCACTTTTGTGAGATACTGTAAATATACTGTATATATATAAAAGTATTGGACACCTGCCTTTACACGCACATGAACTTTAATGGTATCCCAGTCTTAGTCCATAGGGTTCAATATTGAGTTGGCCCACCCTTTGCAGCTATAATAGCTATAAATCTTTTGGGAAGGCTGTCCACAAGGTTTAGGACTGTGTCTATAGGAATGTTTGACCATTCTTCCAGAATAAACAGTATATATATATATATATATATATATATATATATATATATATATACACACACACACACACACACACTATAATACCATAATACCAAAAGTATTGGGACACCTGCCTTTACATGAACTTTAATGGAATCTGTAGGGTTTAATATTGCGTTGATATACACAATTTGTACTTCTAATATTTACAGTTAAACAACGTGCAAAGTGGAAGAACATAGGTTATATCCTTATAGCCACACTTACTGCTGGCACCTTGGACCCAGTGATATTTCTGTTTTCATGACGGACACATACAGTTATCTTAATAATATAGCAGCATGGCACTTAAATATCAGCTTTTCTTATCACCAAAATGCTAAATCGGTACATTAACAAGTATTCTGTGTGACAAGTGAAACTAGGTGTCCTATTATTGTACTTCTAGCCTGGTGATATGGTATGCGCATTCTATAAATAACTATAGAAAATATAGGCTTTATCACTTAGTTCCATTTGTCTCCACTGCCCTTAACAGTGCGCCCAGTGGTGGATTCCTAGATAAGCCACAAGTGATAAATAACACTGGTATATTCTGGGAGACATTCCCTGTGGAGAAATCTATGGTGGTCCTCATAAATGTAGCCTAGAAAAAATGTTTGAGAGCACCACATTGACAGATAACAATACACTGTACTGTGAAGGTGATGTATAAATCCACACAAAGCATTGTAGGTAAACACAACAGAAAACAGCATGTACTTTAAAATATAGTAATAATAATACATTGTAGTAATAGTAGAATAATAATTAAAAAGAAAAATAAACCAAAAGAAGTAAAAGAAAAGCCAAGGTATGAACTAAGGAAATAGATGCCACTGCCCAAAGGCCTATTCATGCAGATGCTACCAAGTCAGCCAGCTTTGCCTGTTTTGTGATAGCTATTGTTCAGTATACACGTGTGTGTGTGTGTGTGTATATATACCGTATTTATCGGCGTATAATACGCACAGGCGTATAACACGCGCATTCATTTTAAGAGGGAAGTTTCAGGAAAAATATTAAATTTTAAATAAGGAACTTTGAAGCAAAATAAGGGTCAGTGCCCATCTGCAACCTCACCATTGCCATCAATGCAGCCCGATCAATGCCGATCTGCAGCCTCACAAGTGCCATCAATGCAGCCTCATCTGTCCACATCAATGCAGCCTCACAAGTGCCATCAATTCAGCATCCTCACCACTGCCATCAATGCAGCAGCCTCACCATTGCCATCAATGCAGAAGCCTCACCATTGCCTTCAATGCAGCAGCCTCACCATTGCCTTCAATGCAGCAGCCTCAACATTGCCATCAGTGCAGCCTGATCGATGCCCATCTGCAGCCTAGAGGGGACAGGGAGGGGGGCGGGACGAGTGCCGTCAGATTACATACAGTGAGAATCTCCTATGAGAGACAGAACAGTGATCCAATGGTGGCCCAGGAGATGGGACTTCCTATTACAGATAGGTAGTAAACAGGAGATTCTCACTGTATGTAATCTGATGGCGCTCGTCCCAACCCCCTCCCTGTCCCCTCCGAGGCAGCTAAAATTTAAGTATTGGCGTATAACACGCACACACTATTTGCACCCAATTTTCAGGGTGAAAAAGTGCGTGTTATATGGCAATAAATAGAGTGTATATATATATATATATATATATATATACATACGGGGGGTATTTAAATATTTAAATATAATCCTCCCCAGATGTAAAATACACGTTATATGTGATTGGTGGGAGTTTATAAGAAATGTATTTTGGATCCTGGAGTTCAGCCTTAAGATAAAATTATCAAAAGCAGTTAAAAAACCATATGCAGGTTAGTGAATTTACCCTGAAAATGTATATAATTAGAGCACAGAGAGTGGAAGGACTACCACCACAGGAGCCAGTGCAGCTTTTATAGGGCTCAGGATAGGTGGGGCCCAGTGGTGGGAGCGTTTGAAAAAAAGAAGTAAGAAATTGACCAAGAGTCATTGATCCAATCCCTTCACCGCTGGTAAAGAGTGTTTCCATCCATGGTTTTGGCTTGGAGTAGCATGGAATACTTGTCCATGCTGAGATCCACCCAGCAGAGCTAGCATAGGCAACAAGGAGGACCAGCTTTAGTTTGATTTTCAGGTCATAGGCATAAAAATCATAGCCACCCTGCTTGCACTACATTAGAGCAACACCACATCAGACTAAGCTCACCTATAGTTAGCAACAGTGGTATTATTAGGTAAGGTTTCAAGAGGACATTGGCACTTCCTACTACCAGAGTAAAAGGAGCCATTACCTGAGGGCATTATAGGCAGCCACTGACCACAATTGTTAATGGGGCTATTATCAAGGGAGACATGAGGCACCACTGACCCACAATGTAGGAAGGTGCTATTACCTCTTACTTAGCCGCCAGTTGGCTCTGCTTAAGCTGACTATTGCTCATGCTTTTAGTTATTTGAATTTGGTTGTTTCCCAGAGCTGACCTCGATTGATAGGGTATATGCTACTGCTGTATCACATTCATTTCTCTTTATTGTAATTACTCCTTTGCACATTGTTGCCTGTGATCCATGTGATATATTGTGCCTTCCTCGCAGTGCTGTATTTAGGCCTAGGCCGAGAAGGCCCAGGCCTAGGGCGGCACTTTGCGGAGGGCGGTGAAAAAGCCACCCCCCACCTGCCTCCTGGATCCCGCGGCCTTCTCCCGCACAAATGCAGGCTCCAGCGGCCGGCTTACTGTGGTGTGATGGCGTGCTTGGCGGAGGGGGAGCGACTCGCACCCCCATAAGCGGCCGGTGTCTGGCTGCATGTAATTTGGAGGGGCAGAGGCAGAGCCTAAAGCTCCGCCCTCTACCCTCCTCCGTTCGGCTTTCACTGCATCGCTTGTCTCCATGGCCAGAGGCGGTGTCTGTCTGATGACAGGACGAGGAGGAGGAGAGCGAAAGAGAAGCATAAGGGGAACCCCCTACCCTCTAGCCAGGACAGCAGGTAAACTAGAGTAAATTACTATTACTCTTCTATTGTGCATATGCATGGGATCACTTTATTGCAGCCAATCTGTGCTCAATATGGGAATGAATTTATAGATCATGATATTGCAATAAAATGATCCATGCTACAAACTCATTAAACAGTCCACCTTCAGTGAAAGTTCATGTACTGCAAACTTTGCAGTACATGAACTTTCACTAAGACCCCTTTCACACTAGGGCGTTGGCGCCGTCGGCGGTAAAACGGCGCTATTTTTAGCGGCGCTCTACCGTCATTTTTGCAGGGGTTTTTGGCAGCTAGCGGGGCGCTTTTAACCCCTACTAGCGGTCAAAAAAGGGTTAAAATGACCCGCAAAGCAGGGCTTTGCCTGCGGATTTAACCCTTTTTCGGCCGCTAGTGGGGGTTAAAACCGCCCCGCTACTGGGCGAATAGCACGGATAAAGTGGCGCTATTTTTACCACCGACGCCCGGGCACTTTCAGTGTAAAAGGGCTCTAAAGAGGTTAAGGCTGCACTGATTGCCACTGATTAGACGGCACTCTTAAGCTGCACTGATAAGGTAGCACTGATATGCTACAGTGATGGGCACTGATGAGGCCGCACTGATGGCCACTTATAACCTGCACTGATGAGGCTGCATTGATAGGCATTGATGAGGCTGCATTGGTGAGCACTGATGAGGAGGCATTGATGGGCACTGATGAGGCTGCATTGACGGGCACAGATGAGGCTGCATTGACGGGTACTGTTGAAGCTGCGCTGATGGGCACTGGTGAGGCTGTGCTGATGGGTACTGGCGAGACTGCCCTGATGGGCACTGGTGAGGCTGCATTGATGGGCAGCGGTGAGGCTGCGCTGATGGGCACCGGTGAGACTGCATTGGTAGCACCGGTGAGGCTGCATTGATGGGTACCGGTGAGGCTGCTTTGATGGGCACCGGTGAGGCTGCATTGATGGGTACTGATGAGGCTGCATTGATAGGCACCGGTGAGGCTGCATTGATGGGTACTGATGAGGCTGCATTGATGGGTACTGAAGAGACTGCATTGAAGGGCATGGATGAGGCTACACTTGGTACCCACTTTTAATGTAGAGAGAGAAAGAGGTGGAGCTCTAAGATGAAAAGGTATAGCCTAAAAGAGAAGGTGTGTGTTTTACGGATGACAGGGCGGGACTTAAACTCAAAGGGGGTGTCGTCTTGACAAGAAGGGGTGGGTCATATTTAAATTAGGGGTGCATGGGTTTAGTCAGGCCTAGGGCAGCACAAAACCTAAATACACCACTGCTTCCTCGTTCCTCTTTGACTTTTTGATTACCTCTATAGTTTTGCTGTTTTATTTTTTTAATAAAATATTTAAATGTGAAGTCGGTTATTATTAGGGAGACATATGGCACCACTGGCCAACAAGACAAAAGGTGCCATTATAAGTTGAGTCATAA
The DNA here is from genome assembly GCA_037952925.1 of Lithobates clamitans. Lineage (NCBI taxonomy): Eukaryota > Metazoa > Chordata > Amphibia > Anura > Ranidae > Lithobates > Lithobates clamitans. Next base: position 1,368,932 of record JBBGZY010001537.1, read on the forward strand.
AGCACCACTGAACAACAATATCAAAAGGCCTTTTATTTGGGGTGCTTATCACTGTAAAAAATTTTTTAGGGCAACGGGTCACCAATGGCAACCAAGGGTAATTATAGAGAGGGCATTATAGGCTGTAGCTAAAATAATATTGGTGGGCTTTAGACATCTATTTTAGCCCCCTATACTGCTGTAGGTTATAACAGTCCAGAGCTCATCACCTATATAAAATACACCATAATTAGTAGGTCTATTTTTAAGTTATTTTTGGGTAGGAAACCAATCAAAATTTTAGTTTGAGGCCCTGAGATATCTAGTTATCTCCCAGGTCCTTGACATAAAAAAGATTATGAACCACTAATAAAGACAAATGAAATCAAATTTGGAAGTTTAATTCATTCTGGGGAAAATGTCAAGAAGCAAAACTTTATCATTTTTCCCTCTATACATATCGCAAATACTCATTTTGGAACTGTCCTGGTTGGAACTAGTTTACAAGTCAGAGAATGGCTGCTTTCTTTATATCCTCCTACACATGGTCTGCTTCATACATCTTTAAAGCCCCTCTCAAACGTATGACATTTCGTTTCTGTCTTGGATGCTATTGTGAAAATTTTGTGATAAAAACCAATACATCAGAGGGTTGATATATGCCCTCATGTTTGTCAGTGTTGCAGGAAATTTACCACCATTACCCTTTAGAGGGAAATACATTTTAAATACATTCACATTTATATTCTAAGTGACTACAAAAAAAAAAAAAAAAAACAAATATATTAAATGAAATACAATTGACCTTTTAATCCATTTCATTATAAGTATTTTCATACAGGTGGAAAGTTAGTCACAGTCAAAACCGTTTTTTATTATTTTTATATTTTTAACATGAATAGCAACAGTGACCCCTGCAGCCTAAAGAAGCAATGATGCATAATATTTTTTGTAAAGCCTAAGAAAAGTCCAAAAATGTTATACATCAGTATACATAGCACCGTTATTTTATATAACTGCACTATAAAAAGACTAAATACACTTTATTACCAAAAGTATTGGGACGCCTGCCTTTACATGCACATAAACTTTAATAGTATCCCAGTCTAATGCCCCGTACACACGGTCGGACTTTGTTCGGACATTCCGACAACAAAATCCTAGGATTTTTTCCATCGGATGTTGGCTCAAACTTGTCTTGCATACACACAATCACACAAAGTTGTCGGAAAATCCGATCGTTCTCAACGCGGTGACGTAAAACACGTACGTCGGGACTATAAACGGGGCAGTGGCCAATAGCTTTCATCTCTTTATTTATTCTGAGCATGCCTGGCACTTTGTCCGTCGGATTTGTGTACACACGATTGGAATTTCCGACAACGGATTTTGTTGTCGGAAAATTTTATCTCCTGCTGTCCAACTTTGTGTGTCGGAAAATCCGATGGAAAATGTCCGATGGAGCCCACACACGGTCGGAATTTCCGACAACACGCTCCGATCGGACATTTTCCATCGGAAAATCCGACCGTGTGTACGGGGCATTAGTCTGTAGGGTTCAATATTGAATTGACCCACCCTTTGCAGCTATAACAGCTTCAACTCTTCTGGGAAGGCCGTCCACAAGGTTTAGGAGTGTGTCTATGGGAATGTTTGACCATTCTTCTAGAAGGCCGGTTTAATATCGTTATTGACTTTAGGTTCAATTCACTAAACTATAATGCCTGTCATGTTCCATTTGGCTGCCAGGAGTGATGAAAAATATTGGGTATTTCTGGGTATGGGGTGCATGTGACTTACTCTCCTTCCTCCAGTGTGACAGCAATAATGGTTGGCAATTAGCCACTCAGGCACCCAAAGCTGTCAAACAAGGGGGTCAGTCCTGCCTAAATGAGTAGCGGGTGGTGGGTGAAAGTTAAACATAGAATGCTGGTGTGGCAGTGTGCATTGGTGCATTGGTGTGTATTGTCCAACAATGCCTAGGTTCACTTTAAATTGTATGTGTACAAGCACAGGGAGCAATCATGTGTGCTGCAGTACAAAGAGCATGTTGATATGAGAAGAGAACAGAGCGACCGGGAGATTAGCTAATCAGTCTGCTGCTTTCTCTCTTAATGCCTAATCAGAGAGTAAAAGTAGGGATCTGTAAGTGAAAATGAAATTGTAGCATAGATGAGGACCTTTACCCTGCAAGACAGGACTCTCCCATGTGACAGAGCTGTGTAAATCTGAGGTCTAATTAGATAAAAATACAGGTAAACCAGCTTTCATATATGTATTCCATATGTGTGTTTGATTGCTTGGAGTTCAACTTTTAGGCCACATTCACACCTGTGATCAGCCGCAACTATAAAGAACTACAAGCAGCTAGATGCAACTAATGTATTTCTATCTACCGCTCACATGTGTGATGTGCTGCAATTTCTAGCGAAACAATTAGTTGCATTTATACAATATGTACAAATAGGTTTTTGCAAGAGGAGTAGACCTGTTGAGCGTATGCATTGTAATATGCTTCTGCTCAAGATGGTGTTACTTTGTTAAAAAAAGTGTGTGTTTTAGCATATATCAATCCATTGTTTTGCATTTTAGAACCATTTCATAATATTGCTGCAGGGGCTGGCGATGTTACAGAGAACGAGGCCCCTGAGCCATAGACAGGACTCACCATGGCCATGGATGACAACGCAGAAGAGGGTTTATCTTTACCAGCTTCAGAAAAAGAGGAGCAATCACCACAAAAATATTCTAGTAACGTAAATGACAAATGTCAAACAATACAAGGTCAACATGCATATGGACTCGGAGGTTACATAGTTATATTGGTATGGGCTAGTCCATCTAGTTTAACCTGTGTGTGTGTCAATGCCATTTTAACAAAGGGAAACAAGGGAAATATTTGATACTCCCCACTGACAGCACCAACTGAGGAAGGAAGGTCCACATCCTTCATACTCTTTGAACCACCTCTCATCCAACTTTGTGTGGTCACGTGTCCAAGACATTTGTTTGCTCCCAATGTTAGAGTGACTTTTTTAGATTTTATTTGCATTTTATGTACAAAAGATTGCATCTGATCATAGCTCTTTGATACTGATAGTATGGTGACTTGTCAACAGGCACATGCTTTTGACACAGGACTTGTCAGAACCACACCACCAACTATCACACCAAGCAGGCAGAAACAACTGCCGGAGTGCCCAAAGGAAGAACTGCTATTGCAAATCTTGGAAAAGCTAAAGAGGCAAGCATCTGTGCCGGCATCTGGTTTTGATGTAAATGATGACTTTCTAATACTCTCAGACCCTGTTGTTGTATTCCTTAGGTCATTATTGCCAATACTTAGAGATCTTCGAGCTGACAAACATCACCAGGTGTGATGCAACCTACAAATGTATTCAAGATACCTGCTGACCTGTTATCAGGACTCGGAAGGATGTCCCATAACAAATTCTTCTTCTTGTATACTGAACTTTACAGTACACAGCAGCTTAGGTTCCAATCATGGGTCAGAGTACAATTATCACCTCCCTCCTTTGTCACGCCATTTACTGTAGCTGTCTGACCTCAAGGATTTTCACCTATCCATTAGCCAGTCCAACAGCCCACTTTGCCAAAAACATCTTCCTCTAACATACATTCCCCTACAGATAATCCAGAGTAAAACCTCTCCACCAGCTATCATCCCTGCCCCTAAAATGTTTATGAACTGTAGCCATGTTATGTGCACTAATTAATGTGTGTTAGTTTATGCTGTTCACAAACCAAAAATATCTATGTTTACCAAAACCAGCCTTTTGTGGTATATCCCCTTTTTGGATGGGCCAGGCATGACTGCTCAGACCATTTAAAATGGTGATACTCCATGAAAGCCTGTTCTATTGTGACCAAAAAAGAGTATTGTTTGCAATTCTTTATTTTTGTGTTGGCACTTTTTTGTGCTGTATCTCCTTGTTTGATAAGCCAGGCATGATGGCTCAGCCTATTGAAGAAGGCAATACTTCTAGAAAGTCTGTTCTCTTGTGACAAAAAAGAAGTACTGTTTGCAATACTTTGTTTTGATGTTGGAACTTTTGGTGGTGCATCCCCTTCTTTGATGGGTCAGGCATGACTGCTTAGCCCATTGAAGAAGGTGATGCTCCAAGAAAGCCTGTTGTTATGTCTACTGCGTAAAAAAAACGTAGTTTTTAATACTTTGTATACTTTGTTTATATAGTGGAACTTTGTATCCCCTTCTTTTATTCACCAGGCATGATTGCTAAGCCAATTGAAGAAGGTGATACCCCAAGAAAGCCTGCACTCTTATAACCAAAAAGAAGAATACTTTTTGAAATACTTAGTTTTTATGCTGCCACTTTTTTGGGTTTCTATCCCCATCTGTGATAGGAAAGGCATGTCTGCTTGGCCAAATGAAGGAGATAGTCTATAAAAGCCTGTTATGTGTACTTGGCAATCCAAAATGAGGACTGTTTGCAAAACATTAGATATTGTAACAAGTCTGTTGTGGTGTAGACCCTTCAGCCATGACTGCTCGGCTCATTGAAGGAGGGGATACTCCACGAAAGCCAATTCTTATGTCTGCATGGTACAAAAAAAAGAGAGTACTGTTCAAACTTCCTAGGTTGGTACTGGTGTAATACCTAAAGGACCATGCCTGACCGCTAGGCCAGTTGAAGAAGGGGGCTCGCTAAGAAAGCTTTACCAAGCAAAAAAACAGATTTTAGTTATGAGCGTTATACCTAAACAATATTACATTTTATTGTTTTTAAACTTTGTAGTACTGTTGAAGAAAAGTTACTTAAAACTGTATTTTTGTTATCTTTGCACTAAAATAAAAAAAGCTTTATAAAAATAGCTGTATTTTCTTTCAAACAACCGTACAAGTAAAACACAAGAACTATACAAAGCATGTGCTAATCTCAGCAAAAAATGTGTCCATGAGTAGGAAGCCAAAAACTTCAAAATGTTCAAGAATCAGAAGATTTATTTGCAATGTAGTCAATTTGCCAATAAACTTGGCCTTCATCTGTTTTTTTTTTTTTTTTTAACAAACTGTTCTTGTATAGTGAGAGAATGACCAGTTGAACATAAGTCCTTAAACTGTACACTTTGCTCTCAGCTATGTTTCTGAGTTACATCATGTAGATGCATCTCCTTGGTACGCAAAAAATTATGCAGCACACAGCAGGAAAGAACAACATTTATAGCATTATTAATGTCCAAATACATCGTTCTTAAAAGCACATGCCAATTTGAAGAACACACTCCAAAGACACATTCCACTATTTGCCTTGCCTAACTTATTCTTATAATTAAATATTCTTTTTCTGTTGTCCAGTCCATGTCCTGTATATGGCCTTAGAAGATGTTGTGAAAGCCTAAATGCCTCATCTGCTAAAACAAGCAGAGGTAAATTCGGCCCAGTTGTGCCAAGTAGCAGTCTTACTGCTGAAATGTTGAAGTTTCCTTAATATAACTTTTTCCCCATACTGGATTTACAAATTATACAGTACATGAATATAAAGAACTCTTGTACGCTTCACAAACAAACACAGCTAGGAAAGGCATGTTGACATCGGCCAAGCCTAGTAGAACTTTCAAAAAGGACTTTTTGTAATTAAAACATCTAGAGCCAGAGCAGGGTGATTTGGTCAATTGAACATGCTTTCTATCTAAAGCACCAAAACAGTTAGAAATATGTCTTCTCCCAAAATTCATCTGCAACTTCTTACCATAGGGGCAGCTGTAAGCTCTAGCATATACTTTGATTTTAGTTCATCGCACAAAACAAAGCAAGTTGCATGATTAATCGTTGCTACAATAGACAGACCAAGTAAAAAAAGAGGATATAGCATCACAAAATTGGCACCAGTACCAAGAAATCTACAAAGAAAAATAACAGTATCTTCAATAGATTAACCACTTGACCTCCGGAAAGGTTTTACCCCTTTCATGACTAGAGCATTTTTTGCTATTCAGCACTGCGCTACTTTAACTGGCAATTGCTTGGACATTCAATACTTTACAAAAATTTAATTTTTATAATTTTTGATCAGGGATATTCCTTTTTACACTATCATTGCTCATAACATTATTATTGCTCCTAAGGGAAGCAGGGGACTAAAAAGGAAGGTGAGCATAAAAAAGGGTGATTGAAGGCCAGCCAGGGCCGGATTAACATAGGGCCTATTGGAGCTGCAGCTCCAGGCCCCTTACCTTAAGATAGACCCATTTGCCCAAAAAAAACCAAAAATGATCAAGTTTCGAGGGTTGTAGAGACCCCAAATTTGGTCAAATCTTGGGGCTCCTAGGACCTAGGAGATACCGGGCTCCTTGTGCATCCTGTCAGAAGCTACATACAGAGCAGCCAGTTTAAATACAAGCTGGCACACTCTGTTTGCAGCAGACTGAGAGCATGAGCTCACAGTGCCTCTCCTTACTTCTTTTCAGAGTCACTGAGCTCAATGGACAGCTTGGAGTCTTGGACCAATGGTAAAGTACTATTGGCCCCAGCTGTCCAATAAAATACACATGCAACCCAGGCCTCTTAATTACATGTAGGAAATACATGTGTTTATGGGTATAAGGTTTACCCACAATCCCATGTTTTTCTTACACAGTTATGGGAGAGAATGAGAATCTTCTGCTGCTGAAAAAGAACAAGCTGAATCATATATTTATATGCTATATGTTATACGATAATAATTTATTATTTATCTATTTTCTGTGAAATTACTGGTTGGAAGGTATAACTTCAAATTTCAGTAATTTGTCCGTTAAGCCACCTACTTGAGTACAGTTTTTGAAAATATAGTAAATTACCTTAAAACAATATACAGTGGGGATGGAAAGTATTCAGACCCCCTTAAATTTTTCACTCTTTGTTATATTGCAGCCATTGTGGCAAGGCACAGATCTGGCCAAGGTTACAAAAATATTTCTACTGCACTTAAAGTTCCTAAGAGAGACAGTGGCCTCCATAATGCTTAAAGTGGGGTTCCACCCAAAAAACAAAATACCTGGAAAAAATCTAAAAAACAAAAAAACATTTGGATATATTTTTTTTTCACTTACCTCTAAATGCCTGTTGTTAGGTGGTCCCTCGTAGTCTGCCTGTTCCTTTGCCTGGGCTGGTGACATCACTTCCCCCCAGGCACAGGAAGGGCTCCGCTCTGCTCCCTACCTCCTGTCAATCATCTGGGACCCATTACAGGTCCCAGGTGATTGAGCGGACAATCACGGCGTGCGGCGGCGCTCGCGCATGCGCAGTGGGTGCCAGGCTGTGAAGTCACAGCCCGGCGCCCACAGTTGAAATGTCGGCACCGACGAGCGGAGGGGGGGGACGAGCGGGGCCTCGATCCCCCGCATCGCTGGACCCAGGGACAGGTGAGTGTCCAATTAAAAGTCAGCAGCTGCAGTATTTGTAGCTGCTGACTTTTAATTTTTTTTTTTTTTGATGGCCCCCTGGGTGGAACTCCTCTTTAAATGGAAGACGTTTGGGACGACCAGAACCCTTCCTAGAGCTGGCCGTCCGGCCAAACTGAGCTATCGGGGGAGAAGAGCCTTGGTGAGAGAGGTAAAGAAGAACCCAAAGATCACTGTGGCTGAGCTCCAGAGATGCAGTCGGGAGATGGGAGAGGATCTGCAAGGAGGAATGGCAGAGGATCCCCAAATCCAGGTGTGAAAAACTTGTTGCATCTTTCCCAAAAAGACTCATGGCTGTATTAGATCAAAATACTAAATACTAAATACTGAGCAAAGGGTCTGAATACTTAGGACCATGTGATATTTCAGTTTTTCTTTTTTAATAAATCTGCAAAAATGTCCACAATTCTGTGTTTTTCTGTCAATATGGGGTGCTGTGTGTACATTAATGAGGAAAAAAAATGAACTTAAATGATTTTAGCAAATGGCTGCAATATAACAAAGAGTGAAAAATTTAAGGGGGTCTGAATACTTTCCGTCCCCACTGTATAATATTTTTTTGTATATTACTTATGGTAATTAACCCCTTGCCACCCAGGCCAAATCTGACACTTCTCTCCTACATGTAAAAATCATCATTTTTTTGCTAGGAAATTACTCAGAACCCCCAAACATTATATATATTGTTTTACCAGATACCCTAGGGAATATAATGACGGCCGTTGCAACTTTTTATGTTACACAATATTTACGCAGCAATTTTTCAAACGTGTTTTTTTTTTTTTTAAAGAAACTGTTTCATGAATAAAACAAATGAAAAAACACTAAAGTTAGCCTGATTTTTTTTGTATACTGATGATGATGATGTTAGGCCGAGTAAATAGCTACTTAACATGTTACACTTTACAAGTGTGCACACTTGTGAAAGGCGCCAAATTTCAGTACTTAAAAATCTCTATAGGTGACGCTTTAAAAATGTTTACAGGTTACATGTTTAGAGGTACAGAGCAGGTCTAGTGCTAGAATTTGTGCTCTTGCTCTAACGATCGCAGCGTATGTAATCTGTGTGTATCTGCCTCTGATACTAGCCAGTGCCTCATCAGCCACTGACCTCACCGCACGTCCCTGACCCAAATCTTAAAAATAAGACAGGGCTGTATGAATGCCATAGCTGTGATGCTTTACTTCACAGCTGCAACTTTTTTTTTTGTAATTTCTTTAGCTGCAGCATCTTTAACTCAGCCTGCAGAGGTTGACAGGCAGCATTGCCTGTCAAACTCACCTATTGATTTCAATGGGACCACTCTGTAACTGCAAGTCAAACTCGCTCGCAGTAGCAGCATAGTCCAACAATGTAAAAATACCATTCAGCAATGTAAAAAAAAAATAAAAAACACTGTTTTTTTTTTTACAGTAGCACCTCATGAATGCCTGTCAGCTGCTGCTATACCACTCGTTAAAAAGCAATCTACCACAGATCACTTTTCAGAAGGCAGTAAGCATTACTGCAAATGTGAAAGAAACTTGAAATACATCATCCATTTCACACTCCCCACCAACCAGGTCACTCCCCAGTCACTTCCCATGTTAGCCACCTCCCTTCAACTTATATCACAGATGACCACTTCCCAACCTGCAGATGACAGACCCTACTCCAAAAGATATCACTCCCAGTTACAAGCTACAAGCTGATTGATATCCCTCAATGACCGCCTCACACCCCCCTGCTGACAGACCTCTCTCCCCAGCCTGTCCCCACACACTCTCTCACCTGCTGACATGTGGATGGGGGAATAACTCCCGAAGTGTAAATTTTGTTCTGGCAGTGGGGAGCCTTCCCTATCCACAGAATACAATGATCAGTGTTGCTAACAATAGCTGGCAGCCCTGATTGTTTTGGGGAAAACCTGACAGGCTGGTTGTACTCAAGTCGATTAATAGATTGGCTTATGTACAGCCAGCTAGCCTATACATAAATCAACTATGGCTGGTCTCTGCTTAATTGGCTTAATTTCAATCCATGTATGGCCCACTTAACCACTACACAGTCCCTAAACATCCTTCCACAACCTTTACATTTATCCTTCCCATATTCCTTTATCCTCCTCACCTGTACACAGTGCCTTCTGTCATACCCTCCACACTCCTCTCCTGTACATAGTGCCCGCTGTCATACCCTACACACTTCTCTCCTGTACATACTGCTCACTGTCATACCCTCCACACTTCTCTCCTGTACATACTGCTCATTGTCATACACTCCACACTTCTCTCCTGTACATACTGCTCACTGTCATACCCTCCACACTTCTCTCCTATACATAGTGCCCACTGTCATACCCTCCACATTCCTCTCCTGTGCATACTACCCACTGTCATACACTTCTCTGCTGTACATAGTGCCCGTTGGCATACCCTCCACACTCTTCTCCTGTACATACTGCTCACTGTCATACCCTCCACACTTCTCTTCTGTACATACTGCCCACTGTCATACTCTACACACTCCTCTCCTGTACATACTGCACCCATCATACCCTCCACACTCCTCTCCTGTACATATTGCTCACTGTCATACCCTCCACACCTCTCTCCTGTACACACTGCTCAGTGTCATACCCTCCACACTTCTCTCCTGTACATACTGCTCACTGTTATACCCTCCACACTCCTCTCCTGTACATACTGCTCACTGTCATACCCTCCACACTCCTCTCCTGTACATAGTGCCCGCTGTCTTACCCTCCACACTCCTCTCCTGTACATAGTGCCCGCTGTCATACCCTACACACTTCTCTCCTGTACATACTGCTCACTGTCATACCCACCACACTTCTCTCCTGTACATACTGCTCATTGTCATACCCTCCACACTTCTCTCCTGTACATACTGCTCACTGTTATACCCTCCACACTTCTCTCCTATACATAGTGCCCACTGTCATACCCTCCACATTCCTCTCCTGTGCATACTATCCACTGTCATACACTTCTCTCCTGTACATAGTGCCCATTGTCATACCCTCCACATTCCTCTCCTGTGCATACTACCCACTGTCATACACTTCTCTCCTGTACATAGTGCCCGCTGGCATACCCTCCACACTCTTCTCCTGTACATACTGCTCACTGTCATACTCTCCACACTCCTCTCCTGTACATACTGCCCACTGTTATACCCTACACACTCCTCTCCTGTACATACTGCCCCCATCATACCCTCCACACTCCTCTCCTGTACATACTGCTCACTATCATACCCTTCACACTCCTCTCCTGTACATACTGGTCACTGTTACACCCTCCACACTCCTCTCCTGTGCATACTGCTCACTATCATACCCTTCACACTCCTCTCCTGTACATACTGGTCGCTGTCATACATTACTCTCCTGTACATACTGCCCGCTGTCATACCCTCAACACTCCTCTCCTGTACATACTTCTCACTGTCATACACTTCTCTCCTGTACATAGTGCCTGCTGCCATACCCCCCACAATCCTCTCCTGTACATACTGCCCACTGTCATACACTTCTCTCCTGTACATAGTGCCCACTGTCATACCCTCCACATTCCTCTCCTGTACATACTGCCCACTGTGATACTCTCCACACTCCTCTCCTGTACATATTGCCTGCTGTATAACCCTCCACACTCGTCTCCTGTAAATACTGCTCAGTATCATACCCTCCACACTGCTTTGCTGTACTTACTGCCCACTTTCATAAACTCCTCTACTGTACATAGTGCCGGCTGTCATACCCTCCACACTCCTCTCCTGTACACACTGCCTACTCTCATACCATCCACACTCCTCTCCTGTACATACTGCCCACTGTCATACCCACCACACTCCTCTCCTGTACATACCGCCCACTTTCATACCCTCCACACTCCTCTCCTGTAAATACTGCCCCCATCATACCCTCCACACACTCTCCTGTACATACTGCCCACTGTCATCCCCTCCACGCTCCTCTCCTGTACATACTGCCAACTGTCTTTCTCTCCACACTCCTCTCCTGTACATACTGCCCCCATCATACCCTCCACACTCCTCTCCTGTATATACCGCCCACCGTCACCCCCTCCACACTCCTCTATTGTACATACTGCCCACTGGCATACCCTCCACACTCCTCTCCTGTACATAGTGCCCACTGTCAACCCTCCACACTTCTCTGCTCTGCATCACCGCCCACTGTCTAACCCTGCACACTCATCTCCTGTACATAGTACCCACTGCCATACCCTGCACACTCATCTCCTGTACATAGTGCCCACTGTTATAACCTCCACATTCCTCTCCCTCACCTGCACATACTTCCCACTTTTATACCATCCATACTTTAATTATATTGAATAGCCTCAATGTTACCAGCTCTAGAATGGGCACACTTTTGTTAGTTCAACTAAAGGAAATCTTCTCAGTCCTCTTATTTGTTCTGCCCATTATCAGTGCTCATTTAATTTTGTAGTTACTTTTGTGATGTATAGAGGAACATAGGTGATGTCAGCTACTCTAAATATACCACTGGTGAAAAAAGTGTCCACTAAAAATATTTTTGAAATGTCGAAAACTATGCACTTGGGCATTGCCCAAGGGCCACTGGGTCAGTAGGGTCATGAGAGGCTCCTGGGATCCTGTGATAGCAGTAGTAAACTTTGCTAACATTACTACTTTTTAGAGGCCCTGAGGTAGGTTATGCCATAATGTACAAGTATGCACAGCATATTAGCATATTAAGGTACACTTACCTGTCAGACTGAGCCCTCAAGCGATGTGCTGTGATCAACCCGGCGGGTCCCGGGAGCTTCCATCTTCACCCAATCTGTCTTCTGGGTTCTGTGTCTTCGGTCACTTGCCTTGGCCGGGCTGCGTTGATGTCACTCCCACGCATGCTCATGTGCATCCTCTCGCTTTCTCATCCCCCTCCCTTACCCCTCACCCCTCTCTCATCCCCTTCCTCTCTCTCTCTCTCTCTCTCTCTCTCTCTCTCTCTCTCTCTCTCATCCTCCCTCTCTCTATTTAATTTAATTTGTTATAACAAAAAATTTTTGCATTTTTATTTTTTTTTATTTTTATTTTTTTTTATAAAAAGCCCCACCAAAATCTTCAGCACCAAGCCCATGATGTTCTTATTTCAATCCTGAGGCCAGCAGTTAAATTAAACTATTGCTTTGCCCTACATGGGCAAAGCACAGGATAAGGGCTCATTTCCACTTGTGGTCATCATTGCTGCCCTTTTAAAACTGATGTGCAGTGTAGAGAGGCATTTTACAGGTGGATTTGAGGCAATATGTCGCCTCCTCACCACCTGTTTTAACACTTGAAAGGATGCAGCACTATGCTGCAACTGCATGCCTTACGTGTGGTTGCAGCATGACCTCATTCAATTTCATAGTGACTTTTGGCCGCAGTACTGCCTGGCAATTGTGACTTGTGATACAATTTATGTCGCACCACGACCGCAGCAGTGTGAACTAACATGGCCATTGTAGTTATCAGTTGCAACTTCTGAACCAGTCCCTGCTGCTGACTGGCTGGCTATGTGTCCTTTTCATTGGCATAGATGGCTGGCATGTGTCAGGCATTTCATACTTCTTACACACGTCTTATCCATAAATTATATATAACACAATGGTTTAGGTAAATCATTTATATTAGTTCAATTGCATTTGGGATGCATTTTACATGGTGCCATATCTCAACATTTTGGTTCAATCTGAGTTTATTCATTTTTCACATGCATGGGGTACAAAGAAGAGACACAATGCATGGTTTCTTTTAAATTGGTAGAAAGCAGCAAAATATGAAAACATATTGCTAATAAGCATCAACAGAGAGTTAAAGACGTCCGTTATCAGTTAAGATGTAGAGAGCATTCCTGTTAAACTTCATCCAGTGCCAAGCCAGAGATTCAGTGCACAGTAAAAAATCACCATGACTTGTTACCGATTATATGTTTGGAGCAAGTTACAGCAATGGCTGGTGTTCACTCCCAATAGGTGTGACTGGGCATTTGGATGATGAGGTTGAGTACCTATTTGAAAGGAAATAAAGGACAGGAAAGCAACAAGAAAAAGAAAAAAAGGGGGATGAAATACAACTTTTAGCTTGGGGAAAGTGGGAAAAAGGGGGGAGGGAGGAGGGAGTGGGGAGAATTCCATCATGGCTGTATCAGTCCAGTGGAGTCATCATCTGTGACCCAAACTTTAAACGAGGATGACATTCTAAGCATAGACCAGGAGGTCCATGTTTTCTTGAATTTTGCCTTCCTATTGTTTTCTTGAGACAATAAACGTTCTAGATCTCTAGATCGTTCTAGATTTATAGAGTCTAACTCTACAGTCCACTCCACTAAGGAAGGTATTATTGTAGATTTCCAGTGACAGGGTATGACATAGTTAGGAAATGTCTGAGGACATCGCAGAACCAGGGATCATAGAAATGATAAATACTATCTCTGAGAAGATGGGGATATGAGTTGGATCTTGGAATTTAGTATGGAACTTGGAATAATCAACTACCCACCACAGGACATCTCCTCCTACTAGCCACCCCTTTCCATGTACACATGTCGGCCTACTGGCCCATACAGACTGTGCTCTTGTTCTCCTGGCTCTGATGAAGAGGTTACCCTCGAAACGTGTCAGCCCTTTTTAAATACTTGCCTCAACATGGGCATACCCCAATTTTAATTCATTTTTTAGTGCCTATTTTGTTACCTGTTTGTATGCTATGTAGTATTTGTATGATTCAATATTTATATGTGTGTATTCCTATACAATCCCTTCTTCTGGATCTTAGTTGCCAGAGATTGTGTATAGGTCAAAATAAAAAAAATTCCCAATCTTGAAGTGTAAGGTTGATTTGGAGCTTTCTTTTCCACATTTGCGTATAGATTGGAAGATTCAGATGTGCCAGGGAGGAGAGAATTAAATATAATTAAAAAATTGTGTGATTCATAGGGGTGGATTGTAAAAGTAATTAATCAAATGCAGTAGGTTGGAAAAATATGCTAGAAAGGTCAGAAATGCTGTGTAGAAATGACAAGGTCTTTGAGACCAATAACTAAGAGTGAGCGTAATGCCCTGGGTACCACCTGTGGACAGTAATGGTGGGTCAGTCTGTACCAGTTGAAGGAGTTTGGGATAGTCAATTATTGTTAGTGTTAGTGTTAGTGTTATTCTAAGGACCGAAGGTTGGGGTAGCTAGAGCTAATGGAAAGCAGGGTTGACAAAAATGGGGGTCATTGGACCTACATATCGTGATATCTGGTATTTAGTGAGGGTGCGGTCCCATAGAGTTATAGTGAATTTTTTGTGTTCTGGGATGAAAGGGAGACTCATGCGTGTCGTAGGTGGTATCCAGGGTAAGGCTAAAAGGTCTGAGGACATGTAATTTTCCAACTGAACCCAGAGTTTTAGTGATATATCTCAATATTTTACTTCCATTCTAAAAAAAAATCTTAAAAACGTTGGCTCTAACATATTGTTAAAAAAAAAAAGTCATTGGAAATAAATATTCCCTGTACTTCAAATGCTAGCAAAGAAGGCCAGCTTTAACCCACAACACTGAAATAATGAATTCTGCTAAGCCTCAGGTTGCTGTTAAATATTTAATAAGAATTTATAAAGGCAAGCAGCATGAGATACATGATGTGTTTCCTTCACTGAAAGGAGAACTGCATTAAGAAAAGGGGAACATAACACAAGACTTTAATCACCCTGTGCAACACACAATAAAACCCTTAATATGAACAACTGGATTTTTACTTCTAGTGCCCCATGCTGGCAAGTAATGCGCTGAGTACTTCACTGGCAGTAAAGCCTTTCTCGTTCCAGGAATCCTTTGTAAACGCTCAGCTGGTGAGGGGCTTTCAAATGGAAGATTTTGCTACATTAGTGAATACGTGGTCTGCTATTGCCAATGATCAGTACATTTCTTTGAAACTTTTTACTGCAGAGAAAAATGCAGAGAAAAATGTTTTAGCACATGAATGGGGCTAATGATCATGAGCCCAAGTGCATGAAATATAAAAGCTAAATATGAAAGGTAAGGAAATAGACATTATATTTTGCAGTTATTCTCATAACAGAGTAATCAATGGAAAGTCAAACATTATAATATTACTTTCCCAGGTTACAAAAAAGTACATGCATCTCCATTGTACTCCACTCTTTGCTAAGCACTTCCAGACTTGAAAATCTAAAAAAAAACAAAAAGGTAAATGCACTTCCCAAGCTGCTGAAAAAAGCCAAGCAACTAAAGCTGGCCACGCATGGATCAGTTAATTTCGATTAGTCAGTGGAGCATTAAAAATTATGGATTCCACCATCCACACAAGAGAGGTGGATGGAGGAATCCTCCCCACTGTTTTATTGTATTCTGACAGTGGGAACTCCTCTGTCGTAATACACTGAGCAGTGCTGATTGGCTGCAGCACTGAGCAGTGGTGATTGACTGCAGCACTGGTCGAAGGAAAATTTTCCAACAAGCTGGTTCAAGAGAAGTAGATCATAAGATTGACTTCTCTAGAACAGGAACAGCCATAGATGAATCAAAATTCAGCCGGACCCTGCTGAACTGGCTGAATCTCATAGTTACAAAGTTAGTTTGGTTGAAAAAAGACACAAGTCCATCCAGTTCAACCAGTAGAAGGAAAAAAAAAAATATATATATATATATATATATATATATATATATATATATATATATATATATATATATATATATATATATATATATATTTGTAGTCAGAGTCTTCGAGTGAGAAAGTGATACTCCTAAGCACCAAGGCCTGAGGTGTGCCTTGGCCTGACTGGTCAGAATGCCTGAAAAGAGGGCATACCCTGAATGTAAGAAAAAGTATTATGAGTATGTATGAAGATTGGGGGAAACGGGTGGGTGGGAACCCAGAAACGCAGACAAGCCCTGGCCTGACAGATGAGGAGGCTTAAATAGCCCTCTCAGACTCCTCCCACAAATACAGGCTAGCCTCCGGCTAGCCTTTACACTTGGAGTCTTCGAGTGAGAAAGTGATACTCCTAAGCACCAAGGCCTGAGGTGTGCCTTAGCCTGAGAGGGCAAAAAGACACAAATTTAGGTGAAGAAGGGAAGGTAACAATCCATCAAGTGGAGTAGCGCGCTCCCGGATGGCAACAGTATATATCCGATAAGTGTCCGATATAACAGGAGAACCCCCCCCCCCCGAATGGTAATGAGACAGAACCCCCTATAGAACCTGCGAAGCTACCCAGAACCCAACTAAACGTCCGGTGAATGATTGGATAGAGCCTGAAGCCTGAGACGACCTAGACATGAGAATGAACTGCTTGTGAATGAGAGGATGCGTGGGGGAAGGGGAGCAATGGCTGTCCCGAGGAGCCCCTGTAAAATGATAGCCGAGAAGATCGAAACTTCAACCGGACACCAGTGAAGTGCTCAGTGAAAGCCCCCCCCCCCCCCAAGCCCTGGCCTACCCATACTGGTATGGGGAAGTGCGAAGGTGAGTGCCAAAGGACAACTGGCAGGAGTTCAAAATGCTAAATACCTTAAGGATGTGAAGGAGTAGGTGGATGAGGCCCATGCACTATGGCAATAACCATAGTCAACATGGAGAAACCATGCCAGACACAGAATACTGGTCCCACCTGATTCGATCGGGTCCTGCTTCAGCCTGTGACCTGGCAATCAAGTCAAATCCTGAACCGAGGAAGGAGGGCCAGACTCCACCCCGGGGAAATAAGTCCCATGGCATGAAACAGTCATACCCAAAGTGACTGAAACCCCCCTACCTGGAACCGGCTGGGGAACGGATAAGATGACTGGACTGACATCCCTGAGCAGTCTTCCAGGCCACATCCTGAACAAGAGATCAGAGCCGAGAGTGGAATCCAGAATCATGACGACGTTTGCCCAAACCTACCACTTAAGGACCAATAAGAGGATGATGGATGCCAATACAGCCCAACCTGAGAACACGAACAAGAGAAATGACAGACAAGACATAAGAACAACAACGCCCCTCTGTGCCTACCTAAGTATGGGAACATGAGCAGAATTGACAAGACCACTGTGCGTAAATGAACCTGATGACAGACCCCACCCCCACCCTCGTGTAAGTAGTGAGTGAGCCCGAGTAACCTGCCGCGCAGAGACAGGTAATTAACTGAAAACTCAGGGCTGGTGTACCCACAGACCGTGGTGGGTAATCGTACAGGTGTGGTGAATGAACATGCATCGTATAACGTATGGTATAAGGGTGAGGAGATTGTGGTCAACAATCAATAACAAATGAAACCTGAGCCCGTATGGATCTGTAGATGTGACAGATCCTGACATGTGAGCCCTAACTGACCCAGGTACAAACATGAACAAAAAATGATGGGACATGACAAACAACGAAGATGAAAACAGCTACCGGAGTATATGCCGTGACTGAACAACAACGCCCCTCTGAGAAATGCTGTGGCTGAAATGCTATGGCAGAAATGCTGTGACTGAACACTGAGACAGAAACTTAATGACAGAAAAACCTGGGGCAGAAATGCAATGACAGAAACGCTGAGGCAGAAAATGCCATGACAGAAAAGCTGAGGCAGAAAATGCCATGACAGAAACCCTGGGGCAGAAATGCCATGACAGAAACCCTGGGGCAGAAATGCCATCACAGAAAATCCTGGGGCAGAAACGCTCTGACAGAATGCTGAGGCTGAATGCTGAGAC
Organism: Lithobates clamitans; assembly: GCA_037952925.1. Lineage (NCBI taxonomy): Eukaryota > Metazoa > Chordata > Amphibia > Anura > Ranidae > Lithobates > Lithobates clamitans. Next base: position 1,387,071 of record JBBGZY010001537.1, read on the forward strand.
TGAAATACTGATGGCAGAAATGCAAAGACAGAATCTTGGGGCAGAAACGCTATGACAGAAATGCTGAGACTGAATGCCGAGACAGAAAAAGTAGAGACTGAACACAGAGCCAGAAATGCTGGGGCAGAACACTATGACAGAAAACGCCATGACCGAATAAAGAAAAACCCATGACAGAAATCCTGGGGCAGGGACGCTATGACAGAAATCCTGGGGCAGAAACGCTATGACAGGAATCCTGGGTTAGAAACGCTATGACAGAAATGCTGGGTCAGAAATGCTATGACAGAAATGCCGAGACTGTACGCCAAGACAGAAATGCTGGGGCAGAAGGCTATGACAGAAATGCCGGGGCAGAACGCTAAGATGGAAATGCTAGGGCAGAATGCTAAGACGGAAATGCTGAACGCTTATGACAGAAATGCTAGGGCAGAACGTTAAGACAGAAATGCTGAATGCTATGACAGAAATGCTAGGGCAGAACGTTAAGACAGATATGCTGAACGCTATGACAGAAATGATGAACGCTATGACAGAAATGATGAACGCTATGACAGAAATGCTGAACGCTATGACAAAAATGCTGGGGCAGAACGCTATGACAGAAATGCTGAACGCTATGACAGAAATGCTGGGCAGAACGCTATGACAGAAATGCTGACCACTATGACAGAAATGCTGACCGCTATGACAGAAATGCTGGGGCAGAACTCTATGACAGAAATGCTGAATCCTATGACAGAAATGCTGGGGCAGAACGCTATGACAGAAATGCTGAACACTACGACAGAAATGCTGAAAGCTAGACAGAAGTGCTGAACGCTAGACAGAAGTGCTGAACGCTATGACAGAAATGCTGGGCAGAACGCTATGACAAAAATGCTGACCACTATGACAGAAATGCTGACCGCTATGACAGAAATGCTGGGGAAGAACTCTATGACAGAAATGCTGAATGCTATGACAGAAAGGCTGGGGCAGAACGCTATGACAGAAATGCTGAACGCTACGACAGAAATGCTGAACACTAGACAGAAGTGCTGAACGCTATTACAGAAGTGCTGAACGCTATGACAGAAATGCTGAACGCTATGACAGAAATTCTGAGCAGAACGCTATGACAGAAATGCTGAACGCTATGACAGAAATGCTGGGCAGAATGCTATGACAGAAATGCTGAACGCTATGACAGAAATGCTGTGGCAGAAATGCTACAACAGAAATGCTAAGGCAGAAACGCTACAACAGAAATGCTAAGGCAGAAACGCTATGACAAAAAAAATGCTATGACAGAAAAAACGCTATGACAGAAAAACAAGCGCTGAGACTAAACGCCTAAACAGAAACGCTATGACAGAAAACCTGTGCTAAAACGCTATAACAGAAATTCGGGGGCCGAAATGCCACGATATAAACACATGTGACTGAAGCAGTGGATGCCCGGGAGGCGTGCGAGGATCCCCCCCCCACATGATGCCCCATGTGAATACCGGGAGGTGAGCAGTCGGGTGAGCGCCCCCCCATGAGAACTGGGAGGTGTGCGGGCGTCCCCTCCATGATGTACGGCGTGGTACCAGGGAGGTGAACTGGCGGGTGAGTGGCAAGTGGGTGGGTGGAGGATGGATGTATGGATGGACGCCCCCCCTCCCACCAGCATGATAGCCGGGAGAAGCAGGCGGGCAGCACCCTGGACAGATGGAGCTGTGGGGAAAGTGGGTGGTTGTAGGATGGATGAACGGACAGATGGCCCCCCTTCCCCGCTCCCACGCTCCCCCCCGGAGTGAGCGCCGGGAGAAGCGGGCAGGCGGCCCCCACGATGCTGTCAGGAACAGAGGGATGAAAGGGAGAAGCGGGCGGCGCCCCCCAACAATGCGGGATTGCACCCAGCTACGGTGATGGATGGATGGACGCCCCCCCCGCATGGGAGCCGGGAGAAGCGGCACCCTGACCAGATGGAGCCATGGGGAAAGAGGGTGGGTGGATCATGGATGGACGCCACCCCCGCTCTCCCCGGCATGAGCGCCGGGAGAGGCGGGCGGTCCCCACAGCGCTGGCAGGCACACGAGGATGAAAGGGAGAAGCGGGCAGCGGCTAAGGTAATGGACGGACGCTCCCCCCGGCACGAGCGCCGGGAGAAGCGGGCGGGCAGCACCCTGACCAGATGAAGCCGAGGGGAAGGAGGGTGGGTGGAGGATGGATGGATGGATGGATGGCCCCCCTCCCCCCAGCATACGCGCCGGGAGAAGCGGGCAGATGGCCCCCTCGTGGTGCCATATGAAGAGAGGAGCAGGCGGCTGGCTGAACATCCCCCCCCAACACCCGGAGAAGCAGGCGGGCAGCTCCCACATGGAGCAAGCTGGTAAGGGGAGAGAGGAGCTGGCTGGCGAGCGGCTGAACCCCCCCGGCGGGGCACCAGGTGGGCGGCTGGGTGGGGCACCAGGTGGGTGGCCGATCACCCCCCCGCTGGAACGCCGGGAGAAGCAGGGACCCGTGAATGTGGGTGCCGATGGGAGGCCTCTCTCGGTACTCCCCGGTGGAGCACCGAGAGAGGCACCGCCACCATGTTGCAGCCAACCATGGCTTAGCAAGGACCCAGAAGTGAAGAGCAAGCCCCACCCCCTTCTGAACCCAAGAGCCCTGGCCTGACAGAGGAGGAGGCTTAAATAGCCCTCTCAGAAGCCTCCCACAAATACAGGCTAGCCTCCGGCAGTGTAGGATAGTAGATCAGAGTCCGAGTTCGTGGAGGAAACCGTCCCTCCCAAAAGAATGAGATCAGGACCAAGTTCAGGACCAAGATCAGGAGATCTGCCCACCACCAGCAGCGCCAGACCCCAGGAAGAGGAGCCCAGTACAAGTACTGGAATCACATGCCCATCCCGAAGAACCGAGCTCCAGTCTTACCTTCCCGATGCCCTGGCAAACCCCTATGGTTGCCTGCCAACTCAGGATCCGCTATCATCCCCTCTTTCACCACACAGCCAGGTGTGCAGCCCGACACTACGAATTTTTCTCAATTCGATTATTTTTGTTTATTTTTCCCACAAGATTTGCTGCAGAATATGGTGGATCAAACTAATCTGTATGCATCCCAATTTATTGCTGCCAACCTCAATTCTTCCTACGCCCGCATGTTCCAGTGGCGACGTCTAACACTGGATGAATTTAAATTGTTTTTGGGCCTTACGTTCAATATGGGGCTTACAAAAAAGAATGAAGTCCATGCATATTGGTCCACCAACCCCATTTAACACATGCCCATATATTCCGCTGTCATGTCCAGGACAAGATGTGACATGATTATGCGTTTTCTCCACTTCAATGACAATTCACAGTGCCCTCCCCAAGATCATCCCAACCACAACAAATTGTACAACATACGCCCCCTAATCAATTCCTTTTCCCAGCAATTTAGAGACGTTTTTATCCCAGACCAAAACATTTGTGTGGACAAATTCCTTTATACATTTCACTGGCCAACTGCACTTCAGGCAGTATATACCAAGCAAAAGAGCCAGGTATGGGTTGAAATAAATAAATAATGTGATCGAGCCACTGGATACGTCTTCCCATTCCAGATCTACGAAGGAAAGACTCCCAGCTCCAGCCCCATGATTGCCCCACATAAAGCCCTCACTGGACTCTACCGACCTGAACAACTTAAGACCCATCTCATTGCTCCCATTCACCTCTAAACTTCTAGAACGCTTAGTCTACAACCGTCTTAGCTTCTTCTTGACCCCTTACAGTCTGGCTTTCGCTCGCAGCACTCCACGGAAACTGCCTTACTAAAACTCACTAACGATTTACTAACTGCTAAAACCAACAGCCAGTACTCCATACTCCTACTACTTGACCTCTCTGCGGCCTTTGATACTGTTGACCACCCGCTCCTTCTCAATAAGCTACATTCCCTTGGCCTCTGAGATTCTGCTCTATCTTGGTTCTCTGCCTATTTATCACAGCGCTCCTTCAGTGTCACCTACAACTCTGTCTCCTCCTCTCCATTGCCCCTTTCTGTGGGGGTCCCCCAAGGCTCGGTTCTTTGACCCCTTCTCTTCTCTATCTACACCTCCTCCCTCGGTCACTTAATAACTGCCCACGGCTTCCAATACCACTTATACGCTGATGACACCCAAATCTATCTGTCTACTCCTTACCTCACTGATTCAGTCTCCTCTCGCATTACTAACTTACTAACTGACATATCAGCATGGATGTCGCACCACTCCCTAAACTAAATCTCTCTAAAACTGAGATATTAATATTCCCAGCCCCCTAATTGCCCGGATTACTTGGGAACCAGCGGGAAAGTTGTTTGGGACCTCATATACCCCCTACTCGACAAAGGATACCACCTGTATGTAGACATCTTCTACACTTCTCTGCCTCTGTTCCACAACCTTCATCGGAAGAAGACGCCAGCATGTGGCACCGTAAAAAAAATCAGAAGGGCTTTCCTCAAAGTCTTGTTAATAAGAAGTTGAGAAAAGGAGAAATGGCAAGTCTGCGTAACAAAGAGATTCTGGCAGTGAAGTGGAGGGATAGAAGGGATGTGTATATGTTATCTTCCATCCACAATAACACCTATGTGGAAATCCCCAGAAGGAATGGCCCCATCCAGAAACCGCATGCATCTATGAATACAATTTGCTTATGGGGGGAGTCGACTTCAACGATCAAATGTTGGAACCATACCTTGCCACAAGAAGGACATACCATTGGTACAAAAAAGTAGCGATTTATTTTTTCAATTGGCCATATACAACTCCTATATCATTTACCGCAACTCCACCCAACTCCACCCAAAACCCCCAACCCTTACCAGGAGGAAATCTACACTGCCCTTATATTCCTGACTGGCCCACCAGAAAACATCCGATCAGAGTCGACTCTCTGAACGCCCCTTTCCAGATAAACTTTCTCCCAAACCAACAGGCCAAATACGTCAAAAGAGATGTAAGGTGTGTACCAGAGCAGGAGTCACAAGAGACACATCTTATTATTGTGCACAATTTCCTTCCCAACCAGGCCTCTGTATAGGTGAATGTTTCCGCCGTTACCATACTTCACTAAATTATTAGTGAAGTATGGTAAACATAATCCTCAGTTCCTGCCTTCACACCCCTTATGCCACTGCCTGCTCTGTAACTGACCCTGGCTTGTTATTTGACCACGCTTCTGCCTGCCGATTTTGTACATACCGCTGCCTGATCTGGAACTGACCCTGGACTGTTATTCGACCATGCTTCTGCCTAACGATTCTGTATATACCTCTGCCTGATATGGAACTGACCCTGGACTGTTATTCGACCATGCTTCTGCCTAACGATTCTGTACATACCTCTGCCTGATCTGGAACTGACCTTGGACTGTTTGACCATGCCTCTTGCCTGCCTCTTGGACTGATCTTGTACCCTGCAACTGGACTAGTGGGATTCAACACAGGGGTCTCACATATGTGAGGGGCTCCAGAATAGTTTTTCTGGATAAAGAAAACAATTTTCTTTGTTTTCTCATTCCTAGATTAGGGTCTGGAGACTCGGAGGCTTCAAAGAGATTTGGGTGGGAGAAGCCTCTACCCCTGTCCCCATTCTGTCCTGAACGAGGCCCTACTTCTGCCTGCTGCCTGTAGAACTTACTGCCGTCATGCCTCTGTTTGTCTCACTGACCCACAGCACATGGACCTTGTTCCTGCCTACTACCAAGACCAATATTTTGGCACTGCTGACAATCTCTGCCTGCACTGACCCTGCACTGCACTGACCTATGGACAGTATCCCTGCCTGCTGCCTGTACTGACTATGGACAGTATTTCTGCCTGCTGCCTGAAAAATTGTGTTCACTGTTGCTGACCGAGTCCCTGCCTGCTGCCTGGACCAGTGCTATCCTCCTGTGGACAACTGTACTACTAAAACCACAGGTAATCTTTTGTTTCTCTTTGCTCAGCATAATGTATTTTGGGGTGTAATTCTTTGTATGTGCATGCTATGTGTCCCTGGAACACCTGATGGTGTTCCTTGCATGTTGGATCTCTGTATGTGGCCAGGCTGTGTAAAGGTCTCACACATGTGGTATTGCCATACTCAGAAGGAGTGGCAGAATGTATTTTAGGGTGTCATTTTTGCTATGTAAATGCCATGTGTTGGAAATATCTTATAAAAAGACAACTTTGTGTTAAAAAAAATGCGTTTTCATTTTTTTCCACATTTTCCAAAAACTTCTGGAAAAAAATGAACTGTTCAAAAGACTCATTATGCCTCATAGATTATACGTTGGGAGTGTTAGCTTTCCAAAATGGGGTCATTTTGTGGGCCTTTCCATTGTCCTGGTGCTCCAGGGCCTTCAAAAGTGTAATAGGTGGGTGAGAAATGAGATGTATAATTTATGCTCGTAGAACGCCTGAAAGTGCTACTTCAATATTAGGCCTCTGTATGTGGTCAGGCTGTGTAAAAGACTCACACATGTGGTATCGTTATACTCAGGAGGAGTAGCAGAATGTATTTTGGGGTGTTATTTTTGCTATGTAAATGCTATGTGTTGGAAATATCCTATAAACGGACAACTTTGTGTAAAAAAAATGCGTTTTCATTTTTTTCCACATATTCCAAAAACTTCTGGAAAAAAATGAAACGTTCAAAAGACTCATTATGCCTCATAGATTATACGTTGGGGTGTTAGCTTTCCAAAATGGGGTCATTTTGTGTACGTTTCCATTGTCCTGGTGCTCTAGGGCCTTCAAAAGTGTAATAGGTAGTCAACAAGTTAGATGGGTAATTTATGCTCCTTGAACACCTGATGATGCTCCCTGCATGTTGGGCCTCTGTATGTGGCCTGTTAGTGAAAAAGTCCCACACATGTGGTATTGTAATACTCAGGAGGAGTAGTCAAATGTATTTTGGGGTTTCATTTGTGATATGCACATTCCATGTGAGAAAAATAAGCTATTACAATGACAATTTTCTGAAAAAAATATAAAAAATAAAAAAAACCCCTTAATTTGCAAAGAATTGTGGGAAAAATGACAACTTCAAATAACTCACCATGCCTCTTACTAAATACCCTGGAATGTCTACTTTCCAAAAAGGGGTCATTTGGGGGTCATTTGTACTTTCCTGGCTTGTTAGGATCTCAAGAAATGAGATGGGCCTCAGTACATCAGGTGTGATCAGATGTGATCATTTTTTTATGATTTGCACCATAGCTTGTAGACTCTAAAAATTTCACACAGACCACATAATATCCACTAATTTTGGTTATTTTTACCAAAGATATGTAGCAGTATAAATTGTGGCCAACATTTAAGAATAAAAATTGCTAATTTGCAAAATTTTATCACAGAAACGAAGAAAAAAGCATTTTTTTTCAAAATTTTCAGTCTTTTTTCATTTATAGCGCAAAAATTAAAAAACCCAGAGGTGATCGAATACCACCAAATGAAAGCTCTATTTGTATGAAAAAAGGGAAAAAAAATATTTGGGTACAGTGTTGCATGACTGAGTAATTGTCATTCAAATTGTGAAAGCACTGAAAGCTGAAAATTGGTCTGGGCAGGAGGGGGGTTTAAGTGCCCAGTAAGTAAGTGGTTAAAGAGTAACTCCACTTCTGTTAAGAAAAAAACATTCCCCTTTGGGTGATCTGTGTACATTACAAGGATTTTAACAAACTTTGTTGCAGATTCCTACTATTTGTTATTCTGAAGAAATCCCTGTGTGTTTGTCTGTGTCCATGTGGGAAAATGAATCTAATGGGAGTGGTTTCATAATTATTAATCAGCTGCTGCACCTGCATGGCACTGAGGAAAGCTGTTGGGTCTGCATCCCTTTAGACGTGATTTCCTTTTGGGAGTATCTCACCAAAAATTACATTTTTTTGTTGCAGGGGATGCCTGCAGAGGATGCCAGAAATCTATAGTGTAGACTTCTGGGAAAATCAGTGAGCCAATCACACAATCAGGAAATGATGTTTCTGGGGGGCGCTCTTTGCAAACTCTGTGTATAGAACACCTCCAGGTAGCCATATTGCATTCCATTTTTAAAGAAAATGACAGCAGCTTCAGATTGAAAGGAAAGGTAAATTTTAATATCAATTACAATATGAATTGTGTCACAATTGTATACACTATATTATTTTTTCTTTATTTGCTATTTTTTTCCCCCATGAACGAAGTTACCCTTTTAAGGAAATGTGTCACAAGAAAACACATAGGCAGCCATTACAGACCTCAACCAATACAGGATAATCTAGCTTGAATGTTTTTTTATAACTAAGAGCAAGCATAGGGATCAGGAGTTCTGACTTCATTCTGACTTCACTTTCTACATGCTTGTTCTATGTCAACAACTCTGAAGATAGAATATCAACATAACAGACCCAAACTAGAACATTAAGAAGTCAGCAATATGAGCCTGTGTATATCTCTCATACATAGCCCCCAACTGACCGTGATTTCGAGGGGCTGTCCCTGATTTGGTGCAATATCCCTCTGTCCCTCATTCCTCCTCATTTGTCCCTCATTTTGGTCTGATCTATATAGATATATATAAAATGCACTTTTTATCTATCAAAAAGTGTTTTCCAGCACTATACCTTTCATCTGATTTTTAAATTGCTGCATTTGTAAATTCCAAAAGCCAATATAAAGGAATAGTAGTGGTAAAAAAAGCACTTGTGGGTTTAACCAATCTTGTTTTTTCATACAATTCTCCTTTAAGGGGGCGTGGCAAGGGGTGTGTCCTATGCCTGCATACTTTTGCTGATAGGTATCCCTCATTCCCATCTCAATAAGTTGGGAGGAATGCTCATAGCAGGTATTTTTATTCAATAGAATTGTCCTTTGACAAACTATAGCTTTCCAAGGGCACACTGTAAAAATACTGTTTTATTTTGGCTGAAAGGGTCAAGGGGATTTCAAAAAGGATTTCTGCAAAAAGAGCAGCATAAGGCTATGGGCATCCATGTGTACACCAACTTTCAGATGAATAAAATAATTAATATTGTTTTTCTGGCTTAGTAGGAGAGCAGACCACTCTGTCCTGAAACAGATGGCTTGACTATAGGATTCGTCAACTTACGGTCCTTGAACTTATAATAAAAACACAACACTGCGTAACATGGGTTTAATCGGCCACAACAGCCCTTTTATTTAACAAATTAATGAACAAAACAATTTTAGCACCAGGAGGGGGTCTTTGGCTGTCCTTAAATCACATTTTTGATTATTATCGACCATGTCCTCAGCCGCGCCCCATCAAAGACGTTGCGACTTCCACAATTTGACTTTCCCCCAGGGGACCTAGCTCCCGGGAGAACTGCCAACAACCAACCAGGTGGGAGTGCCATACCCTAGATGAGCCTCCAATTCTTCTACAATCTGTTTAATCCTTGACCCCTCAAAGACCCCCTGACCCACCACGCGAGCCTGAGTGACACCTTACTCAAGCGAGTCCCTCCACACCTGAAGAGCCCTCTGCACCCCTTCCTGTAAACCCAAAAAACAGAAACCCGTTCCCATGGCATTCAAGTGAACACCATTATCCCTCCAAAAGTGAATGTTCAGATCCTCCAGATCCCGATGGCGAACCACTAAGCCCCCGAGACGAGACAGAGAGCGTCCTATCTCCCTGTTGGCTTTAATCCTGGCCTTATTCAAGCGCTCAGCAGAGCGAGCATGACGCCAATTGTGTCACGCCACCATATCCGACCATACTATTACAATACCAGGGAAATCACGCATCAAGCGCAAAATGTCAAATTTTACATCTCTGACGAGATCCCTGGCGGCCCGAACCCCCATGTCATTCACTCCCACGGAGAGCACCAGAACATCGGGAGGCCTGTCAATTTTTGAATAATAATGAAAGTCAGGAAGAACCCGGCCCCACATCATGCCTCTAAAGCCCAGCCATTTACAGGCCGCTTCACTCTGCGGAACGCCGAGATGTCTCCCTTCAGGACCTGCATTCCCTCTGATCGCCCCCAGAGGACGTAAGAGTCTCCCAAAATCCTCACCAGGCCCTGTGGAAAACCTGTAATAAGAAAAACCAAAGAAAAACATAGAGCCAAAGAAAAACACCGGAAAACAAGTACAGAACAATGAACAACATTACAGCATGTGTGGGCGGACATAAATTTTAAAACGGTCAGACTCCCACCTCCCTATACGTTTCACCACCTGCTGACTCAATCCCCAGCGAGCCGCCTCCGTAGCTGCCCCCACTCTAAAGGAATGAGTATTAAACTGGTAAGTTATCCTGCCAACCTCCACCAAACAGTGCTTGAAAATCGCCACAAACTGAAAAGGCGACAGGGATGATCCATCCACACCACAAAAAGGGCCCCTGCCCTCACTCCCTTCTTCTGCACGAAATTCTGTACAGCGAGAACCGGACACACCATCTCCTGAAGCCTTTGAACAACGTCACGGCAACACCCTTGCCCAGCTCATCAGTTTTTGATCTGCTGATATGAAGCTGGACACTGTCAGCAGCAACCTGTACATCTAAAAACATCAACCCATCCACACCACGCTTGTTTTTGCTCACCAACTCCCCAATCCGCAGGGCCCCAAAAAAGGCCAAAGCAAAAGCTGCCGTAAACAGCTGTACCTCATAAAGGGAGGTACAAACCCTGGGCAAGATCCCTACCAGCTCCTGGAGCAGCTCAAATTACACCGGGCGCCTGGTATCTGGTACCACACATCTGTGCTGAAATCCTTTCATGGCCTGTCGCACCATGAAGTCTTTTTTAACGTCATGCAGGCCCTCTAGCTTGAAAAGGAAAGCTAGAGCAGCCAACCTCCAGTTCATTTTGGATATGGATGCGCCCACTGAAAACTTCGTCCCGATCATATACAACAGCAGGGAAAGTCTGTCCCGATCTGAAGAGCAACCCCCAATGGAACTTACCAATCCGTACTAGTCCCACCAAACAGACGAGTAGGCCGCCCATGTACTCTCACTCACCGAGCGCTGCACTAGGGCACCAGCTAATCCAATGCCAGTCTCCACAGATGTGCGGGACAAGGAACCGCCCCTGCTCCGCCGCTGGCGCCAGCTTCCAGAACCTGTCCCACTGAAAACGAGACAACAATGGAATTTTCTACTCCCGGGAAAAGGACAGCTTTCACAAAACAGTTCAAACTTAAACAACGAAGAACAAGAAAACGCAGCAAGCGCACTACTGGTGGGGATGAAGCAGACAGACTGGACACAACTGCAACCACCCCCATTTTATCACAATGAAAGCAAACCCGATGATTTTGAAATCGAGGTCCCCAAATATCTATCACCACCACGATCGGGAAAAGCTCCAATAGTACCAGGTTTCTCAAGAATCCCGCTGCGCGTTATTCCTCCGGCCACGCAGCTGCACACCATGCCCCCTGACAGTAAGCCCCGAAACCCAAGCTGCCAGCAGCATCGGTATACAGGTCAAAGTCAAAACCACCGGGGCCATCCACAAGGACCTCCCGTTATAAGAGGTCAGAAAGTCTTCCCACACCCGCAGATCAGCCTTGTGTTCGCCCAAAAGCCTAATGTAATGATGCGGCAATCGCACCCCAGAAGTAGCGACACTAAGGCTTTGGGGGTCCGATACAAAGAAAATCATCAAGCTAAAGCAGAACGGAGCGCCTTTGCGATTCCTCACGTACCACCCATTCCACAAAAGTATTAAAAGTCTCAAAATAGGACCAAGAAATAGAGCAGCTCATGGGAAGACAACGGTCAACAAAAAACTGCCCACCCCCAAAAAAAACTAGCAACGGTTGGCTCTCCGGATGAACCGGCAACAACAATGCCCCCCGGCCATACCGCTGAACCCAACTGACTGCCGCATCAAAAGATGTATACGACACAGAAGTTAAATCAGGCTCAATTGCATCATTCACCGAAGCTCCCTTCGGATACGACAAATGATGTATCAGCCTAAATTTGTGGGGTTCTTTTTTAGGGACCACCCCCAAAGGTGACACATGCAACAAAGGTATGGGTGGTTGATCGAAGGGGCCGGCCATCCTGCCCATGTCGACCTCCTCAGCCAATTCCTCAGTCACTACCTGCGGAAACTGAAACGTGGATTTTAAATTCTTGGGCACAGAAGGCCCAGTCAGAGGTAATGAACAGGGAATCCAAAAGCCATTGGAAAAGCCATCGGCAAGGAAAACCGCTGCCGCTCTCTTGGCATACCTATTTAGGTATGGCTGCATCTCGGACAGGTTTACTGGGGTCCCCCCTTTTTGAAGTGGAATCCTCTGATTGGTGCTTCCCTTTTTTAAAACACTTGGCATAACTGTGAGAGCCCCCGCAACCGGATCACTCATGGTGGAAACGGCAGGCCGCGCCAAAACGGCACATTCCCTCGTTGAACTGTCAACAGTAGTTTTTCCGGTGTGTGGCCGACTGTCCAGCGGCACCAGAACCACTGCCCCCACCCCCCCACCGGAAAGGGCTGTCCCTAAGCCCGTGCCTGCACTATAAGCTTCATCCAAAGCCCAATATCCTTATGATCCCAGCGTAGCTGAGGCATCACAGCTTTCCGCTGATGAAACTGCTTGTCATAGTGAAGCCACGCCAATCCCCCGTAGACCCTATGGGCTTCCCCAATAGCGTCCAAGTAGCAAAAGAGCGGAGAACGGTTCTCAGGTTCTCTTTCACCGATGATGCTCGCCAATATAGCAAAGGCCTGAAGCCATTTGGAAAAAGTCAGAGGGATAAGCCACCAGCGACGCTTCTCCTCCTTCTCCTCAACCTTCTTGCTAACTGCCCGTCACCGTCATCACTGGATACCTCGCTGGATTCGTCGGACGACTCATGGAAAGAAGTTGCCGCAGGCGCCCCTCTCGCTGTAGAGTCCGGCACAGAGAGTCCTGATGTATCGTCGTCCACCTCAGGCACTTCAGGCAAAGTCAGAAAGCTGCGGGGTCCCCGTGCACCCCTGGCTGTGGAAGGGGGTCGCCGGCCCTTCAATTGGGCATAGCCACTCCCCTGTGTAGCTGTCTCTCTAAAATTAGTATTTTCAGGCTGCACCACCATAGAAGAAGCAGCAGAGGGTGCCAAATGCCTTCTGCTGCCTGACGCTGGACTCTTCCTTCGCTGAGCCTCTCTTCCAGCCACTGGGGAGGGGGCCACTCGCTCAGGATTCTGTGCAGGGGGAGCATGTGACCTCAGCTCACGGCGGCCTCCGGATCCACAGGCTGACATCCCAGCACCATAGGGGACAGGGCTCCCGCCCTTCCCTGCAGCCGAACAATTCCCGTGCCGAGCCGACCTCCTGCTAGGCACATCAGCAAGAGACCCGGCCACCATGTCCTGTGTTAGAGAAGAGGGGAGGAGGGGGAAGAGAGCGCGGCGTCTCCACCTCCCGCGGGTCCCGCCGGTGGAGGGGATTCCTTCCAGGCCCACTGCGGGAGCCAGAGGCAAGTGGCACAGCAGGGGTCACTGGAGGGTTCCTAGTGGAGCTCCCATGCAGCAGCCTGACCCGGGGGGTGTGAGAAGGGCTCAAGCGCTCAGGAGGGCGAACCCTCCTAGCACGTTTTGATGATGGGGGGGACCCAGGAGGAGATGGATCAACCCCCAACCCCCCCTAACATGCCCATCAGTTGCTGCTGGAGCCACTGCGGACCCTGCACAGCAGCTATGGCCCTGACCTGGTCCCATAAGGCCTCCAAGTCGCTCATCCTGTCCGTTATTCTTTCCGCAGGGGAACAGCAGAAACTCTTCAATCAACTTTCCGGAGTAATTACCCATCAGCCCTTGCACGGACAAAACCCCTGTGGCTCTACCCTCACCATCTGACCCCTAATACACCAATCAGGTAAGCTACGTCCCTACCCCCACTAACTACTTATTTTGTTAACCCTTCCCCAGACCTGTTACTCCCTTAGTCATGCCGACCCTGCGTCTATTTTTTCTTCTCCGGGTCGCACTTTACAGCCATTTACTGTTAAAGGCAGGGTTGTTTATATACAATCGTAGTGAAATGCATACCTTATCTTTCATTACTCAATCCTTTAAAGGGGTATGGTGGTCAACAATAGAATGACAATGACTGGCAAGTCCTCATCAACCAAAGACACAGCTTTCCTTCTCTGCACTACTTGATTGACAGATAGCAGCATAAACGCTTTACAAATCCAGCAATCCTGCAGACTATTGCTCTCTGTTGTCAGGGCTAGTGTGACCCTGCCACTGGTAAAGTTACCTTTTGCAATGAAGAAATAAAGACACGGGAGTGCATTTACTCATTTTCTAGATTTCTACCTCTGAAGATTCTTTATTAAGGTAGAACCAAAGACTCTTCCTTTAATGTATCAAGATGGAAATGTGGAGGAACAAGTTCATTTATTTACCTCACTTGAATGTCTAAAATTACCTTCATAAACTGACTCATGCACTCCTGCTCCCAGAGAGATCTGCTCATGGCGGGGGTAATTCAGTAGCATTTGCTGCAGGGACAACCACACCCATGACCACTACAGCTTCACACTAATTGTGGGGGCGTGCAAGTTATCACGGTTCGGAGATTAAAGGTGTACCATACTGGTGTAGCACCCTCTCGTGTACAAAGGTGTTAGGAAAATTTAGCAGACTATAGCGCTAAAAAATAGCACCTGGAAAGTGCCTCTCCTCTCACTCCAGTGTGAAAGCCCGAGTGCTTTCACACTGGAGCGGTGTGCTGGCAGGACCCTCAAAAATGTCCTGCAAGTAGCATCTTTGAGGCGCTGTAGGAGCAGTGTATACATCGCTCCTAAAGCACCCCTGCCCATTGAAATCAATGGGCAGCAACATTTTTCATCCGTTAGCGGGGGTTAAAAGCGCCCTGCTAGCAGCCGAAAAGCAATGCAAAAATGACGATAAAGCTCCCCTAAAAATAGCGACGCTTTACCGCTGATGCTCCCAACGCCCCAGTGTTGAAAGTACTCTAAATGCTGTTTCTTCTGGCAGGAGAAATTCAGCATTACAAGCTCACGTAAGCTGCATTTGGCAGAGTTTAGCAGCATTTGGGAGTTTATTTATTACATTGGACAGAATTTTTATTTATTCTGGCCACTGAAATGAATAAACTCTGAAATGCTAAACGCGCCCAGCGTTTAGGCACGTTTAGGCGCATTTACACGTGTTTGCCATTTTTTATCCCTAAGAGCTCCCCTCTTGAACCCGATTCTTCTGAGTTCAGGAGAGGAGGTTTCAATGCCTCTAAACTCGGCTGCTCTTAAACTCTGGTAAAAGCCTATGTGTGCATTGACACATAGGCTTTTTCTTGAGTTGAGTTTGGGGCTGTGGCAAAAAAACGCGAAAAGCTCCAAGACAAAGTTTAGGATCTGCTTGAGCCTGGGTATTTTTTGTGGGGTCAGATTTAGGTCAACTGGCAGGTTCTGCAGGCTGGAAATCTAGTACCTCCCCCTGGCTTCTAGAAACTTATGAAAAGTTCTAGAACTTAGTGGGAGAAAATATGAAAATGGAATCCTGACTATTTAGGGGATCTCTACCAATCCCGGGCAAGGATGGCCCAAAAGGTGGGGAGATGGGCCTTAAATATTGAAGAGCTTGGCCAGTTGGGGGGTTGTTGTCAGATGGAAGATAGAGTGTTGAGGTTGGAGTCATGTGGCCTATGATGGGTCCCCGGGGCTGGGGGGCGCTGCCTCCAGGCTGGATCTGGGAAAGGAGGAAGAGGAATTGAACAGAGGAATGGAGTCCACTACCCCATTGTATCATCCAGGGGACACCCTGCCTGGTGAGCTAAGATCTATCCTGCAGGAGGCCTGAACAGCAATCTATGCAAGCTGCAGGATTCAAGGGACAGTGTAAGTACCTCTACACGATCGCCCCCAAGGCCAACCAGAGAGAAGGCTGCCAGGTGCAACATTTAGCAAACTTTTGTTAGGACAGTGTCAGAGCTAACCTAAATTCCTTGCTCTAGGACAGTTTTCAAAGCAGCCAGGTGGTGTGGTATTTTCTGCAGAGGGGACAACAAGCTCCTGCAAGCAGTTAGGACTTTATGAGTTTTACCAAGGGGACATAGAGCTCCTGAAAGAGGAAAAGTGTTCTCCCGGCGAATCTGCTGCAGAGACCACTTTTATCTTGAAGTGGACTGCCCGCTGAAGAAGTGGATACTGGGGTTATTCCTCTTCAAAGTACCGACATATAATGACGGCGGGCAGTCCGTAAGTGGTTAAACTGCCTTTTTCATTCCTTTCCTGTCTTTGCCTTGGTCGACATATCTGGAGATTCTCTGCTGTGTTCCTGTGCCTGGCTGACATCCCCTCTGGTTCCTGCTCCTGTTTTTCTGACTACGCTGATCTCTGGTTTCCCAATTACTGGCCTGTCTGACTACCTGCTTTGGTTACCGATCCCTTGCTTGTGTTTTTACCATGTTTACTGATCTGTACTATTTTTACCATTATATTAAAAGGTGTGATTTTTACTGAATTTCTCTCGCATTCTGATTCATGGTTCCTGACAGTATGGAAATTGGGAAATGCAGGTTTCCTGACTGTGCAAGAATAGAGGGAACAGAAAATCCAGCGGCCCTCTAGGGGGTAGCGCTACACTGACAAAGATACTGAAAAAAAGTGCTTTCTTATAATTTTTCTTTCTATTCTAAAATCCAAGTCTTCTATTAAAACTGTACTGGTTTTAATCATTCTTCAAAATGCTTCTATCACACATCACAATTTTCTACATTAATCTTTACCAGAATTTCCACTGTAAGCTGCTCCCATTATACTTCAATTTCCCATAAGACACATGCCTGTACTGCTAAAAAAAACTCACTTTCTCTATCTTTATGAGACAAAAGAAGAGAGGAGCGACAAACAACCACATAGTGTAGCATATCTTTATTCAGTGAAGTAGTTAAAAGCAGTAATTATTGCACTCACAAATGTAGGAGAGAGCTAGGCATGTGAAGGAGAGTCCTTGAATTGAGGGATCAGGCAGAACCAGCTTTATGACCAAAAAAAAAAAAAATTACAGTGCACCTCATCTATAAATATTGTTTTTTGTTTAGGAGCTTAGAAGTACTGTAGGAAGCATACATTTGTAATTTTCATAAGTGCATGCTGTTGGAATGTTTATCCTTAAAATACGTACCTTAGGTAATATGCTCTGTGCATAGCGAGTTTTTTTAAAAATCCAAGAAAGAAAGGGCAGACACTGATTGACAATCTAGAGAATCATTGTGACAATGTTGATGGCTAGGTCCTTTATTATGTCTCCATCCTGCTGCAGTCCAAATGCTCACCTGAATTCAAAAGCAGTGGAATAGCAAGAGCATGAAGCCTTGGCTGGCAGAATTAACATGTGACCTTACAGTTCGGCAGAGAGGGAACCAAAGTAGCACATTTATCTATACTTTCATGCTATGCAACATATTATTTTCCATGGCCATAGTTCTACTTTATTGACAGTTTTCAGTTATAAGGAATACTAACCTATCTTACTCACCTGTAAATACCAAGCTGGCATTCTCCAGCTCTTCTTGTGGAACTTTAAAGCTGAAGGACTCATTGTAGAAAGGATCAATGGTTCCTCTCATGAAACATGTCTTTTTGGTTTTCACTAACTTTAACCCGTGAACTAACTGAATCTTCACAAAAGGATCTAGAATAAATACATTAAATAATTAATTAATTAAAATTCAATAATTTTAATTACAATATTAATTTTATGTTAACATATAAACAACAGATGTGACAAGCACACGTAAGGAAAGAACCCCAAAACTATATTCCATAAGTGAAATGCACATACAGTATCTCACAAATGTGAGTGCACCCCTCACATTTTTTGTAAATATTTTATTATATCTTTTCATGTGACAACACTGAAGAAATGACACTTTGCTACAATGTAAAGTAGTGAGTGTACAGCTTGTATAACAGTGTACATTTGCTGTCCCCTCAAAATAACTCAACACACAGCCATTATTGTCTAAACCGCTGGCAACAAAAGTGGGTACACCACTAAGTGAAAATGTCCAAATTGGGCCCAAAGTGTCAATATTTTCTGTGGCCACTATTATTTTCCAGCACTGCCTTACCTTCTTGAACATGGAGTTCACCAGAACTTCACAGGTTGCCACTGGAGTCTTCTTCCACTCCTCCATGATGACATCACGGAACTGGTGGATGTTAGAGACCTTGCACTCCTCCACCTTTTGTTTAGGATGCCCCACAGATGTTCAATAGGGTTTAGGTCTGTAGACATGCTTGGCCAGTTCATCACCTTTACCCTCAGCTTCTTTATCAAAGTAGTGGTCGTCTTTGAGGTGTGTTTGGGGTCGTTATCATGTTGGAATGCTGCCATGCGGCCCAGTCTCTCTCCCACCACCATGTGACACTTCCACCACAATGCTTGACTGTAGGCAAGACACACTTGTCTTTGTACTTCTCACCTGGTTTCCGTCACACACGCTTGACACCATCTGAACCAAATAAGTTTATCTTGGTCTCATGAGAGCACAGGACATGGTTCCAGTAATCCATGTCTTTAGTCTGCTTGTCTTCAGCAAACTGTTTGCGGGCTTTCTTGTGCATCATCTTTAGAAGAGGCTTCCTTCTGGGATGACAGCCATGCAGACCAATTTAATGCAGTGTTCAGCGTATGGTCTGAGCACTGACAGGCTGACCCCCACCCCTTCAACCTCTGCAGCAATGCTGGCAGCACTCATACATCTATTTCCCAAAGATAACCTCTAGATATGAAGCTGAGCACGTACACTCAACTTCTTTGGTCGGCCATGGCGAGGCCTGTTCTGCGTGGAACCTGTCCTGTTAAATCGCTGTATGGTCTTGGCCATCGTGCTGCAGCTCAGTTTCAGGGTCTTGGCAATCTTCTTATAGCCTAGACCATCTTTATGTAGAGCAACAATTTTTTTTTTCAGATCCTCAGAGAGTTATTTGCCATAAGGTGCCATGTTAAACTTCCAGTGACCAGTATGGGAGAGTGAGAGTGACAACACCAAATTTAAGACACCTGCTCAACATTCACACCTGAGACCTTGTTACACTAACGAGTAACATGACACCGGGAGGGAAAATAGCTAATTGGGCTCAATTTGGACATTTTCATTTAGGGGGTGTACTCACTCTTGTTGCCAGCAGTTTAGACAATACTTGTGTGTTAAGTTATTTTGAGGGGACAGCACATTTACACTCTCATACAAGCTGCACACTCACTTCTTTACATTGTAGCAAAGTGTCATTTCTTCAATGTTGTCACATGAAAAGATATAATAAAATATTTACAAAAATGGGAGGGGTATACTCACTTTTGTGAGATACTGTATGATGTGCCTCATTCCCCACAATAATAATGAGCTTGAAAAAATTCTTATAGAGATAATGAGGCACTTACTGTAAACTCTCCAGATTTCACTTTGAATAAAACTTCAGAAGGACACCCCTTTTAGATTCTATCTCTAGCCTTCATTGCACCAGTTGTAAAATAGCTTGTCTTTTTGTCACGCAATGTGTCACCTAGACTGTACTTATTTTTATGGAGACTCCTAGAGATTTAAGGATTTTAGTGGTCAAATTGACCATATAAAATCTTTAAAGTACAAACTTTTTTATTCTCCTGCCTCCAGCTCCCTTCTATCAATCTCCAAAAACTGAAAAATCTGTTCTGTTTCATGTTTTACACCAAATTTCCATCCCAGACCTTTCCTATTCCACTCCATTTTACATTTTCCACCTCCATATGATGTGTGTTTAAGGACTACAGAAATTTTATTACTGGCAATGACGATTTTCTTTACATTTAATATTATGTACGATATAGCCGTAGTGCTATGGAGTCCCAATACCTTGCTAAACATGCATTTACATAACATATGAGAAATATAGATATTTTAGGGATTGACATCTCGACCCACACACCCAAATTCCCCTATGATATGACATATAAGCCAACCCTGGTGAGGACCTCAAAATTTGTTCCATCCTACCATTCTACTTTCTTTAGAGCAGTGGTTCTCAACTCCGGTCCTCAGGACCCACTAATAGGCCAGAATTTAAGTATTACCTTGGGGAGATGCAGACTAGAATACTGCAATCACTGAGCAGCAAATGATATCACCTGTGATGTATTTCAGTTATCCTGCAAACCTGGCCTGTTAGTGGGTCCCGAGGACAGGAGTTGAGAACCACAGCTTTAGAGGCTCTGCCGAAATTGACACAGTGGTTTACGTTTGGTGAACATGTCCAATAGCCCAGCAACTATGGGCAAAGACTCACCATGTTTTAGAACTTTTCTAAATTACAATCTTAGAATGAATCTTTGGGAGACTCTACTACTTGAGACGCCAGACAATGTCCTAAAGGGGACATTACCCTGCTCACTTATTTTTAATGCAACTAAACATGCAAGATCATGGACTCCAGAATAACATACCCAAAGAGTCTGGGGACTTTTAGAATTGCATGTGTATGCAGATGAAGGAAGCCTAATAGCCTAATAGCTCTGGAGAAGCAACTTCCAGATCATGAAAAACTAGTCATTCTTTACTTTCAGGAAGAGAAAAAAGTGAAACAGAGGATTGCTGTCACCTTCATTAATAAGAAACTCACTCACTGCTATCCTTTTAGACAAAAATGAAGTCTTTTTGGAGATATGGCAACCACGGATTGATTTCAGTTGTCCTAATGACAAATCTCCTCTAATGCCGCATACACGCGAGCAGACTTTACGGCAGACTTTGTCTTGCGGACTTTTCGACGGACTTTACGACGGACTTTCCGAATGAACGGACTTGCCTACACACGATCAACCAAAGTCCGACGGATTTGTACGTGATGACGTACGACCGGACTAAAACAAGGAAGTTCATAGCCAGTAGCCAATAGCTGCCCTAGCATCGGTTTTTGTCCGTCGGACTAGCATACAGACGAGCTGACTTTTCGTCCGGACTCGAGTCTGTCAAAAAGATTTGAAACATGTTTTGTCCCACGGACTCCGGTCCGCCGAACCAAGTATGCCGTAAAGTCCGGTCGTGTGTATGTGGCATAAGACTTTTGGAAGGAAACATTAGAGTGTAAGGTCTCTCCTTATTAGGCAGCCATGAAGTGGATACCCCCTTCCCCAGTGCTCCACTCAAACCCCCTTCACCTCATCTCCTTCTTGTCCTCTTCCCACCTACTCTTTTCTTCTCTCTAGTTCTTAAAATGTGCTTTCTCATCCACTTCTTTAAAGCAACCATTTACGATACCTATGCCCAACAGCCTGCTACCATCTTAACATCATTTTGACCTCCACTTAGAACTATCTGGAGGCTGAAAATATTTTCCCTCTCCATTACTTCCTTTTTTTTATGGACAACACCTGCAACAAACTTTATTACTAACCTATGGTACCAAAAAAACCTATTACATTGTAAAATATATCTATTTCTCTACACTTTTGCTCCTGCCAAATGGTTTTTGCAATAACATTAAAAGCAAAATTCTGATATTTTTACAAGCCTTTCTGCAGCTGGTTCTGAAATAAAACTCTCAGCTTTAGAAATCAAGAAACAAGGCTTACCAGATCCCTGGCTCATATCAGTCTGAAGAAGTTGTTTTGCTCTGATAATATCCACATTCAATCTTCCAGCACTTGGCAGGTAATTAAGAGACAGAAGCAGCTCTCCCAGCTCGACTTCATTCTAAAACAAGAAGATTTATAAATGAAAACATGGTGTGTGCACAGAGTTCTCAATTCTTTGGCTACAGTCACTCAATGTGGCTTTGTCTTCTCAAAATATGACAGATGTTTGGTATAAAAGCATGTATTCATCCATTTTATAACGCAGATATCAGTACTGCTTAGTGATGATGACTACAAGATCTGTCACTGAGCTCTGAGTTAAAAAAAACAAAAAACACTAGGTAAAGTCACCTTTGCAAACCTTTATGTCTGTGTGGCTACTAATATTTTAAACAATTGTCATGGATGTTTTGCTACTAAGTAGTGCATCAAAGCTAGTTTACTTCAAAATCTCAAAAATGTCTAAGTTTCTATATAATGTCTAAGTTCCAAATTCACTTTGCCACCATTGAAATCAGTCTCTTCGGCATCCTTTCTCAGTGACATCACACCTGCAGAACACGGAATTATCTTTCTCCAGTCAGATCCAATCTCCAGCACACAGACTGGTTTTCCCCTTTAAGACCCCACCTCTAGCACACACACACACTATGCTTCTCCTCTAACCGCCAGCCTACCAAGCCTATTGTGACACTTCTCATATAAACTATATTGTCAAAAATATTGGGACGCCTGCCTGTACACGTACATGAACTTCAATGGCATCCAAGTCTTAGCCCGTAGGGTTAAATATTGAGTTGGCCCACCCTTTGCCGCTATAACAGCTTCAACTCTTCTGGGAAGCCTGCCCACAAGGTTTAGGAATGTGTCTATGGAAATGTTTGACCATTCTTCCAGAAGCGCATTTGTGAGGTCAAGCACTGATGTTGGATGAGAAGGCCTGGCTTGCAGTCTCCACTCTAATTCATCCCAAAGGTGTTCTATTGGGTTGAGGTCAGGGCTCTGTGCAGGCCAGTCAAGTTCCTCCACCCCAAACTCGCTCATCCATGTCTTTATGTACCTTGCTTTGTGCACTGGTGCGCAGTCATGTTAGAACAAGAAGGGGCCATCCCCAAACTGTTCTCACAAAGTTGAGAGCATGAAATTGTCCAAAAGGTCTGGGTATGCTGACGCCTTAAGAGTTCCCTTCACTGGAACTAAGGGGCCAAGCCCAACCCCTAAAAAACAACCCCATACCATATCCCCCCCTCCATCAAATGATTTGGACCAGTGCACAAAGCAAGGTCCATAAAAACACATGGATGAGCGACTTTGGGGTGGAGGAACTTGACTGGCCTGCACAGAGTCCTAACCTCAACCTGACAGAACACCTTTGGGATGAATTAGAGTGGAGACTGCGAGCCAGGTCTTCTCATCCAACATCAGTGCCTGACCTCACAAATGCCCTTCTGGAAGAATGGTCAAACATTCCCATTGACACACTCCTAAACCTTGTGGATAGCCTTCCCAGAAGAGTTGCAGCTGTTATAGCTGCAAAGGGTGGGCCAACTCAATATTGAACCCTACATACTAAGACTGGGATGCCATTAAAATTCATGTGCGTGTAAAGGCAGGCTTCCCAATACTTTTGACAATATAGTGTACATGTAAAAACTAGATTATTACTTATAACCCCCAAACATTGTATATTTTCTGAAAGAAAAGAAGACCCAGGGTGAAAAAATATGTTGGTCACTGCAATATTTATGTCACACGATATTTGTACCAGGGTTTTTCAAATGCAAATTTTTTGGAAAAAATACCCTTTAATGAATTTTAGCAAAACAATACTTTATTGTTTGGTAAAATATAACAGATGATGTTACATCAAGTTAACAGATACCTAACATGTCAACCTTTAAAACTGCATGTGCCTGTGAAATGGCGACAAACTACCGTACATAAAAATATCCATAGGTAACCATATAAAAGCTTTTACAGGTTACCAGTTTAGAGTAACATAGGAGATCTGTTGCTAGAATTATTGCTCTCACTCTGACGTCCATAGTGATACCTCAAATGTGTCGTTCGATCGCCGCTTAAATATATGCGCAAAACTGACGTACGCGTTCGCATTTGCGTGTGAGTACGGGGGGGCCAATGGAGTTTTAATTTTCTTTTTTTATTATTATTATTTATTTAATTACATTATCTCTTTCATTTTTCATCAACTTTATTGAACAACATCCCTTATGACACATCCTCCTTATGATGAGATCTGGGGTCTATTAGACCTCGGCCCTCAAAAACATCTGATCAAACAAACAATTGTTTGATCAGAAGATTTCAAAAGCCGGCCACAGCTTGTAAACAACATACTGAAACTGGAAATGACAAAATGCTTGTTGCTTACAATTTCATAGACCATAAACATAACATGATTGGAGAACATTTGTTCCTCCCTTATTTGTATTGTAAGCGGTGGGGGCCTGGGAAATTAGGGGAAAGCAGAGGAAGCTGACGGGGGTGGGGCTTCCTCCACATTTAAAAGTGATCCAGAGTCTATTTAGCCACTCGGATCGCATTTAAATTATTCAGCATCAGCTGCTGAAAAAAAACATACCAGGCTCATGACTGCAGCTGCAGCAATGGCCCTGGTAGAACCACCTAAATCAGAGGGTACGTCCATATAGGGGAAGCGGTTAAAGTTAAGCTGGCCATAGATGGATTGAAATTCATCTGGTTCAGCAGGGACTGGCTGAATTTTGATCCATGTATGGCGGCTCCCGCTAAACAGAAATTGATTTAATGATTGATTTCTGTTTTACGGGCTTGTTGGAAAACAGTTTTTGATCAATGACTGCAACCAATGTGCTGTAGGAGTTGATCAGTGTATCCTGACAGTGGAGAGTCCCCACTTTCAGAATACAATGTCTCAGCGGAGAGGATTCTTCTATCCAGCTTGATTGTGTGGATGGAGGAATCTGAACAAAAATGATCCATCTATGGCCAGCCTTACTCACAAAGGATGAAGCCACTCCTAAGACTTCAGCAATCCTGAACTCCAGCTCGTAGAGGGCTTTATTATAGAACTTCCAGAGACTTCTCAGTCTGCAGTCACACACTCCCACCAAGAAAATGAAATATTAAACAAAGTCCATGCCCCCCACATGGAAATTGTACACTGAGCTCAGACACACAGTCAGCCCCAGCACACCTCACCCCCTAGTATCCGTACCAGAAGCAATGACCCCCAATACACAGAGCTCTCTAGCCAGATTTATAATAGCAGCGTATGAGCATTAACCCAGCAGTGACCATTCTGAAGTGTGTGTTACCTCTCAGTGGTCAGGTACCATAGCAGAAGTGTTAACCCCCCGTCCCTAAGGCCCCCATCATTTAAGAGTGATCTCCTCATTGAGCTGTCTGCAGTGTATGTGATCTGCTTCAAGAGCATGTGCATCAACTCCTCAGTGATAAATACTAGTATGTGTGCTTTAACCCCTGAGCGACCTCTCTCCAGGATATCAGGGGCGGATCCAGAGCCTAGTCTCGGGAGGGGCACTGCCAGAAAATACGTTTTTTTGGGGTAAATTTATCGGGGAAATGGCTGGTGTTAGCGCTTCAATCATCATGGCACCATGGTTGTTATGGTGTCAGGATTATTGAAGCGCATTATTACTATAATTACATTGTTATAAAAAATGAAATGGTTAAACTCACCATAATGCAGAATCAGTGCGAGCCCCGAGTGCGTCACTTGCCACTGTCACCTGCCACACGTTGTGGATTGTCACTTGCCACGTCGCCTGTCACCAGATGCAGATTGTCATTTGCCATGTTGCCTGTCACCAGATGCAGATTGTCACTTGCCACGTCACCTGTCACCAGATGCAGATTGTCACTTGCCACGTCGCCTGTCACCAGAAGCAGATTGTCACTTGCCACGTCACCTGTCACCAGATGCAGATTGTCACTTGCCACGTCCCTTGCCACACGTTGCAGATTGTCACTTACCACGTCCCTTGCCACGTCTCATGCCACATGTTGCGGATTTTCACTTGCCACGTCCCATGCCACACGTTGCAGATTGTCACTTGCCACGTCACTTGCCACGTCCCATGCCACACGTTGCGGATTGTCACTTGCCACGTCGCCTGTCACCAGATGCAGATTGTCACTTGCCACGTCACTTGCCACGTCCCTTGCCACACGTTGCAGAATTTCACTTGCCATGTCCCATGCCACACGTTGTGGATTGTCACTTGCCTGCTATAATTTACTCTGTCTTGCTGTGTCCCAGTGTCAGGCAGCAGATTACCAGTCAAGCAGCAGAGAGGTGATGTAATCTCTATGCTGCCGCGGCTGCCTGCACACTGCACAGCGAGGGTGGAACTGCAGGGATGCAGGGTGGGCGCCGGGCGGTGAGAGATGATGTCATCTCTCTGCTCCCCAGCCCGCCGTATCCCTGATTGGCCGGCAGCCCGCTCACAGTCAAACACTGTCACGAGCCGCACAGCTGTTCACCTGTCTGTCGCTGTCTCTCAGCAACAGAGCCGCCGTCCACCGGCTCTCTCACCCGGGCGATGCCTGCCGGCCCACTCACTCACCTGAATTCTCGGAGGGGGCAATTGCCCAATTGCCCCCCCCTGGATCCGCCCCTGCAGAATATAAACATTAAAATTCATAAACAGCAGCTTAGATGCATTACCCTCTCAGTGCCCATTCCTCTGTGCATATGTGATAGCTTCCTAATACTCAACCCTCAGCCCATATACACTATCTTCCCAGACTTCAGCCCACTCTCTGCTGAAAATGGGTGACAGGAATGCAAAACGAACTGCACTCCTGTGATCCATAGGAGAAGTCCAGCCAAACGAGCTTTGGCTGGACTTCTCCTTTAACTGCAGACAGGTAACAGGAAATTTTATTTATTCAGGAAGAAGACATACAGTATAATCATAGATGCAGCTAAAAACTTATAAACACTGACTTCTACTGGCTGATGTAGTTAGAAGCCTTTGCATCTCATCCCATGAATTTGGCTTTAACCCTTTCGCCGCCAGGTCCATACGTCGTACGCACCGGGGGGGGGGGGAATCACACACAATTCGGTGGCTGCAGCCACCAGGATTGTGTGTAAAACTGACAGGCAGACTCCTGCCTGTCAGGTGAGAGCATTGCTTGCACACACCCCGGTACCTGTGCTCCACCACGCTTACTGGGCTCTGCTTGCCCATTGGCGGGCACGGGATCTCCATGTTGGGTGCCGGTGGGTAGAGGGGAAAGAGAAGAGCGGACACACGTCCGCTCTCCTCCCCTTCTTCTTGTGACCAGGATAGCGATGTCTCTGACGTCACTTCCGGGTCAAGCTCTCAGTGTTCCCAGCTCGCTTTGTCGGGAAAGGATGTTTTGCAATGCAGTGGAGTACACAATAAAGAGAACCTGTCACCTAAAAATCATCACATAGGGGACTGTTTGTCCCCATGTGATGAAAAAAAAAGTTAAAGTAAAGAAAAATATATATTTTTTTTTTTTGCAAAAAATAAAGTTACACCCAAGCACATAAAATCCCCCCCAAAAAGATTTTGAGGCCCCCCTCCCCGACATATACACACGCACAAACAACGCATTTGTCGGAGCGTCTACACGTAAAAACGTTCATTGCAATACACCTTACATATCGCCACGCACGCCGGAGTGAGAGCAAAAATTCTAACATAAGACCTCCTCTGTAACACTAAACTGATACCTATAGGGGGCTTTTGAAGCGTCGCCGATAGAAAATATAGGGTACTGAAGTTTGACGCCGTTTCACAGGTGTACCAAAATTTAAGTTTGGGTATCTATTTACACGGTGCAACCTAGTCTTTTATATTTTTATCAGGAACCATGAATCAGACCGAGACAGAAGTACAGTTAAATCATACTTGTTTAATAAAAATAATAATAAGGTAAACAGAGTAAGCGTAGTCAAAACAAGCCAAAGTTCAGTAAGCGGATCGGGTAGTCAGCCAAGCAAATGTCAGAGAGCCATAGTAGTACAGCAAGCAGGATCAGGAGCCAGAAGGAACGTCAGCCGAGCAAGTCTTCAACAGGAACGCAGGAGAAAGTCTATGTGATGTTGACAAAGGCAAAGGCAGAGATCAAGTGAGCTGGACGACTTTAAGTAGGCAGGACTGACGAGCAGAATCAACAACAGCTGGGTAACTGTGGAGAGAGATGGGAGCTGGCAATTAGCCGAAAGCTGAGCGGCCAGCTCAGAGAAGGAAGGGCTGAGCTCGGCCCTGACAGTACCCCCTCCTCAACGACCCCCCCCTCGGAGAACCACCGGGCTTGAGGGGACAACGTCTATGGAAATCACGGAGGAGGACAGGGGCATGTACGTCCGAGGATGAGACCCAAGAGCATTCCTCCAGACCGTACCCCTTCCAATGCACCAGGTACTGTATTCACCCACGGAACCTACGGGAGTCAACAATGGACTGTACTTTATACTCCTCATGGTTCTCAGCCTGTATAGGGTGAGGATGTGGCACCAAGGTAGTAAAGCGATTGCAGACCAAAGGTTTCAATAAGGAGAGATGAAACACATTTGAGATGCGCATACTAGGAGGAAGGTCCAAGGAGTAAGTCACTGGGTTAATCCTGCGAAGGATACGGAAAGGCCCAAAAAACGAGGTGCGAACTTCAAAGAAGGAACACAAAGTCGGAGGTTGCGAGACGACAGCCAGACTCTGTCCCCAACCTGGTAGGAAGGTGCAGGCAGGCGTCTGCGGCAGCATGGAGTCTGTACCTATCGTTAGCATGTTGAAAAGCCTCCTGAACTTGTGCCCAAGTGGAAAGAAGGCCAGGGAGATGCTCTTCTAACGCAGGAATACTCTGCACTTCTCCAGTTTACAATAGAGATTGTTTTCTCTTAGTTTCTGAAGCACACAACAGACATCTGTGTGGTGGCTCTCCAGGGACTTGGAGAATATGAGGATATCATCGAGATAAACCACCACACATAACTGCAGCAAATCTCGGAAGACATCCTTAATAAATTCCTGGAAAACTGCCGGGGCGTTACAAAGGCCAAAAGGCATTACGAGGTACTCATAATGGCCTGTTCTGGTATTAAACGCAGTTTTCCACTCGTTGCCCTCCTTAATCCGCATGAGATTGTATGTCCCTCTCAAATCAAGCTTTGTGAAAACCGTTGCTCCCTTGAGGCAGTCAAATAACTCTGTAATCAACTGAATCAGGTAGGCATTCTTAATCGTGAAACGATTGCAACCCCTATAATCCATACAAGGTCTCAGTTCACTGCTCTTCTTCTTCACAAAGAAGAAACCAGCACCAGCAGGAGACGAGGATTTGCGGATGAAACCTCAAGAAAGTGCGTCTGCAACATAATCCTCCATGGCTTTATCCTCCAAGACCGACAAAGGGTAAACAAGGGGGTATGGCACCAGGTTGAAGGTCAATTGCACAATCATAAGGCCGGTGTGGAGGCAAACTACCGGCTTGACCTTTGTCAAAGACATCGCTAAAATGGTGGTACTCCACCGGTAGGGAGGAGAGTGAAGAGGTGCACAGGACCTTGGCTACCTTCTGGAAGCATGTCTCACTGCATTGTGGTGACCAGGAGAGAACCTCAGCACGGAGCCAATCAAAAGAGGGTTGTGCCTCTGTAACCAAGGATAACCAATAACCAGCGGAAACCTAGGTGAGGAAATAACTTGGAATTGGATTATCTCATGATGAAGAGCTCCTACGGCCTTGGACAACAGGACCGTCTCATGAGTCACATGGGCAGGCTGTAGAGGTCTCCCGTCAAGAGCCTCAATGGCAAGCAGAGTGTCATGCAGCTGCAGCAGAATCAAGTGCTGCGATACAAAGGCAGCATTAATGAACAGGCCTGCAGCCCCAGAGTCGATTAGAGCCTGAATCTCGATGGACGACTCAGCCCAAGAAAGGGTGACTGAAACCAGGGGCTTATCATTCTGGATAACTGGGGACGAAACAACGCCACCTAAGGTCTGTTCATGACAGGACCTCAAGGTTCGGGCGTTCCCTGGACGGGTAGGACAAGACTTCAAAAAGTGACCTGCCTGGCCACAATAAAGGCACAGTCTCTCCCTCCTCCTAAAGGCTCCCTCATCTGCAGAGAGACACGTGAAGCCCAAGTGCATGGGCTCATCTTCACTGACCAACTCAGTACCAGGAGGCATGGGAGGTGAGGGAGGCACGGGTGGGACTGCAAAGCTCAGAGGCAAACATACAGGAGGTTTCCACAAGCGCTCCTTAAAAGAGAGTCTTTCTCTGAGTCTGAAGTCAATGAGGATGGCAAAAGTGATCAACCTCTCCAGCTCAGTGGGTATATCTCGGGCTGCTATCTCATCCTTGATGGAATCCGAGAGACCATGAGAAAAAGCAGCCACAAGGGCCTCATTGTTCCAAGCAACCTCTGCTGCCAGAGTACGGAATTCAATGGCGTAGTCGGCAACAGTTCTCGTACTCTATTTGATGGACATGAGGCACTTGGCAGCAGAAGCGGAGCATGCGGGAACGTCAAATACCCTTTTAAAGGAGGCCACAAAGTCAGGGTAACTCAAGACAACAGGTTTTTGCGTCTTCCATAGAGGGTTTGCCCAGGCCAAGGCTCTCTCAGAAAGCAAAGATATCACAAAACCTACTTTGCTTCTGTCCGTGGAAAACGCCTGGGACAGCATCTCAAAGTAAATCTCAACCTAGTTGAGAAACTCTCTGCATTGAACTGGATCGCCCCCAGATCACTGGGGAAGCGGAACGGAACCAGACATACCTCTTATAGAGGTAATACTCGAGGTGGGTGCCTGCACAGAGACTGGCGCAGCAGCAGGGACAGCCTGCAACTCAGGTTGTACCGGAGCAGCAACAGTGGGAGTTTCCAGGTGAGCCGTGTGACTCAGGATCATTTGTAACTCTATGGCAAACTGATCCATGCGGTGATCTTCCTCATCCAATCTGGAAAAAATATTACCAACAAGTGGATTGACTGTATTTTCTGAATTCATGGCCTTCGCCTACTATCAGGAACCATGAATCAGACCGAGACAGAAGTATAGGTAAATCACACTTGTTTAATAAAAATAATAATAAGGTAAACAGAGTAAGCGTAGTCAAAACAAGCCAGAGTTCAGTAAGCGGATCGGGTAGTCAGCCAAGCAAATATCAGAGAGCCAGAGATAAATGTAGTACAGCAAGCAGGATCAGGATCCAGAAGGAACGTCAGCTGAGCAAGTCTTCAACAGGAACGCAGGAGAAAGTCTCTGTGATGTTGACAAACGCGAAGGCAGAGATCAAGTGAGCTGGACAACTTTAAGTAGGCAGGACTGACGAGCAGAATCAACAACAGCTGGGTAACTTTGGAGAGAGATAGGAGCTGGCAATTAGCCGACAGCTGAGCGGCCAGCTCAGAAAAGGAAGGGCCGAGCCTAGCCCTGACAATTTTATCAAAAATTTATTGCGTTTGTTCGCCCTAAAATTCACGTCAGTGTGTTTTCTACAGAAATTTTGCGTTTCCTAGACCTTTGCAGTAATATCATGTGACATAAAAAATTGCAACTACCACTTTTTTATTCTCTAGGGTATCTGCTTTCAGAAAATATATAAAATTTGTGGATTTTGTGTAATCTTCAGGCCTAAAATGATTTTAACATGTGTGCAAAAAATGCAAAAACGGCGCTGGCAGCTAAAGGGTTAATGCTACACGAGCAACATAGGACAGATGTTTGGCTGGGATGCCCTTTATTGCTTCTGGTGGTTTTCATGATTGAAGCCACTTGTGTGGCCTGGTTTCTTCTTTCACATTGTTTGGATTGTCTGCATTAATTTCTATTTCTCTTGTGTCACTTTTTTTGCTTATCTTCATGTGACACTGATGTGTAATTTTCCCTAAGTTTGAAGCGTTTGTGTTAGTTCACGAAGTTTTGTACACACTAAAGTTTCATCAACAATTACACATCTACTTATGGTTAGCTTGCTTGTGTCTTTGTGTGGAATTCTGTATACCTTTTGAGATTCACTGTACCCCACAAGTATACCTTCCTTTGCGCAAGCATCTCATTTTGTACATTTTTCTTTTGGGATGTACACATAGACTTTGCTTCCAAAACTTTTTAGAGTGTTCAAGTTTGGGGGCCATTCCATTCCACAGTTCAAATGGAGTTTTCTCAGTTGATTTTCCTGGTAGTCAATTTTGGAGCATGCGGTCATAATTGCCTTCCCCCTAGTGTTGTTGGCATATCTGCATCAAACAGAATGGTTCTACCACTCTCACAAATAGTATGGTTCATTTTTCTGCAACCCCGTTTTGTTCTGTGTTGTATTGTACAGTAATTTGAAATATTATGCCATGCTTTCTGAGAATCGCCTGTGTGTTATCACCTGTACTGTACTTTAGTCATTTTGCCAAATTTGTTGCTTACTTGAGCCAAATACTGTTCAAGTTTTTCTGGTACTTTACTTTTGTTGTGTAACAGATATAGTGTAGTATAGTGCGGTATACCTGGAGTAATCATCTATAAGTGAGAAAATACCTCATCTTTCCTGGAGTCAATTTTTCCATCGGACCGCAAAGATCTAAATGTATTAAGTCCAGATGTTTCTTCTTAGCTCTGCTGTTACTCTGTTTTGGAAAGGCTTTTCTTGTCATTTTTTTATTTATACAGCTGGTGCATTTCATTGTTTGATCACTAATTTTTATTCCACTTGCATAGTCATTCTCACTTAGTTATTATGTCAGGACTTCTGTGCTCAAGTCGTCTGTGCCATGTGTGAATGCAGTTTGAATGTTTTTCCTCCTTGGCAGTATTAACCACCAGCTTATACAGTTCATCTGTAATTTTAGACTCTGCAAATAAAAAAATCCCCTTTTGTGATGGCACAACTGTCAGACTTGTTTTGTGAGCTTCTTCACTGACAAAAGATTAGTTTGAAGAGCAGGGACATAAAGGGCATTTTTCACAGGTATCTTTCTGGTGACACTCTGGGAAATAGGACAGTAAAGAAAGCCATCTCCTATTCCTTCTGATTCCATTATGTGCCCATTAGCTGTGATTCATTTTTCTTTTTTTATCTGGTCAAGGTGAATAAAGAAATTTCTGTAATTTGTCACGTGATTCATAGCTCCTGAATCAACACACCATGCCTGCAAAGATGACGTGCGACTTTTGGATCGAAAAACATATTCGTTATCTGAAGAAAAATCAGTGTTTTCCTTCACATTTATTGGCATTTTGTAGTTTAGTTTGTTTTTGCAATCAAGCTTTCCAGATTCCGCAATCTGCTTTTAAATTACCTTGTTTTTTGCACATAAAACATTTACGGATTTTTTTTTGTTTCATGTTACTGTTTTTATTAATATTTTTCCTTGTCAAAAGAAGTTTATTGAGTATACAATATTATAAAGATACATAAAGTAAGTTTACAAGGATCTATAAAGTAAGCTCATTGTTTTACAGTAGGGTTTATATAGGTAAATATCATGAAATTTCAAATATTAAACAATGGGTTCACGTAAACCTAAATTAAAGATATATATCATTTCCTTAGTTACTTTTGTAGGTGTTTAAATGATTTATACCTATTATACATATTGTTTACAAGTAGAGTGTATATAGGTCAAATAAATTCTGATAATGAGCTTTAATCGTAAGGTGGAGAAAAGGAAAGAGAAAGAAGAAAAAGGGTAGAAAGGTAGAGGTATGGTCCACAAGGTTGTCCCGCTCGTCAGTTTATTATTCTTTTTAGTTCTCTTTGAAGCCTTAGAATGGGTGTCTCTGTAAGTCATTTATTCTGTTACCATGGCAACAGGACAGAGTCATTGAAGTTTGACAGGAACTGTTGTTTTATCCAAGGATAAAAGTTTTGGAATTTGATTTTGATCGATGGCTACCATCTTAGCATGGGACATTGTATAATTCATTCTGTGAATTGTTTCTGCTAGTACCAATGTAGGAGATTTCCATGCCTTGGCCACTGTTTGTTTTGCAGCCGTTATTAGTTGGATCATAAGTTTGAATTGAGAGAGTGTTAACCATTCCGGTTTTAGATTAAGTAAAGTTAAATATGGATCTGGTTGTATTATTTTTTTAAATATTTTAGATGCAATCACGAAGACTTCCTTCCAGAAGGTTTGGATTACTGGGCACGTCCACCATATGTGTAAATATGTGCCTATTTCTGGGCATCCTCGAAAACAAAGAGCTGAGGTATTAGGTAAATATTTTGCCACTCTAGCGGGTACAAGGTACCAGAGAGTTAGGACTTTATAATTTGTCTCCAGTGCTAAGATGTTGGGTGAAGATGACTTAGATGTGAGCCATATGTTAAACCAGTCCGTGTCTTCTAAAGTTCGTCCCAGGTCCTCCTCCCACCTCTGAACGTAAGAGAGTCTATTAAGATTTGCTACTCCATATAATTGATTATAAAGTGATGAAATTGTACCTTTAGCAAATGGATCTTTTGTACAGATTGATTCAAAAATGGATAATTGGGATATTGGTGTATCCCCCTTTAGGAATGGTGTATAGAAATTTTTGATTTGGAGATATATCTCAGAGTTTGGTAGATCATATTTTTCTCTAAGCGATGGGAATGAAAGGAATGATTTAGATGCTATGAAGTCATTTAGTGTCTGAATGCCTGATGTTGTCCAAGCTTTAAAAGAATTTGGGTAGATCCATGCCGGATAAAAGGCCGGATTTCTGATAAAAGAAAGGAGAGGATTGTGTGGAGATTGTAACTGATATTTGGTTTTTAGTTTATCCCAGAGAGATAAGAAGTGTTTAGTTATGGGATTATGAATTTTAAAGCGGTCTTTAGGATCAAGCCATAATAAATTTGATATTAATAGAGGGTCATTTTCTGAAGCCTCTATAAATACCCATAATGGGATTTCCTGTTTTGCATGGTATTTGGACAGACTGGCCAAATGTGCTGCTCTGTAGTAGTTAGTAAAATTAGGGTATCCCAGGCCTCCTTTATTTTTGGGAAGATGTAGTGTGTGTATAGGTATACGTGGTTTAGAAGAGCCCCATATAAACGAAGTTGCTCTTTTTTGTACTATTCTCAAAAAATAGGAAGGAATTGGAATAGGGAGGACTCTGAATAGATAAAGCAATTTGGGTAGAATAGTCATTTTGATTGCATTAATCTTCCCTATCCAGGATAAAGGAAGTTGCGACCATTGTTTTATTAGATTTGTGATCTGTCTTAATACAGGAGGATAATTGGTTGAGAATAAGTCAGAATGAGATGCTGTTAAATGAATTCCAAGATATGGGATTGATTTTTCTGCCCATGTGAATGGGAGTGCAGCCCTAGCCGGGATCAATTCCATGTTTGTGAGTGAAATATTAAGCACTAGGCATTTCTTAGGATTAATCATAAGGCCGGATAGGGCTGCAAATCCATCAAGAGCTGGTATTAAGTTAGGACCAGAGACCTGTGGTGATGATAGAAAAAGTAATATATCGTCTGCAAATATACATAATTTGTGTGTAATACCTCCTACTTCAATGCCAGTTATAGTTTTGTTTGTTCTGATGTATTGGGCCATGGGTTCGAGTATAAGGGCAAATAATAAGGGAGATAATGGGCAACCCTGTCGGGTACCTCTTTCGATATTAAAGGCATCAGATTTGTATCCAGCATATTTTATATAGGCTTTGGGTTTATTATATAATGCTTTGATCCATGTTAAAAAGTGGGGTCCAAAACCCCATTTTTGTAATGAATATTGCATATATTGCCAGGATACTGTGTCAAATGCCCTCCGTTTTTTAGCAATATGTGCCAATAACACTGCCCTGCGTATATTATCGCCTGCCTGTCTATTTGGCATGAAGCCTACTTGATCTCTATGTATTAATTTTCCTATAATGCTATTGAGGCGTTTTGCTATTATTTTTGCTAATAATTTAATATCGAGGTTTAACAGAGTTTATTAATATTTTTCATCTTTAAAGCAGACTCTGCGACAGAAGTACCGTCACTATTAATGCTTTCTGTTTTATGCTTATATTCATACACTCACTTGCCCTTAACATATTCCAATGTAAGTTCATCATCTGGACGTGCATCAAGTGCTGTGACAAGCTTTTTTATAACTTTCTGGTAAGCCACTGAGTAATAAAGCTACAACATAAAAATCTTTTATTTTTTCTTATATACTTCTCAGGTGTTAAACCATTTCCAAGGTGTGTTTTATGTAATCCTGAATATCCTGGCCATTCATCAGCTTAGTTTCGTATAGCTTTCTAATCAAATACAAAAAAGAGCTGATATTAGCTCTTTCAGGCACCTTTTGTTACCCTTCCCATGTTTCTTTAACAGTTTCACACTTACATATACAGTGCTGTGAAAAAGTATTTGCCCCCTTTCTGATTTTTTATTTTTTTGCATATTTGTCACACTTAAATGATTCAGATCATCAAACAAATGTTATTATTACACACAAAGATAACCCGAGTAAATACAAAATGCAGTTTTTAAATGATGGCTTCAGTTATTAAGGCAAAAAAGCTGTCCAAACCTGCCTGGCTTTATGTGAAAAAATAATTGCCCCCTAAACCTAATAGCTGGTTGTGCCACTCTTGGCGGCAACAACTGCAATCAAGCGTTTGCGATAACTGGCAATGAGTCTTTCACATTGCTGTGGAGCAATTTTGGCCCACTCTTCTTTGCAGAATTGGTTTAATTCAGCCACATTGGAGGGTTTTCCAGCATGACCGGCCTGTGTAAGGTCATGATACAGCATCTCAATTGGATTTAGGTCCGGGCTTTGACTAGGCCACTCCAAAACCTAAATTTTACTTTGCTTGAACCATTTGGAGGTGGACTTGCTGTTGTGTTTCGGATCATTGTCCTGCTGCATAACCCAAGTGCACTTGAGCTTGAGGTCACGAACTGATAGCTGGAATTCTCTTTTAGGATTTTCTGGTAGAGCTCAGAATTCATGGTTCCATCAATTATGGTAAGTCGTGCAGGTCCTAAAGCTGCAAAGCAGCCCCAGACCATCACGCTACCACCACCATGTCTGACTGTAGGTATGATGTTCTTGTTATGAAATGCTGTATTCATTTTATGGCAGATGTAACGGGACGCACACCTTCCAAAAAGTTACATTTTTTGTAACCAGTCAACAGAATATTTCCCTAAAAGTTTCATTTGTGTTTGATTCTGGACTGCACTTTATATTTAACTGTTTATAGCAGGGGTAGGCAACCCCCGGCACTGATGCCGCAATCGGCACGCGAAGCCTCTTTTGCCAGCACTTGACTCCCTCCCCATCAACAGAGCAGCTATTGAAGTGTCAGCAAAACACTAATGCATTCCAATTTCAGATTTCCCCACATCGCACCTGCACTGGGGGTGGGGGGGCACTGCGCCTGCACACATTGTAAAATATGAGACACATTTTTTGGTTCTCTAACTTTACTGTAGCTGCGAGCACCAACTTTTGTGATGGGGAAGAAATTGGGTGCAGTTTTGCTAGGGTGGCGGTCCCTGTTTCCAGGAGGAGGAGGACTGTGATTGGCCACTACTAAAGCCATTCACAGTCCTGCTAGCCCCGTCCACCATCTGGAGGAAGATGACTCGCTTGGTTGCCACTACCAATCGCAGAAAGAAGGGATTTCACTGTGATTGAGTAAACCACAATCAGGTGACAGTTTGTGGACTTCCTGTTGCGCTTCTGGAAACTTTGTTTAAATTATTCCTGAACCTTTGCGTCACTTACTACTGAACCCCTGCACGCTGTGTCCCTTAAAGCCACAGCCAGTATTAAGAACAATGAAAATCACACCCAACTTTTGCTGCGCCGTGGAGAACTTTTTCTCAGGTGCGGGGGCCCAACTTATGATCCTGCACACAGGCCCACTGCTTTCAGAAAATGCCCCTGACCTGAGCTCATCATTGCACAACCATTCCAGATGCTTGTATGTGACATCACATACAAGTACGTGGGCTGGATATGAGAGGTGTATTACCAGGATGAGTGTGCCAGGACAGGAAGATGTGTCTCATCTCTGCTTCCTTTCACCACCCTGCATATCACACATATCATATATAAGAAGAGAGTACAGCAGTGGAGCAGATGAGCAGGGGGGTACAAAGGTGGGGCAGATGTGCAGAGGGGGTACAGGGGTGGAAGAGATGAGAAGGGGGTTCAGCAGTGGGACAGAAGAGCAGGGGGGTTCAGTGTTGAGCCAGACGAGAAGGGGGTTACAGTGGTGGGACAGATGAGAAGGGGGTTACAGTGGTGGGACAGGTCAGCAGGGGGGTTCAGTGTTGGGGCAGATGAGAAGGGAGTTCAGTGGTGGGACAGAAAAGCAGGGGGGTAAAGCAGTGGGGCAGATGTGAAAGGAGGTGTATTGGTGGGACAGATGAGCAGGGGGTTACAGTGGTGGGGCCGAAGAGCAGTGGGGTACAGAGGTGAGACAAATATGCAGGAGGTATATTGGTGGGGCAGATGAGAAAGCGGGTTACAGTGGTGGGGCAGATGAGCAGATGGGTTCAGTGTTAGAACAGATGAGAAGGTGATTTAGCAGTGAGACAGAAGAGCATGGGGATACGCCGGTGGAGCAGATGTGCAGGGAGGTACTGTGGTGGGGCAGATGAGAAAAGCGGTACATTGATGGGGCAGATGAGCAGGGGGGTTACAGTGGTGGGACAGAAGAGCAAGGGGGTACAGTGGTGGGGCAGATGGGCAGGGGGTACGGTGGTGGGAGGGATGAGTAGGGGGTTCAGTGGTGGGACAGAAAAGCATGGGGGTACAATGATGGGACAGATGAGCAGGATTTACAGCGGTGGGACAGATGAGCAAGGGGGGTTCAGTGTTGAGTCTGATGAGAACAAGGGGGTTCAGCGGTGGGACAGAAGAGCGGGGGGTACAGCGGTGGGGCAGATGTGAAAGGAGGTGCATGGTGGGACAGATGAGCAGGGGGTTACAGCGGTGGTTCAGAGGAGCAGGGGGAACAGATGTGGGACAGATGTGCAGGAGGTACAGTGGTGGGGCAGATGAGAAAGTGGGTTACAATGGTGGGGCAGATGAGCAGATAAGTTCACTGTTAGGACAGATCAGAAGATGGTTGAGCGGTGAGGCAGAAGAGCATGTGGGTACAGCGGTGGAGCAGATGTGCAGGGAGGTACAGTGGTGGGGCAGATGAGAAAGGGGGAACATTGGTGGGGCAGATGAGCAGGGGGTTACAGTGGTGGCAGGAAAGGGAAATAATGGCGGAATGTCTGACCATACATTAAAGCAGCAATTAGGTAAAATAAGTGGTAATGTCATAAAAAATATCATATAAAATTATATATAAAATAATATAGTATATATAAAAAATATATGTAATTAAAAAATATATGGAGAGAGTCCAGGCAATGAGAAATAGGGGGAAGAATTAAAGTAGTTTGCACCAGCGACAGCTCCCTTGGGAGTAGAAGCAAATACTCTGGAAGACAAATGGAGAAAAGACAAGGTGTTCCAATTTAAGTGCAGTATGTAAGAACAGTTTTAATGAAAATATAATAAAAGGTGGCCAAGTGTCTACTCACAACTTATGAGTGAGAATCAGGCATGTAGGTACATGTATAGGAGTCCATGTTCACTTGTAGAGTCCGCGGCTGAAATCAGTGGAGGTGTCCCAGCGGGGTCTGGAGAAGCTGCCCAGATGGAGGTGGAGAAGCAGGACAGCCTGTGGGTCTTGCTGATTGTAGACACCTTTTTTATTCTGGCCAATTGAAGGTACAGGGGTACCTGGGTGTAAAGCTCGGCTGCACGCCATCCGTCCTCTGGGATGCCGGAAAACGGAACCGGAAGTTCAACCAGCGTTCAGATCTGAAGAAAATGTGGATGCATTGAAACGCATCATCTGAGACGTCCACACGACACTTCCGCTATACGGAATTCAGCGAGGTATGCGTTCCACGCTGGTTGAACTTCCGGTTCCGTTTTCCAGCATCCCAGAGGACAGACGGCGTGCAGCTGAGCTTTATACCCAGGTCCCCCTGTACCTTCAATCGGCTAGTATAAAAACAGTGTCTACAATCAGCAAGGCCCACAGGCCGTCCTGCTTCTCCACTTCCATCTGGGCAGCTTCTCCAGACCCCGCTGGAACGCCTCCACTGATTTCAGCCGCAGACTCTACAAGTGAACATGGACACCTATACATGTACCTACATGCCTGAATCTCACTCATAAGTTGTGAGGAGATACTTGGCCACCTTTTATTATATTTCCATTAAAACTATTCTTACATACTGCACTTAGATTGGCGTATGTTGTCTTTTCTCTGGTTACAGTGGTAGGACAGAAGAGCAGTGTGGTACAGTGGTGGGGCAGATGTGCAGGGGGTTACAGTGGTGGGGCAGATATGCAGGGGGGAACAGTGGTGGGAGAGATTTGCAGGGGGGACAGTGATCTGAGGTGTAAAGGTGCATGAATTGGGGCTGATCTGAAGTGTGGTGTTGCAGGAATTTGGGCTGATCTGAGGCCTGAGAGTGCAGGATGTTAATTTCTTACTAATACTCAAGTAGTTTACAGCATTTACTTTTAAAAAAATCCTTTTCGTGATTGAGAGTGTGAAGCTGACATTTTTTTGTTATAAAATCGTTATGCTCAATTTCTTTAAAAACATTTTTCGGCACATTGTGCTCAAAAGGTTGCCTGCTTTGTAGTGTCGCACTTCACTACATAAGCGTAACATTATACTTTTTTGGGATGAGGTGAATACACCTGAAAGTGTCACAGCTGGCAACACATGATAATAAGTTTGATATTTTCACAGCACAATTTAATATATTTATATTTATTTTTAATAGAGTTTGCAGCACTGGATCAATTTGAAGTATTCATTTATTGTTATTAAAATAGCACCCAGCAATCTGATGAGTGATTAAAGAATGGTAAAATGTTTTCTGAAGTTCTCATTCGTCACTTCTTCCCCGGGCTACTGTTTGGAATTTACCACTCCAATGCCGCGTACACACGAGCGGACTTTTCGACCGGACTGGTCCAACAATCTATCCGACGGACTTTCGGACAACTTCCGACGGACTTTCCTAACAAACGGACTTGCCTACACATGATCACACCAAAGTCCGACGGATTCGTACGTGATAACGTACGACCGGACTAAAATAAGGAAGTTGATAGCCAGTAGCCAATAGCTGCCCTAGCGTCGGTTTTAGTCCGTCGGACTAGCATACAGACGAGTGTTTTTTTCGACCGGACTCGAGTCCGTCGGAAAGATTGGAAACAAGTTTTATTTCTAGTTCCGTCGGACTTTTGGGAAAAAAAAGTCCGCTGGAGCCCACACACGATCTAATTGTCCGACGGAGTCTGGTCCGCTGGACCAAGTCTGCCGGAAAGTCCACTTGTATGTACACGGCATAATGCCTCGTACACACGATCGGATTTTCTGACGGGAAATGTTCGATGTCAGGCTGTTGGCGGAAAATCCGACCGTGTGTATGCTCCATCGGACAATTGTTATCGGACTTTCCGCCAACAAATGTTGGCTAGCAGATTTTCAAATTTTCCGCCAACAAATGTCTGTTGTCAGATTTTCCGAGCATGTGTACACAAGTCCGTCGGACAAAAGTCCAAAGTACAAACACGCATGTTCGGAAGCAAGGATGAGCCAAAGCGGTTGGTCTTGTAAACTAGCGTTCGTAATGGAGAATTAACATTCATGACGTGGCAAATTATGAAATCTCGAAATGCAGCGCACATTCTCCTCTTCCTTAATGGAATAATAATGAAGCTGCTTTGCTGGTGATACTGATGAAGTTATTTCAAACAAATTTTCAAAGGCTTTTTTTTCTAGTGATATCAAGAATAATATTATTATGTTTTTTTTTTTTTGGGCACGTTACCACAACACCATTTTCCCCTAGTTTTTAAGATCAAAGATACAACTATGTTGGTGTCCATTGTCAATTTTACATTGTATTTTTTTAAATGTAACTGCCTATTCCCAAACTGTCATTTGAAGTAAAACACATTTTTTTATTGTGCATTAAAAGAAGGAAACAAATACAATTAGATATGCTATCTGCCAATAGAACTCAACTAAAAAGTGCATTCTATGCATCCAAAAATATAGAAAATATACCAAATCGAATCATTATTCAACCAAAAAATAATATCAAAGCAATAACTCCAGTTATCTCCTCCGATTTCAACACAATATCTGGTAGACGAACGGTCGCTCAGAAACAAACTGAAAAGCACGAACTAAAAAGTGCGAACTGAAAAGCACGAAAAGAAAAGCACGAATTGAAAACTGCGAAATGAAAAGCGCAAATCAACACTCACCAAACTTCTACTAACACGAAATTAGCAGAAGGAGCCCAAAGGGTGGCGCTAAAGAGCTGAAAGACAATGTAGTACGTCACCACGTTTGTGTTTGTTGGCTAACAATTGTGTGCCGTGTGTATGCAAGACAAGTTTGGGCCAACGCCCTTCAGACAAAAGTCCA
Source organism: Lithobates clamitans (assembly GCA_037952925.1). Taxonomy (NCBI): domain Eukaryota; kingdom Metazoa; phylum Chordata; class Amphibia; order Anura; family Ranidae; genus Lithobates; species Lithobates clamitans. The sequence goes on from JBBGZY010001537.1 coordinate 1,429,087, forward strand.
CGGTTTTGTTGGCCAACAATCCGATCGTGTGTACGAGGCTTTACAAGGCAGTCCTTGGACTTTCTAGTCTTGTAGCATGTTAGACTCTGACTCTGGTATCATTGTTAGTCCAAGAGAAGTGTTAATAGGCCTAATTGAGTTAATTACTGTGCTCTACTTTGCCATATGCATGTTCCCTCTAAGCAGGTCAGCCTTTATTGTGATTGCTGGTCTATGTGTTTTTAGTGATGTTAACTTTTCAATGCATTGAGAATTCCAGGCAGCATTCCATGTTACCAGCAACGTAAGTGTACAGTGAAGTGACCTTTTTAGTTAAATAGCAATATTTACATATTTTCCATCCATCAGAGGGCACACATTCAGACTATGTATTGTGGTAATGCCCCCCAACACACTTATACAATGCACCTCCAGTACACCTGGACCTAGGCTTTAAATGAGAATACTTTTTTAAATGTAGTATTTGTTTTGTATTTTTATATACACGTATATTTTTCATGAAAATAGTTTATTCATAGACTTGTACATATGCCCTTAAGTGGCCATCCTTATGTCGGTTAGGGCAACCAACCCTGCATTTTTTTTCTTCTGTCTGGGCCATATCGGGCAGATTTTCTTTCATTCTCTGTGGAAAGTTTCATGGTAACAATCTATGTTCTAAATGAGAGAAAGGGTACCTGTTTCCCAAGCACAGTGAAACCAGCAAAGCAGTGGACAGGGCCAAAAATGTGAAAATTCTGCCAGTCTTTAGCTGAAAACATGTATTCTTTTGATCTTTTTCAAAGATGTTGCAAATTATAGGAGCTAAGTTGAGCAGCCTGCCTGTCTGCTCTATCACAGGAATGAGCATAGAAGCATATTTTGACCAAATGGTGTCCAACAGCTGCTGCTTTGTCGGCTAATAACATTTCACTGACAATGGTCATCAGCTAATCAGTTTTCCAAGTACAAAATATTTTCATGTGACCTTAGCTATCCAGGTAACAAGGACACAGAGAAATGTATGAACTTGCATTCATGTAAAATTCAAAGCAGAATTTTGGGGTGTTGCTTAGAATCTGAAAAAAACTGTGCACCCTTTAACCCTGGCCAATAGACATACAACGGTCAGTATTGGGGGTGGGGGGATAACTCAGTCATCTCCATGACTGGATAATTGAAGTGAATGTATTGTGTAGGCATTATCACGTTCTTTAGTAAATCAGCCTCATATTGTCAGTGTATATAAACTGCTGTAGAAGCAGTATAGGGAGAGATCATTGATTTTGTAGGGAGAGATTAGGATGAGTTTGCAGCTTGTACGTTACCTCAGTGAATTGCAGTGGTGGAGTAAATTGTCATTAGTGTTTCACCAAAATCCTTATTAAGGCACACTGGTACGACACGACAGTCATACGACTGTGGATCCGACTTTGCCCTGCGTCCTGAAGTCCAACATCCATCCGACTTCAATGAACGGGGATCTGACTTTGATCCTGACAATACCAGGCACTTTGTGTCTGGTATGAATCCTTAGGGGAAACTCCACGCCAAATTTAAAATAAAAAAACGGCATGGGGTTCCCCCTCCAAGACCATACCAGGTCCCTCGTTTTGGTATGGATTTGAAGGGGAAACCGCCACGCCAAAAAAACGGCGTGGAGTCCCCCCCAAAATCCATCCGAGCATGCAGCCCGGCAGGTCAGGAAAGGAGGTGGGGACGAGCGAACCCCCCCTGAACTATACCAGGCCACATGCCCTCAACATGGGGGGGTGGGTGCTTTTGGGCAGGGGGGGGTCCTGTGCCCCCCACCCCAGAGCACCTTGTCCCCGTGTTGATGAGGACAAGGGCCTCTTCCCAACAACCCTGGCCAGTGGTTGTGGAGGTCTGCGGGCACGGGGCTTATCAGAATCTGGAGGCCCCCTTTAAAAAGGGGCACTCCAGCCCCCCACCCTATGTGAATGAGTATGGGGTACATTGTACCCCTACCCATTCACCTAAAAAAAAAGTGTCAAAAATAAACACAGTACACAGGTTTTTAAAGTATTTTATTAAGGCAGCTCCGGTGTCTCTTCCGATTTCTTCTCTGGCTCTTCTCCCTCTTGTAGCGATGTCTTCTCCCTCTGCCAGTTCTCCTCCGCTCTCCACTGATGTCTTCTCTCCAGGTCCTTCTCCTCTGTACGCTATCTTCTGCCTCTCCTGGGCCTCCTCTCTCCGCTGTCTTCAGCAGCTGTTCATGTATTCACACATTGATCTAGTTCTTGGCAGTGTTTGACCCTACACGATTGTGTGAATGAGGCAAACATTTTGTAAACTTTTTGTTAAGTTCAACTGAAGTCTATGGGGGGAAGGGGCGAATCTTGTTTTTCAATTCTTGCTATTTGTAGGGCAAATAAGCAAGCTGTTGTCAAACAAAACACAATAAAAGCCAGACATTTTCACGGGGATCATGTACAAAGTCCCACAAAAACATATAGCACATCATTTCCAACTATACAAGACTGTCAGCTCTCCCTAAAAGCTCCAATGCACACTAACAATACAACTGCTGTAAGCTCACTGTTTGACAGTCCAATTTATAGGAGTTTTCACACTAAAGTTAATAATTCACAAATCCCTGGGATCTCCCATAAACCAATGATATTTGCAAACCCTGACCTCATCCCTATCAGTAATGAATTTGGCAATAGCTTGGACAGGTGGCATGCATATGTACAATATGCAGAAACAACAGCTAAGGTCAAAACTTAAAGATGATTGTAATTACAAATCAATCACACTGCAAAGGAGCAAAGATTTTTGTCTTACCTGTAAAGTCCTTTTCTTGCAGTACATTAGGGGACACAGGGTAGTATTTTGGAACACTGGGTTATACCAGACATCCCAACCTGCAAAAACTAATTTCAGGGGGCTTTCAAACTAATTTCAGGGAGATGGTGCTTCGTGCCCACGCCAACCCCCCCAATAAAATGCAGTTTTACCAGTGCCAATTAAATGCAAGCTGATCAGTCCCAATTAAATGCAGCTATACCAGTGCCCATGAAATGCAGCCTGATCACACAGCTTCTGAGGCTGGGCTGCTGGTCCTGGGGTCTGGCTGCTGGGCCCAAGTGTCTGGCTGCTGGAGCGCTGGTCTTGGGGTCTGCCTGCTGGAGCCTGGGGTTTGGCTGCTGGAGCTGGGCTGCTGGTCCTGGGGTCTGGCTGCTGGAGCCAGGAGTCTAGCTGCTGGAGCTGGGCTGCTGGTCCTGGGGTCTGGCTGCTGGGGCTAGGGGTCTGGCTGCTGGGGCCAAGGGTTCAGCTGCTGGGGCAAAGGGTCTGGCTGCTGGGGCCAAGGGTCTGGCTGCTGGGGCTGGGGCCTGGTTGCTGGGGCCAGGGGTCTGGCTGCTGGGGCCTGGTTGCTGGAGCCGGGGGTCTGGCTGATGGAGCCTGAGGTCTGGCTGCTCGAGCTAGGCTGCTGGTCCTGGGGTCTAGCTGCTGGGGTCTGGCTGCTGGAGCTGGGCTGCTGGTCCTGGGGTCTGGCTTCTGGGACCAGGAGTCTGGCTGCTGGGGCCAAGGGTTCGGCTGCTGGGGCCAAGGGTCTGGCTGCTGGGGCTGGGGCCTGGTTGCTGGGGCCAGGGGTCTAGCTGCTGGGGCCAAGGGTCTGGCTGCTAGGGCCAGGGGTCTGCTGCTGGGGCCAAGGGTCTGGTTGCTGAGGCCAAGGGTCTGGCTGCTGGGGCTGGGGCCTGGTTGCTGGGGCCAGGGGTCTGGTTGCTGGGGCCAAAGGTTTAGCTGCTGGGGCCAAGGTCTGGCTGCTGGGGCCAAGGGTCTGGCTGCTGGAGCCAAGGGTCTGGCTGCTGGGGCTGGGGCCTGGTTGCTGGGGCCAGGGGTCTGGCTGCTGGGGCCAGGGGTCTGGCTGCTGGGGCCAAGGGTTCAGCTGCTGGGGCCAAGGGTCTGGGTGCTGGGGCTGGGGCCTGGTTGCTGGGGCCAGGGGTCTGGCTGCTGGGGCCAGGGGTCTAGCTGCTGGGGCCAAGGGTCTGGCTGCTAGGGCCAGGGGTCTGCTGCTGGGGCCAAGGGTCTGGTTGCTGGGGCCAAGGGTCTGGCTGCTGGGGCCTGGTTGCTGGGGCCAGGGGTCTGGCTGCTGGGGCCAAAGGTTTAGCTGCTGGGGCCAAGGGTCTGGCTGCTGGGGCCAACGGTCTGGCTGCTGGAGTCAAGGGCCTGGTTGCTGAAGCTAGGCTGTTGGTCCTAGGGTCTGCCTGCTTGGGCCTGGGGTTTGGTTGCTGGAGCTGGGCTGCTGGTCCTGGAGTCTGTCTGCTGGGGCCTGGGGTCTGGCTGCTGGGGCCAGGGGTCTAGCTGCTGGGGATGAGCTGCTGGTCCTGGGGTCTGGCTGCTGGGGCCAGTGGTCTAGCTGCTGGAGCTAGGCTGCTGGTCCTGGGGTCTGGCTGCTGGGGCCGGGGTCTGGCTGCTGGGGCCAGGGGTTAAGCTGCTGGGGCCAAGGGTCTGGCTGCTGGGGCCAAGGGTCTGGCTGCTGGGGCTGGGGCTGGGGCCTGGTTGCTGGGGACAGGGGTCTCACCGGCTTCACAAATTTCACCAATTGATCCAGCGCTGCCTTCCTCTTTGGTTTATTGTTATAAAAGGGGTGGTTTACCTGCCACAAACAGGGCAGCTCCCTGTACATATCAATGAATATGGGGATAAAGTCCTCATTGTTGAATAGATCCATTTTCTCTGCAAAACACAACACAAGACAAACCCTAATGTCAGGCTAAACTCTCCTAATCTTGACTCAATATAGGCCTCAATCTATAAGCAGTATAGGCCACTGATGCATCAACTTAAAATTGTACCTTTGTTATAACGATCGGCGCTTCCTCTACATCTTCCTCCGCTCACAGATCGTACGTTTGACGCGTGTTACGCTTTATATACACTGCGCATGCGTAAAACTCCCCCCGTGATGCCCGCCCCTGGTGTTCTTTCTAGAATATTCCCCGCCCCGTCTCTTTCAGCGCAGTGGGAGAGGAACATGGCAGAGGAGGAGGAGATTTAAGGCCTCAAATATGTCCTTTGAAGAGATGGTGGAGATGGTGGACATATTGAAGAGGGCCGACTATGATGGGAAGTATGGACCGTACCTAAACCCAAATGTGAGAAAGGCCAAGATCATGACTAAAGTTGTGAAGAGTCTGCGCCGGAATTTTGAGGTACGATGATCCAAGGAGCAATTGAGGAAACGCTGGTCGGACCTTAAATTAAGGGAGCAGGATCAGTATAGAAGGATCAAGAAAGTGCTTCTAAAAAGTAAGTAGTTGTCCTGTGTTCCTATTCTTATTATTACTTGCATGCTGCTCCATGTGCTTTTCTTTACTGTTGTACAGTTTAAAATGGCTACTTTCATGTTCGTGGGCACAGTAATCGGTCATAGTAAACATCGTTCGTTTGCCAACTAAATACAATGTTTTTGCCAGATACAAGGTTAACTACATTTGGTCATGATAATTTGTATAAAAAGAAGTTTATGACATTGTTGTCTAGATGTCTTTGAAACTAGAATGAATTGCAAGTTTGATTCAGTGGAATGTAAGGAGAGGACACTCAGCAGCTGTTTACACATCTGGAGCACTAGTGTGGGACACCAGGGCACATTTTTAGGGTGACCCACACACATGCTCCAGTCAATACTTGAGGTGTCTCTATGTGTGAAACTTGTCCAAAAAAGGTAAGTATTCCAGCTTGGTTAAGGGAGTTAATCATGTCTTCAACTTGGAACTCTGCCCAAACACACAACTGTACACCACTTCCAAGCAATGTTTCACATTCATATTACTGTCCACAAATATCTGTGTGCTAAGTATACCTTTTGTTTCATTCTCATAGGGGAGAAAAGACTCGTTCCGTCGGAGGATACCAGCAACACCACACCTCATGAAGAAGGGGAGCAGAGTATTGTGGTACCTCAGGATGTAGAGGAAGGAAAGGTGGAAGAAGTGCTTGAATTTGGCACCACAACAGGTCAGTGTCGGACACTACAGATTCAGGTAATAGATGTATGCCTGCATATTTTTAATACATGGTGTGTATTTTTATTTTAGGTGGTGTTCAGGTTGTGGTACCAAAATCGAGTCATTTCACAAGTGACAGTGCACAACGGCTTATCCAGGAAATCATGTTTTGTAGTCGTGATTTGGACCTTATCAAAGAAAAAACCAAGGAGATTGAACAAAGACTGAGGAACATGATTGATGTACTAGGGAGAATATAAATCCTAAAAAGATTCCTGGATTTTTTTTTCTAAAAATTGTATCTAAAGTTTTAATATAGTTTAAAAGCCAAATTTGGAAGATGCACACAGTGTGTCAACATGTACTATCTGCCATCAGGGGATTTCAGTGTACGCGTTTTGTGGGTGCAACCCCTTCTTCCCAACTCTAGTAGGTGAGAGGAAGTGGTTGCACCCCCAAAACACGTCCATTTATCCCCCATGATGGGAGATAGCACATGTTGACATTAGGTATGGGATCAGAAAGGAAATCCCCATTTTGACTCATAATTTGTGTGCTTCTTCTAAACTTGGCTTTTACAGGGGTGACTTCACCCCATCTGATGAAGGCAAGATCAAGGCCTTTTTCACACTATAAAATGTCTGATATTGCCTTCTTTTTTTTGCAATGCTGAACTTTGTAAGTTCCAGAGTGTGTGTTATGTTAGGAAACATGCCTGTTTCTGTATTTTTGAAAAAATTTCAAGGTAAAACTTGTAAAAAAAAGATGTGCTTTTTTTACATCCAAATGTTTTATAAAATGCACATGTGAATGAGTAAAAGGCTTTCTACTCAACAACGTGTGGCTTCTTCGTTCAATGCTCAATAACACTTTTTGTATTAGGTTGGTGTTTACAGTGACAATGGGTATTACTTAAATAATGTGAAAACCACTTGGCACTACAACTGCACTAGGAGAACCTAGGAGACAGATAAAACAAACACAAGCAGTAAATCCAAATCAAGATTTTATCATATCAATTTTTAGTTTATTTAAAAAACATTTTCAGCTGGCATAGCAATGGCCCCCCTACCCATAAAATATTCCACATATTTTTCACGCACTTCACGGGCGCTTTGGGGGGGCAAGCCAGGACGAACAGCTTCCAGGGCCATCAGTGTTGGTTCCCGAAGTTCAGCCTCAGGCCCAACTGAGGCTATATAATTTGGGGCATTTCTTTTTAAAACGTTGTGCAGGATGCAGCAGCATAAAACAATGTGGTTCAGTTTGTACTCCGCCAGGTTGACAAACATTCTTGGCCAACATCAGTTTAAAATTGATTTTAATGTGTATTTAAAGACAAAAAAATAAGGTCCACTTATCAGATTCCCCCCCTCTGATGGCCCATTGTCCAAATTTTAGGGGGGGGGAGTTCTAAATGAGTTTGTGAGCCCAGAAAAAGCCTCTGACACCCTGCATGAATTTAAGGACAACAATAACATTTGTACACATTATAGGGGGTGTTTAGGGTAAAGCAGTACAATGGAGCAGACAAAATACATTGTTTAAGTGACTAGGCTAGGTGTGTATGGGCCCAGGATAGTATGCTGGGGAGGTTAGCAAAGGCAAATATGCATGTTGGCCAAAAAAGGAGCATTAAAAGATTCAAGCATGTATGAGGACAAAGGATATTACAATCAGGGTAATTATGGAATGATGAAAGAAATACAAAACACAGCATACATAAAATACATATAATGTGATGTTAAAGGATAAAACTTACCCTAATATAGTCCTTCTTCAGGACCTGAATGATGGCAGAACAGGTCTCTGAAATAATGATTCCCAGAGCCTTGGGGGGGGGGTGCCTGTAGAGAACTTGAGGTCCTGTAGACTTCTCCCCGTCGCCAAGTACTGCAAGGTGGTGACTAGCCTCTGCTCTGGAGTGATGGCTTGCCTCATGCAGACTATCCTGCCTGCTAATATAAGGGGTGAGCAAAGCCAACAAACGGTGAAAAATGGGGTCCGTCATCCGGAGAAAATTCCTGAAATCATCAGAGTTATTCTACCTGGATCTCACACAGCAGAGGCATATGAGAGAATTGGTCCATGAACTCCTCCCCACCCTGTTCATGGACTGGGCTTGGGTCAAAGTAAGAACCCCAACACCAATCCCCCACACAGCACAAACTCTACGACGTGTACGTAACTGCAACATGGCTTCAAAACGGTCGGCTGGTCAGAACGAACTAACCAAGCGCACTGAAGAACAGCACGGCCTGTGAAGAGCAAGCTGAAAATCAGAAATGAGCGGACAAGAACGCACTGAGAAACAGATAACAGATACGAACTGACTACACGCACTGAAAACCAGATACAAACCCACAAGCACAAACTGAACAGCAGTAAAATGATCTGAAAAATCAGGAGTCTGAAAAGCGCTAATCGTCTCTCACCAAACTTCTACTAACACGAGATTAGCAGAAGGAGCAAAAGGGTGGTGCACTGCCTATTGAACTTCCCTTTTCTAATCCCGTCATACGTGTTGTACGTCACCGTGTTCTTGACGGTCGGAATTTGGTGTGACCGTGTGTATGCAAGACAGCTTGAGCGAAATGCTGTCGAAAAAACCATTAGAGCTTTTTCCGACCAAAATTGTGTGTACGCGGCGTTAGACACTTTAACTGACAATTGTGTGGTCATGCGATGCTGTACCTAAACAAAATTGATGTCCTTTTTTTCCCCACAAATAGAGCTTTATTTTGGTGGTATTTGATCACCTCTGCAGTTTTTATTTTTTGCACTATAAACAAAATAAAAAATTTGAAAAAAAAAAATATTTTTTACTTTTTGCCATAATAAATATCCAAAAAAAAACCAAAACAAATTTCTTCATCAGTTTAGGCCAATATGTATTCTACTACATATTTTTGGTAAAAAAAATCCCAATAAGCGAATATTGACTGATTTGCACAAAAGTTACAGCATCTATAAAAGAGGGGATAGATCTCAATGTTGTCCCCTGTCATAACGGGTATCTGTCATGTTTACATAGGCAGATCCCCATTCTGCCTCGCCGTACCACGTATCAAGTGTTTTTGCATTACATCAAGGAGCCGCATACTTCTAAACACAACACTGAAGACATTTCCCAATTGCACTAAAGTATGGGAGGGAGGGCATGCCCCAGAGACGCCCACTAGGACCAAGGAATTCTCAAACAAGAAAAGCTGCCCAAAAACATCAGGGGTCCAGCTGTATAGTGCTAATAATTATGATTGTTGCTGTAACTATTCTTGCCACTATCTTGGCATCCAAGGAACTCATTAGTGTGATGTATTAAATGAAAGCAAGCCAAAAAGTTTAGCATTCATCGTCCCTGTTTGTTTGTATTAGAGCATAAGCATCAAAGCCGTAGGAATCTGCAGCCGAGATCAAGTACAAGTCATTAGTAAGACCTCATTTGGAATATGCTGTTTAGTTTTGGGCACCGGTTCACAAAAAGGACATTGGAGAAAGTGCAGAGAGGGGTAACTAAACTTAAAAGAGGCATGGAGAAGCTCAGCTATAAGGAAGGATAAGCTGAAGTGAATTTATTCTCTTTTGAGAAGAGGCAATTAGGAGGATACGATCAAAATGTATAAATACACAGGTGGTCCAAAAAATAGAACTTGGAGTAGCGTTATTCACTTTCAGGTCATTACAGAGGAAAAGGGGGCACTCTTTATGTCTGGAAGAAAAAAGATTTAAACTTCACATATTTAAAGGGGTTGTAAAGGTTCTTTTTTTTATAACAAACATGTCATATATACCTCCTCTGTGCAAGGGTTTTTACACAGTTTGGCCCTGATCCTCCTCTTCTGGGGTCCCTCAATGGTGCTCCTGGCTCCTCCTTTTCTCGAGTGCCCCCACGGAGAGCCGCATTACATGGGGGCACTCATGCGGGTGCGCTCCCGAGTCCTGCTGCTGCGTCCATTGACACAGACAGCAGCAGGACTCGGCCCCGACTCCCGTGTCCCTGGATTTGATTGACAGCAGCGGGAGCCAGTGGCTTCCACTGCTATCAATCTATCTAATGAGGACCCAAGACAGCGGCTGGAGCTGCTGTGCTCGTCCCCGTCGCTGGAAAGATCGGGTTCAGGTAAGTAAAAGGGGGGCTCTGGGGGGCTGCTGCACTACAGAAGGTTTTTCATCTTAATGCATAGAATGCATTAAGGTGGAAAATCTTGAGGGTTTACAACCCCTTTAAATAGCTTCTTCACAGTAAGAACCGTGAAAATGTGGAATAGATTTCCTCAAGAACTCAAATGGCCAGTGCAGTAGATTGTTTTGAAAAAGGGCTGTATGCATTCCTAAATGGGCAAAATATAATTGGATATTAACATTTATAGGGAATAACACAAGGATTGTTGATCTGGGAAATATCAAGTTGCTTTTGGGGCAATCAGGAAGGAATTATCCTCCACTAGAACACGTTTAACCATGTTTTATTGTGTTTTTTTTTGCATTCCTCTGGATCAACTGTGGGTATAGAATTATGTATAACAGGGTGGTATTTCAAAGGCCAACAGAACAAGGTTGAGATCGCACAGTGCCACTGGGAAACATTTAGAGAGAACAATAGATGCGAGGTAAGCAGTTGGTAAAAAAGAATGACTAGGGCTGAGATTTGAACTTTGCTGGTACTCAAGGCCAACTGTACTCAGATCAGAATGGAGAAAAGAAAGAACTTGTCCCAGGGAGTACTTCCTGGGATAGAAATTCCTGGCTCGGCACATGAGAAATAAGCTTTCAGTTATCATGGTAGACTTTGCAAGATGTTAACTTCCTAGTGTTTAAGAGCATAGAGATAACTAAATCAAATATTCACCCATCCCACAGGACCTGAGCATTAACAGCCAGGTCATTAAAATCAGCAACCGTGAAGCAGGGTGGTAAACTGCTCCTTGGGATAGAAATTTAAATAATGTGGGAGAGCTCATCACTGCCCTGGCCACTTTGGTTCAATGCGAATCACTAAAATGTCCTCTATCTGAGTCCTGCAGAGCAGGCAAGGAAGGGGTTTCAGAGGAGGAAAAGCTCAGATCAGATTGAACTGATTTGATGGTGTCCCCAGGGCATTCACTCTGAAGGCCAGATGATCAGTGGACCTGGAGACAAAACTGTGCAGTTTGTTATGGAAACTGGAAGTTAGGGGGTCCATGTCCAGCATCCCCCACCTTCAACAAAAGTCTAGAAAAACCTGGGGGTAAGGAAACCACTCTCCAGAATCCAGACATTGTCAACTGAGGAAGTCCCCTTGCCTAAGCCAGAATCAGATCTGCTTCTCCTTGAGCCTGAGAAATTTCTGGCTCCTCCCTGACAGTTGATGTAAGGCACCACTGTAGAGTTGTCCCGAATTATGACCAAGCAGTTGAAAGGTCCAACGTTGAAGCAAAAACCAAATTGCTCTAAGCTGCAAAGCCTTTCCTCCGGCAACCAAATCACTTTCACTAAGACAGTATCGAGGACTCCCCAGCCAGTGAGAACCTTCCAGAATATAAGGAGGAAGGATTAGTTAGGACAGTTCAGGTCTTGTTGAGACAGGAAATGGCTTGGTCCACATTAGTGACAACCCACTCTTTTCAAAAAAGTATTGCTGGGCAAAACACTTAGGAGGGGTAAAGATCTTTTCAGGCTAAGAACAGTTGCTGTACAAGACAGGCTGTAAAAACGAGTGTACAAGGAAGGTTTTAGCAGACCAACAGCCCAGGCTGATGACCTTTTGGTGACCTAAGACAGGCATGTGTACACTTCAACAATAAGGACTGAAATGGTGTCCTTAAGTTTTGGCAATGTCAGTATTCTGAATCTCCTCGTGTACTGAGACCTTGGAACCCGACAGAGTACCATCCTCATCTTTCACATCCAAATGGATAACAGCAGCTGCCTTTCTTTGACTTCTGTACAACCAGCCTGTCCATTTATGGATCAAAATTCAGCTGGTCCCTGCTAAACCGGCCACATTTCGATCCATGGCTGGTTTAAGAAAAGTCTTTTTACTCATGGATTGTCCAATTGAACTAAATAGAATTTGGATCTCCCTAACTACATCACAGCAAGTACATATGAATGAACTAAGGCACTAAAAGTTTAGCTCACCCCTATTCGGTCACCAACTACGCAACAGGAATAGACATTTCAAAGAGAGTGTTATTGCTAGAGATAGGATATTACTATTTACCAGTCAGAAGCCTTCAAAGAAAAATTATATGGCATAATATTCATTAAATGAAAAGTCTAAAATGGTAAATGCTGTGTTTTTATTGTTTTATACCACTGCACTAGGCAATGATCTACTGGCATAGCTCCCAACTGTCCCTGATTTCGAGGGACTGTCCCAGATTTGCAACAAGGTCCCTCTGTCCCTCTTTCCTCTTCATTTGTCCCTCATTTCAGTCTGATCTATATAGTTGTATATAAAATGCACTTTTTTATCATTCAAAAAGTGTTTCACAGTTCAAAAACTTTCATACAATTTCTAAATTGCTGCATTTCTAAATTCCAAAAGCCAGTATAAAGGAATAGTATTGGTAAAAAAAAACACTTGTGGGTTTAACTAATAATTTTTTATTGTATAATTTTCCTTTAAGGGGGTGGGTCTTATGTCTACATACGTATCCTCGAAAAATTGGGAGGTATGCCTACTGGCATTGTGTGATAAATATGGCCCTGTGTGTTGCATTTGTTACAATATGATTTTTTTATATTAATCAGACATAAGATACATGGGACAATATTACAATAGTGAGTTGGTCAGATTACTGTCAGTTTTTTGGCTTGAGTAGATTTCTCAAACAAATGCTGTTTCATGCAATGGGGTTAGATACCATTGTTGTATTCAATTGACAGTTTTCAACAGGCTATTGTCTCTATAGCTACAAGTGAGAGACTTACTTGTCTGAGTTTCTTTCAGCTCTCAAACTGAAAGAATGACTGTTAGATTATTGTCAGGTGTTGGCTCCAGTAGACAATGGGTACGTAGATAGCATTTTTGTATTCAATTGACAGTTTTCAACAGTCCATTGTTTCTACAGCTACAGTAAACAGGTATGTTTTCTGTTGTTTGGTAACTATGGTAAACAGCCTGAAACATAAAAGGGGAATTCGGGCATAAGCTCGGGACACACACATACCATCATGCTTTGTAAGATTAGAAGCCACTCATGATAGAAGAAAGGTGCCTGATGCTCCAGGATAATCGTTGCCAATGGAGATCACGAACATACAGTAACAGAAGATACATAACCTTTAAGTGTATTTGTACTGGTATAGACCATAGGCTGTTCATTTGCTAGGCATTTTGCTTGTTATAGATATCTGTTAGTCTTGTATTGTATTCCTAAGATTGTAATAGTTTTGTATGTACAGCATTTTTATAGTAAAACCACATTTACACACTGCAGAAGTCTCAGCTTCCTTGCTTATACCATAGAGTAACCTTGCTAGATAGACACAAGCAAAACACCCTGGTGACATTTTAGAGAGCCTATGTACATTTATATGCACCACGATCAAGATGTTAGATAGTTATTGTACATCCAAAATAAAGCATGGCATTTTATGTAGGACACAGGTTAACATCTTTGTTTCTACAGTTCACGACAAAGGGAATGTTACAATTATACTTTAGGACATGACAGAGCAAGCTATGTATAACAAGGTCAGTATTACACCCTTTAGAGATATGCTGAATACACAGCAGGCAATGTCTCAACTTATTATTTGAGCAACAATTTAGAGCAGTATTCCATTTACTGCTGAAATATACATTAAACATTAGCAGTCATCTAAAAGGTTAAACCTTTCTCTATAAAAGTCACAATGATCTAAAACGTTTTCTAAAAAACTGAATGTAGTTGACATTTACTTATGGCACTCAAATACAGTATAGAAATAATTTTAGATGCTAAAAAGAAATCAAAGAAAAAATACTAATAGAGAAGGCTTGGCCAGTAATGATTGTGTGAGGAAGCAAACCATATAGCCCATGTACCTACAGAATGCCTATCCAGAAACTGAGGGAGACTTCAGACACTCATAGCCAGGAAGATCAAACCCCCCTTCAGTGCTACCTTACCACACAAGCTTCATCTCGGGTAAGACCTGTGCACCCAATATGGCACCCATATGCCAGACCCTTGCTGCCACAGTGGCAGAAACGACAGGACCTCAAAGACCCCACACAACCTTCCCCTCTATGAGAAGTCTGGAAGACTCCTCTATGAATATCACAGACACACCAATCCTAAGCCCCTGTCTTCAGCCAGCCAGCTTCACTGTCAGTAGAGATGACACATAGGCCTTGCTCAGCCCAGGGGTCCCAGGCTGAGTGCTCTTAACCCCCCTAGCGGTATTCCCGAGTCTGGCTCGGGGTGGATTTTCAATACCAAAAGCGGTATCCCCGAGCCAGACTCGGGATCGCATCGCAGGATCCAGGAAGAGTTTACTTACCTTGTCCCCTGGATCCTGCGATGTCTCACCGCTGTGATCGGTGAGCCGCCCTTGTCACGATCGATTCACAGTGCCGAGCTCCGTTCCCTGCGAGCGTTGCCACGCACGGGGACGGAGTTCGTCGGCAAATTTAAAAAGTGAAACACACAGTATAGATACAGTATACTGTAATCTTACAGATTACAGTACTGTATCAAATAATTACAAATCCCATTTGTCCCTAGTGGTCTGTCCAGTGTCCTGCATGCAGTTTTATATTATAAATACTGTTCTTTCTGCCTGGAAACTGCAGATTGTCCATAGCAACCAAAACTGTCCCTTTACATCAAAAGTGGCTTTAGAGCAGCTAGAAAACAGCGATAATAAATTAGAATCACTTGCAGAATTGAGTGATAGTGATTTGTGGGGAGATCCGTCACCAAACACTAATGCCCCGTACACACGGTCGGTTTTTCCGATGGAAAATGTCTGATCGGAGCGTGTTGTCGGAAATTCCGACCGTGTGTGGGCTCCATTGGACATTTTCCATCGGATTTTCCGACACACAAAGTTGAAGAGCAGGAGATAAAATTTTCCAACAACAAAATCCGTTGTCGGAAATTCCGATCATGTGTACACAAATCCGACGGACAAAGTGCCACGCATGCTCAGAATAAATAAAGAGATGAAAGCTATTGGCCACTGCCCCGTTTATAGTCCCGACGTACGTGTTTTAAGTCACCGCGTTCAGAACGATCGGATTTTCCGACAACTTTGTGTGACCGTGTGTATGCAAGACAAGTTTGAGCCAACATCCGTCGGAAAAAATCCTAGGATTTTGTTGTCGGAATGTCCGAACAAAGTCCGACCGTGTGTACGCCCTATAAAAGTAACTAAAGCGACAATTCTGCAACTGAGCAAATTTCAGTGTTTTTTGATTTGATTACATTATTGAATAATTTTTATTATTATTATATTATTATTTGTTATAATTATTTATAGTTATTTATTATATTATAATTTTTTTTTCGTTTTTCAAACTTTATCATACCCGGGATGTCTACTAGACTTTGTAGTTTGGACAGATTTAAGTGAATTATTCCTAAGAATTAAAGGCCTACAATATAAAACGCCAAATTTCTGTGGAAAATAATGGTACCGCTTTCAGCACCTAAAATCTGAAATAATCATACCGCCAGGGAGGTTAAAGCCACACTTTTTTTTTTTTTTTTTTCGGTTCCTTCTGTTTTTTTGTTTTTTTTTATACCGTATATACTCGAGTATAAGTCGTTCCGAGTATAAGTCGAGGCCCTAATTTGCCACAAAAAAATGGGAAAAACTTATTGACCCGAGTATAAGACGAGGGTGAGAAATGCACAGCTACTGTAAGTGGAAAAGAGGGTCAACAATGCCCATTTGCAGCATCACTGTGCCCATTTGCATGCCTCACTGTGCCCATTTGCAGCCATAGGTCCCCTGAACTTCAAACTCGGTAGGTAAGGGTTCCTAGATGCCCCCTAGCTACAGCCAAAATTTGGGGTCTCTGAACTCAAAGGGTCCCGAAATGACATTGCTGCAGATGGACACAGTTGACCGAATTTGGGGCCCCATATCTCGGGGCCACTTAGTGCTAAGAACCCCAAATTTAGTGTGCAAACCCAGTGGAACTAGCACCACAAAATTTCTAAAGCTGGGGTTTCTAGCACCAAGTGGCCCAGAGATACAGGGCCCCAAAAATCAGTTCAGAAAATGTCAAGCACTTTTCTGCAGCAGAGAATGACATTTTCTGAACCGGTTTTGGGGCCCCGTATCGCAGGGCCACTTGGTGCTAGGAACCCCAGCTTTAGATGTTTTATGGTACCAGTTCCACTGGGTTTGCACACCAAATTTGGGGTTCCTAGCACCAAGTGGCCCTGAGATATGGGGCCCCAAAATCGGTTCAAAAAATGTCAAGCACTTTTCTGCAGCAGAGAATGACATTTTCCGAACCGATTTTGGGGCCCCGTATCTCGGGGCCACTTAGTGCTAGGAACTTCAGCTTTGGATATGTTGTGGCACCAGTTCCACTGGGTTTGCACATCAAATTTGGCGTTCCTAGCACCAAGTGGCCCTGAGATACGGGGCCCCAAAGTCGGTTTGGAAAATGAAATTTTTTGCTGCAGAAAAGTGCTTGACTCGAGTATAAGTCGAGGGGGGCACTTTCAGCACAAAAAAATCTGCTGAAAAATTCGACTTATACTCGAGTATATACAGTAATCTTTATTCATTTTCTTCACAGTTACAAATTGTGATATATAAATATATCAAAATTAACCACATTAAAAACAATACAGGATACACTTGAAAACATTTCACAATATTTAACCCCTTTATCCCCCTAATTTATTTGCTACCCCCTTTTATTCCTTCCCTCCCCTCCTTACATATATTCTGGGTCCTACTTTCTCCTATTCTTGTATATTTATTTCCACAGAACCTTCCATAGCCTTTCTTTTAATGCTTTACATAGGATATCCCATCTTCTCCAACCAGGAGAACCGCATTTTTTAAAACTCTTTAACATTTCTTCTCCTTGTATACACTGTTTTCTCTCTCCATATCATCTCTGTTACTATGCTGACCCATTCTCTTACCGATGGGGTTTTTTTTGCTTGCCATCTTTGTGCTATTAATTTTCTTGCTTGAAAGAGACACCTCAGCACTGCTTTAGTTACACCAGCTATTCCATCTATTCCCTCCCCCAACCCCAGGATGCAGAGTCTGGGATCCATCTCCAGTCTAGACCTATATATCGTGTTTATTGTTTCAAGGATCTCCGACCAATATTGAAACAACTTAGGGCACCTCCATATCATATGCAACAAGTCCCCTGTGCCCTGGCATCTAGGTCACCCAGAATCTACTCTCCATCCAAACTCAAACATTCTCTTAGGTGTATAGTATGTCCTGTGAACCAGCATCAAAAATGAAACCTTCTGTGCGGGCGAGACCGACACCAAGTGTCCTCTCTCTAGTACCTTCCTCCATTGGCCGTCCGATATTGCCCCTAGATCCTCCTCCCATTTCCCCCTACTCTTAAGGGATTCAGGGCTCTCAATACTTACTCCACATACATCTAAATATATGTCAGATATAAATCCCTTACTCTTTCCAGGGCCAGTGATTTTTTGATACAAAGGGGTATTCCACCAAACCGGGCCTTGTTCCTCAAACTGGGCATTTAAAGCATGTCTAATTTGTAAGTACTTATAAAATGTATGTTTAGGTATATCATATTCCTCTCTCAATGCAGTGAATGTTTTTAATGTTCTACCCTTGTACAGCTGGGCCAACCTATCTATTCCTTTCCTTTACCATTCTTTAATCCTCCCTATCATCTCCAGTTCCCGCAGGTTTTTATTCTCCTAGAGGGGAGTTTGTTCTGTCACCCCACCTTGACCCGTAAGTGATTTAACTGCTTTCCATACTTTTATGGCTAGTCCTACTGTGGGGGTTTTACTAAGAAAGGAATTAGCCCCCAATACCTCCACTACTGATTTATACGGAGTCCCTAATATCATTAATTCCCTATTTATACCTCCTTCTAGTTCTCTATTCCCTTTTAGATGTTGCAGTTGGGCTGCCAAAAAGTAACTTTGTGGGTGCGGCACCGCCATGCCCCCTTCCCTTGTTGATAGCTGTAGGGTTTGTAGACTTATCCTGGCTTGGCCACCTTTCCATATTAAACCACTAAATAGAGAATCAATTTTTTTTAAACCATTTCTTATGTATCCAGGTCAGGGAATTATGCAATCAATACATATAATAATTGTGGCATCCACAACATTTTAATCAAATTGCATCTCCCTGCGACCGATAAAGGAAGTCGCCGCCAGATTTCTATTTTACTTTTAAATTTAGTCAAAAGGGGGACTATGTTGTTATCTATAAATTTATTTGGGTCTCTAGATATATGTATTCCCAGGTATTTTATTGTCTCAATTACTTCCACTTGGGGATTTCCGGGAGATATTTGGTTCCCAATGGGGTCCACTGGCATAAGTGCTGATTTTTCCCAGTTTATGACTAAACCAGAGAGTCTTCCAAAGTCTCTGAAAATACACATCGCCTGCTTTAATGATTGCTCTGTGTCTCCTAGGAAGAGGAGAACATCGTCTGCATATAATGTGATTCTCTCCTCCCCTATTGCTCTCCTGAACCCAGCCATGTTTGTATTTGATCTTATTGCAATAGCCAATGGCTCCATTGCCAGAGCAAAAAGTAGCGGTGACAGTGGGCACCCCTGTCTCGTCCCCCTCTCCAATTGGATCTTACCTGAGTAATCATTGTTAACTCTAATTTTGGCGCTAGGTGCATTATATAATATTTTTATCCACCTAATAAACAAGGGGCCAAAACCAAATTCTTCCAGTACTCGCCAGAAGTATTCCCATTCTAGGCTATCAAAAGCCTTAACCACATCTAGTGACATTACTGCTCTTACTCCAGTGTTATCTGTTGGTATCTGTAGATTAAGGAATACCCTCCTAATATTCATGCAAGTTGATCTACTAGGGATAAACCCTGTTTGATCTGGATGTATAAGTTTGGATATTATCTTATTTAACCTAGCTGCCATTATTTTAGCCAGTATCTTAGCATCTGAACAAAGTAGGGAAATAGGTCTATAGGATGTAGTCTCCAACGGGTCCTTCCCCTCTTTATGCAAAACTATTATCGTTGCTTCAGTCATAGATGTGGGCAATTTCCCCTCCACCTCCGCCCAGTTCAGCACTTTAAGAAGCTCCGGGAGCAGTACTTCCCCATGATATTTATAGGTTTCTACTGGGAGACCATCTGGTCCATGGGATTTCTGATTGGCCATCTCTGTCACAGCTATCTGTATTTCTTCAAGGGTTATCGGGGCTTCCATTCCTTCTTTAACCACTTCTATAAGGGAAGGTATCTCTATTTTCCCAAAAAAATTATTCAATTCCTCTCCTTCCGCAGTCCCCTGCAACCTATACAAATTTTCATAATATTGTCTAAACGTGTCTGTGATCTCTGATACCCAGGAGAAAATTTCTCCCCTCCCCGTCCTGATCGCCGGGACTGCAGAGGGGGAGGAATTTGTTCTCACCAAGTGAGCTAACATCCGTCCCACGTTTTCTCCCTCTCCAAAAGCGACTTGCTTCTGGAATAATCGTTTATTCTCAGATTTCCTGGTCACAACCACTTTATATTCCTCTTGCTTATTTAAAAAAATTCTTTGTTTCTCTGGAGAGGGGGCTTCCACATATTCCTTTTCTGCGTTCAAAAATTCCTTCCTGATCTTATTCTCCCATTCCCTAGATGTATTTTTAATTCTTGCCACCTGCTGTATACATATACCCCTGATAAATGCCTTCAGTGTGTCCCCCATCACTCCCCTCGTCACTGTTCCCTTTATTAAATTCTATAAACTCTTTTATTTTGAATAGTATCTCTTCTGTATCCCCCATTAACTCGAACCAGAGAGGGTTCATTTTCCATCCCCCTAGTGTTTTTTTCCCTTCTAAATTCACCGAAACTGTCATCAGTGAATGGTCAGACACCCCCCTGGGATAGTATGCTATATCTTTTATTACCTGGGATGCTTCCTCATTACCTAGAACCAGATCTATCCTGGAGAGTGTGGAGTAAGTGCTTGAAAGGCATGAATATTTGGGTTCCTCATTCTCCACATGTCAAATAATCCTGCTTCCTGTAAAAACTGATACAACCTGCTCTCAGAGCTGTACTGCCCCTGTTTTACTAATTGGAACCTATCCAGTTTTTTTTTATCTATAACCTCATTAAAGTCCCCTAATGCTATAACAGGTATCCCTGTTTTATCCATCAAAAATTCCAATAATCTATACAGGACTTCTAATTTAAAGGGTGGAGGAATGTAAATATTTGCAAGAACATATTCCCTATTTTCAATAGTACAATGGAGAAAGATATACTGTCCCAACTCGTCTACGCTGATCTGCCTGCAGGTGAACACAACACCTCTCTTAATCAGCACTGTTACTCCTCTTGAATAGGAGGAGTGCACTGAATGATATTGCAATTGAAACCTTGTATTTCCAACCTTCAGCTTAGTTTCTTTGGTTAGATGTGTCTCCTGCAGGCAGACCAGCCCTATCTCATGTGTCTTTAAAGCATCAAAGATTGCGGCTCTCTTTGCTGGGTTACCCATCCCACGGACATTCCAAGAGCCAATTTTTAATACTCTAGATTTCATTATGAGTCAAACAAAAAAAGAAAAAAAAACAGAAGACAAAAAACAAAAGGAAAAACCCTGTGCGCCCAAAACCAAATCAAATTTCTCTTATCCATAAACAACCCCTTATGCCTTAACATAACCCAGTGTACCTGCATTCCATTTTGTATACCAGTTTGTGTTATTACCTCTGTATGTGCTTTATGTACAAGCTTACTCATCCATTTTCCTCTTGAAAGTGCTTTATGTGCATAATTTATCATTAATAATGTGTTTATATTTATTTCTGTGCTTTTCTCCTACTATTTTAAGAATTATATTCTCCTGGAAATACCTATGTGTATATTTCATTAATACTCTAGTGCTTTCCCATTCGTTTCCTCTTGTTAACTTAATTATAAAAGTTATATCTTCCTTCTGACCCCTCCATAACCTCAATATGTACCCATTGTGATATCTTACTGCCCCCCCACCCCTATTCTCCCTCCCCCTCCCTCTTTACAGCTTTCTAGATAATCCCTTAGGGCTTTTTTGTGAACGGCACATACACACCCCCACTCTCCTCTTCACCAACTCTTGTGACTCTCTTTCCTCCTCCCTCACCTCCCTCCCTCCTTCCCTCCCTTTCATCTCCCAATAAATTTTATTTTGACATATTTCCCATACATTCATTAAACATCTCATATACTGTGTGTCTCCCTCCACCCTCCAAACAATATGCATTTTACTTTTCCCACTGAACCTCAGTATGACCCATCTTCAAGCTATGTATTTCCATGTCTTGTTAATCGGTCCTTTTTATCCTCCAGCCATGTTATTACTTCCTCTCGGGAGTCCCTCCCAAAGCTACCACTCGTAGCCGAGCTGGATATAATAATGCGTAGGTAACATCAAATTTTTGAAGACTGCTCTTAATTTCTGTGAACCTCGCTCTGCGCTTCTGCAGGTCGGGTGAGAAGTCGGGCTACATCGAGATCTTGACTCCTCCATAGAAGATATTCCCCACCTCCCTCCCCTTATGCAGCAGAGTTACTTTATCCTTATAATTTAAAAATTTCATTAACATTGGTCTAGGGTATCCGCCTGATGGTGGGTGTTTAAAGGGCACTCTATGCGCTCTTTCGATCGAAAACTGTTGCGAAAATGTTTCTCTTCCAAATAACTCAATAAACCATTTTTCCAGGAATTCTATTGGATTAGGCCCCTTACTCTTTTCCGGAAGTCCCACCAACCTCACATTGTCCCTGCGGAGCCTGTTTTCCGTCTCATCCAATTTTCCAACAAACTTACCCATTTGATCTTTCAAAATTTTTACTTCTTGTTTTACTGGATACAGGTCATCCTCTATTTGGCTTATTCTCCCTTCTACAACAGTTATTCTCTTGGCAGTTTTTTGAAGATCATGCCATACCAAAGACAGTTCCTCTTTGATGCCCTTCATTTGTTCGTATAGTTCCCCCAACGACTGCTTGCATACATTAACTGCCAGTAATACATCATTTAATGTAGGGGTTCCCTCTACAGGGGGGGGCTGTTAGGGAGGTTGGTACTACATTTTCTACCAAAGCCGTACTTTTATTGCCTGCTGTTTTTGGCTACTGCAGCTACCATTTGGCCTTGACTTTTCCTGTCTGCTGACACTTTGGTCTGGGACTGTTGCCCCCCCCCTTTAGTTGGGGTATGATCCGGAGTATGGGCATATCTTTCCAATTTAGCTGCGGCCGCAGCTGCTGCAGCGTGGCTCCCCTTATCTTTATTTTCTTTTGCCGACCGCAATGACTGTGGCCCCATATTCTCCTGGCTGGAATGCTCATCCCCTCTTATCCTTGCTGACATGTCCACTCTCCAGCTATCCAGCCCAGATTTTTAAAGAAGTATCACAGGCAATCAAACCAGTTGCAAAAAAAAACAAGGAAAATTTAAGAGTTATAAGAGAATTGTAGATGAAAAAAATCACAGGGAGCTTATTCTGTGCTTGTATTTACAAGGGACAACCGTATCCCATATATCCAATTTATCCAGTATCCAGCACATCAAATATACTGCGTTACACTGTGGCTCACCGTATACATGTATGCTAGTATGCCAACATTTCACCCAGCACTGTCTCTAGCTCCACATATCTCCACATATCTCCTTTACTTCTTTCCGTACTTATATGTAACCAGTATAAACCAGTACAAAGCAAATGCAGTAAATAATATGCTGTCCACAGCGTGCAGTATACAATATGCAATCTAATTACTCACACCACCTTTGCTGAGTCAGATGGAACTCCCATGATGCGGATAACAGGCTTGTGTGATATTAAATGCACACACTGGTTCAGTCATAAGATCAGTCATAAGGTCGCTGCATCCACATCCCAGTGCCACAAAAGCGAAAGTGAATGTGAAGAGATTTTTTTTTTCCGGCGTTTCCGAGTGCCTCAGCGATGACTCACGGCTTCCATTCGGCTATCTAATGCCACGGTGACTGCTCTCCTTAGACCTCCATTTCCATCCTTCGTGGGTTTACTAGATGCTGGTAGTTTTCCTCTACCGCCCTCTGCACATTCAGGCGGACTCCGGATGACAAGTGGCCATATAGAGGCGGCTAGGAGCTAGCTGGATGCCGTCTGGTAACCCCAGGCTCAGTGTGGAGCGAGCTACAGTCCAGTCTCCAGATGACGAGCGGCCGTGTAGAAGTGGCCGGGAACAGGCTGGATGTCGTCTGGTTTCCCCAGGCTCAGTGTGGAACAAGCTACAGCAGGAGTTCGGCAGGCATAGGGCTGGAGGAGACACACACCTTCACTCCTTACTCCTCACATCCCACTCCACCTCTTCTAAAGCCACACTTTAGGCTTTCCCTACTAATGTTTATTTAGAATTCCTTGCTTAATGCATTGAAAACAATCGTGAAACAGGAAATAGAAGAGAAAAAAGTACCAAACTAAAATAGCAAAAACTAGTGCGCAAAACCACACTCTCAAAGAACATGGACGATAGTACCAGATAAAAAAGCTGCCAACATAAAAGGTGTCCTCACACACCCTGATGGATATGTAATTAAAGGTAAAAAGAGTATGTGGCGCTAATCTATCTAAATGTACCACTCACAATTATGGAAAGGACCTCTCAAAGTAGCATAGATCGAAATCCTTCCAACTCTCTAATTCACGGTGCACGTCACACCACGTGACTTTATCAAGGGATCAACTTTGATAAAGTCATGTGGTGTGACGCAACGCGTCAGTGTAGGAGGAGCCAGGTGCCGCCGCTTCCCGGGGACGGCCGAACCTGGAAGCCTTATTGTTCCTGCTGCTATTTTCGTTTTGTAAATGTAAGTTGCTACTTTTGTTACATTAAACTTTGATTGAATTACTACACTATGGGAGTATCTTCTTTTTCCTCATTATCATTCTGGGGTTGCTGTGAGCGGTGGTGACTACTACAGAAAGCCTGACCCACGCACACCCTCTGGAGGAGGGGGATAGCCTCTGGACCTTCATCCTCTGTATAGAAGCACTAACCATCTGCCTGACTTGGCCCATTGGGGGCCGCCATTTGAGGTGAGAGGCTGGGGGAAACACCTGTTTGCTGCACCAGTTTTTAAGTGGAAGAATTCAGCACTAAGTCACCTTTATTGGCACGCTACAATTGACCTTTTTGTATGGATATTATGAGTCACATTGCATGAAGCAACATTTGATTGGACTTGATCACACTATTTTTCACATTTTTTTGCAATTTTTTTTGTATTGCTTTTAGGTGGGAGGGGTGTTGATTTTGAGTCATTATTGGAGTCGCATTTATATATGCATGATTTTTGCACAACTGTCACCTTGTTTTGCACTTGATCACTTATGTATAGATGTGGGGTGCAGAGTTGCATCCTTTAACTCACATATGCATTTATGATTAGTTTGCACGATGGGATTATATTGTATTATGTTTATTTTAATAGGTACTCATACAAGCATTGTATCACAGTTTTTATGCCTATAGTATGAGGAACTGTATTTTATTTATTCACCCTATAATACATATTTCACTTTTTGGTCATATTTTCACACGTTGTGGTTTTAGGAACATTATGTACACTGTATGATTTGTTTATTTTCACCAGGAATGGTAACCAGCACTAAGCACTTTAATACAGTTTGTCTGTTTTTAAACAGGAGAAGTTAGTAGTCAGCACTGAAGTGCAGTGTTCATATAAGTCATCTTGAACTTTCATGCAGTCTGCACTTGCAGGAAATTTAGTAGATTGTATTCTATGGTAACTATCTGTAGGTGCTTATTGGTCGTTATACTGACTATAGGCATTACGTGCACCGTGAATTAGAGAATTGGAAGGATTTAGATCTATGCTACTTTGAGAGGTCCTTTCCATAATTGTGAGTGGTACATTTAGATAGATTAGCGCCACATACTTTTTTTACCTAGAAGAGAAAAAAGGGTTGTACATCCTCAGCATTTCAAACTTACAAGGTATGCAACAAGAAATTAAATGGAGCAATCAGGGTGTCTAAAATAGAATATAAGAAACACATTGCTGCAGCAAGTAAAGCAAATGAAAAAGATGTCATTGGAAAAAAAAAATCCCTTGCAAGGCAACGACATAATGTGCTAGTATGCATCGCCTAATAGCACATTATGAAATACTTACCTTAAAACAAAGCCCTCCAGCTGTGTGCTGTCACTTCTAACAATGTGTCTATCTTCACCCCGGTCTTCCTTCTTGAATGGCCCTGTATGTCCTCCCTCCTGTGCATACACGTGGAGTCAAGGTCATGGCACAGCGCTCTGAAGGAAAAGCGTTCCTTCAGAGTGCTGTGCCGTGACTGTGACGTCACTGGCTCCCATTCGGACTTTACTACCATTTTAACAGTAATGTTAATGATGTTTCGCAGAATATATCTCTGTGGTTGGCTAAAAACCACATACAAAAGAGACTAGAGAAACTTAATGGGAGCTAATCCCCAGAACCAGATTGCTTACACCTGTGAGTCACTAAGGGGCTTAGATCAGTTATAGCTGCTATTTCTGCCTTTCAAAGACACTTTACCTACAGAAATGATACCAACTGATTGGCATAGAGCAAATGTGTTTCCAATTTACAAAAAAGGTGTTTACCAGAAAACTACAGACCAGTCAGCCTAACATCAATATTATGTGAGGTATTTGAGGGAACGGTAAGGGACTCTATACAGAAATTTGTTATAGTTGTATAAGGACATAATTGAGAAATTGGATGGTGGAAGTCCAGTGAACATAGTTTATCTAGGTTTTGCTAAAGAATTTGATATTGTACCTCATAAACGTTTATTCTATAAAATAAGGTATGGTGGAGTTCGAAATCGTATGTTTACCTGGATGGGAAACTAGTTACATGAATGGGTCCACAGAGTTGTGATAAATGACTCATTCTCTGAATGGCCTGCAGTTTTGAGCAGTGTGCCAGGTTCTGTATTGGGGCCAATGTTGTTCAATTTGTTTTATCATGATATGGAGGTTGGAATCAAGAGCCCAATTTCAGCGTTTGCTGATGATACCAAATTATTCAAGGAAATAATGGAATATAGCATCATACAGCATTGGCACTTGAGTGCCAAAAATACTCATGCAAAATACACATTAGGAGGGGCTCCCCTGGCAAAATCAGGGATCTGGAGATGCTTATAGATTTCAAACATAGCAGTAGCATGCAATGCCGAGCCACAGTTAACAAAGTTAGCAAAATACTCTCATACATTAAAAAGGGCATTCATTCAAGCGAGAATACAACAATTCTACTCCTTAAAGCATGCTTGTTATACTCACTGTGGAAGCTAAGGGGTAGGGGTTAATCCTTTGCATTGTGTATAAAGGCTGTTTGATCCTCTTTCTCTGATCTACCTCTTCTACTGTCTCCAAAAAAGAACCTGATATTTACAGAGCCAGGGAAAAGGCTGCACATGCTCAGTTTGGTGTGTATTGCTAGAGAGTTTTTTTCTTGGGAGGGTGCATGTGATCAGCACAGGGCAATTGGCACTGTCCAGACATTTCCAGACAGAGGATAAGGAGAATGAAAACTCCTACAAGCTTTACTAGGAATTGATAGAGGTTACAAGGCTGCTGTATACTACTGATGAGAAAAGATATTTATCAGTTTATATTTACTAAAACAATTGTATTTCCATGCTCTGTGTACTGAGGGAGACCAGATATAGTGAATGCAGGTTCTGGGTTTAGTAACACTTTAACAAAACACTGGTTAGGCTTCATCTTGAGTATGCAGTTCAGTTTTGGTCACCAGTCCTTAGGAAAGATATTGAATTAGAAAGAGTTCAGCGAAGGGCAACAAAATTAAAAAAGGGGATGGAGGACTTCAGCTATAAGGATCAATTACAAAGATTACAGTTATTCACTCTGGAGAAGAGACGCTTAAGAGGGCATATACAGTTGTGCTCAAAAGTTTGCATACCCTGGCAGAAATTGTGACATTTTAGCATTAATATTGAAAATATGACTGATCATGCCAAATCACTGTCTTTTATTTAAAGAGGAAGTAAACCCCTTATGGGTTTACTTCTTCTTTGTTTACCTGCAAAGGTAAAGCATAATGGGCTACTATACATCGCATAGTAGCCCATTATGTGTCACTTACCTGACACAGGAGCCTGCAATGTCACCGCTGTCCCCTCTTCCACGAAGCGTCCATCTTCCTTCCAGGTATCGCTGCTCCGGCGCTGTGAGTGGCCAGAGCAACGATGACGTCACCCTGGCGTATGCACGTGAGAGTCGTCAGTGATGGCATGTTAGCCCTGACTAACGGCATGCTCAGTGCGCTTGTGCCAGTGTCTGCCGTAGACATCGGTGCCCCTTTTTAGGAAAATATCTCCTTAACCGTGTAGGTTAGGAGATATTTCTTGCACCTACAGGTAAGCCTTAATCTAGGCTTACTTGTAGGTTAAAGTGGTCTGGTAAGGGTTTACAACCACTTTAAGGATAGCAATCACATGAAGCCATTTATTATCACACAGTTTTTTGGATCCTTTTTAAATCATAATGATAACAGTAATCACCCAAATGGCCCTGATAAAAAGTTTACATACCCTGCAATGTTTGGCCTTGGTACAGACACAGAAGGTGGCACACACAGGTTCAAATGGCAATTAAAGTTTAATTTCCCACATTGGTGGATTTTTAAATCACAATTAGTGTCTGTGTATAAATAGTCAATGAGTTTGTTAGTTCTCACATGGATGCGCTAAGCAGGCTAGACACTGAGCCATGAGGAGGTAGAAAAGAACAGTTAAAAGACCTACGTAACAAGGTAATGAAACTTTATAAAAATGGAAAAGGATATAAAAAGATACCCAAAGCCTTGAATGTGCCAGTCAGTACTGTTCAATTGACTAACTTACTTGATAAGAAGTGGAAGATTTGGTGATCTCTTGATACCAAGCCAAGGTCAGGTAGATCAAGAAAGATTTCAGCCACAACTGCCACAGGAACTGTTCGGGATACAAAGAAAAACCCACAGGTAACCTCAGGAGAAATACAGGCTGCTCTGGAAAAAGATGGCATGGTTGTTTTTAAGGAGCACAATACGATGATACTTGAACAAAAAAGAGCTGCATGGTTAAATTGCCAGAAAGAAGCCTTTACTGTACAAGTTCCACAAAAAAGCCTGGTTACAATATGCCCAACAACACCTTGACATGCCTCATTGGCTTTTTTGTGGCATTGGTGCAGTAAAGGCTTCCTTCTGGCAGCTCAACCATGCAGCTCTTTTTTGTTAATTGAATTGTGCTCCTTAAAAACAACCACACCGTGTTTTTGGAGAGCAGCCTTTATTTCTCCTAAGGTTACATCTGGGTTTTTCTTTGTATCCTGAGCAATTCTTCGCCAGTCGTGGCTGCAATCTTTCTTGGTCCACCTGACCTTGGCTTGGTATTAAAAAAGCCCCTAATTTTTCACTTCTTAATAAGTGATTAATGTCACGGTACTACTGATGTGAGCCCACAGGCGAGCAGGTGAGACGGGATCCCCCAGGGCGTGGAATCTAAGGGCCAGCCGGTATTCTGACAGGGACCCCCTCACGAGGGTTTGGGCTTAGCTGCGTGCTGACCCCAGGTCACGACCCCCTGGTTCACCCTGCTCACAAGGAGAGTACCAGAAGACACAGTCAGACACGGATGGATGAAGCAAAGGAGAGCCGGATAGCGAGCCAAGGCCAGGGCAGGCAGCAGACAACGTAATCAGGAGAACTAGTCAAGTCGGTACACAAGAGATCAGTTCAGGAGAGGTCAGGTAAGCAGGTTACCCGAAGGGGCGCTCAGGAACACGTGTTGCTCAAGCAACCAGAAACTGGTCTGAGTGGGATTTAAATAGAGAAGCACATGGGAGGCTGGACAGGAAGTAGCAGGAAGGAAGTATATAAAAGGCAACAGGTGAAGCCGGCGATACCCATAACTGCTGAGTGCAACAAAAGCTGAACACAGGCTTGTGGAACCACAGGAACCAGCCGACCTACAGCAGTAAAAGGTAAGACACAGATCAGCACCACAGCTGATCTGTGACAGTACGCTTACGTGGTCCCCCTACACGTCTGGGGGCTGGCTTGAAGGGAAATTTCCGATAGAATCTGGTCACCAAACGTGGGGCTGAGCCATCTGTAGCAGGAACCCAAAACCTCTCCTCCGGGCTGTAGCCCTTCCAATCAATCAGATAGAGTAGCCTCCCTTGGGAGTATTTGTAGTCCAATATTTCTTTAATCTCATACTGATCTGTGGTATCAGCCACAGAAGCGGGATGAGAAGAAGGGCGAGAGAAACGATTGAGGACCAGTGGCCTGAGCAGAGAGACATGGAAGTCGTTGAGGATCCTGAGATGAGAGGGCAGACGGAGCTTGAAAGCAACTGGATTTATCTGACAGAGAATGGGGAAGGGACCAATGAAGCGAGGGGCAAATTTCATTGAGGGCACCCGGAGTCGGATGTGCTTGATAGAGAGCCAAACTCTATCAGCAGATAGGAACTTAGGACCTGGACGGCGATGACGATCTGCTGCCCTTTTATGCCTGGAAGCAGCCTGATGAAGATTCTTAGAGACTTCTTTCCAGATTGAGTTGAAGGTCCTCTGGGTTTCAGCTGCTGCTGGTACAAGAGGAGAAATGGGAACAGGAAAGGGAACAGAAGGATGCTGCCCGCAAACAGTGAAGAAGGGAGATTTTCCAGAACTGGCATTGGAGTGTTGGTTTAAAGAAAACTCTGCCCAGGGCAAAAGGTCCACCCAGTCATCTTGGTGGGCTGAGATGAAGGCACAGAGAAAATGATTGACACATTTTGATTGACATGTTCCGCTTGCCCATTGGACTGGGGATGACAGGCAGATGAAAAATCCAATTTAATTCCAAAGGAGCTGGCCAAAGCTCTCCAAAACCGGGCAGTAAATTGAACTCCTCTATCAGAGACGATATGTATAGGCATCCCATGAAGACGAAAGATCTCCTTAATGAAAGTTGTGACAAGACTGGGAGCAGAAGGTAGGCCTGGGAGAGGAATCAAGTGATGCATTTTGGAGAACCGATCCACCACTACCCAGATGACTGTAGAACCTGTTGAGGGGGGCAGATCCGAGCTAAAATCCATGGAAATACAATGCCAAGGTATATCGGGAACCGGTAAGGGCAGAAGCAAGCCAGCTGGGGCAGACGTGGAAGACTTGGATAGTACACCATTTGTACAAGCTTGAACATACTTTTTGACATCCTTACAAAGAGAAGGCCACCAGTAATGATGCTGAAGAAGGTCACAAGTACGAGGTATGCCAGGATGTCCAGAGAACTTGGAGTCATGTGCCCACGGAAGGAGTTTGGGATGAAGTGCGGGAAATACAAAAGTTTTACCTGGAGGAGGCTGCGTAGACCGGAGCTGAGTAGTGGCTAGAATACAATGCGGAGAGATGATGGGACCAGGATCAAGGTGATTCTCAGAATCGTTGACATCAAACGACCTGGACAAGGCATCAGCATGATGGTTTTTGGCACCAGGACAAAAGGTAATGTTGAAGTTGAAGCGGGCGAAGAAGAGAGCCCAGCGAGCTTGGCGTGGATTCAAGCGTTTCGCGGATTGTAAATACTGCAGATTTTTATGATCAGTATAGATGGTAATACAATGGGGAGAGCCCTCTAATAGATGTCACCATTCTTGAAGAGATAGTTTAAGTAGCTCTTACATTTTGTTTTCATGGCATTTTGCTTTGAGACTATGTTTTCTACCCCTGCCTGGAAATCCTTGTCTGTTGCAGTTTTGCTGACCGAAAAACATGGGCAGGAAACCCTTAACCTTGCGCATGGCTGGATTACCTCTCTGAGAACTCTCTACTTCAAGCTAAAAGCTCATTTAGATTTAGATTTTTACCTATATATATTTTTACTTACATGTGCTTAGCACTTGGTTTTTCTTCTCTTGGATTAGAGCTGCACAATTAATCGTTAAAAAAATTGTGATCTCGATTCAACCCCCCTGACAATCTATATTGCAGAGTTTGCCGATTCTTTCATATAACAAAATGAGACTTATGCCGCGTACACACGGTCGGACTTTTCGTCTACAAAAGTCCAACGGACGCTGACGGACTAAAGCTGGCTGGTAATCCGATCGTGTGTGGGCTGCTTCGGACTTTCAACGTACTTTTTTAGCCTCAAATCCGACGTACTTTAGATTTGAAACATGCTTCAAATCTTTACGTCGTAACTACGACGGACCCCGAAGTCCGCTCGTCTGTATGCTAGTCCTACGGACAAAAAAACGACGCATGCTCATAAGCAAAAACTAAACGGAAGCACTCGGTCTAGTAAAACTAGTGTTTGTATTGTAGGTAGCACATTCATCACGCTGCAAAATCTGTGATCGTTGAATGCAGCGCATTTTATTTCTTCTTTACGAATGCTCTAAAGAACGAAGGTGTTTTGCTGTTCATAATCAGAGTTCTCCCAAACTGATTTCTGAATTCTTTTTCTCTTTGATCTCATGAATGATATAGTATGCTTTTTATAAACAATGTTTCCATACTAATAATACTTTTTCCCTTTTTTTTTTTTTTTTTTTTATGTTTGTAAAGTTACCACAAAGAACCCATTATTCTTTTTTATTTTTTTTCTAGTGATTATTTTTTAATTTTTAGATAAAGTTAACCCAAAGCACCGTTTTTGTTTATGTATATATTTTTTTTTCAAGACTTACCACTTGAACATTCTTAACATTAGTAATGTATTTTTGGTGTGTTTTTTTAAAACTCAATGAGATTGTTGTCCCTTGTTAATTTAACATTGTGTGTAAAATCAATGATTTAAAAGAAAACACATAAAAGTCTTTTGCTAAACTCAAAAAAGATCCAT
The DNA here is from genome assembly GCA_037952925.1 of Lithobates clamitans. Taxonomy (NCBI): domain Eukaryota; kingdom Metazoa; phylum Chordata; class Amphibia; order Anura; family Ranidae; genus Lithobates; species Lithobates clamitans. Next base: position 1,461,091 of record JBBGZY010001537.1, read on the forward strand.
TTATTCATGGTCAAAATAAAATAAAGAGGAAGTCAACGCTGGAAAAAGTCGGTGTACAAGAAAATTGGGATCTTGAGGAGTCCATATAAGAGGGAGCACAATCTGGTCCAAGAATCCCAGAGATCAACAGCACCAGCAGATGATCTAGATGTCCCCAGACTGTGGTCCTACAACAGCCTGCGTCTTCTGTCAGACCAGACTGAACCCAGGTCATCACTTTCTTCTCTTCCCTGCAGCCTTTCCTCCACGCTGCCCTGCAGCCTTCCCTGCAGCCTTCCCTGCAGCCTTCCCTGTAGCCTTCCCTGTAGCCTTCTTTTGAGGCTGTGGCTCTGGTGTTTCAGTTGTGGCAGGAGGAGGAGGAGGAGGAGGAGGAGGAGGAGGAGGAGGAGGGGGGGGGGCTGCCTCATGTAGTTGGGTGTTTTTGGTTAGCGTGCCCTGCAGCCCCTTATGGATTGTTTCCCCAAATAGGCGCTCACAAATGAGGCGCTGCTCCCAATCCATCTGAAGAAGCCTGCTGGCTAAGTAGCAGCCATAGGCTTCTTCCGCTTCGGGGGGGCTTGTTAAAAAACGGGTGGCCTGTTGCATGAGGCGCAGGGACGCGTCCTGTGTGACCATCCCCTTCTTGGCCCTTTTTTTGGGAAGGTGGAGGGGAGGCACTTGGGATTGGGTGAGGCTCCTACTGGGCCCAGCCACCTCACTTGGCCCAGCCACCTCACTTGGCCCAGCCACCTCACTGGGAGCAGCCACCTCCTGCCTGACACTGGGCCCAGCCTCCTCCAGGATGATGGTGAATCCGGCCTCCTCCAGGCTGTCCATGGGCCCGGTCTCCTCCTGCCTGCCACTTTCCCCACATTCCTCCTGGATGGACTCATCCTGTGTATAAAAAAAGGACAATAGTTTTAGTTTCTTTTTTTGGGTTCATCAATGACACACAGTTTGCTTCTCATGACTAGCAAATTCAATGTGAATACATCTCTTTAATAAAAGAGTCTAATCAGACACCCTAATTATTTCAAGCAGGTGCCAAACATATTTAGTCACTACTATCATTTGATATGTATACACAATTTGGAGTGCTAAATTATTTGAGACAATTATAACATCCAGTTAACATCATTAATATTAGTACAGTAAATATTTGTTAAAAGAATTTACCTGACTCCAGATGGTCATATCCGGTTCATCCAGGATGGAAGACCCAGCTTGCTCCTCATCAGCCTCTGCTGGGGTGGAGGGAAGGGTGGAGGGAAGGGTGGAGGGAAGGGTGGAGGGAAGGGTTGAAAGTGATGCCCTGGCTTCATTCTGGTCATCAAGAAAACGGAGTTGATTGTAGTACCACAGCCTGGGTACATAAACATCATCTGCTGATGCTCCTGATCTCCTTGATTCCTGGATCTTCCTATGCTCCCT